>CM046443.1:96303701-97663701 GCA_025506515.1 Flaveria trinervia | reverse complement strand
ATAACCTCTTATTTAAAAAGATTATTTAATGTAAATACGAACCTATCGAGCTTGATACGATCCGAATGAATTTCAATCCATCAAATGATCTCCTTCGATTAAAAGTCTACACATAATCAAACAACACCAGTTAAAGCTTTATAGAGGGGCGGAGAGAGTCTCCCTGTCACAACCCTTTGGCGTGAGAATAAGTAACTAAAAAATATAAGTATAAAACAATGGAGAAAATATAGAGTTTTAGGGTGTATTTGTGCATGTAAATATTGATCCTCTTTACCTTGCATTAATAGTATCCATAGTGTATGCTTCCATATCATGTATGATGATGGTAATGGTCCAAAAGAGTTTGTTACATTATTTGATTCTACCCCACGTGCGTTCAAGGGTGCGTTCAATCAATGGTAGTATTGGTGATAATTTTACCGTTTTGTACGTAAGACACATGTACTTTATTACCGTGGGTAGGGTGTTTGGGTTTTAATTGTATTTACTCTGGTCAGATCCAGGTTTGTGTTGGAATTCAAAACCTACGTTTATATTTAACAATTTATACTATTAAAAAGGAACAAAATAAATAACATATAATTCAAGCACAATATCTAATTATATTATATCTAAAAAATCAAGCATATAACATGAGGAGAAAATGCTTGCATTAACTTACAAGATAATATTTTTAAATAATATTTATAAAGTTATTTCATTTAAACTGCATGATCGGAAATGATGCGGTTATGCTAAAACCAGAAGAACCATGATCTAATATTCTTCCATCCCATGACTCCATGACGTTTTACATGTAAAGTTACACACTTATACATCATATATTATATAAAGTTTAAGCAATATGATACAAATATGAAAATATTGCTTAAAAGTTAAATTCGATCTTCAAGATAAAAAATGTATACGTGTATAGACGTTAGGTTTATTTCCATTATTGAGTAATGCAATGGATATATGAAAATTATAACCATCACTTTAGGATTGATATAATATGAACATCATTAATTAATTTTTAATTTTAAGTTTGAAGGTATATGAACATCATTAATTAATTTTTATTTTAAGTTTGAAGGTATATGAACATCATTAATTAATTTTTAATTTTAAGTTTGAAGGTAAGTGTAACCCTTTATAAAAAAAAATAGTTAATTGGATCACTGACGGGCTATTGGCCTATCGGATCATCGCAATTATTCAAGTACGAAATGTGAGACCACCATCAGAAAAAAAACTTGTCACACCCCGACCGGTGACAGAATTATCGGGGCGGACGAATATGAATCGATTATTTATATCACATGATAGTAATTACGTTGAAATAATATTAAATATTATTTCCAATGATAATACTATTCAAACAATACAATACACCTGAATTTTTTTATTTTTTAACGGCCTCTAATATATTTATACACCGTTTTTCTCGTGTTAAGCGAGACTAAAAAATCTTTTATATTAAAAACATAAACATTTTTCGCTAGATTATACCGGTGGTTGTCGCAATCCCAAAGAGATAAAAGAGTGTTCTAAGTTGTTAAGACGAAAAGAAAGAGATAATATAATGCAAGGCGACTACCACCCAGAAAGTAAGCAAAATATGTTTAGCCTAAAAAAAGTAAAAAGCTTATGATTGTGACACCTTAATACAATTGATAAATGTTACTATAATTAACAAAGACACTGCCTTATCTATTTGTTTATATAAATAGGTACAAACTTTATTTTATACTTTCACATCTCAACTTCAAATAATCGAGTTTTAAACGATAAGTAATTGACGTGGATTTCAAGATTTTAATTTATGAAAATAATCGTGTCATCTAATTTGTGGAATGATATCTTCGCCATGTTTTTAATATGTTTCCAAGTGATATCATATAATGTTAAGTTATAAATTTTTAACGTGTATATCTTTATATACTTTACTAGCTTTAGTAAACTATGTATTACATCGATTGAATAAATAATATATTAAATTGAATATAAATTTATTAATTATAAAACGATATTATATAATAAGATTTAACTAAAATTACGTATGAGTAATGATATAACTAATAAAAAAATGATATCAACTTTTTAAACTTTTTTATTTAAAAAACACAAAATATTTTGTTTTAAAACAAATCATTTTAAAATAATTCATTCCTATAACTTTCTATTTTAACAATTTTTAACTATAGTTATTTTACTTTTTAAAAACACCAAATTTAAAAATATTTGTATTTTTAAAACTCTGTATTTAATAAAAATTTGTTTTCTGATAAATAACATTAATAAAAAGTTTTTTCACTCTATAAAGAAATTAAATAATATTAGTAGTATTTATAGCAACTATTCAATAACACATAGAAGTGAAAAAAATTGATGAGTATGAATACGATGTTGCTATGTGTCCTCTTATTTACCGAAATATTTTTATAAATCACACTATTAAACCAAGCATTTAATTATTTAATTTTAGTATATTCTTGCTATATACACATATAAATTAAAAATTAAATTAAAATAGCGTCGGTGTGATGTGTGTTTTGCTTGTATAATAATAATTTGTCTAACTAAAATAGTTTGCACATTAATCATATAAGTTGTGTAATTATTTAAATAAGTTGTGTAATTAATATTGTTCATGATCATAAATATCAGTTGTGTAATTGTAAATAAATGCTGCTAACCATCATATAAGTTGACTAATTACATTGCATCTGAATATGATTACGGTAGAAACACATTTACCTTTCTCTCAATTACATTTTATGCCCTTTGTATAATAGTATCAAGTTAAATTAAAATTGCAAAAGGGGTGATGTTTAAAACAGATGAATGATAGAATAGAAATTAAGAGTCGACCAATTAAGCATGCGTATACGAGTAACCCGTACGTCGTTTCTTTCATTTTCTACAAGGGTGTAATGTTTTTACATGTCATTATTTTCTTTAGAAAAATTACATCATATAATCAAACGTGTATTTATCAAACTGAACCAAGGGGTATTTCTTCTTGTGTGATAATTTTATACACTTTGTACGAAAAATGGGCTTTCTATTCTATATATAAAATATATAAAATAAAACATTATATAAATAATGAAGAACACGATTAAAATTTCAAAATAAATTAATAAATGTGTTAACATTAAAGGTAAATTTTAATTAAATAAATCCAATTTATTTGTGTGTATCATTTAATTATGAAATAGAATCAAGAAAGAAAAAGTTGATAACAGTGTGATACGATACTCGACATTTTCTAAACTTTTGATATGTTATGATGACTTTGATAAATATAAGACTAAAAAGGCAAATAGAAGTAATATACAAAACAATGCACTTGAATCACACATTTCATTCATATTACTAATTTATATTACAAAATGACGCAACATATTATTTTATCAGTTACATTGTTTAATTCATTTTATTTGTCAATCTATTTGGTCCAATCGAATAGTCCCTTACAATGTGTTCTCGAGTTTTCGAGGAGGGGAAGTGGGAAAAACAATTCTTAAATATTAACGTCTCCAGATTTTTTGAAGGAAGGAAAGAATTTAACATACATATAACGTAATATATACCATTCAACTTCATCATAATTTTATATTACAAGATTCATTATGTAATGATATATTAATGTTTTCAGAATCGTATCGGACGTTAAACCGGACCAGACGTTGAACCGGAGACTTTACTGGTTTGATGGTCGGATCGGATTTTAGAACTGGATTACGTCATAATCATATATATATATATATATATATATATATATATATATATATGTAGCCAATATATATAGAACTGGATTACGTCATAATCCGCGGTCGGACCGGCCGGTCCGATCCGGTCGTGAAAACATTGTGATATACTTATACATATATATATATATATATATATATATATATATATATATATATATATATATATATAAAAGAGATCAAATGAAAACCACATTTATAATTGAAAACTAAAAAAACCACTCTCAACCAATCATATAAATTCTTTAATTATTACATTTTTTTATGTAAAAGGTTAATTAAGTAATTTAACACATTACAATTTTGGTAGTTATCTTCTTTTTAAATCCCTTAAATATCTCTCTCAATCAATAATTTTTCTCTCATTTATATTTAAATCACTGAATCAAAAGTTAATCATGTTTCTCATTCTCCTTTTCACCATTAACTTTGAAAGATAAGATTTCGAGACCTGGAGCCATGATGCTAGAAGATCTTAGATGACAGGTTTAGTTTGTTATAATGTTGTGTGAATTGGATGAATTTTCTTTTAATCATGAACCATCTTCAATTTCTTCGATGAATTAGTATATGAAATCAACGATTATTAAAGTGTATTGTTCATTTTGTTTGTTTTCAATGATTTTTTCTTTGCTTTCTAAAATCATCTAGGTTTATTTAAATGATTATATGTTTATTTTCAAGGGAGGGAATTAAATATATTTTATTTTATTTTCTTTCAATCTTGGATGCAAAGTTGGAACCATAAAATTTGGACGCTCAACCATAACAACTTAATTTTACATGTAAGTTTAATTGTCATTCTTCATAATGATCTTTGATTGGATGATAATTATGTTGATAAAAAGTTAATAGTATATGTTAAATTTGGTTAATAAGGCATGTTTAAAAATACAATTGTGGATATGTTAAATTTGGTTAATCGTATATGTTGATTATTTATTCATCTTTTTTTTTTCAGTGAGTTGAAAGTGAAATATGATGAACTTAAAGGTGATGACAGTTATGAATCGAAAAAGATAATGCATCAAAGATGATGATGGGTTGAGTGATTATCAAAGTGTTTGGTTTTGACTACAAAGAACACGTTGAAGAAGACAGACGCAGTTGTTATGTATACGTAACATCGTTGATATGTATAAATATCAATGTCGGTACGAATACGTATCAGTGTCGGTACGTATACGTAACACTATCAGTACGTATACGTATCACTGTTGTTACACAAACATAAAAATATTTGTTTATATAATTTCCACTTATGCTTAGTGAGGTTTATTTATATTTGCAAATGTGACATGAGTCATGCTTCTAAGAAAGTACTATTTCATGTAATGTATTTCTTTTATATTCCATACATATTTCAAGTATTTGTTGATTGATGAGTCATGCATATGTAATGTCATACGTTAAAATATATATATGTAACTCATTTTGGATTTTCATATGGGTTCATTAACAACGTTACACATATGTATGACAGTATTACATATACGTAACACACAATGTTACACATACCTAATACATATTGTTACATATACGTAACATGGTGTTACGAATGCATAAGTAGTCGCTTTTTTAGTTTATTTATTTTAAAAAGAAATATGATAATCTAATTTTTTTAATCCAAAATAAAGAAAATAATACATTTGATTATATAAATCTCTATTAAGTATAAGAGAGAGGTGAGAGAAAAATAAAAGAAGGGAGTAAATTTAGTATTTTGTTAATTACAATTGATAGTTATCAAGTTAGATATTTTGTATTGTTTCTATTTTGCTGTTAATTTATATTTAAACACTCATAATCTTTTATTTAATTAATAAAATTCCATTAATTAATCTCAATCATAGATCAAAAAAATCAATGGTGAATAAGTGGTTTTTTTGATTTTCATTATAATATGGTTTTCATTGGAACCCTTCCTTATATATATTATATATATATATAGTTATACTATTATATACCTTGTAGGCGCGTATAACATGTAATCAAATTCAGTGAAACTTGAGCTTGAGTTGTTTGTCATATAAAATTCAATTTAAGTTATAGTTTGGGTTGAAAATCATTAAGCTCAGCTTGAATTATACTTTTTGGGAGGTGACCTTGAATGATAGACAAACGGCTTGACTCATTTACTTTCTTTTGTTTTTTATTTTATCAAACACAAAGAATTAAAGCTTTTGCAAAACATTAAAACGTTTATACTTTTTTAAATTTTATTCAGGACCTTTACAACTTAAGAACATATATAATTTAGAGACCTTAGTATATTTCATCTAAAGTAAACAACAATAATTCAGATATTAAAATTAGGTTGCGTATAGAAGAAAAATTAAAATTAAAAAACAAAAGAAAAAACAAAATATAATACCAATGCCATCCGAACCATACTTCTTGTTTGACCAAGATAATACGAATTAGTGAAAACCAAATAAATAATAACGAGAACTGTGAATAAAGTCAAGGTCGAATTTACATAACCCTTTAAAACTTAAGTGTTAAATTTATAATATTAAAAAAAAAGAAAAAAAGACCACCATCTTGATTTATCTCCATTTTACATATCACGATTTAATATACATACACTTAAATTACATCTGCATATGATTTTGTTTGTAACAACTTGAACGCATGACTTTTAAGATTTTAAAGCAGTAGTTTTATCAGTTTTTTTAAAGTATTCACAGTTCATTTTTCATACCAATTTTTATAATTACATTAAAACTTCTATATTTTATCTCTCTATTTTTTAATTAAATAATATTTTTTTTATACTTTTATCATTAATTTTTCTCACTCATCAACTTACAATCACTTTAAAATTATTATATATGGAAAATCACGGTACAATACTCATAAATTTTAGCCAAATTGGATTTTAATAATTTAAACTATTACCTATTGGCCGATAATAATCCATATTATTAATTTGTCCAGTAACACTACCAACTTTCACTTTTATTAACAACAACAATCCCAATTATATGTTTTTTAATTTTTTACGTTCGATTTGGATTCGTCACAATAATGGTTATGAACAAAATGAAGAAATATATAGGTTAAAGTGAGTCTAAAATAAATACAAACCGAAGGTAAAAATTTGAAAATTATGTTATTGGCACAAAAAGTGAAAATTGAGAGTGTTACCGGTCAAATTAATAGTATGCATTATTATCGGTAATAGTTTGAATTATTATTATCTAATTTATCTAATTTTTTTTCCTATTCACTCAATCCGTATAAATATAATGTAGAACACCAACTAACGTAAAAATACGGAATTTGGGATAAGTGAAGGGTTAGATGTGTAATATTGAAAAAGATGGAAGAAAGCTGGATATCAAAGTAATGGAGATTAAAAAACAAAAGGTTTAATGGAGATGAGAGAGAGTGAGTGACAGGGGTTTGTTCATCTTTCCTTTGATTCTCTAACTACAAATACATATTTCACCACATAATATTCGATTAATTTAGGGTTTAATGTGTGTGATTGTGTGTGATTGTGTGCGAGAAATATATATAGAAAGTGAGAGGTAGAGAGAGAGAGAGAGATATTCAGTTAATTGATCAATCTAGACAGCTTTATCTATCATCATCATCTTCCATCATCATATCTTCATACCCAAATCCCATTTGCAAATTTGAAGCTGAATTGGGGTTTATGTGAAAAAATGCTGTGAAAGAAGTAAAAAAAACAAGAATCTGTTCATGATCCATCAACAATCAGCTTATGTATCGTTCAAATCAGCTTCAACGACAACTACCCTTGCACCATTTTGATGTATTCACAGGTAGTGTGTGTGTCTATGTTTTCTCTTCTTTTTAACTCTCTGCAATCGACATGGGTTTTCGTTAATTCTTTGGATTTTGGGTTTAGCGAAATGAATTTATAATAAGGGTTTTAAGGGCAGTTGGTTAATTGATCAATGTGTTTTTGATGGATTGTAGTTTATGATGATTGTCTGCTTATATTTATACAAATCAAATTGATTTTGCAAGTTTCTTGATGTGGTTTTCTTTAGTTGTATAACAGGGTCAACAGTGAAATTCTCAATTTGATTTGATCATTATGTAATTTTTTGTCATTCTTCTGATTTAGGGTTCCTGCATAATGAGAAGTTGGAGATCAAAGAACAATTTTCTTGATTTTTGAATGACAGTGTGTATTTGTGTGAAAGTTTGTGGAAAATGGATGAGAACAACAACACCAACAACAACAAGAATGATATACCACCAACAGAGGAGCTGTTAAAGAAGATCCATGATTTAGAAGAAAGTCATGCTCATCTCAAACAAGAAATGTCAAAGCTAAAGATTTCTGATGACCAACAGAGATCTGAGCGACAAAGGTCTAGTTCAGTATCTCCCCGCCGCCCTCGCCGGAGAAACATGGGTGGGTTGTTTGAGGGCGGTGGCGCTGTGGCTGCCTTCAAAATGGGTTCAGCATCTTTCAGGCATTCTTCACCACTGAGGAGAGAAACTCGCTGTCTGGATGTTAGCTACAGTAATAATAACAAACATAACAGTTCTGATATGTTTAGTGGTTCTGCTGCTGGGGAGCATGGTGGTGGTGGTGCTGTTGGAGAGAGGGGTGGAGTTTGTGGGCCTTCGGCTGTGAAGCTAACGGAAGCACAATACTTGAACATATTGCAGTCAATAGGCCAGGCTGTTCATATATTCGATCTCAATGGACACATAATCTATTGGTGAGTCAGGCATTAGTCAATCATATTTGTTCT
This sequence comes from Flaveria trinervia, assembly GCA_025506515.1. Lineage (NCBI taxonomy): Eukaryota > Viridiplantae > Streptophyta > Magnoliopsida > Asterales > Asteraceae > Flaveria > Flaveria trinervia. Next base: position 97,655,201 of record CM046443.1, on the reverse strand, counting down.
CCGGTTTCTGTATTTTGTGTTTGTTATGTTGATTTTGCCATATGGGTTTAGTTGCTTATTGTTGTAAGCTCAAAAGATACCGTAGACAATGCTAGGATCCATGATCACACAGAAACAGGAAAGTAGTTGCAGGAGATGAAAACCAATAACATATTATTTACTTTGTCCAACAGTATTGACTTAGTTCAACTTTTTCTCCAAAGTTTAACTAAACTCATAGAAGATGAACACAATGTTTGAAACAAAACTAAATGTTATCAATTCCGGGTTTATTTGGATTTATCTAAAATGATAAGTAGACGTAGATATGGGCAGGTTGGGCTAAGTTGGGTAACGGGTCAATACGAGTTGAATTGAAAGTTTTTGGGTTCAAAAATGCTTTTTGTATAAAAGTTAAAATTTTTCCTTCATAAATAATTGGTTTGTTATTGATATGATTACCATAATTTTGTTATTTAAATACTAATATTATGGTTTTAAACTTCTAATAAAATGATCAAGGAGGATTTATGCATTATAATATAACTTTGGCAATATTTGACCCAACTGATCAGTTTTTCTTTAAGCTGATATTTTATTTTTACCACCCATTAGAGATAAAATACAACTTGAATCAGCCCATTCAGAAGTTAATATGTCAGAAAAAATGTTTTATATTTTATTATTGTGTGATCATTGGAATTTTGTAGGAACCGTACAGCTGAAGATCTTTACGGTTACACTGCTGCAGAAGCTCTTGGAAGATCACCCAATGAACTTTTTGTAGAACCTAATGATTATCACTTAGCAGATGCTATCATAGAAAGAACAATAAAGGGGGAAGGTTGGTCGGGTCTATTTCCAATTAGAAACAAAAGAGGGGAAAAATTTGTTATTATGGCCACAAATACGCCATTTCGTGATGAAAATGGGACATTAATGGGGGTTATATGCGTATCAAGCGATACCCGCCCGTATAGGGAAATGAAGCCTGTCGGGAATATTAGTGCACCAAGGAGGATTGCTTCAGCTAAACTCGGACTTGATCCTCAACAACCTCTACAAACTGCAATCGCCTCAAAGATTTCAAGTCTGGTGAGTGTTTTAAGACATTAATATATTAGTTTTGTTGTCATTTTGCTATATGCGGTCCTTTGCTAAACATAAATCTGTGAAAATAGATGAGGGGTCAAGCAGGGTCAATGAATTTAGGTTGAAAAAGTTTAATTTTCGTACGAGTCTAAACTAGAAGGCTGGGTTTGATTGACACACATGCGCTTTTTCTCTGTTTCGTTTCTTATAAATAGATCATTATTATGTTAATTATGATTGTAGAAAGAGTATTGTTATAGTATTTGATATGAATCTTTGAAAAATAATTTAGGAGATTGTATGCAATATATTTTGACTTTGCGTCACTTTCAACCCCTTTGACCCATTCTCCTTTTAAGTATTTTTTATATGACCTGTTTTATCCATTTGAGATAAAACACAACCCAAAATTGACTTTGGCTGATTTATAATAAGCAAATGGATTGAAATCGTCGCATGGAAAATTAAGCAATAAATGACAATGTTTTACTTAAAAGATGGTTATAATTAGTTTTTAATTTTATAAGTAACAAAGGATCTTTACTATTTAAAACCCAAAAACAGGCTTCAAAAGTTAGCAACAAGGTCAAATCAAAAATAAAAACCGAGAAAACTCCACGGATCATGATGGTGGGAGTGGTGATGGTCATTATTCCGAGAATGAGTCAAACGCCCCTGATCATAAAGATGATGGATATTCAAGTGGAGCCAGTACCCCAAGGGGTGATATATCTCAATCATCATTTAAAGATCAAATTACTGGAACCTCTGGTGATGAAAGTGAAACAAACCTGGCATCCACAAGATTTTATCTTCAAAAGCAGAGGCATGGATGGGTAAAAAGGAATTACATGGCCATGGAAAGGAAATGAAAGAGAAGGAGATTCAAAAACAGGTCGATTTGGTTTGCATTGGTTACATAATGATCAAGAACAAGAGTCGGGTCAACAAACAGGATCAACAAAAGTAGATAATCAACCGTGGGAAAATAATAATAGGAATGATGCTTCAGGGTCGTGGTCTTCTTTTAATGTTAATAGTACAAGTAGTGCTAGCAGTTGTGGCAGTACAAACAGTAGTGCCATTAATAATAAAGTGGACATGGACATTGATAACCTGGACTATGAAATTTTGTGGGAAGATTTAGTAATTGGAGAACAGATTGGACAAGGTATGACATTTTTCGCGTGTCTACTGGAGGTTATTTTTGACATTTGACAGTAAATTCACTTTTTGATGTGTTTTCACAATTTTCAAATATTCTGATAGGTTCATGTGGGACAGTATACCATGCATTGTGGTATGGATCGGTATGTTGTCCTTCTCCCCCTTCTTAATATTCTTTCCATTCCATACAAAATTTTTTAGTTCCATTTTGGTGATGTATTGTGAAAGTTTTAATTAATTACTATGCTTTTAAGTTACGATTACTGAAGTTGATGATATTGAATTGCATATATAAATTTCTTCGGTTGTGTTATTGTTGGAGGAAATTTTAGAAATTTGACAAGTAGTTACAAAATAATATGTTTGGTCAAGTGTTGCAGTTTCAAATTGTCCAAGTTGGCGGTGCTCTAATTTCCATCAAATTGTGATGCTTGACTACTTGTTAGTTGTCTAGAACAATATTTGATAGTAACTGAATAAGGGGATCCCTCCATCCTAAAAATAGTTGTCCAACACACAAAACCACACAGTTAAAGAGAAGTGTACACGTATTTAGCAGAGTGATATTTTTACCTTTTTACCAATTATTAAATTCCTTCTTTGAGTTTAATTATAGCAACTTTAGTTAGGGCTAATATGTGAAACTTAAGCAATTGTACAAATTCTTTTTCTGGAAGTGGATAAATATTTTGGGACAAATTAAAACAACAAGCTAGATACTAATTTTGGGATAGAGGGAGTAATTGGAAATTTAGAACTTACAGATTTGAAAAAATATATGGATTACCTTTGAACAATAAATGCCTAAAATCTAAATATAAAACGTCAAACTGGAAATTTTTCAATATTGTAAAAATGCGAATATATATAGGCCTCATATTGTAATGGCCCTAGGTCTTCTCCTAGATTAGGATTACTAATCTAAATTTGCCTTGTATTATCATGATGTTTAATGTATCGTCAAATTGTTAATGTATGAGAACTTTTCGCTGCTAGTTAGTTCTCTGATTTTACGGTATGGTCAAATAGTTTAGGGTTATGGTTCTCTGCTAGTTAGTTCTCTGATTTTACGGTATGGTCAAATAGTTTAGGGTTATGGGTGAATTTGAAAATTAGGTACCTATTCAGGTGGCAGGTACATTTCTGAGATGCCACTTTAAGGAAGATTTACCTTTCTTACAAAGAACCTCGTAATTGTGAGGAGAATGATTATTTGTTATCATACTAGTTATGTAATTATCATAGTCTAAAATGTATCTATGTAATATCATACTATTATAGCGCATCTATGTAACCTAATATCCAATCCAATGATCAACATACAATCACTCATCAATGTTTATTTTGGTATCAAAGCCATGAACCTCCAAAAACCCTAGTCATATGCACTTTGACACCACAAGCCTCTAACAACAGTCGATGGAAAGCCTAGAAACCCTTACTAGTGATTGCCACTAAACCTCATGGAAAACAACTTGCTCTCCTAAACCCTAGCGAAAACAATAGTTGCTCAAAACCTATCCCTCACGTTCAATTGCCCCTCACCGTTGCCAAAGGTTTTTGAAACCAAAAAAATCTATGTTACAAGCTACACATCATTCCTCGTCCTTGGCTTGTGAGGGAATTTACGTAATTACATAGCTTTGAAGGTATCTATGTGTAATATTTTACTATTTATATAAATCCCTTTTGTAACCTCGTTATAGACACAACTTCAATTTTTGTTAGTCTATGTCATTTCATATTCTGACTCGACTGTAGTTTATTCTACAACTTCTACTCCTAGTTATATGCAACCTTCAAAGCCTTTGATTTGCTCATGTATACCAACGGTAACAGTGCTCTACAGGAGATCGTGATATGTACTACCCCTTCATCGGAAGAGACTTTATTAGTGCACCTAATGATGCATTTAGTGACCCACTTTGAAACATTACTTTTTAAAACCAAATCTACTTATTGCCTTTTCGAATGGTGAGTGTTTTTGTACTCATCCTACTGCTTTTGTTGTTTCTTGTAGTAAGTTACTAGCATCCTCTCGTTCTTTGTTGCAACACTAGATTCTTTTTCAATTCTTAAGATTGTTGGTGAAGCCTTTGTTCATTCTAGATGGCGTGCTACTATGATTGAGGCCTTAAATGCCCTTGTTCATAATCGTGTTTAGACTTTAATAGACTTACCTATCAACGAAAAGTCAATTAGTTGTAAGTGGGTTTTCACTCGAAAGGTTAATCTGAATTAATTGATGAAATTCAAAAGCACATTTAGGTGCCAAAGCTAGGACATATAGGGTGGACTATTTTGAGATATTTTCCCCTCTTGCAATTTAGCTTTCCAAAACTATCCTCCATCCGTCTGTTTATTTCATTGATAGCAACTTACAGTTCTTCATCAACTTGATGCAAGAAATGCGTTTTTGCTTGGTGAATTAAGTGAGTAGGTTTACATGGGAAGCTATACTTCGAGAGAAGGAAAGCATGCAAATTGAAGAAATCTTTGTATGGCTTGAAGCAATTTCCTTTGTTTCGGAGATTCAATTTTGGTCTAAAAAGATGCTCATGTGATCGCTTGGCATTATTCTTCACTACATATTAGCTACTAGGAGTGGTGAAGTTGGCACTAGGAAGTAGAAGCCTTTCTTGGAACTCCTTTTTCAAGAAAAATGATACGGGTCCTTTGAAATATTCTATGGGAGTTGTTGTAGTCAAAGGGAATTTGCTTATCTCACTTGAAATAATGTGTGGACATATTCAGTGACTCAGTTTTGCTTGAAGCAAAGTGATACCAAACTTGAAGTTGAAGGCGTATGATTGGGACCTCGTGATAAATGTAGAAGAATTGTTGGTCATTACTCATCCTTATATCATTAAGGGTTGTCAATTGGTTCATGTCATATCCAGGAACTGTTGTCAGTCATATTCTACCATCTAGGGTGGGGTGGGGTGGGGGTGGGACCCGCCAACACCATCTTGATCAATATCATGTGTACCATAATACATCATAGAAGGCTTTATGATGCTGACTACAATGCAGACCGGGGTAGGTGGTCTGCTAGTGGTTATTGTATCTTTCTTGAAGGAAATCTCGTCTCTTAGAAGAGTAAGAAACATAGTGTTGTATCTTGTTTAAGTGCCAAATCTGATTATCGGGCTATTGCACAAACCATGTGTGAACTTACATGTCTTTGTTATCTACTTCATGAGATTGGTTTTGCACAATCTAAACCAATTGTCATGTGATAATGAGTCAACAATTCACATCGCCCAAGCCCACAAGTCCACTGCCATCATATTAAAAAAAGATAAAGGGGATGGAAGAACAATCGCACCTTCCCATGTCTTTACCAATAGTTACTTGGGAGCCAGGTTAATTGTATATGTAACAAGCTAGACATGATTATTATTTATGCTCTAACTTGAGGGGGAATGTTAGAATATATATATTTAAGGAGCCCAATACTGTGATATCACCTAGATTAGTACTCACCTATAAATACCTTGTATTAACTTGATGTTTAATGTATTATTTGAGAACTTTTCTGTTGTTCCCTAATGGCAGATATATCTAACACATGCTTGTGTATGCAGGATGTTGCTGTCAAGGTTTTCTCAAGGCAAGAATATTCAGATGATGTGATATTATCCTTTAGACAGGAGGTAATTATCTACAACGTATCACAAAACAGGTCATATAAAATAAGAAGTGTTCCTAAGATATAAAATTTTCATGGATGATTATTGAAAACAGAAATGGTTGCATATTTCATGAAAATTCTATAAGTTCATCTAATTAATTCCTTTTTTATTTGAAGGTGTCTCTCATGAAAAGGCTTCGGCATCCAAATATTCTACTTTTTATGGGTGCTGTAATGTCACCACAACGCCTATGCATTGTCACAGAGTTCCTTCCCCGGTTGGTTCCACAATTTCTTTAACCCCTCCTCCAGTCCTCCTCCCTCCCTCTCCTCCTTTCTCTCTCTCTCTCACACACCCACACAGTTTTTTTATGTATGTGATTTCAACAGTGCAGTCTTAACGAACAAGCGTGTTATTTTCTGGGCGGGTTGGGTAAAAGGTCAAAATGAGAAATTCTGGTCTGGGTCAAACATATTTGGGCATTTTTTAGAATAAAATTTATAAACAGTTAACTTGTCAATTATTATCACACTTAACAGTTTGGAATTTGAATAAAACTACATAGGAAATTATATGTAAACATAGCTAAATCTTTTGGCCCGTTTGAACAACTTAAAGACGGATCACATCCCAAATAGACACCTACTTGCTGTGTACATTGCACCCTTATTTTGTGCGTGTCACCTGCTTTATTCTGTATGTGCACTCATGAACACACATTCACTCTATGTCTTAAATGGAGTTATATTATTTTACGCAGTGGAAGTTTGTTCCGGTTACTTCAAAAAAATACAAGTAGATTAGATTGGAGACGCCGTGTTCATATGGCCATTGATATAGTAAGTAAAATGTTGTTTCTGTTTGTTTGTTATTAAACACGTTCGTTTTCTGGTCCCATTTACATCTCCATACTCTGATACTTGGTTGTCCCACAGGCCCGCGGCATGAATTATCTTCATCATTGTAACCCGCCCATCATTCATAGGGATTTGAAATCTTCAAATCTTCTTGTCGATAAGAATTGGAATGTAAAGGTTTGTTTCATTTGATTTGTTCTCTTGTGTTGTATTCCTCAGTTTAGACAAATACACGTTTACTACTACAGGTATTAATATTTCCTTCTGTATGTTTTTGCAATGGTATAGGTTGGGGATTTTGGTCTCTCTCGTATCAAGCATGAAACCTACCTTACAACGAAGACAGGAAAGGGAACGGTATTTACTTATATACCCTTGATTTATTGTACGCATGTAATATATGATGATGATTATGGGGGGATAAGTCAATTTACTTATGCTAACTGTATATAGTGTCTAACTGTCTATAACTCCATTTGTGATAACAATGTGTAATTGCGATGTGAAGTGTACCTATTGCTATTGAAGTGTGGTTTAGACATTAGAATGAGCATCTTTGATAAACAATAATTTTTCTTTGTTTTCCACTTTTAGCCGCAATGGATGGCTCCTGAAGTTCTTCGGAATGAACAAGCTGATGAAAAGTAAGTGCCCTATCCCTGAAAACGATCCTGTTCATTTGATAAAACTCGTAACGCTTTTAAATTTAATCATAATATTCTTGTGAAATCTATAGGTCTGATATATACAGCTTGGTGTTGTATTATGGGAACTCACCACCGAGAAGATTCCTTGGGATAATCTTAACTCGATGCAGGTACCGTCTTTTCTTCCAGAGTTTGACTTTAAGGTCAAAGTTATCGTTTTCTATAAAACATTTGAAGAATATAGAAGAAACTGATACACTGAAATGTCATATTTGTAGCCTAAGCCTATATTACTAAGTGTTCTACGTCATCAAATATTATTAATATATACAAAATTAAAGAGTTGAAAATTGATGTGCTTGACCTCAAAAGTCAAAATGTGCTTGTATCTGCAGGTAATCGGAGCTGTAGGATTCATGAATCAACGGCTAGATATCCCGAAAGACGTGGATCCCCAATGGGCCTCTCTTATCGAAAGCTGTTGGTGCAGGTTCATATTAATCTTTAACTATATATACTTTTTTGGCGTTTAACATTTGATAAAGATTAAAAACTTGACTAAAAACAGTGTTGGACAAATGTCTACTTTTTTCAAAGAAAACAACAAAGAGCTTACAATTTGTTCTCAGGAAGAACATAGAAATTTGATTATTCGACTTTAACGTTATGTTTTTCAGTGACCCACAAGCGCGACCAACGTTCCATGAAATACTAGATAAACTCAAAGATCTGCAGAAGAAATTCACCCTTCAACTTCAGGCATCACGTACCGCCTCTGTCACCACCACTGCTGCTGGAGAAAACAACTGCACAAAGGAATCATGAGAGAAACATGCAAGTGTAAATCACTTTGAACCTTTCTTTATCCTGCAAAGTATTTTGAGTGTGTCGTGGTGCTGTGTCTCTAGTCGAGTTGGTTAGTTTTTGAATGCTGATTTGGCGGTGTTGTCAACGGTTGCTGAAAAGACAAACAGTGTGGTCAATCGGACACTAGGCGCCATTGTTTTGTGATCCATAAGGAACACTTGGCGATTGTTTTGTATAGAGTACATGAAGTATACCTCGTTTTAGGATTGTAAAAACAAGTGTATGTAAATTTGAAGTTCTTAATTTGGTTTTACATACTTTCTTTTAGTAGGGTACCGTGTTGGTTTAGTTTGGTTTGTTAAGAGCTAAAATTAAACTGATAACCGATGTTCAGTTTTCTAGATTGTAATAATTTTATTAGTTTCAGTTCTAAATAGTTAGATTAATTTGGTTATAGGAAAGATGGTTTGGTTGATTCGATTGGTTTGGTTGATTCGATTGGTTTGGTTGATCCTTTTTAATTTAATTTGTACTTTTTCCAATTGAATTGAAGGTGAAAGGTCTATGTTTGCATTTTATGTTCTCGTAAAGACTTGTGTTTTGCGTAAAACTCTTCCATAGACGCATGCATATGATGTGTAATTTACCAATCCAAATGATCATGTATAATCTTTTAACTGCACACATATGAAGCTCAACAAACGCGTTGGCTCGAGGGGCTCGAGGTTCGTTAGCGCTTTGTATATAATAGTTTCTACACTAAGATGTATTTATTAGAAGATTAAGAGGTTACATTTGAATCGGTAAAAGCTTAAAGTGTTTATTTCAAAGAAAAAAAACCTTTTAATCATTCATTCAGTTTTGAATGGTTAAGTTAAAGAACAATGCTAAATGAAATTGCGAACATCTTTATCCCCTCAAAACACATCGCCCAACCCTTTCTGAAGCACTCTTCCCACCCATCGGATACCACACTTGATGCGGCCTTCGTCGATGACGCCGACCCTATCGCCGCAACACCCCTCGACACCGTTACTCTCGTCACCGTTCCTCTCGTCATCTATCTAGCACGGGTCGCGATCCCTTTGTTCCTTTCCTTTTTTTCACTATAACAATTTATTTCTATTTGGTTTTCTCATCTCTTTAGGTAAATATCTTCTATCTTCATTCACATACATGATTTATAGATCTTAGTTTCATCGGTTTCATGAATTTGAAAAAAAAACTTGAGGCTTTTATAAAACTTGCATATTTAGGGTTCAATGAATCTGAAAAATTAAGGCTTTTATGAAAATTACATGTTATTAGTTCATGAAAGTTGTATTCACGTTCTAGGGTTTCAAGATTTTCTCTTGCAGATGTTTGTAGTTTATTAGAGTTGTGTTTGCTTTGATTTATGATGATGTTAGGTTACAAATGTAGGAGATGGTTTCATTTTTATTATTAACTAACAAAATAATAATCACACTATTGATAGGAAATATAAATTTGTATTACCATATACAATCTGTATGCAAGTAACAACAATTATATGAATTTAAACCAACTCAAAACGTAATCTTCAAAGAGAACTTTCTTCACTTGAACCTTGAAACCGCAAAGATTCTTCACAGCTTCGCGTACGACGGCACAATGAACCAAAAGTTGAGTGGTGATTGAGGTTTTTTGTTATACAAAGGTCCCTTAAAAACCGATTTCACACATCTTCTATGACGAACGTGTCTGTCTCTCATAGCACAACAACTACAACAACATGTTTGTATTGCCGGAGATGTCTTCACACCCGAGATAACAATGGAATGAAGGTGTTCTGAAAAAGGAAATCGGAGAAAAGAATGATGAAATTAGAATGTGAAAGTAGTAGTAATTAGCTTTGTTTTGGAGTAGAGTAGTTTTGTTAATTACAAAGATTTCTATCAAAACTCAATCAATCTCTACAAGAAACATATCCTTATATATTATTTGAGAAGTTAAATGAGTTATATCAAATGTCTCATTATTAACCCAGAGTTATCTTGTACTTAGTGATCATTAAAAGTCATACCAAAGGTCTTGTTATTAATACCGACTTAATCTTGTACATAGTTATCATTACTTTACAAGCTGTTACAGAATTAAATTCTGTATCTATTGAAATTTGTGTTTCAGTATATGCGTGTAGTTGCAAGTGCTGAAATCTACTTTTTAACGAATATGTAACAACATTCAATAAGAGCAACGCATCTGCTAAACATCAATAGATGATAAATGCTGAACACTCATGTCCCGACTCAAAATACAAAGGTCACTTCCAAGCGGCGATGCGAAATGCAAAGTGCGTCATTAAAACGTCATATTATGCTCATCACCTCGGGCCCAAATGCATGTGGGTGCTTGTTTGCACCCAGTTGGCAACACATTTCCATAGAAACTCTCCCTTACAAATCCATTCAAGATTTACCATTCACTTTTATTTATTTCATTAACTTTGAGCATCGATATTTTATTTTTCTTAACTTCTTTTTGAACACGGTTTGGTTCGTTGTGATTTTCTCATTTATTAATGTTCAAAAGTTAGTAAAAAACCTACTTTTTCATTAAATTTTAAACATAAGAAGTTATGCTTGGTTTGATTCAAACAATCTAGTTTACTAGATTCGTGTGCTTTGATTCAAGATATTCATAGTTTATGAAGGTAGGTTTTATTTAATTCAAAATGTTGTTGGGTTATAAAAGTTATGTTTTTGTTCGATCCAAAACAAATCTAAGTTATGAATGTTATGTTTTCTTTGATTCAAAATGTTACGAAATTATAAAAGTTTGGTTTGACTTAATATGTTTTTAGTTCTTCTAGTTCAAAAATCACACACGTATGACTCTCCGATGATTCATTTCACTGAATTTGAATCTCCTACGCATAATAAAATATTAGGAACTGAGTGAAGAATCATTATCTATTGTACTATCATTAAGTAATAAATAAATTATAAAACTAATTTATTTTTGGTGGGTGAAGAACGCGTAAACAGGAAATAAACAAATGAGAGACATTGAAAACAACACACAACAAAATGCTCCTAACGGATTTCAATCAATTCGACACATGCTTCTTCCTCTACCATCTTCCCACTTCTCTCTCTCTCCATCTCTTTCCTAGGGTTCTTCATTACAATCAATCAATCAAGATTCAATTCACACCCCCATTAGCACTTTTACATCCACCCTTTTTTGATCTATCTATTTCATACCTATAATTTCTTCAGGGCTTTCTTTACAATCTTGATTTGTTCTTCATAATTGTGAGTGTAATCTTTTTTCTTTCCATAGATTAACAAAATAGAAACTTTTATCTCAATTTATGTTTTCATTCACGTTTTAATCATTTGATCTTCTGTTTATTGATTATCACAAGATTCGGGGTGATAAGTGTAATCTTTATTGAATATTCTGTCAAAAAGGTTTGATCTTTGAATATTTTTTAAAGTTGGCTGAAAAGGGGGATCGAAATGCATATTTTGATTACAAGATCTTGTGCTGGAGATGTGGATTTATATCCATAGGGTACAATATTTGATCTTTTGAGAATATTTATATTCAGAAAGAAACCCCAGTTGAATTATTGGTTAAAAGGGGAAAGAACTATCTTGTAGTGAAAGATTTGATCTTTTGGGAAATTTCAAGATTCTGCTTCAAACTTTTGGTTGAAAAGAGGGGATTTGAGTGTGTTTATTGGGTTTTTATTGGGGGATCTTGTGCAAGAGATGTGGGATGTTCAGAAAACTGATGAATTGGTGTTCGGTTTGCTGGTTCGGGCATGATCATAAAGAAAGTGTTGTTGGTGTCAATGGTGACTATGGGAAAGATGGTTGTTGTGGTTTCATGATATAGGAAAACATGTGTATGGGGAGTACTCAATGGCTGTAATTCAAGCAAACCAGGTGCTTGAAGATCAGAGCCAGATTGAATCTGGTCCTTTCGGGACGTTTGTTGGCGTTTATGATGGTCATGGTGGACCTGATGTCGCGCGATATGTGTGTGATCATTTGTTCAGACACTTTCAAGGTTTGTTGCTGAACAAGTTAGTTTTGTACACTTTATTTGATTAACACCAAAATCTGAAACTTTGTTAGAACACTTTAGTGCTAGATTGTTTGTAATTGGAGTATCATGGGGTGCTAAAATGGGGATTATTTAGTTCTTGATGATTTAGATTTGAATATAGAATGTGTTTGTATCATGTTAGATTATATTATGGATGTGTGGTTTGGAAGTGATTAATAGAATAATAGGTAAGCATTCACATTGACTTAAACAGTGAGTTCCTTACAACTTCTTACAAACTTTTTTGAATCTGATGGAATGCTTACTTTGACTTTAAATAAACTAATAAAAACATCCGATTATAATTGTTTCTACTTAAATATAATTGAAGTCACAGTAATCACTAATTAGTTTAAACCAGAGGTGGCAAGATGGACGGGTTGGTTAATGGGGTTATTGTAGTAAGGATTGGGTTGGGTCGACCCAGAAGCCCTCGTATGTCGTTTTTAGCTTTTAATAGATTATTAATGCATTAAATACGATTACAATAATAATCTTTTTAGCTAACTTTTTTTTATGTAAATCGGGTTTGAGTTTTAAAAAATTACCTCTGGGTTGTACTTCTGAAAGCTGGAACAATTGGTTATGGGGTTTGGCATCAGTTTATAATGAATTTAAAAAATAAAGAAAGGGTTCTTTTGTCATTGTTCTTAGGTTTGGTGTTTATGCAGCAAAATCAGCTGAAAGTCATGGTATAGTGACAACCGAAACAATCAAAAGGGCGTTTCTTGAAACGGAGAATGGGTTCACGGCTCTTGTATCTCAGATGTGGAATGATCGACCCAGCATCGCAACCGTTGGATCTTGTTGTTTGGTCGGGGTGGTTTATCATCAGACACTTTTCGTGGCAAATCTTGGAGATTCTCGTGTTGTGCTTGGTAGGAAACTTGGTAATGGTGGAGGTGTAACCACCATTCAGTTGTCGAAGGAACATAATGCTAATCTTGATCATGTTAGGCGTGAGCTTAGAGATTTGCATCCGCACGATCCTCATATTGTTGTAATGAAGCATGGAGTTTGGAGAGTTAAGGCATTATTCAGGTATTATACTAAATCATGCATTTAGAGCGTATTAAAGGTGGCAATTTCGACCATTTACTATGTGAATGAGTCGCTTTTTTTCATTCTCAAACGAGTCAAATATAATTTAGCCAAAATGGCAAGGTTTAAATGGGCTGGAGAGTTAAATAGGTTGAAAGTATCATCATGATAATATTGTTTTGTAATTTTAGTTCATGCATTAACTATATATAGAAAGTTATAAAAGATCTTCAAAAATAACTTTTTGTGAGTCAACACAACCTGATCTGTCCTAGAAACGACGAGTTTCAACCTTAACCATTTTGATTTGTTTCCTAATTCTAATTCATGCATTAATTGTATATAAAATTCTGAATATCACTCGTTATGAGCAAAAGAAAGAGTCGATTTGGATTGTGTTTTACCTTAGATAGTCGAGTAAAAATGGCTAAAGGGTAGTAGGTCAAAAGGGTCTAAGAGTTATAAATTTGTTTCAAAATCTTAACTTACTAACTCACTTTTATACAATAACTTTTATAACATTTGACAAAATAATTTCCTGTGGGTCAACCCAATCTGACGTGGACTAAAAAGTGACCCGTTTTAACGATACTCGTGCAACCCTAACTTGTTTTGATCCGTTACCCACCTTTCTTGTAACATATAGCGCACACGGATGTTTGATGTGCACACTTCTAATATTTTCACTTTTGCAGGTTTCTAAGTCAATTGGGGATGCTTATATGAAGCATGCGCGATACAACAAGGAACCAATTGCAGCAAAGTCCGGCTTCCTGAACCGATGGTGATGCCGATTCTGTCTGCTAGTCCATCTGTCATTTCTCATCCGCTTCATCCGGCTGATTCTTTTCTTATATTTGCTTCTGATGGCTTATGGGAACACTTGACAAACGAAGAGGCTGTTGACATTGTTCATAACAGTCCACGCTCGGTGAGTTTCTTGTTAGTTTATGCCACTTATCATATATAACATTTTTGTGTTAGTTAGGCGATTCTGAATCATTTCATTATGTGAATAGATTGATTCGAGTGATGTTTCATTTGTAATGGTTCAAATGGGTAAAATTGAAAAGAAATAACTTAAAAAGAACCCGAACCCGACAGGAAAACTTGATATCAGAAACATTCGGGTAATAGGACAAATATTGAATCATGTATGAGATTAGTTTGTAGGCTGTCATTAACTTTTATAAAACAAAATTCAAATTGTAACATGCTTGTAGAATCACTAATGTATATTCAAAGTATTGTAACATATTTGTAGTCTGTCACTAAAATTTATTAAACATAATTCAATCTGTCAAACATGTTTAGAGTCTATCACCAATTTATATTGAAAAAATCTGTTAATTTTGTAAGATGACTATTTTACCCTTTTGTCAAACTATAACTATAGTTGAGTTATGTGGTTTTCAAATTGTAGCATGTTTGACAATGGTTTTGTGGCTTTCAATTAGAAACCGGAAGTAATTAAAATTATATAATTATTAGAAATGTAGTTGAGTATTTAATAATATATCAAGGTGGTTTTTTAGGTGCGTTTAAGATTGGTTTTTATGTAATCCAGTAAAGTGTAGGTGTGGTGATTTTAGGAACTGAGTAGGTATAGAATAGAGAATGTTTGTGTCTGCTAGTCCTAAAAAACGTAATGGGCGTCTCATTTCATCGCGTTGAAAGATGTTTTTTTTCTCTGCAGGGAATTGCGAAGAGGCTGGTGAAGGCTGCGTTACATGAAGCAGCTAAAAAACGAGAAATGCGGTATTCAGATCTCCGTAAGATCGATAAGCGTGTTCGGCGACATTTCCATGACGACATAACCGTAATCGTGTTATTCTTAAACCATGATCTTATATCCAAAGGGTCGGCCAATGGCCCGATCGTGTCTCTCCGAAGTGCATTAGAACACTAGTTTCTGATATGATATAACTTTAAATT
The DNA here is from genome assembly GCA_025506515.1 of Flaveria trinervia. NCBI lineage: Eukaryota > Viridiplantae > Streptophyta > Magnoliopsida > Asterales > Asteraceae > Flaveria > Flaveria trinervia. The sequence goes on along the minus strand of CM046443.1, from coordinate 97,639,961 downwards.
TTTAAGAATGATACTCTTTTTTTTCCTTGTGTTTTTGCGTCTGTTTTATGGCTGTTTTTTAAGGTTGATGTTGAGTTCGATTTTATTTAAAGGGATATAAATTTTGATGAGTAAGAAGAATTGAGTTTTTTGTTTATCAATGTTTTTGGTATATGATGTTGAATGTACTCTATGCTAGAAAAGTTGTACATTTGTCTGCTTGGTACAAGATGTTTTTCAAAATAATTATACGAAGGGCACAAGGGCGATGCTAATCGTTATTTTAGTTTTTTTTCATGTGAAACGAAGTTTAAGGTTAAACTAGTTATCCTTTTATCATGTCATGATCATTAAAAATAATCTTTAAGTTTAAATTTTGTTAATATTTCAAAAAACTCTTACATCTCATTTTTTTTATCTCTATTAATTTAAGAAAAGAAAAACTATTTTAATCAATTTTTACTAATCTTTTTTTCTTTCACTCAGAAGAAAATTACAAGAGATGAACAGTGAGTTGGTAAAATATAAGAACTCACTATTTACTTCGTATATATAGTTTTTATAATTTATGGATAACAAAAAAAATATACAAACATTGAGATGTAGTGACAATGTTTTTTTAATATATATTTTAAAGATAAAAAGTCACTATAATATATAAACACTCCAATAAGTGCCCAAAGAAAGTAGAGTGTATTCATTAATGCATTAGATCTTTAGTGTTTTTATCTTTAAATCTTAACGCTTTCTATTTTACCTAGGCGTCGTATTAAGTTTCTTCTCTTTTCTGAAATGGAAGACCTCATATTTTCCATCCATAAACCAGTTATTTTTTAAATTTATTTTAATATAAAATAAACAACAAAATATAAAATAATTAAAATAAATTAAGATTATTTTTTAAGAAAAGAAAACATATTTTATTACATTAAAAAATCACAACACTACATCAAAGTAATAAAAAAATTCAAATAAGTAAAGAAAAGAAATAGAAATACAAATTATATCACTCTTTCCTAATGTTGCACATTTCTCGTTTACAAGCTAGCCGTATAGCACTACACTCTACAATAGTTTACATGAATGATCACACGGCTTTAATCTCATATCTAGTTCGAATCTCACTCATTTATCCCACATTATAAGGAAAGATTAAAAACACAAGTGTAATGCATTTAGGTAAAGTTGACATAAAATAGATTGTCAATGTAAATCAATTTTCATTGTCTATAAATAAGCCCATCGGTGACAAAATGACAATGTGAAAGATGTTAAAATTTGGAAATGAATAGGTTGTTTTGTAACAAGGATAAATTTGTACTATATTCTCAGCCACATTAGTGTCTTGTTCCGGTCTAAGCATGTGCTATATTCTCACTCAAACTTCAAGGGAATATTAGACTACATATATATTTATATTAAATTTATTTATTTAAGTTCTTATAAGTTAAAAAGAATTATCTATAGTACTTAACATTATATATTTATATAGAGGGCTTTTGTATTGGGGGTCACATCATGAATAACATTATACCATAAATATTTTTTACTTATGCCATCAATTTAGGGTGTAAAACTCCTAAAATCTATGCTTTTATTTAAAAGGTTTTTGGATTTTAATAATTCCAATTTCATTTATTAGCAAAATGAATTCATTCTAACAAGAATTAACTCTTAGTAAAAATTTAAAAAAATAATTCAATGTTAAAATATTTGTAAACATTTTCTAAGTTAGAATTAATCACAGTAAATAAATAAAAATTAAAATTATTAAAATCCATAATCTTATTTAAAACATAAACAATTATTTGCAATCATTTTAGTTTAACCATCGTCTTGTAGTTGCCCTAAACTTGAAATTTCTTTCTAAGCTCCAAAACCTCAGTACAACTAAGAAGCAAAGTTTCATATTACAAGATACCACTCCAAATAAATAGATTCGAAATTTTACTTTGATTAGATATAAAAAAAAACACATCAAGATGAGTGAAGCAAAGTTGTACGTACAACAATTCTACAATTTGCTGGCAATTACAACAAGTCTACAACTGTTAAGTGGGAACTACGAAAAACAAATTCAAAGTCTTACAAGTTGTAAAGCTTGATAGGTTTAATAAGGTTGATTAAAAATACCCTAAAAGCCTAAGCCAAAAGTTTATAAAGGTTGATTGAAAATGCCCTAAAAAAATGAATGAAATCCATTAAATGCAACTCTATTCTTTTAAAACCATTAATTCCACATTTTCATGCATTTTGTTCGCAACAAATCCAAAACAGTTCAAAACTCATTGATGAAAAATTTAAAGAAAATAACAATGTTCACATCAAAAATCTTATCTAAAAACTGAGAGACAAACAGGTGGAAAGTTTACATAGATCTTACGACACAAGAGCTCTATCTTTGTAAACTTTTGTACTATCATTGACTATCAGTCTTTCTTTTCAATACATTTCAAACAAATTTGCATCTGCAGCAATCCAATATGGTTCAAAGATTTTACAATCATTAACTATTAAAGTTAATGTTTAAACTGATTTGTCATTCATCTTTACATTCTCACTTTGTGCATCCAAGAGCTCTATCTTGGCCAAGACTCTTCAAACTAATTTTAAACTAAACTCTACAACCCTTTTGCTCTAACTTTTTCTACTTGATTCACACAAATCTTCCTAAAGTAAAACTATAAAAATGTTGTAAAATGAACACCCTTCCTCCACAAACATATGCAATTAACTTGAACAAAGTCACAAAAGTTGTCCCCTCAGAAATGACTAAAATTGTTTCATCAATTTCAGAATTAGCATGGTCAAATTCATACATCATTGGGAACATAAACAAAATCATCTTCATAAAATGTGTAAAATGATTTCAATATTCTTTAAACCCAAAAAAACAAACTTAACAAAATATATAGTGTATAAAGATGGTTAAAACAGCTCAGATAAAACACTAAACATTTTAATTCCCAGATCTTAAACAAATTAAGATCTCATAGAGCTGGGATTAGATAGTTTCATCATCATTGATCTCAACCAAAACATCAAAATCAACAACATCACATCTAAAGTAAATCAAAGCTGCAAATTTAACAATCAAAATCAAAACTAAAAGCTCAGATAATTATGAACTAATTGTAATCCACAACCTCAAACATATTAAGGTCTCAGAGTGAGCTGGGATGCAAGTTCAATCTTCATAGCAATATCAATAGCAAAAACTTAAACCACAAATTAAAAACATCAAAATCACTAACAAAAGATTTATGATCAGACTAGCTTTCTAGGCTGCATTATGCATCAAATCAAGCAATTATTCAATTGCTCTCAGAGCCCAGTGCAAACTTCATCATCTCAACATCAAATGTTTAACAACTTTGTAGTGATTGAAAACGATATAAATCAAAGGATCCTCAGCGAAAAATGCTTATAGATGTCATCAAAATGTGTATATCAGGTCTCAAAGATATCATGCCATCATTGGATCCAAAGTTTCGATTGAAATTACAGAGCGAAAAACACAATCAGATAACAAAAGTATGTAGATCTAGCGGGGTTTTATTAGCTGCACCTGGAGTTTAACGAAGGTGAAGCGACTCAACGCTCCCGCAATGAATTTACGCCTCCGATGAACGTAAATTCATGAAAAAATCACTTCGATTGTGAATTACGAAAGGATTTTTCGCAGAGGCAAAAGAATATTGAAATATATGTGTTATGAAATCAAAACGAAAAGAAGTTGATGTACCAGTATTGATGACGATGGAGATCTTTTGATCGAAAGGTTGACGGCTTAGGGTTATATAGCAGTTTCATGACTTTAGGAATTAGGGTTTTGATCGATGGAGATGGGGGCGTCAAGAGTGTTTGAGAATGTTTGATTGGGCTATTGGAGCATGTAACTGTTGGCCCAAAGAAGAGCCCAACCTGAGTGTTACAGCCCATTTACTTATTACTCGTAACTCTTAACTATATGATTTAACACTACTGGAAAAATAAGGGCCCGCGGCCCCTCCCGGCCCCAACTATCCTCCGCTCTTGAAAATAATCTTAGTCAGTGAGTCGTTTATTGTTCAAGATTATGTCACGTAGCCTTGAGATTGTGATCAGTCTTGTAACTTATGTTAAGGGCTAAGCATATGACACTAATTCGTTAAAGTGAAATATAATGAATGAATGAAAGGAACAACGATAAAAGATAATAAATGAATCTATTGTGATGTATGTATTGATGTATGCTCATGTACCTTAATGAAAGTAAATTATTTTATTATTAAATTAAAGCTCACTTAGAGTCGCTGTCTTTGGATGCGTAATAGTTGGTAGGTAGTCGATGATGCTAAGGAGATGCATGCATGGACATGAAAGCAACTGGGACAGTTCAAGGCTGACATCCATATTTTTCGGAATGATGTTTATTTAGATAAAAGTTTGATGTAGAATATAAATGACATGATGCTACAACAATTATAATCCAAATTCAAGTTGATGTTTTGAATTGAGTTTAAACAAGTTAAGCATGAATGTAGTGCTCATTGGTGAAGAGTTTAGGCAGGAGCTCAACTTCTTTATCGAACTCATGACTATGAACAAGGTTAGTAATTACATTATCGTTATATATTGGTTATAATTCGTAGGATATAAAAAATATAATTGTTAGTATATAAAATAGTTGTAACATTGTATATGAATAGGATAGTTAATAGTAATAACATCTGAGTTCAGACAGAGTTTAAATTTGCAAAATATTCACGAGTTGAGTTTGAGTATAAATGATAGAGTTCGAGAGACCAACCAAGATCGAACTCAAGCTCAAACTCTCTAACATAAACAAGTGAAGATTAGACTCAACTTTATCGCAACTATAGGCTCAAACATATAATTTTTACAACAGTTGATTAAACATATTGCTTCTGCTTTCTTTATTTCCTTCATATTTATTGTGTTAAATATGATTAAAATTACGTTATCATATATTCAAAAATTATTTTTGCTCATTCCACTCATTTGAATATTAAAGACAAGCATGTTCATACTTAAATCAATTTTAAACAAGGACGTGTGAGAATCATGTATACCTTGCAGGTAGTCTATGAAGAAAGTAAAAAGATAATCACATATGAAAATAAGAGAATATAAGACATGTTTCAGAATTAAAACAATTGGTAAAATTCATGTATGTATCACATGATAACACCATAAAATTTTATTTTTGCTTGAAATAAACAACAAAGTGACTTGTTAGAACATACGATAACAAACCTTATACAAAACATATGCGACTATTTCTTGATATATCACACGAAACAAGCCACAAGAAATAAGTAAAATGAAACCTTGCATTACAATTAGATTCAAGTTGGTCTAGCCTGATTGACATTATTGTTTATACAACATATATAACCTACCTTGTGTAATATAGCATAGTGTTTGATTGAGCAACTATTTGTCGCTTTTGGGGCTAATTGTTGAACGGTAATTATCCACTTCTACATCATTGTATCCATCTTCATCGTTATTATTTTTTGCCGATTTAAACCCAACTTTTCGCCCAATATCTATATCCGCTTTGGTAGTTCCAAACACGAGCACCAGGGCTACAAATATCATGAGCAATGTTTTCTTCATTGTTATCGACATGTACTTCTCGACGAACTTTCTTAAGAAAAGTACAAATCAATTCTTATATAGAAAGGTATGAAAGTAATAAAAACAAACATAATTATGTGTTGTATTAATCACTAGTTTTGGTATCGTGGGGAGATGATAGGGATATCAAACTTTACCTTGAGTGTATTTTTGTTGAACGATATGATGCAGCTAGTTGTAAAGATGATTTGAATAAAGTTTCATTAATAGATGAATATTATTACTGTACACGCTCCATTAATCCATTGTGATTATGGGGCTCTTAGCAACGTTATGTTGAATCATTAAGAATTCTGATCGAATAAATGTAAATCTAACTCAGTTGGTATATTTTTTAAACTTACCTACTAATAGTTTTATAAACAACTAAAAGACTTTACTTTGACTGATTAAGTTGTAGTCTTTTAATATAATCCAAACACTATCAAATAGTCCCAAAATATCTAGAACTATATTACATGAAATATATTAAAATGTGATACTTAATTGAGGGAATTCAATTTGTATGGGTTGAAATTGATAAACTCGTTCATAGCCACACAGACACACTTTGTGTAACCTGATCATGACTCATGTACCCCGATCACGTATCACGTAACCCGTTCTCTGAATGTTCAAACAACGTAATGTGGTGAGCTTATAAATTACGTTTTTGGTACTTTGTTTCCAATTATATTTCAAACGGTTTACTCTACTAAACAAACGAGCATCACCGACAAACGATTCAATTGACGATTTTTGGTAATAGTTTTGCTGGTAATAATCTGTTGAGAAATAGATGTATGTAATCTTATTTGAGATAGATTACCAACAAAATTTTCTATCAGTGATACTTATCTGTTTAGTAGTGTTAATAATTTAATCACAATTTTATGCCAATTAGTTTTACAGTCCAAAAAAATACACCCACACTTATATAAGTACCCTTCATTTGCAATTATTTCTTCCATCACTAACATTTCTGACATTGTATCGTATCGTTAGATATAATGTATTTTTCATTCTAGAAATGGATAACAAAATATTAGTGGAAGCAGGTAGGATAAGGCAGTTTAGCACTAACAAAATGAATATGTGAAGTAATTATGATTCGAGGTGTAATTATGAAATTTAACTCAATAATATATGTTGTCATCTAGGGTTCATCAGTGAATGCTACGACAATTAATTGTTAATTAATTTTTTAAACTAAAATTATTACTCTAATGCACTTAAGTTTCTGAAAATAACTAGTATGTTTGTATTTCTTTTGTTTTCTTAACCTTTTTTGTTTATCTTACAGATATAAGTATATCGACTATGTTACAAAGGCAGCTTAATAAAATATTAAGATTATACACAGACGAGGGGTTAACATGTAACACACAAAGTTGTGTGATCAAAACATAAATTTAACTAAAAATAAAGTATTTCTTCTCATGACATTTAAAGGTATATAATATGCATCTATCGTATTATAGTTATAGTTAATAAATAAAAGCATTCACAAAACTATGTTTTACGATATTGGTCTTTGTTTAGTAACATAAAAAGTTTGCATTTGGAGGGATAGCTCTTTTTCATGTTGTGAAATCTAAAGTGCATAGACATGTACCAGAAAACGTTTAAATTTAAGAAACATCAATTCTCCCTCCACAATAACCAAATAATCCATACACGAGATCGACTTCCTTACAAAGCTATAATAATAACACCATGTGTAAGAGGAAAGGTTATCGTTCAGTTTTTCCTCATCTTTTTCTGTATGACACGTTATTGTTACATCAGTTTTCTTTCATTTCTCCAGTTAGTTTTTGTTTTGAAGAGTATCGTCCCATTTTTTATATTTTCCCCACTTTACTAGTGTGCATGTGTGTGTGGTACTACAACCATATGCCCACATGCCCATAAACTCAATCGGTGAGTATTTCTCATGAGGGAGTTTTTTTATTCAAACTTTCGATCCGACAAACTTTTAGAGAGAACCTACTCATTTACCAACATAATTGTTGCTCATCCCATCCAACAACTTAATAGGATACTTTTCACATCCTTTCATATCGTATTGTTATCTGTCCCCCGATTAATTATAACACGTAAATTCAATAATCAAAGACCCACCATTATCAGCCTTCGAAAGGGTACTTGTTTCAAAATTACAAGTACTAGTTCTAGCAGAAAAGGAAGGCATATTTGCCTACTTATCCAACTAACCATTTACCAATTGATTTTAGCCACTACATATAAGGTAATTATGATTAGGGTTGAAAGGAAAGTTCCATCCTGAGAATGAATTTTGGTGGATACATGACTAGATTGGCATGTTCGATTTGGATTCATAGTATTAAAAAGTTTAATGATATTATGATTATCGATGGTTTGATCCGGTGATTTTTCAATATACATTTACACAGGTTATTTTGTTATTTTTATAAGATAATCAAATACTTTCTCTGCCGGTTAACCGGTTTATTTATTTCGATACTTATTTAAAACCATTTTAAGGGGAATCCACCTTGTTTACAACCCATTATTACCATAACTAAATAGGCAATTTCTTTTTTCTTCTAAAATACTTTGTTTTGACTTTAACTCAGTTTCTCCTTTACCGCTTGACGCAACTCACCCCTTTTACAAAACATAATTATGATATGGTAATAGGTATAAGAAAACGTGTAAATCATTTGTGTATATGATACCAAGAAATGACAATTTTCAAAATTTTTACGTTTATAAATGATAGATGAGAAAATTGTATAGATGGTTTATGTGGTTTAATCATATTGTATGTTTGGTCCCCAAATTTAATAAATTGCAAAGTTAGTCCAAACTTTTGTAAATTCATTGTACATTTGGTCCCTAACAATAAATTCATTTAATTATTATGCATATTTTAAAAAAAATTTTAACTAGTTTATAAATTCAACTTTAGTGACCAAAAATGCAAAACCATATAAAAGTTTGAACTAATTTTACAATTATTAAAGATTGAGGACCAAACTTGCAATAACTATACAAAAATTTGAATTGAGTTTGCAATTTTTAAAGTCCAAGAACCAAATATTCAATATGATCAAATCACAGGGACTATTTATGTAATTTTCTCATGATAGATTTAAGTAACCTACCGAGTATACATATTTAAATGATAATAAATGAAGAAAAGTGATTGAATAAACTGATAAAGTGATAGTCTGATAGAGACGAGAAAAAAACTTGTTCAAGAAATAGTTTATTTAATCTAACAAAAGTGTTAACTCAAACTAGTTTTGACTTGTTCAAGAAATAGCTTATTTAATCTAACAAAAATGTTAATTTAAACTAGTTTTGACTTGAAACTGATATCTATACGAATGAGTTTAAAACCAGAACTTGTTTGAAAAAAAAACCGGTTTTATGCAGCTCTAGACTCTAGTTATAACCCATCTTATTCGGTGAAAAGGTTCGGCCCATTTGATGGTTTAATGAAGCAACTATCCGATTCCAACCCATTGAAAATAAACTATCAATCCAGCATTAGGATTCGGTGTTCATCTATAAATGAATGACTTTTTGAATTTTTGGCGCCAAAAATACCTCCATTAATGCATGTTTGATTGAAAGATGAGAGATGATCATCATGAAATTCAAACTCCAAAGAAGGAAAATGCACCAGTTTCATCCAATCGCAAGCCTAAATCAATCAATGCTCCATCAAAAAAGCTACATCATCAGCAGCAAAAGGTCACACAATCTCGATAAGTGCAACTTTTCAATGTTCTTAATCACTGATTGTTGTAATCATGATTTGTTTACATATGTTTGCGATTGCGATTGCGTTTCCGTTGATGATTTTATCGATCTGATGTAACAGAGTACTAAATCGAACTCGAGCTCTGTTTTTGCTCCGATTACTGAGGGCGACCACCGAATAAACTTATCAGAGGAGTCGATCGACAAGATCTCATCAATTTCAAGAGCTGTTGGTGCTGATCGGTCAAGCGTAGATGTATATTGAGTCGTTATATCCTTGATCTGGTTTAAACTAATTGTGCGTTTTTGATTGTTTCGTTTGAATTTGTTCTATTCATGATTTGATTATTTGATGCGCAGATCAGCAAAACGAACTTAAACTCCGATCACAATCTAGTTTCTGACAGCACTGTAGCGCTTCAAATTGCAGAAGAGTTGGTCAGAATCTCTCCGATCTCAGAGGCATTTGTTTTTAACGATGATCAACCCTCCATCGAGGTATGTTTTCAGTCGGTTAGCACTTTCGATCATAGTTGAGTTGAATATTAGTACAGTAGAAAAGTGAAGTGATATAGATGCGGATTCATGATTGAGCAAGTTTAAGGTCATACAACATACACATTTACATTAGTTATGGAAACTTAGAGTGAAAACAATGTAAATGTTTGCTTATTTGAAAGAGCAATAACAATTCTTCGGTACAAACTGTTCGTTTGAAATTTAACGCATAGGCGATCACATTCATACACAATACTTTCAACGCTTAGTGATTATTTCACATTTAACAGTTTATGATTTTGCTTATTTTTCTGATCTGAGGTCTTTTTCCTGCTTACAATTTGATATGATTTTACGCTACAAAGGAAGGCAAGTGAATTCATAGTTTACATGGTAAATCATCTGATGTAGCTCATCACCATCACATAAATGGCATTGACATCATAGACATTAGACAGCTTAAATTAACATTGCTAGTCATTATCATTTGTTGTGTGCTTATTTTCGTTTCTTTAAGATTTATTATTGTAGTAATTTTGATCCACTTTTCAATTTCTCAGAGCTACATTGCGTCTTTGAATCAACATTTTTCACCATCTATCTCATCTGGTTCATTGAAGCGACTCCACTGTCATCTAAGTCGTCTGGTGAAACAACTCCTCTGTCATCCATAACAACTCTTGAAACGACTCCATCATTATCAACATCCCTTACAACTGCTGATGATGCTGCGATCCATGGAGCTACGATACACCACACAAAATCAATTAAGCTAGAATCATTAGTAAAGCATCTAAGGGAATCCATGTTTCAGGTTTTGCATTCAACTGATATAGACACCAATCATAAGAAACTCTTAGATGCATTGGTCAAGATTGTGATTGAAGAGTTCTGTAGTTTACATGAAGAAAGGGGTTTGGTTATCGGGCTGTTTTCAAAGAAGTGAAGCTAGTGCTACTGAGCTATATGCTGGGATTGCTTCTTGTTTGTGCTGGTTTCATCCTTTTTTCAGATGTTCAAAGCTCCTATCATGGTCCTCCACCAACCTAAAATTTTGGTGCTGGATTCAACTGTCTGCTGACCAGTTATAAACTGTAAGATTCTGATCACACTATTTTCTATTTCTCATGTGCTTTATTATATTCTGTTTGGGTATTACTTAGCAGCCTGATTGAATGAACAATCTACTTAGAATAAGTTGAAACTTTGACACACATATTGACAATCCTTTATAAAACTGAGTGTAAAGAAAGAATTAAAAATAATTGAATTTAGAATTTGTATGAAATTTCACATAAGTATTGAATGACTAGGATCCCAACTGTAATAGTACCTGAATCAGGGGTGTTTAAAAGTCATTGAAACCGACCAAACCGAAGCAAGTTGGCATGTTTGAGATTCTTATAGTTCGTTTGCAGATTGGTTTTTGTGGTTTGGCGGTTTAATAGCTCGACCCGGTTTAAAACTTGGAATTGATTATGTAAACATAAACAATCATTTAGTCTTTATTGTTTTTTCATTTTTGAAATATATATAGTTATGTACACCATGAACCACATTTATTATTTTTTATATTTCTGAATATAAACTAATGATTTTTAGAAAAATAAAAAAAAATCATTTGAATAATCAAACAATCAAAATAGAACCATCAAACAGCCAAAGCAGTCGGTTCGGACAGCTCCATCCAACCAGAACGGTTGGGTTTGTCGTTTTATAAAACTGCATTTTATGGTTCGGCCTTAAATTTTGATCAAAATCGTCTAAACCAGATTGTAAACCCCGTTAAGCAAGATGATTAATCCATCTAATGTGGTTGCCTAGCATTTGTTAAAAAGGGGATCATTATATTGATACAATGATAATCTCCCATGTGATTAGTGGGATCCTTTTTCTTTTGGCCAATAGCATTTAATCAAGGAGATTTATCTTGATTGAACATGGTGTAGTCCCCCATTAGTATGTCGTAGGCTCCACTTCATTTTGTCCATTTGTTACATCATATCCCAATGTTTCTTTGCCTTTCAAATTTAGATGGTTATCTTTTTTTTGAATGGCAAATATACGTTCCTGTTTCGGAGGATATGTGTTATCTTAATCAGACTTATCTATTATTTCCCAGCCGGGACCGCACCCCAACCTCCTCGGAGGAAACTCATTGTTGAGAAAACCCTCTGGCTCAACTCTGAGCATTCTGTTCAGAGTGAGATTTGAATCCATGACCTTCATTTTATTTATATTTCATGGGTACCTCACCTTAACCAGTTGTGCTAAGAATCATTGGTATTTAGATGGTTATTTAATTCAGTCTTTTAAGTAAGCCGGTCCCTAATGCACCATAGAGAGATTTACGTCGATTTTTACACGATTTAGTTTGATTGGTGCCTCGTTGCATCAACTCTCTTTTTGTCTTTTTAATGTCTTATTAACCCATAGGATCAAAACTAGTCTGGTAGAGTATTTTTGGATGATATTCATTTGAATTGCTGATTACGTGTCGGGTAATTAAAACTAGACAGTTAATGGAACTAAAATTTTATTTTAGAATTTTTATTTTAATCTCTTACCAGTTCATTTAATATTTTAGACTTCTATTTATTTATTAAAGGCGTTATGTTTTTAACATTACAAATCTACACTAACAGATAAACTAGTTTCATATATAGTTTTTTTTTAATTATTATTTATAACTCTTAAATTATTTTTATGACATCACTCGATCTTTGAAACTGATACAATGTGTTTGAGCGGCGGCCCATTCAATAGCCAAAATGGTTTTGAAACACTTTGTTATTATGTAGATTAAGATGTAGATGATTAATTCATATAATTGTTTTATATAAAATATTATCTACTGACTTGGTTTTAGGCCAATTAGTTATACCAAAAAGATTTCAGCAAAGTTGTCACGAAGTGTAGTTCTAGTTACTTGTCATAGACATGTTTCTTTTACTTGTGGTCAACATCATTTGTTTCCTTGACCGTCGGATCAAATTTTTTTATTTTATTGGAATATCCAGATACTTTGTTTTTTTTCCCATTTAAATCTCTTAGATTATCGCGTAGAATGAAACAATTGAATGTAATTTTTAAAACTAAAGTAGGTTTTAAAACATTTAAAGTGTGACAACTTTGCTTTTCAATCGTACGGTATTACTAGCCTAATACCAGACCAAAAAGTAATTTTATGTTCGATACAACTTAGTTTTTAATATAATTTATGAACAAAACTTTATATATTTTATAAACATACCCTAGTTACTGCATTCTAGAAAAAAAAACCATGTTTTAAAATATTATTTTTAAAAACTACTATGCTTTTGTAGCTGTTCCAAAATGTTCTCTTGTGACCTACTGAATAATGGTACAATTATCTTCTAATTTTTCAAATTTAGGTTGCTAATGATACGAAGTTATGAACTCCAGTTTTAAGTCTTTAACCAGGTGTCATTTGTTTACAACTTTAGATAGATAATCAATGATTAATCCTTTTTTATTTTACATCCATAAATAAATATTTCACATTTGGAGTTTAAGCCACACTTTTAATATTGTCTATCAAATTATCAATGATATCCACAAATATAAATGATAAGAATTTCGACATTTTGTTTTTCATGATTTCTTAACGAATTATTAGTAATGAATCTAAACAACCAATAATGATGCCAAGAGCAAGGTTTGCTACTAATTATTGATGTCTTGGATCAAAGTAAAACCACTTTTTTGGCTGGGTTACCAATGGCATGATCTCATGCTAACCTTCATTATCCTAAGTACTTTAATCCACTTTATAAGTCATACTTAGCTGTACTTATAGATAATCACTTGGTGTAATCCAACAAACCTTTAAATAAAAATTTGAAGTTATTAATTAATTGCAATGACTTTATTGTTCTAGAATATGCTACAACAATAATTGATGGAACAAAAAACATAATAATATATAAGGTAATATTATGATATAATGTGAGATGTCATGCAAAGTGTACGAAGTTTTTGTGTAAATATTTATTATTTTTGTGTATTTATTTTATCTCTAATCTATTATTCTTGCATGATAATTTTATTGCTTACGCATGCTAATTCCATCATATTACCCAAGAGCAAATCCTTCTTATGTGATAATTTCACTACCACCACTTCGTATTATAAAAAAACATTTTGTTTTCTAAACTTTTACATCATATGTACAACATCATATAAATATATCATCTTGGAAAGAGTATTTAATCATTTATCATTTCAACTTAGTGGTTAAGAAATATTGTTAGAAAGTTTAGAATGGTTTCTATTACTTTTTAATATCTTATATATACTTCATACACTTTTAAAAAAATTTATATCAGGTAAGAATCCTACTCTATTTAATTTGGCATTAGTCCTGTGTAATTCTATTTAAAAACGATGTTTGTGTAAGAAATTTACAAGTTGCAACAATGTGTGTAACTATAGAGTAGTATGTATAATGTGTTACAATGAGTTTAATAAATTATGCGTGGGTCCAAAGTTTTAAGTCTGATTCATTGTTCAAAACTAGTCTTGATTGCATATGTAACCTTGCTATGTTATAACGGTGAGTATAATTCCTTACACAAAATCTAAACAATTAAAAGGTGGGTCCAAATTTATGTACAATGTTATATGATGCATAGGTAAACTAACACAAATGCCATTCTTACACGTATAGTATCCATTATTTTTCCTACGTTTTTATTAATCATATTTACAATATATATAGACAAAAGAACACGAATCTGTAAGGGTAATCATTGTTATCATTTTATGAACACTCCGAAAGCAACAGTATCTAAATTGGACTTCATATTGAACACGTTTGTAAAGGTTTTCAATAATTTAAACAAGCCTAACTAATAATACATGATAAATAGTTATAGCCTAATATTGTAATTTACAAGCTATGAGTTCTAGATATGTATTCGAGTTTAGATCCGTAATAACTCCATTACACTATCATTATGAGTTCATTAAGATTTTGAGAATCCAAGCGCTAACTCAAGATTTCAAACCGGCAATTTTGTTTATTTTATGGTTGAATAAATTTAAAAGTACAACTTTATATGCGCACCATTAGATATTCTTTGAACCAATAATTATAAGATCACATAAATCACATATTGAGTTGTTACCTTAAAAGGGGGTTAAAGGCGGAAAGTACTGGAAATTATATTCGAACTCAAGACATATGACTCAAGTGCTTACCACCGGCGGGGTCACCTTTTAAAGATTATCATTGTTTTGATTATGATCGACTCTAATCGACAAATTAATTGACTCATTTGAGATTGACTTTCCTTTAGCATGCCAAAATCTCCAATCAATGGATTGGCAAAAGGACGAAGACAATGTACTAAGCAACCAACTTTGGTATGAGAAGACTTGACGACTTCTTCCTAACTAAAAAATGGCTCCAATAAAGACAACATATGATAATAGCAAACAAGATGATGATAACTTGCAATATATAACAATGAATATATTGTGTACATAATTGTCTCTTTATTGGTACCATATCAAGTAAAATGTTAATGTAAGTAATGATCTTTATGGGTGTGTTAATACATGTTGGTTTATGACGAGTGACAAATAGCTATGATAAAAACTTTCTAATATCATATGTATATGTTAATAGCAGGGCTTGTGTTGAGGATTTAGGGGCTAAGGACGAATTAAAAAATCGAGTCTCATAATGAATAGAAAGTGTTTTATTGCTTTTTGTTATTTAATGAGTTTTAATTTGTTTGTGCATGATATGTTAATTAAATGTGTTAAACGATTTAGCCCAAATTATATTTGAGTAAAATGAGCTAGATTAAAGTGTCTAATTATCTTATTATATTGTGTAATGGATTTCGCATTTACGTTAGATGCTTAACAGCCTTATATTTGTTTGTACAGTACATAAAATATATAATTATTAAGAAAATTAAAAAATTAGACCCCTCGAGAGATTAGTCCCTGAATGGTCAGCCCTCTTCTCCTACTCTTGAGCCGTCCATGCTTAATAGTTGTGATAGATGTGACTTGCAAATAACATAGTAATAGATGGATTGGTGTTTGCTTGAAGATCCAAGAATATATTGTTGTAAGGTTGAGAATTCCAAGTACTGTTAGTAGGTATTTATGAATGATTCACTAGTTGATCGCTACTAGATTACATCATAAGCTGTACGTATGTAACTACGTAAGGACTCGTACGTCTTAGTTAAAGCATAATTTTGACTTCAAGGTTCTTACAACCATAAAAGATCTTAATTTTTATGTAAACATTAATTTATCAAAGGAATGAAAGGAAAATTCTCTTGTTATCTTATAAATAACATGCCTATCATCTTAAGTGTCATATTAATAACAGTAAAATATTATAAATATTTTCTACAATTCCTTACCAACTTAAAAAAACCATAATTGATATTTATCTAATAAATCATCCTTAGACTAATGTTTTATAATTATTGTACCTTAGTGTCTTTTAATGTTGTTAATGGTGACCTCATGTTGTTTATTGTGTGCACAGTCCAACATATTCCCAATTCTGCAATACAATGACACTAACGAGTAGAGGTGTAAAAACCGGTTTTTATACTCAAACCGGTTCGGGTTCAAAACCGAACCAGTTTTTTCGTGGTGGGGTCAAACAAGTTTTCTTCAAACCGGTTCGGGTTACAAACCGGTTTGACTCACCGAAAAATTGAACCTATCAAACGGATTCGGACCGGTTTTTTTACCCAAACCGGTTTTTCTTACCAGTTTAACTGGTTTTTAACATTTAAACCGGTTGAGTGCGGGGCTAGCAAACCGGTATAGAAACCGGCGGTTTGGGACCGGTTTGGGCCAAACCGGTTTTTCTTTGAAACTGGTTTTGGTTTTTTTGGTGAACCGGTTCCCGAACCAGTTTTTTTATTCATGTCTACTAATGAGCATCATACCACATATTTACAATGTCAATAGCAAGACATAACACTTAAACTAACTCAGTCATAAGTACTCTCATTCTGTTGGCTACTTTCGACTAGATATGATAACGTTTTGATCATATTCTCAAACAACTTCATAATTAAAGTTTATTTTGTAAATGACCCATTTTCCCCATGTACGTTTCTTTTTCATATTATAGAATTTTTGTAATAATTGAATACTAAAAATCAAAAGTTGAAATGAAAATTAAATTAGTAATTTATCTAGATAATTCATGATTTAGTGAGTTGAGTGGAAGCTTATGTTTGAAGCTGTGTAGAACCTAAACTTGCTGCTAATCTAAGTTTCCTCCTTGGTGCATAATTATTTCATTACTTGTGAACTAAACCTGTCTTTCTAAGGGTCCATTTCTACATGGAATAATCCCTTTATTAAGATTATTTAATTTTAATTGATTTGATTTAATTCACCAAGCATCTTCTGTCTTTTCACTTTATAATTGCTTTTTTAAAATTAAAATACTACAATATTCAAGAGTGGATATTAAAATAAATGCACATACATATACACATACTACGTTAAAAACATTCTCAATGAAAATTGTCAAGAACACGGTAGTTACGAATTTATGAGCTAAATAATTAGACGTTTATACACCTTAAACATAGTTCTAAGCTATTAGATGGTGTAGAAAACTTGAAAATAATTTTTAAGCTATTAAATGAGAGAAAAACTTCGCACCTTAATATGAAATATTTGAGATGAGTATTTGAATATGATACAAAACTAGGTTTAAAATTAATTATTTAAAATTTTGGTGAGTGTTGGACGAGTATATATGGTATCAGATAATAGTAGTTACTGGTAAGTGATCTCATACATGTTTAACCTATAGAAACCGAATATATTAGTATATTACAGAGTCTTAATCATGATAAACAACATTTTAAAGTCATCATAAATTAAGCAATATGAATAATAATATAAAATTGAGTATTCAAATAAGTTTTTGAATTAAGTTTATAATTAATTTTGAAATAAAATTTCAACAAGTTAATCAAATAAGATTACAAATATGTATACCATATACGCAATACACATGTGGAGACGTCCACAACTCTACAGGTGACAAGTAACACACACATTGCAGAACGTGAAATCATTATGCGTGTACATGAAATCATTACTTTTCTTTAAATAATCTAAACTACCAAAACAACATATATCGTTTCATTTTAAATAATCCAGAACGTGAAAGTTGGAGGTAGTAAGTATGAGGATGTTGGGTTAAAGATGTGGGCACATAACGTTGGACTAGATGAGAAATGAAGTTCTTTAGAAAAATATAGGATTACATAAATTTTGAATAAGATAAGGAAGAAGAGATTAGGATAACTTGGCACGTGCCGAGGAGACATATGTCAACACCTGTAAGAATGGTGGAAACATGAAACCCTCACAAAGTCACAAAGGAAGGGAAAAGAAACAGAGGCGGACCTAAACTGACATGGATGAGCAGATATGGTATAATTTTCTAGACTTGCACTTCTTTAAGAACATGATCGGTGATAAAGTTTGTTGAAACTTTGGACAAAGGTTATGAATTGTTAGGAGACTATAAGAATTTATGTTAGCTTTTCATATAAATTAGTTTGTCTTTTGCTTTAAAAGTTGCATTTGTTTATAAAAAAGTTTCATTATCCAATACTAGAAAAAATAAGAATTATGCAACCTTTGAAAGCAACATTTCAAAAAATATTGCATTTTCCAATATAAAAGTTGCCTTTGCTAATAAAGAAGTTTCATTATCCAACAAAAATGTTGCTTTATATATAATGCAGTTTTACCTGATACAACATTTGATAAAAATGTTGCTTTAGGATATTGTAATATTTTCAAAACTTAATGTAACTTTTTTAAGGATTATACAACATACTAACGCGGGTGCATTAGCTTCACTTTTTATGGTGCATTCTGTCATGGGTGGTTATTATTATTATTATTATTAGTTGGTTTTGTTTCCCTCATCTATACTTTATGTTATTTGTATATTTACACTTCAATTTTTTAAAAGAAATGTTTTTTTAGCAGAAGGTCTCTAGATGAAAGCAATCTTTCTCTCTTAATTTAGATAGGAAAAGAGTTTACAATCATCTCATTCTCATGTAACTACGAGTGTTCATTGTTCAGGATCTTGTGATGAACAATTGTGTCGAGTTAGACTAAAATTAGATAAATGTGTATACTTACTGTCAAAAATCAATTACTAATAAGTTAAATGTATATGAACTTTTATACTTTGTGTGAGATATGTAGCAATCATATAATTTAATAAAAACACGACAAGAATGAACAACAAAAATAAATTACTTCCAAATATATAATATCAATATTCAACCAATTTTAAAACCTAAAATCTATGAGAATTTTCATCAAATAACTACAAACACATTATATAAAGACATTTGAGTCGTAAAGAGTAAGAAGACAAGATTGTTTGTTCCCATGCTTTGAATTCAAAACATATTCTACTCTCTTAAAACCCAAAATTGAAATACCTAATGCATATTGTATAATTCTATTATGCATATATATATATTAGACATATAAGAAATGACCTTAAGTGCGACTTCAATCAAATCTACCTCATAGATTAGCGCGCGCGCACACACACACTCTCCTCCATCTATCCTTTAAATCAGCACCTATTATGGTCTTGTGATCGGCTTGGAGATGCTCTAAGACGTATTGTTGTGTATAGGAGAACTCCAAAGTTACATGTGCATTAGTGTGAGTAATCCCGAGATGAATAATCTTCTAAAGAAGTCTTCACTACGGTAATCAAATTTAAAAACCGTAAGCTACTTCCGAGAAAAATGAATATTAGTTGGTATAATAGGCGTCTGTTACGTACATTTCCTATGTCCGTCAACACCAATAAACATTATTATTTTCATAATTTCTTTCCTCCATAACCTAATGAGCTACCCCTAGGATTAGATAACACTCAAGTTCGTTATATATAAACAACAAATTAATATATAATCATGTATTGATTGAAAGTCAGTATGATTCCAATCTGTATCCAGTTTTCTTTTTGTATTATTTGATGTTCTTTAGCCTTTCACATGGTGGTCTCATAATAGGGGGCCAATACTCTGGCAGATCATACTGCATTGTTTATTTGTTTAACATTCTATTCGTTTTCACATGTCCCCATGATATTTCGTGAAGTGTGTTGTGAAAAAATACCAATATCATTACAACAAACACGACAATAAATATTGTCACCGAGACATAAAGAGAAAACATCCCCCAACCACACTCACATAAGTTCATCATCTTATTCATAATATAAATAGATACGATGTCATATCAGCTTCTACAACGGTAGAATACCACGCCTACTACCTTAGGGACATGATAGGAGGCATGACGGGCCCTTCCGTGATTATCACCACAAGTGTGATGCAAGTTTTCTGGTTTTTTTTTTTAATTTATAATTGATCTATTCACACAAACAACATTACACCCTTTAAAGAAGGCGAAAGTGATAAAAACCATGCACTGTTTACGTAACTACACTTTACACTTTTGATTATGACTAACCAATTCGGTTATTTTGGATGATAGAAAATGAGAACTTGAATAATATATTTAAAATCCGTTGTTGTAATAAGTTCAAACAGCTCTAAGAATTAATTTAAATAATGTATCTTTAAGTACATTGATAAAATTTAGATGAATGAGAAGAGAGTTAAATGTATTTAAAATTCAAATTTTAATCATTACATTAAAATTTTTATGATAAAATGCTTTTATAAAGCTGACATGTATGACAAGTTCTATTAACACGAACGTACTTAACATGAAGTTAGACATATCAGTGTTAAGGCTAATGGGTTCATGTCATAAGCAGGTCGATGTGTTAATGACATGATAAAAATATGTTAATGACATGTGTTAATGACATGTGTAAGATGTTTACTTGGATGATAAATATATTATAATTGAATTCACACCTCTAACCATCTGACCCTAGTATACACCTCTTGGTTTTCTACTTTCTTTACAGATTCGTTCAAGGGTTTTAACGTTTTAAACAATGTCATCTTAGAAATTTTTTTAAACGACGACTCACACACCAATTGTAAGGATTTAGCCTTGGTAATCTTCAAAAAGTCTTTTAACTCTTATCACTAAATTACTAACCTAATTAAGTGACTTATCATCTTATAGAGTTGCAGTTATTAAGTGTTAGTTCATTTAAAAATTTCATGAAACTTTCCATCCAACATGTTTTATGGAATATTATTTCAAGGATATCACTAATTGTTATTCAAGTATTACAAAATGTAATTTTTGTAACTTTTATTCTACCGTGTTAATTGTGTCTTATTGTTTATTAATTGTGTGTAACGAGCCACACTAAATTAAAGTTTAAAATACATATCATTCTTACTTCTGAATTGTTTATAATTGACATTTTCAAACATGTTCTGTTGTGTAATCCTCTTATTAGACTTTTCTATATTGGTATTTAAGAAAATAACAAGCTTAGGTCCTGTTTGATTGGTCTGGCCACACGTCTGACCACTGAATAGCTGATCCGGTCAGCCAGTCAGTTCGTTTGTTGCAGCTGACCGGGACATCTGATCCGGAAAATTGGTCTGACCCAGTCCTCTATTTTAACATATCTGACCCGGACATCTCTTCTCCACAATGGCCGCCTCCCCCCGTCGCACTCCCATCCGGCGCACTCCCAGCCGGCTGTTGCCTCCCATCCGCCGCCATCCCCCCCGCCCCGCCGGTTTCCTCCTGCCGCCTTTCCTCCCGCCATTCACCGCCGCCCTCACCACCCCTCCCCCCGTCGCATTCCCTCCAGCCGGCTGCTGCCTCCCCTCTGCCGCCCTCCCCACCCCTCTGCCCCGCCAGTTTCCCTCCTGCCGCGTTTCCTCCTGCCGTTCACCACCCCCTTCCCCGCCATCTTTGTTTTTACGATCTTATGACTGGGTCAACTTTGTTGTTATGATCAAACAACCAAGTTTAAGTCAGATGTAAACTCAGTCAGAACTTCTGACTGGGTCAACTTCTGACTCAGTCAGCTCATACTGGATCAGCACAATCAAACAGCTCTTTAGTTGAACTTGTCATTCGATATAAAGTGACAAGTTTTGCTAAAAGAAGCTTTATAGTAAAAGATAAAACTTAAAACAAGCATGATTCTTTATACCTTATGATGCATTTCACTCAAAAGATTTATGTTTTAACGTGTTGGATATACATGCCCAATATACAACGGTCACACACTAATCAAATGAGTTGAAATGACGAGCTTGAGATTGGCTTGCAACCCAGCTTGTATACCTTTAAAAGTTTCAAATTTTGTTATTTTTTATACATATTTAGATATATAAAGAAAAATAATTGTGATATTTTTTATTTAACTCCGAGAATATATTCGTTCGTGACTATTTTCTATATTTATTTTTTGTCATTAGAAAATATTAATAATAGTTATATGCTTATAATCTGTTTGAATATTAGACTGAAGGTGAAGTCTAAGGTTAGGTAGTATATTATAATTTTATGTTACAATTAATATAAATTATAAATTAAACTTTAATTTAAAAAAAACAAACAAACGAGCCACTAAGTGAGTCAAAAAGTCAGCTAACAAGCAAACCATGAGCCACACTTACCTTGGCTCGGGCTATGTTTATTATGCCATTGTTTACAAACAAGTTAATTTCAAATGATCTTTTTCTAAAAGAGTTATAAACAAAAATAAACCGTAAGCTTTTTAAACAGAAATATAATATATGTTAGATTATATACTTACCATACTTTTGGTGTTATACTCTATGTTATCCCAAGAATTACATTCAATAGTGCTTCATAGATACTATGGAGATGGCAACACATTAACATGGTCAACTTTGGCCTATTATTATTTTTTTAAAAGCAAGTAGGAAATAAAATATAAATGAAATGGAACTACCAAAAAGCTAGGATACAGAAAAAGGGATTGAAATACAAAGTCACACCAACAAAACAAATCTAACCGATCACATTAACCGAAATGAAAGAATCTATATGAATGAACAAAATATTATAAAATCAAAAGTGGCTTCAGTTTACGGTCAAATGAATGAACTGTCGGGAGCTTGTAGGAGGTGGCTTCGCTTATAAAAATAGTTGGAGTTGATGGTATAATAAAAATTGTTAGCCGGAATAATTTGTGTTGATGGAATAGAAGCTCTTTCTATTATCATATCCGATGTTGAAACCATAATACTACAACCAAATTTGTCTCCCTTAAAAGGCTTTGTTGGAGAAGACTCATGCATTCCTCACTTCCAAATGCACCAAATAGCCGTAGGAGAAATCCTGTATAGCACATCAATTTTTCAAATGTAACGTTTAATGAAATAGTTATTATTTGTATATACGGAGCTTTTTGGTTTGTTATATACTATTTGTTTCTTATGTAGTTATCATTTAATAAATGGATCCATTTTCTAATTGTGTGTGATAAAGGGAAAAATAATAGTTTTTGTTGTATATTCATAGTAATGTATATACATTTAATATATGGATCTAAATGTAGCTTGTAACAAGTATACATATTAACTCTTTAACATTAAATATAAATGTACCAGCGATTAATTATTTTCTTTTTTGCTAAATACTTTTGTAGAAAAGATAAAATAAAATATACTAAAATTATTACATCACAAGTAAAAATCAACTTTTAAGTGGATTTAGTTTAACCAATAAAATTGTGCAATCCCTATATTTATAGAATTGATCATAATGTCATATTTGCTTTATTAAGGTACTAGGTTACAAACAGTGTTACACGAGTTCAAATAATTTAACGATGCGAGAATATATAACTGTGAATAGGAAATTATGATGTAGTAAAACATACCTATACTTGAGAAGAGTGTACTTTAATATACATTTTAGTGGAAATGTTGTTTTATAGTGTTGATTTACTCAGTGTAATTGAGCTTAACTTTGTGAATTTTGGTTTTTAAAAAAAAATATTTGCTCAAAAGAATATGATGTTTAAATTATTTTTATTCTAACAACAATTACCTGAAATTTAAATTTAATCTTAATAAATCATTAAAATATTCTAATGAGACATTTTACTTATTTTTAGAAAAAAGTTAATTTGATTAATATAATAGTAAGTGAGCATTTATTATAAAAATTATTTCTATCTACTAATTAGTAACTTTTTTATAGTGAGTACATGCATCTAAATAATAGGTGGAGCATAGATGAATATCTTAGAAAATACCATGTGTCTTCTACATATTTTATTTTATTTTATTAGTATAGAAGAGATTTGACAATTTTATGTTCTATTTAACATATGTATTTTAGATATCACATATATCTAAAATTACATTGATAAGGTAAAATAGTAATAATTAATAGGTAATTTAATAATCCTAACTTTTATTTATTGTGGATAATAATCCATATTATTAACTTGATCTGTGACAATCCTAACTTTGACTTGTAATATTACAAATGGCAACTCCAATGACATATTATTATAGATTCATATTTTTTTTGCATTTATTTTCACATCAATTTCCTTTGTATGCTATTTTATTCCGTTCATATTTGTTATTGTAAGGGATATCAAGTGCAAATTAAGAGTATATCCAAAATAATTATGTTAGTAAAATTATTATTGGTAACAAAAGTGTTAACATGGAAATTAATAGTATAAATTATTATCAGTTAATGTGTAATAGTTTAAATTATTGAAAATCTAGTTTTTCTATTTTATGTGTTAATATATTTTTTATTTGTTATAAATTACTATTTCTAGAGATAAGCAAAGAACTATAATAAAAGAAGATGAACATATTACATAAATGAAGAAACATAATATTAAATTTAGTGCTATTTCTTAATTATCTTTTAAGGGGACAAAAAATCTATTGAAAATCCTCACCTCAGAATGCAAGGTGTTATGGTGGTGGAAAATGAAAAAATATAAATTTCCAATGAACTTAACCAACTTGGCAACTTCTTTACTCAGATAATACTTATTGTATATAAGTTTGTCCTGGGTCGTATGAATTATATACTACTCATAATATATGAATCATAATGAATAATTATTGAATTATGTCTTAGCTAGGGTTTTAATAAAATTATCGAAATGTAGAAAGAAATAAGTACCATCATAACAATATATTCGGAATTAAAAAAAATAATTATAGTATTGCCAAATTTGTATCAATATAATTTTAATTTATTTATATTAAAATATTTGATGTTTGACACTGTTAATAATTAATATCTATGCTAGACACCAAATCTTCAATTACATATTCTTAACTTTCTATAAAGGGATCATAATTAATACTATTTTACTTATTTTATTCCTCGCGGATGGATCCAGCATATTACGAAACAGGAAGAAAAAGATAGGTGAACAGGATCGAACTTGAGTTGGTTTCATGGCAAGAAGCGCACAGAAACCCTTCATGTGTTGGAGGTTAAAGATTGGTTAATGGCGACAACACTAGATCAATTATAAGATATAGAATGATGTTAGGGCATAAGACGTGTAGCCTCTCATGTGTTGGAGGTTAAAGATTGATAAATGGTGATAAACACTCGATCAATTATAACAAATAAAATGAGGTTGAGGCAAAAGACATGTAGCCTCTCATGCGTTAGAGGTCAAAGATTGATAAATGGTGATAAAGACTCAAATCAAATATAACAAATAGAATGACGTTGAGGCATAAGACATGAATTTCATCACTTATTTCACTAAACGTGCGTGGGTGGGGGAATAGAGGGAGGTAACCTCCTTGGCTCTCCTACTTTGGCTACCAAAACAAAGGCATAAATTTCTTAAGCGAATATAAAATTTTATTATAGGTTCAAAGGGCTACAAATTCTCTAACCATTTTTGCTGATATTAGTGGTATAAATGTCATTTTATTGTAATTAGATCTAATTAATACCATGAAAATTTGAAATAAACATTAATAACCACACACACATAGTTAAACATGCCTGAGTAAAAGTAACTCAAAGATGGATGACTTTAAGAGAAGTTTTCACTCAAGCAACCACACACTCATGAGCTCATAGTAGGCAACCCAAACAATATTGGTCAATATGAGATGTCAAATATTACAGGTTTGCCTCTAAAATAACTTAATAACTACCAAGCAGTTTTCATCCTAGTAGTCAACTTCCAATTGAAACATTATGAATTTAGGGCTGCAAATGAACTGGACATTCAATGAACAGTTCGTGAATTATTCAGCCTGAAGTTTATTTATATTTATTCGTTTAGTAAATGAATGAATATGAACAAGAAAACTTTGTTCATTTATTTAAACAACGAAAATGAAACAAGTCGTGTTCATTCATTTATGTTCATGAACGTCTGATAATGTGTTCGTTAATGTGTTCCATTATGTTCTTAATTTTTGTGTTAGTTATTTTTATGACAAATATGTCAAGTGTTTTTGGATATTTAAATTATGTGTTTATATGTTTATGGTAAATTTTGTGATGAAAATACTGATTTTATTTTATTATACATATGTGATCATTTATATTCGTTTGTGTTCATGGAAATATTTCTATTCATGAACGTTTGTTTTCGTTTGTGATCGGTAGATGTTCGTGTACAGTTCATGAATATGTTCGTTTTCTTAATAAACATGCACGAACAAAAAAACTTGTTTCATAAGTATTCGTGAACAGTTTATGAACAAGTTAATTTCTTAATAAATAAACACGAACAAAACATTGTTCGTGTTCATTCAGTTCGTTTGTCGCCTTAATTATGATGCTTCATTTTTTATACCAAAAAGTTGTCGGTCCAAATTCACAACTTTGATTTTCACAGAAACAACATATCATTCTTTGAAATTCCCTTTCTATCTTATCTGATTATCGATTATGTAACCTATAAAACACTTTAATATAAAAATAACAATACAATCCAAAAGAACCATCCAAGCAATGCAAAATCCAAACCCTACAACCCTTTAGTTTCACACATGAACATGCAACTATGCAACTACATACAACATAACACAAATCTTATTTAATTTCGAGTATTATTCGTTCAATTCAATCACTTTAGTCTATTTGCATAAAGATGATGGTCGTTTAGGAAAGCCACGAGGTTTAGGCAACCTAATGTGTGATGGGGTCCATGCCACCACTACCACTAATAAACAAACAAAAACCAGGGGCCCATCCCGTAAAGTAGCGAACGTGGAGGGGTTGAAATGAAACTTGACAAATGCGTTTTTAAACTTTAAAAGAACTGTCCAAGGCGTGCCCCCATGTGATTCCTACTACCCCCCCTTCCTTATATCCCACCACCACTTTCTCTATCTCTCTTCCAATTATATTCATCATCAATTCTCTTCAATAATCATATTTGCTCACAAAGGATTTCAATCAGGTAATTCTTTATCTCTATGTTTTGATTCCGCTTTGAACGATGGAATTTGATGCAGTTTTGAACTAATTCGTTGCGATTTTGGAGTTTGATTGTGTGATTATCTGTTTATTTGTCGTTTTTGTTTGATTTTGATTGCGGACCGGAGAGAAATCGACTCAATCGAGGATAATCAGGATACAGATGTTCTGTTGAATGTTGATATTCGATGTGGATAAATGATAATCGTGTGGAATCTGTAGTTTTTCCTCCGGTACGAATTTGTTGATTCGGATGACTTTGTTTCTGACATGTTGCTTTGAATCTACAGAAGCTATTGTCGTCATCGAGATTGAATCTGTGTGTTGTTCTGTAATCGATCCGATCGAAGAAAAAAGTATCGCGTAACGGTTTCCGGTTTCCGTTGATGGCGTCGTCAACGGTGGCTCCGACTCCGGCGACGAACACGACGGAGAGAACGCGTGATTCGTCGAAGAGGCGGAAGAGGAAGAAGATGCAAATTCAATCTAATGTCAACAGTAGAGATCAGAGCAATCGGAGTTTAAACAACAGTAACGATCAGATCACACAGTGGAGATCGGAAGTTCAACAGCAAATCTACAAATCAAAGCTCCTTCAAGCTCTCCGTCACGTCCGGCAGGGCTCCGGCAAGGCTCACCGCCGTGGTGGCGCCGTGCGCGAGGCGGCGGACCGCGTCCTCGCCGTGACGGCGAAAGGCCGGAGCCGGTGGAGCCGAGCGATCCTCACGAACAAACTCAAACTCAAGTTCATGAAAACTAACCGGCGACAGCGAGGACTGGTGGCGACGGCCACCGGAAACAGCCGGATGAAGAAACCTAGGGTTAGTATATTGAGGTTGAAGACGAAGAACTTACCGGCGGTGCAACGGAAGGCACGTGTTCTCGGAGGATTGGTCCCCGGCTGCCGGAAACAACCGCTGCCGGTGGTGTTGGAGGAGGTGACTGATTATATACCGGCGCTTGAGATGCAGGTGAAAGCTATGGCTGCTCTTGTTGAACTTCTCTCCGGCGGATCTAGCTCCGGCGCCGGCGCCGGTGACGGTGGCGTAGGGCAGCTTAGTGGTGGTCGACCACCACAGAGTTTGTGATATTGATACGCTCTTTGTGTTTCTATTTTTCTGTATTTGTTTTTTACTTATTATTATTACATTCCAGCTTTACCGTCTGTTAAAAGTTAAAATACATTCTCTCTTTTTATATTTGTTGGTTTTTTTTTGTTTGTTATTTTTTGGTTCGTCGTATAGAATTTAACCATCCGAACGTCATTATTATCAAGGGATATGTGTTATGTTGTTGAGGGTGATGTTAATTTTTTCATTCACCATAGAATGATAAAAATCTGATAAAATAAAAGATGATGAATAGTTTTGTAAGCACGGTAAATATGGTGTTTTTAAAGCCTAATCTAAGATGCGAAACTTCTTAAGATAGTGTTTGTTATTTCTTTTAAATTTACTCTCGATATCTGTTGCATGTGTAATGTTTGTAGAACTCTCCGAATCCATGAGAAAATATGATCGAAATGTTTAGCTAAATTGTCGTAGCATTGATCAAAATAAACTAAGACAAATAGTATTGAGTGGTTTACATCAAAGCTTAAACACATGACGATGTCATATCCATTTTTTTGAGGCTTAAATCGGACTTGTACGTATTGGCGTATTGCTTTAGATTTTCTTGAATATGTTTTTTGAAGTTAAATAAATGAAGAAAAATTCCAGTCCATATAGTAGTAAATGGGAATAATCAAGTCTAAACTTCCCAATCATTTAAAAAAATGTTATTATTGATGGCTGACGGAGATATTAATAGAATTAGTGGTAAAAAAACAATTGTTTTGTTTTGTGTTTTGGAAGGTAGTTGAAGGTGCAGATGGTGTTTTTTAGCAAAGAATAGATAGTGAAGCATTAATGTATCTTCTGTGAATCCAAGTTTCCATAGTCAGAGATATGGGTAGTGATATTCATGGACCTTTTATTACCATGTGCATCTTTTCTCTTTTCTCTAACTTTCCACTTTTCTAAAAATGATATTAAAACTGAAAATATCATAACTAAAATAAATATGACTTCCTTCTAATAAAAATATAATAAATATTCAGTACGTCTTTATATAATCACTGTAATCCTGATCTAATGGTTAACATGTAGTTGTACTTAACGTTGTCTCTATCTTATGTATTCACCTTTTAAATTGTCGTAACTTATACAAGTTATTTATGAATGTGCGGTTAAAAGTTTATGATGGTGACACCTATATTGTGTAGAATTTGATTTTTCAACCATGAAAATTTCATATAACATCCACCCATTAGATTCAATTATATATGCAACAAAGGTGAAACTATTAACAATGTTTACAAGCCCAAATCATTGTTACATTCTATTAGAAAATGTATCACAAGTAACAACTACAACAACCACCTATCATCTATCCAAAACTTGAGTATAGTTTAGTACATCTGAAAATTTATTGTTTTGTTAAGTTGTTACCATCCTCTAGCATCTTCTCTATCTACTCAAGCCTTCCTCAACCTCATAAGTTGCAATACCTTTGATAAAAGATAAACTTAACATCTAACTACACCTTTATAACTATTTCAGAAATAAACTACACATACCTTCACATGTTCATTATGTTTATGTATCCATTTTAACTCACGTATCAACTTTAATCAACTAGCAAGCATCTTAACATCTAACGACACCCATACGCGAAAACATGTTCACACACTTGTGTAATATAACATTTAACTTTTTTTTTTTTAATTAAAAAGTTATAAAAAGTATATAAAAATCACGTCTCTGGATTTTTGGAGTTAAAGATCATGTGGGTTGTTGGTGAACCCCACATCTAGTAGGTGGTGTTATGTGGGAACCATGTGCCCCTAAATAATAGTGGGCTTAGGTTCTTTTGTCGTTGTTATATGGAAGTTGACCTTAATTACTAGGGCACGACCACAATACCACCTGCCTAAGTAACACCATCAATCGTCTTCGTTGAAAGCCGTCGGATGTCCGAAGGCGTTTGCCGCGGACACCACGGCGCGTAATTTTATTGACGAGTTGTTATGACGATGTGTTTGTGGAGACAAACATCCCCGTATAAGTCGTATAGGATACCTACCATATGATAAATTTCATTTTAAATTTCTAATTATTGTTATGTATTTTTTAATTTGTATTATACAAATATATTAATTTTGAATTGCATGGTAGTATTATATAAGTATATTAAAATATATACTATGTATATTTGACAATTTGAATTTTAATAATTTCAAATACTATATATTAACCGAAGATAATTTATAATATTGATTTGGCCAGTAATACTCTCAAATTTCACTTATGAACGAAAATCTTAGTGGCATAACTATCATTAATTTATACTAAATTTACATTAATTTTCACTTGATTTTGGTTGTATGCTTTTTTTGTTCATAATTATTATTGTGAGCGAAATCAGATGGAACTAAGCGTAAATATTTGATGATTATTTTAATTTGACTTTTATTGGTGGTAAAAATAAAAGTTTGAAGTGTCACCGACTAAATTAATAATATGTATTATTATTGGCTAATGTATAAAGTTAAAATTATTAAAAACTATTTGCTTATATATTTTAACATATAAAATTTTTGAAGTAAACTTATTAATTAAAAATTTTAATAAAATTTACGTACTCATATTGATACGATGTTGTACATGTGACGAGGACGATAATATATCTTTATAAAAATTTAAGAGTTAAGTATTTAATAGTAATTATAACAAGAACAATATAATAAGAGTAATTGGATTTTAATAATCTTAAATTTTGTATATTGGCCGTGATTAATCTCTACTCACAAATGTTTACAGACACTATCAACTTTGAGATTATTTTTTTGCAATGATCTCTTACTTACTGAGAGTTAACACCATTAGTTTTTTGATGACGTGGACTACTTATATAGCTAAGACACTAAGCAAAAAGTTGAAATCAACTGTCGTGTCCGTCAATTTTAAACTTCTACAACCTAAACCCCATCAATCTTCACCTTCTGATTTGAACCACTTGACTCGGTAAAGGTAGATTTTAAGTGACGATGGATGCTGGACACTTAAAAAAAAACCTAATAGAGGTTGGCCAGCGGCGAAGTTGAAATGCCTCAAAGTTAGCCTCATTTTATCAAAAAAAAACTAACGGTCGTTAACTCTCAGTTGGTAAAAGATTGTTGAAGGAAAATAAGCTCAAAGTTAGAAGTGTTTTTAAATATTTGATGAGTCAAAATTAATCTCGACCAATAAATAAAAGCTGAGATTATTAAAATCTAATAACTAATATAATAACAACAACCACCACCGTATATTCTAATCAATCATAACCTTTTCTTACATTGATACTTCTTTTTAGAAAAATACACCGTAAAAGAAGCATTTTAATATCTTTAATTTAAGTATAGTATTGATATAGATTTTTTATCACTTAAAAAATACATTATAAATCGAGTATTTTATCTTTTTTATCTTTTAAATTTAAGCATATGATATTGCTAGTCTTTTGAATTTAAAAAAATTAACATGTTACATGATTACATATCATTATGTGACTAAGCACTTTTCTAGTGTCATTAATGTGATATGTTCCCATATGCATCGCTTAGACACTCTTTTAGTAATTATAAATATAAAAACTTGTTAACTTTTATAATATCAAATTATTAAATAACAAAATTTAATATTTTTGAAAATTTTATTAATGTAAAATTTGATGATTATTAAAAATGTATCAAATATTTTAGGGGATAATATTATTATATGAGAAAATTATATGTGTTTTTAATGCTGCATAAGATGACTATATACTTTTGTGACTTTTATCACTTCATATGTTCTTATAGAAGGCCTCTTTGCATTTGTGTCTCTTTGAATCAGGTCTCTTTGAATCAGTTTTGCTATCTCATGATATTTACTTTGACTTAGCTTCCCTTCACATTACTCTACAACTGAGATTTTATTAATTATGTTTGTTAATATGCATATTACATGACAGATACAGACATACACATGAAAGGGTTCCCGTACAATGAGAGTAGAAACATATCACATTATAACTAACACTAACAGTGGTAAAACGTGTAATCACACATTGATATGTCATCATGTGTATGTGATTTTTTAAATTTGAAAAAGAACTATAACAACGCCTACTCAAATTAAAAAACTAATAAAATGTTTTTTTTCAAACAATATTAACTTATGAAAAAGTTATGGTAATATGCTACATTTATTTAAAATAAAATAAATTACAGCAATTTCATACTCAAATTAGATAGAATAATATATTCATTTCTATAGTATAATTTTTATTAAAACTTTTTTAATGTATAAGAAGTTATGGTTGTTTAAAAATCATGGTGCTTATTATTATTATTATTTAACGTGAAAGGTTAATAATAATTTGTTATTAAAATTAATCACACATTTAACTTTCAAAATTGTATAATAGGTTATAAAACTTATTACTTGCTCTTAGAGTTTTGTAAAATTAAGTTTTTATCTTTCTCATATGTGTTATAATATAATATAGATATATTATATATGTATAGGATCTTTATAGAAACACCAAATTACTATGATAAGAGATATAAATTATCTAACTTTCATATTTCTAAACATTAACTTCTTAAGTACACATAATTAGGTAATATAACCTATATATGTGTAGGTACCTTTGATTGATTAGTTTATTATTTATAATTATAAAAGATATGAGTAAGAAAAAAAAGGTTACATTTTATTGTATTTTAAACGATTCATTTGTTTTACGTATTCTCCAGATTTATAATATCCTCCATAGAGCTCTCCATTATACATAAGTATACATATAGATATGAGTTTAAAATATGAAAGGAATCTTCATTTAGATAAAGTTTTGCAATTTAAAACTTGGTAAAATGCCAAATAGGGAAGTGACCAAACTAATTGAGAAAGAAACAAAGGTTCTTTCTAACG
Source organism: Flaveria trinervia (assembly GCA_025506515.1). Taxonomy (NCBI): domain Eukaryota; kingdom Viridiplantae; phylum Streptophyta; class Magnoliopsida; order Asterales; family Asteraceae; genus Flaveria; species Flaveria trinervia. The sequence continues at coordinate 97,606,698 of CM046443.1, read as the reverse complement.
ATTGTCTCATTCTCCATTTCAATAGTCAAAACTTATTATTTCTAGTTTTCTACTGATTTTTCTGTATTTCATATCCGGTTATAATGTATAAGTTAGATTTTGACTTGATGCAACGAAATTGTTTTGAGAGAAAAAATGGAACTAAACACCCATGATCAATGCATGACGTACTCGACCATGATATCGACTGACGACTCCAAACACAACATACGCCCTCTTGGCTAGTTTTAACATTTTGACCAAACCTTTTGTAAAAAAAGAATTTATTTTATCTAAAAGTGATCCCTAAAACTTGTCACTTCTATAATCAAGAGAAAGATCAAGATTTAAGAGAAGGAAAACGAAAAAGAGAAGGAAAACGAAAAAGTATTTTTGTGTGTTCATCCTTGTAAATCTTTCGAACACTTACTTATGTGGTTTAACTTGTGTGTCACTAGTAGGATGATAAAATGGTAATCACTATCAGAAAAGATTAGTGAGAAGATAGATTAGTGATCACCGTCAAAAGTAGTGAAATAATGGTAATAACTACCAATGAGAAAAAGTTGATGATTACTATCAAACTTATTGAGATGACAAAATGTTATCAGTGTCTTGTTAGTGAAAGTAATAAATGTGATATCTACCCATGTTGAGAGAAGATCTTAGTAAAGACAAACTCTCTATTGAAGATCGAAGATTTTGTGTATGGTGGATTCTCAACAACCACCTGAATCATTATACAATGTATATTTACTTTCAAATCTTTTAACATTTGATATAGATAAGTATATAAAAATTGTTTAAAAATGGAAGAAAATTATAAATAGCTTACATACACTCTAGAATCTTACAAGCGTGAACAAGAAGTTTGAAGGATAACATATTCACTGCCTAAAGTGATTGACTAAATCATATATCAAATTAAAATTAGTGCTTAAGAAGATTCTACGTATTGAGTGTAAGACACATCTAAAGTATGCAACACCAGTTGATTCTATAGATGAAAATACCTTGAAGAATAGAACGAATAATGAAGACAGTTAATTCAAGGTAAAAGTAAAACATGTCTTGAGCAAATACTAGACATGGCGGTAACAAATAAGGCTTAAAATTTTAATAATAAAGAAATATCTATATACTTTTGTATGTCTACAATTGCATGGAATCAGAACAAAACGACATGGACATGTAGCGTTTGAAATGATGAAAAGATTGATGATCAAGAACCCCAATTTATCAAGATCGTAAATGTAAAATTCATTGGCTAAAATGGAAGCACACAGAAGAAACTACAAACCTAGTGATAGATAATATCTCACTATAACATGTAGGCGTAATGCCCAAAGCAATTAAATCTAATATATATATATATATATATATATATATATATATATATATATATATATATATATATAATATATATATATATATATATATATATATATATATACACACGAGGGTTCAAATGACAACCATCTTTTTCTGTGAGAACTCTAACAACCAATCTCAGCCACTCAATTTTTATCACATGCAAATCACATGTCATTTCCCCATTTTTTTAAACGTTCGTAACTTTATTTCACGACATCATTTTTTCAAAAAAAAAATTCACCATAAAATTCAGTATTTTTTATCTTTCCAACGCCTACCATATTGATATACTTTTCTAAAAAAATTGTACATCCGTTGTTTACATATGTGTAAATCTAGTTATACACATGTGTAGTACTGGATTTACACATGTATAAATCTGATATTACACATGTGTAAAACGAATTTCATTAAAAAAAGGGAATCTTTTTTATTTTTTATAAATTTTTTATATTTTTTATGAAAGAGAGAAAGTTGAGGAACATTTTTGTGTTTTTAATTTCTTATTTTTATGTTATTTTTTTATTTATAAATTTTTAAATATGTTTTTGTTAATTACAATTTTGCCACTGAAAACTAGTGGTTGAGATTAGTTTCTAGAGTTCTCACAAAAAAAGCTAGTTCTCATTTGATTCCTCCCCTATATATATAGATATATATGTATATATATATATACATATACGTATATATACATACATATATATATGTACACACACACATATATATATACTGAGGTACAAGCCCGTGTATTACACGGGTTGATTAAAAAATATTAAATAGTTATTAATGAATAATAAGGATCCGTAAAACATTATTTTGATATAACATATAACTGAAATTACGTATAAGTAGTTACTGTGATTAATTGATAAAATATTTATATTATTTCTAAAAATTTCGTTATAAAAAATGTTGTTTTGATAAAAATTTCATTTTTATCGCGTTGTTTAAAGACTTCGGGTTTGTTTTGTAAAATTATTTTATATATAAAAAGAATGATTTTAAAATAATTTTGTTATTATAAAAAGTTCTCGTTGTTTTAAAAAAATCATAGTTTTAAAAAATTTTATTTTTGAAAACGTATATTTTTTAATCAAAGTATTTAGTTTTTATTTAATAAAAAATGCCTTTTAATATTAATGATTTAATAAGAACTTAAATTTATAATAGAGAGAGAGAGAAAAAAACTGGAAATTAGTTATTTGATTTTTTAAAATAAAATAATTAATTTAGGTGGGAAAATAAATGGGAGAGTTAATGTGGTAATGACATGTGTCAAAAATGTAAAGTTTTATTAGTATATATATACATATATATGTATATATATATATATATATATATATATATATATATATATATATTATATATATATATATATATATATGTATAGGGGAGGGATCAAATGAGAATTAGTTTTTTTTATGAGAACTCTAGTAACTAATCTCAACCACTAGTTCTCAATGGTAAAATTGTAATTAACAAAAACATATTTAAAAAATTTATAAATCAAAAAATAACATAAAAATAAAAAAAATAAAAACACAAAAATGTTCATCAACTTTTCCTCTTTCATAAAAAAATATAAAAAATTCCCATTTTTTAACGAAATTCGTTTTACACATGTGTAATATCGGATTTACACATGTGTAAATCCAGTACTACACATGTGTATAACTAGATTTACACATATGTAAACAACGGATGTACGGTTTTTTTAGAAAAGTATATTAATATGGTAGGCGTTGGAAAGATAAAAAAATACTGAATTTTATGGTGAATTTTTTTTGAAAAAATAATGTCGTGAAAAAAGTTAAGAACGTTTAAAAAAAGAGGGAAATGGCATGTGATTTGCATGTGATAAAAAATGAATTGTTGAAATTGGTATCTAGAGTTCTCACAAAAAATGTGATTCTCATTTGAACCATCCCCTATATATATATATATATATATATATATATATATATATATATATATATATATATATGAGGAAGGGATCAACTGAAAACCACTCTTTTAATGAAAAACTAAAAAAACCATATAAAATAATATTATTTTATTTTTTTATAATTAGGTTTATGTTAGAGGAATATAATATAGGAGAGAGAAAATAGTAATTTTAGGGATTTATTTTGATAGTGGCATATTTTCAAATTAAAAGAGATTATTGATTTTCTATTTTACCCTTAATGACTAATAACTACTCTATAATTTTTTCTCTAATTACAATTATACCACTAATTAACTACTCAAATAAATCAAAGGTTATAAAATGGTTTTTTAGTTTTCAGTTATAATGTGATTTTCATTGAAGCTTTCCCGTATATATATTATATATATATATATATATATATATATATATATATATATATATATATATATATATATATATATATATATATATTATATATATATATATATTACAATATATACATACAATGCAATTAGTCTATAGGCTATTTTGACAATTATTACAATATATGTTGTTACATAGAGGTGTACAAACCGGTTTGGGGGCCCAAACCAGTTCGGGTCCCAAACCGAAACCGGTTTGGTCAAACTCAGTCAAAACCGGTTCGGGTTCAAACCGGTTTCAAACCATAAAAACCCAAACCTATCAAACCGGTTTGGGTCGGTTTGGAACCAGTTCGGCCCAAACCGGATTTTTTTATTTGGTTTTTTGTTATATTTAAACAAAATTTTAAACTTTTAATTAAAACATGAATATTTATAACATTATATAATTTAAAAAATTTATAACAAAACATTTTATATAATTTATATAATTTAAAACAATTTATATAATTTAAACAATGTATAACATTATATAACATATATAAAACAATTTATATTATTTAAACAATTTATAACATTTATAAACATTTAAAACATTTAAACAATTTGAACATTTAAATGATTTAAACATTTAAACAATTTAAACATTTATAAACATATATATATATATATACTATTTATTGACATTTATAAACAATTTAAGCATTTTAACAATTTATAACATTTATAAACAATTTAAAACAATTTATATCATTTATAAACAATTTAAACATTTTAACAAGTTATAACATTTAAAACATTTAATAATTTAAACATTTAAAACTAAACATTTAACATAGTCGTTTCTTCGTTCATATTATACTTGTACGTTTATTCCTCGCCACCAGAACCGGAACTGTTACGAAGGTAGTCATCATATGCCGCTTCATCATCAGTCATTCCTGGTGTCAATCCGCTCTATACCTCATCCTCGTATAATTTTGCTTTGTATTCCAGTTCTCCTTCAAGCGATCGTTTGTCTTGTACTCTTTTCGCGACATCCAAATAATCTTTCAAGCAAATTGACATTTCAACTGCTTGTGGAGTGAGTCAAGTTCGTCTTAGTGTTATAAGCCTGCCACTAACAGAAAAAGCAGATTCCTAAGCTACCGTAGAAGCTTGAACGGTTAGTAAATCTCGGGCCATGGTGGATAGGATGGGAAATTGATCTTCCTTACCTTTCCACCAAGCCAACAAGTCAAAATTTTTAAATTCATGTGGAGTCATGGTCGATAAAAAGTTTGTAAGAACATACCTCCCGAGTTCACTACTCGGAGTATTACCACGTTGACGTTTATTACATTCATCCCTTAAAGTATTATATAAATCAAACATTGGATCATTCGAACATTCGGCATTTGCCGCATGCCTTAAAGCATCATGGATTTGTGATGTTTCCTCGTATTTTAATAAATAAACATCATACATTTGTTGTAATTGTTTGTTGAAAGTAGCTTTTAAAGTTTTACTATACATTGGTTTACCAACTTCTAAATCCAAACTAAAAGTAATTTTATTAAGTAAAGTTTCAACCCCCGACAAATTTAAACAAGGGTTTAAAGCAGCGGCACATGTAATAACGGGAGGCATTTCTTCAAAATACTTTTTAAGTTTTTCTTTCATTGGGGGTATCATATCGGAATAAGGTCTACCCCTACACGAAAATTCAATTTATTTTGAAGTCATTAGATAAATTTGGTGTGGTACCAACGGACTCGTTGGGTAATAAACTCCAGAAAGACATGTAGTTGCATTTTTAAAAACTTGAAGCATTTTTGTTACTTTTTCGATGATGGCCCAACCCGATGGATGGTAAGAATTTGCCTTTCCCCGACTTACCAAACTATTATGAAAGGCTATTAAACTTTCTTTTTGTTCAATAGTCTTTTCAAACATGTTACATGTGGAATTCCATCATGTTGGTACGTCCCAATTCGGACCTAAACATTTAGTATCCGCGTCTTTACAAAACTTGCGATATTTAGTATATCTTTGGTTGTTACTAAAAATATCACGTAACATTCTTTTAAAACAATCTTTAACTGTTTCAATCGTTTTTATACCGTCTTGAACGGCTAAGTTTATGATGTGCGCAACACATCGACTATGAAAAAACACACCCTCACATATTGGTTTATATTTTAATTTCAAATGATCTATCGCAAGAGTGTTGTTTGACGCATTATCAAAAGATATAAAAAAATTTTTGTTTTCTAATTTATACGTTTGAATAACTTTATCAATAAGATAAAAAATGTTTTGGCCGGTGTGAGGATAATCAAACAATTCAAACGCAATCGTACGTTTCATCATTTGCCACGAATCGGGTTCAACCCAATGAGCGGTGACACAAATGTACGAGTCCGGTGAACCGTGAGGTGTCGACCAAACATAACTAGTTAAGTTAACACCGGTTTGTAACTTTTCAAAATAAGATATTAATTCATTTTTAGTTTTTTTCCACATTTTTAAACAATCTCTTCGATGAATAGCACGACTTACATTGGTGTAACGTGGTTGGAGAGTTCGTTGAATGAGTCGAGTCAAACGTTCGTTGTCGAAATGTTTGAATGACAAGCTTTCTTGAATTACAAATTGCGCCATTTGCTTCCGAACCGCATCAACGTTATAAGCCCAAATATTTCCTTCGTTTGTCATCGAAGCTTGACCTTGAGAAGGTTCACCTTTTAACGCTCTACAATATTTATTTGCAATATGGTTTTTCAACGTTGTGTTTGCATCTTTTTTGAAAAACTTATGACAAAACTTGCAACGAGCCTTGTTTAGACCGCTAGCCATTTGACATAAATCGTAATTGCACCATACTTCGGGGTTCCTATTCGTAGGAAGAATTGCTATCACCACGTTGCTTGAAGACGCTTCACAACCAACGGATGATTGAGCACTTGTTGAAGCCATTTCAGAGATTTTTGTGAGAGCGTTTTTGAGAGCGTTTTTGAGAGCGTTTTAAACGAAAGTATTTGTGGAGAGCGTTTTTGAGAGCGTTTTTGAGATTTTTGAGAGTAGAGAGTGTTATAAGTTGTTGTGATTCAACCAAAACATCAAATACATATATATAGTAACCTAGTGGGGGTATAATGGTAAAAAAACATCAAAAAAACGGTCAAAAATTACAAAAAACGGCTATATAGCCGTTGGGTAACGGTAACCGGGTTGAAAACCGGTTTGAAGGACCGGTTTGGAAACCGGTTTGGAATCGATTTGAAAACCGGTTCGGTTTGAAACCGGTTTGAACATTAGAAAGGAGAAACCGCTTAAGAACCGGCGGTTTGGGGCCGGTTTGGGGCCGGTTTGAAACCGGTTTGGGCCAAACCGGTTTGGGCCTCAAACCGATTCAAGTTTTTTTGACCGGTTCAAGTTTTTTTGACCGTACCGGTTTTTTTGACCATTCTATAATGTTACATCACTAGATCTCTAGAACAAATAAAAAGTAAAACAACTTATCACCAAAAGAATTTCAATGGAAGATGGTATAACAAATCCATACCTCAATCTCCAGCTCAAGTACTTGTATAATGGTATTTCTATCTATCATCCAAACTAACTAGAATATGTTCAAATATTGAATAGGGACAAAGTTCATCATTTGAGTACGGTATAAATTGTACAATTATTTGATTAGAGAACGACCCTTATCATATCATGTGAGAAATACTTGCTCTGTAAATTCTTTTAACAACTACCCTATTATACTAGTATTCTATTTTAATTTAAATCAACTTTAAGTATCAACCCAACACCTCATAAATTAAGGGATACACTTTTACCACTAACCTAGTGTAATGGTTGTTCTTGCTCAACAAATACCATACCCAAATGCAACCAATGCGTTAATGTTTATTGCTATCTATAAACAACCAAGTGTATTTGTAATTCTTCACGAGTGAGGCAGAAAGCAATAAAAGTATTATCCTGGTTGCAGCCCGTGGACGTAGGTCACATCGACCAAATCACGTTAAATCTCGTGTGTTCATCTTTGTTATTATTTTCTCTCGCAGTTTGATTGTATTTGTGTCTCGATCTATACCTGGATCCCTAACAAGTGGTATCAGAGCTACGGCTCGTTACGTACGGGAAACACAACATTAGAGAAAGAGGTTGTCCATCTAGGTTTTTTTTTGGTGTCGCCAGGTAGTCGTCATAATCCTGCGATCAACCAAAAGTCACAAAAGTTACCAAGATTCAAAGTCGTGATATTCTCAGGTGCGTTGTTGAACTCGTTTGTTTACTATTTTTTTAAGACTAAGGAAAAAGTGTAGTGTTCAATAGAACAACACTCAAGTTCAGGCAGCTGGCCACAGTTGTGTTTGGCACTACTTTCAGTCTTGACTTTATTAGTAAACAGATTGTAGTTTGAGATAATGGCTGAAAGCGGAAAACTTCAGATTGAGAAGTTTAGTGGAAACGATTTTGGTTGGTGGAAAATACGAATGGAGGATTTTCTTGTTCTGAAAGACTTGGATGTTGTTTTGGGTGATAAACCAGAAAAGATGGAAGCAACTGAGTGAGAAACTTTAGATAAAAAGATCAAGGCAGTTATTAGGTTGTCGCTGACAAATGATGTTGTGTTCAACATTCTGAAGGAAACTGCAGCGAAAGGTATCATGCATGTGTTATTTAATATGTACGAGAAGCCTTCGACAACAAATAAAGTTTTCTTGATTCGAGAGCTGGTTAATACAAAGATGAAGGAGGGAAGTTTAGTTTTAATGCACATCAACAACTTAAATTCTATTTTGTCAAGACTTGGGTCAGTTGGCATCAACGCATTGCCTGATAGCTGGGTTGGTACTGTTACAACGATTACTAGTTCCACCTAGGCATTCACTTTAAAAGGGATTCGAGATATCATTATGGGCGAAGACGTTAGAAGAAGAAATTCAGGTGAATCATCAAGTGAATTACTGAATGTTGGCAGAGGAAGAAAGAATAATAGAGGTAGTAGGAGCAAGAACAGGAAAAGAAGTCAGTCTAAGGCTCGAAATGATGTGACTTGTTGGAACTGTAAACAGGTAGGACACTTCAGGAATCAGTGTCCGAATGATCAAAAAGAATTTAACACTGCAACAGACTACTCAGATGATGATGCTTTAATATGTAACGCGGAGAGCAGTGTGGATTCCTGGGTCATGGATTCTGGAGCTCCGTTTCATGCTACTCACAACAGCGAAGCATTGCAGAATCTAAAAAAAGGTGATTTATAAGGTAAGACTGGCGAACAATGATGTTCTTGATGTTACGGTCATGGGTGACATAAATTTAGTTACTTCAGTTGGTTCTTGGACTTTGAAAGATGTCAGAGTGATTCCTGATTTGAAAAAACAGTTGATTTCTGTCGGTCAGTTGGATGAACAAAGACATGAGGTTAAGTTTGGGAATAAGCAGTGGAAAGTTGTTAAAAGGAATCTTGTCATTGCTCGTGTAAAGAAAATAGGTTCATTTTATATGGTTAGTTTACCGTCTGAAGGAAGTGACGTTCCAGTTCAGAAGAAGACTAAAATCCAGTTCACAGAATCTAGTGGACAGAAGAAGGTTTGCTTTACAAGTAAGAAACCTAGAGTCACAGGAAAGATTCAGAGTGAATGTGCATGGAAGAGTTCAGGAAAACCAGTTAAAGGATTTTGTGGCAGTGGGAGCACAGGTTGTGCTTTAGTTACAGTTCCTAGACAACAATGGGTTAAAAGAACTAATATTTCATCTAATAAATTCTCTTAGATAATTACTTGTTAAATATGGAGAGTGTTTGTTCTCAGGGTGTGCCAGGATCTAGTAGTTTGTTTCAGTGGGAGCCGGTAGGGACGGAGAACGGGTCAGGGGCAATACAACCATGACTGATATGTTGAAGCTCGGGGGAGCTTCAACGGGCCTTCAGTTTAACTGATGAGAAGGTCGCTGCAACCAGGAAGATGAGGAATATAACAAGAGGTACAAGTGTTCACAAGGAAAGACAATTTGAAGATGATCAAGCCTCCAAGTGGGAGATTGTTGGGTTTGTGGAGTCTTGATTTGGGCTTGGGTTAAAAGACAATTTAATGACGGATTAATTAGATTAAAGACCTGACCCGTTTTTATTTAATTTTGTCCCATTAGGGTTTTCTTGGGGATTAAGTTGTAAACCCTAATTTTCTCTATTTATATTGTGTATTATATTTGTAATTCCTTACGAGTGAGACAGAAAACAATAAAAGTATTATCCTGGTTGCAGCCTGTGGACGTAGGTCACATCGACCGAACCACGTTAAATCTCGCGTGTTCATCTTTGTTATTATTTTCTCTCGCAGTTTGATTGTATTTATGTGTCGATCTATATCTGGATCCCTAACACCAAGTATATTGTTTCTTTAAATTCACCAACATGATAAACAAGAAGACATTAGAATGAAGTCAAAACAAACATTTCGAAAATCCTTAAGGTACGAAAGAGGATGGATTCCTTTTTTATCACCCCTTTCGGTTAGATTTTCTTGACCTACTTGACTCATAGTTAATGTCTTATAACAACAAGTGTTTAATCTTGTAACTTAATGAAGTTATCTGCACTTACGTACCATTCATTGTATTTCATATATAATACACACTTCAACAAAACAAACACACCTCCCTTTTATTCTTGTAACACTTTGCTTTTAAGTTGGTTTTACAAAAAAATTCTTTTAAATTTACACTCTTTTTAAAATTTAAACCGCCTTTTATTTCTTTTTATATTTTTAAATTGTAATAATAAATAAACTATGTTGTGGGGTCCGTCCACATGCACATCAAATAAGTAGTGGGAAACATGTGGGTAAAGAGTTGTCAAAAGTGAGTCATATTTCATACCTTCGAGCATGGGCCCCTATGAAGGCCCTTTTGGTTTGCATGCGGTTTTCTACGCACAAACTATAAACATCCAATGTAAATCTAATTTTATATTTCCTAATGGTACAATTAGTAATACATATATTACAGCCATATGTTTAAACAAAAATTAATTTTATGTCTAAGTACCTTATGAACTATTTAATTACCTCATAACCAGACCAAACAAATTTCAATTTAACTCATTCCAGCAGCACTAAAATTGACTCGTTTTAGTTGGGTTTTTTATTTGTACAATAGTCCAACAGTAGCGAAAGATAGGGGTACCGTATAGACGTAAATACAAGAGTCTTCCGGTTCTTATGTGCGATAACCCAATCTCTCTAACTAATAAATTGAATTTTGCTAACATGAAACAGACAACACACAAACAAAAAGATGGTAAAAATTTAATTAGATAGCATCATTTTTAAAACAAAAAATGTAAAATTGAATCAGACAACACAAATAACAGGATAGACAATACAATTAAAAAAATAGCATGTTCTTAGCTTTATTTGACAAAAATAACATTTTTAGTTTAACCTTCTTCTATATCTAATGATAAAATATTCGCATCTAATCGTTTAATTTTGAATTTACAATTCTATAATATTGAACAGTGTTTACTATAGCATATTAAAGGATAGATATGAAATCTTCGTTGATTGGTTTGTCAAAGTTTCCCATGTGATCTTTAATTTTAATAATATTGTATATATTATTGTTACTGCTCACTCATTCTCTTGTTTTTAGTCACGTCTTTTTTTACTAGCTGTTTATAAAAAATATAATAGTTTAAGTTTCATATTTCTTCCTTGCATTTTAGAATTATACACACTGTCTCTATTGTTCCCTCAACCATTATGGTGTTGCAAAATTCGTTAGTTTGTCGTAAAATAATCATTCTATCGTTTACTTTAAAACAAACCATGATTTCCTCACCAGGTAGAAACAACCAAAGTCGACGACCATCGACTTCTCGACCATATATCATCACATAAGAGGGACAAAGTTTAATGGTTGGTGGAAGCTCGGTAAGGGGGAGCGACGAGGAGTAGCAAATTAAGTGGCTAACACCCCTCGTTCCCCTCCAATATATGTCATGTAAAACCCTAAAATTTTCGTAGATCATTTATTAGCCTTATTATAGTCCACGATTGATTTGAAATTCATGTTTAAAAACGACCCGACAACAATATCAACCACTTGCGGCCACGGCTACCTCTTAAAATCAAAAAGGTCTAGCAATTGAATCAATCTTGCCAATGTACCAGCACCTCATAGCGGGTCACTTTGGGATTTTAGAAAGTGACTCAAACCTTTATAGATTTTATGAAGTTTAAAACCTTTTAAAATGATGGTAAAAAGTCATGTACAGCCTCATTGTTGGCTTTAGGGATGTCATGACATCTACATCCTCCTTGTTATAATTATATCAAATTATTTTGTTAAACGTAATAGATTTTAGGGGTGAGGTATTAGAATTCTATGATACGGCCAACACTACGAAAAACCACCACACATTCTACGTGAAACTAAATGTTATAAACCTGAGGGAGGGTGACGAATATGATGATCAACGACCATAGAGGATGATCGGAGAGGGTCACTAGAAGAAAGATGGCCGTAAACAGGGAAAGAGAGGACCTGGTAGGGCTGAACAAAAAGTTTGTGGCTCGAAGTTCGCTCGAAAAAAACTCGATTAGAAAAAAGCTCGAATTTCCATTGATTTTAATATATCCTCACCCTCCTTCAAATATGTAATGACATTTGAATTTATCTTCTTTAGTCTTCAAACCGTATACGTAATAATATATTTTAAATAATGCCGTTACGTACAAAACTAATGAGTTCTTTGTTGTTTTGTGTAATATATTTCATTTTTATACTTTTATCGTTGGTTTTATCGTACATACAAACTCTTGTAATTTTACCATCGTCTAATAAGACAAGTAAATGTCTTAAATAGGCATCTTTTACATTCAAGTCAGGTAGAAAATGTAGTATTTATTTCTTTTCGATGAATTTTTAAACTTGTTGCTTTCACCCGTCAACAATGATTATGATTGTTCTTATTTGATTTATAAGTTCCTTTTTTCTTTTATTAATAGTTATAGTGAATATTTAATGCCTAATATGTTTTACTAAATTATCACGTTTAACCAAATAATAATTTCTAATAAAAGTATTACTATATAAAGAATTTAGATAAAATAATTTTCTTTTTGTCAAAGTTGTCAATCAAACGTCTCAATCGTTGTTATAATAATACATGTATTTTGCATCACATTTTTTAATGTATGAGTCGATTTAAAAATCCAAGATGGCATGTGAGTGACAACAAAGGGCATGGAAAATGAAAAGGACATTCAATCAGAAAATATATGATTTAGTTTAAAGTTTTCATATATCACATGGAGGGGTCATGTGCTTGTCCTTGCCCAATGAACCCAAAACTTGTTATGTCTTTGCAAAAATAAAAACATAAATATAAATAATTAATAATTAATAATTAATAATTAATAATAATAATTAATAATTAATAATTAATAATTAATAAAATAATAATGAGATGACAGCAAATTTTATTACAATTTCTCAAACTCGATTGCTAAAACTACGTTATATATTGAGTTTATTAATTTAGATGAAAGGTTCCGGCAGCTATAATAAAAATATAAAGATCATATAAAATGATTGGTTTTTCTATATATCCTTTAAAAGTAAACTAAATTTCAGATAAGTTAGTTGACGAAGTTTTTAACTTATTTTTTATATGTGCATAACCTTGTGAAATCTGCAATTTTGTAAAACTTCTTGAGATCGTGAAAAGAAATTAAGGATAAGTGTTATAAACTAAACGAAAGAACTCAACTCGATCAAAAGACTAGTTTAATAAGTGAGAGAACACATTTGCCTTATAAATCTCACATCAATTGCCCATACAACTACGTTAATTCATTTGAAAATCAACATGTTTTATTGAACTTCGCAAGGTGAATGAATATAATCACAAGCTTAATTTTGCAAGATTATGCATTATCTGGAGAAGAAAAGTTTGGATTTAAAAGAAAAAGATGATATATGCATACATATTTCTGTAATCATCCCAAAATATAAAACTACGTTAAATAATGTTGTGTCTTTCTACAATAGGTTACACCATGAAGAAAACCATAATGTAACCCGAGTTATAGGAAAATGACAAATGTTCATCATTTTATTTGTCGTTCACATTTCACTACAAACTTTATGTCTCTTATGTCCAAACATTGTTAATAAGCATGCTTAATAATAGCTATTGTTTTTAACTCTCAAGCGTTCACCAAAATTATTTATTAAAACTTAACATGTTGCACTCATGTTATTATATTAAACTTTAATTTATTTAATTTATTAATCCATATACCTCTTTTCACAATGGTTTTACGGAGAAAGAAGGGGGAGGATGGGAAGTTTTTTCATGTATTATTATCATGTTTAAAATTTCATGCATGCTGTTATGTAGGATGTAAAATTATCAAATATAAAACATATATTCACTTGGACTTTTAACTTGTAATACGAATTTAAAGGGCACAACTATCAACTACCAAGTAAGCCCAAGTTTAATATATATGGAAAATTTATGGTACAAAATAATTAATTCGTACGAAGTGTATGAATTAATAACAACTATTGATCTAAGGATAAACGGTTCAGATTTCAGATGATTAATCACTTAAAAATTGTGTTTGTATGGGTATGTTTGGAAATAGATTACAATTGTTGATATTTTTCAAATTCCTTCCGTTTTTTAAACCTATATAATTTTTTTATATAACATTATTCTTTTTATAAAAATAAACCATAAAATTGAACATTTTATCCTCTTTAATATGAGTATAGTATTGTTATAATATCTATTTAAAAAAATCAACATATTTTTAAAAACGTTTATGTTTTATGCCTAAAATTTATGTGATTATCAACTGCGTAATTATGAACATAATTGCATAATTATCATAACTTACGTTGTTATAAATAAAATAACTTGCATGGGTTTTTTCATAATGCGAGTAATTTTTCTTTGCATAATAATACATGTAACTTGCATAATAATAGATACAACTTGCGTAATTATATACTTTTTATGATTAATTGTATCGCGGACGAAATTACCCATCCGTCAAAAAAACATGTCTCACACTCTTGTGACTTCATATAATTCACACGAAAATTACACTTTGTATAGTAACCGGCCTATATATATATATATATATATATATATATATATATATATTCATCAAATTCCAAACAAATAAATTAGGTAGCAGAGTGTGACATAGGTTGTTGTAACTTTGACGTTCTTTCTGCAAGAACTATTAGGGACGGAATGATGTAGAGGACGAAAACAATGACTTTATATGCGACGAACAACATGGGCGTAAAAGTACAATTATGAGTTACAGATTTGCATGTTATCCAAACAACACATGTTCATGAAGATTGTTTTAAAAAGTTAGAAACGACATAGGTTAATAGCGGTCAAGGTGAAGGATTTAAGGTGCTGGAAGGGGCCCCACCCCTCCCCTTTTTGTTTGTCGTGTTAATTTTCGGTTCAGTAGTGTAAATTTTTGGGCCGATAACATAAATTTTTATATATATTGAGTTACCCATCCCTTAATATAATTTGATTTCAGCCCCCCGCCCCCTTATAGAAGTGCTCAACCACCGTTACTGATAGAGGTGGTGTGTATCTTGATGGTTGGGATATGGTGCAAAGGACACGTGTCAAAAAAGTGTGAAACAAACCTAAAACGAAAGATGTAACTTTATGTTTTTATCCGCACGCCCTTTGTCTAAAATTTTATTTGATCAGAGATTACATAGTCAAGTTAAATAGATGACATAGACCAATTCTTCTATTCAATATTTAATTAGGTTTCTCTAATTAATCTTTATACATATATAAAATAATAACAAATTTAGTGATAATAGCATAACTTTTTATGCCTTTTACATTGAAGCATTTAAGGGCTTCCAGATGGAATTGACATAGCCAAACATATTTTGGCCCCACATATACAAAGAGAGCTTAATGCATGTGGCAAAATTGTGTAGGTGGAAGCCATTTAATTTGCCTTTATATGTTCAATGTATTCATGTCAATCTTTGTCTCTTTTTCCCTTAAAGAAGGAGCTATCAAACAAATATAAAGACAATGAAAGGGTGTCAAGATAACTGGAGGTTGGAGAATATTTTAATACCATAGTTGAAGTCAATTTTGACTTTGGTATGTTACATATTCAACTAATATTTAATATATATTCTTTTAACCCGGGTCGGCTACTATATCTCTTTCAATCTCATGGAATCAATATACGTATTGATACACAAATTGGAGAAAGGCACTCCTTTATTATTTTTTTAAAACACACGTATTGTTCATTTTATGAGTCTAAAAACGACACCAGTTTGATGAGAATAAACATCATGTGCTAAGATCAAAGGTTATAAGCATCAAATAGAAATAATAAGATTAATACTTATTTAATCTTATTATTTCGTATAACTATCATTAATCCAATCAACATCATGAAGGTTTCCATCAAAACCATTTGACACCAAGATAAGATACGCTAACCACCTTTAGATCTTAAGGCTGACATCTTAGGGATAAGATAAGTTTCATTTCGATTGATGTTTGACTCATCGCCTAATTTAGGGCAGAATCGACGTCTTCCTTTTCGTTTGTTTTTGTAGTTATTTGCATCTACATTCAATTCTATAAACCATAATAAGATCCTATAGTATGTTATATTTGAAAAAGTTTTTTTTTCTTGGTTTGCCTTGAATTATATGATAACTTAATAGAATCTGTGTATGGCCCATGGCCCATGAGGGACTCTGAATGACTGAATGACTGTCTCTGACTCTCTCTCTGTTTTGGGCTTAAAAGGTGTTTTAGGCCATTATAGTTCAGTTGTGGGCTAGCCCATTAAAAAAGGTTTAATTTTTGTCAGACCGATGCCCTCTTACAGTCAACCCATTACATTGCATATCTATTATGGGCTAACCCATGCCCAGCCCCATGGTCCAATAAGCCTAGTTTACCGTATATCTACTTTACACGTTAAATAAAAAACAATTATACTAATCTTCTTTATCTTCTTATCTTCTTATTTTAATAAAAAGGTAAATGAGTATGTCACTTGTCATCATCACATTTATTATCATCAAACTTTTCTCGCTTTTCTCTTTTATAAATAACCATATTAATTACTAATAATATTATCTATTTATTTTTACATTATAAATTATAATTATAATTAGCTTTTTAATAAAAATAAGAAAGAGAATTTTTTTATTAATGCTATTTCTATAGAGATAGTTTTTTATAAAATGTTTTTTTAATAAATAAAATGTTTTTATGTACTATTTTAAAATTGGTTTTTTAAAGTAATTTTTATTAAACAAAAATAATTAAAATAAGGAGTTATAGTAAGAAATTTTTTAAAAATGAAATTTTTTTAAAACGTGTTTAATTTATCTTTCAAAAAAACAAAAATCTTCTTATTCTAATTAAAGGGTAAATGAGTATGTCACTTGTCACCATCATATTCATTCTTATCAAACTTTTTCCATTTCTCTCTCCTATTAAATAACCATATTTATTACTAATAATATTATTTATTATTTTTACATTATAATTATAATTAGCATTTAAATTAAAATAAGAAAGAGAATTTTTTTATTAATGCTATTTCTATAGAGATAGTTTTTTATAAAATGATTTTTTTAAAAAATAAATAAAACTGTTTTTATGTAATATTTCAAAAATGGTTTTCTAAAGTAATTTTTATTAAACAAAAATAAATAAAATAAGGAGTTATAATAAAAAAAATTAAAATGAAAATTTTTTAAAACGTTATTTTAAAACAAAATATTTAATTTATCTTTGAAAAAAACAAAAAACAAAATAAAATTTTCATATTATCGTTTTATTACTTATAGTTGTTACTCATACATAATTTCAATCATATAGTATCTTAGTCTATTATTTTATAATTAATAGTTTTATTTTATTTATATTTTATTTATTCAACTCGTGTAACACACGGGGTTACTAAAGCTAGTTATACTAATAAATCATTATATTCAATGGACACATGTCATCATCATATAACTCTCTCATTTATTTTCTTCGTTCAATTCATTTATTAAATTTTAAAAAGTTAAAATAATAATTGTTCAAATCATTTATTATTGTCTCCTTTTCTTCTCTCTCTCTCTCTCTCTCTTATTTTAAACATTTCAATTTTTATAAAATCAATATTTTTTATAATACATATTTTTTTAATTAAAAACTAAACATTTTGATTAAACATACCCTTTTCTGAAAATAAAATTTTTAGAAACTATGAATTTTTTAAACAACGTAATTTTTTTACACATATCAAAATATTCTAAAACTGAACTTTTTTTAAAATGACGGTTTTATATGAAAATCTTTTTCTAAATTTTTTTTAAAAAATAGTTGAAGCCCGGAGTTTTTAAACAATGAAATATTTATAAAAACGATTTTGTCAAAGAAAAATTTTATTAAATACGAAAAATTATTCATAAAAAAAAATAATTGAAAGCCGGAGGTTTTAAACAATTAAAATTGATGATCCAGGATTACGATTGACTAGCTGTCGTGTGAATTAAGGAAATTCATCATTCCTATGTTTTTGAAAATTAATACTGAATCAATAAAAACCATTGCAGTTGGGAAAAAACTATCAACGTCAACGCGGGATTTTTATTGATGAGTCTTAAACTTTATGTCTTAAAGTTTTACTGAATCAATCTTGTTTTCACTAGATTTTTAATTTAAACTTTTTAAGGTCATCTTCAAAATGCAAGTTATATTTTACTTAATTTGTTGTTAGCATGCATTCATGAGGCTTAGAGTTTATTGCCAACAAATTCTAATGGAAAAAGTATTGGTGGGCTTTTTGAGTTTTAAAAACCAAACTAACACGATCGT
Source organism: Flaveria trinervia (assembly GCA_025506515.1). Lineage (NCBI taxonomy): Eukaryota > Viridiplantae > Streptophyta > Magnoliopsida > Asterales > Asteraceae > Flaveria > Flaveria trinervia. The sequence continues at coordinate 97,588,139 of CM046443.1, read as the reverse complement.
GAGTTCATTGATTGGATTGGTCATATTGGATCTAAGAATCGGATGATTTCACGTATAAAAGTAGTATTATTATATATATTCAGTTCAAAGACAATATATATTCAATTTAAAATGATTTTTTTACTTTTAATACAATATTAGCACTTAATTAACTAATATGCATGTTAAATTATTATATTAAATAAAAAAAAATTAAAGGAAAAAAATTAAAAAAAATGTTTAGTAACCTAGTCCAACCATCGGTCCAGTTTATGACCAATTTTCCATCCAATTGTTCGGGTCGGGTTTTAAAGATTTAACCCGAGTGCAGGTGTATAAAAAAGCTTGTTAAAAATACAAGTAAAAGAAAAGATTCCCGAGTAACATATGCAGTTTGATTGGGCCTGCATAAGGCTCAATAAAGGTGTATGTTACCAGACAAAGCCTAATAAAGGGGCCCATACCCTAGATCATGAAGTGGCCCATTAGGGGTAAAGCTCTCAAAAGGCATAACAACTCTGATCGAGGATGAAACTCACTATATTACAAATAAACATACCCAAGAGATTGTGTATTTTTTGCGATCATGAAAACCATCATATCCTCTGATGTCGTATATCATGACCCAAAGTTGTTTCGTAGTCTACCTTCGATATATAACAACAATAAAAAGGTCTGATTTGAAGTTTTATTTTGTATATATACGTATTATAAAATTTTGTGCATCAATAATTTCTTTCTAATCACCAAAGGGGGAGCATCAAATTGATGTCACCCTAGATGTCATCTTTGGAGACATTGAATAATGTGAGTTGTTGGTATTAGAATACTTTTAGTTTTGTCAAAAGTAGAACATTATCCTAAGTGAAGTGATTCAAACTTTGACCTAAGCTTTTTAAGGCTTTAAGCCATGTTACATCTTGCATATGGCCCATCTTGTTGTCATGGTCAACACTCAACAGGTTATGTCTAGTTGGTGTTGGTTCTTGGGGATATAAGGAGCTCCTATGAACAATAATAACATCTATTATCCAATGATACTACTCATACTAGTTTATGTCTTAATAATACACTAAAAGAGTAAACAATTATAGCATCTATCATCCCATGATACTAGTTTAAGTCTTACTAATATACTTCAAGAGTGTAAGAAATTAGGTTGTCGGTGTCAAAACATTGAACCCTAATCTAGCATATGTTTACCAAACAAATTAGTCTTGTTGTCTTGTTTATGGATTCGATGCTTTAATTTAAATTATTTTGTTGACTTGTGAATCAAGTTATACTCGAAGCATCTCCAACGGGACACATTCAAGGTTGCAGAGCGTCTGTAAGATGATATGGAGCCATTCCTAGAAGGGGAAAATAAGAGTTTATTATAATAAAAGACACGATGAAAGTTTCAACAATAAACTGAATAAAGTATATTGTAAGTTTGTGTGTAACTTTTTTAAAAAGTTATATGTTTAGCAGAGTATATAAATTACTAAAAGGATTAGTTTTCGTTCATTTTAAACCTAATGAAAAGATGTAGTTAATGACATAACTTTAAGGTATATATAAACATAGGTGCACAAACATAAGCATGCATATATACCGTTTAGATGAGAACTGTTATATATTAGAAATTGTTACAGTGTAGTTTTCTATAATACATTATAATATAATTTGTATTATTTTGTGGTTTTTGTCTATCAGTCACACATACAAGTCACATAGTTAAAAAAGTAATGGTTCAAATCTTATATTGAAACGTATTATAGTATAGTTTTCTATAATTACATTATAATATAATTGTAATATCTTGTGGTTCTTGTTTATCACTCTCCCATACACGCAAGTCACGTACTTAAAAGGCTAAAAGTTCAATTTTTATATGATGCAAGTTAAGGCGTATTTATTGTAAAAAAAATTAAATATTGTTGTTCAAATATTTTATAACTTTTTATAAATATTGAATGAAATATGAAAAATATATATATATATATCACCTCACAAAATTAAAATGAGATTAGGTGACAAAAGCTTTCCCTTCCTTTGAGATAAGAGCTTTTCATGTGGATCCCATACCAAATAATTATAAATGCTTTGACCCTCCTTACCTTTGACACAGTCTAAGACCTTGACATTCTAATCAACTCTCTATATTTAATTTATTTACTAAAACTGTATATAAAACTTCAGAGGTATATGTGGATGTCACATGGTTTGATTTATATATAAACTAACATCATAAATAATTTTGTACTCTTGTAAAATAGTCAACAAGTATTCGAACACCGTTCACAATGTTCATAGCTTCAGAAACGAGATAATCATTTTTAAGTTAGTTTCTTTAAGTACCTCTACTTGATATCTTAACCCAATTATAGTTCCTTCATAAATAAGTTACAACATTTTGTAGAAGTTACTAGTATTAGAGAAGAATGTTAGCACTTAAGTGTGTTCCTTTTGTTTTTACCAAAAATGTAAGACAATATAAGAAAGAAACTTCTTATTTTCCTTAAAAATATTCATTTTTTACATTTCTTCTCTTATACTTTCCACTGGTAGATAAACTCAAATTCATTTAATGTCAAGAACATCCGGATTAAGTAATAATATCATTCTAAGTTTTTACAGTAGAATCTCTAAAAATATGTGAGTATGTTTAGTATATTATATGAAATGATTTTGAGTGTTTGTAAGTGAATGAAAGAGAAAATGTTATTATTGATTGATATATTTGAATAATCATTATTCAATTTTCATAATTTTTTAAAATGATTGTGAGTGAACGAAAAATAAAAAAATAATGATAAAGATATAAAAATATTGTTAAATTAAAAAAATATATAACGAATTTAATTGTAATTATATAAATAAAGATAAGAAACTCTCGCAAATATATTACGAAATAAAACGTCTAGGCTTCATCACTTTATGTTCTGCGCAAAATAAAAGTTTTCATTGGAGTGATATATTAGAGAATATGAATTAAAATTTATATAGTGTTTTTTTCTCTAAACTAATATTATTTAGTTTAAAGAAAATCTTTTGTATTGCTTTATGTTAAAACTCTTCATGCATGCCAGCTACTTTCTCTCTCATATAACGTACTAATAACTTTTATTATAATTTGTCACAATTGCCAGATATTATAGTTTTATTAATATAGTATTAATAATAAGATTCATACACTAAGTGAAAATTATTTTGTTGAATAGATTAATTAAAATGAAATAATAAAGTAATAAAGGATAGAGAGACGTACACGAAAATCAAGGCGGATTTTGTCGGGACGTAGAGAAGGGAGATTTCGATTTCTGTGTTGACGCGTAAACGCAATAAAGCTGTTGACTTTGACCTTTTCCATGTGCTTCCGATATACATTTCAAATATTATTTTATTTCTCTGTATTCAACTTATTATTTTTTTATGTTATATTAATTATATAAATCAAACATTATATAACAGTTCCCTCGTAGGACATAACTTATTTTTTCTGAAACGGGGACATAACTTATTGATTTGTTTTTCAAGCATGTGAAATTGTATTTATGATTCATATTTGTATAACATGTAACTTAGTTGTATTCTATAATAAATAGATGCTAGGATATCTAAAATGGTAAATTAACTGTTCCACTAAATTAAATTCAAAGCATTACGTGCTAATATGTTTAGTTATTCCATAAACTTTTCTTAAGCAGTGCTTTAATTCTACATACGTCGTTATCTTTTGTCACTTTTGTATATTATGATAAATAATTAAATGTAATAAATTAGTTCTATATTAACAAAATTCATGACAAAAGGGTAGTAACCATATCTATATGTTAACAAAAGGGTAAAACTTACAGAAGTTGTTGAGTCCATATTGTCCATAAGATGATACAGTCCCTCTTTAATTTATATCTTAACAAAAGGCTTGTAGTTATTGTTTTTCTACTACTTAAAGTATGTTAGCTAGGTTAAGTTTTAGATTTAGGAATTGTATATAAATTCAATATAACACTAAATCCTAATGTATAGAGTGCGAGTATTAGAATTAATTTAATTTGAGATAACAATAGTTAATGTAATTAAGTAATGAACTTACACTGCTAGATAATCAAATTGTAAATTAAAGAATAGAGATAAATTATTTATGATTAACCAATAGCCCTTTCACCATACATATATTACAGTATATTAAGGATTATTTGTCCTAAAGGCCTAAAAGTAAGAACAATTGATTTAATTATATACATACTTACGAATCATATTATAAGTTTATAACAATCCATATACTAGATGAATGATTTGTGTAGTTTACTTAACTTATATTTATATGATACGTCCAAGGGTTCTCTAAATTATTAGATCCATATATGATAAACGAGAGTGTTTATAATACTTAATGACTTCTTTTTTCTACGTTGTATGGAGTGACATAATTAATTCTTAAAAAAAATTACTCATTTTGTTTTAATCATCTCTATTTTAAATTCACGTTGCATATTCTTATTATATTTTGACTACTTAATTTAAATAATTTCACAAAATCAAAATGTCGTACGGTCAAAAACATTATAACTCCTATAAATATGGTATCAATAATTAATTATCACATTATCAACTTGCTTATCATGTTATTTAGATAGTAGATATAGTTATAGAATGACTAGGTTTATTACTGGTATATATGTATACTAGTCTTAGTAAACTCGTGTATTACACGGATTTAATAAATAAAATTTTAATATAATAAATTTATTAATTATTAAATAATATTTTAAGATATGATATGATTGAAATTACGTATCAGAAATGACTATAAATAATAAAACAATTATATCAACTTATTAATAGTTTTTAAAAAATAAACATTTTATTCTAAAACAAACCGTAAAAAATTATTATTTTTATAAAAATTTCTTATAAAAATAATAAAATAGTGATATCAACTTTTTAAATTTTTTTTAAAAATATCATATATTTTAAGATATGATATTATTTTTTTGTTTTAAAAAATTTACTTATTAAAAGTATCAATTTATTTAGAAATAACCTTAATAAATAATTTCTTTCTTAATTTATTATATATTAAAATAATTTTATTAGTAATTAAGGTAATTATTTAATAGGAGAGAAAGACGAAAAAAATTGATGAGAATGATTGTGATGCTGACACGTGTCACCCACATTTCCCTTTTTATTAGAGTAGTAAGAAGTAAGATAAGATAAGATAAGTGTGTGTAGAGGGGTGGGTTATAGAATAATTTCCAAGAGATGTATTGTATATGTACATATTATGTAATTATGAATGATTAGTAACTTGTTATTCCATGGTACATAATAGAGCTAACATACTTGATACGTAATTACGTATGGACGGTTATGCGTGTCGCCTAGAGTATATATATGTGTCAATTCCGGTGGTTTTCCTCCCGTCGTTATTTTCAATATGTGTACATTAATAATGTTGTATGTGGATATATGTATGTATGTATCCTTGTATCTTACTCTCTCTCTTTTCTCTCATACTACATTTAAGTATTAGTATTATGTATGAGTTGACCAAGACAAGTTTCTTCTTTCTTTTTAAACAACGGGTTTTTTAGATGCGGTTGGACCGTAAGATTACATTAACGTGGTAAATGGTACGTTTGTAAATGTCGTGACCAACACTGAAATTTGTTATACACATTGCCCATGTGACACTAACGTGGTTATGCCTAGCACATTACGATGTAAACATAAACCAACGCACTCGTTAAAATAGTTTGTAGCAAAGAAAATAAAATCCTTATGAAAAACAGAGAAAAAGTAATTACAAAATAATGTAAAAGACAAGAAAATGCAAAAAAAAATGTGTTAGGAGGATAAGGCGAGAGTCAAACTTTGGCGGCCACCGTAGGGGGTGAAGGTCTTACCACCAGGGTGGAAGCGCAAGTTTTGTATGTATCCAAACCCATGCATTAAATGGGCGTGATTCATACGTAACTTTATATAATAAAAACGAAACCTAATCGGCGTTGATTATATCCAAATCTTTATTAAAATAAGAAAAGCAAATCATCACGTATTCATGTGTTGCGTTGTGACCGTTGATAATATTTGCAACTTTATGTAATATAAATGAAGTCGTTACAAAAATTCGTGTCGGGGTACTAATAAGATAAAGCATGTTGCAAAGGGAAAAAATAACCTTGATAAATATAAGAATGTACAATACGTATTTTATAAAGCATATTTCAAGTTATAGGAAGAAAAGGAGATGAAACTATATAAAAATCAAGAATTGGAATCAGCTTGAGACATTCTATGTTTATGCTTTGATAACTATACATTATACACGCACTACTTCATTTTAAATCAAATTTACAATTAAATGTAGATAGACTAAGCAAGTTGTAACGATATATTCAATATTATTATAAACATTATATTGTAAAAATTATGAAAAATGACAAAGATGAGTGAGTAAAAAACAAATAAAAAGTGTAGGGCATAAAGTATAACTATAGAGAAACTTATGGGACTAAAGAATAAATGAAACTTCACTTAATAAAAGACACACCCTAAAGTTTGAAAATTTTACCACAATATCATTGCATTAGATTTTGTATCTCATGATCAATGAAGTGTTTGCAATTTGATAATTGTGTATATATACACGATATTAATTGTAAGCGTGACAGTTAATGGTTAGAAGTCTATATATCGATTTCCTATTCAACACGACTAGCAACATTCAATGACCAGTTTATTAATCAATTTTTTTATTTCATCAAATAATTTGGGTGTACATCACTATCTAGAGAGAAAAAAAGAAAGAAACAACAGTTTCTACGACAAAAACTTTGTCGCAATCTTGTCGCAAGATGGTAACAATAACTTACGACAAAAAAAACGTTTGTAGAAAAGCCTCCGTAGTACCAAAGTTTTTGACTGTTTTGCTAAAAAAACAAATTGCAAATTTGCAACACATACTTTTATAATGTGTTAGTAAGATATATATTATTGATAACTGAACTAGAAGTTATATTTTCAGTAATATACAATATATCAAAAAGAAAGAGTAACCCATTACCCATCATCTTACAAACTTGTATGGATGTTAATCGTGCAAAGGACAATGATGAAGGTTAAATATGAGTAATATTATAATAATATATTATACAAATGTAATGTAATTTAGTAGAAAAATCTATAAACCTGAATATTGTGAGTAAATTGTTAAGATAAAAGAGATTTAATATGCTGAAAATACTCTATTTTACGTCTGTATTTTAAATAGAGATATAAATAATTGGAATAGATTATGATAAGGAAATCTTCATGAACAAGAAACAGTTTTAGATTAACTTAACTTAACAATGTCGATCCTATTATGGCGATAAAATTACATAATCTTCTTAAGTATTAGTGTAATAATTAACGTTGATTAGATGGTATTTAGGAATGAGGAGTAAAATAATTATTGTTAAACGTTGCTGAACAACTCTTTTCTGAAATAAAAGATTTACTTTTCAAATTTACTACACATTACTCCAAATAAAAATTACATCATTTTATGTACATATACTAGAGGGCATGACCCGTACTATGTGCAGGGGTTGTAAAATTTGAAAGGTATAATACCAATGATTTATACGTTAAATTTGACCTGCCAAATAAAATTCTCATATGAAACTCTTATAAAAAATCATAACAAGAAGGAATACTCTAAATGAATCCTCGAAGCAAAGCAATAAAAGACTAAAAGTGTAAATAATAACTTTATTATTGTTAATGGATTGTATTTTTAATTTGTCAATAGAAAAATAAAGATAGCTCTACCAAAGTTTAAAAGATTAAGTGTACATTTGATATATCTCGAGGGTTTAAGTGTGAATTTTAAATATTACAAAATAAGCAAGTTCTCAATTTGAGAAAAAACGAAAATTTTGTAGTTAGTTTCAAAAGATCCCTATAGATTTAACTAGGGGTGTTTATCGGTTCGGTTTTCGGTTTATTCGGTTTTGAAATTTTTTAATAGGCATAATCGAAAACCGAACCGAACCGAACCGAATTGGAAATATGGATAACCGAACTGAATTCAATTCGGTTCAGTTTCAGTTAAAAACCGAAAAAACCGTATTCAACCGAAAAAACCGAATTCCCCATTTTTTTACGACGTTATTAACTTTAGATCGCTTGTACGAAAATCACTTTTCACATATATTTCATCAAAAATTATATATCAAATAATTACACTCTAGAATTGTTAACAAACTTATATTCTAAAAATGTAAATAGTCGACTTTGACTCTTTAAAAAATAAGATTTGACACTTAATTTTGGTAATTAGAGTTGGCAATCATATAAATTCTTAGTTATTTCGTTTAAATAAAACACCTTGAAAATTTAAACTTTAAAAAGTTGAGTTAAACTTACAATTATAAAAAAAATAAAGTATACATATTGAGTTCGGTTAAATCGGTTAAACCGAACAAACCAAATAAACCGAATTCAATATTTACTCCGAACCGAAAACCGAATTCCCAATTCGGTTTCGGTTACAAACCGAATCGAAATCCGAATTCATAATTCGGTTTGGTTTTTTCAGATTACGAATACAGATCTATTTTTGGTTTTTTTGTTTTTTTGTTTTTTTGTTTTTTTTCTCACCCCTAAATTTTAAGTGTAAATTATAAACAACAAAATAGGCGTTTTTATTATTATTTTGGAGGGAAAAACCTATGTAGTAACATTGATAATAAATAAATGAATACTTATTTTAAATAGCATATAGTCATATATAGTTGGTTTACCATCATGATATTGTGGGTGTCACGGAGACATTTTTTCAGCCTATCGTTGTTGTCAATGATGTAAATATTTAGTAATTATACTGTTAATAAATAAATGAATACTTATTTTAAATAGCATATAGTTAAAAAGGATATGAAATTTAAATGTAAATTTAAATATTAATATAAAGTATTATAAATAAGATAAAACTTAATAAACTGAATTAATCCAATGTTTATTAATTAATTAATATAATTATTAGGAGAAGTTTATTAAATGGGAGCAAATAAATAATTATGGCAATAAACACTTCTATCCTATGCTTAAAAAATTATTTTCGGTATCTTAAACTTTAAGTAAAACTATAAATGCTTTTTTTTAAATGTTTTATACAATGATATAGATATAGACTTAGATTTAAAAAATAGATATTTTTCCTCTTCATCCTCATCATCCGATTCATCTGAATGTGAAAAGCTTTTTGATTATCAGTGTGGTGCGAGCTTTGACCCGACATATTCCCAATTGAAAATATGCAGGATCGTACTAAGCTAATGAATGTCCACTAGAAAACTATTTTGGCGACAATCCTGCTCATACTAATAAAAGGCTTTAAGTGTCGGTTTCGTATGAGTCGACAACTAAATCTAGGTATAGTTTATATGGAACGTGAGTTCGAGTACGTTCAACAACTGGAAGCAAGAGGTAAACTCGGTGCCTCAATTTGGCAATTGGGTAATAACAATAGTGACGACTCATTCAACGAATACATGAAGATGGCTGAAAAAATATATTGCAATACTTTATACAAATTTTGTCAAGGTAATAATATATATTGTTGTTGTTTTTGTTGTTATTATTATTAATTATTTAGTGGTAATACTATTGTTTATTATTACAATTATTTGATGATTTTATTATTGTTTTTTATCATTGTGTTTAATGTTATTAGTATTGGTTATTGTTATTGTTATTGTTATGCTGTGTTGTTATGATATTATTGATGTATGCAGAATAAGATAGTTGAGAACACAAGGGGTGACATTCAACGAAATACTCCGTTCAAGATGTACATGCGTTTTTTGGGTTGTTTGGTAACATCAATTGTACACATTGAAAGTGATCAAATTGTCATATTGTTTGGGGGTCAACACCAATGAGGTGACTATCGACATCCAACCATTATGCTTGAAGTTGTGGTGGCGTTGCATGCTTTTAAATTTTACAAGCCTTCTTCCTAGTATGAGCATGAATATTATCATACCAATGATCAAAGAAGATGAAAATTTTAAAACTCACGAATCCACAAGAAGAGATACGAGCAAGCGTTTGGAGTCATAAAGAAGAAGTGGTACATCATTGCCAATATCGTATGTATGTGGTATAAAAAGAATATCCTAAATGCAATGTATCATTGTTTTATTTTATATAATACTAGCTTTAGTAACCCGTGTATTACACGGGTTTAATAAATAAAATATTGATATAATAAATTTATTAATTATAATGATATTTTAAGATATGATATTATTGAAATTGTGTATCAGAAATGATTATAAATAATAAAACAGTGATATCAACTTTTTAAAAAAATTTAAAAGATAAACATTTTATTCTAAAACAAACCGTATAAAATATTATTTTTATAAAAATTTCTTATAAAAATAATAAAATAGTGATATCAACTTTTTAATTTTTTAAAAAAATATCATATATTTTAAGATATGATATTATTTTTTGTTTTAAAAAATTTAACTTATTAAAAATATCAATTTATTTAGAAATAAAATTAATAAATAAATTTCTTTCTTAATTTATTATATATTAAAATATATTAAAATACTTTTATTAGTAATTAAGGTAATTATTTAATAGGAGAGAGATACGAGAAAAAATTGATAAAAATAATTATGGTACTGATACGTGACACCCCAATTTACCTTTTTATTAAAAAAGTAAAATAAGATAATATGATAAGATGATTTAAAAGAAAAATGACTATGAGTTACCATAAATAGATCGATGCCTTTAATGTGGAGTTAATCAAAGAAAAAAACAAGCATATAACATGAATATGCACAACAAAGAAGTGCATAAGAATGTTAAAGCCTATTTGGTCGGACTTCTATGGAATTATGATATTTAAAAAAAATTATTTTGGGTAATATATTAATATTAATGTTTATTTAATATTTTATTTTGTTAAAATGTTAAATTTATAGATATTTGTGTAAAAAATAACTAAATTTTAATCATTTTTAATTAATGACCAGGCAATCATTGAATTCTATATGATCATTATCACAACACTCTGATTTTGTTTTCACATTTTAGATGGAACATGGTTGAATAAATCCCCGAAAGGAATGTTTAAGTGTCTCCCAGATGGGAGGGATCGAGACGCGCCCTCACCACCCTTTTTTTCATCATACTTTGTTCATATGGTTTCATGCATGAAAACCTTTTTTACTATCTATAAGTCGTATCACACACCACTACTAACGACCAAAGCCAGATAAGCTTCTATCACAATGAAACACAAAGCCCACTGGTGTGATAGGAGCATGATAGGCCCTTTTGCTACTAGTACAACATGTTTTTGTATTTTTTTTCTTTCTTATTTTGGTTGCCAATTATAACACTAATTCTCATCTTTTCTAATTAAATATTACCTTCACACAATTCATTACATTTCATAATGAGTGTGAGTGTGATAAGAGCCACCGACTATTTAACGCTCATGTAACAACACTTTATCACTAACCCATACTAGTGGTCTTGTTACAACTTTTTTCCTTCTGTATAACATCTAATCTTACAATTTAAAAAAGATTTTTTAAATTAATATTACTTTTGTTAAACAATCACAATTATCATCAGTCTACAAACTTTAAAGCATCTAAATAACAAAAAAAAACCCTAATTATCTTTTATCGTGTGTCATTGATGGTTACACCTTATAAAAGTAAGCTACTAAGCTGTGTTTAAATATTTGGAAATTTCAAGTTGGTTAGAATGTTTGATGTATTTAAATTGTTGCTAAAAATTAATTGTTTTTCAGAATATTTTTTTTAAAATTAAAAAATAGGTAGCCGCAATCATCGCGGTAGTATTCCCATTATGGGTTCAATGACCGAGGAGTGATGTAAGGTCAACGTGTGCACATACACAACTGACCAAGTCCAACATATTCCCTCTTCTTTTATTTTTTTATATTTATCTAGTCAATTGGATACTATTTATACCATCAATTTAATAATATTGTTCTAGAAAGAGGGTTTTCTTTATTTTATTACAAAATTTTAAGATTATCTTTTAATTTTTATATTATCACTAAATCCACACTTTTATTCTTATACCTTCGTTCTAAGTGAGGAATCCTAATCATTTAGTCGAAAACCATTTTTAATACCCCCTGGAGCATTCCCAAACATCATATTTTAACAAAATCACCTAATAATTCATTTCATTTTATAACCCATCGATCCATCATTATACTTCATCCTCATTATTTATAAGATTTAAATGTAAATAATTTTGGAAAGTAATGTATTTTTGGTTAAATTTTAAATAGGATGTTAAGAATTTTACTCCGAATACTATAAGGATGGTTTAAGCAAAGATCAATTTTTGTAATAAAAAGTTGTTACAATATATATGAATTGATATAAACATAGATCAAATCAAATCGTTATAATTTATAATTAATTATCAATTGTTTGATACTCGAAAGTTATGTTTGCGACTCTCGATCGGTTTGAACTGTCATGAGGGGACATATGCTCGTCGACATAATTTAGTCAAAATTGAGGTAGGATATATGCATGATTAAATTTGTTGACCAATATGGATACAACCGAAAAGATGTCATCATCAACTTATTTTGTATATTAATATAATTAAAAAAATAACATAAAAATAAACAAAAATGTTTTTGTCACCTAACTTTGGAAAAACCTAAAATTTTGTTATTACTTAAGACTTACTGATCTTTATTTGTCATTTTATTGAAGGTTGAATTATTACAATAATTTTTTTGGTCAAATGAACTCTTTAACGTATTTGTGTGTATAATTGTGTGATGATGTTGCTACTAGTGTCTTTCGTAGCATGTAACATTTACATGTCGACATGTTGTCAATCTTGATAGACGGTTTACTTTTATTAATTTTAAGGATGACGATGAAGGAAATTAATACAAATTTAAATTAAAGAGTCAAACTTTACATTTGTTTCAATTGTTTTACTAATGAAAATTTAAGAGGTCAAGCAACGCTAGATCTTACTAAAACAATTTTTTATCGGTCAAAGGAATCCGTGACCCCTTGTGTGGTTTAGTTCCATTCATGTTTAGTATGATTCAAATATCCTTATTTCTTTTTTGGGAAACTAAGAATCCTCTTACATGATAAACTCTTAAGTTCTACAAATACTCTTCTAAGGCAATAACATTACATGTACTCTTGCCACCCTATTGTCAAATATCCTTATTGATAATACTATTTGAGACAAGTTAGGGTTTATTAAAGAGGTATACTAGTCAGAAAAATTAAAAAGACAAAACATAAACACACCAACAAGTTATGAATGGTGGAGAACTACTACTAGCTATTAGTTTCAAGTTTAATTCCACATGCTCGAGTCATCTTTGGTATTATACACCACTTCGGTTGTCACATTGTATCATATGAGAGACGTTATTTATAAGATACGCACAATATGTTTTCAAAGACTCGTGTTAAAACAATTTTTTACCACTCTTTTCTTCTTTCGATTATTTTAGATGTAAATTGTTTCGTATTTTGGATGTTTTATATTGTTTTATCTGTCATGAAGAGTTTCCATATATACAAAGTTCATACCATTAACCCTCCACCAACATACATTTCATCATCTTTGTATCAAACTTTTTGACTCATAGTCTTCTAACACACTAATAAGTTGTAAAAATATTAAAAGATAAGTTTAGTTTAAAAGTTAGGGAAAAGAGTAGAATACCAACAATAAATTATTGGAATTAAATATCAACTGCTAAAATTCTATTATAACAATATGATATACCATTACAATCTTATGTTACAAGATTGAAGATTCCGTCGGTATTCTTATTTCTTTAACTATAGTTATATAATATATAATTAAGATGGGCAGTTACTATTTTTTTATTATATTAAATTAAATGAGTTTAAAATAAACGAAATGTATCTTGAAAGCAACAATGTCACCAAAAGCACCCCCATTATGATTCCTTTATTTTAATTTATTTTATTTTTTAACAGTGAATATTGTAAGAATCTTAATGGTTTTGTTCGTTAGTGGCAGTTTATTTTTTAATTCGAAATACTGCAGCTTTAGTTAACGCGTTTTCATAAATACAAACACACAACATATATATTTTTTATTTTTTTAATAAATAACACATACACAAACTAAATAATACATGTATCTTTATAAAAAAGTGCTTACTTATTTCTCATATAAGTATCACTTACACTTAACTCCATGATCCAACGCAACTTAAATACTATCTGAACTATTATTAAAAGTTATAATATTTAACTAAAGAAATATAATCGCAACTTTTGATGGTAGTCTAGTTATAAGAGTCAAAAGCTTTATAAATACTACTTATTTTCAAACCTATTTAGTAGTAGTTTAAATTAAAAAAACATAAAATAGAGTATTTTGGTTAAAAAACTAAAGAAATATAATGATCACCAGGAAAATCTCTTATTATTGTGTGGTCCTATGTATGCCTCTATATTCTTTAAAACTTTGATAGTGTCACTAATGTTTTATGTATGTGAATAAACAGTAATAGTTTGTTTTGAGTGTAAGGGGTCCATTTAACCTTCGTCCCTATGGATGCAAATTGATGTTAATCGACATATTTTGAAATTTTGCGGTTATAGTTCGAGTTGCAATAACTCGAGCGGGTATATGTAAGATGAATTATTAAAATTAAAAAATAATCCATCAAATATTTAATAAATTACTTTTAATTCTGTTTTAAGTAGACCAACCTAAAATCTTGGATCATGCTTTAAGTTTAAAAAGTTAATTACCTAATTTGGCATCAATGTTTTTTGTTTGGTTTACTAATGGGCATACGCCTATACAATGTTTGTGTTGCAAAAATTTAGCCAAACCTTAGGATCATCCTAAGATGCTTTCTTACGTACTAATATGTAACTTAATCGTTTTCTCGAGTGCGTTATACATGTATAGTCATATTACATAAATATAGTTTTCAAAGTGATACGACATGATATATATGTGATATGTGGCCAAGTATGCATTTACGTTCATGTATCCTACTTTATTATAATATTCTCACTACAATGCATGTATTTCTTTTGTGAATTATATTGTCTATATAATTCGTGAATAATTGTTGTGTATCATGTTTCATGTGCACAAAACTTGTTAAGTATAGTTCAGAGATATATTAAAAGATCAATTGAATTTTTTAACATCATCACCTAGAGTTTCTATGCTATATTCATCACAACTACGTACAGAATGCCAGACTAAACCTACAACATTTTGATTGTTTTACACATCACTAACATCAGTATCCAACCCCCTACCCGAAAGATCAATTGATTAGAGATTTAAATCATATATAGTTTCTTAAATTTTGATATTTTTCATAATAAATCACTTTGTAATTCGTTTCTCACGAGATCTCACAGTTTTCGAGATATATATAGTTATGTGATCTCTCTTCTACACAAAGACACAATTTTTTATTTTATTTTATACAATATATTGTTTGGGATATGAGTATTAGATTGGACACATATTTTTATTATAAGCTGATTATATTGTTAGTTTTAACTATATACCTTACTAAAATAGACACTAGTTGCATTTCTGATATGTTGTTAACAATTAAACATCATCTTATGATACGTTAGTAACGTATAGAAGTTGTTCTACTCTTATTAATTAGGTGATTCGTTTTAATAAGACCTTGGTAGCACAACAAAACATGAAAATATTTCGTGTGTTAATGAAAAAAATATGTTTTAGTGGAAGAAAACATTTATTAAGCTTTACTAGGTGTTTTGTACAAACCTAATTTGAAAAAAGACAAACCTATATTATAGTAATTCATGAGTTAATTAGTAATTACTTTAGTGATCCGTTTTTACTAAATAATTACTATATGTGCCTCTAGAAATTAGAACATGCCAACTTAAACACTTGTATTCAAACATATGCAAACACAATTAGTTGAAATTATAATAAACCCTAGAAGTCAAACAAAAATTGCCATTAGAGAATCGATTGAAGAACAAAGAGACAAAAGGATGCAATCAAAATGGTCTATTCTTCCATGAATTTGTCAATGTCTGCCTAGTTAATATCCAATATTAGACAAATTAAAACAATCCCTAGATCAACAAAAATCGTCACTAGAGAGATTCGCACACATGTCATTGATTGAAGAATAAAAAGATGAAAAAGAATCCACCAAAATCATCTGTTATTCCCGTTGTGTTGTCGTCTGCCTAGTTAACCACCAAAATGAGTAGGTTCCTCTCGTCAGTTTACCACCATAAACTTGTTGTTTCCTTTTGTTCCGCTTGTCACTCTCTCTTTCTTTATCTTTATTTCTTTCACATATATGATTGTCTCATAATTTCTATTGACAGCACCTATATTTTAAAGTGATTATGTCAAAAAACCCTTTAAAAGAGTCATTTTAGGTGAATCTTACAACCGCTTCAAACGAACCTGTTTTGTGATGGTTTCCTAAAAACCACTCCAAATGAACCGTCTTTTGAGGTGGTATTCTTGTTTAATTCCATTTTTTAGGAGGTTTTCACTTTATTTTGCTCCTAGATTAAATTTGAACACCTAGATTGTTTCCATTCTTTTGGTTAACTTCTTTTAAACAAAACTTTCAAAAAAAAAACTCGATTCTAGTAAAATTTGTGTTTTTTTGTTAATCAAGCTTGCTTGTAAACACAGTGGTGTTACAAACTTAGTCTCTCATAATAGAGCCATCGTACGTAATAGTTTTATAAGATTTTCATCCTTTGCAAGTGCATTTTGGGGATCAAATATCAATCACCATGAGTCCAGATTTTTATTCTATCCCATTCTGAAGAATAGGGGCTAATTGAGTTACTCATTCATGGGCATTTGCATCCTTATTTCTTCTTCTTCTTCAATGCTATGATAGAAAACTAGGAATGCTAAGGTCTAATCGTTCATCATGTTAATTGTGGAACACTTTAGATGGAAGAAGAGCATATTAAGGCAATACTGAGATTATCAAACACTAGTCATGGAAAATCTACAAGGAATGCTTATAAAAGAGCAAGTCACGGTATAAGATCACACGTGATGGGTAAAATGATTCATCCATACATGCTATGGTTTTGAAACTTGTCTCGAGTGAGATTCGAGAGGACAATACACCTTAAATACACACCTTATACCACTACACAATGAAGCAATGTTATTGTGTCTTCATCTGGCTCAATTTATAGCCATAATAATGTATCAATCACAAGTATTAATGATTAATTTTCTGCTACAATGTATGCTTACATAATACTAAAAAAAATTAGACAACTCTGTAGAAGGACGTGTCACATTTGTGAATCTTATAAAATTTAGATCGACAAATTTCAATGTTTCAATATCTTACTATAAGGATTAAGGGTTCCTAATACTTTAATATAAAATTACACTAAGATGTCATAGATGAACTGAAATCATCAACATATATATAAATTAAATGGTCTATATAGGATTATTTATGTATTATATGTGTATGAGTTAAGGTTAAACTTTTTCTTTTTTCATAAATAGTAAACAAATTCTATTTTAAATGAGTAATATTGACATGGTTAACGTGGACGCTACATAAATTTCATCTTAGAAATAATGAAGCCAATCTTCATAGTCATATCATATCTTTAGAAATTAAGGGTCGTTTACGATAAACATTACGACAATAGTAACTCCATATGTCAGTTAGGAGATTAAATTCATTGAAACTTGACAACTAATTTTTTAACAATTCAAACTATTAGTTTGATCAATTATAATATTAACGTTTATTTCTGTTACCAAGAAAAATCTTAAAAACATAATTATTAATTTATTTATACTTGATTTTCATTTTATTTTGACTCGATGATTAAGAATGAAATAAGAAAATATACAACGAAATATAAGAAAATCAACTGACAGTCAAATATAACACAATAATGATTATACTACTAAAATTATCATTAACAACAAAACTAAAAATTAAGTTATCATTGACTAACCTGATAATATAATTATTAAACGTAAATAGTTCATTGCTTGAATTATTAAACTTCAATTTACCAAAAGGTTTAATATTATGTAAATATGTTCAATTAGTTATTAGTTATTGTTATATATAAAACAACTAAACAAGTCGCATATAAGTTATGTATATAACAATTAACATTAACAAGTATATACAAAAAGAAAATTGCTTTGCTGTTTGATATTGTGAGAAAAGAATAATAAAACATCACCGGAGACTCCGACCCGATTGTCGCGGTCTATGTTTTAACTCAAACCTGTAAGTCGGTCACCGACATCACATGGTTGCAACTACGCGCCTCGTGCCCCACGTGCGTCACACGCTCTGTTTATTGTTGCAAATACGCCCCTCATCTTTTCAGGAAGTTCACTTTTAGGATATGTGTTAATGTTATGTATGTATTTACAGAATTGCAGTTATTTTTCATGTACTTTAAATGTGTCGTTATCACAGTTATGTCGGATTCAAATTTCACCTTTATGCCTTTAAAGTGGTAACCAAATGGTTGGTTATATTACTCCTTAAATTTTAAAATATAATATGTGTGATAAAAAAGTTAATGCTAAGGTCTTCAACAACTAGAATTTTGAGTTACTCTTAACTAAATTGAGTTATACCAATTTTATAGTTTCAGTTTGAACTTAAAATCGATTCAAATTTGAGTTTTGGATAATTCGAATTAAATTAAAATCCAGTTTGAATGCCGAGTTGCGTAGGGACTTATAATTATAATAAGAACTTAACGTCGGTACTTTATTGTGGACCCACACATTGAAGGAATGTTCATAAATTCATATAATCTTTTAATAAGAAAAAAGAATCTTGGATGTTACTTATAAAATTCGAACCAATAAAGAAAAAAACATCTGTTGCGTCAAGAGTGTAAAACCATAACGAAAACAAATGTCAAAATGTTGACACGAACCCACATATTGAAGAGAGTTTTGATAACATACGTAACTTTAAATAATAAAACGAAACTTGGACGTCGTTGATAATATTCGAACCTTTATAAACAAAAAAATGAAAGTGTCACAAACCAATGCGTTGTGATGAAGCCCTTGATAATATTTGGAACTTTTGTTCTGTAAAAAATAAATTTGTTTCGCACAACACCGTTTTGAATGAAATATTCACCAAAACACGGATAAAAAATAATACGATGTAACTATATTTTAAAATTTTATAAAACATAAATTGTAAAAGATATAGAAAATAATGACCAAATTGGTAAGTTGGTCCAAAAAGTTGTTAAGTATTAGGATATAAGATGTACCAATAGCGCAACTTAAAAGTGTCAAAATGTAAGTTTTCAATATTTAAAATTGAAATTGTGATATGATAATTAAACAAGCACTAACACAAAAAGTGTCAAAATGTAAGTTTTCAATATTTAAAATTGAAATTGTGATATGATAATTAAACAAACACCGACACAAACATGTATAACGAAGAATGTTTTTTTATCGGAGGACATTGTTTCATACACCATCGATTCGGCATCCTACACCACCATCAATAAACGGTCGTTTGTCATGTTGTAAATGATCGTATGTCAAGCAGCAAACGACAGTTTGCATGGCCGTAAACGGTCGTTTACAGTGTAGTAAACGGCCGTTTACTACACTGTTACGTTTTTAGGGTTTTTTAAAATTTTTTCATTTTTTTTAACTATAACTATATTCAATTTATTATTGTTACGTTTTTATTCGATTTTTATGTTTTTATTAATTTTAAATTATCGTAATTATAAATTGAATATAAGTAGAAATAGAAACAAAGTTAATACATGTACAAAAAAAATTTATGTACTTGTATTAACATTTTATTTCTAGTTATTTTAATCTTTAGTATGTTTTTATTTGTAACGTTTTTATTCTATTTTTTAATATTTTTATTATACTAAGTTTTTATATATTGTTAATATAATTATACTAAATTATATAATTTATACATTAATAAGTTTTTATGTACATGTATTAACATTTTATTTCTAATTATAAGTTTTTATATAATTTATATATTAATAAGTTTTTATATAATTTATATATTAATAAGTTGTTATGTACAATAAAATTATATAGTTTGCAATTATTGAACTTTATAAAATGAATATATTGTTAGTAACTTAGTAAATGTCCGTTTACTATTTTTAAGATTTTTATTAATTTTTTCTAATTATGGTTATATTATATTAAATTTATATATTGCTAAGTTTTTCAGATTTTCATATGATATTTATAATTTTTATAATTTTTGAAGTTTAGAAATAATAATAGAACTTATATAGTTTACAAATTTTGAACTTTATAAAATGAATAATTACAAATGATAATAATCTAATCTATATTGAAATAAGTAACAGTTTTATTTTGAATTATATATTGACTATATCTTTAAAGTCTCTCCTTATATATTCTTTCCCACGCAGCCACACTATTACTTTTGTGAAAATTCCATAACGGTGTTATGAAAGTCAATGGATATTCACCCTCTAAACGCATAGAGACGTAGTGGCAACCATACACATGTGTAATAGTAATGAATTGATGGTACATGAGTTCATCCGGACCTGTCCATAACGTAAAATAAGTTGCGCTTTCAGTGGGAGATAAGCATTGAAGAATGACATTAAATCTGTTTGCGATCAATAATCCTATGTAAAGCATTATCATCTAGTGTTGATCAGGAGTTGGACCCGGATGTATCCACGATAAACTACGTTCTGTCTCATCATATGAGCTGGAGAAAAGAATTCTGTACAAATTAGAATTGTTATGTAACTCGTTTAAAAGCTCATACCTCATGTTCAGCCAATATTCTTCACCGAATCCTAAGGAAAAGGAAACTGCACGAAACCCACAGTTACCATCACTATTTACATTCTCTATGTGTGTTATATATGGTGATATAAAGAAGATGGAGATGTGTTATGTACGTTTGAACTATGTTTCGGGGGGGGGGGGGGGGGGGGGGCTCATCCCCATAAAATCATAACTAACAAAATCATATGTCGTGTAGGTATGACCTCGGGTAGGTTGAGCAGGTGAAGGATCTGGTTTGTTTTGTTTTTGTGATTTGAGTGTTGGCCTTCCACGAGTATTTTTTTGTATTGTAGGCTCGTTAAGATTTATGCTGATAGGATCTTTTATGCTTTTTATTCTTTCTAACCAATTCCTTTTCACCGTGGGATTTTTTTGTTTCTGGTAAGCTTCTTTGAACCTCTCAAGTTCGCCATCACATTGAATATCTTCTTCATCTTCGTTTAATGATGCCGGTGAAAAGTCAAGCCTCCTCCTCCAATGATCTATTAAATGTAGTGGAATAGGTTTGCCTGCTTTAATACTGTGCGATTTCACAAGCACATGGTAAACCGCAACTAGTACGAATATGGCAGCACAACTTTGTGATTGGTCTTGAATTTCATTAACTTGTGTCAGCTCTCCAACTAATATATCAAGAGCTTCATGAGAAACATTTGATAGCAAAGAAACAAATAAATTATGTTTATGCTGTTGTTTTATTTTAATTCGGCTTTCCTCGAAACATGTCTTTATTTGTGTTTCCTGTAAACGTATTATGTTATTTAAAATTCCTATAAATTTATCTAAATTTGACTTGTCAGAATTCAAATGTTTTTTTAACAAAGTATGTTGGCTTTCTACTCTGTTTGTTATCGTTCTTCTCCAAATTTAAATGTTGATCAATCCATGCAGACATGAACATCTCTTTGTAATTTTGCAACCAGTTAACATCCTAATAATTAAACACAACTGCAAAGTTAAATGAAATATGTTAGTTTCAATTTCATTAATATAAAAATAATAAATTGAATAGATCAAAAAATACTTCGATGCTTGCTCATCAACTTTGTTTGCAATCGTGTTCGTTTTCATAGTAGGCCTCAATGGTTGGAGATTGAAGCAGAAATCTCCAGTATACATAAATTTATCCCACTCAGTCTGAGACTTGAAAGATGGTCTGTAATGCTTTTTGATATTCCTCATGTATATGATATCTACAAAGCAATCGGGTTTGCTTCTGGAAAAATTACTTGGCATGCATCCATTAATGCCAACTCTCTATCCGTGACTATAACATGCGGTACCATATAGCAATTTAATTTTTTCTCAGACAATTTAAAGCCACTGAAATTATCTTTTTTTCTCATTTCGTATGAACGCAAAAGCAATACAAAATGTCTTATTTTTGAAGTTAAGCCAACAATTTGAAGAAAGGGAGGCAATACTTGTTCGTCTTGTACGTGCATCTAAAAATATCACATGCGGAAACGCCGCCATATTTTACTGAAGTGTGGGTGTACACAAACAAATCATTTAGTTGATTTGATTCGTCATCAGTAGTAAAATCACTAGATTATCCGCCCATCGCAAGGATTGAAGAAGTGGTTTGCATTGGGTGGTTCCAACTTTATCCATCTTCGTATCCTTGTGGCATGCATCATACACGTTTCATTGTGGATCCATTTTTTAAAATCATTCTTTTATTTAAAGCCGTAAGAATATCACGTGGCTGCATATTCTTTCTTGTATATCTTCTTCCACCAATTCATAACTCTTTCTTTAGACAATCTTTTGCTAAGCATGACCCTCCAAAAATTTAGAAGGTTCATGGTTATGTTTCGTCACAACAACATGTATTTTCCAACCTCCATCTTCTTCATATATTTTTTTCTATCGTTGAAATGGACAAGCGGCTTTCTTTGTCCCTAAATGTGTGGTTGAAATCTGATGTGACTTGTAACACCACCATTATCGACATAAGAAATGCCTTTTGAACAAATCCGGATACAGTCTTCTCTTCGTTCGTATGTGTGACTTAACATTCTGCAGGATCGTTCAAGGGCTTGAACACAATTACAACACAACAACACAATGAGAAGATTAACTAAACTTTAATCAAACAGTGAACTAGGTAACCAAAGGTGATACAAAGAACACAAGTAAAGCAAGAGACAGAACAAGAGAGTATAGTTTTCAAGGGAGCAGTATATTGCTTTCTCAAGTTCTTTTACAAGTGTTACAAAGCATAAGAAAGATACAAGAACTTGGAATACTTATACTACACCTACAGCCGGCTATACTATGAAAGCCAGCTGGATACAATTGACTAGACACTAACAAAATCAATTGTAGGATCAAAAGGCATATCTGCCTTTTGACCTTGTGACTATGACATGCCATAGCTCACATCCTTATACATTACAAAAAGATAAAGTACATAAAGTGGAAAGTTTCAGACTCAAGACCTCAATGTACAGTTACCAAAAGCATGGACCTTTTCACCAACTCTTGTAAGTTGGTGACTTATCAGAGACGCAGCGGAAAAGGTGCTTTATGGAAGTACATCAGATAAAGCATGTGTACTAAAAGTCTTCGGAAGAAATCTGTCTTCATAGAGTGAAGCTTCGGAAGACTTTGTCTCTTCAAGCTTCGGAAGACTTCATGTTGGCTTCGGAAGATATTGGTCTTGGCTTCGGAAGATATTACACTTAGAGTATTTTCTAATGCTTTGTGTAATTCTTCCGAAGCATTCTTCACTTCAGTACTTAGTGCATGTTGCTGAAACACTTAGGCAGTTTTGGGTTGCATCAGACTTCAGGAATCCTTACAAACTCCCCCTAGGCTGATGCTACCAAAACACTTAGAAGATCTTTAAATGTTTGTAGTCTTCAGAATAATCAAGACCATTCCTTTCTTCATTTGATGGTCAGGATCATCAAGACTCTCATAGTATCTTCTCATTTCAAAGAGATCATGCAGAGGTAAGTTGATTATGTCTTGCCATGAGTAGACATTTTCAACACCTTGATCTCTGATAACATTCCATCTTTCTGGATTGGTAGAGTAAGTCCAGGATAAGATGGGTGTCTCAGTTGCTAGAGGAGCCACTTGCATAGGAGTTGATTGGGCTGCCTCATCATGCACTTCCTCAGGTTGATCTGATTCAGCCTGGGGTGTAGAGGTAGATGACTTTGGCTTCTTCTTTAGTCTTTGGTTTAGAAGCCATTTTCTTCTTCCTCTTTAATGTCTTTAACTGAGAAGACTGGTCTGCAGCACCATGTTGATCATCAGTGTCTTTCTCAGTTGGGTGTTCCTCCCTCACAGTTCAGAAGGAGAGGGAGTTTGACCCTGTCTTGGATCAGAAGATGAAGTTTGCTGAGGCTCAGCTGGAGGTTCTGGTTCAGGTGTCTCTGGTTGTTCAAACTTGACCTCCACTTCAGGTGGGACTTGACTTGGAAGAGAGTGCAAGTCAATGAGTTCACCACTTTTAATCTTCTGCTTGATCACCCTATATGCTCATCCATTGTAGATAGAGACATGGGCCAAGTCTCCTTCCGGAGAATCCATATGACTTCAAGAAGCTCATCATTCTTTGTCTGTCAGCAGACTTCTTTGCATTCTTTTGAATGATGGCTCTTGACTTTGCAGCTTCTTCCCTTAGCTTCCTTTTGGTTGTTTTTCTTTCTTTGACTACTCAAGCTCAAGTTGCTTTAAGTACTCGAACTCAATGAAGTCATAGGACAGGGAAGAAGTACATTTTCCTGATAGAAGCCTGTGGCACTCAGGTAGTTTATCATTTTGATTCTATCTTCTTCTTTATCTACCTGAGGTTCTTGTGGAGCCACATCTTCCTGTGCAGGACTTTCTTGAACTGGAGAGAGAGTGGGAGTATGCTTGTGAAGTCTTTTCTGTCTCCTCTCCTCTTTGAATTGGAGAAGTAACCTTGCATCCTCTTTCTCCTTTATCTCTCTTGACACTTCCATGTCAGCCAGTTCATTCAACTCTTCTAAGGGGAGGGAGATGATTTCATCAACATCATAGTTCCTGGTCTGTAAATAATTAATCCTGACTGCCCTTTGTTCATCATTTTGAGTATTTGGTCTGGGGGCAGCCCTGATTGCAGCTTGCATGAATTTTGATGACCCAGAAGAACTTTCTCCCCTTAGCCTCCTTTTCCTCTCTCTCTCTTCCTCCTCAATTTCCTCAGGAGTCATTATCCTTTTCCCTTTGTCACCAACAGACCTTTGTGACTCAGGGTGGATTGAGGCTTGGCCTTCATTGCTTGGTGTAGCTTCCATGCTCTGGCCAGAGAGAGGCTGAGAACACCTTCACCAGCAGGTGTCTCAGATGGAGTTTGGACCTCTGCAGCAGTTGTTGATGGTGAGACAAGGGTCTCAGGTTCTGCCACTGGGCCTTCAGCCAAGGTTTCCCCTATGAAACTAATCTTAGGGTCCACCTCAACATCCAGTTGACCGATGACATTGCCTGATTGCCTAAGTCTCCTTCTTAGAGAGAACTCTGCAAGGATCCTGTCTTGGATTCTTTGAGCCAGCCTGTCAGCTTGTCTAGATTTGCTTGGATTGACAAGTGGCATGTTGACTAAATCCAGTCCTTCATAGAAGCTCAGGCTTTGGAACTGAAAGACTTCTTGTTGGCCTTGAACTCTGTGAAGTATGAGGGCTTTCTGTCATCATCATACCTCCATCTGATGATGTAGTTGCCAGTTCCATGTGGTGGAGATGAGACAGCCCTTGGTATACCTTCCTCAAAGAGACTCCTGATGAGAGAGTCTATAGAGTCCACATTAATGTGAACTTGAGGAAGTTGCTGAGAATGCACAACAGCAAGTGAGGATGGTGAGTCCTCTATGTCCATTCTTTTGAAGAACTCCCAGGTTCTGTGGTTGTGATAACATTCTCCCCCTTTTTGGTAGCATCACCCACTTGCATAGGTGCTGGAGGATAAATCAATCACTTCCACAGGTTCTTGTGTTCCTGGTTGAGCTCTCCTTAAAGGTCTCCCAGCTAGTTTTTCCTGCAGATATGAAATCTGGAGTTGCTGATCATTGACCCTGTTTTGCAGGGTAGTCACCTGAGATTCCAAGTGACTAACCTTAGAGACTAGATAGGTGCATGTTTGTGACAATTTTTGTACCTTTAGTCTCAAATTCCCCTCATCTTCATCAGAAGAATCACTGGGGGATGAGAGGATTGGACCAAAGTCCTCTCTCTCACCACCAGCTTGAGTTTCTTGGCTGCTGGTTTTCCTCTGCTCACTGGCAACCTCAGTTAAGATGCCAATGGGCTGAGTTGCCATGGTTGAGGTCTTAATGATGTAATCACTTTCAAAAGTGAGAGCCTCTTCCATATGGACATCCTGAACAGGTTCAGATGTGTCCACCTCAGTAATAGGTGACTGATGAGGGATAGACTGAGGAGAGTCAGAGGTACTCATCTCTCTTTGAGTAGGGGAGGAGAAGAGAGACTCATGGTACTCACTGAATCCTAAGTCTTCATCAGTGTAAAAGGATAGGTTGGGAATTGGTTGGTTTAGATCCAAAGGCTGGGGATGGTAGCTGTCCCCTGAAGGTTGTTCACTTGAGTGTTGAGACTCAGAGTGAAAGCTTACGTTGTTGGGCTAATGAGCTCATCAGGTTGAGCTTGAGGAACCTCAGCCCTGATAGGTAAAGTAATGGGAGTGGTTTGCTCCTCAGGAGAAGTGGGAGCTCTGGAGTCCACTTCTTCCTGTAAGGTTGAGTATTTGGGGGCCTGCACAGACTCAATAGCCTGAGCAGGGGTTCGTTGGGATTTTCTTTTGTAGGTGATGAATTTTGAGGTTGTGAAGAGGGTAGGAGAGCAGTAGGTGTGGGTTCAACACTAGCTTGGACTGCTATGTTGTCACCTTGAGCAATGAGCTCTAACATTTTTGGGACTAGGGCTGTTTCTACCCCTGAGAAGCCTACAGTTGGCTTCTTCATAATTTTAAAGATGCCGGGCTTCATCTGTCCCAGTTTAAGAATATTGCCTGTTTCCCTCAACTGTGAGCCCAGTTCACAGTTGAGAATGTGTTGAACATATCTAGGAAACATGTAATACTCTAAGGAGTCTAAGTTTGCAAGTAAATTAGTATAAACAAATTGTGAATACCTGAACTTGACCCCCTGAACCATCCCATGAACTATAAAGGAGAGATCCTCAGGAATCTGGTCCCATCCACCATGCTTGTTTGATAAGCTGTGGATAACCACATGGAGCAGGTATTTCCACTGGGATGAGACCTTCCCTTTCCTGAAGGTCTTTACAGAGAAATCTCCTTCATAGCCCATCTGCTCGAAGGAATGATTAACCGCTTCTTTTGGGAAGAACACTTCACCTGCTTCATCATCCAGCTGAAGATGTCGGTTGATGATGGCCGGAGTGATGAAAATTGTTCTCCCCTGCACTGTGGCAGACAGTGCCTTCTCCCCATCCATATGACCTCTTGGCAGGTCTTCCAGAATTCAAGCAAATGATCCTCATATAGAGGAGGATCAATGGTTAGGGAGGTGAAGTAGTGAGACAAAGACAAGAAACGGCAAACCTCTGAGAAATGAGGATCTTTGTCAGAGCATAACAGAGCAACCTGATTGTGTTGTCTGTGTAGCTGCATGGCAAAGTGAGGATCATTTCTGTGTGTAAGGTCAGCCATTGTGAGGTAGCTCAGAGATGAAGAAAAAAAATGGGAAGGAAATTTCAGAGAGAAAGCTTTGGGTTTTAGGTATGGAAGAAAAGCAGATGATAGAAGAGGGGGGAAACCGTTGGGTTTATATGAGAGAGAAGGATTTCAGATAAAGTTTAATGAAAGAGGATAAACTTTGAAATCCGTATGTCGGTCCCACCTCTGAAAAAGTAGTTTACCTTTTTGCTCAAAAATAGTTTTCTTGGAATTCGAAAAGCTTCCGAAAGTAATTTGTCTTCGGAAGTTTGATTGAAAAAGCTTCCGAAGCTAAAGTGACTTCGGAAGAATTTTCCTGAGAGTCTTAAAGATTTATGCTTCGGAAGAGAAATAAACTTTTGGATGCTTTGTATAAGAATGAACAAAGCTTCCGAAAGTAATTTTTGCTTCGGAAGGAAAAAGTCCTTAAAAATGAATAAGTGTCTAAGTTAGAATTTTAAGCTTCGGAAGATAAATTTTGACTTCTTCCGAAGGTAAAATTTCTTAGACAGTCATTTATTTTGAAGACATATTTTTCTTCCGAAGGTAAAACGTTATCTTCCGAAGTATCAGAAAATTTTCAAGAATCTAAGGAAAGTCTTCAAAAAGAGTTTTTCATTCAAAGAAAACATGAGCTTATGAAAGTGATGAACTAGACAACTTAGGACACACATATTTTTAAGAAGAAATAATTAGAATTAGTTTAAAGAAAAGTCTACTCAAAGTTAATCATCCCAATAGCTGATATCAGATACTTAAATCTCTGTTCATCAAAAGCTTTTGTGAACAGATCAGCATATTGTTCATCTGTGTGAACTTTGACTAGTTTAATTAACCCCTTTTCATAGTTATCTCTTATTATGATACCTGATGTTGATGTGTTTGGTCCTTGAGTGCTGCACAGGGTTCTCAGTGATAGAGATAGCACTGTTGTTGTCTATGTGGATAGGAGTCTCTTTGAAGTTAAATCCGTAGTCTAGCATCTGATTTTGAATCCAAAGCACTTGAGCACAGCAGCTTGCAGCAGCAATGTATTCAGCCTCAGCAGTTGATGCAGACACACAGGTTTGTTTCTTGCATTGCCATGAGACAACCCTTCCACCAAGAATTGACATCCCCCAGATGTAGACTTTGCAGTCATGTTGCAGCCACCATAATCACTGTCTGTATAGGCATACAGATTGAAATTAGAATTCTTTGGATACCATAAACCAAGTGTTGAAGCACCTTTGAGGTATCTTAAAATCCTTTTCACAGTGATTAAGTGAGACATCTTAGGATTGGCTTGATATCTTGCACAAATACATGTAGCAAACATGATATCAGGCCTGCTAGCTGTAAGATACATAAGAGACCCAATCATAGCCCTGTATAAGTGCTCATCTACACACTCCCCCTCAAGATCTGGACCAAGGAGTGGTTTCTGGCTATGGGTGTCTTAGCAGTCTTACAATCAGTCATGTTGAACCTCTTGAGTATATCTTGAACATACTTTGACTGACTTATGAAAATGCCATCTTCAACCTGCTTCACTTGAATTCCCAGAAAGAAATTAAGTTCTCCCATTGAACTCATTTCAAATCTATCTTTCATCAGCTTTTCAAAGTCTTTGCAGAGCCTTGAATTGGTTGAGCCAAAGATGATGTCATCCACATATACTTGAACTAGCAGAATGTCGTTTCCTTGTCCTTTGATGAAGAGAGTTCCATCTATAGTACCTCTCCTGTAACCATGTTTACAGAGATACTCAGACAGTGTCTCATACCACTTCCTGGGTGCCTGATGCAGCCCATAGAGAGCTTTGTCAAGCTTGCAGACATAATCAGGATGATCAGGATCTACAAAACCAGGTGGTTGTTTGACATAAACCTCCTCATCAATCACTCCATATAAGAAAGCACACTTTACATCAAGTTGGTAGACCTTGAAGTTCTTGGATGCAGCAAATGCCAGGAATATCCTAACAGCTTCTAGTCTAGCTACAGGAGCAAAGACATCAGTGTAGTCAATCCCTTCTTCTTGTGTGTATCCTTGAACAACTAGTCTTGCCTTGTTCTTGATGATGATTCCTCTATCATCCTTTTTATTCCTAAAAACCCATTTGGTTCCAATGGTAGTCTTCCCATGAGGAAGAGGACAAAGGTTCCAAACTTTCTTCTGCCTTTTGAATTGAAGCAGCTCTTGTTGCATAGCTTCAACCCAACTTCCATCCTTTAGAGCCTCCTCAACTTTCTTTGGCTCTAACTGGGATAGAAAACAAGAGTGAAGACAAACATTTGCTTCATGGGTTTGCCCTCTTGTCTTTACCCCGGAGATAACATCTCCAATGATGTTTGTGGTAGGATGAGACTTGTGGATCCTTAGCTGAGGGATCACAGCAAGTTGCTGAGATAGATCCAAATTTGAGAAATTTAGATCTGGTCTTGAAGATTGATCCTCCACATTATCACACCTATCAAGATTAACTTGATCCAATGAGTGTGTGACATCATTGATGTTGTCATCTATGGTATGGTTATTAGCATCAAGAAATTCTTGATCACTATCACCATCACCATTGTTGTCTTCTGCAATTGAGATGTCTTTATCTGGTTGAGAAGCCTCTGAACTGGAATTTGAAGGCATGCCAGATGTATCAGCTGGATTTGTCATTGTTGTGCTGATAGAAACCTCATTTGCTGAAGTAGTTTCAACTGGAGCTGAAGGTCTTCCTAGCTCAAATCTTGGATCAGGATCACCTGTATTTAAATTTTCTGCAGATCCTGAAACATGCTCACAAGATTTATTAAAACAGTTGGTAACTAAATCAAGATCAAATAGCCAATCCGGACCAGAACCAGCCACACTGGGAGTGTGCTCATTGAAAGTCACATTGGCTGACTCCTCAATGATTCTAGTTCTGAGATTGTATACTCTATAAGCTTTAGCTTGAGAAGAGTATCCAATGAAGTGTCCATCGTCTGATTTCTCAGCAAACTTGGCAACTTGATCTTTGGTATTCAAGATGGTGCAGGGACATCCAAATGACCTGAGAAAACCAATGAAAGGTTTCCTCTTGTGCCAAAGTTCATAAGGAGTCTTACCATGTGTCTTAACTACTAAAACTCTGTTTTGCACATAGCAAGCAGTATTAACTGCCTCTGCCCAGAAGGTGATAGGCAGTTTAGAGTCAGACAACATAGTTCTTGCAGCTTCAATAGTGTCCTGTTTCTCCTCTCAGCAACTCCGTTTTGCTGAGGAGTCCTGGGAGCACTGTATTGTCTTGTAATACCCTTTTCATCACAAAATGTATCAAGGATTTGGTTCTTGAATTCAGTTCCTTGATCACATCTTATGGTTTTGACCTTGTGATCACATTGATTCTCAATCTTTAAGATGAAATTCTTTAGAATCTCAGGAGTCTCATCTTTAGTTCTAAGAAAGAAAACCCAAGTGAATCTTGTAAAATCATCTGTGATCACTAGACAGTATAAGGTCCTTCCTAAACTCATTACACTGGTGGGGCCAAAGAGATCCATATGTAATAAGTGTAGGGGAGTAGTGATGGAGTTCTTTTCCTTAGGCTTGTGAGATACCTTGTGTTGCTTCCCTTTCAGGCATGCAACACAATGATCATCACTTGTAAACTCTTTCTTTGGCATTCCAGTTACCAGATCATGTTTGATTAATTTATTCATATTCTTAAAGTTTACATGGCACATTCTTTTATGCCATAGGAAAGACTCATCACTATTTGCTTTAGATAGAAAGCATGAAACTTCTCCAGAGGGAGATGTTTCTTGCAAATCCATCTTGTACATGTTCCCTTTCCTGGGGGCTCTGAGCAGGATATGCTCATGAGGAATGACCACTCCAGGCTTGAGAACAATGCACTCATGCTCAGTGAAGAGCATGTTATGACTCTGATCACAAAATTGGGATACACTCAGAAGATTGTACCCAAGCTCCTTAACAAAGTTTACCTTCTCAATGCTGAGCTTACCATTTGTGACCTTGCCCCTTCCATAAATGTAACCACCTTCATTTCCTCCAAAAGCAACTGGTCCTCCATCAATTCTCTCAAAATTATGAAGTAAAGACCTATTGCCTGTCATGTGCCTGGAACAGCCACTGTCAATTATCCAGACATTCTTGTTTGTCTTGAGCTGTTCCTGCACAAAGAAAATGATTAGTTACATTTGGAAACCCAAGCCTTACTTGTCTTGGGTTCAGTAAGTGTAATAGAAGGTAATGCAACAGTAATAGATCCTATGGTTGTACAGAGGGGATCTTCAGCTGTTGTTGATGGAGAAACCTCAGTCATTTGGTCTTTCTTAGACTTCCACACCACCTTTGGAGTCTTGGACTTGACCTTCAAAACCTTAGAAGCTTTTGGAGCTTCACAAGTTTTAATGACTGATACTTCGGAAGAATCTACAGTCACTGCAGTAGACTTTAGTGCTTCGGAAGAACTCCTTTCTTCCGAGACCAACTTTGCTTCCGAAGGTAATTTTCCATTTACCTTCTTCTTTGATTTGGAGCTTCCGAAGGAAACAGACTTTCCTTCCGAAGCTTGAGACTTCTTGAGATTCTTTGAAGTCTTTGTATTGGTCATGTGGATAGTACTTTTAGGATTGTATGGACAATCCTTGGCAATATGAGAAGTACTTTCACACATAACACACACATTTTCTTCTTCAAAGAAATCTCCTTTTGAGAGCAAGACTGGCTTTGGTCACATCCCTTTTTCACCTTCATCTTGGTAGATGCAGATACAGTTCCCTTGGGCTGTGAACTGTTCTTGGAATTTGATGGTCCAGGCTGTGCAGCAGTGGTACACAGCAGCTCAGTCTTCTTCTTTGTACTGAGATGATTTGAACATGAACCAGAACTCTTGGCTAAGAAGCTTTGGTGGATGTCTTCAGTCCTTATTGCTTTGAAACCTGCAGAGATAACACTTGTTTCTGCTTAGCATCAAAGTAGCCTTGATTTCTTGAGCCTTCTTTGCTTTCCTTTTGCTCTTCCTGATCAAGTTCTTTCTCTTGGACTTGGTCATCACAGTTAATTTCTTCTCCTCAGAAGGATAGTGGCCCTTGGAGAATCCTCTTCTTCACTCTTCTCAGAGGGATTCCTCACTATCACTTCTTCATCATCCTCACTTATTGGATCTATGAGAGGAAGCTCATCTTCACAAGTTCCACACCTAGGAGATCTTACAGACAAGATTGTGTGTGGAGGAGCTATCTCATTTGATCCCAGTCCCTGTCTATTTTGATAACAACCTTATTGTGTAGGGATGAGGATATCATGTTCTTGAAGGTCTCTTCTTCAAGAACACTTTTCTCTGCCAGGGCTTTGCTGATCACAAGCTCAGCCTGGCACTTAGTCAACTTAGTGATGAGATCTTGGATCTGAGTTCTAAAATCTGTATGTTCATGTTTTAGTACTGAAATGGTTTTCTCCAAGTCTTCTATCTTTAACTTGTAATCATTTTCAGACTTTCTAAAATCAGATTTTAATATGTTTAATGACTCAAGATCAGATCTCATCTCTAGGTTGTAGGACCTGTATCTATTTACTTTAGCAATGCATTCAGGGGAGCAAAGATGTTCTAATACCTTGGCTTCATCATGGTCAGCCATCAATGCTTGGTTTGGAGAAGCATCCTCCACCTGAAAACTCCAGTCAAATCCTCCCTCTTCAACAGCAACCGCAGCATGTTGCTTTGTCTTCTCAGCCTGAGGGGTATTGTTGGTGTAGTTTGGTCTGAGTTGTGTTTGACCCCCATTTGCTCTAGGTGCCTTACACTCCCTAGCAAAGTGACCCATAAGGTTACAATTGTAACACTTAACTTTGCTTTTATCCAGCCCAAACTTACCACTGGTAGCATTGCTTGGAAATTTTCTTCCTGTCCTCTTGTAGAACTTCTTGGCTCTGTGAGTGAGAAGAGCCATCTGCTGAACTATCTCCATGTATTCCAGGTCATCTGGATGGATACAGTCTAGGTCTTCAAGAGTGAAGAGATAATTTCCACAGCTTTCATCTGCAGACACAAAGGCTTGAGAAGAACTTGTCTCTTGGAATGGGCTTCCTTGAGTAAAGTTCTCCCTTGGTGTCTCCGGGAAGGTGATGAAAGGACCCTTTTGTGAGTTGTCAGGGTAGCATAGGAGATGATGTTGGGGTTCTATGCTGTCCCTTTCAACCACATGAAGGGCTGAACCCATTTGATTGTTAGAGTTGCCAGATGAACCTTGTAAGTTCATCTCCATCTGGTATCCACTGAGAATCCCATATAACTCTGTCAGAGTAAGAGTTTTAAGGTTCTCAGTCCTCTTGATTACCACACAATAGTGTGTCCATTGCCTAGGAAGTGAGGACATGAACTTCCTTACAATGTCTCTGTTCTCAAGAGGAACTCCTCCATCCACAAGGGTATCCACAATCTCAACATACCTGAAGTATTGTTGGGTCATGGTTTCACCTGCTTTAAAGGTGAAATTTTCAAACTGCTGCTTCAGAAGATCTTTCTTGTTCTCCTTGGCTTCAGAGGAGCCTTCATACATCAGCTTCAGTGCATCCCACAGCTGTTTAGCTGTCTTGCACTTCTTAAAACCTCTGTACACAGAGTTTGGGATAGCAGTCTGAAGAGCAGTCATGGCCTTCCTGTCAATCTCTACTCTTTTCCTATCTTCATCTGAGTAGTTGGCCACATCTTTAGGAATCATACCAGCACCGTAGCAGAGGGGGTGCTGGGTATGAAAGGTCCATATTCAACAGATTCCCACATTCTTGAGTCAAGAGACCTGATGAAGCCTTCCATCCTCATGCACCAGGTGTCAAAGTCATCAAGAGTGATCAATGGGGATTTGTTCATGGTTCCAGTCTCCATATCAGTCTTTGAGATGGAAGCCATTTGAAAAGTTTAGTTTTTGTGTGTGTGAGGGATCTTAAGATGGTTAGATCTTATATCACGAGCCTGAATGCTCTGATACCAATTGCAGGATCGTTCAAGGGCTTGAACACAATTACAACACAACAACACAATGAGAAGATTAACTAAACTTTAATCAAACAGTGAACTAGGTAACCAAAGGTGATACAAAGAACACAAGTAAAGCAAGAGACAGAACAAAGAGTATAGTTTTCAAGGGAGCAGTATATTGCTTTCTCAAGTTCTTTTACAAGTGTTACAAAGCATAAGAAGATACAAGAACTTGGAATACTTATACTACAACCTACAGCCGCTATACTATGAAAGCCAGCTGGATACAATTGACTAGACACTAACAAAATCAATTGTAGGATCAAAAGGCATATCTGCCTTTTGACCTTGTGACTATGACATGCCATAGCTCACATCCTTATACATTACAAAAAGATAAAGTACATAAAGTGGAAAGTTTCAGACTCAAGACCTCAATGTACAGTTACCAAAAGCATGGACCTTTTCACCAACTCTTGTAAGTTGGTGACTTATCAGAGACGCAGCGGAAAAGGTGCTTTATGGAACAGTACATCAGATAAAGCATGTGTACTAAAAGTCTTCGGAAGAAATCTGTCTTCATAGGTGAAGCTTCGGAAGACTTTGTCTCTTCAAGCTTCGGAAGACTTCATGTTTGGCTTCGGAAGATATTGGTCTTGGCTTCGGAAGATATTACACTTAGAGTATTTTCTAATGCTTTGTGTAATTCTTCCGAAGCATTCTTCACTTCAGTACTTAGTGCATGTTGCTGAAACACTTAGGCAGTTTTGGGTTGCATCAGACTTCAGGAATCCTTACAATATCCAAGGGTGTGCAGTGTTTTTGCACCTAATCCATTAACTCTTCTCTTGTGTACACCCAATCCTTATAAATTGAGATAGTATTGACTGAATTCGATAGTGTTGGAATCAAATAATTTGAATACTTGTGAATTGTGTAAAACCGGAATGTATAGTCATCTTCCATTTATTGATAATTTTGCCATTTGCCCAATAATTCTGTAAACGTTATTTATTTTATCTAGGCACATTGTGTTTTTCCAATATATTATACAATAAAATACATTATTT
Organism: Flaveria trinervia; assembly: GCA_025506515.1. Lineage (NCBI taxonomy): Eukaryota > Viridiplantae > Streptophyta > Magnoliopsida > Asterales > Asteraceae > Flaveria > Flaveria trinervia. The sequence continues at coordinate 97,552,553 of CM046443.1, read as the reverse complement.
ATACAATAAGTATATAAATAAAATTAATCAAATAAAAGACTAAATCACAATTATATACTAAAAAATTAATTACTTTTTCAAACAAATAAACATTACAATTTATTGTACGGATCATCAAATGGTCTTGATATGAAGGATCCACATTTGAGTATTATGTTTTAAACCTCCACCTAACTTGTGGATAATTGCGATCATGTCCATCCATATAACATGTTTCACGATCAAAAAATCCGACATAAGTACCGGCCCGTTTAAACTTGCCATGTTCTCAGGGGAAGGAATATGCAAAGACTCGACAATCGAGTAACATATGTACCCCAGAAATAATGCCCGCTTTTCTTTGTACCTTACAAAGTAAATAAGCATGCATATATGCCAGATACGGCCTCCTTTTTATCAATAAAATAAAAAAAAACAATCCTTTTTAGTCACCCCACCACCAGTCATCCTACGTCCAGCTATTTATGACCAATAACGCGATGAAGATATCTATACACCGGATCGTTCATTCTTGTAGCTTTGTTTTTTATTGTTAGGTAATATTGGTCATCACCAATTTCTTGCCAAAATTTCATCATTATAATCTTCTGAAAATTGCATAAGAACCTTCAAAAAAAATCAGATTGATGGTCTCTTGAACTGTATATAACATATCAAAACACCAAATTCGGCCACTGAATAATTACGTGGCACCCCCCCCCCCCCCAAGAACAAAACTGATAGCACAGGTATCACTGTTAAAAAATATAAGTTCATTAAATGTAGACAAAAATTATTATATAATCCAACTAAATTGGTATACCTAGAGTTATGATTGTTCTAGTCAAAATTAAACGTAGAGAAAAACTCCAAACAAAGCTCCTATATGCGGGCCACTAATTGCAAAAAATCTTCTTCACGGCTCGTTCATCATGTTACGAGCATGAGTAAATTCACCCACGTCCTGTAACAAGCTCCAAGATATCAAATGTGAAGCCTCAAATTCTTTATCTAAAAGTTTTTGAATCCTTTTATATCCATCTGATCCTTTACGAACTGAAGCCACGGATGATTCGAAGCACAACCGACGCATTATCTTGACGTGAACTTGAAGCCATTACCTAAATAATTACAATTATTAACACAAATAATATATATCAAACTAAATAGTATTATATAATATAAACTAACCTTTGTTTTATAAGAAAAATAATAAAAAAATGATGAGATAAAATTATGAATGTGAAAATGAAGATGATGGTGGTGAATGAAGATGATGGTGAAGATGAAGATAATGATGAAAAATGGAGGTGTATATGGGTGTGTTCGTTGGGTGGAAAACAAACGAATTGTGGAGTTGTCAAGTCATTAAAGTAAACGACCGTTTGCAGGTCAACAAACGAGCGTTTGCAGGTCGAATAAACGACCATTTACAGGTCTGCTAAACGACCGTTTACAAGTTCTTAAACGACCGTTTACAAGGTCATAAACGACCGTTTACAAGGTCAAGTCAAATCAGTGGTGTACGAAACAGAAATCCCTTTTTATTAACATCGAAATGCAAAATTTGGAATAGAGAGATATTCCATTAAAATTGCATGCTACTTTACTCCTATGTTTGATCAATAAAAATGTGAGTTAATTACATAAATAATCCTTGTGATTTATTCAAAGTAACGGGTTTTGGTACTAAGGGTTTTTTGTAACATTTTTTGGTATTGTGTTTTCAATTTTTTAACGAGTTAGGGTATTAAGACTAACAAACGTTAGTTATTCTGTTAAATTTGATTAAAATGACTAAATACCCTTTAAGAACTATTTTTTTAACTCTATCTTTCTTTTTTGAATCATATGACTATTTGTGTAATTAGCTATAACATAAAATTAAAATTTCAACCCCAACCAACACCCATCTTCTTCTTCCCGTTTCAGACCACAAACCCAATAAATCCATCACCGTCGCCACCTACCATTACCACCGTCGGCCGCAAACCCCACTAACCCAATAAATCCTTCGATTTTCAGTTTGAACACATCATCAAGCAACATTAACAATAAGCACAAAGCAAAACGAACAACGAACCAATTGGGGCTTTGGAAGGCGAGCAGGTCTCTGAGGAGGTTCAGAAACACCAACGGGGAGCTTCTCTTTGCGTCGTCGAGAGTAAGCAAGATGAGAAAGCCTCGATTTTGTCAAGGGGTCAGGTGACGACAACACCATAGCATCCATTTCCGCAAGGGAAGTGACCAAACCCACCTGTGAAATTCGCTTATATGGGTCAATTGGGTGTCACATTGTGAGTTTGGGTTCGGGACCAGAAGGTCCCCAGAAGCGATTGTGGTTGAAAGGGTCGTCTCTCCAGCTCTGTAGACTAGACCATAGTGGGTGGTGTTGATGACGAGGCCATGTTTGGGATTGCTTGTGATGGCGATGAAGATGACATGAAGGTGTGGTGGTCGGTGGTGATGGTCGTGGTGGCAAGCGTCGGTGGCAGGTGGCGGTGGCCAGCGGTGGTCCTTGGAACTAGAGGGCAATTCATATATATATATATATGATACTAATTACCCAAACAACCCCTTTTTTATTTAAATGACACAAACAATCTCTTCAAGTTATGTTAGTGGCTGATGTAGAATAAAAAGACAAAAATACCCTTGGATTTAACAGAATAACTAACGTCTGTTAGTCTTAATACCCTAACTCGTTACAAAATTAAAAACATAATACCCTAAAATGTTACAAAAAATTCTTAGTACCCAAAATTATTACTTTGATTAAACCACAGAGACTATTTATGTAATTAATTCTAAAAATATAGTAGCTTTTATTTCCTCCCATGTATAATGGAGATTTACTTTGTGCTCTACTATTTAATGGTTTGTATTTTATTAGTAAGTAATGACCACTTGAACTAAAATTTAAAACATGTGATATGATTAAAAAAACTTAAACCGTTTCATCATTTTTGTAGGTTGTAATAAACTTCTTTACACAGATAACAAATGGTTTTTCCAAAACCTTCACAAGTCTCTGTATTTTAAACCGGTTTAAGATATTTTCACGTGTAGTAATTTAGCGATATTTTCACGTGTAGTAATGTAGCGATATTTTCTTGAAAATAAGAAAACATATTAGTCTTTTGGTGCTAGCTCGATAAATTGTAAAAATGTAAAAAATAATAATAGTAAAGACGAAATTAAGCTATATATAGCCAATTTTTAATTTTGTAATGACTAGTTAAAAGTTTAAAGGGTCATTTATATTATATTAACTTTCATTTATTAGCCGATGTTAATTCTAACTTAAAATATATTTACAACACTCTTAAATTTTAACTTATTTTAGTTTAATTATCTCTAACTAACTGACATGTAACACCATTAGTATTTTGATAACGTTGAAAACTTATATTGTCAAAACACTAAGTGGAAAATTGAAATCAACCATCGTGTCTGTCAATCTAAAATTTTTGCACCCTAAAACTTATTAATTTTCACATCTTAATCTAAACCACTTGACACGTTAGATGTAGATTCCAAGTGACGATGAAGGTTAGAAATTGAAAAACAGACTTGATAGAAGTTGGGCGGCTGTAAAGTTGAATAATTGCTCAAAGTTTGCCTATTTCATAAGAAAAAAACTAACGATGGTTATCTCTTAGTTACTAAGTGAACATTGTATGAAAATAAATTTAAAATTAAGATTTTTTGTAAGTATTTCTAAGTTGAAATTAATCACGACCAATAAATAAATACAATCCAATAATCCAATTTTAAATAATGAAAACATGGCATGAAATAACAACAAAAAAGAAATGTTCTAGAATATTGAATGTAAGAGTACAAATTAGGGTAAAGTTAGTCAAAATTATATAATAGCATATTAAAGCCTTTATTTTTTTTCTCTATTTTTAATTATTCAAGCAATAGATTCTTTTAAAATTACTTATAATTAAAACTTGTTAATTATTACATATTTTTAATACAAGTTATAACAACTACAAATAATATTCCACTAAACCTGATATAATAATCCCAACATATCTCATCATATTCCTTAGATCTTTGGGAATTACTAGGTGAATTGTTCGTCCCTATTTGGTCATAATACTGATCACAAACTAAACCACGGTCAACTTGTTGATAAGTTTTGGTTCTGCAAATGATTTAAAATATACAAATTGTAATATTATACGCCACAACGGATTGGCCTAAATTCATTTTATATCAAAAAAACGAATCAATTAAATGGGTTTTAGATTATATAATTTAAAATACATATAATAATGTACATGTACTTGTATCAAGTTAGGTAAAGAAAAAAAGTCAAACATGATTTTTAATATTACAGTATTCTTGATTCTAGTAAATGGGATCATTATGTTTTATACAATTGCAACTTATCTGGAAATTCTTCCAAAACATTTTTATATAGTGAAACATAATTGATATATGGAATACCACTTTTGGCGGGTTTATATGACACCCCCTGGTTATTTGAACGTATTTGAACATTTACAGTATAATCTTTAAAAATATGTGAGTGTGTTTGATATATATATGAAATGATTTTAAGTGGTTGTGATTGGAGCAGAGAGAAAATATTATTGTGGATTGGTATATTTATTGTTCAATCCTTATAAATTTTTAAGATTTTTAAATTAGTTGTGAGTAGAGGAGAAAGATAAAAAGTAATTACAAGGGTATAAAAGTATTATTTAGTTGTTTGAGTTGTTTGTGTGTCGTGATGAATTGGTGAAATGGGGTATTACCTTAGGACATGAGAATGGTTGCGTTATACTCACTCGACAATCAAAGAAAAACATAACCTGTGAGATTGTAAAGATATGACTTATTTTTTCGTGGTGCAGATTCGAGGGAACACCTAGTTAAGCAGACTGACACAAAAAAAGTTGGTTGTCTGTTTAAATTAATAGGGAAATGTGAAAGAAACTAAGAAAGTGAGGTGGCTCAAGGTTATTGGTGGTAGACGATAAACATGACCTTAATCCTACTCAACATCTAGAACATTCGTTTACAATGAGACTGTTTAAGAAAGAGTTTAGTTTTGTGATCGAACTAACAAAACAAAATATGACATAACATACTATTAAGGCTACATGTATAGACCGCAACAAGGTGTTTACCATGAGAATCATATATGTGCACCATAAGATACTTGATGGAAATAAATCAAGGATTCTTCAATGTATGTGTTTTTAAAACCCTACCACAATGTTATGGTTTGACGATGAGGAAAAAAAGTTATAAAGGTACGGAGGAGATTTTCTTTATCCATTTGGTATCATATAACATATCGTGTGCATTTCCCACATATGTTACTAATAGACACAACTTAAATAATAAACATGTAACAAATGCCTACCTCACCTACAAAACGATTCTATTGCTCCTGTGTTTATCACCAAAGAGGATGGATGCTAGATAAGCTAAAAGCTACATTAAAAAAAATGTATGAAGCCACGGGTCATAATAGCTAACAAAGACTTTGGTTTTATGAATGCCAGGCAACAAGTATTCCATGACATCGCCCAATTACTTTGCAAATGTCACATATCTAAGAGTATCTCCAAATACTTCAAGTCATGCTTTTCACAAGAAGACTAGCAAAAGCATATGGGGGCAATACTGATCGGGTCTCCCACACAACAGATATCTACAAGTAAATTAACGACTAATCTTATTGAAGACTCATTAGCAGCCATCTAAGTACTTTGCATACTTCGAAGAATTCATTGTTTTTTGGTCTTCTTTATGTAGGATTTGATCATTATATCTTCCTTTTTAGCAGTTCTTTAATACTTGAATCAAACCTAGCTGACAAAATATAAAGAAATCAGAAATGTTTGTGTTAATCTTGGAGCAATTACGTAAAATGAATCATCGTATATATTTAGACTATTTACATAAATAGTATATATGATTTTGTAGTGACTACATCTATATGAAAAAGTTACTAGTTTTCTTCATCGAGTGATTTCTCTAAATTTCTCTACAACAATTATATGCCGTGAACTTTTATGTTTTTCTCAAAAATTAATACTAAAGTAATGTTATTGTATGAAGGATAAATTTATATCAACCCATTTGCATATTTGTTAGCATAGATGCCCTGGTAGCACCTCAGTTCTTTAAAGTTAAGCGACTGCCACTCTACTACTCTAGTAGTCTTTTTATCCAAGTGCGAAGATGCTGTAAAATAACATAACTCTATACCATTTGTTATATATAACCATTTTTGCCATACCCTAAAAGGGTACCTAAATCTCTCTTCCAATGGTGTACGATAGTAACAAAAAGAGAAATCACCATTGTAACAGAGCTCCATGACATTTTAAGACAGGTTCTTGGACTAATTTTAATAATACCAAATAATGACATATACAATTTGCCGAAAGTTTGCAAACTCATTAGGTGCATTAGAAGATGACATGTTTCTTGTTTCATGTCTTATATTACCACCATTAACCATATCAATTTATGTTGATGGGTGGTAGATGTGTTTTAAAATAAACTCGAAATAATGCAACATAGAGCTAATCATTATCCATGTTTAAAAACAAACTAACTTTGGATATCAATTATCATTGGCTTTAGTTTTATTGTCATTGCATAACACACTGATAACAACTTCTTTGAAATTTTAAAAAAAATTCTTTTGTCTAAAAGTATCAAAACCAACAGTGGAATAAAAATATGATTTTAATATTACTTCTAGATACATCAAAATAATTTGTGCATATCAAATGAACTCCTATCAAACATAATAATAATAATAATAATAATATGGCAGTACACATAAAAAAATAAAAATTTTTAAAAAGTAAAAACATGTAATACCTCTTTATATATTGACTGTTGATTAGATCACTTGTAAAAAAATAAAGTAAAATAATATTAGTACAAAAACACAATTGTAGACAATGATAGGTTACATTATAATCGCAGAGGATAAAAGTTCAATATAAGAAAAAATAAATACCTTTTATTGAAGAAAACTTAATAAAATCGAAGCCAAAATAAGAACGTAAATGAAGTCTCTCAATGCGATATAATCAGACTTTATAAAGACAAATCGTGAGGGTCGTAAACCTGTGATGATTGAAAAATATTTTAAAATCAAGTATAATTTCATTTCAAATAAAATATACCTATGAATTCCTACAAACTTTTGTCAAGATTTGAATATGAATCGAGTGTTTAATGGAAAAATACAATCAAGGAACCAATTTCATAGATAAAAAATCATAAATAATTTGTAAATTTTTATTGATAAATTATTTAAAAAATAAAAATATCGAATATGATTTAATTTCTAAAAGAATATGTGCTTTATTTAGAGTTAAATTTCCAAATTTTCCTTAAATACCTTTTGTATATAAATTAACTTTTAATCAAAAAAAACCTAGACTAACAATAAGAAAAAATACATATTTAGACGTGAATTGAAAAAAATAGAGGCTTAAGATAATGCTATATGGCACTAAAATTATTATTTTATTAATAAGTATAGATTAAAAAAAGATTGGTGTAAATGTGTAGTGAAAAATAAAGTCTAAAAGCTTTACTTTTTTCTTGTAAACCATTGTGAAAAATAAGGGGTAACTTTGTAAAATAATAATCAACTTTCAAAAGTGTTCCAATTAAGTAACTCAAGTTTTAAAAATATTCCAATCAGATCACTCATATTTATATTTTATACAAATTAAAAGTCATAACATATTTTTTAGCATGTTATACTTTTGGATTCAGTTAGAAAATATTTTTTTCTATCTTTTGACGCTGATATAGAACATTGACGTAAATTTTAGGCACTTTTTTTATTTTTTTTCATAATTAACATGTTTTTTTTATTTTTTAATATAATTTTATATATTGAAAATTCTAATTCTCATGTCTTTTCCATCATTACTTTCTTGTCATAATAAAATTTGGTAATGACTCGATTTGATCATTTGGAGGTCCAATTTGAGAAAAATATACATGAGTGACTAAATTAAAACATTTTTGAAACTTGGTTCTATTCTGTGATATTTTCCCGAAAAATAAAGTCTAAAAGCTTTACCATCAGGCTACATCAGAGCGGTTACTAAAAATGTATTAAATACAAAGTCATAATTTTGTAACCTTATATAATCATACGGACTCTTTTAATTTTGACATTTTTAGCAAATTAACTTGTCAATATTTATCACTATTAATATTTTATACATTGAATATTTAATTACTTCTCTATATAACTACAAACCGTTAGCTAGAAATTTGTTTTCTACTTTTGCAATTAACTATTGAAATTACTTTGATTTTGCAATTGACCACCAACTTTCTTTTGATTTTTAACTTTGTGATTGCCGTAGCTTTTAGTAGTTGACCATAACTAGTTATTATTAAAGAAAACTATATGCCTAAATTATGAGTTGAACAGGAAAAACATTATATAACGCATAATTAAGCAAACAAAACGAGTAAAGTTACAATGTGTGAATGTTTAAGTATGAACAGAACAATGTAGTAAAGTTACGGATGACGTCGAAATGAGGCCAAATATTTCACACTTTCACCCACATGTGTGTAGGACCACACGTGCCATCTGTTTCTTGTTTAACACGCTTTCTTCCCTAGCAATTATCACTATCTTTTCATGGAAGATTTTATCTTTTTGTTATCAAGCCTTGTTTAATTTGGGTCATATCAAAATATTTACAGTATTCATTTCTCATGAATGACTTCACTATTGTATTCTTTCAACTACGAATAATATTCCTTGGGAGTCATCTTTGGTAAAATATTCTATTTTACAACTAAAAAGGTTGTGACTTTAAATTTAAGAAAAAAACACAGGTTTTGTGATTATATAAGCAGGGTAAGTATCAACTCATTTCATCGATAATAATGAATGTTATTCACCAATGAATGCTATATATTAATTCTTACATAAGAGATATAGAATATTTGTATCCATTTTTGTTTACAGTGTAATTATAAGCAAGTGTAATTTAATATTGTTTTCATCATGGTTATCTATCAATTCCCTTAATATTTATTTAAATCAAACTTTTTATATGTCTTATCAAGGTGTTTCTATCTTGATTGGTGAACAACCCTCTCTTCCATTGGATTGTCATGATGTTATATAATGATTTTCTTTTAACATGTTCGTGGATATTATACATTTACTCACAATAAACTAGATTTTATTAGTGTTTTCTTTTGTTGTTGCAAGCTTGTCCCGCTTCTTGTGGATGCTGCCCTGCCGTAGACTAACCTCTCATCATAGTCGTAGCTATACTTTGTCGCCACACTTGTAGCCTGCTTCCCTACATTCATCTCGCTTGTCGTCAAAAGCAATCACGTCTCTTGCCACCACAGCCCTATTGTTGCATCGCTTGTCGGTGGCTTTGGCCCTATGCTTTTTTGTCACAAAGACGACTTATCATTAATTTTTTTTTTTGAATGACAAATTGGCTCACTGACGTGCCATTGAACTACCTGATCATCATCTTCATTACTTTATATGGAACCTTGGGGCACTAGACTGGTACGTTCATATCAGTCTCGAACCTAATACCATTCTCGGAAGAAGACCCACCTTAGATGAGAAAGCCTCATGACACAACCTAGCCCCCTTCCCCCCTCTCCCCATTTATTTTGTCTTAGATTAAATCCAAGAATTTTTCACTTTAATGATTGTTAAGGTAATTCACCTCAAGTCCTAATCTTAGCTAAGATTCATTGGTTTTTATCAAACGATTATTCATTTCTCTTATGCTGACTTTTTTTCAATCTTAACGTTGGACCTACTTTCGATACAACCACAAGGAAGTACTAGATAAAAGAATATCTATCTATCAATACTAATAAAAGAATATTCTTTTTGTCACTTGTTATTTTTTAACTCAATTTTTTGCCGCTTGTCAAATTTTTACATATTCACACATTTATTTTCCATCCAAAAGGATATTATTATAATTTAAATACTAATACGAGTTTATCTCTCTTATTAAAAATTATATTTACTTAATTGCTATAATTCTCTCTTATCAAGATGTTTTGAAATCAAACTATATTTTTAAAAATATATATTTTACTAAGGAGTTAAAAGTGACATCTTTTAATTAAAATCTAAATAATAAAAATAATAAGTTTTATATAATATAAAATTTTCTAAAACAATAAACCTTTTTAAGCAAAATATTTTAAGTCGTTTTGTTTCTAAAAAATTATAAAGTTGAATTTTTTTAAAAATAATAAGACCAAAATAATTACAAATAAGAGTTTTCAAAATACACAAGATTCTGATAAAACGATATTTTTTGATTAAAAATATCTTAAAAGGAATGTCTAAAAATGAAACTGTTTAGATAAGAGAATTTTAAATAGCATAATTGCTTTATTTATTGAACTATTGCGTATATATAATTTTATTTATATTTAATATTAAAATATTATAATCTAACTCTTTATGTTCATTACTAACTATAATTCGTTTAATTAATGGGTGTTTTTAGCCTATATATCCATCTATATAAAAAACTAAAACAAACATGAAACAATTATAAGCCTTATCATACTATTTTTCTCATTTCTCTATATTATTAATAATAATAATGAAACAATTATAAGCCTTATCATACATTTTCAAATTTAAAAAATATATAATTTAATATATAAAAAACCTATTTTTTATTAAAATGCACTTTTTAAAAATAAAGAATTTATAAAATACACAACACAAGGAACTTTTTCTTTAAATATTATTTTTCTTAAAATAAAATATTTAAAAATCACAAAAATTATAAAACAAAGTTTACGAAAAATACATTATTGCTTATTTACTTAAAATAGTTATTTATATGTAATTATAATCATATTTTATCTTCAAGCATGATTTTATAATGCATAAATTTTGATTAGTAATCATTTAATATTTTATTTAATCATTTCGTGTAATACACGGAGACTAACCTAGTGTGTGTATTTATATATGTATATATAGTTATTCGGAGAAACTATTTAATTATTTTCCATTATATAACAATCTATTCACACACTTAAATAATAATAAGAATTCTAACATTGTATACGCATTTATAAATAATTAAAATATATAAAAATTTTGAATGGACAAAACCACTTCCAATAAAAGTCAATTTGCTATGTTGGAGAGTGCTTACGGATAAAATCCGGGTCGATCACAATTTAATTAAAAGAGTGATCTACGTCCATCCAATGTGCCCGTTGTGCGGTTGGTTTTCGGAAACAAGTGATCATATGTCCATGCAATGCCCTATCGCGTGCTCAGTATGGGACGCCATCCGGACTTGGTGTCATCTTCCGGCTTCAAATCAAACTTCGATATCCAGCCTACTACAAGGAGTTAAATCCGGGCCGATTGGTCGGCACAAAAAAGATGCAATTAATGTTGTGGTCTATATTGCTGTCTACTTGATTTGGAAAAGCAGGAACAAAAAAAACTTCTAAAATAAAACAATGGAGCCAAAGGAGATTGTGCAAGAAATAAAAAAAAAACTATGTCATTTCCATGGATAAAACACAAGGAAAAGCTAAAAAACTCTACTTGGGGATCATGGAACAACTTCCTCCTGTAATGTTCTTGTTCCTTTTCATGTTTGTATTCTTCTAGCATCTTGCTAGTTTTTCAATAAAATTCTTTTTCCATTCAAAAAATAAATAAATTTACAGATAAATAATCTTATAGATATTCATTCGCAGTTATAGCTCGTGTTTTCCCTAGAGCCATATATTTCTCCACCATTTTGTCAATTTTGGTGATATACAAACGCGCACGTAAAGTGGTGAGTGGTGACAAAATTTTATGAAGGTAAAAGTTCTATTGTAATTTATTAAAAAATCATGTATCAAAATAAAATAAAATATTATTTTATAATTTAACATATAAGAATTTTAAGTTTATCAAAAGATAACACTTATTATTTAAACTAGGATCGTACATTTGTTGTTAAAAGAAATTTATTACCTACAAGATATTCCATACTTTTATATTTGAACGTTTCAAAAAGATAAGAAAAAACATTAGACTTATAAGCTTATCTTTTAATATGGAAATCTGATATAAGTTTTGGACTTCTTTTTCTTGAAAACCCGTTACTAGTATTTCTGTAAAATTAACTCACGGGACCATGACTACTTTGCTATCAAGCGGATCAAATAAGTGATATTTGTTGTTGTAAATATGTTCTTTAGGAGGTTATGGCACAAACTAATGAGAATGGAATGCGAACCTAAGAGCTTCCCATCTACTTGAAAGTGCTTGATATAGTTAGTAATAGTTATAGAATTGACTATTATGTATATAGTATCTTTGATACGAAACAATGCTTAATAGTATACTTGAGGACCGCTTATATGATATATTCTTGTTTTATACAGTGAATTTTTGTATACATAGTCTGGTTACATAAATATGTTATGCTTACTCTTAGGTATGTTCAAACAACCAAAATAAAAAATCCTTAATTCGATGAATATCCAAAACTGAAAAAACCTATCCGAATCATTATTTAAAATTCGGATCGGATCTTATCCGAATCCTAATTCTTAATTTGGATTTCAGAACAGATTATGGATATCATAATTTATTATTCGTGTAATTTGGGATTCGACTAAACCGAATTAGAAACCCATTATGTTTTTAACCTCATACTCATTACCCAACTTCTTATTATGATTTTTGACCCTAATATTTAACCATTTAATGATTTAAGCATTCACGACCAAGATAAAAATCAACTGGGAACCTAGACTGTTGTTATTATGCTTATATTTTTGTAAGAACTTCAAATGAAACGAAGGTTTGTATTTATTATGTTTTAAAGTATAGTTGGAAATTTTAAATTTCATAATTCAACCCTTAGGGAGAAATCAAATCAGTTGTAAATTAATATATTATATAAACATTTAGAAAAAAACATATATTTTAATAATGTAAAGATATTCTAATATACATACTATTCATCATGTGAATAGAAAAGACCCACTACCCTTCATTTGAATGTTTTCAAACATCTAGACTAAGATTTGTGTTTGTTTTCGCCTCGAACTGTTGGAAAATGCCACGCTGACATTTGTTAACGTTCGCTCATCATCATATAAGATTCTCTAAGTGGTTTATTTCGGAAATTAACTTCCTATATTTACCATTTATCTAATAAATAGCATTATTATATATGCTATTTGAACAATAATGAGGAACACATATCGATTTCTCAACTTCATACATAAATCAATACAAATCTCAATCTAATAAACTTCACTCATGTAATATAGTTTCAATACCTTATGATTAAAGATATATTTCAAGTCTTTAAGATTATAATCTAAAAGTGATATTACTTTTGAATAGAATATGTATACACACATCATGTATTAAAAAATAACTCAAAAAGAATAAAAGTTTGTTTTGATGAATCAATTTTACAATTTTATATGTTGAGTGATTGAATTGGAAACCAATAAGGGTACCAAATGCAATGCATTAATAGTTTAGGGAGCAAGATGTAATTGACCCCACTTTAAATTCCCAAACAAGCTATCTATTCACACTATATCCAACCAACCACACTCTCAATCTGTCTCTCTCTAGATTTTGAGAGCCTACAAATGAAGAAGAATCTATGCCTTTGATCACTATATGGAAAACCAAAAAGAGTTTAAAAATTCAAACTTTATGGCAAACACAACATTTTCCGATCAGATTCCGGCGATCTACGGCGGCGGCGGCGGTGGGGGTGGTGGTGGTGGTGGTTTGTTTGATGTACATCAAGGCTACTTAGACATGATGTCTTTTCAAGACTACGGTGGTGTGTCTATCTTTGATTTGCTTCAACAACCAACTCCTCCGCCGAGTTTGGTGGTGGAGCACCACCAGAACCACCGTCCACCGCCGGCCTCCGCCGTGCCGGAGACGGCGGAGATGGTGAACACACCGACGCAGAATTCTTCTTCGGTCTCGTGTTCTTCGAACGAGTGTGTGAATAATGTGGATCAGGAGAATAGAGATGAAGAACAACGTCATGATGATGTTGATGATGATGCAGATGATCAAGAAAAGAGTACTACTAACAAACAGTAAGAAAACTTTTTGTTTTACTTTTGAACCCACACGCATGTGTGTGTTGTTCATCAAATCATCATCATTGATGTATGATGTCTAGAGTACTTTTCGATTCACAATTAGTAGCACACACTTATGGGTGTTTCGTGTGTGTGTGTGTGTGTTTTGATAGTCTTGTTCTTCATTAAAACATTATTCTTTTATGTTTCTTTAATCGGTCTTCTTTACTAAATGAATATCAAGAAATCTTGTTGTTCAAACACCATGATTCTTTGTAGTCTTTATGTATAAATTTGGTGTTTTTACCCTAAAAAAGTGTACCATTTTATGGTTTCACACATACACGCGGTGTTATTGTTCAAGATCCTTATTTTGGTCGAGAAAAGTTAGGCCTTTTCACACCATACACACAGTACACACACAAAAAAGTAGATTTGATGAACAGGTGTTAGCACTGATGCATCAATTTAAATCTTCATCTTTATCTTTAATTATCCGTATTCTTAAAAAAATCTAGTTCATACAAAAGTAATTAAGTGTTAATTTCTTTTGTTGATTATATGTTAGATGTGGTTAATTACTTCATTGTTGAATTGAAACGTTGATGTTTTATTGTGTTGTGTAGGTTAAAACCCAAAAAGAAGAACCCTAAAAAGCAAAGGGAACCAAGATTTGCGTTCTTGACAAAAAGTGATATTGATCACTTGGATGATGGTTATAGATGGAGAAAGTACGGTCAGAAAGCTGTGAAAAACAGCCCTTATCCTAGGTATACTCTCTCTCTGCACCCCTAATTTTGTTACCCTACAATGAAAACAAGCAATAATATACGCGTAAATCTCACTCATAATACAATAAAAACAAACAAATAATATACGCGTAAATCTCACTCATAACAAAGTTACTTTACCGGTAAAGTATGGATAGAGGGGATGTGATAGCATGTATGTACCAAATTGAATAACACTGTTTTCTTTGGTGTTTTGATGCAATACATGTAAAGAAAGTTGATATGTGCTTCTTTTTAATTGATCACATGACATGAATATGGTTGCTTGCTTAAGATTGAAACATTGAAAGGTTTTTCTTTATTGTTGTTTAAAACAGGAGTTACCATCGGTGCACAAGTGTGGCTTGTGGAGTGAAGAAGCGAGTAGAGAGATCATCAAACGATCCATCGATCGTGATCACAACTTATGAAGGCATCCACACTCACCCGTATCCGGTGACACCCAAAGGAGCCATTGGGATAATGTCGGAAACCACGGGTTATGGAGGTTTTAGTGGTGGTGCTAATGATGGTGTTGGTGGTGGTGTTAGTGGTGTTTCTTCTTTTCTTTTTACACAACCTTACTACCAACAACAGCTACAACCCTTTAATTACCATAACCAAACAACACCAACAACTTCTCTAACCTTTAGCACCACTAATGCTACCACCCATAATCTATCATCATACTCTCATCTCCTTCAAGAAAGACGTTTTTGCCCTTCACCTTCTTCCACTTTGGTTCCTGATCATGGTCTACTTGAGGATGTCGTCCCGTTTCAGATCCGAAAAGACGAGCCCAAGAACAGAATTAAGGGGGATTGGATCCAAACTAAGTTCTATAGTTAACTTGTTTCAAGTTTTTCAACAATCTTTCTAGTAAGCTTATGTACTGACAATGTACAAGGATCGGTTTTTCGCGTGTTGATCGAGTACCTATCTTTAGGTAATCAAGAACTACACTCTTTTCATCTTGAGTAGCAAAGTTTGATCATCGATCCATGTACAATGAGTAGATTATTTTGGTTTTTAGCTGGCTAATTGTGGGGTTTTGGCTTTGTTGATGTTGTTGGTTCTTTAGTTTATTTGTTGTACTTGCCAGATACTCCCATATTTTGCCATGGAGACTTTAGGGTATATGATTTTGTACATCTTTAATGTCAATTAAAAGTTCTTAATTATTCCGCATTGTGAAATTGTTGCATAGTTTTAGTTCACAAAGTACTTTTGCACCACATATATATATACATATCATAGATTTGGAGCAACACGCGGTAAGCTTGCTAATATGTGACTTGGAGGTCACCAACTCGAGTCATGAAAACCACCTCTTGTAATAAGATAAATGCGTACATTAGGCCTACATACCCTTGGACTCGTATATGTCGTGCTCCGGGCATGCTCTTTGCCCTATAAACCCTTAGATGTATATATATATATATATATAGCTAGTATATGTGTATATACTATGCACACATATATATATATATACACATACATATATTTGCATGCATATGTAAATATGCTACAAGACTATAACAAGTATCATTATATATGAGACTGTTGTACGTGCTTTGAATTTTCACTAACAAGTATCATTTTACATGCGACTATTGTGCTTTTATTCATCGAGAACAAGCCATATTAATACAATATTACTAGTAAACTCTATTCTTCCTTTTGATAATGGTAAATTTACACATTAAACTAAGTACTCATATTTTTATATAATATGCCTAGAACAGACTTGAATCCTCACCCATTTGAGAGGACAATGTCATTCAGTTAATTAACAACTTAATATCATTGAGCTACAAGCTTTTTTGGTAAGTAAAATCGATCTAAATGTCAAGAATAGAATACCGTATACATAAGATGTATGTAAACGTTGTTTTTGAATTTTTGAGGTTTCTAAATTTACGTGGAAGTACTTGTATATACAGAAAAGTATATTAACCATTCAATACTACTTTTTGAGTCTTATTGTTAGTGCTCTATGTCGGCCTTCTTCTTTGGCAACTAACGAACTTTTGCACGGAGTCTTTGAAAACTTGTGGACAACCTGACCTAGTACGTACGCTAATACACTGTCAATGTCATTTTACATAACTTTTTATTGTAGTTGAAATGTGGATGTGTAAACAAATCAAGTCAAGTCGATCGTTCTTTAAATATTTGAGCCCTCAATATCTTTGCATGACTTGTCCGACTCTTGTACGTTTATTAATCTAGAATTTTAAAATGTAAATACAATGAATATATGATGTGGGCCCAAGTATGGATGAGCAAACTTTAGCCTTTTTGAAGGTTCAAGATCGCTTATCAAAATGGGCTTCACTGAAACAATCATAAGTTGGTCTAGAAGTCTCCGTTTTGGGTCTGTGACCAATCAAAACGATCATAAGTTGGTCTAGGCGGTTTGGGTCATCGTTTCGGCCCAAAAACGACTTATTTTATGAGTTATTTACGTTTTTGTCTTATTTTTACATTTTGTTGAACTTTACATTTGGCCCAGTTTTCGGCCCGTTTATGTTTTGTGACCCATTCGATTTTTGCTTTGTTTCTTTATATGTTTGTAAGAGATTGATGAAATAATTATTGAAGTTTATGAAAAATCTGTTTTCTCTCTATCACCATGTGTGTTAGTGTAACCTGGTTATCGGTATTCTTTGTGAATCAACGATAATTAAAAGAATTGTTTCTGGTATTCTCGTTGAATCAACAGGTTCAATTATCTATCTCTTTGTTTCCTACTGCATCAATATATAGAAAATAAGTAGTACTTGAAAAATAGGCATTACTTGCCTTCTAACACTCCGATTTGAACTCAAACACAAAGGATTAAATTAAATCTAAACTTTATCTCTTATACACTGCGTCCCGCACCAAAGTCGGAACCAATCACCGACTTTGCATTAAGTCAGTGTTGTATCTTCACGTACTCTCTCTCTCTTCATCAACGCTATTTATGCCCATATATTCGTGAACAAAGCTTTCACATTTTCACACATGGTAATCCCTTTGTTAGAACTTGTACAAGTTGTTCAACAGTATCAACATAAATCACATCAATCCAACCTTTTAACACCTTTTCACTGTTAAAATGATAATGCACTTCAATATGCTTGGTTTGGGTACGAAAAGTGAGAGTTTCAGTTAATTGGGTCGTTAATTTATTGTCATAACTTAAGAGAATCTAAGTACATAATTAAGGATTGTTGCTACTTTGTTTCCAATGGTTCTTACGAATATATAGGCTTGAGTTGGCTGTCGTGCCTGTGAAACCATTTTGCTTAAGGAATCTTCCAATCTTCACATACCACGCTCTAGGTGATTGCATAATTAAACATTAAGCATATATATATAGTGTTATCTTTAACTTACACGCATATCTTTAATATTGAAACTTAATTACTTTCTAATACAGGCTATTGTTCCATGTAGATGGCGTGATTGAGACCGCCATATAATTATTCATATCTATTTACCAAAGACGCCATGTTTTTCTTACTACAAAGGCTAGTATCAAATAAATGGTTGTTAGTTTGCAACAAGACAAATCGTCTCGTCGAACTCCAAACCATATTCTTGTGAGAACCTACATGTAATCAACTAGGCAGGCTTTATATCATTCTATTGTTCCACCAAGCTTTCTTTTGATCTATTACAACCCATTACATGATCGATACGAGCTTAATATCATCCAGTTTATGCACCAATTCCCACGTTACATTATTTATAGGTGCTTCTATCTCCTCTTTATTGCCGCAACCTATTTCGATATATTGCAGGCTTCATAAAAAGAATATGATTTCCTCATTTCATCTTTGATTTTGAATACATGGGCATATCTTGGGTTCTTTCTTCTTTCTTTAGTTGATTGTCTTACCGATCATCGCCTGCTTGAGCAGTGTTTAGCTATTCAGGCTCTTGTTTGCTTGATCCATCTTGATTTTTATTTTTTCCGTCATCAAGGTTTAGTTGTAGTTTAGGCAATTCAACCTCTCTTTTAGTTTAATTGTGTCAAGTATAGCTTCCTTTTCCTCTAACCATCATGATGAATTTTCATCAAATACCATAATGTTACAAGACACGTGACCTTTACCTACATTGCAACATTTTCACGCTTTTCTTTCATGATCATAACCTAAAATATAAAACGAGTCATTATTTATCTAGCTTGTGTCATAGTTGACATGGAATAAAAACGTAAAACAAATAACCAAAATCTTTGAAGCACCCTACAATGAGTTCTACTTTATGTAGTCGTTCATACGGTGATGGATATCTAAGACCTTGTTGTAAAAATAATTAGGCCTCCCAACACTTCATCCAAATGTATATTTTTCTTTAATTTTTGATACATCACTTTGTTCAGCCGTCTATTTATTTTAAAACATAAAATACACACTATGTATTATGAACTCCATTAGAAGCAATATGAAGGTAAGATGCAATTGAATCGAAATATGAAGGGTTGAAGTTTGATACCATTAATCAACATGCTCCTATAAGAAGTTGTAAAATTTGTGGTGATATCATGAAAGAATATAACAGATGTTTAAATTGTTAATATTCTTTATAACTAAATAAATGACTGGACACTAAAATAACATCACATTCCTATGTATCATTCTCACTTTCTCTAAAGTCTCCTCGATCAACATGTATATGTGTAGAACAAATCAAAATGGTTAACACTTAATAAGGAAGGAAACAATGAAACATATGTGTCACCTGTTATGACCATACAAATTTAGTAAATTAATCTTAGGTATGACTCACTAATAGTCACAATTTATAATATTAAATAATCATGGCTATTAAACGAATGAAGTTGTGATGAATTGATTTTGAAGATCAAACATACATAAAAGACATTTATATAACAGTACACATATTCTTTGATTGGTATAGTTCTCATTCTTCACATTACAACATGTTATTTTCAATTGATATAAATCAGTTGTGATACCTAAATCTACTTTATTATGAATAAAACTTATTTTTTTAATAACATTTATACCGGGACGTCAAGAAAAAAATTAAACGCAACCATAATTAGTTTTTGTTTAAATTAACAAACAGAAGTTTAAAAAAACTTAAATTTGTAATAACATTTAATATGGTAAAAAAGTACATTATATATAGGATAAAGATCAAGGTTCAAAACTTAGAAAGTAAAGAATTTATTTAAAAATTTGAGTTGTGGTCGAAGGCATGTAATAAAATGGCAAAATCACTAAGAGAAAAAAGTAATTAGGAAATAATATAAAAGAGAAAAGACAAGAAGACAAAAAAAATACAGCTCGTGAAAATTGAACTAAAGATAATTGCTTCAAAGTCATAAGGCCTAAGTCATAACCACTCCAACCAAAATCATATTTGCTATAGCTTTTGAAACATTATACTTAAACTTTTAGAAAGGGAATAGAAAAAGCAAAAAAAAAATACAAGGACCTTACCTTTTTAAGGTATATATAGTGAAATTTTATACAAAAGATGAGATGAGTGTGTTGCAATTATGGGACCTTGCAACATGAGATGAGTTTCTTTTTAATATAGTACTCATAAGCGGAGGTCGATATTTTAATATAGTACTCGATATGAGATGAGTTTCTTTTTTTTAAGTTGAATAAGTTGAAAGCAAAACTTGCTTTGATCACTTGTTTTACTCTTTTTTTTTCTTTTAATTGCTATAAGACGTTGAGTGTGTTGCAATTATGGGACCTTGGTATACTTCACGGCTCATTTATCATTGACCAAAAATAATGTTAATGTATTATTTAGTTTTATATATATACACACACGTACATGTGTGTGTGTCATTTTTTTCACAAGAGGAAGGGGCAAATTGTACCATCTCACTTTATCCCATTCTCAAGACATAGCATAAGACATCCATGATGATGCATAACACAAAAACTTGTCCCCACACATTTTGCTTGCTCAAATTCTTCAATATAATCACAATAGAATACATACATATTAAAAACCAATCACCCATCCTCATTATTCTTTTTTTTCCTTCTTGTTCTTTTCTTTTATTTCGTTATTTATGATTTGATTTAATTTAGTCATAAATCTTCAAGTAAAAGTATAATATTGTTATAATACTCGACATCTCAATACACTACGTACAGAAAAGTATTCAGACTTCAGGTAACATTGTTATGAACATGCTTTGTGTGATCCTATGATTTTTAGCTATATAAACAAAATTAGTGAGGTGCAATTATAGATGTGAGTTATCAAGGTGGTTGTACTTCTTGAATACATGTAGCTTTACCTCCAATAATGCGAATATCATGGGTAACTTCATCATTGATTGATCCTTCATTATTTTGCTATATATTGGGTATATAATATGTCAATTTGTAAGATTAAAACTTCTAGTATATATCAAGTGAGTCTCAAGTTATCATTTTGGGTTTCAATTTATTATCCAGAGCGTGTGTTTCCAAATATTGTATTGATACTTGGTTACAAACAAGTTTGTGATTCTGAGTTCTTTAATGTGAGAATTTTGGATTATAAATTTTATGTGGTCACGTAGTCTCATATTGTCATGCATCTGAGACCAACAATTTGGTTTTCTATATGTATTAAAGTTAAATGTAGTTTCATGACATCTATCTCGGAAACTATAAATTTATGTCTCCTACCTTCAATTCCTTAATGACGCTTCTTTTACAGCACTACAAAACAGAATATTTTCACGAAGGAATATGTTCGTTAGCTAGGTATTTGTCGATGAAGTAGCTCTTATCTGTATTTCATTGGAAAACATGGTGTGCATTATTTATCAATGAATCACTAACATATACTGAAAATATTCTTATTGCCACAAAGTTTAAATAAAATATACATATATAAAATAAAATTGTAGGTAATTAGGTCTCTTTTTATTGGATGGTAGCACTTCTAACTATTGTCTACGCAACATTTCTTCGGGTTCTTTCAGAGCAGGTGCATCATAAATCAACTTTTCCATAACTCGATCCTCCATCTTTGTATGTGTTTCGTGTCGCATCACGTGCATGTATCTTCACTTTTGTGCTTGCACCACGACCTCATGTGTCGTGTTCCACACTTTCACTACTTTCACCTTTTTTTTCTTTTAAAGCTGCAATCTACGCTACAACAAACCAACCATTTAACGATGACTATTGGTGTCTTTGTGACAACATGTCGTCTATAGAGGGTTAGAATGCTCTTAGCCACGACATGTCGTCGGCATAGGTGTCATCGGCATAGCCTCGTAGCTTTAGGTTCTATTGGTTGTCTGTATAGGTTTCATTAGCATTGGTTACTCTATGCAATCTACAGACATTAGTAACTATTAGTGATTTGTTACATATCTTTGGGTGAGGCCGAGTAGAGGGAAACATGTTTAATTTACCACTAATGGCCTTGTAATATGTTTGAGTTGGTTTGACTCGTGATATTACTATTTATTATTTATTTTATAGCTTTCGTTTGGTTTAAAGATAAAATAGACATTTACATATTTCCCTTTCTTAAGTTATTTATTTAATATATATTTCATCAAGCATAAAAATTATTACATATTTTTCTTTCTAAAACATATATGTGACATATTTATCTATTTTAGTAAATTAACTTATTAAATAGTTATTTTACACATACTTTTACTAAGGAAAGTTTATATATTTTCTCAAAGTTTGAGCCCTTTTATATCAACAAAGACAAGAAAATTACATCTCTAAATACAAAAATTTAAAACTTCATTTCAAAATAATAATTATCGATAATCAAAGTTACTTCAAAATAATATAACAACTACCAAAGTCTTAAACAATTACAATATCCAAAGGTCAAAATGTAAAACATAATGATCAGAGTAAAATAATCATTTATAAATTAATTTTAATAAAATTAATAAAAGTTTAATATATATATTAGTAAGAGAAAATATGTAATTAATTTTTTGATTTTAGAAAATATGTCTTATGTAAAACTGTAAAAGTATCAAACTGAAATTAGTTATTTCTTATTACAAAGAATACAAAGCCGATTGGAAATATATATTATGCATAGAAAAAATATGTGTAGTGCGATTAATTTTGGAAATTAGAAATAAGTTTGGAGTTTTGTTTTACCAAAAGAAGATGGGCATAATGTAGTCTCGACCCTAGAAATATATGCTTCATTGAATGGATGTTAACAAGGTTGTACATATCATGTGTCGAACAAGATATTAATGTGAGAGCTATTATTGCACATTTAATTCTTTCTAATTCAAAATAAAAACATCTTAAAGTATTATGCTACTTTATATTATTTAACATACACATCTCAGTAATTGATTTATCAGTATAATATTTTGAACGGCAAACACACTGGTCTAATGTTCACATAAATATAAAGTATTATTCTTTGTGGAATTCAACCCCCAACCTTATGAAGGCAACATCACTAAGTACATATAAGATACTATTTAACTACAAACTTTTTGGTTGATTTACTCATTATTATAATTATACGTGATAGGTTCATATAAATCTTTGCTTCGTTCTACTTTTAAGAATTTAGCAGAAGAGAGTTGAAAAGACTTTAAAAAAATTTTAATCTTTTTCTCTACATTTAAAGCAATAACTTATATATTAATTTTGAATGACAAAACTGTCAAACTTATATCTACATCTGCTGCTAATTGTATTTCATAATTGATGTACACTAATTTATCATCGATACGACTTGAACCCACAACCTTAAGAACAAAAATCGCCACTAACTTTAATGTTTTATGTCATGAGACGCTACCGTCACCCCAATCAATAAATATTATTATTTATCAATTTTTTTTAATTTGTACTTCAATTTGGTTATACATATAACACTTCCTTATGTATAAATAAATTAAAATAATGATTTGAATGATCAATATTGTTTGTCTTAACTTGATTATCATCTTTTATCTAGATATTATTGTATTTTAATGTTGTTTGATCTAGCTAGAGACATCTAATGTTTGTTATCATCAACTCAATAAGAGTTCAAGTCTCACAAACTAAACAGTAGTGATTTTTGGATGACATGTATTCGTCATTTATAACTTAAGATTTCAATATATTTTTTTCATTTTTAAAGATAAAATACACACTATATTCCAATAGAAGCAATATAATACAATAAGATAAGAACGATTCCATTAAAACTATTCAATGCTGTATTGAGTATAAAAGCAATCATCCGTTCTTTTGGAACAAGATCTTGTATGAAGAAAGATTGGCCATCAAAATCAAAAGTTAAAAAGCATGAAAAGACCACAAATCTTCTGTTAACTTTCTTCTTTCATGCAACCACTGAATATTCTTATACTTTTGTTGATTGGGCCTAGAAATAATCTAAAATGCTGCAAATTCATTTTGATATGTTATTTTATTTTTTTATTATTAACAGAATCATATCCTAAGAATATTATGTATTCTTAAATTCTAACTTTACAGCTATAAGTTACATTTTTGGATACAAGAAACTATGCATATACAAAACTGGTAACTCATAATCTATATCTTGTTTTTGTAAACTAAAATAAAAATATATTATCATGCAATTATCAAATACTAAAAGCATACGGTATAAACCTCATGAGTAACCACAAAATCATAAGTTTTAAAAGCTACACAAACACACGAGCTTAAATTGATATTTGTTTAATAGATTGTTTATTATTGTGATGGATTAACCACTAAATTGAACAAAATACAAGTGCCCCATCAAAGGACAAAGGTCCAAAATAGCCAGACATAGGCGGTGTATGATTTGCGCGGGTCAGAGCTGACCACTGATTGGCTAACTCAGTCGACCGGTCATCGTGTTTGATTTGCGCGAAATTATCGACTGACCGGGTCGGAGGTCTGGCCCAGACCCTAAAAATCGGGTTTCTGACCAAGAAAGGGTAGCCGACTCTTCCAACCTGTCCACGTCCCCGTCCGCGTCCCCCTCAGTAATCAAACAACCCCCTAGGCTATGCCGATCAAATCAAGCTAGAATGTGATAAAAGAACAACGGGCGCTAGTATGGTCACTTGAGTTATGGCACCAGGCCGGGAGTTGAGTTGATGACAACCATTGTTATGAAGTGAAAAATGGTAAGGATGGACATTGAATCAGACTAGGCCTCATCATGCAGTGTGAATTTTGATACCAGCAATATTGGTATTAAAGATTATATTAACACATGAAGATGTAAAGCTAACACAAATACTTGATCACTTAATCATAGAAATCAAGAGCGAGTATATAACCTTTTTCTGATTCTAGAAGGAACAAGAAAGGCAATATCTTGTTTTCTGATCAATGAGAATTTGAATAAAATCAGACTAAAAGTGAAATTAAAGCAAAAATGTTCATGAATAGGTTCATGCTTTCCGACGGGGATAAATTACCATAGTAGACATAACTTTTATTATTATGAATTACACCTTATTCTAAATGTTTAATAAGACTAACATACTTACGAGATAATGATTGTTAGAATAGATGCCTCACCAAACATATAAGCAGATCAACTATTATGGTAGATCGACGTAGAGCGGTGGTTAGCATCATTGTCGTTAAGCACAATGGGTAAAAATCAAACAATTATGGTAGCTCATATCTAACGGTCACAAGGCCTCACAAAGTACTAGTTAAGATCAAAATTTAAGAGAGATGATAGCTGGCAAAAGCCTTAAGACTACAGTTTGCTCATAATTCTTACTACAAAAGCTATGAAGATCTATAAAGATTAGGATACGAGCCCTAATATTTATCTTACAAGATTGATTATGCCAGAATGATCAGCCCGCCACCACCACCACAACCCATTTTGGCAAATGCTCTTTGCTTAACTCGCTGGACCTGTTATTGCAAGAAGCAAAGTAATAACCGATTAACATCTATCATGTCACGTAACAAATTTGACCCACAAAATGTTCACAAAAGGTTAGACGAGTGGAATATAGAAGATTATATATTAAAAATATAGATCATAAAATTCAACTAAACCTGTTTTATTCTTCCACATCCAGTCCTGAGCTCCCTGCATCCCCTGTAAATAAAAGAAAAAAAATAATTATTTAACAAAAAACAAAAAAGAAAACTGAATAAGAGTTGTAGGTGAACAAGATTCAAGAATCTGTGGTGTTTATTTTACCTGTTGGAAGCGCGCAGGATCATTCATAGAACCACCGGCCACAGGCATTTGTGCATAGCCATAGCCCTGTAATTAATGAAATTAGTCTTGAATTCTGATATACAGAGTTAGAAGGCAAAAATGGGATGGGTCGTACTAATACCTGCATATTCTGATGCCCTCCAACACCAGTAGTTTGATACTGGAACAACAGTAAACAGATGATAAGATACATCAGTAAAAAGCAGTAATCACTCAAAAAAATAACATATTGATCAGTGTGGGATTCAATGTATTATGGTAGCTCATGGGATAGATGATATTTAATAGAAATGTACCCCTGAAGACTGAGGGGCAGGCTGCAACTGTTGAGGGTGCCGTCCTTGTGCTTGCATCTGCGTTGAAGGTGAATCTGAGGCTGAAGTTGGGGAATCTGAGTATGCTGTTGATTTGGGAGACTTTGAATGTTAGGTTGATTATGGGGCTGCTGTATTGAAGCAACTTGTTGCTTTTGTTGCTGTTGTTCTTGAGGCTTCTGTTGTAGTTCAAACAAAGCCAACTCCTCTGGTTTCTCCACTGTAAAATGCCACATATCCGTTAATTATTTGCCTCAATTATACCAACAACAAAACAATATAGAAAGATTCAAAGGTAGAAGTGTTTACTTTGCTTTCACCAGTCGTGCTGTTGTAGTAGTACTTATATCCATCAGGAGAAGTGTGCTCCGTCCAATTGCATTTCATAGGAGCTCCAGCTGGCGGCATCACTGGAGCAACCGAAGCAGCAGGAAGTGACTCCGTCACAGGTTTTACAGTTGGACCACCAGAAGGGGCTGATGTTTGCGGTACACTACCAGCCCATGTAGACTGCTACAAACCCAAAAGGAAGTCTCAGCATCAAGCTTACAATGACATAAAACAAACTAGTTTAAAATTTTGAGCTTCAGATACCTGCACTCTAGCACCTTGGATATTCTGCTGAGATGTCGGATTGGGATTTGATGGTTGCATAAGCTGTAGTTGCTGTTGAAGCTGGGAGAACGCCTGCTGAGATGATTGGTAACTTGCCTGTAAAGTTTGTTTTTGCTGAGACAACATTTGAGCCAATGGTGAAGCTGATTGGTGCACAGGCTGCTGCATCATTTGCTGCGGACTTGGCAGTTGATACTGATTCATCATTGCAGTAAGAACATGGGGAGGCAAGTTGTTAGAAAGGGTTGGTGGTGCTGTGGACGAGACAGCTTGGGGTTGGGCTTGGCCTTGAGTTGGGGTTTGGGCATGGATCTGGGCTTGCTGCAGGGGTAGCATTCCACTGAAACCAACCATGGGCTGCGAAGGGAACCCTTGACTGAAGGAAGATTGACCACCAGAATTTGGTGGCTGTAGTTGACCTTGACCTTGACCTTGACCTGGACCATGACCATGGCCAGGACCAGGTGGTCTTACATTGCTAGATGCCGGGGCCTGTGAGAAAGACTGTGGCTGCATAGCTGAAGAGAATTGCTGTGGTGACTGATTTGGCTTATTTAAGGGAGATAAATTTTGGCCACCAGAAGACAGTTGTGGCAAAGAAGCATTAAAGCTCTGTAAAATATCAAATATTAGCATTATAGTTTGTTAAAATTAATGAATAACATAAAAGGTTGACTATTAATAGGGGTGTAAACGAGCCAAGCCGAGCCCTAGCTCACTTAGGCTCGACTTTTTAAAATATTGTTTTTAATTTTTTTAAATAAACATTTTGTTTTAAAACAAAAGGTATAAAAATACATTTTTTTAAAATTTCTTATTACAACTCCCAAATTTGCTTAATTTTGTTTTTAAAAAGTTGGCTTTTTAAAAGTATTAATTTATTTAGAAATACACTTATAAATAGATTTATTGCTTAATTTATTAAATATTAAAATAATATTATTAATAATTAAAGTAATTATTTAGTAGGAGAGAGAGGCGGGAAAATTTTGCTGAGAAGGATTGTGGTGATAACATGTGGCACTCTTATTTACTCTTTTATTAGAGTAAGATTAGAGTAAGATGTATAATAATTTCATTTATGTAAATATATGTTTATATATATTTAACATATAAATAAAAATTATAGAAAACAAAAAGCTCATTTGGGCTTGCGAGCCGGCTCGAGCTCGATGTCTGAAGCTTGGGCTAGAGCTCGTTTAGTAAACGAGTCATGATGTGAGCTCGAGCTCGGGCTCAAGCTCGTATAAGCTCGGCTCGATTCGAGCTTTTTTCAAGCCAATCCCGAGTAGCTTGCGAGCCGACTTGGCTCGTTTACACCCCTATTGAATAATAATTAAATGAACTTACAGGAGTTGAAGATTGTTTGCCATGCATGCCATCAGATGGTAACATGCCTTGTTGATTCATTGGATTCCATGCATTTGGAGGAATAGGAGCCGGCATCACATCACCAAGGTTAGGTGGCCTAAGTACATTTGTTAGCATGAAAAATGTTAATATAGAACAATTAACAAAGCAAAGAATTTATTATGTAAACATATAAAAAATGTACCTAATCCCCGGAGACGGTAGCCGAGGACCAAAACCAGGACCACCTAAGGCAGGACTTCCTCTGGTAACAAAAAAGAAGAGAAATAAATCAATAATAAATTTAATTGACATCAATATCAACAAATGTTTTATGATGAATTATAACTAACCTTGTTCTCCTGGCCTGGGACGCTTTGGGTCAGCAAATCGAACAATCAATGGTTGTTCACAACCCTGAAAAAGAATGTATAAATGATTAGTATCAAAAATGGTAGCAGCACCCTCTATAACGTAAGGACTATTTATTTGC
Source organism: Flaveria trinervia (assembly GCA_025506515.1). Taxonomy (NCBI): domain Eukaryota; kingdom Viridiplantae; phylum Streptophyta; class Magnoliopsida; order Asterales; family Asteraceae; genus Flaveria; species Flaveria trinervia. Next base: position 97,523,733 of record CM046443.1, on the reverse strand, counting down.
TTACTCTCATTCTGTATATTCCATTAAGAGCGTTTATTGCTGCCATTGCCACTTCTCTATTTGAAAATTTAACAAACCCACATCCTTCAAAAAAAATATCAAGTAAATTAGAGATAAACAAAATATAACACATGATGAAGGGGGGAAAAAGTAATGTGCAACTTAGAAAAAAAACACCAAATTATTAAAAGATGCAAGGACAAACCACGACTTTGCTTCATTTCATCTCGCATGAGGTAGACATCCTCAACTCGACCATAAGGCAAAAAAATCTGATAGAACATGTCTTTACATTATTCTCAAACATATATATAGATAAAATAGAAAATTAGAAAGATTGAAGCATGAAACCTACTTCTTCAACTTCTTTTTCAGTTGCTTGTTTATTTAATGATCCAACAAACAACTTGTATTCCACTGCACCTAACACAAAAGAAAATAATATCACAAAGAAATTCCAACTGAAAAAGCAAATATAAATAATTACCATAAGTGGATTATAAAACAACATACCATACTTCATACTAATTATATAATATTGTAAAAAGTAAATTACCTAAGCGTTCCCGCTCCCCATCAGCATACCTAACCTGAATAGGACCCATTCCCTGTAGAAAACATAGATTATTATTAATTGCGCAGAAATAAATATCATCACAATGTATCAGAAATGCATCAAAGTGGACAGAAAAAACTGACCCCTGGCAATGTGTACTGATTATGTAAGGCGCGTATGGCCCTATCAGCCTCTTCTGATGTGGCATATTTAATAAAACAACATCCTGCAGAAGCGAACACCGTGTTTCCTGGTATATTAACAACACAACTTGATGACCAGGTGCGAATATGTTCTAAATGCAAGCAGTAAATTACTTAAATATCAACTGAATAACACGAGATTCTAATGAAGACAAAAGTTCTAATTGCAGTAGCCTCGTCTTTGGACTACAAAAGATTTACACAATTGACCATTTATAATTCAACAGTATTGAAATTTAATTAGCCTTAAGCACAATAAACATTACCAAAACAAACAATGAACCAACCAATTATAGTTGATATTTGATAGCTCAACCATTCATGATCCATTAGAAAATCAATACTTCAAAGCTGCTAATCACAAAGAACATACACCAACAAGCAATCCTATACCATCTATTTGAAGCCACCCAATAATACATTCTGCTGATACAATAAGAGAACAAGAACTAGGAGAGGAAAAGGAGAAAGAAAGAATTCTCAATACACCAACACAATATGTGAAAAGCAACACATTTGATGAAAATGGGACCAAATGTAAATCGACAAAATATAGGCTTAGCAAACGCAAACAATTTGAATTGATAAAACAAGCACTGACCCATCTCCAATCATCAAACATACACCAACACAACAAAATTATGGATAACAAGTCTCATTCCACAACCATTATGAAATCCCGAGATGTTTTGAATCTCAATCAAATAACAATCACACACATCTTACAAAAAAATATAATAGAATGATCACGTCCAACCTTTACTGCACTGGTCAGTCAATCACCATACATCAATCACACACATTAACAAATGATTAACAATGGAATCAGGTGGCAAAAAGATCAAATACAAAAGCTGTTTTGGTACCACCTGATGTCGGTTGTTAATAGCTCAATCGATTCATCACCATCACTGATGTGACATGAAATAAAAACGCTGAGATCAACTTATAAGCTGACCACATCAATGACTAATGGTGATGGTTGGACGAGTCCAAAATTTAATCACAACCCCACAACTTAAAACACATACATGATGGAGCAAGGATCCTAGAGAGTACCAATGCCACTGAATTTTGGGCAAGCTTTTCAAATGTATCCAAAAATCAAAAAAGTGCATAGTGATGTCACTCAACAATAAACAATTAACTTGCTACAATAAAGATCATAGCACAGGTGGTTAGATACAACCATTGATCCTAATTATAATCGTACTCTGATACACATACTCCATCATCCAAGACCAATAAAACAATATAATCGAGATATGACAATAGATAGTAAGTAAGCAATATTTAGGTTATTCTCCATCAAATTTTATACTAATGATCATCCACAAACTTGCAAAGCAACCAAACTGTAGTGAATTACCATAACTAATATTACTGAAACACTAATAGGCCCACTGCTTGGAAATACAATCAAAAAGAAACAATGAACAAATAATTCAAACCTGAAAACCTTTGTAAGTCGTTAATAACAGGCCATTCCACTTCAAATGCAAAGGAACACAAAAAAGGAAACAAAATATCATATGCAAAGAGTAATCCATTTCTAATTAAAACATGCACATCAAGATTGGGAAAACTTGTTTCTCAATCTTTTAAATTCATAAAAACTAGAGGGAAATAAACTACTAATGCTATCAAAAATAAAATGGTGATCATCAACTCATCAAGACAACTTATATAAATCATCTAGATAGATCATTTTATAACTCAATAATTGAACCAAACCACACCTATTGAGCCCAAGAGACATCGTATAAAGATAATAAAATGCACCCATGCATGGATGTTGTGGTTAAGTCGAACGACAAACAACACACTATGACAGCTATCTTATTCCAACCACAAACTATATGTCAAGAAGCAACCGATCTTCATAGCCATCACCATTTCCAACATCACAACTCACTATTACTAACACGAGTTAATAAATCAAATTTCCAGGTCTCAACACAAATAAACAACAGAATTCCTCAATGTTACAGCATTGCTGCAACCCACACACTACATATAACCTACTCATTAGCATAAAGTATACCAAACGTTGTCCTGCTATAATACTTTCAAGATGTCTCAACACTAGGAACCTAGCTTTTATAATATGGTAATACCAAAACACTATCTACAGAAAAAGTTTACACTGTTATTGTGACATAGATGCTGCCCTCAAATCAGCATCTACCAACATCATCCATGAATGAACAACTATAATTACCAACATTTAGTGGTCTAGTTTTATCTTCTTCATCTTATACAGATATTATCTTGCAGACCAAAATAAGAGGCCTGAAAATTGCCGAAACTACTAACTGGGAAGAAACATAAGTTTACACTTGCTTCCTTCATCCCCTCAAAATACCTGAAAAAAATATTCACACACATCAAATTAAGGAATCTATGTACTTGCACATACCTTGTTGCTGCCCTGATCTCTTGTCTTTGATCAAAGCAACCTCGAGAACATTTCCATACTCTTCAAAAGGAGGCCGTATCTGATATCAGTTATCACAGGTAAAATGTATCATCATTATTGAAATTATAACCACCATTCATCAGAACAGACTTCAACAGTTGTAGCAGAAAACAATGTCATTTATCAAAGTTTGAATGTCCAATACTTACATCATCTTCAGTGGCTGTCTTTGGAACAGAACCAACAAAAAGCTTGGCTACACTCCCTCCTTCAGATTGCTTTTTGTCAAAATTCCCACCATCAACGTGCCTTCTATCATAATTATTCCCATCAAAATTCCTCTTCTCAAAATTGCCTCCACCAAATCGATCTATGAAGAATTATGTAGCAGTACCACATAAAATTTCGATTAAAAACAAATACAAAACACAAAAACCAAAAAACAACACAAATAACCATACTTCATATTTTCAAATTCATAACACTACAATACTAAACTGAAACAGCTGAATACCTGGGGGAGACCCTCCTCGACCCGGAAAATCAAACGGACGCTTCTGACCAGACAAAGGCACCTCAAATTCAGGGTTAAACCTCGGGCCCGAAAGAGGCACCTCAAATTCCGACGAAGGGTTATTATAGTTTCTCGCACTACGAACACCTAACGGCCGAAACCCACCGTCTCCATCCATCGGGCGAAAACCTCCACCTCCTCCTCCACCAAAACGAGGTGGACTGCTGTCGAAAGGACGACGATTGCCGGAGAAACCCCCACGATGACGGTTGATTGGACCATCGTCTGAAGATCGCGGTGGTGGTGGACCTCCACCGCCTCCGCCTCTAGGGTGTCTGTAAGGTTGAGAATCGTTGTGATTGTTACCGTATCGATCTCCTCCTCCTCCTCTGTATCTGTCCATGATTGATTAAGCTTCTGTGGAGATTTGGGTGATGTAATAGAAACCCTAACCCTAGAAATTTGGGGATTTAAGAAAATAATAAGTTGTGAAGCTTCAGCTTCGACGACCATGATTCTATTGGTGAATGAATACGTTTGTGCATATGCCCTTCTAGATTTTTTGTTTTAGTTTGTGACCCCGTAAGTCCGTAAATGTGCTTTTTTGCCCCCTCTTTTTTGATGTTTTATCATTTGAAAGAAAAAAGAGTAGCAAAGTTTTAGAGTGTTTTTCCCTAATGCCTAAGACTTGAAAATGAATTTTTTTTTAACTTTAAATCATAGTTGTAAAACTCGTTAGGGGCTGAGAGAGCGTTGGGGTACTGCCTAGGGGTTAGTCGGGATTATCGGATTGAAATTTAATATAGTTTATATAAATACTAGTATTAAGCCCCTAATATGGCGGCGGGAGCCATAAAACCATGACAAGTAGCACCAATTTCACGCTACCGTCAACGACCACTTAACATCAGAAAAACTCGTATTAAAAAGGAGAATAAAAACGAAACAATATATAAAACCAAACGAAAATTAGACGTAACAACGTTGAACTACACACGAGAAACGTAAATATAGAAAACAATAACTAAATCGATTTAGGATCCCTGTGTTGCATCGGCACGGTTGATTAGTAAAAAATAGGTGTAAAAACATTGAACAAAACAAGTATGTTACCGCACGCAACTCGTAAACTATGGATCGTAACGTAAAAGGTAAAATATGTAAAAAATGAAATGTATTGAAGACAAAAGTTGAGAGTAAAAAATTATTAGAGTTAAATTATGAAAAATATAAAAGTACTATAGCTAAAAGTAAAAAAAAAGTTTAAAATGTAAGAACCAAAAAGTAAGTACAACTCATAAAACAAAATATACAACCCATAAAGTATATAAAAGTTGATAATTAGTATATAATTAATTATCCATATATACATATATATAATTAAAATCAAAAAATAAGTATTTAATATTTTGACTAGTTTTCATCAAATTTGATTGATTTTGACTAAATTCTCAACATTTTTTGATAGATTTTAAAGAAAATGATCAATTTTGCCCAAATTTTTTTGACTAGGCCTGTTTTTTTCCGATTAGGACCTACTGGAAATTAACCGTTCGATTATTTGAAATCACCAAGGTTGGTGGTCGGTTTCTCATTAATCCTCGATTAATTACTGACTAGGACCATTTTTGCATCATTACTTTAAATATAGTGCTTTAATATCCACCATTCATGATTGGTAATTAAATTATAAAATTTATCTCTCAAAAACCTAGGTTCACATATTGTCTAATTAAACATCTTTAATAGTTATTGTCTTCCAAAATAAATTATGTGTTTCAAAGCATGGATCTTAATAAAGTTCATATAAGAAAACATGTTGTAGGTTGTCATTGGTTTTTCATGGTTAAACTCAACCTTGATGGCTATCTTCATTAACTAAAAGCTCGATTAGCTATTAAAGGTTATTCTCATGCATATGACATTGATTGTGATGACTTTCGCTAGTTGCTAATACGAGGCCTTTACGAATTTGTATTGCCTGCCATTAACCACTGATAGCACTACCAACTTAATGTTAATAACAACTTTCTTAATGTGTTTTAAGGATGAGGTATATATGAAACAACCGACGTTTACTATCGATGGGGAGATCTCAAAAGTTTGCTTGTTACATTGATATTTTTATGGCTTAAACAGTTTTCTAGAACATAATTTAGTTGGGTTTCTAGTGTTACAGGAAATTTTTAGGATGGTTATATAACCAAGAATCAAGTATTGCTTAAGAACAAAACATATTGAAATTGATTATCATTTAATTAGAAGTCTAATGGTAGGCACTCAAATAGACCGTTCGCTTCTTCAACCAATTAACATTAAGATAGAATTTTAGTTTGCATATACCCTCAAACATCTACATATAACTTAGATATATTTTATTTGTAACAACCTAAGGAGGAATGTTAACTGTTAATAAGTATTTTAGTTTAGTCATGCCTATATTAGTCATCTAAGGATTTTTTTTAAATAGGGTTTTTAAAGTTAGATGTTGACAATGGGTACTTTTCTTGTCGGGTGTTGACTTCAGGGGTACCTGATGTAAGGGGCTTGGAATGATGTTTATCATAATTAAATAGTTAACTTTAATGTGTTTAATGAGCTCATATATAAAGTATTATGTTGAAATAGTTAACTATGATGATTTGGTGTTTTGAAGGTTAAAGGAGATGATTTTACGTGTTTTGAAGAATGCATATGGATGATAAGTGAAGACCATGAAAGATTAGATGAAAGGGGATTCAATTACGAGAACGTGGCCGCAAACGGGGAGGAAAACGAAGTTCGAACAAAGAAGTTATGAAGAAAACAAGAATCGGACAAAGCTGATTGGCCATGACCTACGGCGGAAACATGACTTACGGTGCATCAGTTCAAAACTAAACAGAATGGCCCTAACCTGACTTACGGCAGAAAGCTGACCTACGGTATATGACGCGCTAAAATCACTTATAAGTCGCAAAAATTAGGGTTTAAGGGGGACTTTTCACTCTAAGCAGCCCCGAAGGTTCCCGAACGACCCCAATCGATCCAGGAGGCTGCCGGAGGCGATTTCAAGGATCAATATCTCATTTTTATCATTCGGTTTGAATCTTTAATGTTATATACCATGTTTACTTTCGATTTTGAGTTGTTTTTCGTTTCCATGTCCGGCTAATCCACCCGTGATCTTCTTCGGGTGGTAAGGTTTATACTATGACTTGTTCTTGACTGTTTTTTGTTAATCTTAATGTTTGAACACGGTGAATTAAACCGAGTAACATTATTAATTGTTTTGAGATTCTAAAATACGTGTTTTATCTTCAATCCAATTGCTCTGTTCTTGAATGTTTTAGATTTCTTTTCATCTGTAAACGTCAATTGTGGATGGGATTGGGGTAAAACAAACGTAGGGTATGATTCGGATAAGTGCGTAGACACAGTTTCATTCAGTTCATTATCTTGAAACGAGTTAATTTGGTTATGTCTATGTGACCCGTTAAACTAAAAGAGCAAGCCTGAGTTATAAACCTGAACCCCGGAGAAAATACTTCTCTCACCGTTAGTTGCAATCAATTTTACTTTTTGATTTAAGTACTTTTTGCAATTTAGTTAAGTTAAAAGTATTTTCAATAAACCCTTATACTTTACGAGTTAAACCACACTTTCCACATATTCCCTGTGAATCGACCCGACTTACCCTAGCTTCTTAGGTGAGTTTGGACCGTTAGAAATTATTTTTGATTAGGCTTGACAAACCGATATCAAAATGGCGTCGTTGTCGGGAATTAGTGCGCAAAGTGTTTCGTTTGATTCTTAGTTTAGTTTGTTTATTTTATTTACTTTCTTTTCGTTGTTACGCTAGGTGTGCTTGTTGTGTGCAGGTGACGGCTCCATGCATGCATACCCGGTACGCAAGGAATAAGTCTCCGTTAATTTTTTACTCAGAAGTTGAAAAGACCGCTCGAAGAAATCGAGAACAATCCTGTGCAAAAACCCAATCATCAAGTGCAGTCAAAGAGTACAAGATAGAACACAACCCACCACCACCACTTAACCAAAATCCACCTAATGACCAGTCGCCAAATCCACCACCTGATCAACATCCACCAAACCAACCAAATGATCCATTACCATACCCAAATGTGCAGCCACAAGCACAAAACCCAATTGGTTAGAATCCGCCATCTTATAAACAAAATCCATATCCTTAACCAAGGCAGAACCCATATCAACATGGACCTCCAAGACATAATCTAAGACAATAAAGGGAAGGTAACAGGTTCGAGGAGGAAGAGGATAGATTTGACAGGTTGAGTATCCATACTTGGGATGATAACATAGATGGACGAAGTGATAGGTATGAAGAGGAATATGTTGAAGATGAGGTGCAACATAATAAACCCAATAACAATCCAGGTCGGTATAGACAGAATGAACAACCAAGGCAGCAAAGGTAGAATTTGGGCCGAGGTCAAGGTCGAAGGCAAGAGTTCCCTCGGGCAAATCAAAACCCCGGGTTTCAACCACACCAAGTTATAGTTCAAGGGGTTGATAGCCATTTCCACCCCACCATAGCTGGAGCTGCATCACCCATAGTCAGGCCGCAATTAAGAGGGAGGTCATTTGAGATTAGATCCAACAATTTGGCTATTCTTCCAGAGTTTCATTGAGTATCCAAGGAAGAACCTTATCTGCACCGTAATGAGTTTAGTGCCATCTGTGACACCATTGGGGCACAAGGTTTCACACCAGAGGAAGATATGTTGGTTCTATTCCAGTTTACATTGAAAGGAAATGCGAAGAAGTGGTTCCATTCACTACCTGCTGCCAACATTTACACTTGGGAGAAAATGTAGCGGGCATTCTTAAAGGAATACTATACACCACATAAGACATGTGAGGCCAGGACTGCCATTCGTACCTTCAGTCAACAACAAGATGAGCCATTTCATGAGGCCTGGACAAGGTTCAAGGAGTTATTGAGAACCTGTCCATATCACGACATTCCCCAATAGGAATTGATTTCTTCCTTTTATGATGGGTTATCTGCTAAAGATGTGAGAGATGTGAATTCAACAAGTGCAGGAACTTTCATGACTAATACTGAGGATGATGACTGGGAGCTACTGGAACGAATGAGTATACACTCAAAAAGACAAGCTCAGTCTCGTTGAAGATCAAGGAATATGGTTGATGATGTGGATAGAAGAGCTTCTAGGTTGGATCAATCAGCAGGTAAGGATACAGTAAAGGCTACAAGTTCTTTTGTTATATGTCAGGGATGTGGTGAAGCTGGACATACTGCCAGAGATTGTCTAGAGTTTGATGAGGGGTTGGAAGAAGTGAATTATGTACAGGGTGATAGGCGACCATACAACAACAACACCAATAATAACACCTACCCTCCAGTTTGAGGAATCACCCAAACCTCAGATATGGTAATCCAGATAACCAATTGAACCCAAACTTTCAAGGTAATTCGCATCAGCAATATCAAAGCAGGTCAATGGGTCAAAGTGGTCAATACAATCAGGGGAATTATAACAGGGGTGGCCAGATGAACTACCAGAATAATCAAGACCAGGGTGGATCGGGAGGAATTGTAGAGCCATTAAACAGGGAACTTCTGGAATTTATGAAGGAGATGAAGAAATCTAATGAAGTGAGAGACAAAAGTAATGAAGCTTTTACCAAGCAAGTTGGTCAACTAGCAGAAGAAGTGGCAGCTCTTAGAAAAGATCCGGGGAAGCTACCAAGTGATACGATCATGAATCCACAACATCAAGGGACAAACATAAAGAACATGAAAAATATCCATATTAATTTGGTTAGTATCCTTCCTAATTCTGAAATCTTCACTAACGACTTTATTTCTTTTTCAAATCAAGTTACAGGTAAGGAATATGAAGTCGATATAGCAAAAGAGAATGACCTAGGAGCACCTGTCATTCCAATCAAAGTAGGGAAGTTCAAGATAAAAAGGGCCCTCTTGGATTATGGGGCAAGTGTTAGTATCTTGCCCGGTGCGTTATATGATCAATATGAGTTTGGCCCTTTACAGGAGGTTGACACCACCATGGTGTTAGATGTCTTGACTTGCAAACCTCCACAGGGGATGGTAAAAGAAGTGATGATCAAGTTGGGAGATTTCCACTACCCGGTGGACTTTATGGTGCTTGACTATGCACTAGTGAGAACAAACGAGCAACAAAAAGTTATTTTAGGTCGACCATTTTTGGCAACTGCCAATGCTCAAATCAAGTGTTGGGATGAAACAATTGATATGACATGTGAAACCTGTAAGTTACATTTTGATGTGTTTTCCAAGTCAATCACTTACTTTGTTAATGACAAACTTTTTGATGCAAATGTGACTAACGTGTGTGTTACTCCTTACATCTCACATGTAAGCGAGTACATAACTTTTAAGAATGGTTTTAAGTATGATAGGGCTAAGTAGGTAGATTTGAAAGAGTTTGTAGATTCAAAAGAAAATAAAGAGCCAGTGATAAAGATGGAAATAAAGCATGAAAAGCCAAAATGGAAGGAAAAAGTTAGTGATCCACTTGATCCTAAAAATGCTCAAGTTGATACAACGATGTTTGGTCCATGTTTTGATGACATTAGGAACCCACTAGATCAACAAAAGCAAACAGTTATAGAATTCTCATAAGGCAAGCACCACTTTCGACCACCATGAGTGGTGACAGGTACGGTCTGGCTGAAGACCTAAAACTTAGCGCTACTTGGGAGGCAACCTGAGATATTGGTAATTTTTAATGTTTTTAGTTGTTTTGAACTTTATGGGTGTGTTCACTAGAAACCCTCACGAGACTTCACTCGTCCACTCGGGCCTATCGAGAGGTGTAAAAGGCTTGTTGCATATGCTAAATGCAATCGTGATTCCTACGAAAGTGAGTTGTAATATTTTTTAGTTTTTGTTTTGTTTTTTAGTTTTAGATAGCCAATGCAAACATGCAAGTGTGGGGAAGCACATGGAATTTTAGAAGCATATTTGATGAGGTGCTTGGCAGGTTTATCCACAGTCTCCATATAACAATGTTGAAGCACTATCAAATCATCCGCCATCAGGTCCATGTGAACTTTCTTTGACTTTATTTGCTATTTTGTTTTGCACTTGACAGAGTGTTTGGGGCTGGTAAAGATCACAAGAAGTCATATTAATTTGAAACAACCATACATTGGAGACAATGTATCCTAAGTGTGGGGATGGGGAAATCATCGATAGACATATTTTGGAGAAATGGAAATTTGAACAAATTTTAACAAATTTTAGCATTTTTCACAAAGTTTAAAATACTAATCATTGGTTAAGGTTCTTGGTCATGGTTGATTCCCTAAATGTTTAAACCCGATGGGTTTGTGGAAGTTGGAAAAGGAATGTCCAACTAGGGATGGCAAACTTTGGGTGTAGTAAACTTGCATGTGTCATGTCGGTAACCCAATTCCATCGTTTCCATATGTGAGAAGCCTATTCATTGATATTGTTATATCTATTTGCTTGTTAATAGTGCAATAATGCCTACTTAGTGGTAGAACTTGTGGGGCGCGTGCATCTTGAGATTCGAGACCGAGATTCATATCAAAGTGATTGAGGCATAGGATCAACCGTAGAATAACCCCATAGGACCCACCCATCCGACATCTATTCACTAGTAGCCAAGTTTGAGCCTTTTCCCCGTTCATTTGTTTAAACTAAATTTTTTGACCCATTAGCCATTTGTTTAGCCTATTCATTTGTTTACCCGCGTGATGGAACTTGAGTTAATTAGTGGTACTAGTTTTAAGTTTGATTTGATATCACGTTTTGAAGTTGCAGTTGGGGATAATTAAGTTGAGTGAATTCCATTATATTTTGTTAATTTAGGTTCATTAGTTCAAAAAAAAGAAAAGAAAGTTGTCTAAATAGTTAAGTTTGAAAGACTGAATTATTAGACAAGAAAAGAAAAAAAAGGATTGTGCTTTGAAGTAAGTTTTAGTTGAAGTATTTGAAGTAGTTTTGTTTAGTGTTGAATAAAGTAGTTAACTCAAGCGTCCCATCACCCTAGTCACTGTAGTCCAAATTAATCCTACCCAAACCTCAGCCTAACATTACAACCTTTGAAAAGCCCTCATGATTGGTATGATATCTTGTGTTAGTGGATGGAGAGGTGATTGTCTTACAAGCTTATGCTCACTAGTTTGCATTATTGTTGTGCGTTCATAAATTACCGACACATCTTCTACCGAGTTCAAAAATCAAACTGAGTGGAGAGTCTCATTGTGAGGGGTGTGCCATGTGCAAGGGAGCCACTTAGAGTTTGGTACCTCTAGTTAGGAAATTCTGCGGGTTAGAGGGTGTATGGTTGTAAACGGGTCATGATTATCAAGTTTGGAAATCAGGTATGACTTTGAGCCTTGGGTGATGGTTAGTAGTTGTGTGTTTTAATTGAAAAACTTTAACCCGAATTGTTGAGTTTTAAAAGCAACCTCGCTTGAGGGCAAGCGAGAAACAAGTGTTGGGATGTGATGTAAGGGGCTTGGAACGACGTTTATCATGATTAAATAGTTAACTTTAATGTGTTTAATGAACTCATATATAAAGTACTGTGTTGAAATAGTTAACTACGATAATTTGGTGTTTTGAAGGTTAAAGGCGATGATTTTACGTGTTTTGAAGAATGCATATGGATGATAAGTGAAGACCATGAAATATGAGATGAAAGGGGATTCAATTACGAGAACGTGGCCGCAAACGGGGAGGAAAACGGAGTTCGAACGAAGAAGTTATGAAGAAAACAAGAATGAGACAAAACTGATTAGCCATGACCTACGGCGGAAACATGACTTACGGTGCATCAGTTCCAAACTAAATAGAATGGCCCTAACCTGACTTATGGCAGAAAGCTGACCTACGGTATATGACGCGCTCAAATCACTTATAAGTCGCAAAAATTAGGGTTAAGGGGGACTTTTCACTCTAAGCCGCCCCGAAGGTTCCCAAACGACCCCAATCGATCCAGGAGGCTGCTGGAGGCGATTTCAAGGCTCAATATCTCATTTTTATCATTCGGTTTGAATCTTTAATGTTATATACCATGTTTACTTTCAATTTTGAGTTGTTTTTCGTTTCCATGTCCGGCTAATCCACCCGTGATCTTCTTCGGGTGGTAAGGTTTATACTATGACTTGTTCTTGACTGTTTTTTGTTAATCTTAATGTTTGAACATGGTGAATTAAACCGAGTAATATTATTAATTGTTTTGAGATTCTAAAATACGTGTTTTATCTTCAATCCAATTGCTCTGTTCTTGAATGTTTTAGATTTCTTTTCATCTGTAAACGTCAATTGTGGATGGGATTGGGGTAAAACAAACGTAGGGTATGATTCGGATAAGTGCGTAGACACAGTTTCATTCAATTCATTATCTTGAAACGAGTTAATTTGGTTATGTCTATGTGACCCGTTAAACTAAAAGATCAAGCCTGAGTCATAAACCTAAACCCCGGAGAAGATTACTTACCGTTAGTTACAATCAATTTTACTTTTTGATTTAAGTACTTTTTGCAATTTAGTTAAGTTAAAAGTATTTTCAATAAACCCTTATACTTTACGAGTTAAACCACACTTTCCGTATATTCCCTGTGGATCGACCCGACTTACCCTATCTATCTTAGGTGAGTTTGGATCATTATAAATTATTTTTGATTAGGCTTGACAAACCGATATCAGTACCCGCCCCTGCCAAAGACGGGTTCTGTATGATGCATGTAAAAGTGTGTCGGTTAAAATGTGATGTGATGTGTAAGAAGAGATCATGCCCTTCCCTTGGGCGGGTTCTCCATGTGATGTGATGGCCCAAAAGACCACGCCCTTCACGAGGGCGAGTTCTCACTAAAACCATAACCACAAATTAAACTTATCTCCTCACCATACAAAAAAATTGTTCCTATAAATCACGCAGGCTTTATTTCCGATGTTGATATTTTCATATTCATTCCTAATATTTAAAAAAAAAACTTAATCATTATCATGCCTCGGTCTTCTTTTTTACAAATATATTAGAGCGGTGATGTTTTATATTGCTAGCCTGGCGACGTCTTATATGCGTGTGTTTAACCCATGAGAACTCACCAACTTTCAAAGTTGACCATTTATTTTTTAACATGTTTTAGGTTTACTATTTGAAGATCTCTTCGTGTTCATATAAGACTTGGACTTAGTTACTTGAAAGTCTTATGTTGTTGTTTATATCATGTTTGTATTGTAATGATTTAATTGCCTTGTATGATCTTTGAAAATGATATTTAATAATATTTCAACTTATTTAGTTCCATGTGCTATGAATAATCGTTTCACATTCGTCCGCCCCGATAATTCCGTCGTCGGTCGAGGTGTGACAGATTGGTATCAGAGCCATGGTTATATGGAATTAGGTTATTAAAAATGAAATGACCTAGACTATAACTAAGTACCCTTACACATGAGTCCTCTTATGTATTTTATATGCTTAGATAGGATCTTATGTGCTTATATGTTTATACTTGATTATGTGATTATATGTCTTATGTGCTTATTCTTATACTTTGGATCTTATCAATCCACACATAGGGCTGTAAACGAGCCGAGCCGAGCCAGGATGGGTTCGAGCTCGAGCTCGAAGCTTATCGAGCCGAGCCGGCTCGAAAATTTTAACGAGCTCAAAACACCGGCTCGAGTTCGGCTCGTGAAAAGTTCGAGCCAGCTCGTGGCTCGTTCGAGCCGGCTCAATTTAAATATATTTTTTTTATTTTTCACATTAATTATATGAAAACACAAAATATATATTTGGGTTTTTCACATTAATTTATATTAATTTATATGCAGCACACACGAACCTTGAATCATATTCTAAGGTATTATGTGCCTAAATCAAATGGTTTTTAAAATGAGCTTTGAATCTTTATTCGTGGTTTTCAAGTCTTGTCAAAGTCTATGTCCTATAACTTGAAACATGTAATGCTGGAAGAGCATGATGCATGTACCTTGAGGTTTTCTATCTAGGCAAGGTATTCATATAAATCCAAATCAACCGATGGGTCCGTTTACCTTACCTGGGAACCCTTGGGGTGAGTGTCCGCTTATAGGTACGCATGTCTTCATTAAGTTTGTAGTTGACCTAATACTTTGATAAGTCAATGTAATGCTTTGGTTTGTAAACCGAACGTTACACTCGAAACATCTTGTTATTTTAAATCGTTTCATCATTTATTTTGTACCCCTGAAACTTAAAAACTCATTATCCCATTTTTCATAATGACCCTTAAAAATCTTTCTAAACGACTTTCCCTCAAAACTGCACTTATCCTGAAAACCTATTACAATGATGCTCTCAATTCTAAATTGAATCCTTAATCATAACAAACACGATTCTCGTATCAATTTTAAGTTAATAAAACTTTGAAACCTCAAAGACATAAGAAAACAAGAATCGATCATCTAGAAACTACGTTAAAGTTATTAGCTTGAGAAGCTCTTATGAATTCCATATTCCATCCAAAAGCATCTTGAACTTATTTCTCATGTTCGTTAAGCCGAGTCCCGTATCGATCTAATGTTTGGTGTTTCACTCATGACAAAACCTTCCTAACCGTCTTGAATTGTCTAAAATACAAAAGTTATCAACTAAAAATTCTAAATTAATGACCTTACACACTTTGTCAAGAAACACATGAAATCATGAATTATGAAACTTAGCAAACTTAAGCATATCAAAATGTCATATTATTCTTGTTGAGTTTAAACGCTTTCAAAAGTTTACTAGAAAATACGAAATGAAACTTGAGTCTCCTTCTATCATTGAAATTAGTCTACTTGTGATTAAATTTCGTAATTTCTTAAAGTAGGGGAGACTGTAACATCCGGTATTTTTTATTAAATTACAGAATAAAATTTTATAAATTCATGAAGTTTATTTGTCATTTATGAGTTTTAATTATAAAACTAAAATAAAGAATTAAAATACAAGATCATTATTTTTTATAAATATGTAAGGTCTATAAAATGTTATTAATATTTATAAGATTTTAGATATTCAATTAAAATAAATAATCAAATTAAAAGGTCTTATTAAATTTATAAAGTCTACAAAGATTTAATAGAAAAGAAGTTGTTAAATTAAAATTAAAGTTTTAATAAATTTAAAAGTTTAAACTGTAAGTATTCTTTTATTTATTTAAATTATTTAATTTTATATGTATTCAAATTCCAATCATAACCATTTTTAAAAGACTTATAAATCACCATTAACACCATTCATAACCTCCTCCTAACCTCAAATATAAAAACAAGGCTTAGGTCTCACTTTTCATTTGCCCATTCTCTAAAAATCGCACTCTCATATATTTCTTTCATTTATTGGTTATGATCAATTTGAAGAATTTTATTTTATAAGAAATTTCAATAATTCTTAATACTGAGGTAATCTTTTATTGCTTTTATATTATACATTTCAATCATCCTAACATCCAATTGTTCTCATGATTTTATGTTCTTGCTATTATTCTTTCTTCTACCAAATCTCTTTTTATTTTAATCATTATCATTTGATCATTAATATTTTAATAATAACTAACCTTATAACAATCACTAACATACCTAAATTAAGCTAGCAACAAACTAACATAAACAAATAATCCAGTTTGCTTATGGATGGCTATGCCGCCGCATTCGGTTATTCACAAGATTATTATTCTAAATGATGGCTATGCCAAAGTCTTAGAATATTTTTATAACTCAAATGAAGACTAATATACCATATATTGACATAATAAATGTTATAACCCGTTTCATGCTTTAACGATTTTAAAAGTGCACGTAAGTGCCTTACTACAATTCTGGCAGAATATAATCTTACTTCAACCGACCATAACTTGATCATAACAAACTAAATTTGAGTAAAATCAGACTCCAATGTTAATTTCATTGGATTAAATTTTCAACGATAGTTTATACGTCTTCAAACTCAATCGGACGACTCAACAATAGCCTTCACAAGATAAGTACGTATTTCAGCACCTTTTGTCTTGTGCTACTTGTTTGACCTATTTAAAGATCTCTTCATAAAATTGTTTCTGAATGAAAGTTGTCCGGGAGACTTTGAGCTAATCAAGTATAAATTTTTATAATTTTATGAAACTTTCTCTATTTATAAAACATGTTCAAACACATACCAAACATTCTGTCCAAAATCTAAAATTGATGCAATAATCCTTTTTCAATCTACCTTTCGTTTTTAGCATTTAAACGTCCTAATTTCTTGTAATGAATTCCAACCTCAATTTATTGTTATTTTTATCATTTAGGACATCACCTTTGACTCTTGACATTCAAGTTTTCTTATGTACTCTACAACCACCACTATACTTGTGAGTTTTTCATATGAATATTTCTATACCCCTTTTTTATATTTTCACACTTGGGTGAAACAGGTTACCTTATAATTGTTGTACTTGTAAAACGTTTGATTCTTGTAAACTTATGGCATTTCACTTGTATGTTGTGGTTAGTTGATCTTAGTAATTACCATGTAATGTCGATTATATGTACAATCATTAACTATTGTTAGCCTGACGACGTTATAGATCTATGGGCCTAACAAGCCTACTTGGTTAATTCAAGTACACTTAGCTAATCGTATAAAATTGTAAACGTTGAGACTTGTAAAACTGTCAAGGTTTGATTGTGCATTCTGTCTTACATCCCTAGTTACTTTTTTCTCTAACTTATAACATGAATTGACATCTTTTATATAATTATGTATTAAAAACTATGGAAATCTCACCAACTTTCAAAGTTGACCCTTTATTTTTAACTTGTTTCAGGTTTAATTCTTGAAGTTATTTTCGTGCTCATATAGAACTTGGACTTAGTTAATTAAAAGTCTTATGATGTTTTTTATATCTCATTTGTATTATATTTTTTAAAATTGTCTTGTTATGTTCATGTAAATGATATTTAATAATATACAACTTATTTAGTTCCATGTGCTATGAACAATCGTTTCACATTCGTCCGCCCTGATGATTCCGTCGTCAGTCGGGGTGTGACACAACACAAGACGGAAGGTGCTGAAATGCACACTTATCTTGTGAAGGCTATTGTTGAGTCATCCGATTGAGATGTAAATGATATTTAATAATATACAACTTATTTAGTTCCATGTGCTATGAACAATCGTTTCACATTCGTCCGCCCTGATGATTCCGTCGTCAGTCGGGGTGTGACACAACACAAGACGGAAGGTGCTGAAATGCACACTTATCTTGTGAAGGCTATTGTTGAGTCATCCGATTGAGTTTGAAGACGTATAAACTATCGTTAAAAAGGTAATTCATTGAACTTAATATTAGAGTCTTATTTTACTCAAATTTAGTTTGTTATGATCAAGTTATAATCGGTTGAAGTCAGATTATATTCTGCCAAAATTATAGTAAGGCACTTAAGTGCACTTTTAAAATCATTAAAGCATGAAACCTGTTAGAATAAATTTATTATATTGATATATGATATATTAGAATTTATTGGAGTTATATAAAAATATTCCAATAGTTTTTCATATCCATCATTTAGAGAAATAATCTTGTGGAATAACCAAATGCGGCGGCATAACAGTCCATATGCAAACAAGATTCTTTGTTTATGTTAGATTGATTTAAGATTTTTAATGATTATTATAAGGTTAGTGAATATTAGAAGGTTAATGATCAAATGATTATGATTAAAATTAAAAAAAAATTAGTAGAAGAAAAAAATAAAAGTAATAACATAAAATTATGAGATTAATTGGATGTTAGGATGATTAAACAATATAAATGCATAATATAAAAGCAATATAAGGTTATCTTAGTATTTGAAACTTCTTGAAATTACTTGAAAGAAAATTCTTGAAATTAATCAAAACCAAAGAATGAAAGAAAGATTTGTTAGTGAGATTTTTTGAGAATAAGCAAAAGAAAAATAAGGCCTAAGCTTTGCTCTTATAGTTGAGGTTATGAATGGTGTTAATGGTGAGTTACAAGTATTTTAAAAAAAGGGTTATGATTTTAAAATAAATATAAGATTAAATTAAATAAATAGATAAAATAATAATTACAATTTAAACTTTTAATTTATTAAAACCTTAATTTTAATTTATCACTTTATTTTATTATAAAATCTTTATAACTTTTATAAAACTTGTAACTTTATAATTTGTTTATTTATTTTCAATAATTAAAATTCATAATTACTAATAAAACTTTATAAGTTAATTAAAATTCATTTTATAACTTTATAAGTTTTAATAAGTATATTCCATTTAGTTATTTATTGTAAAATGATTTATAAATCTTTATAACTTTATATAAAAAATTACTTATAAATTTATAAATTATTACAAGTTGTTTAGATGTTTACTAAATGAATAATTCATGATATAAATTTCATATTTAAGGCATTTGATCCATTAAAATTATTAAAATAATTTAATAATTGAAGTTCAAAATGGGATCGGGTTCGGGTTTTAACTTGAAAAATGATAGATGTTACAACCTTTTCTACTACAGATGTCTGCATATATAGTTCGTATACTACAAAAATTTTCCTGCAGAAAAAATAAATAGCACTTTAGAGTTAAGGTGAAAGATAGAGATAAAAATTCGTGGAAGATGGTTTCAAAGAAGATGTGAGCCTTGCAACACAATAAATATTGTATTTATGAAATTGAATGTATTGACTTTATTTCCTATGAACGTGATTGTTTCCTCGGTCGTGCCTCATTTATTGATTTTTCTTTCACGCACCTTCACACCCTTACAAGCCTTTTTTTTGAACGATCAACGAATATTTATTAAGCCCGGTCATCCGGATAAACCCATTGGCGAAAGGCTACCCACATCCGCGAACATAAACAACGCTGGTGACCCGGCTCGCCCACCATTTCAAAGGAAACCTACTACCCAAAGGCCCACTGTGATAAAATCCTTGACCCACTTGAAGCATATTGCACCTAGTGAAACTCCAACCAATGACCTACACTTTAGAAAGTCATATGGTGTCTTCTACTAAACCATTTGATTTAAGACTTGTTGGCACACCCTTACAAGCCTTAATGCCTATATTTTCCGTATTGCACATATATATTCTAAATCTAGTTAAACTAGGTGTTTACACATTGTTCTATGAGGATAAGAGAAGGTGCACCCTTTCATTAATGTTTGGATGAATGATAAGCATCCATTATAGATATTCTAATTATCAAGTTTTATGTATACCTTCTTTGCATATAGTATAACTATATATCTTTTTTTCGACTCAATACTTTTATAGTTTTTATAATATAACCCTTACAATTTTCTCTTTTAACTTTATTATCATATACTTTTCATCTCTTATAAATTTTTCGTTTCACATTTTGTTTTAAATTTTAAAAGTTACATAGCGTAACATGCGTGTTTGATTCAACGTTATTACGCATACCCCCTTTATAACTGTACTATATGCAAAGGAAAGGAAGATGTTGCAATGTGATCCATTATCATAAATTTGAGTGTGTTATGCTCTAAAATTAAAAAGAAATAAACCCCTGACGTCCTCCCTCACTATATTTATGTCTCTGTCTTCAGACGAATTCAAAGAAAACACACGCATAGAAATTTATACAAGACGCAAACGATGTATACTCTACTGTTCATTTTATTTTCAAATTAATATGTAGGATAATAAAAACCAAACCTTTTGTGCAGTTTATTTGATTGGTTTGGTTTAATGTTAGGTCGGTTTAAACCGTTTAAAAATCATTGTCAAAGGTTTGTTTCATTTTTTTAACCTAAATTCATTCATGCTAGACCATAAACACCACTTAAAAACCATATTACTATTTATTAAACCAAACGTATTTGTTAAATAATAACTATAGTCAGGGGCGAAGCTTTTAGGGGGGGGGGGGGTGCCGCCCCCGCTATTTTTTCGTCCGTAGTGTTAAA
This sequence comes from Flaveria trinervia, assembly GCA_025506515.1. Taxonomy (NCBI): domain Eukaryota; kingdom Viridiplantae; phylum Streptophyta; class Magnoliopsida; order Asterales; family Asteraceae; genus Flaveria; species Flaveria trinervia. Next base: position 97,503,058 of record CM046443.1, on the reverse strand, counting down.
TTTTAGCCCGATAGTGTAAATTTTTGGCCCGGTAGTGTAAATTTTTATATAAATATCGAGTTCGCCCCCCTTAAAAAAATTCATTTCGTCCCCGCCCCCGTACAAAAATGGTTAAACTCCGCCACTTACTATAGAAACATATATGAAATGTATAGCTATGAAGTAACATGAGTGTGTGAGTTTGATATGCATGGATGATATTATTGATATGTAATAATTTGCTAACTCCATCATGCTTTTATTAAAAAGGACCCATAATTGAAGGGTAGCCCAAACCTAGTTCCCCACCGACGGGGAATGGATCCAAATAATTCTGAGATCTTCTTGTAGACCCTAGAAAATCTCTGCATTAACATTTACTAATAATTTTGTTTCTCCTATAATATCTTTCATTGGTATTATACTACTATTTTTTACTTGTTAATTTTAAGTTATTTGGGAGTTGTTAATCGGCATCCAGTTATTATACTATATATGTTCATTTGTTGTTTTTTCCCTATATCTTTTTACGTGTTTGATTTTTACTAGTTTAAACCTTAGCTCAAGAGGTTTTGTTGGTTTTTTTGATAATTTTGACTTTAACATTATATTTATATATATATATGTATATGTATATGTATATGTATATGTATATGTATATGTATATGTTATGTATATGTATATGTATAGTATATGTATATGTATATGTATATGTATATGTATATGTATGTATATGTATATGTATATGTATATGTATATGTATATGTATATGTATATGTATATGTATATGTATATGTATATGTATATGTATATGTATATGTATTGTATATGTATATGTATATGTATATGTATGTATATGTATATGTTATGTATATGTATATGTATATGTATATGTATATGTATATGTATATGTATATGTATATGTATATGTATATGTATATATATTAATTAGCAAGTTTATATGCATTGTAAGTTGTATTTTATGTTTCATGGGTTGTATCCATTTTGTTTTTTTAATCTTTAACTTTTTATTCTAACACAATAATTTTACACCTTTTACAATTTAGCCTCAATAAATGTTTATTTTCAAATTGGTCTCCTATACTTTTCATATTTTATAAAGATTTTTTTTACGTCTCGATCTAAATTTTATGAGTTAACACGCCGCAATGGGTGTGTGTAATTTAACGTTTTTTCGTCTACTTTTTATTCGGTATATTTTTAACATTTATATGGTTTTCTTGGTGTTGGTGGTCAATGACAGTGGTGTGTCAATAGTGTTATTTGGTACAGTTTTACAGCTCCCGCGACAACACGAAAGGTTTAATATAGTTATTACTAAATACTAATCATCATCAAATTTTTTTAATTTGAATGGTGACCGCTTCGTATAAACAAAATTGCCTATTATCTTTCACGGATAAGTAAATTAGCAAATTTGATAAACACACGCTTATACCTTCTACTAAAAGGCTTTTAGACGTATTAGAGTTTTATCTTTTCCTTTACACTAGAACATTTACTATATAATTAAGCATACTAATATTGTTGTAAATAACTTTTTTATTTTAGATATACGTATATAGGTTAAAACATTTATAAAAAATAATAACAGCTCATTTATCACATCAAATTCCTCCTATACACATAGAGTTTACAAACATTAAACACGTGTTCATGTCCTCATGGCATCACATCATAAGCACTTCAACAAAAGAAAAAAAAAACAAAAACATTACATCAAATTAAATAAACAATTTCATCACCTTCGTTTCTTCATAAATCCTTAAAAACCCTTGTGTCGTGAACCCACGATCACACCCTCAATTTCTTCATTGTTGGCCACAACTACAACAAAAGAGAAAAAATTCAGTTCGATTTTCATCATAATCGTTCTAGTTTTTCTTCAATTTCATATCACAAAAGGTAATTTTTGATTTCATCAATTATTCAGTTATTGTTCGAATCATCACATCCAATATTCGAATTCATGAGTAATTGAGTTTGATTGCTTTACGCGTTGTGTTTTCTGTAAATCCTACTTGAATTGCACTCAATTTTCTTCGTGTGAATCGCCTTTTGGTTAATTGTACTTTACTTTGTGTTCACTTGTTCTTTGACATTCGTTGCTTCAATTTGTGGTTATGTTATAATTGTCAAGTCAGTTAATTTTCACGAGTTTTTACTGGATTAAATCCCTTGTTTTTATGATTTTCGTTCAGTTTCTCTGTTAGGGATTTTGGTTTGATCGTTAGTTTTTGACCGAAAGTTTGGTGAAACACACGATTTGTTGACGAAAAGTGGTCGTCTTAAACTGTTGAATGATTTCTGCTAGTAAATTCGGCAAATACTGACAACAAATTACCTAATTCATACGATTGATGAAATTTGTGTTTCGAGTAAAATAATAATGTCAACTCTAGTGTTGATCTTTGCTTTGTGGTTACGTTAATTATCTGTTTTAGAACGCAGATTTCTGTTTGAGTATAGACGAAGGCCCTCTTTTAGTTATCTATAAATGAATCTGAACACGTATGAGGCGATATGCTAATTGTCATATTCCATTTTGCATTCAGGAATTTGACTTGATTGTTAGCGTTTGAGCTTTAGAAGTATAGATTTCATTATACAACAGCAAATCTCAATCATAGATTTGAATGTTAAAACGACTTATTAGAATTGAAGTTTGAATGGATCTTTCGGCTTCTAAAGAGCATGCTAATGGTTTTGATGTTGATCTTGAGAGTGGTGCTGGTATAATCCATAGCAATGCAGAGGGAAGCCCAGATCAAAAACTTGCAAAAACTGTTTTTTTGAAGTTATGTGATGGATTAATGAGTGTAGATGATAGTTCAGTTAAATCAGATCCTTTAAATGTTAGTGCGGGTTCTTTAGATAGTGTTGTGAAGTGTAAAAAGGCTTCAAGTGCCAAAAAACCACCTAGACCTCCTCGGCCGCTTTCATTGGATGCTGCTGATCAAAAGCTCATCAAAGAGCTTGCTGAACTTGCAATGATAAAACGGGCCAGAATTGAGCGCATGAAGGCGCTTAAGCAGAAGAGAAACTCAAAGATTTCATCATCGTCGTCGTCATCATCTTATGGCAGTTTTTTTGCCATGCTTTTTACCATCATCTTCCTCCTAGTTATCCTTTTCCAAGGTAACCACTTATTATTTGTTCAAGATTTAGTTTTATCTTAACATCTTAGATACATACATATATTTGCTGGATAAAGAAACTATAACCTGTTAAAGATAAGATGAAAAATCTAATGGATTGGTAAGATAACGATTATTATTCAGCATTTTGATGCAATTATTTATCTTTTAGGAGATACCCTACATGATATGGGCTTATTCAATTATAGGGAATTCAAAATTTGGCATAACATTGCATGTGACACTCTAGTGCCCAGAAATCCTTAACCATCTGAATGATTCCTACCCTACATCAAAAATAGTTTTTTTGAATTTATGGGGAATTCGAAATTTGGCTTAACATTACATGTGACGCTCGAGTGCCCATAAATCCTTAACCACCTGATCCGAATGGTTCCTACCCTACATGGACACATTTCTAGTCACCGGAAAATCTTTAACAATATGTATTCCCTCTTTGGCTCTAACAACTTTTTTTCATTAGGCTCGTCATTGTTATGATCTGTTCGGTACCCACGTAGATACTTTTAGAAAAAAAAGAATTATAACACTGAAAAAGATAGAAACTTGTTATTCTAGCATGTTTATTAAACAAGTTTGAGTTGGTAACGCACACATGTTAAAAGTTCTTTTTTCTGTAGGTAGCATTTCTGCTTGAAAAGATAATGTTTTTGTGACTCTAATCTATGACCTCTCTAGTCATAAGCTGTTCACTTACCTAATGTTTTTTCCCCTGTAAATTCTTTTAAAGTTATAGTTCCTTTTCAACCAATGAAACAAGCAATAATGTTTGCATTGTGTTATCTTTTTCAGGCCAAAATTCAGGTGTAACAATTCAAGGTTCATCTCAAACGGGTCAAAAAGACATGCTTGGTTTAACAGTTAATCTTTCTCCCAGTGATTCTGTTTCAGCCAATTATAAATCTTCCACGGGGTTTTGATATTCGGTGGCTGTGCCTGAAGGTCACCGGTGAAATGCTGATTGCTGATAAACAAACTTTGACCACATGTACAGTCAAAGGTACTCTTTTATGAATCATAAGTGCAGCACAAGTTTAGATGTTTTCTTGGTTGTTTTATAGGATTAAAATGGTATCTAAGGTTTTCATGTAAAGCGTTTAATTCATATCTTATTTCCAAGTTTTGTTTATATCTTATTTCCAAGTTTTGTTTATTATTGATAAACAATGGTTTGATCTATATATCTGAAAAAAGTCAATGAAATGATTTTGAACTCATGACTGGATAATAAAAATCCTTTGAGTGGCTAATTGGGTACATGTGTATTGAATGGTTAGTGCAAGTAAAAAGACTCTTTTACCCTTTTGAAAGTACAATATATATAACAATATAACTGCATGTGCAATTGTGCATATGCTATGAGATGCAAACAAAAAACCATAAATGAAGCTCTTAGCTCTATTACTCTCGTGGACCCTGAGTGCTAAAGAAATAGGGCGTGCACAAGTAACATGTCAATTTCATGTATTAATATCGACCATTGGTGATCGTGGGTCACTCGTCCCCTATTCATTACATGAATCGTTTTCCTATGTCTTTCCGCATCGATAAAGTTAGTTGGTGATCATGGGTCACTCGTCCCCTATTCATTACATGAATCGTTTTCCTATGTCTTTCCGCATCGATAAAGTTAGTTGGTGATCGTGGGTCACTTGGCCCCTATTCATTACATGAATCGTTTTCCTATGACTTCCCGCATTGATAAAGTTAATGCGAAGTTAATCAGAAGTTAATAGACTTATATGTTTAGTACCTCAAAAGAGTACAATTTCACACATCCATAACTTTTGATCCGCTTAGGTTTGCGTGAGCCATATCTCCATATGATATGGATGAAGATAGCATAAAATGATGGGCTTTATGACAATCTATCTTGTGGGGTTTGAATTTAAACCGAGTCAACTCGGCTCGGGTTTTAAATTGAGCTGAAAATCTGGGGCTCGAGCTCGGCTCGTATCCTAACCAAGCTAGCCGGTTTAGTTCGTTTTGGCTTGGTTTTAACTTCATATACACTAAAAAAAATCAAATGCAAAATAAAATGAATTTACTACATAACTCATAACCAGGTTAAGTTTCATAAAATATAAAAATTACTTTAAAAAACTAAAATCAACATCAACAAATACAATATAACTTCATCAGCATTCGAATCAAACGAGCCAAATCTACAACATTACATAAAAATAATACGTAGTACAAGTAGAATCATCTGAGTCATGCTAAGCGGAACTAACAAGCGAGCCAAATCAAGCTGGCTCGGCTCGTTACGAACCCAGCTAAGTTCAGCTCGTTTTTATATCACGTCACCTCAATTTAGTTCAGTTTCAAATCGAACTATTTTGAGCGAGTTTTTTTTCAAGGTTTTTCTAAACGATATTCGAGCCATAAACTATTTGAACAACCCTAAAGTCTGGTCTTTCACCTACAATTCCCTCATTTGAAGCTTCAATCTTAGTTTTTCACATTTTTCTCTCTAAAAGTCTACATTTTTATGGTTCGGTTGTAAACATATATAAATCATGCATTCATTATTTCACACGTTTATTTTGTCATTTAACATTAGTTCTTGACTACACGTTTAGATTTTCAGAATTTTACAGTTTTTATAAAATATGGGTTTTTCCTTATTAGATGTCATAGTTTTAGTTACGTAGAAACATATTATTTTTCACCTCTAAAGGTATCCTTTGAATTTGTGCATTCACTTTACGTTACAACTTTGCACCACATGCACCACATAACACTTAATGTAGTTTCTGAATCTTTCTATGGGAAATATATACTCGTCTTGTTCTAACCCTTTCTTTTATGAGTTAAAAGTATATTCCTTCCTCTAAAACTCTTTAATCTATAAATATTAATAAAAAAAGTCTTTTTTGCTACTTGTCATCTTCTTAAACCACTTTTTTGACATTTGTTATTTTTCTAAACATCATCATTTTATTTTTCTCTCCCAAAAGGTATTAAAGTAATTTAAACACTCAAACAATTTCTCTCTTTTTATAAAAATTAACTTGATCAATTAATATATTTTTCTCTCTCATCTACATTTTTTAAAATCAAACTATGTTTTTAAAAATGATTTTTATTAAAAAATTAAAATTCATATATTTTCTAAAACATTAAAGCTTTTGAAATAAAATATTTTAAATTAGTCATTTTATAAAATAAGTATAAAAATATAGAATTTTCTAAAAGCAGTTTTATTAAAACAACAAGAATAATTATAAACTTGAGTTTTTAATAAACAAGATTTTTATAAACAATAAATTTTTATAAAAAAACTTAAAACAAATATTTAAAAATGAAACTATTTAGATAAGATAGTTAAAAATATTATAATTGTTTTATCTCTTGAACAAATACGTATATATAATTTTATACATATCTTATATTAAAATATCGTACTGTAACTTTTCGTGTTTATTACTAACTATAATTCGTTTAATAAATGAGTTTCTAGACTATTGATTTATTTATTTATATATCTATCTATCTATAACCTATCTATTGCTTATTTACTTGAAATAACTATTCATATACAATTATAATCGTATTTTATCTTCAAACATGGTTTTATAATGCATAAATTTTTATTACTAATTATTTATTATTTTATATATTCAACTTGTGTAATACACGGGATACTAAACTAGTTGCATATATACCCAAGCAAAATTTTAAATGTATATATCCCCTTACAAAACCTCTTAATTGACAAATTTACTTTTTCATTAAAAATAGTTTATATAATGACTAACTTGCTCTTATTTTTACTAAAACTTTATAATTGTCAAATTTTCCCTTACCAACCTTATAAATGACAAATAGATTAAAAACATATTACCCCCTCTAAAATTTTTTAATAGCATATATACCCATGTATAAATTCTTATTAATTATTTTAAAAAGGTAATATTGTTATTATAATAAATTGGGTTTATATGCAATAAAAGTTTTTACTTAAGTATATATGCATTTAAGGGATGTTTACAATGATATATATATAATTTATTATTCTTTTATTGATCTCTTGGAAATGACCAAAATAGATACCATCAATTTTGACTCAGCAATTGACTGCCAAGATTCTGTAACGGGAAATGAAGATTTCAGGCCTTAAAACATATAATCAAACACTTAACTTGAATTACAAACAAAACCTGACATTGCAATTTACCTAGGATCATAATTCATAACATAGATAAATATATAAATCTTTCTGAATGTAAATGTTCTCGTGTTTATGGTGCGCATGTGCCACCAATACTCGATCATTATTATTAACTTGACTATTTTTTTTTAATATTTTCAAGTTTTCTAAATTTCTGCTTTACAAGCTTGCAACTTTCAACCATAGGTAGAATGTAGATCTCTAACCGAGTTATATATATATATATTATATATATATATATATATATATATATATATATATATATATATATATAATATATATATATATTCTTATTTTCACGATCGCAACCACATGGGTTCATTACATTGTTTGATCTTATATTCTTATCCTATGTCAATGTCATTTGCCTTACATGATATGTGTTAACACATTCTTTATGAACTCATTTGTTTTCATTGGATTATTGCAAGTGACGGAGCTTGAACATTCCTGTAAGAAAAGTGGGGGCGAAAATAATTTTTGTTAAGGGGGGCGAACTCTAGTTTTATATAAAAATTTACATTATTGGACTAAAGTTTAACACCGTCAACGAAAAAAAAAGAGAGTGTCTCCCCCCTCCGATCCCCCGGTCTTAACTATGCTCTGACGGTGATTATTGCTAATAGATCATATAAGAAACAAACTCTATCATAAGCTAGTTATCTAGTCAACACAATCATTTTGAAACTTACTATGATGTTGTTTAACGTGCTCTAGACTAACAATTAATCAAGTAATATGGTAGATTGAGTACGCTATTGAGGCCATTTCTTTTCGTACCAACAATTTGCACCATGAATCTTTATAGTATCATTAATACGATTTACAATTTAGAATATATATGGTCAATGTTTTCTTCATGGACCCGTTTTGAGCCGTATGTTTTGTCCCCATCGCTTACAGGATCCGTTACTACCCTTCCTAACCGGTTCTATGTGATGTTTGTAGCCTAACTTCAAGCCTGGGATGATGAGCAATAACTTAACATGAACCGTGACTAATTAATTGTAAGGTTGTACAAAAAGTTTGTGGCTCGAAGTTCGTTCGAAAAAAGCTTGAAAAAAACTCGGCTAGAAAAACCCGTATCTAAACGAGCCGGCCCGGCTCGGCTTGAATTCTAAACAAGCTGAACTCGAGCCAGGGTTAGCTCGGTTCGAGCTTGGCTCATGACTCGATTTGTTGGCTCGACTCGCGACTCGGTGCATATAAAATATGTATATGTGTGTGTGTATATATATATAGTATAATAATAGTTATTATTACTACTACTATTTTTACGATTATTAGTTTTATATTAGGATTTTAAAAAAGTCTTTTTTAAATAAAAATATATTCTTTATAAACATTAAGTATTTTATTTAAAAATATAACTTAATAGTAATATTCAAAATAATGATCTTTATTCACCTAAGTACGGAGTACCTAACAAAAAATAAAAATCCTAATATATATTTTTTATGTTTTCATATAAATCAATATAAAAAAATAAAAAAATCGAGCTGACTCGAGCTTTTCACGAGCCAAACTCGGGCCGGTGTTTTTAGCTCGTTAAAATTCTCGACCAGGCTCGGGTCGATAAACTTCAAGCTCGAGCTCGAACCCATCCTGACTCGTCTCGTTTACAACCCTAATTACTTGATATATTATTTAGAGATATTGGAACAAAACAATTTCAAAACCAAACACGTCTATATTTTATAAATGACATTAAAATTCGAGGAGGTGTTTAGTTCATGAAATTCAATAGAATTAAAATCTGGATTCATTTATCTATGCTTAGTTGTATAATTTGTTAAGATTAACTAAATTTCAATTTTAATTTCAATTTTTCATATCGAGAAAAAACTAAAGTTTGAAAAATTGCCTCATATTGCTTATATAATTAATGAATTCAACATTCCTTCCAAAGTTAAAAAATCAGAACTTTCGACCACTCATGATCATCATGCTTGCTGCCATGGCGTCATACTACCCTCTACCACCCTAGTCATTGTTGCCGCCATTAGACAAAACATTATGGATATGACCCGAGGGCTAAATAGTTTTACTCCACTTGATTTGGTTTGTTTGGCATTCAAATTGACTAACTCATGTGCATTTCTTTATCTTCAAGAGTATCATGTAACATTTCATATTTACAGTTGATTGGTAAACCTTAATCCCCAAGATGTTAAGGTTTATACCGAGAACCAGAGCTTACGGGGCATGAAGCACCACCCCCTTATGGGTATGGGTGTTAACATGCGGTAATGGTTAACACGTTAAAGGCATGGCGGGTGACAGGTGTGAGACACAAACCACACATAATCAATCTGTTTTATTTATTTATTTATTTTTCATACTAAGTTGAGAGGGATTAAAAGTGTTATAATTATTTTTTTAAAATGAGATGGAGAGGAAAAAAAGAAAAATAGCATGACCGCTTGATGGTGGAGTACAACCTTGGGCCTTGGCCTCATATCATATAGGAAACCAAAATAGAACGAATTTACATACTTTATTATGTATTATCATTAGGGTTTTTCTTCTTTTTTTATTGGTTAAGAGCTTAAATAGCCTATTTTAAAAGGAGGTTTAATTATTAAATAACAAGATAACATAAGTTAATTTCTAATTCTATCAAACAATTATATAATTTCTTTTAAATAATAACAATAAATTATTTTCTTACAAATCTAGCGATTGATGTCTTAAAAGTAAAAACTACCTAAATCATGAAAGCTTTTGTTTTCCCTAGTATTTTGTTCACATCTCGGATACATTTGATAATATTTATATTTTTTGTGTCTACAAAATTTAATCACCATTAAATCTTCTTGTCATGTTCCACTACATGATTGGATCATATATTTTTTTCTTTTGACGTATTTATAAAATGTATAACGTGGTAAATGAACAAAATGAAACATCAAAAGGGCTCTAGCCCACTAGCAAAAGTGCACACGCCGCATCTTTGCACCCATGTTTGAATTTGTTTGAATTTGGGCAACCCATGCCTTTATTCTATTGTTTTAAATGTGTTTTTTAGTTATTTTTTTAGTTTTTGTTGTTTTGCGTTATTTTCTTTAGTGTTTTGTTGTTTTCAAAAGTGCTTTGTGTTTTTTGTTTGTTTTTTTTAGTTTTATTTTGTTTTGCATTATTTAGTTTAGTTTTTTAGTTTTATTTTGTTCATTTTCTATTACCTTAGTTATTGTTTCACCTCCAATTTGATTCCCATCTTCTTTTTTACCCCGGTTGTTTTCAATATTTTTTCTTTCTTTCAGATTTTTTAGTTACGTTTTTGTAAATTTTAGCACCATTGATGCATTATTATTTCAAAATACACAACTACGATTTACGATTTGTGTATACGAAAAATTGCTAATAGGGCGTCGGATGCTAGTTCGCTTTTGCGTTAACTCCAACTAAATGTCGTTAAGAATAATAATAATTATTTCGATTGACTTATTATTATTATTTATCATTATTATTATTATTACTATTATTAAAATAGTGTTATAATAATAATCCTATAATAATAATAATAATAGTAACAACAACAACAACAACAACAACAACACAACAACAACAACAACAACAATAATAATAATAATAATAATAATAATAATAGTAACAATAATAATAATAATAATAATATTATTATTATTATTATTATTATTAGAAAATGATTCAATATAAAAAAATTTAAAAATTACAAAAATAAATCTCAACCATCAATCTTTTCAATTTATAGTTGAGATCAAATTGTGGAAAAAGTTGTTAGAATGATATTTTAGACATTATTTTTTTTACCTTTTTTAAGTTTCTTCCCTTTTTAAAAGTTCATAACTTTTATATAAGATATTACTATTTTGAATAAAAATTACACAAAAGGTTGAAACAGGTACAATATCGTTATATAAAAATATAAATTCTTTTATGTTTTTCTGCTTGTCATTGTGTCTTTATTGGAGTTAATTGTGTTTTTAATTAGTTATTACTATTATTAAAATAGTGTTATAATAATAATAATCCTATAATAATAATAATAATAATAGTAACAACAACAACAACAACAACAACAACAATAATAATATAATAATAATAATAATAATAATAATAATAATAGTAACAATAATAATAAATAATAATAATATTATTATTATTATTATTATTATTATTATTATTATTATTATTATTAGAAAATGATTCAAATATAAAAAAATTTAAAAATTACAAAAATAAATCTCAACCATCAATCTTTTCAATTTATAGTTGAGATCAAATTGTGGAAAAAGTTGTTAGAATGATATTTTAGACATTATTTTTTTTACCTTTTTTAAGTTTCTTCCCTTTTTAAAAGTTCATAACTTTTATATAAGATATTACTATTTTGAATAAAAATTACACAAAAGGTTGAAACAGGTACAATATCGTTATATAAAAATATAAATTCTTTTATGTTTTTCTGCTTGTCATTGTGTCTTTATTGGAGTTAATTGTGTTTTTAATTAGTTATTATGTTTTTCCAAATACTATTATTTTTTATGAATATAATGGTGAAATAACAACTAATAAATCTAATACTTAGAAATAATTAAAAAATTACATAAAATGATATAACATAAAAGAAAATGATAAAATGTCTTATTGTGTTTTTTTTGTCATCGTGTTATCCTTGATGAAATGATTATTTAAAAAATACATTGGTGAAATAACAGTATTGTGTATCTCAACCGTTGCACGTGAGAAGCCGATGAGATCGTCTAGTCACGCAATATTGTTGCACCCTTGCTTGCCACCACCTTTGTAACACAATATTTCACACCAATCACACCTCCTTCACACTACCATCTCCCTTAATCCAAGAACACCTTTGGATGAGTAATGAGACAAATGTTAAGGTATGAGATTGCTTTTAAGGTACGTTTGGTTAGAGAGAATTTAATGAAATAGAATGAAATTAAAAAATTAGTATAATTTTCAAATAAAATTATGTTTGAGTGAGTAATAAAATGTAAAATCTAAGGGAATGTTCCACCTCAAATTTCATTGGTTGCGGGATTTCAAATTCCCTCTCTAGATGGAAGGATTTTAAAATCCCACAACCAAAAGAATTTAAGGTGAAACATTTCCTTAGGTTTTACGTTTTATTATCTACTTAAACATAAATTTACTTGAAAATTATACTAGTTTCTCAATTCTATTCTATTTTTTCCGACCAAACGCCCCCATACTTTTTAGGAGTATAAGATGCGTTAGTATCAGAATTTTAAAAAGGTTGGAACTAAGTATTAAACATGATTTTAAAAATAATGGTTTATTTTGTAAAATAGTAATCAAGTTTTAAAATTATTTTAATTAGGTCATTGATAAAGTTCTTTGTTCCAATAAGACCACTCGTAATATTTTTGTCCAAATTAGATCACTAAAGTTTTAGGATTGTTTTCAGTAGGTCATTCATAAGTTGCAAAAAATTTAAAAAATTAATTTTTTAAAAGATTAACAATATTTATAAAGAAGTTGAGTTATATTTAAAAAATTGTGCATTATTTAAAACAATTATAAAAAATATGAAGTGACTTAATTATAGCACTTTTAAAACTTTAATAACCTGATTTAAACAAATAAAAATATTAGTGATCAAATTATAATACTCTTAAAACTTTAATAATCTTATTAGAATAAATAAAGATACAAGTGATCTAATTAAAACGATGTTAAAACTTCCTTACTATTCTAATAACTATAAGACTAGGATCAGGAATATTCGTGCTATATTATTATTCGTGCTATATTATTATCCCCAAATTATAAATCTATGGTCATGTTATAATAAAGTTACACACATGAGATACCCGTCGGTCTACTTTTACTTCCTTAAAACTTAAATATGTTCAGTTAACGGATGACACAATTATGCAAATAATAATACATAGGTGAACTTATTCACAACATATAATAGTATTACTTCAATTCACTATTACATGAACAACCCGTCGCATATCTATAAGACTAACTAAATAAATGACTTGTTTAATAAATTCACAGAATTCATGATTTTATCTTGAAATCTTATTACTACTACACGGAATATTAGAATTGATTGTTTGAGTTAAAAATTTAACGTCTAATATACTATCGTTTTAAGTAAAAAAGCAATTAAGATTGTCAATTTATAATTTTTCTTTAACAACAAATCTATCCCACTTGTTTCTTTTATATTACTCTAGAGATAAAAGCGTAAAATAAAATTTGAAAATTAAATAACGAAAAGAAATAAAAGAAAAGGGGTCGGGCAACGTAAGGTGCATATGCGTGTGTTGATGAGAGTATGAACAACCAACACTTGTCTCCAACAAAAAGGAGGACGTGGACAACCATTATTAACTACAATTATTAATATTTTAGAAATATAAAAATAATATACATACATCTTATTTTACTACTTTTATAAAAGAGTAATTTGAGATGTGACATGTTAACATTACAATTATGCTTATCAAAATTTTCCTCATCTCTCTCATCTTAAATAATTATTTTAATTATTACTAATATTATTTAACATTCTTTTATATTTTATAAATTAAAAAAGATCTATTTATTAATATTATTTTTAAATAAACAAATCTTTTATAAAATAATAAATTTGTCTAAAACATAATTTTTAAAAAATACGAATTAAAATTGGTATTTTTAAAAATTCCATTTTCTAAATACAAAATTAATTAATTTGAGAGTTATAATAAAGAAATTTTTAATAACAACATTTTTATACAGTTTGTTTTAGAACAACATTGTTTAAAAATAAAATTTTAAAAGATTGATATCATTGTTTTATTAGTTATAACAATTTCTCATACGTAATTTCAGTCATATCATATCTAATATATTAGAGTATTATTTTATAACTAATAAATTTTATTATATTAATAATTTATTTATTCAACTCGTGTAATATACGAGTTTACTAAACCTAATATAATAACATAATACAACATTGAATAATATAATTATCTCCTTATTTCAAAGTAACATAACTTTCTTTATCTTTCTTTCCGAAAGAAAGAGCACCAAAGTGTAGGCCATAGCAAAAAAGCACGTATCAAGAAGTCGGAATTTTTCATAGGATAAGATATGAAAAGCTACACCTTTTTTTTAAAATTTTATCTAAGATGTATGCAATATAAGTATATTTTCTTCAGAAATTAATTAAAATATTATATTTTAAACTCTATAAATAAAACATCAGATTTAACATAATTTTATATCACTAAAACATGATATATTTCTCACTAAAATGGTTTAGAAGATGTAACCATTTATATACATAACTCCGTTTTACTATGAGCTTATTTGCCTCAAACTAACTCACTGAAATCTGAGTGAGTAGTATTATTATATATGCATATATAATTCAAATGATATTGAAATTTAAACGCATACATGTTCAATATTTAAAATTGATAAAAGAAGATAGTGGAAGCTACCATAAGAAAGCATGCATCTTTTCTCAAAGCATTTTCTTATCATCAATGAAAAAGGGACACAGAGGACAAACGAATACAATGGATCGTTTTTGTCCACATATTATATGGATAAATTCATCAAATACGATCCAACAAAATTTGTTCAATAACACATCAAAATAAAAATCATTTAAGCTCATCAACATAATACTATAGAATTTGAGTAACACTTTTCATATATAATTGGTTAAACTAAATGCTTTATTTAAACATAATAGCTATTATTATTATTATTCAATAGCTATTTTCCTCGCAATCATCCCAAATTTAACTAACAATTACTAAAAGTGATAACTTTTGTTATTATCATTATTATATATATAACGACTTCTGATCTACTCTACTACATTTTACTTTTACTTGTTGATTTAAAACGATAAAAAAACATAAACACCAATAAGACTTATAATAACATTCTAATAATAGCTCTAGCAACGTTAGCCACATTCTCAATATCTTTATTCATCTTTGTTAACGGTGACTTATGACCACTTTCACCAAAACTCCTTTCACAACCTTGAGCCTCAACCGCAGCATCCGCCATCCCATCCTCCGCAAACTTGGGCTGACCACCGTCCAACGCCTGCACCGCCGACGGCACATCGGCCTGAACCACCGCGATATAACGTCGCGCGCACTCGGCCAGTGACCGCCTAAGGTCCGGCCGGGTCCGGTACATCGTCTTGACCTGCTGCATGGCTCGAATCGCCTTGGCCTTGGTTGCACCAACCATTATGAGCCCAAAGTCACTAATGTCACCACTTGAGCTCTTGGGGTTTGTTAAGAGGGTTGACATGCATAGGTTGTATGAGGGTGTGGCTTTGCATGTGGTTTCTATTAAGCTTTTCTTGGCTGTTGTTGTTTGAAAGAGGTGAAGTGAGAGGAATATGAGGAGATATTGAAGCTTCATTGTAAAGTGTTTGATGAGATATCTATCATAATTCATAAGGTGTAGTGTCATTATCTATTTATAAACCTTTAGTGCGATCATGAGGATGATGTACAAGTTGTGATGCGTGGTGTACATGTTTTTGGATGGGAGTGTTGTGGTTTTTAAAGTTTAGGTTGAAGTGAAGATTGCTATAATAAAGTTGATAGTGATAGTGATGTGGTTTATAATTATATAGCATGAGACCCGCACGTTTTCGCGGATAAATTATGAATATTTAGCACAATTAATTATTTTACATACGGAACGAATCACATAGACACATATACATATTATTTTAATTATGATATATATGACTTTCTTTCCTATTGTGCCTAGCATGCGTTACGTAGAAATGCTTATGTAGTTTTTTTAATTTTCAGTTTAAAACTAGCTTTGTATTAAACGTGTCCGTAAAAATACTATATGGTCAAACTGAAATGAATAGGACTAAGCACTTACATGTAGTTTTTTTGCAATACAACATACTGTCGCAAACCACCCGCAGTAGAAAATTGAAGGAGACTATGTTCACAATGCAATAATATTTTCCTCACTTTGGGTCATTAAGTTCTCATGACAAAGATCATATCAACAAGTAATGATATAGTATTCTTGTTTAAAAAATAAATAAACATGGCAATAAACAAAGAAAAACCAATACACAATAACTAACAATTTTCTAGAATGTAATCTCACAAAATAATTTTGGTTCTATCTTGAGAAAGAAATTATCCATTTGATAGAAAATGAAAGTCCATCTAAATTTATGCAAGTTATTGTTTGCTTTAAAATAATCATATGGATGAAACTAAAGCGGATAAAGAGACAACCAAAACAAGGCATTTGGGGCATAAAGAAAAAGTAAACTTCTTGTAAAAAGCAAGAAAGAATTATTTTTAAGACAAATTGTCATTGCAGGTGTTTGACTCATTTATGCAAGCAACTCTATAAGTTTGTCGAAACAAGTGAAATTTAAGTTGTCTTGATAGTGTAGATCAAGGTGCATATAGTTTATTTCACGTTCTATAACACTATATATACATTGTTTCTATCACGTGACAACGTATGTTACAAGATACGTAAATTGAATACAAAAAAAGAGTTGTTTATCATGTCATGATTAGCCCCCACATAACCTAACATAGAATTACCATCAAGAACTTTAGCACCAAGTTAATTTTAATTATTTCAAATTAATGAAAGCTACAACATTTAACATGATACCGATTTCTATCGAATTACACACTAATAGATTTTTTTTATTAAGGAAACATTGTAATAACATATTATAATTAATAGTAAGGTCACATTATTTTGAATTTGATAGCAGTTTTAGTCCATCATCCATGTAACGGTGTCAACTTTGTAAAATGATACTATTTCTATCAAATTACACACTAACAGACTTTTTATCAAGGAAACATTGCAATAGCATATTCTAATTAATAGTAAGGTCACATTATTTTGAATTTGGTAGCACTTTTAGTCCATCATCCATGTAACGGTGCCAACTCTGTAAAATAAATAGATCATTTGAGTAATATGCTAGAACTTCTTCAGGTTAAAATGTAAAATAATATAGATTTTATAACTTCATTGAATTGTAATGTAGATTTCATAAATAGTAAAACAATTTTCAAAAACAGATTCAAATTCAAAATTTTGCAACCCCTTGTGCTACTAAATCAGACAAGGGATACTCGCAATAAATATTATACTTATTTCCAAATACTAAATTTGTACTTTTTTAGTATTTCTTTCTTTCCACATGATACTATTACGAAGAGTAAATAAATATTTTAAGTCTATAAGCAAGATGATTAAAAACTTTACATATCACACAATAGAAAGTCTTATAGAACATCAAAACTTAAAAAATTCCTAAAAGTTTATTTATTGTACAAATAACTACACACAGTTTCACTCATAAAGATAAATTTTATAATTATTATACTAAATATCTTTGAGATACTAATTATTTGTAATGAACATTTACTTTTTTGAAAAAACAATTCAGGTGGGCTCAACCTAGGTTGTTCATGAGCCGAGCTGGACCAAACGGATCTTTGTTCGTGCTTGGCTCGTTTCCAAACCGAATCGAGCCGATCGACTTGTTTACAACCAAGCGGGAAACCTAATGAGCAAATTTCGAGCGTTAATTTTCGAGCGAGTGCGAATGAGCACCAAATAAATTATACATCGAACTATCTTATGTGTCATACAATTTATATTGCGGAAAACAGATGTTAATGACTTAAAAAGCATCACATTTTATAACATAACATTTTTGTGGATATACGTGGTTGATGATGAGGCTAATATTATATCCGATGAGCCGGAGAATGCGTGATTTCATATAGTTCTAAACCAATTATTAAACCTAGATTAGAATTGTTTTAGTATGACTGTCTAAAACATCTAAATACAAGTACATTTTAGTGAATTAGTAAACAACGACTAAACCTCTAAACACTACTGAAGCTGTTGTATGCTGACCCGAGAAAGATGTCAGGCTGGTTTGAGGCTGCCCTAAGGAAGGAGTACCACATCAGGTGGGTTAACTTCAGACCCCAACAGCCTACAAGGTACATCAGAAGGTCTGAAGTTGATGTCATTACTGGAAAGCCAAAGATCGTGTTGAAGTGGAGTCCTCCGCGCACGATGTCAAGAATCCAACTCAGGGAAATGCCACAGGACTTCACTCCACACTTTAAGTGGTGGTACTACGATTGGAGGACAGGAGAAGCGGTCATAGTCCTAAACAAAGAGGGCCAAATGGATACTATCAGGGTATTTGACCCAATGTGGCTTACCAACTTGTCAGCTAATGATGTTTACACTCTATACAAATGGCCACTGTTTCTATGATACGCAGGATATAGTACAAGCCCTCCAGTTCCAGAATGTCATAAGACTCTGATTTGCATTTGAGATTCATGCAGGAGTCATAAAAGAGGATAAGTACAAGAAGTATGAGGAGGTAATGAAGAAAACAAGACATTAGAGAGATCTAGGTCCAAGGGGGAGTTTGTTGATACATGTTTGTCCCTAGATCATGATATGAATGTAATAGATCTTGTTGTCTGATTCTGATATAATGTTTGAAATGATTAATGAAATGATATTGGTTGTTTGTTATTTATAATATTTAATATTTCATTAATGAGTCGATGTTGAATTGGTTAATTAGGTTTGTGGTTGTTTAAATTCTTGCACATAATGTTATATTAATTAATACATTCAAACTTAACAAAATGAAGTGCTCATGCGATTGGACCATACGCTACATTTTGGTATGATTTTTTGTGTTCTATTGCGAGGTAGTGCTGCTTTGCGAGTGTTCCACTCAAAGGTTAACAGGACACTAATGGCATCTTCAACCATAACAACATCAATGTT
Organism: Flaveria trinervia; assembly: GCA_025506515.1. Lineage (NCBI taxonomy): Eukaryota > Viridiplantae > Streptophyta > Magnoliopsida > Asterales > Asteraceae > Flaveria > Flaveria trinervia. The sequence goes on along the minus strand of CM046443.1, from coordinate 97,483,888 downwards.
AATAGCAAAAACAATAATAAATCATTAATCATCATCAGCAGAAGAACATTGAATTGCATACCCTCTCATGAAGCTGGGAAGTTGGTTGAAACCACGACCACTGGCACCACCACTATGGCTAGAAGCACTGTGATATATCATCAAACTTGACAAACTGTGCCATTTGTCCGGCCGCCAAGTGAGCATGGCACAAATCATTATTTATATACATCCTTAATGTATGTTTGCAGATACTTGATCAATAACCCTTTTGCGTGTTGCTTTTATAAAAAAACATTTTTGATATAAAAATCCACAAAATGCAAGTTATGCAAAAGTTTAGCATATTTACCTACAGATATGGCAATTGTGCTCCTTTGATATCTGCATAATGCAATGAAACAATATAAATCTGTGATTCTAAGTACATTTGTATTAGTTAATTAGCTATACGACTTACACATAGGATAGCGATTGCACAACCTCTTGCAACTTATCTACAGAGAAACCAATCTCTCGACTCTTGAAGACTTTGAATGAACAAAAGCCCTGTAGCGAGAGATAAAGGGCCATTGCCTCAAGCTTACAACCTAGAACATAACAATAGAAACATAACATGATTGTATTCTCATTGATGTAATAAAATGATTAATCGATAATGTTACAAAACATATAACAACGATAGAAGGAACATCAAAACTCCCAGGAGCACCATGGGACACATCCATTCCAAAGATTATGGTGGGAGTGTTTGATACCAATGGTATAAAATGCAAATGCTCGATAGGCAGCAGAGAGTTTATACCACCCATCTGAAATAAAACAATATTAACATTATACCAAATTAAGATCTAAAAAAACAAGAAACTAACCCATTGTGAGATAACAAAAGCTTAGCAACTTATCAACCAAACATGTAGTTATGAATAGATTTTTCAAGTGAATCCGAGATGACACATTTACAAAAATCTGTAATAAACACTTTACTCAAAATGTAATAAATAATTTCTTAATTTTGCAAGATACAAGTTAATCATACCAGTTCAATTTTAAGGTTATATCGCAACTTAAATTTCACCAAGCAACTTGTTTAAATCATTTCATTTCCTCTACACCTCCATAATAATGAACAAAAACAAAACACCTACTATTAAATTCTATTTAAAACATATAAGACATTCATAAACATTACTGGAGCTTTAGAACAATAGAACCCAAACAATCTTTACTACTATACAAGATAAAATTTCACAAAGACTAAGTAGCAAACCATAGAAAATTATAAACATTACGATCACTTGTCATAATAATAATAATAATAATTAAGTAGCACTGCTGTTAAATTTACCATGCACTAACCCTTTCCAAAATCAATATTTTCTTAAAAGTAAGACTTCTACTATTCGTATACACCAAAAGTTCACCTTAATTCAGTTATGAAAATCTAACTTGATGGATCCAATAAATACAAACTTTATACATCTGGGCAGTTTTATACACTTTACACCTATTAAACCAATAAAATTTAGGCGGATGATGTTGTAAAAAAGTCAAACAATAAAGTTTGATGCTTTTTAATATCCTTTCTCAATTTGATAATGATTTATTAGGCATCATATATCTTATTGATATGTCAAATCTAAACTAATATGATGATAAAAACTCTCAAGAGTAACAATAATAGGTATATATGGGGAACTGTGTGGTCGTGGTAATCCAGAGGTTAATCGTACTATGGCAACTTTACGTAAGGCGGAGTTTGGTTGTTCCCATTATATTATCTTAAAAGGATTATTACAACATTTTAGTGTGCTATTTGTTCTTAGAGGGATCATAAATGCAGCAAAACCCACTGTTGGATAGTAACATTATTAGAGCTTTCAAACCTAAACAATGTCTTACATATAAGCTTAAATTCCGTAAATACTAATAATTAGCAGACTAAACATAGTTATAATCTTCTTTGATAACAATAAATCTGTATTTTAATTTCAAATGGGTTGTTTGTGTTAAGGTAAACTAAAGACTCACCCATGTAAACTAACAAAGGTTAGGATGCTATTCCAAATTGAAACCAGTCATATTAATTTAAAACAAACAAACTGTGATATTCATTAATCAAACTTGCAAACTATGAAACAATGTATTGGTTAGTTTCTATACAGGAGTATGGACTTGTTTATTGATTGTAATAAGTCTTTTGTATGTTATTCTAAATTAAAATCAACAGTCATTCTTAAACACTCCTAGAGCTTTAGAACTTAAAAGCCTTTACTACTTTATAAAATTTAATTTCATAACATAAAAACTATTATCAGAACATAGAAAGTTATAAACATTATGGCCAATTGTCATAAGAAACATGATTTAGCAACAATAAAATTGGCATGATTAATTTAAATGGGTTGTTAGCTGAAAAAGAAGAAACTCGGTGGTGACTATGGCTCGATGATGTATTGAATAAACCAAAACTGCACAGAAGTGCTTCACAATGACGTAGTTCAGAAGGCTTAAATCCAAAGTAAACAATATGCAAGTTAACAAACCTTAGAAAGCGAAATCATAACATTCCAGATTCATAAAACTAAACAAGAAAATTCACATGTACTTACCACTTATTAAAGCTACTTTGGTCTGAGGAATTTGAACAAAAGGCACCAACAAATCAATTCATGTCTTAATACTTAGCTTTCAGCAACTTAAATCATCACCATCAAGAGACTATAACCACAAAACAAAATTTGAACATCAGTTAAATCTAAAGGTCTAAAAGAACAACATAAATGAATGCAACAATATTAGGGTAATTTATCGATAGAACTAAAATCAAGATTAAAATTGCATCAATCTTATTTGAGTCTCCCACTATCCTCTAATTAGATCTCAAAACCCCAGGACACATTTACCAATTCCACAGTGAGAGGAAGTTATCAAATTATATTGTTGCAACACAAAATTAGATCGTCAAGTATTGAGTAAAGAACAAAACAAGCACTTACCTTTTAAGAACCCGAATTCATCAAAATCAAAGGGAACCATCAGAAAGAATAATAATCATAAAAAACAATTGGAAACAGAGAGAGTCGTTAATGGGGAAGCAACATCTTACCAACTATCATAATCACCGGAGCAACGCCTTACAAATACTGAACAACACAATCGACCATTCTATGTGGTGAGAAGGAGAACAATGCAGTTGAAATCAAGACATTTGAAATCGACTGTTCCATGTGATGGTATAGGAGCACATCAATGTCGGTTTCACTGCCTTCATTCAATCGATGATTCCAGTTGTTGGAGAGGGTAACAGAAGGGCGATTGGAGTGACCTGTGTTGATTGTACGGTAACGGTGATGGAGGAGAAAGGAAGAGGCGCGTCTTACAATGATGCAATTACCGTTTTATTCAAAGTTATGTATTATATAGAGAATATAGATAAGTTATTAGTTTTAGTAAACCCGTGTATTATACGGGTTGAATAAATAAAATATTGAAATAATAAATTTATTAATTATAAAATGATATTTTAAGATATATGATACGATTAAAATTAAGTATCAGAAATGACTATAAATAATAAAACAATGATATTAACATTTTAAAATATTTTAATTTATTTAAAAATAAACATTTTATTTTAAAACAAACCGTATAAAAATTTTACTTTTTAAAAAAATTCCTTATTACAACTCCCAAATTTGTTTATTTTTTGTTTTAATAAATTGAATTATTAAAAATATCAATTAAAATGTATTAAAATAATTTTTTTAGTAATTAAGGTAATTATTAATAAGAGAGAGATGTGGGAAAAAAATAGTGAGAATGATTATGGTGTTGACACGTGACACCCCCAATTACCCTTTTATTAGAGTAGTAAGATTTTTTTTTGGAGTTTTACGTAACTCAATAACGAATTTTAAAGAACATGACACAAGCAAGCAACAATGATAGCAATGCAAGTTGACACGTCATATACGTATACTACATCATTATATGAGTTCCAGCTCTTAATCTCTAGACTTCCTTTAAGGTGGGGGAGGGGGCACCCACGCCATAACCCCACGGCGGTGTGCGGAGCCACATGCCGTTGACGGTTTCCCATGCCGCGTCATTCGGTCATTTCACAATATCTTAATGTCGGGATATTGCGGATATTTTCTCTCCATTTGCGTTTCTTCCTCACGCAGGCATCCCTCATGGTGTGAGCACCCCCTGTCACACCCCGACCAAAGCGGCGGAACATGCCGGGGCGCAACTAAGATTGTTCAAATGCACACGACAATATTAAAGTGACAATATTTAATCTACTCATTCATTTCATAACATGTTCTTACAAATACAAGAGAATAAATAGTTCTTAACTAATAACCTAACGGTCCAAAATTAAGTAACGTCTTTAAATCTTCAATCAACCGATAATCAAACCTGTAGCATTGCATAAAATATGTCCTGTCAACATGTATGTTGGTGAGCAATTCCATGACTTTATAAATATAATATAAGGCAAAAATCCACAACTCAAATATGTGAAGCCGTAAATAAAAGTGACAATTGAGGTATATCAATCATAAATAAACGAGGCTCCTTTCTAATTGATAAAACTACCATATTACAAGGAGGAGCGTATGATCATACTTATTGAGGATGAGGCTAAACGATCAAAAGCAATAAACATGTAGCAATTAATCATATGAGGTATATAACATACAATTGGACAATTATTCTAAGCAACACATAACCTAGAGGTTGTGGGTTGAGAATCTAGATGTTAAATCATTTTTTTGGTTGAGTAAGTATGCTTGCTACCCCTAAAGTATAGAAGAGAAAACGGGGATGAAATTACTCACATGGAATAAAATGACGTTGATGAATAAATTTTGAATAAAATCCTCAAGCGAGTCCGACGGTTTTAACGTGCGTGTCCTAGATTGAAAGATCTTGAGTAAGTATTGAGTCTTGAAGATGAAATATAAATGGTATAAAAGTTCATAAAAATAAGGCTTGGGTTTTCGGGAGTTTTAGTTATATTTTACAAAGTGTGTTTAAATAACGTAAGTATAAAATGAGTTTTACAAGAAAACGGGTCCTTGATGTTTAGTTTTACTCAACCATTATTAAGTTTTACATATGGGAGTTGGTTTAGTGCTAGTATGCACGATCCCATTAATATAAGCATCAAGGTCCGACTTACACTCTCTTAAACCCGAGTTTGAGACTTTAATTAATAAAGAAATTCGCTAAACCCGATCTTAGTATAAAACCAAGTTTGGTTCCGTCATACCATAATATTATTAATACAAATAACATAAAGTGAAACATAAGTTAAAAAAAATTAGGAAAGATTTTTCTTTTGGCGTTTGAACGGTGACTAGCTCGTTAAGACGATAAGTTCGACTTTTACTCGGGTTTATTTTTACCTGAAACTTCGTTTCAGCTAATATTTATTCTAACACTTCCAAAATCTTAAGTAATATGAGTAATATAAAGTAAAACATAACTAAAAAGATAGGTTGAACTTTTGGTGGTTTGAACATTGACTAACTCGTTAAAACAGGTGTTCGGTTTACTCGGTTTTTACCCGAAACTTGGGTTCAAGCCAAGATTTGCTCTACACCTCCATATCAACCATATAATAACTAAAATATCATGAAAAACTCAGATCTAAAGTGTTTGATGTAACATGGTCACTTAAAAGTTATTTAAAGTGCTTAAACGAGCGTTCGGTTGGTTCGGTCTTTGACTCGGTATGAACCCGAGGATGGTTACCACATGTCCAAAACCATTGAACTTAAAATAAGGAAAAACTTACAGATCTAAACTCAAACAAGAAGTTAATCGAGTAAACTTCCCGAAAACGACCCAAACGGGTCTAAAATGCATAAATATGAGTTTGAATGCCCACAAGACTTAAATAAAGATGAAAATGGTTTTTTGAACATAAAATAACTTAGAAAAACTGAAAATAACCAAAATTACATACCCCAAATGATTTGAAATGCAAGATTCGGCTCCGTTGACTTTTAAAAGTCAAACTTAAGCAAAACTAGCTAGAACAACTTACAAGATCAAAAATTTTGGGAGAAGAAGATGAAAATATGCAGGTGAAATGGTTGAGAATGAGTGGTATTTATAGGGAAAGATTAGGGTTTGAGGAAATGGGTAATGCGTTTGTCCGGTGGGTAAAAGGGTGCACTTTGATTCTTTTATTTAAAATAAATTTTAATTTAAATAAATTATGACCAGGTATCTATATGTTTGGAGGGTTCTAGAATAGTTATGGGTTAGGTCTTGGTTGGTTTGGATGGTTAAAATACAAGTCCGGACCTTAAACGAACCGAAAACGTTAAAAGAACCGATTTTGCTGAAACGAACTGTGGGTCACGCCACGACAAGTATGAAACATGATTACAACAGAAAATCCATCATTTTATTAATATTCAAAGATCCGAAGATCAAAACGAGTCGGGTTTACAATATATGATAAAAATACAAAGCTAGTCGAAAATGACGAATGTCACACCTTCCGCTCATGACATGGCTTGGTGTGATGTGATGTGACAAATTCTGATTATTGAGTATACGATATAACGTGATGTATATGACTATATGGTATTATGGTGTTGATACCCCACCACCCTAATGAGTTAAGAAAGTGAGCTTATGTCAAATACTTGATAAATTCCTTATTTGCAAGAGGATGCTAAATAGTCTTAGATGTATGTAAATGATGTTTTTATCTCAATAAAAAGTTGTGAATGATCTTTATAACAGGTGTAGTTTATCAGTCGTTCTCTTAACGTACGTAAATGACTTTGTTAAAGCATTCCTATCACATTCTACATCTCCAACCCTATCTCAATTGTAGGAAAATCATTTCAAAAATCATCCCAACTCATTCCTAGTTATACCCTATTATCATATTATTTAAGGAAAGCAAAGTGGTCTCCTGTAATAGGGCTCGCTATACTTTTTTGTGAATAATATAAGTGGTAGAAAGAGAAAATTAATACAACAAATTTAATTGAATAAAGATAAAAATGAGAAATTAAATATGAGAAATGTTTAGAAGTTTAATAAATAATGTTTTATAGTTAAATATATATAGTCAGATAAACTTACATCACAACGTTAACTCTTTCAAAGTGTACTTAACGAGCCCGTAGCTTGTTCTAAACTGCTCACGATTCAAACCAAGTATCAAAGTTGTTTCCTCGATTCACCTCACCTGGCATTCATGTAACCATTGCTAGACACCTCCGAACTCGGTGTACGCCAATCATTGGATCACGCTGAAACTAAATTCTGACCCTTTAAACTCGATGGTTTTGATGGTTACAAGTTGCTTGATTCATAGAACATTGTTACCTTTGGAACAACTATTGTTTATGATATAATGATTTTGAGGATCTTTAGGATTCAAAGATTATTACATCCGTGTTAGTAATTATTATTTAGTTTCTTTTTCAGATCATTGTGAAAGATAAATGTTAGAAAGCTAATGAAGATGACTGTTGTTAACACCAACAAGAAGGGTAGCATGAGATTAAGGTATATTTGTAGCATATCCAGATTTGATTCTGCAAAAAACAAAACACAATAATTAGAAAAGTAATTGAATAAGAAATACCCAACTCTTTAATCGTCAAATAAATAAATAATCATAGGTTGTGATGATGGAACTTTGTCAGTTTGGTGTTCTGATAAAATTTCCAAATGGAATGTTGTTCACGTCCAAGGTTCATTATTAATCTTTAATTGTTTCTCATATATGATTTTCTTTCTTATTTGTTTTATTTTTTCTCTTCTAGTCTTCTTCTATAGACAGACATATAACCTTAATCAATAATTGTAGGCAATCTTTTAATTGTTTTGATAAAGAAGTAGAAGAGCATTTGACAAGGGCTTTGAGTGATAGAGTACTACTGTTATCAAAGAAACTAACAAGTTCATTAAGGTTGCAAGGTGCTTGGATAATCATTTTAATATCTTTATTAATTAATTATTTGCAGATTATTTTTTGTAATCTTTATGATCCCACTAATATGCATATGCTTATTTATACTTAGCAACCACTGCTTTCTGCAGCTTCAGTACCTCTTGAGGTGTTTCCTTATGTTGAAACGTACTGTTGCATCCACATTCACATGAGGGTGAGATGGTGCTTGGTTAATTTTTAGTTTTTTTTTACTATTTTATTAGTTATGTTTCGAAGATTATTATTTTGTTTCAGATGTGGGCATATGTGCGGTCTAGAATTGCAATGTGTGATCAGTGTATTTACATGACACTTGTCTACGTTTCTACTAATACATATGGTTTGAACTATAAACCAACTTTATAGTGTTGGTTCTATTTGTTTGCACAATTATATTAAATTTTCATATCCTAGAATGCTAGGTTTTATTTATATACTAACTCTTAATATTTTTCATTCAGAAGTAAATGAGAGCACCTCCAACATATATTATAAAACACATGTTTTATGATCAAATAGCTTTATGATGCAATAGATCTTCCCCTTTTTTGTTTTTATATATAAGGATTAGAGATGAGATTAGTTACTCGGGTGAAATGTAGTTGGGTATTTTATGCAATTGTTCTTCAAATGTTTGGGCTCTCATGTATTTTGTGAAATACAGATTGGTGACTCGATTATAACACCATGATATCTGATAATGGAGTGCAATTGGCTTTTTGCATCAATTATAATTGCGTTCATGCTACATGGTATACTGAATGATGTGTGTTGGAATTGTTAGATTATAAATATATACTTGAATCGAGATGTTAAAATGTAATTCAAGTTAGTTATTTGTGTAGTTTGATACTTATTTTGAATTCACAAGATAAATATTGAAGGGAAGAGTGGAGATTCAATGCTATCTAGTCGATTTATTTTTAGGGCGTATGTGACCCGTTATCTTATTACCGTTCTTGATGGTGATTTTTTAAAGATTTTATATCAAAGGTTGTGTATTGGTATATGATAGATTTACATCCTCTTTGAGTTGTTTTATATACTTTTTTAAGCTAAAATTTTATACATAATGTCATAGATCCACCCCCTCCTCCCTTATGGTTTGTTTTTTTTCTTCACATATACATTACAATGGCTTCCTATTTTTTAAATTTTCAAAAGATAGATTTATTTGTCATTGTATTATATTTTTTTTAACATCTGATTTTGGGGCTTCATACTTCTAACTAGGTTTGATCCTAGGTGTTTTGAAAGAGTATATTGACTATCAATTGAAGTGACTTACATTACATGACGTACATCATATGAAGATTGTTTTGTTAATTTTTTTTAGTTTAGATAATTTTTTTAACTCATTAATTAAAGGATTTGTACTTTGATCTTAAACAAATATATTTTGTTTAGAATGCAAAGAAAAATAGTTATCTTATTTTGATATAAAAATACCCGACCACCGAACAAATATAAAACTAGATATATAAACTACAGATGTATAGTTGAAAATGATGTAGTTGAAAATTTTATTTACCAAAATTTATGAGTCAATTATAATTTTCTTCTCAAATTCAAATTTTATTCTAATTAATCTATACATATGATGCGTTTTCTTAAAAATCGTTATAACAACAAAAAACTAGTTATCACATGTTAAACTTTTTTTGGTGCCTAAATGTATTAAGATATTTAGGAAAAGTAACTCATAAAGATCCGACCAACATATCATAACGTTTTGTAACTTTTTTATCTTATTTCCTGAATTGAAACATATATATAATGTCACACATTAAATAACTTTTGCTAAACTAACATCAATATTAATCATTCTATTTCTGAAACAACTCAATAAAATGTTCGATAATCCATTAAAAAGTGTGATTTTTAATCAAACCATACAAACCTTACTTTTAACCGATTCAAAGATAACATTTTAATAGATTTATTAAGAAGTTATTAAACAAACCCTAATTCAAAATAGTTCTATTATTACTTTATCATTACCTAAGGTTTTATAAAGTGATAAGTCATAAGACTGGAAACCAATAACCACACTGGTTTGATTGTGAGATATGGACCAACATCAAGTTTAGTTAAACAAGATGGGCTTTAGCTACTATATTATGGTTAAACTAGTAACCCGAGTTAGGAGTCGGATCGATTTAAATTTTCTTTTCTTTATTCACTCGATTTGGATATAAAGATTAGGTTATAACTAGGTAATGAGCCCTTCGTTCCAGATATCCACAATTAACACTTCATCCCCATTAAGTAATGTTTCAATTGATATATTCAAAATTAGGAGAGTCTTTGATAGTATTTTAATGATTATTAAAAGGCTATAATTTAATGGTTTATAAAAAGATAATCTTAATGCTGAATGATTCATAATTAAAATATAATTTTATTGTTGAATGTTTAAGAGATACTAAAAAATGTTACTAGTTATCCATTTAAAATTAAGATTATCTTAGTCATTGAAAAACTAAGAAACATTACCTTACAAGTTGTTGGTTCTGAAAACATTATTATTTGTTAATCATATTAATTCTGGATTAATACCTCAATATTACAAAATCACAACTTATAACCTACAACAGCATACGAATAATGGCTCGAACCACATTAGCAACATCATTCATCTCATGGTTCAAACCCGTCATCGGAGACTCATGCCCATGCTCACCAAAACTCCTCTCACACGCCTGCGACTCCACCGCGCTATCCGCCATTCCGTCCTCAGCAAACTTCGCCATACCGCCTCTCAACGCCTCGTTAGCCGAAGGAACATCAGCATCAACCACAGCATGATAAGCCTTTGCACAATAATCCAACTCCTGTCTCAACTCGGGTCGGGTCCTTTTAAGATCACCAACGTGTCTAATGATCGCGACGCCTTTGGCTTTAACCGCAGCGACCCCGATTAGCGCTAGCCCTGTTAGATCAGCATTTTGGCTCTTGAGGTCTGCTAATAAGATCTTGAGGCATAGGTTGAATGAAGGTGTGTTCTTGCAGGTGTTCTCTATGAAGCTTCTGTCTGCCATTGCTGAAAATGGGGTTTGTTGAAGAAGAAGAAGGGTGAAGAAGATGGTGAGTGAAGATGAGAATTTCATTGTGAAGAATTGAAGGGGATTAGGTGTAGTTTTGTGGTTCTTGAATTTGAATGATGGTGTTTTTGGTGGATATTTGTAGGGTATTTGATGTAATGGTTTTCACATGTTTTTTAAAAAGTTGATGTTATTAATGTGAGATTTGAGTTGTCAATAGTATAGAATACGTAACAAAATTACAAGATTCGAAATAAAATTTCAGTCAAAAGCTATTTTAAAATAAGGAAAAATCACATATATGAGTATTTGACCGAATCAGAAAAGCTAATATAAACATTTAATTTCTAACACCTTTATTTTTGATTTCAATCATTGGACACATACGAAGTGGAAGGAGGAATATACACGTGTACTCGACTCCACTAGAGCTAGCTTGTGACGATATGTCGTAGATGAGACCGACAGCTAAGTGCATGTCACCGGTCGTATCCTATGGCTCCATTTTATTGGGCAACTAAGTCATAGTTGCATAACAAATAATAATAGTTATTAGAACAACCCATGGAATCAAATAGTAATAGCCTTCCATTCGCAAACTAGGAGATGATTCATGAAAAATTAGGCAATGGGAAACAAATAAATTTTGGATTGATTCTTGGACTACTAAATTGGGAGTGGACCGAGAACCCCAAATTAATGAAGTCATCCAACAGATTCAAGCATGCGTATGGTTACTAGAATTTGTTTACAGTTAAATCAATCAAGTCCCACTTTAAACATAAGGTTGACAATCATACCACTCAAGTATTTAAATGGAACAATTGGTTTCCTTTAAAAAAAGTTTTTGGATGGAGGGCCTACGAAATCGTTGGATCATATGCTTCCGGAGTGTTATATCTAAGTATGAGCATTTGGTATCTAATACTCGTACTAGTACCCAACTGGTACCAAAAATATATTTAAGGTACCGGTACCGGTACTTTACTCAAAAGTCCCGTATAATCCCGATAGTACCTGAATACGAATAACCTATTTTGAAAAAGGAGGGATAACATAGTGATCAAATCAAAGATTAACTTTTTTTAGTATTTTGAAACTTTTGATATTGGTATTGATCTTATTGGTATTTATTATTTTAGGATGAAAATTATCACCAGGAAACGAAAACATTTTGTTATATTTTTGGTCAATGTTGCTTAACAACTGATAAGTGGTAAGCATGTGTGAAATTGTTGATATTTAGAATGCATGGTCAAGTATATGCAGTATTTTTGTTGGACATATGGATGCTTTTTTTATATTTATTTTTGTTTAGTTATTATAAACTTTTAGAGAGGTATGAGATACCAAACATGTACTAGGTAACGGGTACAAAAACATATACTAGGTACCGTAACCAAACATTCACCATGGAACAAACCTAAAAATAATGTTGTGGAGGTAAAGGGTACTAATGAGGCATCGGGTACCGAAATACCAGTACCATACCGGTATCAAAACCTGTACCCATATACCAAAATCGGTACCAGTACTCGTTTTTTATAAATTTCGGGATCGGGTATTTTCGGTATCAGTACTTGTTCAATACAAATACAGTACCAAGCTCATCCCTAGTTATATTGCTTCTATCGTGTGGCACCTCGTTAGCTTTTGGTGTCCTATACCTCCCATATATGTCTTCACTGTCAATGATATTCTTCAACTACATAAACAAGAATACTACAACGTTACGAAAACGAAGACTTGCCCATCGGTGATGCTAATTACTTGTTGGGCAATTTGGAAGGCATGGAACAAAAAAATCTTTTCAAATAGGAAGCTTCGGTAACCAATATTACGGAAGAAATTAAAGTCTTGGGATATCTTTGGATCAAATCTAGAGCCAACCTTCATAACTTTAATTGGAAAAACCAGGTTAATTTCTTATTTTAAACATTGTAACCTTACATTTACGTGCCGCTTAGCCACTTGCTAACCGGTGGTTCTAATTTCTGGGGTTAAGAATATTGTTGTTAAGAAAAGAAGTGCTTGTTTTTCAATTTGATGTATCTTAAAAAAGTTAGGGTCATACCGTTAACTACAACTTCTAGAAACAAAACAAAACTGAAGATAAAATAATATAACACGTGAAATGAAGAAATGAATAATAAAGATTTTTTTACGGCCAACGAATAATTATTAAGCTCGATCACCCGGGTAAACTCATTGGCGAAAGACCACCCACGTCCGCGAATACAGACAGCGCTGGTGATCGGCTCGCCCACCATTCCAAGAGAAACCCACCACACAAAAGCTTACTATGGTAAAACGCTTGACCCACTTGAAGCATATTACACCTAATGAGACTCTAACCCATGACCTTCACTTTAAAAAGTCATAGGATTCCATCTCGTAAACCATTTGATCTAGGACTCATTGACAATAATAGAGGTTAAACAGATGAAACCTGAGTAGACGACAGTAACAATATGAATAACAAGAGAAATGTTTCAGTGAAAAAAGAAAAATATACAATTAAACCAATGTCATATACTCATAATATCTCAAAAGAACATTTGAAGGGTATGCATGAAAACTATCACCCTTCTGTCACATACAACCCAGCCCGACCCGACCCGACCCACAATCTACAAAATGTACAATTCCACTCCATTCAATCCATCCAAAACCCTGTATCCTATTTTCAATCAAAACTTCCAACAAAAAGAAGAAAAAAGAAATACAAACTTTGTTGTCTGTAATTTGTCTATTCCCCTCTATGCACAAACCTTAAAAAAAAGGAAAGAAAAAGCCTCTTCAATTCATAAGCCTGAAGAAACCAGGATGCCCAGGTGCAGAATACTCGACAAAACCACGAGGTACACTATTCAGGTTCATGGGTACCGTTTGGCCCGAGTCTAAAAACACGGGGCGCGTATCAACAAGTTGCATGTTCTTGGGTAATTGAGACGATTGGATAACTGATAGTGTGATATTTCCAGTTACACCTTTGTGACCCGTACCAAGAGTCTTCTTAAATCCATCTTGTATTGAATCTAGATTCAAGAAATTGTTCTTTCCGACGACTAATCCCCAGTAATACACGACGTTTGGATCTTGTATAGTTGCATCAAAGTATTCGGTAGGGTTTGGATCATAGAAAACATGTACCTCCTCCAGCTGCAACAACATTACAGCAAATCTTGCAATTAGTTGTATAAATACATAAATCTTTTAACGCGTCTTTTATATTTTCAGCTTTTATAGTTGTTTGATGATGATGGATTTACGTTTGTTTCTTACCTTAACTAAAAGACCACGCAATCGTGATTTGACCCAGCCTATCCAATCACCTAACTCATCTTCCTTAGAAGTTGAAAGGCATATCTTTAGAAATTGTTGGTAAATCTTGGAGTAAGGATAGGGTTCAAAAAGGTTTCTCCAATCAAATTGTGCCTTCAAGAGATCCTGCACCAATACAAATTTCTTGAACTGAACTCGTATAAAAAAGGATCTGTTTTTAATGTATACAACCTCAGAAAACATTAATGTAAATATTTGCATACTACCGTTTTTTCTAGGCAGAACTAACACATCCATTTTGCATTAAAAAGTAAAAATGTAACCAAAAGTACTATCAGGCCAGCCCGACCTGACCTACTATTTTTGACCTGTAATGAAAATAAGATGTTACCCGAACCACCCACACAGACCAGGCCGGCCCATATTGCCACCTCTTATATACACATACCTGAGTATGACGATAACCTCTGCCAAATTCAGTTCTGATCTTCATGAAAGTGCTGGTGGTGATATTTGAATGGCAATACTCATGCGGACTGCTAGGAAGCTGAATAGGCATTAACGATCGTGTTTCAGGGTGATGACGTAGCATCTTAATTTCTTGTTGTAGAAGTACCGGTGCGGGCCATGGCCATGAAGCAAATGTCTTAAAGAAGATTGAAACGAGGCCAGCCAAGCTCACATTAGGATTTCTTTGACAAACAAAGGCTGTTAAAACCGCCAAATGGACACCCCCAAAGAACCCAAATAACTGCAAAATGAATCACGTTATACGACTATTAAAAAAGGAAATCATTTATGTAAATGTCAACGAGTGGAGAGATTATTCTTACATTACCATACAGACCTCTCCTTTTTGCCCATAATTTAACGCAACGCAGTAATTGCTGGAATATCTACAATACAGTATGAATAGAACATCACTTTATTTAAAGTTCATAAATCGTGACTTTATTTAATGTTACATATAAATTATTCCTACCTTAACATTTGGAACAAGCTGCAAGATACTATTATTTGCACGTACGCCGGATAAACTCTTCCAACTTGTTTCATCAATACCGTTTAAGAACAACGGGTTGAGTATATCAACATTCTGCAAATCAAATTCATTTAAAAGTGTGTATCATGTTTTTAAACCATTTCAATTAAACTAATTTCAAGAAGACGAAAAAGTTACCTCAGGGACAGTTGTTACTTGAAGTTGAGCATAAGGCAAGTCAATTGAAATTCCTTCGAATTTAAATCTCATTAAGGGAACCTTTGCATCCTTAACACAATGGATATCCGACACTTCTACCCTTTTCGCAAGAATGTCATGTAGAACTATGAAAAAATCCTCCTGCACAACATGTCAACATTATAACACATTGTCATGTCAGGTTTCTAGATTTCTATTTTAGTGCATAGGAATTAAATGATGAAATATAAGATGACTCACTGTCAAAGAGGCAAACCAAGGGCCAACACACAGAGCATCAATATCTGATTCTGCATTATGTACCTAAACAGAATTTGAAAACAAATCAGAGTCCAACATATCTTTTAACCATGAGAACCTTTTAGGCCGTTACCAGAAAACTCACAAGACCACGCTGATATTCACATTCGGCAGGTGACCTTCAAGGGGGTTGAAGGCAAAAAACAAGAGGAAGTCGGTTCAAACTTAAGCGTCTACTAGACGGACTCAATAGCTTCCCATTGTTCTACCCCCTTAAAGGCTTTAGTCTAACATATTATGCTACGAAGAGAAACGAAAAACAAATGAAACAGAAACTCACACCAAGACCATATGATCCATATGTTAGTATGGTTGCTGAGGCAACTTTAATATGATTTGGTGGCAGCCTGTGTAGGTAAGCAACTTTCTTAATCCACTTGATCACTATCTGCATGAACAATCAATGTAGATAATATACAACAGACATACATGAAATTTCACAAGAACTGAAGAAGAAATACCATATTGCATTCAAATTCTTTATAATCTCACTACCATACAAGCAGATTATTTCATTGATTTTGCAACTAATACTTTAAAACCATGGGACTAAAATTCATTGATTTTGCAACTAATACTTTAAAACCATGGGACTAAAATAAAGATGAACCCTGGAAGAAATGATACCAAATTGATCACAAGATGAAAATATTAACTGAATTTAGAGCATTACCTCTTTAAGCTTCCGAATCACATCGAACCTCCTCTGTTCCTCTTTTTGAGAAGGCACAAGACCCTCATCGTTCATAAACTGAAACAAAAACAATGCAAAAAGAATAAATAATCTGGCAGAGTTTCTGTCAAATATTCAATAAAACATAACAAGTTCGACCTAAATGGCTAAATCACATCCAGCAAGAACTAATCAAGAAATCAAAGTCAAACCAACCAACAAAACATCAAATTAGGGTTTTCCAAAACAGTAAAAATGTAAAATCCTACCTGTTGAAGGGATATTGATCGCTCCTGTTCGATCTGAGCCACCAGAGCTGGATTCAAAGCAAACTGAACAGGAACCAACACCAGATGATTGTGATGATGATGATTATGAACGAAATTAGGGTTTATGAGATTCAGTGACGCGTAATTGGGGACAACAACAGGTCTGCCGCTTGGATTGTTACAGTCGATGACATAATCCATAAACAAAGAAAGAATCACACTGTTTTTAGGGAAAAATAAAACTGAAATCGATCAGATCGTTTAGAACTTTCACCAGGAAGATGAATTGACAGATGGTTTTGAACAAGATTTATTACAGAGAGATTTCAAGAAAAGGGGAACGTTAAATTCAAAGCAAAGACAAATAAGTGAAACGGAGTTTGTTTCAGTGATATAAAAACTTTAATTCTTCTTAAACAAATGATATTATTAAGATTATGAAAATTTTGTTACGGTTGGTCTTTGAGTTATAGGATCTTTAAACTAATCGGCGAGTCGGGTAAAAACGTTGTTTTTGTTCGCGAACGTTTGTATTTACTCCGGTGATCGGAGTTATAGTCTTTGTTAGCCATTAAAGAAAAAGTAAATTAAAACCTTAAAGTCTATAAAATACGTTGTAAAAAGTGGTAGTTTATTATGGGGTGAAAAATGGATTTTACGCGGCTAAACTTCTTCGAAAACAAAGGAGAATATGCGTTGTGACAACACGTGTATGAATGTGTATGGATACACGTTGGCATCTTATGGAGCCTTCTGGAAGATTCTTTTGAGAGGCTAAATTGAAGTTTGAACCTTTAAAGAAACTTCAAAATTCCATTGACATAATACGAGAAAAGCTTAGCACTTGGTCAATACACTTAAGTTGTTTACGAGTTGGGTTCTAACTATTAATTTAAGTATGAGTTTCAAAGATTCTAAGGGGTTGTTTAGTAATTTTGAAATGATTAAATGTTAAACCAATAAAAAGTATGAACTATTAAGTGTTGGAATGATTAAAAGGTCTGAATATCGTTTAACTATTAAAAGACAAATGTCTAAACAATTCAGATAAGATGTCTTAGCCATTTAACATTAGACATCTTAACCATTCAACATTAGTATAATGCTTAACCATTTAGAGACAAATGTCTAAATCATTCAAACGTTTGCTCGCGAAACAAACAGTCTGAACCATTCAGTGCTGGATCATTCAGACATCTGAACCATTAAAAGACTGATTAAGAGGCTGCCAAACAACCCCTAAGTGAAGCCGGATACGATTGTAACATCTCGTCAAGTTAAAACTTAAGTACAGAGGATTTCTGTGGTTGGACCGATCGAAAAAGTTTAAACCAGACATATATTTTTCCACGAGATTAAAACTTATACACTTAAAATATAGTTTGTTTATGACTCTATGAGAAACATTTTAGATTACATTCACAATAATTTTTTAAAAAAATATAATAACTAGATGTCATAAATTGACCTAAACTATTAGGTTTGTTAAATCATAAGTTAGTTTAAAGATTGGTGTTACGGTAATGTTATTAATAAATATTGATTAAATAAGAGCTTCCACAACCCATTCTTCATACTTATTTATATAATTACACTAAGGGTTTCGTTTATTTTTTATGCACCAAAATGTCTATAGTCTGCGGACCACATCTGCAGACAACAGCATGAGAATATGTGTACCAAAAGTATGCAGTTTGCAACAAAAAAAAACTGTTGGTTTTTTAACATCTACAAACTGTTAAAATATTCTATTATTAAAACAAACCTACTTTTTAAACTTTAAAAATTACTTCAACATTAAAATTTAAATAAAAGTCATACAACACTTCAATAATATTCATAAAACTATAAAATACATTTTATTTAAATCATTTATTCCATATTTCTAGTAGCTATAAAACCATAAAAATATATTTTATGCCACGCGGACGGTGGGTGGAGGCGGACGGTGGTGGTGGACATGGGTGGTGGTGGACGGTGGTGGTGGACACAGGTGGTGGTGGACGGTGGTGGTAGACATGGGTGGTGGTAGGTGATGGTGTTTAATGCTATGCGGATTTTAAAAGACTTTAGAAGTGGTTGTGACAAGTCTGCACCAGATCTCGTGTAGACCTTTGTTAATGAAAAGTTTTCTAAAAAACAAACATTCTACAGACTTCAACGTCTGCGCATCGCGAACAAAAGAAGTCAGGAAGAACTTTTCACAAAAAAACACACGCCCCCTAAAAATCATTACTTTTTCTCTCTTATTTTCAATTAAATAATAATTCTTATATATTTATCATTACTTTTTCTCTCCTCTATTCATAACCACTTAAAATATATTAAAAACATTATAGGTTTTAAACAGTATTCCCAAACAATACAAATTGAGCAGTAAATTTCTTATATTTTTCACTCACAATCACTTATAACCATACCATATAATATAGGAAATACACTCACATAATTAGGAAATGAGTTGTGAATGCTCTAAGTGACTTATTGATGTGAGTGTGTTGGAATGGTATTTCAAGTGCTTAAATATTAAACATTAAGTATGATCACTTGTATTTATACATATGATTATGTTGAATAGGTTAACTAGGAGTTTAAAGTGATTTTATAGGTAAATAACCAAGTTGGAATATTACATGGTGAAACAAAACATTAGAGGGGTCAAAAAACAAATATTCAAAATGCAGCAAAAAATCTCCCATCGTAGCTTACTGTAGCCACCGTAGGTTACGCCGGCTTCAGCTAAAAACAGTAGAAAACACCCCCAGCATAGGCTACGCTCGCTGCCGTAGCCTACGCCAGAGCCTCAGTGGAACACCTATAAAACCTCGTTTTTGTCAGGTGTCAAAATTAACCCCAACCTTGATGGCGGAATCGTCGAGATGTGAGGGTTAAGATTGTTCACAACCACATAACGCTATCTTTAAATGTAAATAATAATATTATAAGTTTCAAATGAAATACAAACATATGTCTCAAACTTAAAATGGTTCCAAACAAAACAAAGCATAACATAATCATTTTATTCATTTAACTAGGTCCAAATCCTAGTTTATTGCAAGCTTCAAATGATGACTTCAAACTTGGGCAGTTCCTGAAACATGTTAAAAATAAAAGGTCAACAATAAAATTGGTGAGTTTCCAAGGGTTTTACATACATAATTTACCAAAGATAACAAGTAGCAATTCATGTCATAGGTTATGAGTTAGCAAGTTTATAGAACACATATAGTTACAACCAAACCTCGACTTGATTACAAGTTTATAAGATTGGCTAAGTGTACTTGGTTTCCATGATGAACAAGTCATATGTCATCAGGAGCCGGCAATACATCGGCTTTAGCACCAAATATGCTTGTCAGGCCCAAAGATCTAAGACGTCGCCATGCTAGCAATAGTTAATGATGGTAAACAAAATATGTATCTCATATAACACTCACAATAATACCAATAACCATGATAAAAAGGTAAAGATGAATTGCATGTGAATTTACAACTATCAAGATGTTTACAAGTGTAAGTTTATAAGGTTAACACTCACAATAAGAGTTTTGTTTCGTTAGAGTTTGAACCCATACTTGCTAAGCCATATACGAAACTAGAAAGACCTCTTACCGTTGAAGTTGTCGATGGAGAACCCATCACCGTTGACGTCATTATTCGTGATTGTATCTTAAGTCTTGACACACATGATTTTCTTATCGATCTTATTCCTATGAAACTTGGAAGCTTCGACGTCATCATTGGTATGGATTGGTTAGCCAAACACCATGCCGAGATCATTTGTTTCGAGAAGTGCATCCGTATACCATTATCTTTTGGAGATACTTTGAAGGTGTTCGGTGAAAAATCTTCCAAAGGACTTCAACTCATGTCTTGCACTCAAGCCCGAAAGTGCTTAAGCAAAAAGTATATGGCTTTCTTGGCTTACGTGGTCAACACGAAAGTCAAAGGGAAAGAACTTACGGATGTCCCTATCGTACGGACTTTCCTGAAGTATTTCCTAATGACCTTAGTGGTTTACCTCCCATGCGTGAAGTTGAGTTTAAAATTGACTTGATACCAGTAGCAAACCCCGCGGCTAAGTCACCATATCAACTTGCACCGTCTGAAATGCAAGAACTCTCTAGTCAACTTCAAGAGCTATCCGAGAAGGGTTTCATCCGTCCTAGTTCTTCGCCTTGGGGTGCACCTGTTCTTTTCGTGAAGAAGAAAGATGGATCGTTTCGTATGTGCATCGATTATCGTGAGCTTAACAAGCTTACCATCAAGAATTGTTATCCTCTTCCTCGCATCGATGACCTGTTTGATCAACTTCAAGGAGCAGCCATCTTCTCGAAGATTGATCTACGTTCTGGATATCATCAATTACGAGTTCATGATGATGACATCCCAAAGACCGCGTTCCGTACCCATTATGGGCATTATGAGTTTATGGTGATGCCTTTTGGTTTAACCAATGCTCCTACTGTCTTCATGGATCTCATGAACCGGGTATGCAAGCCTTATCTAGACAAGTTTGTGATCGTTTTCATTGATGACATACTTATCTACTCTAAATCCAACACCGATCATGAATTGCATTTGAGATTGGTTCTTGAGTTGTTGAAGAAAGAGCAATTGTACGCGAAGTTCTCGAAGTGTGACTTCTGGCTCGAGGAAGTTAAATTTCTAGGACACGTGGTGAATAGCCAAGTAATTCACGTTGATCCTGCAAAGGTGGAAGCTGTGAAGAATTGGTGTGTTCCTACGACTCCTACCGAAGTTCGTTCTTTTCTTGGTCTTGCTGGTTACTATCGGCGATTCATTGCCAACTTTTCAAGGATCGCGAAACCACTCACTTCTTTGACACAAAAGAATAAACCGTTCTAGTGGGGTTCCGAGCAAGAAGAAGCTTTGAAGCGTTAAAGCACAAGTTGTGCAATGCTCCTATCTTGACCCTACCCGATGGAAATGACGACTTCACGTGTATTGTGATGCATCTAAACAAGGCCTTGGTTGTGTTCTCATGCAACGAGGGAAGGTCATAGCTTATGCATCGAGACAATTGAAGGTTCACGAGGTGAATTACACAACACATGATCTCGAGCTTGGTGCTGTTGTATTTGCCTTGAAGATTTGGAGGCACTACCTGTATGGTACGCAATGTATAGTCTACACCGATCACAAAAGCCTTCAACACGTTTTCAATCAAAAAGATCTCAACATGAGACAACGTCGTTGGGTGGATTTGATTAGTGATTATGATTGTGATATACGTTACCATCCTGGTAAAGCAAATGTTGTCGCCGATGCACTAAGCCGAAAGATTCACAACAAGATGATCTCATTCCAAGAAATCCGCGATCGACGTCAATGGTTTGACACTTTGGGTGAGTTCGATAATGAGATCCGACTAGATGTCAACGAGACTACCGTACTGCTACAAAACTTGAGAATAGATAGTGATATCGAGTCTAGTATCTTGGAGGCTCAACAAGTGGTGCAACAAGAAGGAAGAATGAAGGATGAGCTGGAGCCTAATCTTTTAACCCGATTGGAAACGAAACCCAATGGGTTGATGTACTTCGCAAATCAAATTTGGATTCCAAATCGCGATAACCTTCGTACCTTTATCATGAACGAGGCTCATCAAACTCGTTATTCTATTCATCTTGGTTCCGATAAGATGTACATGGACCTACGTGGTCAATATTAGTGGCCTGGAATGAAGAAAGATATAGTGACATATGTAGCTAAGTGCCTCACGTGTACGAAGGTCAAAGCCGAACATCAACATCCGAGTTGATTACTTGAGCAACCCGAGATCCCTATGTGGAAGTGGGAACACATATCCATGGACTTCATAACTAAGCTACCTCGAACCTCTCGAGGACATGATAGCATATGGGTGATCGTTGACCGATTGACCAAATCGGCACATTTTATACCCATACGTGACACTTACAAGACATCAAGATTAGCTCGTATACACGTTGATGAGATTGTAAGTCGTCATGGGGTACCTCTGCACATCATATCCGACCGAGACGCTCGTTTCACTTCGCACTTTTGGTCGTCTATGCAAGAACTCTTGAGTACTCAATTGGACCTAAGCACAGCTTACCATCCTCAAACTGATGGTCAAACCGAGCAACGATCCAAACCTTGGAGGATTTGTTACGCCTTTGTGTTCTTGACTTTGGTGGTGATTGGGATACGCATCTACCGCTCGCGGAATTTTCGTATAACAATAGTTATCACTCGAGTATCAAAATGGCACCGTTTGAAGCACTTTATGGTCGTAAATGTCGTTCACCGATCTGCTGGACTGACATTGGTGAAAACTTCATCACTGGTCCTGAACTTATACAAGAGACGACCGATAAAGTTTCTATTATCCGCAAGAACCTTGAAGTGGCGAGAAGTCGTCAAAAGAGCTATGCTGACAAGCGACGTAAGCCATTGGAATTCCAAGTTGGGGATATGGTTCTTCTAAAGGTCTCACCGTGGAAAGGTGTTGTTCGCTATGGAAAGAAGGGCGAATTGGCTCCAAGATTTGTAGGACCTTTCAAAATCCTGAAAAGGATTGGGAAAGTGGCTTATAAACTGGAGTTACCTTCCGACCTTAGTGGAGTTCACCCTGTATTTCACGTCTCAAATTTGAGAAAGTGCTTCTGCATGTTCCGTTGGAAGACATCCAGATTGACGAGTCATTACATTTTGTCGAGAAACCTGTTGAGATCATGGATCGCATAATGAAGAAGACTAGAACCACAACAACCCCAATCGTCAAGGTTCGTTGGGAAAATAAACGTGGCGCTGAATTTACTTGGGAACGTGAGGAGCACATGAAGAAGAAATACCCGTTCTTATTTGTATAGTTTCATTTCTTAATTTCAGGACGAAATTCTTTTAAGTTGGGGAGACTGTAACATCTCGTATTTTCGTTAAATCAAAAGTCAACTATGTTAAGTTCTTGTAAGGACCATTTTTGAAATTTATGGATTTCTTATGCTTATTATGTCTTTAATTCTTTAATCTGAAGTTTAATAATGTTAAATGTTAAATAAAATATAATTAAAATAATAATAATAGTGATATTAGTAATAAATAATAACTAGTAATAGTAATAATAATAACAAAATAATATTGTTAATAATAATAAAATAAATTATAATTGTTACTAAACTTAATAATGTTTTAAAACTTTAAGTAATTAAAGTTTAGGGGTGTTAATGTCAATTTATAAACTTTAATGTAAGTTTTATGCATAAAATGATAACTTTTGAAACTATAGGGGGTAATTATGTAATTAATTAAAAAAAAACCAACCACCCGCCCCCTTGGTCCCGTAAGTCCGGCGACACCCTCCGGCCACCCTCCGGTCGGCTCCGGCGAGGGGTAAACCTCCAAAATCTCTCGGATTTCCACCCAAAAACCGTTTCCAATCGCTTCGGGAACTTGATTCGAACCCCATAAATCGTATTAATCGAGCTTTAATGTAACACCCGGATATTTATTATTTTGAAGCCGGTGAAGAAAGAAAAGAAAATAAAGTCCAAAAGTCGAGGGACCAAACTCGCCAACGAAGAAAAGTTGGGAAATGTGGTGATATTAGTAGGGAGAGGGCAGCCCACTCTCCCCACACACCCCACATTTCAGATTTCTTAGAGAGAAGAAGAGTGAAAGGAGAAAAAGTTGGTTCGAGTTGGTTCGGGTCGCCAAAATCGTCGTGAAGCAAGCCAAATCGAAGCTCTTGTCGTTGTGCTCGTTTATGTGAGTTCTAAGACCCCTCATTTACTTGTTTTCAAACGATTTGGGGCTGGAAAACATCTGAAATGGGTTTTTTTCGTATGTGTGTAAGTTGACCAGTTTGTGTATGTGTATGTGTATGTAAGATGCGTTTGTGACTTGATTGTGAGCTTGTGTGTGCTTGAATGGTGTCGTGGTATGTATCCCTAAGGTTTAGGATGGTCGATTTGGGCTTAAAATGGGTTTAGATGAGTTTGGAGGCCGAAAACCCACGGCTGCAGTCGGGATGAACTGCATTCTGCATCAGTTAGGGCTAGGCGACTGACTGGAGGCCGAATGGAGGCCATACGGCCAATTAGGGTGCGATTGAATGTCCATTTGCACGATGAATGTCCATTCGCATGATTGAAGGTCCATTCGCACGATTGAAAGGCCAGTCGCATGGAGGTCATGCGACTGAAGGTCCAGTCGCATAAGTGCTCATTCGCATAAATCCCATTCGCATGAGGTCCATCCGCAATGTCCATTCGCACGACTGGATGTTCATTCGCATAGGTGTTCATTCGCATAAGTTCAATCGCATGATGTTCAGTCGCATGGAGGCCATGCGACTGAAGGGTGTCCATACGCCCGAGTAGGGCTGTCACACCCGAGGAAAGTGTAGTTTGACTTCTGACTTTCGGGGAAAAGTGCAGATGTAAGTTTTGACGTAAGGGTTCCTGTAAGAGCATGTAAGATGACAATTGGGGCCTTAGAAAGCATGTTGGGCATGATGATGATGTTGCATGTTTATGCATGTTATATATATGTATGGTGTTGCCCTGTATGATGATGATGAATGTGTATGATGTGTTCCTTATTACGATGTATGTTTATCTTTCTTGTGACTTTACGTGTTATGTTAATGAATGAATGAAGTATTATGTAACGTAAAGTGAAAGATAATGAAAGAGGAACATAAAGTAAGAATGCATGCATTATTGAATGACGAATGAATGAAGGAAAGGCTTGCAAGCATACAATGAGGTGAGCAACGTGTGGTTGCAAAAGACTCGGATCACAGGCAATCATGGAGATTGTCAATGGGGTGAGCAACGTGTGGTTGCAAAAGACTCGGATCACAGGCAGTCATGGAGATTGCCAATGGGGTGAGCAACGTGTGGTTGCAAAAGACTCGGATCATAGGCATCATTAAGATGGCCAGAGAAAGGAGGTGAGCAACTCAGTTGTTGCAACAGACTCGGACAACGCGTTATTGTGAAGTTGCCATGAGGTGAGCAACCCTATGGTTGCAAGAGACTCGGAAAGCATGCTATCATTGAAATTGGCAATTGGGGTGAGCAACTATATGGTTGCAACAGACTCGGATAGCGCGAAGTCGTTGGGATTGTTAATGAGGTGAGCGACCATGTTGTCGCAACAAACTCGAAGGAACGAAAGTATAAAGGGACGAAAGATTATGTATGAAAGAACGAAGTATGAATGAACGTAAATGAATGATCGGAGTGATGTACAGAATAAGATCCTTGTCAGTCGACCTCAGTAATCGTGGCTGAGTACCACGAAGAGGGTAAAGTCTGACCGGATCTAGATAGAGAAACGAACGATAATGTAACACGTGAATGAGTAAGTTAATGAACGGAATGATGAAGATAATACTGATATTATCTGTATGTACGTATGATGTATGATCGCGAATGAATGTAAAGTAAAGTATGTTTTATTTATAAAACTAGAACTCACTCAGCAACGCTGACTTTGATGTGTTTCCAGTTGGCAGGTAATGATTGCTGAGGATGGCACGGGCGACTACTCAGCTTTTGGGATGGCATTCTTTTGATTAATGTTTTTGCATTGTAATGCGAACAAGTTATTTTGTAATGAATGTTGTATTAATTTGCAAAAGCATTTACATGGAAATGAAAGATTGTTTTAGTTTTCCGCTGTGATTTTATGAAATACAAATGTAATTATACGTTTTATGTGCGATGAGAATCCAGCT
This sequence comes from Flaveria trinervia, assembly GCA_025506515.1. Lineage (NCBI taxonomy): Eukaryota > Viridiplantae > Streptophyta > Magnoliopsida > Asterales > Asteraceae > Flaveria > Flaveria trinervia. The sequence goes on along the minus strand of CM046443.1, from coordinate 97,457,429 downwards.
GTAAGCGTCTCAGGAACGGGGCCTTACAAGTTGGTATCAGAGCCAAAGTTTAAGTGAAATGGGTAAATTTTCAAAATAAACCTAAGCTTAAACTGAGAATGGGACGGAAAGGGAATGGGATGCCAATCTGAGTAGCTGCGTGCCATCATGTATTTTTGTAAAGTTAACGGTTTTATGTGCGCATGGTATGTGTTATGTGTTGTATGTGGATTTAAATACTGATGTAGTTAGGACAGGTAATGCTTGGGGTGTGAAGAGTAAAGTAAGTGGCTAATCATAACTGGCCACTGTAATTAGGGACTTACTATACTTAACATAAACTAAGCTGTTCCTTTGAATGATTGTGTTGGTGTTTTAATCTTTTAGTGTGCGTGTGATGGCCGAAGGTAGATCTTCGAAAGCTTCTAGGGGTGGAGGTCACGGTGCTGAACCGCGACCCAAGAGAGGGAGACCCAGAGTTGAGAGGGTGGTTCATGAAGAACCAGAGACCCCCCATCCGGAGGGTGGCGACGAAAGCGCCAATCTGAGTGCCTCAGTAAAGGAGGCTGTTGTAGAAGAAGTACATCAGGTCATGCAGACAATCTTACCGTCTGTGGTGACTGAAGTTATTAAGGCTGTACGAGAAGGGGAAAGAAAAGAAAGAAACAGACCCTCTGGAGAACGGGAACAACCAGAGTCGGAAACGGTTCTATCTGATGACGAAGAGGATGTAATTATGGGGCTTTTATGAGATGCAAGCCCCCTATTTTTGATGGGAACGGCACAGCTGCAGCTGCTCACCGGTGGGTGAGGGAAATGGAAGCTGTTCTCGATATCAGCGAGTGCCGAGAGGACCAAAAGGTGAAGTTTGCTACTCACTCTTTTGTGGATTCAGCTCTGTGCTGGTGGGACAACATTGTCCAAGCTGAGGGTAGTAGGGCCATTGGAAAATGAAATGGCCTGAGCTGAAAAGGTTGGTGATTGAGGAATTTTGTCCTCATCGGGAAATGGACAAGGTCAAAAAGGAGTTCTTGCAACTGGAGGCGGGAACTATGACACACTAGCAGTACACCACTAAATTCAACGAGATGGCACGCCTGGTGCCGGATCAGGTGACACCTTTGTCACGAAAGATTAAAGATATATTCAGGGTTTGCCAGCGGATATTCGCAGGCACATGATAGCTGCCTGGCCGAGTACGTTTAGGTCGGCGGTGGATTTGGCAGGGAGATTGTACGATGAGAGAACAAGGGTGGTGACTGAGGGTGGTAAGAAGAGCGGTGGTGATCGAAACTGGCGGGGGAAAAGGTTTGGTCGGGGTGATGCCTCGACGGTAATAAGAAGGCACGAGCGATGATCGCTGTGTGGTCACATCAAGTGCGGGGTCAAAAAGGTGTGGCAAGTGTGGAAGGGAGCACGGCGGGGAATGTAGGTTTGGGTCAAACTTATGCTTCAAATGTGGGAAGGCGGGGCACCTGGCAAGGGACTGTCGTATAGTCCGTGCTATAACTATGGTGAAGAGGGTCATGTAAGTAAGGATTGTAAGAAGTTGAGGGCTGAGAGTTCTGGGATGAAGAGAACTGGAGGTGAAGGACCGAGGGCGAGTGCCAGGGCATTTACCATGACATAGGAGGAAGCTAGGACAGACCCTGATATCGTGTCCGGTACGTTTCTTGTGAACCAAACTTTAGCTTCTGTGCTATTTGATTCTGGTGCTAGTAGGAGTTTTATTTCTACTGCTTTCTGTGCTAAGCTGCCTGTTAGTAGTAGGCGTGTTGATGCGCCCTTTGATGTAGAAACTGCCATAGGTAATCCACCAGGATTTCGGAGATGATAGAAACTGTGAGGTGGAATTAGAAGGTCACAAGTTTCCTGTTAGACCGTTCGTGATGACCTTGGGTGGTTTTGATTTGGTTCTTGGGATGGATTGGTTGGCGGACTTCGAGGCGAACATTGTGTGTCGCAAGAAGATGATTCGGTTGACAACGCCTGATGGAAGTTTGGTAACGGTTTATGGTGATCGGGTTACTACGATCCCGAAGGTGATCTCAATGGCGGTGGCGGGAAAGTGTATGAGGCATGGAGGTAGCGCCTACTTGGCTTATGTAAAGGATGTAGATGCACTAACACCACAACTGTCTGATGTGCGGTTGTGTGTGACTTTCCAGACGTATTCCCAGAAGATTTACCAGGGGTACCACCTGACAGAGAAATTAATTTAGATTGATCTGATACCGGTGCCCAACCGTTGCCAAGGCACCATATCGGTTAGCTCCGACGGAGATGAAAGAATTGATGGAACAGTTGCAAGAGTTGCTTGATAAGGGTTCATTAGACCGAGTATCTCCTTGGGGTGCTCCGGTCCTGTTCGTAAAGAAGAAGGATGGTAGTATGAGGATGTGCATTGACTACCGCGAGCTGAACAAGTTGACAGTGAAGAACCGCTACCCCTTCCGAGGATATATGATTTGTTTGATCAGCTTCAGGGTGCCAGTTGGTTTTCAAGAATAGATCTTCGGTCTGGCTATCATCAGTTGAAGGTGAAGGAACAAGATATCCCTAAAACAGCTTTCCGCACGCGCTATGGTCATTACGAGTTTCTTGTCATGTCCTTTGGTTTGACCAATGCGCCAGTTGCTTTTATGGATCTGATGAACCGTGTGTGTCGGCCTATGTTGGATAAATCGGTGATTGTGTTTATTGATGATATCTGATTTATTCGAAGAGCAAGATTGAGCATGCCGGTCACATTCGAGAGGTTCTGGAGACGTTGAGAAGGGAGAAATTGTATGCTAAATTCTCCAAGTGCGCGTTTTGGTTGCGCGAAGTTCAGTTTTTGGGTCATGTGGTGAATCCTGACGGGATTATGGTTGACCGGCGAAGGTGGAGGCGGTTATGCAATGGAGGTCACCAAAGACGCCATCCGAGATCCGTAGTTTCTTGGGCTTGGCGGGCTACTATAGAAGATTCATCCAAGACTTCTCTAAGATTGCTTCTCCACTAACTAAGTTGACGGAAAGGATGTGAAATTTGTATGGGGTCAAGCTCAAGAGAAGGCGTTCGAAGAGCTGAAGGCAAGACTGACTCAAGCTCTTGTCTGTCATTACCCGATGGAAGCGAAGATCTGGTGGTTTATTCTGATGCTTCCTACTCAGGGTTGGGGTGTGTGTTGATGCAGAGAGGGAAGGTTATAGCCTATGCATCCGACAGTTGAAAGTCCATGAGGTTAATTATCCCACTCATGACTTGGAGCTAGCAGCCGTGGTCTTTCTTTGCACTAAGATTTGGAGGCACTATCTCTACGGGACGAAGTGCACCATATTCACCGATCATAAGAGCTGAAGTACTTCTTCGAGCAAAAGGATCTAAACATGAGGCAGAGGAGATGGTTGGAGCTTATAAAGGATTATGATTGCGAGATCCATTACCATCCGGGCAAAGCTAATGTGTGTGGCGGATGCCTTAGCCGAAAGGAAAGGCCCGAACTGATGATCGAGTGAAAGCTTACCAATTAATCATGACCTCCGATGTGATGAAGCAAGTTAAGGAGTTTCAAGATGAGGCATTGAAAGAAGATCACCTTAACTCGGAAAGAATGAGAGGTCTGGTTGGGAATTGGGTGAAAACACACTCGGTGTTAGAACTCGATTCGGTCGTGTGTGGATCCTCGTTTTGGGGATCTACGGGTGAAGATAATGGATGAAGCCCACAAGACTCGGTACTCCATTCATCCTGGTGCCACGAAAATGTACCATGACATGAAGAAAGATTATTGGTGGCGGGTATGAAGCGTGACGTGGTGGAGTATGTGAGTAAGTGCCTTACTTGCTTACAGGTGAAGGCCGAACACCAAAAGCCGTATGGGAAGATCCAACCTTTGGATATACCGGAATGGAAGTGGGAGCACATCACCATGGACTTCATTACGAAGCTACCACGTACTCCGAAAGGGTATGATGCCATATGGGTGATAGTTGATCGTCTGACGAAGAGCGCTCATTTTCTACCGATCCGCGAGACGTATTCATCTGAGAGATTGGCTGATCTGTTCATCAAGGAAATTGTAGCTCGTCATGGTGTGCCGGTGTCTATTGTGTCCGATCGCGACACCCCGTTTACATCTAAATTTTGGAAGAAATTCCACGACGCTATGGGGACGAGGTTACATATTGCATGGCTTATCATCCCCAAGCCGATGGTCAGTCAGAGAGAACCATTCAGACATTGGAAGACATGCTCTGGCATGTGTGATCGATTTTGGGGAAGTTGGGATGACCACTTACTGTTAGCCGAATTCTCATACAACAACAGCTATCATGCAGCATTGGTATGCCACCATATGAGATGCTATACGGTAGGAGGTGCAGAACACCCTTTGTTGGGGTGATATTGGTCAGAAGGAATTGGGGAGCGTCGAGGTAATCGAGGCTACGACAGAGAAGCTTGAAAAGATTAAAGCCTTCATGAAGGCAGCCAAAGTAGACAGAAGTCGTATGCCGATAAGCGACGTAGGCCAATTGAGTTCCAGGTGGTGACCGGTTATGTTGAAGGTCTCACCTTGGAAGGGTATTATCAGATTCAGAAAGCGGGGCAAGTTGAGCCCAAGATATATAGGCCCTTTCCGAATCATTGCTCGAGTGGGGGAGGTGGCCTATAGATTGGAGTTGCCAGATGAGTTAAGTGGGATTCACCCGATATTCCATGTATCTCATCTGAGAAAGTGTATAGCTGATGAAGACATGATTGTTCCACTGGAGGACATTGAAATAGATGAAACGCTCAATTATGTGGAGCAACCAGTGGCAATCATCGACCGAAAGGAGAAAAGGCTAAGGAATAAGTGGTTCCTCTTGTGCGTGTACAGTGGAAGCACAGGAAGGGATCCGAGTCAACGTGGGAGACTGAGGAAGAAATGAGACAGCATTATCCACGTTTGTTCGACGAATAACAGGTTTCGGGGACGAAACCTATTAAAGGGGGTGGACTTGTAACCCCGGATATTTATTATTTTGAAGCCGTGAAGAAAGAAAAGAAAATAAAGTCCAAAAGTCGAGGGACCAAACTCGCCAACGAAGAAAAGTTGGGAAATGTGGTCATATTAGTAGGGAGAGGGCAGCCACTCTCCCCACACACCCCACATTTCAGATTTCTTAGAGAGAAGAAGAGTGAAAGGAGAAAACGTTGGTTCGAGTTGGTTCGGGTCGCCAAAATCGTCGTGAAGCAAGCCAAATCGAAGCTCTTGTCGTTGTGCTCGTTTATGTGAGTTCTAAGACCCCTCATTTACTTGTTTTCAAACGATTTGGGGCTGGAAAAAATCTGAAATCAGGTTTTTTTCGTATGTGTGTAAGTTGACCAGTTTGTGTATGTGTATGTGTATGTAAGATGCGTTTGTGACTTGATTGTGAGCTTGTGTGTGCTTGAATGGTGTCGTGGTATGCATCCCTAAGGTTTAGGATGGTCGATTAGAGCTTAAAATGGGTTTAGATGAGTTTGGAGGCCGAAAACCCTCGGCTGCAGTCGGGATGAACTGCATTCTGCATCAGTTAGGGCTAGGCGACCGACTGGAGGCCGAATGGAGGCCATACGGCCGATTAGGGTGCGATTGAATGTCCATTCGCATGATTGAATGTCCATTCGCACGATTGAAAGTCCATTCGCACGATTGAAGGTCCATTCGCACGATTGAAGGTCCATTCGCACGATTGAAAGGCCAGTCGCATGGAGGTCATGCGACTGAAGGTCCAGTCGCATAAGTGCTCATTCGCATAAATCCCATTCGCATGAGGTCCATCCATATGTCCATTCGCACGACTGGATGTTCATTCGCATAGGTGTTCATCCGCATCAGTTCAATCGCATGATGTTCAGTCGCATGGAGGCCATGCGACTGAAGGGTGTCCATACGCCCGAGTAGGGCTGTCACACCCGAGGAAAGTGTAGTTTGACTTCTGACTTTCGGGGAAAAGTGCAGATGTAAGTTTTGACGTAAGGGTTCCTGTAAGAGCATGTAAGATGACGATTGGGGCCTTAGAAAGCATGTTGGGCATGATGATGATGTTGCATGTTTATGCATGTTATATATATGTATGGTGTTGCCCTGTATGATGATGATGAATGTGTATGATGTGTGCCTTATTACGATGTATGTTTATCTTTCTTGTGACTTTACGTGTTATGTTAATGAATGAATGAAGTATTATGTAACGTAAAGTGAAAGATAATGAAAGAGGAACATAAAGTGAGAATGCATGCATTATTGAATGACGAATGAATGAAGGAAAGGCTTGCAAGCATACAATGAGGTGAGCAACGTGTGGTTGCAAAAGACTCGGATCACAGGCAATCATGGAGATTGTCAATGGGGTGAGCAACGTGTGGTTGCAAAAGACTCGGATCACAGGCAGTCATGGAGATTGCCAATGGGGTGAGCAACGTGTGGTTGCAAAAGACTCGGATCATAGGCATCATTAAGATGGCCAGAGAAAGGAGGTGAGCAACTCAGTTGTTGCAACAGACTCGGACAACGCGTTATTGTGAAGTTGCCATGAGGTGAGCAACCCTATGGTTGCAAGAGACTCGGAAAGCATGCTATCATTGAAATTGGCAATTGGGGTGAGCACTATATGGTTGCAACAGACTCGGATAGCGCGAAGTCGTTGGGATTGTTAATGAGGTGAGCGACCATGTTGTCGCAACAAACTCGAAGGAACGAAAGTATAAAGGGACGAAAGATTATGTATGAAAGAACGAAGTATGAATGAACGTAAATGAATGATCGGAGTGATGTACAGAATAAGATCCTTGTCAGTCGACCTCAGTAATCGTGGCTGAGTACCACGAAGAGGGTAAAGTCTGACCGGATCTAGATAGAGAAACGAACGATAATGTAACACGTGAATGAGTAAGTTAATGAACGGAATGATGAAGATAATACTGATATTATCTGTATGTACGTATGATGTGTGATCGCGAACGAATGTAAAGTAAAGTATGTTTTATTTATAAAACTAGAACTCACTCAGCAACGCTGACTTTGATGTGTTTCCAGTTGGCAGGTAATGATTGCTGAGGATGGCACGAGCGACTACTCAGCTCTTTTGGGATGGCATTCTTTTGATTAATGTTTTTGCATTGTAATGCGAACAAGTTATTTTGTAATGAATGTTGTATTAATTTGCAAAAGCATTTACATGGAAATGAAAGATTGTTTTAGTTTTCCGCTGTGATTTTATGAAATACAAATGTAATTATACGTTTTATGTGCGATGAGAACCCAGCTGTAAGCATCCCGGGAACGGGGCCTTACATTTAACACCAATTAGAACACCAAACGTTGTATAACCAAAACCATTACAACCGTAGCCGTTCGCACATTAAGAAACAACATTAACTCAATTAATGAACCTGAGCAATCGTTTAACTACCTCAAATCGATTTCCATTACCAATTTCACCTAATAACATACAAAAACACTAATCGATCAACCAATTCGTCGTGACCTGCAAGCTACTCGTAGACCTTTAATCGAGCCCTCTAAACTACAATTAACAAAGGGATTTTCATCATTTGAGCCCTTGGGAGAATCCTGTGCAACGAATTCAGTTCTTATTCATATTTGCAACCGGAACAAGTCGCGACCGTAGCCGCAATCTTCCCTCATTTGATCATCAACGAATCGACTTCGATACGGGTAATTAAAGGCATGCACATACTCGGTTTTCTTTGGGGAACAAAAGCCCTATGATTAACACAACAAAAATAACCTAATTCATGTTCAATTTGATCGAACACATTTCTAGGGTTCATGTGAGAGTTTGGGGTTTGTTTGAATGTGTGTATTTAACAATTAAAAACCCAAATGAACCGTGGCTGAGAGCCTTTGCTCATTGGTTAAAACATAACTCCCCCATGCATGAGGTCCCGGGTTCAAACCCGGGCACCCTCATGCCATTTTTTTAAGATTTTAGCCTTTAAAAAGGCTATATAAAATTTCTAAAAAATTATAAAAATTAGTTTTATAAAGTTTGTTTATTTCAGAAATTATCTAGTTATTTTCTGTAAATTTATTTCTTTAATCTCCTTAATAAATTTGTTTTATATGAAATGTTACTAGAAAATGTTATAATTAGTATTTTCATAAAAATAAACTTTAAATAGTTGATATCACTAAATTATTATTTAGTTATATGTAATCGTTAATTTTAGATTAATTATGTTGATGATAAAATTTAATTTACATTTGATGATTAAATCATTATAAGGGTTAATTTAAAAGGATTAATTACGTTTTCTTCGTTATATTAAAATATATGTTTATGAAGTCGACAAATAACCTTATTTATAAAAACCCCAAATTCATATTGGAATCCTAGTTCTCGTTATATCATTAATCTTGTTATTAATCTAAATCTTATAATATATATATATAGGTGCCTTGTGACGTTCATATTGGAATGACGTTATTATTGATCTTATTAATCTTCATAATATACTTATTGATCAAGTGAGTTTTCCTTGCCCCTTTTTTTTATATTTTTCACACTATTTTGGGGTGAAACATGATACTTATACATCGTACACTTATAAACGTTTGAGACTTGTAAGGCACTTGCAATTCACCTTTATATTTTGTCATGGTTATTTGTGTGTTGTAAATGATTATATGAGATACATAGTTTGTTTACAATCATTAACTATTGCTAGCCTGGCGACGTCTTAGATCTTTGGCCTGACAAGCCTATTTGGTGCTAAAGCCGAGGTATTGCCGGCTCCTGATGACGTATGCTTGTTCATCATGGGAACCAAATACACTTAGCCAATCTTTTATACTTCTAATCAAGTCGAGGTTTGGTTGTAACGATATGTGTTCTATAACCTTACTAACTTATGACCTATGACATGAATTGCTACTTGTAACTTTATCATATTATGTATGAAAACCTTGGAAACTCACCAACTATTTATAGTTGACCTTTTATTTTTATCGTGTTTTAGGAAATCCCCAAGTTTAAAGTGGACTTTTGAAGCTTGCAATAAAACTAGGACTTGGACCTAGTTTAATAAATAAAATGTTATGTTATGTTTTGATTTATGTTTGAACTTAGTTCACGTTTGAGACTTATGTTTGTATTTCCTTTTGAAACTCATAATTTTAATATTTACATTTAATTATAGCGTTATGTGGTTGTGAACAATCTTAACCGTCACATCTCGACGTTTCCGCCGTCAAGGTTGGGGTGTGACCAAACGATCATGTGAATGTTGATAACCATGAGGCTTTTGTTCCCCATGTATAACGAGTATGTAGACATGTGCAATTAGCAGGACGATGATCAAATCGAGAGTACGGGATGGAGGTACAACCGCGATCAACGCTGGGAGTAGTTCGTGATGCAAACGTTGATGTTATTCAAATTAGTTGCACAGAAAGTTTTCAATAGGTTCACTAATGAAAAGCCCTCTATCAATTTCACTTACGATCGACCAAAGGTTGATGAACACCACGGTTGTAGGTCGCGATGTAGATGATGTCGTTTGTGTTGGAAGTTTGCCAGGTGAAATTGAATGTAACAATCGATTAGGAATAGGTAGACGCCCGATTAGGTTGAACTAATTGAGTTATTATTAAACTTTAAGGCTTGAACGGCTATGAGTTTAAGGGGGTTTTGGTTATTCATTCGATTCACCTAGTAACCGATGTTTAAACGCGTTTAATTGGTGCATTCAAGTTCGAAGTGAGTTCTAGAAGGATTGGGGAACGGTTTGGTTCTCGAATCGATGAAATTTGGTGGTTTATGGACTCGTCGGACTTGGCCGGAGTTCCGACCGCCGGAATTACGGGTGCATGGGGAGTGGGGGTTTGGGTTTCATTAATTACACATTTGGTCCCTCAACTTTGAATTTCTGTTATTTTAAGCTAACACTTCAATTTAAAGTTTATAAATTGACATTAAGACCCCCCCTTAATTAACTTTAAGTTTAACATTAACCTACTCTTGTTAACTTTTATAACTTATTATTTATACAATTATTATTATTGTTATTATTATTATTATATCTATTATTATTGTTATTAATATTATAATTTACTATTATAATTATTATGATTATTGTAATTTGTTAGGATCTGGTATTTGACCAAACACCAACTGATTAACGTGTTAAACCAAACCAAATAATGCGAAATCCTATTTGATTGGCGATCCAATCAGTGAGAACGCACGTAGAAACAATAATGTATTGAAACTAACGTCAAGAATCGATTGAGAATCGATCTATAGCGTTCTATGAACTTGGAGTACTAACTTGGAGGCTTCTGGATGGCTAGGGTACGTCTGGAGTCGAAGTGGATTCAATGCTTTCGTTTTTCCACGAATTAGGTGGTATTAATAGGTTAGGGTTGCTCATTCGGGAGACTGAACCATTAGCATGGTTCATTTGTGTGATTGAGCCATGCGTTTGATCCATTCGCACGATAGAGCTTTCAGTCGTGCGACTGAGTTAGACGCATGAAGTTGTTCAGGCGTATGGACTATTTAGGTGCATGGACACTCAGTCGCATGGCCATTCGGACGCATGACCACTGTTGGGGCGCATGGTCCAGTCGGACGCATGAGAACTTCACTTCACCAAGTTTGAGTGTATTCAATATTATAACATATGCATAACACTTCAAACAATCACAAACCTATATAATTACGTCAATATGCGTTAATCAACTCATTAATGAAATATTAAACATTATAAACATAACCAAACATTCTGTATTTCATTAAGTACCCAATAGTTACATCAAGTGTAAGACATATTACATTAAATCAGGATCTAGGTACATATATGTATCAACAAACTCCCCCTTGGACCTAGATCTATCTATTGTCTAACATCTTTCATGATTTCCTCAAACTTCTTGTACTTAGCTTCTTTGGTGACTCCAGTGTTTATCTCAAAAGCAAAACAGAGTCTTATCACTTTCTGGAACTATAAAGCTTGTACAATATCCTGAGGGTCGTAGAACAGTGGCCACTTGTATAAAGTATAAACATCTTGTGCTGACAAGTTGGTGAGCCATATCGGGTCAAACACCCTTATGGTTTCCATTGTGCCATTCCTGTTCAAGACTATCATGGCCTCTCCCGTTCTCCAATCGTAGTACCACCATTTGAAGTGTGGAGTGAAGTCTTGTGGCATCTCACGTAGTGGGATCTTAGACATTGTACGTGGTGGACTCCACTTCAGCACTACTCTAGGTTTACCAGTTATGGCATCAACCTCAGATTCTCTGATGTACCTCATTGATTGTTGAGGTTTGAAGTTGACCCATCTGGTGTGGTACTCCCTCTTTAGAGCAGCTTCAAACCAACCTGACATCTTACGAGGGTCAGCATATAGCAAGTTTAACTTAGCTAACTGGTTGAGCTCAAAACCTGGAAGAGTCTTCAGATCATGTGGAAATCTGAAGTACTCTATTCCTTCTCACGTTTAACTGCGTAAACATTGAGATCTACAAAATGTGCCCACGCTATGATCCTGCCTTCCACCTTTTGATGTTTCTTGACCTGATACAGTTTGGTGTAGACAGTAGACGTTGTAGCGCTGCGTTGGGCTCTTATCTCTTCAAAACATGCTGCCCATTCAGCCTTTTTGATGTTTACTTCGGCGTCTGAGGCTTGGGCCTTCTCTTTGTCCTTTTCTGACTCTTTCTCCATTCTGTCCAGAGTCGTAAAAGTTGTCACACCCTCAAAATCCACTTGCGGAGTTTTACCGCGAGGCGTGTGAACAAACCAGGATCACAGTCAATAGTTACTCAAAACGACTCTAGATGCCATAATTTAAACAAAATCAACCAAAATACAAACTTTAAACAATGCGGAAACGTTTTGAAAACAACCCAAGTCAATAAAGTATAACTATGGCAAAACAAGTGCCAACCCAACAGTGTAAACCGTAATTGTTAAAATGTTAAATTGTCTTGAAGAATCGTGTCTTAAAATGCAGTGAACCATGCAGTGCTCCTATGGCAAACGAGCTAAGGACCTGAGAAAAGCATACTAAAATGTCAACACATAGGTTGGTGAGTTCAAGAGTTTGAGTTCAATAAACATGTAAACAGTTGTGATATATATAAGCAGTGTATGGTAATAGATAGCTAGTCTATTATCAGTAAATATTAATACATAGTGATTTTGCAATTGAAGCTGACTGTGATAGTTGTTGCCTCCTGTCACGACTTACCATGTCGTGACAATGTTCAATAGGACAAATTGCACCCGGTTGACCTCGAGTCACACAGGTGGGGCTCGTCAGACCCAGTAGTACTACCCAAGTTTCCCCGCTATTAAATATTAACAATTCAAAAGTGTGAGGACTTTTCCCATGGTAACCAGCACTATATTAATATTATACACAACTTAAATAATAAAAGCGTTCGTATAAATACCAGTATGCTATCTCCCCCAAAAGATATTAGATAAAGAGTGGGGCATGAACTCACCTGATGTATGCAAAGAGTACTTAGGGTTTATTTGAGAAACGAGAGGATAGCCAACCTTCAAAGGTTACCTAGATCATGTGAGTACATAAGTACGTGTAAATAAAAGACATGTGAAACCCTAATCATACCAAAACCAAAGACTCAAGCTTCCAGAAAAATAGACACGTTTGACCTAGTTGACCCGTTTGACCCGTTGGTGACATTATGAGTTATAATTCAAATAAAGCCAATGAGCACATACAACATACATGATTAACATTCAAATAGTATCATACGTATGCTATATCAACCAGGTGTATCACTTAGATCATCATACAATCAAGTACTATACAAGTCATGCGAATCTAGAACGTTACATATCCATTAGTTATAATACAACTAACATGTCACACAAAGTTCAACCATTCATCACATGCCATGTGAAGCCACTCACGACTTCACATCCTAAACCCTGCCAATCCTACTAAGTAGGGGCCTCAAATCCGCGCGCGTGTATAATGATCATAACCACATTCTTTAAGCATATGCATTGCATTCACAACATCACAACAATCAATTACCAGTCCCAAGCATGATGTCCTACTACTACACAACATCCAAACCATACATGATCACCAAAGTCCAAATATCACCCATGATTATCCAAGCATGCCATACAACTAATTTAACACGTTCTATCACACTAGATTTATCCTTGAACATACTAGCAGGCTCCTATCATTCCAAACATGATCATAACATCATAATTCAACGTTTACACGAATAAAGTTTCCCTTTTGGGAAAGAACATCCCAAAATCTATCAAACATCCAAAGCATACATGAATTCATCAATAATATACCAATTCAAGCTCATACTAACATCTAAGCATGATCAACCACATCCAAACATCATAATTCACCAATTCATATCCAAAAGTTACTATCTTTAGTAATGTATGAACTATAACATGTTTTCTTGAATTTCCAATGATCACAACAACAATCTAACATATAATTATCACCATGAACACATCCATAACATCATAACATTCATAGTTCAACATTTCATGCAAATAAAGTTACTATTATTAGTAACCTATGAACATCAACCCTAAATCATCAATTTCTTGCAAGATTCATGATTCCTAAATTCATACAACTTATTAATCACCACACATTCATCAAACAACCATCATTCACCCATAATCATGCCCAAATCGAATTAGGGTTTGACTAGAATCAAAACCATGATTAACCCACTAACAACATGTAATTCATCCATGATCGACGTTAACTAACATGCATTCAACCTAACTAACATATAAACATCATCAAACAACATCCAATTCGACCTAATGAGGGTCAATTTCGCACCCAAGGTTCGGCCCTAATGAGCCATTCACAAAAACATGAAAAATCTAACCTTAAACGCGTGTTAACTTGCAATTGATGATTCTAACGTGTTCTAAACCTTGAAATTGACCAAAATCGATGCTTCCTTGATGATTCTAGGCTGAATTCGAAGAGAAGAGGGGAAGAGAAGTTTGATCGCGACCGAAGGGTGGCTTTGGGGGCTAGGGTTTGTTTTATTAATTTTTAATTTACATATTTACCCTTTTAACCCTTGTAATTTGTATTTTGTATTTTGTAAAAACTAAGCTTTAAACTCTTTGTAAAGTGTTTTTAACTTCATAATATAAAGATATAAACTTATAAAATTCATTATATATCTTATCTTTATAAAAACACAAGACATACGAATAAATAGGCACGGTTCCGCGTTACGCGATAAATTTTCTAATTAACCTTTTAAAAATGTGTAAACACATAAACATAACCCAATACTCACATAATCACTTAGATTCACATCAAATTAATCATTACTCATTATTATTAGGTCACCAACGTTAAACGACAACTAGTGTGTGCTCACGACACGTGTATACAAGACTTAACGGAACTAACGGAGTTTGGTAACGGAAATTTACCGGATGTCACAAAAGTGTCACTGGCAAGAGTGTCTCCCAGATTGGGAATAGCAGTTCCCTCCTTGTCAGTGTACTCAGGATAGTGTTGAGCCATGATATCTTCTATCTCAATCTCATCTACATCCTGAAGCTCATTGTCACTTTTTGTCTGCACAGTTGGAGCATCTTTCACAATCTCATCAGCGTTAGTTGGAACATTTCGGCTATCTGCTCGTCAGTGAGATTGTGAATGATTTCTCCTTCTTCAGGAGTATACATTACCGATCTCCTGACAATACCCTGCAGATCAAGAATCAATGTCAGTTGAGTCTTGACCTGTTAGAGGGGAGCAATGTCATATTCATCTCTTTGGGAATCAGGATCTGCTTGATTTAAACATTCAACACAGCAATCATTAGCTAATGATCAAGGCATAATCATTTACATACATATAAACATTCATTTCATTAATTTTACTCATGATCCAAATACAAGTGATTTTAAATAACAATAAGACATCTAAGCATTACTCTTGTCCTGGAGCATCGGCTCTTCTGCTGGCGGGACTGATGTGGAGGCACCTTGATCTTGTGCTCGTTTGGTCCTCCTTTCACTGGCAGATGTGGCACCCGCAGCAGGTGAGTCATCATCATCATCTCTAACATCATCTCCAACATCCCCAGTAGCATCAGTGTCATCATCACCATCATTATCTTCATCATCACTATCATCATCACTATCATCATCACTATCATCATCACTATCATCATCACTATCATCCCCATCCCCCTCTTTGATCTTAAGTGGCTCTTCCTTGGATCCTTTTAGGTGTAGCATGATGGTCTTGTTAGCAGTCTCCAACTCCTCAATCTTCTTTGCTGATAGAACATTTTGCTCTCGGAGTTGGGACATTTCTGCACGTTGAATCTCCATATGTTGTGCCTGCTGAGAAATCTACTGAGCTTGGGCAGCAGTAAGATCTACAAGCTGTCATAGCTGAGCAGTCTTCTCTTCGTCTGCCACTAACAGCCTAAGCACCATGCGGTTAAGTGCTGAGAGTTGTTCCTCTACCCCACTAGGAGGCAGAGGTGATCCTGATGGATATGGAGAGAAAGAGGATGGTGCTGTAGGGTGGCTAGTGGCAGTGGTGGTGGCAGTGGTGAAGATTGGTGGCAGTATAGATAATGGTGGTGGTGATGTAGGTGTGAATGGTGTGGTGGTGGATGGAAGGGTGGTAGTGGTGGTGCTGTTGTGGTGGCTGTGGTGGTGATAAAGGTGATTCTGCGTTTCTTCCTTTTCAATCCATGGGGCTGAGCCATCCTCTTCTTCCTCGGTCCTGTCGAGGAGGATGCTCCCCCTAGTACACGGCTTGGCTGATCGG
This sequence comes from Flaveria trinervia, assembly GCA_025506515.1. Lineage (NCBI taxonomy): Eukaryota > Viridiplantae > Streptophyta > Magnoliopsida > Asterales > Asteraceae > Flaveria > Flaveria trinervia. The sequence continues at coordinate 97,441,628 of CM046443.1, read as the reverse complement.
GAGCATAAATGGGGTCAGCAGCATTCTCTCCCGATCCACCTGGGCGTTCACCAACCGCCCGGAGCCCTCGTTCTGTGGGAACAACTTTACTTCACACAGTCCGAGTCAGCGGCTCCTCATCTGACTCCTCTTCTTCCTCACCAGGTACAAAACCCTGGTGGAACTCAGCAGACTCTGCTACATCTCCAGTGGGGGCAGATGCCTGAGATGTACTATCAGTAGTCGGGCCCCTTGGTTGAGTAGGCAAGGTATCTCCAGCATCCCCACTATCATCATCATCAGAGTCATGCTCTGGGAGCTGTAGCTGCTCATCATCTGAGTCGTTGTCTATGTGACGCCACTGACGTCTTCCCGGTGCCATATAACTCTCCTTAGCCAGATGGCCTATCAGTCTCTTTACCTGGGGCTTTTTCTGCTTACCCCGGTAAACTCTCATACGACCCAATGTTGTATCGTCCATGATCTCTAAAGCCACAGCATCGTGGCGCTCCTTTGGTAGGGATGGCAACTTCTCATTGAAGATCAGCTGCAAGAATCTGGGGTACGTACAAAAACCTTCCTTACCCTTTGCCTCCAGATTCTCCACAAGGTAAGAAAAGATCATGCTCGAGAAACTAAACGGGTGGTTCAGTATCAGTGCCACATAGGCATTCTGAATCTGGTCTGAAAGATCATCAAACCCACCCCTCCTGGACACAATGCACTTCAGAATCACATGTGCTAAGTACTTGTACTGGGGACACAAGTTGCTCTTGTTGAGCACACCTGAGTTGATGTCCCCAGCGTACTTGATCCTCAGGAACATCCTCTCACCATAAGTGGGTGAAGTCTAGTGGGGTGATCAGTATCGTCCCCCAGCTCAAGTACTCTCTGAATATTGGCCGCGGTAATCTCAATATCCATGCCACAGATAGAGCTCCTTATGCTATATGGCTCACGTGATCGGTCAACAGAAGCATTTTCCCAGAAGGCCTGATGTAAAGACCTATAGGGAGTGCATGGGGTGGAGATGGCTTTATGGATCCTTGATCTCCTCAGAAAAGCGATGATCTCGGTGAACTCGACACCATTCCGACTAGTATGGTCTAGATGAGCACATATATTGTGCTTAGGGTTGATAGACCATCTATCCGCCATCAATCTGAAACACAAGACACAAACACATTAGATAATCACATTTCACAACTCAGTTCTAAGAATGTTGTTTGTATTCATTCTCATTCATTCATGCGAATGAATGATACGACTGTGGTGAGTCGGTTGTCCTATCATGCGACTGGACTCATTCGGGTGAATGAACATACAATTGAGTTCAATCTATCGGCTAAGCCTGCGATTGGATCAATCGGCCGACTGAGCTCATTCGCATAATGCATTCGGCCGATTGACTCATTCGGTAGTCTCAATCGTGCGATTGGAGTTCATCCAGACGACCAGTCACATGACCCACTGTTCGGTCGACCGAAGTTTGAATCTTGACCAATTCATGTAATTAAATGTGGTTTAATGGTTCTTTGGACTCGAAATCTCATAACTAATTAGAGGTGTACAAACCGGTTTGGGGGCCCAAACCAGTTCGGGTCCCAAACCGAAACCGGTTTGGTCAAACTCGGTCAAAACCGGTTTGGCCCCAAATCGGTTCGGGTTCAAACCGGTTTCAAACCATAAAAACCCAAACCTATCAAACCGGTTTGGGTCGGTTTGGAACCGGTTCGGGCCCAAACCGGTTTTTTTAATTTGGTTTTTTGTTATATTCAAACAAATTTCAAACTTTTAATTAAAACATAAATATTTATAACATTGATATAATTTAAACAATTTATAACAAAACATTTTATATAATTTAAACAATTTATATAATTTAAACAATTTATAACATTTATAAACATTTAAAACATTTAAAGAATTTAAACATTTATAAACATATATATATATATATATATATATTATTATTAACATTTATAAACAATTATGCATTTTAACAATTTATAACATTTATAAACAATTTAAACAATTTATATCATTTATAAACAATTTAAACATTTTAACAATTTATAACATTTAAAACATTTAAATAATTTAAACATTTAAAACTAAACATTTAACATAGTCGTTTCTTCGTTCGTATTATACTTGTACGTTTATTCCTCGCCACTAGAACCGGAACTGTTACGAAGGTAGTCATCATATGCCGCTTCATCATCAGTCATTCCTGGTGTCAATCCGCTCTTTATCTTGTCCTCGTATAATTCTGCTTCGTATTCCAGTTCTCCTTCAAGCGATTGTTTGTCTTGTACTCTTTTAGCGGCATCCAAATAATCTTTCAAGCAAATTGACATTTCAACTGCTTGTGGAGTGAGTCGAGTTCGTCTTATTGATATAACCCTGTCACTAACAGAAAAAGCAGATTCCGAAGCTGCCATAGAAGCTTGGACGGTTAGTAAATCTCGGGCCATGGTGGATAGGATGGGAAATTGATCTTCCTTACCTTTCCACCAAGCCAACAAGTCAAAATTTTTAAATTCATGTGGAGTCATGGTCGATAAAAAGTTTGTAAGACCATACCTCCCGAGTTCACTACTCGGAGTGTTACCACGTTGACGTTTATTACATTCATCCCTTAAAGTATTATATAAATCAAACATTGGATCATTCGAACATTCGGCATTTGCCGCATGCCTTAAAGCATCATGGATTTGTGATGTTTCCCCGTATTTTAATAAATAAATATCATACATTTGTTGTAATTGTTTGTTGAAAGTAGCTTTTAAAGTTTTACTATACATTGGTTTACCAACTTCTAAATCCAAATTAAAAGTAATTTTATCAAGTAAAATTTCAACCCTCGACAAATTTAAACAAGGGTTTAAAGCAGCGGCACATGTAATAACAGGAGGCATTTCTTCAAAATACTTTTTAAGTTTTTTTATCATTGGGGGTATCATATCGGAAAAAGGTCTACCCCTACACGACAATTCATTTAATTTTGAAGTCATTAAATAAATTTGGTGTAGTACCAACGGACTCGTTGGGTAATAAACTCCAGAAAGACATGTAGTTGAATTTTTAAAAACTTGAAGCATTTTTGTTACTTCTTCGATGATGGCCCAAGCCGATGGATGGTAAGAATTTGCCTTTCTCCGACTTACCAAACTATTATGAAAGGCTATTAAACTTTCTTTTTGTTCAATAGCCTTTTCAAACATGTTACATGTGGAATTCCATCGTGTTGGTACGTCCCAATTCGGACCTAAACATTTAGTATCTGCGTCTTTACAAAACTTACGATATTTAGTATATCTTTGGTTGTTACTAAAAATATCACGTAACATTCTTTTAAAATAATCTTTAACTGTTTCAATCGTTTTTAAACCGTCTTGAACGGCTAAGTTTATGATGTGCGCAACACATCGACTATGAAAAAACACACCCCCACATGTTGGTTTATATTTTAATTTCAAATGATCTATCGCAAGAGTGTTGTTTGACGCATTATCAAAAGATATAGAAAATATTTTGTTTTCTAATTTATACGTTTGAATAACTTTATCAATAAGATAAAAAATGTTTTGGCCGGTGTGAGGATAATCAAACAATTCAAACGCAATTGTACGTTTCATCATTTGCCACGAATCGGGTTCAACCCAATGGGCGGTGACACAAATGTACGAGTCCGGTGAACCGTGAGGTGTCGACCAAACATCACTAGTTAAGTTAACACCGGTTTGTAAATTTTCAAAATAAGATATTAATTCATTTTTAGATTTTTCCACATTTTTAAACAATCTCTTCGAAGAGTAGCACGACTTATATTGGTATAACGTGGTTGGAGAGTTCGTTGAATGAGTCGAGTCAAACGTTCGTTGTCGAAATGTTTGAATGGCAAGCTTTCTTGAATTACAAATTGCGCCATTTGCTCCCGAACCGCATCAACGTTATAAGCCCAAATATTTCCTTCGTTTGTCATCGAAGCTTGACCTTGAGAAGGTTCACCTTTTAACGCTTTACAATATTTATTTGCAATATGGTTTTTCAACGTTGTGTTTGCATCTTTTTTGAAAAACTTATGACAAAACTTGCACCGAGCCTTGTTTGGACCGCTAGCCATTTGACATAAATCGTAAATGCACCATACTTCGGGGTTCCTATTCGTAGGAAGGAATGCTATCACCACGTTGCTTGAAGACACTTCACAACCAACGGATGATTGAGCACTTGTTGAAGCCATTTCAGAGATTTTTGTGAGAGCGTTTTTTAGAGCGTTTAAAACGAAAGTATTTGTGGAGAGCGTTTTTGAGAGCGTTTTTGAGATTTTTGAGAGTAGAGAGTGTTATAAGTTGTTGTGATTCAACCAAAACATCAAATACATATATATACTAACCTAGTGGGGGTATAATGGTAAATAAAATCAAAAAAAAGGTCAAAAATGGGTACAAACGGCTATATAGCCGTTGGGCAACGGTAACCGGTTTGAAAATCGGGTTGAAAACCGGTTTGGAAGTCGGTTTGGAATCGGTTTGAACATTGGAAAGGAGAAACCGCTTAAGAACCGGCGGTTCGGGGCCGGTTTGAAACCGGTTTGGGCCTCAAAACGGTTCCGGTTTTTTTGGCCGAACCGGTTCCCGAACTGGTTTTTTTGACCATCTCTATAACTAATAACCTATTAAACTTAGTTTTAACATTTTACTTAGTGTTAGTAGGTCATTGGATCATTTAAAGATTCGGTTCTTATTTCAATCGAACATCATTAATTAGGGCACCATTTCTGCTGATATCTGTGACATTTCATCTTATTATACCTGTATACATGCAAACACACGTTAGAAGATCAAGACAGATGTATAATCGACGTCTAAATAAATTTGGGCAGCGTAACGGTACAAAGTGCGATATACGGGTGATTGGGAGTGGTGAGGTGAATGCAATCAACTAGGGCCCTTTATATACTGAATCTGAGATCAATCGACTGACTAGCTCCCCACACTGATTTGAACTTTCAAGAATTTAACATGAGTATGGTCCATTCGCATGATTGGTCCATACTCATGGTCCAGTCGTGCGAATGGGTCATACACTTGACATTTTTCTGACTTTATGACCATTTTACACTCTAACCCCTTTGAAACTGTTAATTTAACATTATGAACATTTGCTCATCTCAAACATGATCATTTTAGAATTAAAAACTTTTGATCACCTCAGACGTGATCCTTTTAAAACATTTTGTCACCTCAGACGTGACTCACTTTTGTTTGAAAGCACTTGTGGTCACCTCAGACGTGACCTTTTAGATGATAAGGTTCCTTATCAACTTCCATGACATAGTCCGATACTACACAAAACTGAAATAGACTCACTTTGTACAGACATAAACAAAATAATACTGAAACTTAAACTAGGACATGTTTTTGTGTTTTGTGAGGGTTCATTCCTGAGACGTAATTCTAAGGACTAGTTTTCTTGTGAGAGCAGCCTCAATCTTTTAAACCATACATGGACCAATTCAAGCTGGAATCATACGGGATATTCAAATCATTTGGGACAAGTTAGCTAAAACCTTTGATGCTCTAGTCTTTTTTTTCATCTAGAGTCATTTAGCAAGTTTAGGAAATCATACTAGTACTATTAGCTCCCCACACTGATTTGAACTTTCAAGAATTGTAGCCACAGTGATTGTCAGTATACTTGTCCTCTTAAATCCATACACAAACTTTCAACACAGTTTGGTGATCGTTTTAAGGTTTGTTTATTTCAACAAGCTTTTGTGGATCCCACACTTATATGGTAATCAACCATCCTCAGGAGGTTTTTGAGCGGTCTAAGGGTAGGACTCAAGAAGAAACTATTCTTAGAACTTTCAAAGAGAAGCCAATCCTCAGGTTAGTGCCATCGCACAGCAGAGAGGCGGCAAACAACAATGAGTTCTAGAATATGTAGGTTATGCTTATCCTCAGGTCAGTGCCACCGCACAGCAGAGAGGCACATAACCTATCTTCTTGTTTGAGTATTTTTTTCTTTTTGCACAGATCTCACCAACAACATAGGTTATCAATTTGATTGTATTTGCATTTTTCCTGTGCTTTTGCTCAGCTTTGGTCTTACACACACTTTTGTGGCGTTTATTTAGCTCGTCACCCCTTATTGGAATCTTGTTGATTGTGTTAACTAGGGATACGGTGTTACCCACAGCTAGTCAAACATTTAGTTTAATCTTGAGATCACCAAAAGGTCTAGTCATCTATTGTGTTGAATCTACAGACATATCATCTGTGAACTAGCAACCTCTAGGTCTACTTTCTTTGTGTTACCTTAGTAGTAGCTAGCTTATCCATCGTATTTCCTTTTATATTGCTCAGACTACACAGACTTATACTTGAACTTTGCATCTTTTCAATTTTGAATTTTAAAGTCCCAATGGTTTGTACCTGTGTACTATCATATTCCACACATTAAATCGGTATCACACGTACGATCTTATTTATTTTCGGCTTGCCTCTCCTTTTCCTCGTTTTTTTTATTTTTTATACCTATTCTCCCCCTAAAATACTAAAACCTCTAAATATTTGCATTTTAGAATTTTAATGAGCAAGAACCGACACTAAGTGTAATGACCGAACAAAACATTAAACAAAACAAGAGAATTAAACTAAAAAAACTATAATTTAAGAAATTGTAGAAGACACTAGACACGACGCATCGGACTATACATGGTCATCTTCAGGCATGACCTCACTTTTCTTTTTAACACCATTGACCTCTAACAGATATAGAAAACGTGGTTTATCAAAAGTCTTTGTATAGAGGTCAGCGCGTTGAAAGTTAGTGGTTTTCGGATCGATAAACATCCGAGCATATTCTTGACGGAAGGATATACAACATCAAACCAAAAGTCAAACAATAATACGAACTATAATTGAATGATTTCATTGATCAAACCTAACGATTACAAGCTCGTTTCAACATAAGAATCAAGACTCTTGGCAAGGGGAAGATCGAGCATGATCTCCCCTCTCATCCGGCAACCCTAGGCTCTCGGGCACACTCTCTCAAACCCTTAATCTCTCTACACATTGAAACTGGTATATATAGGCCTCGGCCCATATTAGATACGACTGGGACCATTCGTGCGATTGGACCATACGTATGGTTCAATCGTACGACTGGACCATGCGTATGGTTCAATCGTACGACTGGACCATACTTATGGTTCAGTCTTATGAATGTCCCAATCGCATCTCTCAGTCGCACGGCTGGTCCATTTGCATGGCTCAGTCGTACGACTGAGTCTCATTCGCATATGCTTCTGCGAATGACCCAGTTTCATGTGTTTACAACATATCAGGTGTATAACATTAAGCATAGACTATTCGACAAGCGACGAATACACTATATATGACTATATATGCTCCAACATAATTATTGATATTAACATCAATATATTCAATTCAATTATTTACATTATGAACCTTTAAATTAAAGAAAGAAGATAAAATAAGAAACAAGTATAAATAACCCTTAAGTTTCGTAAATGTCAACAATGGTCCTTATAAAAATGTAACAAAGTTACCTTTTAATTAACAGAAAAACAAGATGTTACATTAGGTTTCACCCACCACTTGCACCTATTCAACCTAAGACGATTTTGGACAACTTTTGGGTGTTCATAGACCTTTGATTCATCATTCTACATTGTTCTAACACCATTCAATCATCCGTTATGCGAATCAACAACGATTTTGTTTGTCATTCAGGAACAATGAGTGGTTAGACTTCTTGTAATCTATTTCGGGTAATGGGTTTCGGGTAATGGATTTTTTTGTGATTAAGTTCTCATTTGTGTTAGACTTGCATGATTAGACTTGCGGTATAGAATCCCTGTTAAGGATTTTCCACCAGTTGAACTGAACGATTACTGAAAACTAAACCTAAAACCCGAAGTGGATTACTCTTTCTCATAATTATCTTCTTAATCAAGTTTAATAATTTGCAATTTGTTTTCTTATTTACCTTCTTAATCATTCCAAAATCCAATGTTTACAGCCAAGAGGCAATCGTTTAAGTAATTTGATAATTTCGTTAATCATTTCTTATAAGTCAATTCACAACACACCGACCACTACTTCTACGAGGATCGACAACCCTACTTACCTAAACTAGTTTAAGGTGAATAGGAATACACATTTAAACATTTATTTGACTGGTACTTAGACATCGATCACTTATGTAATGGTATAAGACTACATATGACATTTAAATATTTTACTTGCAATTTTTACTGCCATAGAAATTTTTTTTCCTCTCCAACTTTACCCAAGCTCAAAATCATCCACATTCACCTTTCTACAATGGCACTTAACCCTCAGCATAACCAAGTTGCACTTCTTGATTCATCAAGAGATGCTGACTTCTCAGAATCATCTCCTTTCTCACCCAATCATCTTACTACACAACCCTTACCGTTAACCCCCACTGTTTACTTCAACCAAATGGCCGAATTTTAGGGAAACGGTCAAGCCGAGACCTTAAATGGGATTCGTGTACTGAGGTCTAGCATTTGTGGACAGGAGTTGATCATCACTGAACAACTCATCAGGGAGCATCTAGAGCTTCATGATGAAGGAGCTCCTACTGAATTCCCTAAGGCAGATTTGGACAACACTTACATCCTAATGGGATATGGTGGAGACATAAGCAGGTCGACAGTCTACAAGTTCAACTTCTCTTACAACTGGAAGTTCCTCCTGCACGTTATTCTCCACTATCTGTCAAACAAGTCTGGGGGATGGGATCAAATCCCATATGAACTAAGATGCTTAGTTCATGGATTGGTGAGAGGCATGCGATTCAATTACTCAAGATTTGTGTTCACCAATCTGATTAGGAATCTACAACGGGAAACATTCTTTATGTATCCCAGATTCATTCAACACATAATCAACTGTGAGTTGTGTCACACCCCAATCGATGGCGGAAACATCGGGGCGCGAGAAGTGATAGATTGTTCAAAGACATCATAGAACTAAAGTGACAATAAATTAAGATTAAATTTCATTTCCATTAATCAACATAACATTACAATGATTCAAATAAACATACAAAAGTTTTGATAAATACAAGTCTAAAACAAGCATAACAAAATAGTAGATTTGGTATGTTTCTAAGTCCACTAATTGAGTTTCTTGATAAAGCTTCAAGCATTTCCTACAACATGTATAAAATATAGGTCAACATATGAATATGTTGGTGAGCATACAAGTTTGAATACATAGTATAATAGTGAATAAATCTCAATTTAACATGAGTAAAGTATACTAAAGTTTGTACATTGCTAGCATGCAAAGCCGATAATCAAACCAAAGTGTCCACTAGCATAATCTTAGCATTAAAAAATGACCAAGACCGAAAATATTGAATAACTTAACATAGACCCATCATAATAGGGCGGATGTGCTAGTCCTATAGTGCTATACATGTTAAGGGAGGTTTAGATTGCTTGCAAGATAATGTATTCTAGAATGTATTCAAAATAGTATAACAAGTAAGCATGTTTGTATGAATTGAGTTTTATAATGATTTTGATTAAACAAATAATTGAGTGTATTTGATAATTGATACATGTTACAACCCAAATAGTGTTAAAACAAAATGGGTGAAGTATGACTCACGGTTTGGCGATTAGAATCCACAAGAATAGATGATTGAGTTTAAATGATTCACCAAAGTCACCCTAATAGGTAAATGAAAGTGTGTAAGTTTAGGATTCAAAGTTTGAGATTTTAGCAATTGCAAAGTATACAAAAATTACAAATACGAGAGTAAATGAAAGTATATACTACTTAGACACTTATTTGGACACCATGTATTGTGTGTGTTCTTTATGAGTTTTAGTCACTCATTGGAAGTCCAAAATAAGGAATCATAAGATTAGTATAATGTCTACCTTAACACATAACATTCAACCATGGTTGATTGATATTATAGTTTGGTTTTGACTAAGTATTATGTAGATATTAATATAAGTCATGCATTAGAGGTAGGGTAATCCACAAACCTCAAGTGTTGTATTCATATAGGTCATGTATTAGAGGTAGGGATATCCACAAACCTCAAGATTGTTACCATTGCACAAAATCTCCACATAAAGGTGATTCGGATGGTCATGAGTATATAAATGAAAATACTAAAGTAATTGACTAGTTTGACTAAGTGTTCAAGGGGGGTATGGTGGATAAATTAGTTGTAGAACCAAGGTTCAACATCACCATTTCATACCATAACACAAGCCTTTTAATATTGGTTGGAGGCTCGATTTGGTTTCATCCACTTCTTGATTTGTAGATCACTTAGTGTTTTGTAAAGATGAAAGAATGGAGTGTAAAAGACTTAAAATTTCAGAAATATAACTTCAACACAAGCCTTCCAACATTGAAGTTGTTGGTGACTTGGTTTAGTATGTAAAAGGTTTTAAAATAAAACAAGAAAACATGTATGAAAGAATCAAGTATAATATTTCCAACTTGGACCTCAAAATAGGGGTTACCATACTTGTGTCACCTTGGTGACTAAGTGGTTATGTCCTAGAGGTTATTCCAAGTGGTAGAGAAAATGAAGAAGAAAGTAAGAAAGAAAGTATAAATATATATATAAATAATTAATTAATTAAAACTCACAAGTTGTTCTTGAATATTTCTTGCTAAAAAGATGAAGTTCTTGGATGGATTGAGAGAGTTTAGAGTGATGAAAGTGATTAGAGAGGGATTTGAGTTAGTATTTATAGATAAAAATTATGGTTGGACATTAATGAAAGTAGTTAGGGAGATGAATGGAAGTAAATTCAATAGTTTCAAATTAACCCTTCAACTTATGTTATTTATCAATTTGCATCATAAACTAATGATTAAATATATTTAGGGTATTTTAATATATGAACCATAAAAGAAACCTTATAAATAATTATCCAAAAAATAAGTCTCAATAAATTGCTTGGTTTTGCAATAAAATGTGTATTCGTAATTGTTTAATTGTTAAACAAACATATAATGAACAAGAATAATATAAAATAAATATTTCCACTGTGATCAAGTCTTGACATTACAAGGATTGAAGAAAGAGGAGGATTACAATAAAAAATAAATAAATAAATAAATAAATGAAAACTACGGAACGTTACAAGTTGGACCAGAGTATGCTTGTCTGTGCAGCTGCTCTGACTGTCCCTCAGATGAGGCCTACCATCTTCAAGACCTTGAAGAAGGTGTCCACCAACTTCACTGGAAGGTACACTACTCTACTTTCAGGTATGATTGAGCGCATAGCTCCTGGTGACATGCCTGTTTACCCCACAGGTGATGAACCCACACCAGCAACTTCCACCACAATGCCAACATTGCCTTCTCCACCATCACCATCACATACCAAAGACGCCCCAAACGAACCCTTGTTCAATCTACTCTGATTGAACAAGCCCCTCTTGTTCAATCCAAAAAGACTAGAGTGGAAACATGGGCTCCCACTCGGTCTGAGGTCCTCCATCCTTTTCTTTTGACCTCAATATGGTTTTGAGTCTCCTTAGTCTCAAACCCAGGAGCCCGACACCCAAACCAACAACCCTTAGGATGAGTATTTACACTCTTCTGAGCAGCCAACTAGGGACAGCCCCACCAAAGGCTCAATGCCTGTAGACATTTACCAAGGTCCTGGGTCAGTAGGCTTAACCTCCCTATCTTTTACTGACCTTCTCTTCAAAACTGATGAAGAGATAACATCTTTCCATGGCAATGAAGTTGATCTACAACACCCTCTTCAAGATAAACAGAGCCCGGAAAAATCCCTTATCTCTAGCCCCCATTAGCAACCTATTACTGCGATGAGTCCCACTGATGTGAAAGGGACTCATGCATGTAACATCTTGTATTTTTGGGTTAAATTTAAAGTTAACTATGTTATTATTATAAGGGCAATTGTTACCTTATGTGAAACTTATGGACCATTTGTGCTTATTTTTTTTGTTTTTTTTAAATTCTTTAGTTTAAAAGTTAATTATGTTAATTATTAATAAATAAATAAATAATAATCATAATAATAATAACAATAATAACTAATTATAAGAGTAATAATTATGTTATTAATAATACTAATAATAATAGCAAGTTATAACAATAATAACAATAATTTATAAAAAATTATTAAACTTAAAAGTGTTAAAACTTAAAGTAATTAGGTTGGGGGTGTTTTGTCATTTTAGAAACTAATATAGGAGTTTTGGGCATAAAATAATAAGTATGATATCACAGGGGCTAATTATGTAAATTTATCAAACCCAAACCATTTCTCCCCCCCTAAACCCGATTCTCCGGCCGGCCTCCGGCCACCGCCGGCTACGGCTCGGTGAGCCCCAAAAACCCACAAAACACTCGGTTTTAACACCCAAACCGACCCAAATCATTTCGATTACATGATTCGAACTTGAATACGCACCCTAAACGCGTTTAAACGCCGGTTACAAACTCAAATCGATCGAATAACCGAAACCCATTAATCTTATAGCCGTTTAGGCATTAAACCTCTATAATAATTCAATTAAATGAACCTAAACGACTATCTAACTACGACTAATCGTTCACACCTTCTAATTGCACCTGAAATCACACAAACAAGGTTGTACGATTACCCCTCTCATCGTGAACCTGCAACTATTCGAACCCCATCTTCAGAGCTTCAAAACTCGAAATTAACATAGGGCTTTTCATCCTTGAGGTCATTAGAAACTACCTGTACATCGAATTTGATTATCATCATCATTTGAGCATCAAACCGGTGCTACGTGGTCGCGAATTGTTCTTCGTCGTGTTCATCTCGAATTCATCTTCAACCGGGTAATTGAAAGCATATACTTACTCTATTTTACATGAGTAACAAAAGCCCTATGAATTTAAGCATTAACAATAACGAATTGATCTCCAATTTGGCACTAATCGAAACTAGGGTTTATAGTAATTGGGGGGGATTTACTTAGATTATGTTTTTAAGATTAAAAACAAGGTTATCTCGCGGCTGAGGCCATTGGTTCACTAGTTAAGACATGGGCATCCTTAACATGAGGTCCTGGGTTCGAACCCTACGACCCTCTTGTTTTTGTTTTAAGGCTTTTAGGCCTTCAATTTAAATCCAAATTTTTTTAAATTTATAAAAATCAGTTTATAAACTTGTTTAATCCTAAATCATCGTATTATTTTCTGTCAAATTATTTTATGAAATATTTCAATATTTTATTTAATATCTTAGACAAATAATATATTTTATAAAATAGACCTTAAATAGTGGGTTAAATCGCTAAATTAATTGTTCAAATAATATCTATATATTATTGTCTAAATGATGATTATTTTAAAAGTTATAAAAGCTTTTTCAAACTGATCACTAAATTTTATTACAAGTTATTTTTCCTTTGCAATCGTTATACAAAAATGCTAAATTAGTATATTCTATTTTTCTCATTGAAACTAAGCATAAGAAATTATTTCATTTTACTTAATTTAGTTAAGAAAACCCCCAAATACCAACTTGAAACCCTAATTCTCGTGAATTCGTTAAATTTATTATTAAACTTAAAAATCTTGAAAAAATATATATTTAGGTACCTCGTGAAGGTTTACGTTGGAACATCGACTTTTATTTTCTTATTATTCATCAACTTATATACTTATTGACCAAGTGAGTATTTTTATATCTCTTTTTATATTTTTACACTTTGGGGTGAAACATGTTACTTTATAAACTTTACACTTGTAAACACGTTTGATTCTTGTAAACTTATGGCATTTCACCTGTATGTTGTGATCAGTTGAACTTTGTGACTACCATGTAATGTCGAATATATATACAATCATTAACTATTGCTAGCCTAGCGAAGTCATAGATCTATGGGCCAGACAAGCCTGCTTGGTTGATCCAAGTACACTTAGCTAATCGTATATACTTTTAAACATTTGAGACTTGTAAAACTTTGTCAAGGTTTGATTGTGCATTTCTGTCTTACATCCCTAGTTTACTTTGTTCTCTAACTTACAACATGAATTACCATCTTCTATATACTTATGTATCGAAAACTATGGAAATCTCACCAACATTATGTTGACTTTATATTTTTAACATGTTTCAGGAAATACACAAGCTTGATCGCCACTTTTGAAGTACTTTCACATCTAGGAATGGACCTAGTTTAAAAAGAAAAGAAATAAAATAACTTGTCACATCTTATGTTATGCTCTTTTTAATTTCTTTGAAACTTATGATTGTAATAGTACAATTGGAACTTATGTTTAATATATATTTGGGTTATTAAAAGCGTTATGTGGCTGTGAACGATCTTAACCCTCATATCTCGATGTTTCCGCCGTCAAGGTTGGGGTGTGACAATGCAGATTCAGCTGCCACTACAGAATGTGCCTTAATGGACCTTATGGACAGTGGTAACATATCTCAGACTGAATCTGCGGCAACCAAGCCTTTTGATGACTCTGAAAGAGACATCATTACACACGGGAAACCAGGGTGCCAAGAAACCACGTCTGGTGGTGAGGCTGGAAATACTAGGTATATTACCTCATCTCCCCGTGATTCTTCAAAAGAAGATGAGGGAAGCATGCAACTCCTCATACAAGACCTTTTATCTAAAGTCTCAAACCTTGAATTCTTGGTTAAGATTTTAGAAGCAAGGTCCGCCACTCAGCAACTTGAGATTGACAATCTCAAGACCAAACTGGCTGAGAAACAGACAGAGAGGTCTGTTAGGCATGTACATGTTCAGGTCTCATTGACTTCTTCCTCCAGCTCATCTAGCTCTCAAGATGATGCTACCAAAAAGGAAGAGAATGTTCAGAGAAAAACAGTTGAGGACCTACAGAGCCACACTCCAACTTCAACATCTTCTACTCCTATCATAACTGTGTCTGAGCCATCTCAATTTATTCTTCAGATTGACTCAAAGATGCTCAGCGATCTCTACAAACTCTTCACCACGTTTCTGTTGAGATCCTCCACTGATCAGCCAAGCCCAGATTGTGACATCCGTCACCTTAAGGTCCGTCGAACGACATAAATAAACATAGAAATATTTTAATTATTCTTCCTTTTCTTTATGAACTCCTGCTTTAAGGAATCATGTCTGCTTATTTTCCTTTGTGCCTGTACTTCCTTCGAGAACGTGTGTTAAGCATAAAACTTTTATAAATTTCATCACCATTACCACCAAATATATCATTTTTTTCTTTTATTTCGACCATTGTCATTAATAAAACCATTTTAGACTATCAAATGCCATTAAACACGCTTTTAACCTTAATATAACGAACATTTTAAGGTCGTAATCAACCGAAACAAATTTTGGGAAACTCGAGGTTAAGTGCAGGGACTACACTTGTAATTTTGCAAACTTGGGCTGGGTATATAAACCCCATTCCCAGCCATTCCTCACTCATTTCATCTTCTTCACCTCTTCACTCCCTACACACACATTTTCTTCATTCTAGCACCAAAATCTACCCGTGTGGTCTCGTTTTCGTCGTCTAGTCTTCATCTACAGCCTCATCTACTCATTTCTAGCAGGTAGACGACTTTGGTTGTCGCTTTTCTTGTCTTTTTACTGCCGTGATTTCTAGGGTTTCGGGTGCTCGGGTTCATCCGAGCACATGAGGTCGTGTGGGTGCGTGTGAGGTCTTTCTGCTTGTGTTTCATGTTTGTGTATGTTTGTTGAGTGTTTCTGGAAGTCTTCGTGGTATAAAACTCACATTAGAGCAGCTCGGGGGCTGCTCAGCCCGACCACAGTCGCGATTCTGCAGTTCAGGCGACTGGGTCTGTCATGCGACTGAGCCGTGCGACTGAGTGAGTCGTGCGACTGAATCATGCGTCTAAGTCAATCGTGCGACTGAGTTGTGCGACTAGGCATGTCGCGCGACTGAGTCGTGCGACTGGGTGTTTATATGCGATTGAGCGTGCGACTGAGTGAGTCGTGCGACTGAATCATGCGTCTAAGTCAATCGTGCGACTGAGTTGTGCGACTAGGAATGTCGTGCGACTGAGTCGTGCGACTGAGTCGTGCGACTGTGTGTTTGTGTGCGATTGAGTCAGGTGACCGACTGAATGTATGCGATTGTGCGTGTTTCGCACGACTGGAGTCCAATCGCACGAATGAAGGTTCAATCGCACGAAAGTAGCTAATTCGCACGATTGAGGGTTGATTCGTGCGCCTGGAGATTGGGTCATGCGAATGTGTGTGTTGTGTGGTGCGACTGAGTCCAATCGCACGAATGAAGGTTCAATCGCACGAAAGTAGCTAATTCGCACGATTGAAGGTTGATTCGTATGAATGGAACGTGGGTCGAGCGTCTAGTCCTGTGTGTGACTGATGTTGAGTGTGAATTTCCCTTGAACGTCTGATGATGATAAGGCAACATCAGTAAAAGTGTCATTGCTTGACCCCAAAGATTAAAGTCAACGCTATCAACATGCACATACTATTTCAATTGAAATAAACCTAACATTTTACAATTACCGACACCCATTTGAAACTACAAATACTTAACAAGTGTCATCTTTCATAACAATGAGATCTTTACAAGGATGTCGTAAGCAATGACGACTACTCGTAGTACTTGGATCTACATAAGATCTGATACGTGTGTCCGCTTGTGTGTGTGTGCCACCCACGACCGAACCGATACAACCCGAACCGACCAAACATTACTATACGCTTTATACATGTCATTAATGCTTGACAATAACTGTCAATAGGTGTTTGACCGATCATTGCATTCCACTGTTGGAAATCTCGATCTTTTATACCTACCACTTAACATGTGAGTTTCGTGGCCCCTTTTATGCTTATACTATCTTACAAACATTTACAAACATGGGGGAAAAGTATGCTCGCTCGTTTTCTATGCTGTACAACATACATACAATTTTCATACAAGAATCAACGTGATACTGTGTTGCAAGTACTTATCTGATACATGCTTGGGTCTGCTGTGTGGTTCTATCTTTGCAACTATTTAATTCTAGTGTGGAACCGACGGTTAGGTATTGGTAGTACTACTGGGTTGACACCCCCACCCTCGTGTTGGTATACTAGTTAGTACCAACATAGCCAGGTACGGGCCTTGGGTGAATATATGCCGACAATTTCTTTGTGTACGTCGCTAGGTTTGGTTGCAAAGCTCATGTCATGTGATTTTACTTGTGTATATAACTGTATTCACGGTATTCCATATCATTTACTTTATACAGCATCACTTACACTTTTATTACTTAAACCTGCGAGCTCACCAACAATTTTGTTGACCATTTTGAGCATATCTTTTCAGGTGATCATGCTAGCTGAGGTTCTAGGTGTGCTGCCTTAGTGGAGACCCTAGGATGCATTTTTCGGGCCAAACTTGTCTTTTTGAAAAATTGTTGTAACTGTTTCAAACAACATTATACTTTGTAACTTGTTCTCGGGTTGTGGGAATTGCATACAATGTTATTACCTATGTTTATCTTATATCATGTTTATGCTTATGGCTATGTTGTCGTGAATACTGACTAACACGACACAAGTCCCCTTGTTGTCGGGTGTCGTCATGACACGCATGTCATCATATTATTATTGCATCTCTATCGCTTACCATGTGTTATGACGATTCCCGTCTCGTCGCAACCCCGTGTTTCCGCTCTTAGCGGGGGTGTGACATACTGGTATCAGAGCCATTGGTTATAGAGAATTAGGCAATACGCTTGACCTAGACTATAACCTAGGAACCTTCATGTAGATTGCATGCCAGGGTTGTGTGCATTTGTATCTCATACGTGTTCCTCATTACTTGTTCGTTTATCTATCTATTCGTGATCTTTTCACCCTATGAGAGAGCCCTTGTGCTCACTCTTTCATGGGATGCTCCTATTAGATCTTCCGTTCCCTCTACGCGCCAAGTTATCATAGGCAAATTCGGGCATTGGGACCCGAAGAGATCTTCACAATCATATACTACTGCTTAACCCTGATATTGAGACCGACCCGAGGAGGCTATGTCTGAGTCCTTTAAGGATGCGAGATAGGCAACCTCCATCAGACTATACGTGATTACATGCTTGGGCTCTCAGTTGACCTGATGGATTATTATGGATATGATGTAAAGGAAAGTCGGATGTCATGTAACCGATCGGGCATCATTCTCGGTACATCGTGGGTGTGGTGGGAACGCTGCGGGGAACCCTATATATAAACATCACCGGTATACCGAGAATATGCTTGAAATGGGCTGCATGGTGATCTTGACCGACCGGAACATGAACATTGGAACTTGATAAACGGAATACTTGTGTATCTATGGTGACTAAAGCTTATATGTGTTACCTCTTTTATGAATAGAACATGCCGCCTCGAAGATCTACTCGCAGTAATAGTAGCGGAACTGAAGCCCCAAGGGGCAGAGGCAGAGGCAGAGGCAGGGGAAGAACCCCAAGAACAAGTGATGCTCCAACCAGAACAATCAAGGAACAGGGAATGCGGATATGGCAGCCCTTGCACTCAATAGCTGGCCGCACTAATTCCGACTATCGTGGCCCAAGTGAGCGATGCTCTTCAGAATTCTCACCCCCACGGGGACGGTGGCAATAATAATGAGGATAACGGTAACCCGACTGGGAACGAAAGCAATCAGGAGACCGGAAATGGTGGTACAAGCCGGTAACAAAACTGGAATTGTTAATGAGACCGGGGTAGTGAATGCTAGACGGGGATGTTCGTACAAGGAATTTGTGGCTTGTAAACCACGAGAGTTTGATGGAAAAGGTGGAGCCATAGCTCTGACCAGATGGCTTGAAAAGATGGAGGCCGTGATCGACATCAGCGAATGCCTCGACAGTCAAAGGATTAAGTACGCCACTTGCTCACTACAAGGCAAGGCACTAACGTGGTGGAACACTCAGATTCAGGCTAGAGGAAGAGAATCCGCGATGCAAATGTCGTGGGATGAGTTCAAGGCCCTAATCACCGAGGAGTACTGTCCTCTCAATGAGATGCAAAAACTTGAGCATGAGTTCTGGAATCATGCCATGGTGGGGGCTGGGCACGCAGCTTACACCGACCGTTTTCATGAGTTAGCAAGGTTGGTTCCGCATCTAGTCACCCGGAATCAAAAAGGATAGAGAGGTACATTTAGGGACTTGCGCCTCAAATCCGGGCAATGGTAACCGCTACCGCTCCTCCTACTATTCAGAGCGCGATTCTAAAGGTTGGCGCTTTGACTGATGAAATGGTGAGAACGGGGTTTTGGGTAGAGGAGCAGAAAAGAGAAAGGATTTTGGGGAAACGAGCCGGTCGAGTGCCGGAAGTTTGATAAAAAGCCAAGACAACCAAAAACTTTGTGGCAGTGACGCAGGGCAGGCGAGAGTGTGTGGGTCCGCACCCCAAATGTGACAAGTGCAATTATCATCATCCCCCAGGAACGCAGTGCCGGTGTGCGCGAACTGTAGACGCCGGGGCATCTTGCAAGAGACTGCAGAACAGCGCCGAATATGGTTGCACCGGTCAACGCGGTTAACCCCGTCGGGAATGCAAGGCTTGTTATGAGTGTGGAAGCCTTGATCACTACCGAAACATGTGCCCCAGGCTGAATCGGGCACTGGGTCAACAAGGAACAACCAGCAGCAAGTGATGGCTATAGCTGGAAATCAAGGCCGACCAATCAGGGGAATACAGCTCGGGGACACGCTTTTTCCATTGGAGCCAATGAAGCCCTCAGGACCCAAATGTCGTCACAGGTACGCACTTACTCAATAATCACTTTGCATTTGTATTATTTGACACTGGAGAAGACAATAGCTTTATATCTTCTGAATTTATGCAATTGCTCGATTTGAGTCCTAGTAGGCTAGAAACTAGCTACTCTGTAGAGATGGCCAATGGTAAGGTTGTTCAGGCCAACGGGATTATTAGAAAGTGCTCGATAATATTAGAGAACCACACCTTCGATTTAGACTTGATACCCTTTGAGCTAGGAAGTTTCGATGTGATTGTGGGAATGGATTGGTTGTCGAAACACGGGTCGAGATTGTCTGTCGAGACAAGGTAGTGCGAATCCCTATGTCAGACGGGGGAGTACTCAGAGTTCAAGAGAAAGACCGGGGAGAAAATTAAAGCTTACTTCCTGCATGAAAGCACGCCAGAGTTACGAAAACAGTGCTACTCTTTTCTGGCTCATGTGGTGGAAAAGAAAGAAGAGGAACAGGAATTGGCAGATATCCCTATAGTGCGGGATTACCCAGATGTATTCCCAGATGACTTGTCTAGTTTGCCTCCTCCACGACAGGTGAAATTTCGTATTAAGTTGGTTCCTGGAGCTACACCGGTAGCAAAGACACCGTATCGGTTGGCACCGTCTGAAATGCAAGAGTTGTCTAGCCAGTTACTGGAGAAGGGTTTTATACAACCGAGTCACTCGCCTTGGGGAGCACCAGTTTTTTGTCAAGAAGAAGATGGGTCGTTCCGTATGTGCATCGACTACCGTGAGTTGAACAAATTAACTGTGAAGAATCGTATCCTCTCCCCAGGATTGACGACCTGTTTGATCAGTTACAAGGAGCTTCGTATTTTTCCAAGATCGACCTTCGATCTGGATATCACCAACTAAGAGTTTTCGAGGAGGACATACCGAAGACAGCATTTAGAACTCGTTATGGGCACTATGATTCTTGGTCATGCCGTTTGGATTGACTAACGCCCCAGCTGTGTTCATGGACTTGATGAATCAGGTGTGCAAACCTTACTTGGATAAGTTTGTGATCGTATTCATCGACGACATACTTATCTACTCTCGATCGAAGGAGGACCATGAAGAACACCTTCGGGCAATACTGGAACTGTTAAGAGAAGAGAAACTTTTCGCCAAGTTCTCGAAGTGTGAATTCTGGCTGCGAGAGGTGAAGTTTTTGGGTCATGTGGTTATAAAGACGGGATTCATGTAGATCCCGGCAAGATCGAAGCGGTAAAGAAATGGGATACACCCCAGACACCTTCAGAGATACGGCAGTCCTTAGGATTAGCCGGATACTATCGTCGTTTCATTGCAAACTTTTCAAAGATCGCTCAACCGTTGACATTGCTGACTCAGAAAGACAAGAAGTTTGATTGGGGAGATGCGCAAGAATGGGCGTTCCAAACGCTGAAAGATAAGCTGTGCAATGCACCGATATTGTCCCTTCCAGACGGAACTGATGATTTTGTGGTGTACTGTGATGCTTCGCATCAAGGTTTGGGATGTGTACTAATGCATAAAGATAAGGTGATCGCCTACGCTTCGCGAAAACTTAAGGTGCACGAGAAGAACTACACGACTCATGATCTTGAGTTGGGCGCTGTAGTATTCGCACTTAAAATATGGAGGCATTACCTGTATGGAACCAAATGCATCGTATACACAGATCATAAAAACCTTCAACATATTCTGGAACAGAAGGAACTCAATATGCGACAACGACGTGGGTAGAGCTTCTTAGTGACTACGATTGTGAAATCCGGTATCATCCGGGGAAAGCTAATGTGGTGGCTGATGCCCTAAGCCGCAAGGAACGCGTGAAACCACTACGTGCTCGAGCTTTGGGATTGACCATTCAAACAAATTTGAAAGCTCAGATCCAAATTGCACAAAGTGAGGCGTTGAAAGAAGAAAACCTTGCGGGAGAAGAATTCCGAGGGTTGGATAAACAACTGATGTAGAAGGACGATGGTGTACAGTACTTCGTGGACCGTATATGGGTACCCAGTGGGGAGGTGTACGTACCTTGGTCATGGATGAAGCACACAAGACGCGATATTCTATTCATCCTGGCGCAGACAAGATGTACCACGATCTCAAAGATCTGTACTGGTGGCCAGGCCTAAAGAAAGACTTTGCCACGTATGTCAGCAGATGCTTGACATGCTCGAAAGTTAAAGCTGAACATCAGAAACCATCGGGACTGTTACAGCAACCTGAGATTCCCGAATGGAAATGGGAGAACATAGCCATGGACTTCATTACCAAACTTCCTCGAGCGAGCAACGGGCATGACTCGATATGGGTCGTAGTGGATCGAATGACGAAATCAGCACACTTCTTGCCAATCCGAGAAGACTACAAAATGGACAAGTTGGCGAGATTGTACATCAAAGAGGTCGTGACAAGACACGGAGTTCCGGTGTCAATCATCTCCAACCGTGACGGCCGATTCACTTCACGATTTTGGCAGACACTACAAAAAGCGATGGGCACTCGATTAGACATGAGTACCGCCTATCACCCTCAAACAGATGGCCAAAGTGAACGAACCATACAAACACTAGAAGACATGCTGAGAGCGTGCGTAATTGACTTTGGTGGTAGTTGGGATACTCATTTGCCATTGATTGAATTCTCATACAATAACAGCTACCACACCAGCATTGGGTGTGCTCCGTTCGAAGCGTTGTACGGAAGGAAGTGTAGATCACCCGTTTGCTGGGCCGAGATTGGTGAAAGTCAGCTAACAGGCCCAGAGATCATTCAGGAATCGACCGACAAGATCTTCCAAATCAAAGATAGACTGAAAGCCGCTAGAGATCGCCAAAAGAGCTACGCCGACAATCGCCGAAAGCCTCTAGAATTCAACGTTGGGGACCGAGTGCTACTCAAAGTCTCTCCTTGGAAAGGGGTTGTTCGGTTTGGAAAGAAAGGGAAGTTAGCCCCAAGATACGTCGGACCATTCGAGATTACAGAAAGAATTGGTCCAGTGGCTTACCGATTAAGGTTACCACAAGAACTCAACGGTGTGCATGATACTTTCCATGTGTCGAACCTCAAGAAGTGTTTGGCTGACGAATCACTTCACATACCCATTGACGATATCAAAATCGACGAAAAGCTTCATTTTATTGAGGAACCCATTGAAGTCATGGATCATAAAGTCAAACAGTTGAAATGCAGCAGAATACCAATTGTTCGCGTAAGGTGGAATTCTAAACGAGGGCCAGAGTTTACATGGGAACGAGAAGATCAAATGAAACTCAAATACCCACACTTATTCATGGATGACACTCTTGGACCTAACTCCAGCTGAATTTCGGGACGAAATTCTCTCAACTGGGGGATACTGTGACATCCGTCACCTTAAGGTCCGTCGAACGACATAAATAAACATAGAAATATTTTAATTATTCTTCCTTTTCTTCATGAACTCCTGCTTTAAGGAATCATGTCTGCTTATTTTCCTTTGTGCCTGTACTTCCTTCGAGAACGTGTGTTAAGCATAAAACTTTTATAAATTTCATCACCATTACCACCAAATATATCATTTTTTTCTTTTATTTCGACCATTGTCATTAATAAAACCATTTTAGACTATCAAATTCCATTAAACACGCTTTTAACCTTAATATAACGAACATTTTAAGGTCGTAATCAACCGAAACAAATTTTGGGAAACTCGAGGGTTAAGTGCAGGGACTAAACTTGTAATTTTGCAAACTTGGGCTGGGTATATAAACCCCATTCCCATCCATTACTCACTCACTTCATCTTCTTCACCTCTTCACTCCCTACACACACATTTTCTTCATTCTAGCACCAAAATCTACCCATGTGGTCTCGTTTTCGTCGTCTAGTCTTCATCTACAGCCTCATCTACTCATTTCTAGCAGGTAGACGACTTTGGTTGTCTCTTTTCTTGTCTTTTTACTGCTGTGATTTCTAGGGTTTCGGGTGCTTGGGTTCATCCGAGCACATGAGGTCGTGTGGGTGCGTGTGAGGTCTTTCTGCTTGTGTTACATGTTTGTGTATGTTTGTTGAGTGTTTCTGGAAGTCCTCGTGGTATAAAACTAGCGTTAGAGCAGCTCGGGGGCTGCTAAGCCCGACCACAGTCGCGATTCTGCAGTTCAGGCGACTGGGTCTGTCATGCGATTGAGTCGTGCGACTGAGTGAGTCGTGCGACTGAATCATGCGTCTAAGTCAATCGTGCGACTGAGTTGTGCGACTAGACATGTCGTGCGACTGAGTCGTGCGACTGGGTGTTTGTATGCGATTGAGCCGTGCGACTGAGTGAGTCGTGCCACTGAATCATGCGTCTAAGTCAATCGTGCGACTGAGTTGTGCGACTAGGCATGTCGTGCGACTGAGTCGTGCGACTGTGTGTTTGTGTGCGATTGAGTCAGGTGACCGACTGAATGTATGCGATTGTGCGTGTTTCGCACGACTGGAGTCCAATCGCACGAATGAAGGTTCAATCGCACGAAAGTAGCTAATTCGCATGATTGAGGGTTGATTCGTGCGCATGGAGATTGGGTCGTGCGAATGTGTGTGTTGTGTGGTGCGACTGAGTCCAATCGCACGAATAAAGGTTCAATCGCACGAAAGTAGCTAATTCGCACGATTGAAGGTTGATTCGTACGAATGGAACGTGGGTCGAGCGTCTAGTCCTGTTGTGTGACTGATGTTGAGTGTGAATTTCCCTTGAACGTCTGATGATGATAAGGCAACATCAGTAAAAGTGTCATTGCTTGACCCCAAAGATTAAAGTCAACGCTATCAACATGCACATACTATTTCAATTGAAATAAACCTAACATTTTACAATTACCGACAACCCATTTGAAACTACAAATACTTAACAAGTGTCATCTTTCATAACAATGAGATCTTTACAAGGATGTCATAAGCAATGACGACTACTCGTAGTACTTGGATCTACATAAGATCTGATACGTGTGTCCGCTTGTGTGTGTGTGCCACCCACGACCAAACCGATACAACCCGAACCGACCAAACATTACTATACGCTTTATACATGTCATTAATGCTTGACAATAACTGTCAATAGGTGTTTGACCGATCATTGCATTCCACTGTTGGAAATCTCGGTCTTTCATACTTACCACTTAACATGTGAGTTTCGTGGCCCCTTTTTATGCTTATACTATTTTACAAACATTTACAAACATGGGGGAAAAGTATGCTCGCCCGTTTTCTATACTGTACAACATACATACATATTTCATACAAGGAATCAACATGATACTGTGTTGCAAGTACTTATCTGATACATGCTTGGGTCTGCTGTGTGGTTCTATCTTTGCAACTATTTAATTCCAGTGTGGGAACCGACGGTTAGGTATTGGTAGTACTACTGGGTTGACACCCCCACCCTCGTGTTGGTATACTAGTTAGTACCAACAATAGCCAGGTACGGGCCTTGGTGAATATATGCCAACAATTTCTTTGTGTACGTCGCTAGGTTTGGTTGCAAAGCTCATGTCATGTGATTTTACTTGTGTATATAACTGTATTCACGGTATTCCATATCATTTACTTTATACAGCATCACTTACACTTTTATTACTTAAACCTGCGAGCTCACCAACAATTTTGTTGACCATTTTGAGCATATCTTTTCAGGTGATCATGCTAGCTGAGGTTCTAGGTGTGCTGCCTTAGTGGAGACCCTAGGATGCATTTTTCGGGCCAAACTTGTCTTTTTGAAAACAATGTTGTAATTGTTTCAAACAACATTATACTTTGTAACTTGTTCCCAGGTTGTGGGAATTGCATACAATGTTATTACCTATGTTTATCTTATATCATGTTTATGCTTATGGCTATGTTGTCGTGAATACTGACTAAACACGACACAAGTCCCCTTGTTGTCGGCTGTCGTCATGACACGCATGTCATCATTATTATTATTGCATCTCTATCGCTTACCATGTGTTATGACGATTCCCGTCTCATCGCAACCCCGTGTTTCCGCTCTTAGAGGGGGTGTGACACAGATGCTGCAATGCTCTACTTTGGAGCTAAAGAGCTTCAGAGGCTGACTGCACCTTCTACCACTGTAGAAGAAGTTGGTCAACCTAAGGTCCACATGGAACCTAAGATTCAATTCGAAGGGGAAATAGGGACTAATGGCCCAGAAACTGAAACAGTTAGGACAGAATCTACATCTCCTCCAACTTCCGAAGCTAAAGTTAAAGCCTCGGAAGAACAAGCTGAATCTTCCGAAGCTGAAATGGAAGCTGCGGAAGGACTGTTTAAAATGTTCAAGGAACTGATCATCACAGATGCAATCCTTGAAATGGCATCTGAGGTGAACAGCGAGGACTTCCTAGATCTATCTCCATCCCAGACACCATCTCTGCCTCTCTCACAATCAAAATCCACTCTCTAAGAACCACCACAGTCAGGATCTTCAAAAGATAAAGGGAAAAGAAAGATGACTACGGAAGAGCTTCAGGAAGAGGAAAAGATTGAGAAACTCAAGAAGAAAGGAAGACTTCCAATTGAGAAGTTGCTAGCTGCTAGTACAAAAGCAGCTGCAACCAATCAGGAGGCTGTCAACAATAAGAGAACGGAAGAGATCATTGACCAACTTATCTAAATGAGAGCTGCCAATGAAGAAACACTCCTGCTACCACTAGAGGAGTTAGTGGATCTGGAGAAGGCAACTCGGCTGAAACTTGAAGAAGAAGCCAGGTTGGCCTTGGAGAAAGAAGAATAAGAACAGAAGGAAGTTGAATTGTAGCTGAGGAGAGACAGGATAAATTTCCTAATCTCCAGAGGCTTTAATCTTCAAGAACTCTCTCCACACAATGATGAGACAATCCTCTGGCTTTACAACAAAGAACAGGATCAAATGGAGAAAGAAAGAAGAAAGGCTGCAAGAGAAAAGACAAAGGAAGAGAAGAAGAAGGAAGAAAAAGCTAAGGTCTTTGCGACCAGGAAGCTTAGTGAAAAGGCCTGGATGAAAGACTATCTTCGGGCCCATGGCTTCTCTGGAAGGCAGGTGGGTCCCATGTCTGAGAAGACACTCCAACGGATTGTCAGTGAAATCAAGGCTGACATCCGGTTGGGAAAGAGGAAAGAGATGTATAGAAGGGTAAAGGGATGACCTTCACTGCAACCACTCAACCACAACCTCAACCCTCACCCCTACCTTTCACCATCAAAACGAACCCTTCACCCCTGAACCCACATCCTTGCCCATATCCACTTCATCACCCCAACTACCTAAACTTCCATCCTCAACCAAAAACACTTCCCAGAACCTCTGAACCTCAACCTACCCAACAACCATCAAACCATCCTCTCAGCATTCTCAACATCTCTCTCTTGAGGAGTTCAAGGTAATCAAGACCAAGCTCATCAACTGCATAACTTTGAGCGAAGTCTCATGTGATAAAGATTCTGTCAACATTACCTATGTTGATGGATCCTCTTGTTCCCTCACAAGAGATCAATTTCTTGATTTACCTAGAGGAACATTGGACCAGGCAGCTAGACTTCTAGGCCTCAACTCAGATTCATTAAATGATAAAGAGAAGAAACTTAGAAGGAAACTAGTGACTCTGCTAGATACCAAGAAAGTGGAAAAGATTCCCAGTTAGTCTCTTGTGCCTAGAAAGAAAATAATCCAGTGGAGGTTCGATAACACTTCTCACAACTTTGTTGTTGGGAGGGAGAATGGCGAAGTCAGCAGACTTAATGCAACCTCTCTGTTACACTCCAGCAGATTTGACATTGCTGAGTTAGCAGAGAAGCCGTTCTCCAACCCCTCCAACTCTAAAGCTGCTGCACTCATCAAAAATCATCTCAGCAATCTTCATCTAGCTGAGCTAACTGCAAAGGCCAATATTGAAGAAGAGTTGAGATTGAGAAGACAGGAAGGAAAGACCTCCTACTAAAGGCACTGCCTTTCTACAGATGGTGGAGGGTCCAGAACTGGAACCTATAGTTAGATGGGAATATGATTACAGTTCCCATCAACTAACTCTTTTCAGAGGGCAACAACAGAGGGTACATGTCATCCAAGGTGACAGACTGGACTTCCTATCTACCAAGGATCTGTACAAACTTCTTAGCACCACATCAGGGAAGAACAAGGAAACAGACAAATATCTACTCTCCTTGGTGCTGAAAGTTTTGAGAAGAAGAAACAAGTGAGGTTTTGGTAGCATCAGCCTAGGGGGAGTTTGTTGGATCAAGAAGAAGGTTGGTGCAACCAAAACCAATTCACTTAGACCATTTTGGTACTACATGCAAGGGCTTCCGAAGCTTAGCATGGAACTTCCGAAGGTTGTAGAGTTCTTCCGAAGACAAAGTGAAAGATAAACTTCTAAAGACAGAACTCTACTTCTGAAGCAAAGAACATGCTTCCGAAGATCAAGTCTTAGAAGAAGAACCTGAAGACTACTTCCGAAGTATGATGAAAACGAAGAAGTCTCCAAGCCTTGGAAGAAGCAGCCTCTTTCGAAGTACAAGTGGCTTCGGAAGTACTTACTCTTCTGAAGCCATTTAACCTTTGAAATACACTGCTATGAACCAGTGGACACAAGTATGGTCTCTGACACTCTGCTGCAGACCTCTGATACTGTATGGCATTTTCTCAAAGAGCCATGTAGTTGACCATACTCTATTCCACTGTTCACCTTTTATGATACTATAAGTTACCGACTTTAGTTGGTGATAAAAGGTAAGTCAGGGACATGTCCTGACTACCAAATCTCAGATAAGACTTTATCCGAGATACCTTAAACTATAGTCTTTTAGTATAGGCTTTAGTTATAGGATCCCAGCTGGTATCAAAGTATATCCGGCTGTAGGTAGTATTATATATAGGTTCTCTTTGTAACTCATTCCACACTGCTTGTAAGAGTCTTGTATTATTGAGTTGAAAAGCAATATATAAAAGTACCTTGAAATTTACTTCTTGTGTTCCTTATTACTTGCTATATTGTGATCAACTCTTACTGAATCTATCTTTATCCGAGTGTTGTTCTAAGTGAGTTTGAGAGAAAAACATTGTGTTAAGTGACCCAATATCGATCCTGCACTCTAGTAATGTATGTTTCAAAATTGTAATAAGACAGTTTAATTTTTTGTATGTTTTGCAATAATCATAAACAAAAGTTAAAAACAATCATTTTCTAGGGTTCACTTGTATTTGTAACTTCTAGTTTCTAATCACACCCCAACCTTGACGGCGGAAACGTCGAGGAGTGAGAGTTAAGATCGTTCACAGTCACATAACGCTATTAATAACCCAAATATAAATTAATCATAAAATTCAATTGTATCATTACAAGCTTAAGACTCAAAGAAATTAAAAACATAACATAGAATGTAACAAGTCATTCTTATTTCATTCATTTATCTAGGTCCATTCCTAGATGCGCAAGCTTCAAAGAGTAGATATCAAACTTGGGCGTTTCCTGAAACATGTTAAAAATAAAGGGTCAACAATAATGTTGGTGAGCATTCTTTAGTTTTTAATACATAGATTATATAAAAGATGGCAATCCAAGTCATAAGTTAGTGAATAAAGCGATTAGGGATGTTATGAACAATGCAACAATCAAACCTCGACAAAGTTTTACAAGTCTCAAACGTTTACAAGATTATACGATCAGCTAAGTGTACTTGGATCAACCAAAGCAGGCTTGTCTTGCCCATAGATCTATGACTTCGCTGGGCTAGCAATAGTTAATGATTGTACATATAACGTCATAACATGGTAACCACAAAAGTTCAACTAACCACAACTTTGCATGATGAATTGCCATAAAGATTACAAGTCTCAAATAAGTTTACAAGTGTAATGATAATAAGTTAACATGTTTCACCCCAAAGTGTGAAAATAAGCAAAAAAAGGGGTATGGAAATACTCACTTGATCAAATGTATATAAGTGATGATTAATAAGAAATATAATAATCGACGCTCCAACGTAAACCCTCACAATGCACCTAAAATAAATGTATATATAAAGATTAAAGTTTAATTGAACAGAGTTTAGCAAATTAATGTGGACTAGGGTTCTAAGTCGAATTGGGTTGTCAAATAATCATATCTAACAAATGGAATAAATTTATATTTTCTTGAAATATATATATTTATATATTTTTTTATTCAAGTTGTGAAAAGAACTAATTATAATGATTAACAAGGTTACATATAAACTAACTAAATTAATTAAAAAGGGATTTTTGAACCAATAATAATTTACTAATTCTTATTTTCAATCCATGTTATTAAAAATTATTCAAACAAATTTTGTTAAAATGTTTTATCAATAAAAATATTTTTGTTTAGATTTAAAAAAATTATAGAAAATCTTTGGAAGTTTTTAAAAATAATTTTTATACATATTAAAAGTTTTATGAAATTAGTTTTAGGCTAAAAAGCCTTTAAAAACAAAACATGAGGGTGCCCGGGTTCAAACCCGGGACCTCATGTTAGGGGCAGTGTGACTTAACTAGTGAACCAGGGCCGCGGCCTTGATTCATATTGGTTTCCAGATATTTACCCAAGTAAGAAGTTTCCCCAAATTGCGAAGAACCCTAAAACAAGATGAATCAAATTGAATCCAAAATCACGATTGATAATGAAATTAACCATAGGGCTTTTGATCCATACATGAAATCGAGTATACCACATTGTTTAGGTACCTAGATTGAAGTTTAAATTGATGAGAATGAAACAAGGTAAAAGCCGTGATGGTGGGAAGTTGATCCTAGATGATTTGGTTGATGAATTCCAATTAATTGCAGGTTTAGCTTTAACAATGGATGAGAACGAAAGCCCTTTGTCAATTTTGGTTTAAAATGCCCGAAAGGTGGGTTTCGACGAAGTTGCAGGTTGCGAAGAAGATGATGATTCGAATTCGTGTTTGGGTTTGTTTCAGGTGAAAATGAGAGTTGTATTCGATTATGGATTGATGAATGACCGTTTATGCCGAGTTAATTCGATTATTATTGAGGTTTAATGATTGAACGACAATCGAGTATAAGTGTTTCGGTTTTGAAATCAATCCAGCCAGTAACCGACGTTTTATCACACTTAAATGTTGTATTCATGTTCGAAACGTGTTCACGAACGTTTTAGGTTCATAATCCGTTGGTTTCTTCAAGTTTAAACGCGACCGGAGCTCGCCGGAGCTCCGCCGGCGTCGGTCGCCGGAAACACGAGGGAGAGGGAAAAAAATAGTCTTTTAGTTACTTACACAATTAGTCCCTCAAGTTATGAATGTTTATTATTTCATGCATAAACTTTCTATTTAAATTTTATAAAATGACCTTAAGGCCCCTTAACTTATTAAATCCAAGTTTTAATCATTTCTAAGTTTAATAATTTTTACAAATTATTATTAATAACATATTATTATTATTATTATTATTATTATTATCATTATTACTACTATTTATTTATTAAGTAAAAAAAATTAACATTATAATCTTTCAAGATAAAGAATTAAAAGGCAAAATTAAAGCAATAAGCATAAGTAATCCACGAGTTTCATATTTGACAACAAAGGTCCTTACAAGAATTTAACGAAGCTAACTTTTAGTTAACCAAAAATACAAGATGTTACAGTCTCCCCAACTTAAAGAATTTCGTCCCGAAATTAAGAATGAACTAGGCGAACAAATACGGGTATCTCTCCTTCATGTGATCCTCACGCTCCCAAGTGAACTCAGCTCCACACTTGTTCTCCCAACGAACCTTAATGATTGGAGTAGTTGTGGTTCTTGTTTTCTTCATAATGCGATCCATAATCTCAACAGGTTTCTCAACAAAGTGCAATGACTCGTCGATCTGGATGTCTTCCAATGGAACATGCAGACTCTCGTCGGCCAAACACTTCCTCAAGTTTGAGACATGGAATACAGGATGAACTCCACTAACGTCGGAAGGTAGTTCCAGTTTATAAGCCACTTTCCCAATCCTTTTCAAGATTTTGAAAGGTCCTACAAATCTTGGAGCTAGTTTACCCTTCTTTCCAAAGCGAACAACACCTTTCCACGAGGAAACCTTAAGAAGAACTATGTCGCCAACTTGGAACTCCAATGGCTTATGACGCTTATCAGCGTAACTCTTTTGTCGACTTCTTGCCACTTCAAGGTTCTTGCGGATTGTGGAGACTTTATCGGTCGTTTCTTGTATAAGTTCAGGGCCAGTGATGAAATTTTCACCAACGTTGGTCCAGCAGATCGGTGATCGGCATTTACGACCATACAAAGCCTCAAATGGTGCCATCTTGATACTTGAGTGATAACTATTGTTATACGAAAATTCCGCGAGCGGTAGATGCGTATCCCAATCATCACCAAAGTCAAGGACACAAAGACGCAGCAGATCCTCGAGGGTTTGGATTGTTCGTTCGGTTTGACCATCGGTTTGGGGATGGTAAGCCGTACTTAGATCCAATTGAGTACCCAAGAGTTCTTGCATCGAAGACCAAAAGTGTGAAGTGAAGCGAGCATCTCGATCGGAAATAATGTGTAAAGGCACGCCATGACGACTCACAACTTCGTCAATGTAGATTCGAGCAAGCCTTGACTCCTTGTATGTATCTCGTATGGGTATGAAATGTGCTGTCTTGGTCAAACGATCGACAATGACCCATATACTATCGTGACCGCGAGGTGTACGAGGTAACTTGGTTATGAAATCCATGGATATATGTTCTCATTTCCACATAGGGATTTCAGGTTGCTCAAGTAAACCACTTGGTCGTTGATGCTCGGCTTTGACCCTTGCACATGTGAGACACTTGGAAACGTAAGACGCGATATCCTTTTTCATTCCAGGCCACCAATATTGACCACGCAGGTCCATGTACATCTTATCGGAGCCAGGATGAACGGAATATCGGGTTTGATGAGCTTCGTTCATAATGAATTGTTGAAGGTTATCACGATTCGGAATCCAAAGTCGATTCAAGAAATACCACATGCCATTCGATTTTGTCTCCAGTTGTGACCGAACGTTACGCATCAAATCTTCATCTTTCCCTTCGTCAGTTAGTGCCGCTTGTTAAGCCTCGCGAATGCATAACTCGAGGTCACTATCGATCCTTATGTTTTGAAGCATGATAGTAGCCTCGTTGACATCCACATAAATCTCGGTATCAAATTCTCCTAGCGTATCAAACCATTGCTTTCGATCTCGAATTTCTTGAAGCGAGACAGTCTTGTTGTGGACCTTGCGACTTAGCGCGTCGGCTACAACATTCGCCTTTCCAGGGGGATAGCGAATGTCGCAGTCGTAGTCGCTAATCAACTCAATCCAACGTCTTTGTCTCATGTTGAGATCCTTTTGATTGAACACGTGTTGGAGACTCTTATGATCGGTGTAGACTATGCATTGCGTCCCATATAAATAGTGTCGCCAAATCTTCAATGCGAAAACCACAGCACCAAGTTCAAGATCATGAGTTGTGTAGTTCACTTCATGAACCTTCAATTGCCTCGACGCGTATGCTATAACTTTGCCTCGTTGCATGAGAACACAACCAAGACCTTGATTAGAAGCATCACAATATACAGTAAAGTCATCGTTTCTATCGGGAAGTGTGAGAATAGGAGCGTTACACAACTTGTGTTTCAATGTCTCGAAAGCCTCTTCTTGCTCGGGTCCCCATTCAAAAAGTAGATTCTTTTGGGTTAATACCGTTAACGGTTTAGCAATCTTCGAGAAATTAGCTATGAATCTACGGTAATATCCCGCTAAACCCAGAAAAGAACGAACCTCGGTTGAGTTGTGGGAACACACCAATTCTTCACAACTTCAATTTTAGCAGGATCCACATGAATTCCTTGGCTATTCACCACATGCCCTAAAAATTGAACTTCCTCCAACCAAAATTCACACTTGGAAAGCTTGGCGTATAATCGCTCCTTCTTCAAAAGTCCAAGTACTTGTCGCAAGTGCGTCTCGTGATCGATTTTTGTCTTGGAATAAATAAGAATGTCATCAATAAACACGATCACGAACTTATCCAAATACAGTTTACATACTCGATTCATGAGATCCATGAACACAGCAGGCGCATTGGTCAAGCCAAAAGGCATGACCATGAACTCGTAGTGTCCATATCGAGTACGGAAAGCGGTCTTTGGAATGTCGTCATCATGAACACGTAATTGATGATACCCAGAACGTAGATCGATCTTTGAGAATTGAGTTGCTCCTTGAAGTTGGTCGAAGAGATCATCGATTCGAGGAAGAGGGTATCAGTTTTTGATAGTAAGCTTGTTGAGTTCTTGGTAATCGATGCACATACGAAATGAACCATCCTTCTTCTTCACAAATAGTACAGGTGCTCCCCACGGTGATGAACTAGGGCGAATAAAACCCTTATCGGTCAACTCTTGCAGTTGACTAGCGAGTTCTTGCATTTCAGAAGGTGCAAGACGATAAGGCGATTTAGCCACAGGGTTTGCACCAGGGATTAAATCAATCTTGAACTCAACTTCTCGCATGGGAGGTAACCCTTTAAGATCCTTAGGAAAAACTTTGGGAAAATCTCGCACAACAGGAATGTCCTCCAACTCCTTACCCTTGGCTTTCGTATTAACTACATATGCCATGAAAGCCATGTAGTTTTTACTTAAGCACTTACGGGCCTTGATGCAAGACATGAGTTTGAGTCTTTGAGATGATTTCTCCCCAAGACCCTTAAGGTATCACCAGTCGGTAAAGGAATTCGAATACACTTCTCGAAGCATAGAATTTCCGCACGATGCTTGGCTAACCAATCCATACCAATGATAACATCAAAGCTTCCAAATTGCATGGGAATAAGGTCGACGAAGAACTCGTGTTCGTTAAGGCTTAAAGTGCAGTCACGTATTACGACGTCCACGACAATAGATTTTCCATCGGCGATTTCGACCGTGAAAGATATTTCTAGGTTGACGCGCGGTTTAGAAAGTAAAGGCTCGAATTCCAGGGACACGAAACTTCTATCGGCACCCGAATCAAACAATACAGATGCATAACGATTATTTACAAGATACATACCTGTTTGGTAACAACCATTATTGGTATGAAGAACATAGATAGGAATTTTTACAAGACAAGAAAGGACTAATAGAAATTCAACGACGTACCATTCACCACGTCGTTGTTGGCTTGTGCTTGGTTAGCGTTGATGTTGAAAGCCCTTCCACGAGCCGGTGGCACAGTTCCTGCATTGCGAGGACATTGTGGACGAATATGGCCAGGCTCGCCACAGTTATAGCAGATTCGGTTGGTAAGCATGGCAATGTTGTTTGGCACACGAAGACAAGTAGCCACCAAATGACCATACTTTCCACACAGCGAGCAGACTCGGCATGGAATGTTGCTTGAATGATGGTACTTGCACGTGTTACACATAGGATGTGGACCAGCATAAACTTTAGCCATGGGAGCTTGATTCGCAACCATCATTTGTTTTTGAGGAGCATTTGGGGCGGTCACAGCGTAGTTGCGTGTCGGGATGAACTTACGCTTTTTGTTTTGAGAAGATGACTCAGTCCTTACCTCCTTTGTTGCCTCGAGTATCACCTTCGCAGTAGACTTGGAACCCTTTGCCGATATAGTGCCAGCTCTTATATGATTCTCGGTGAGCTGTGCGGTGATGGTAATTGCTTCCTCCAAATTTGTGGGCCTACTACCCACCACGGCATCTTGAATTTGAGGTGGCACCCCCTTGATAAATTTCTCAATATTATGGGGCACGGTGTCCACCATGTGTGGTAGGAGCATACTCAACTCATGATGCCGAGTGGAATAAGCCAAGTGATTCCCACCATCTTGTTTGAGGTTCCAGAACTCCTCCTCTAGCTTTTGCAACTCGCTCCTCGGATAAAACTTTTGAATCATGATCTCCTTGAATTCCTCCTAGGGCAATGCCAAAGCAATCTCAGTTCCACGGTTTCTCTTTTCACTATTCCACCATGTGAGTGCCCGTTGTTGAAGAACACTTGTAGCATAGCGAACCTTGAACTCGTTGGGGCACTCACTAACAATGAACATGTTCTCCATACTTTCAAACCACTCGAGAAGTCCAGTGGCTCCTTCTTTTCCACTAAAACTAGTGGTTTGCACGAGTTGAAATGTTTGAAAGTGCAAGTACGATTGTTCCCTTGTTGATTATTCCCATTTTGATTGTTGCTATTGTCTCTATTAGCACCACTATTGTTCCCATTGGTGTTGTTGTTGCTATTAGCCATTAGTGTGCTATTAAGTTCAGCAACCATAGTCGGGAGAACGGCAACCATTTGTCGGGCAATCATGGCAGCTAGCTTACGGTCGGAACTTCCACGCTTTCCATGGTGACGAGACATGCTGGAATATACAAAAATGAGTTAGTTACAGGAGCGGGGGTATCAAAGGATAATAGTTTAAACAAGGGTAAGCTAAGGGTTATAAAGTATACGGAATGATTCCATTTGGTAACGCATTACCATTTGGAAACGTTGACACGTCAAGGTGAATTGACCCCTTTACCTTAGAAACTTGTGTATATTGACCATAGTTTATCACTCATCCCAGAAATCCCCAGGTAAGCATAACTAGTCCCGTAGGATTTATGCGATATGCTTGCCTTAGCCCGAGGGCCTTTTGCCAGGAAAACCAGGATACAGGTGTCTATGTGTCACACAATATTTCTTAGATTCATAGAATCAAAACCTTGATCAGATTTATATAGATTAGACATAACGTCTAAAGATCCAAGTCATAACATAAGCATAAGATTCCACGTGTCGACAAGAATAAGGTTAAGAGAGTTCATGTTCGGGGAGAGTCAAAGAGTCAAAGTTAAGTTTAGGGAGACAAGTAACAATGTTTAGGCCATCCTATGCTAAGGCATCAAATTGCACATAAAAGGCATAGCATTATGTAGCATGTAAAGTATAAAATTTATAAGATAGAAATATAACTCTATAAGGTTCATGCATACTATAGCCTAGGTCACCCTTTCTAATAACCTAGATCCCTATAGTTATGGGCTCTGATACCAATCTGTCACACCCCAACCTTGACGGCGGAAACGTCGAGGAGTGAGAGTTAAGATTGTTCATAGCCACATAACGCTATTAATAACCCAAAGATAAATTAATCATAAAATTCAATTGTAGCATTACAAGCTTAAGACTCAAAGAAATTAAAAACATAACATAGAATGTAACAAGTCATTCTTATTACATTCATTTATCTAGGTCCATTCCTAGATGCGCAAGCTTCAAAGAGTAGATATCAAACTTGGGCGTTTCCTGAAACATGTTAAAAATAAAGGGTCAACAATAATGTTGGTGAGCATTCCATAGTTTTTAATACATAGATTATATAAAAGATGGCAATTCAAGTCATAAATTAGTGAATAAAGTGATTAGGGATGTTATGAACAATGCAACAATCAAACCTCGACAAAGTTTTACAAGTCTCAAACGTTACAAGATTATACGATCAGCTAAGTGTACTTGGATCAACCAAAGCAGGCTTGTCTTGCCCATAGATCTATGACTTCGCTGGGCTAGCAATAGTTAATGATTGTACATATAATGCCATAACATGGTAACCACAAAAGTTCAACTAACCACAACTTTGCATGATGAATTGCCATAAAGATTACAAGTCTCAAATAATTTTACAAGTGCAATGATAATAAGTTAACATGTTTCACCCCAAAGTGTGAAAATAAGCAAAAAGGGGTATGGAAATACTCACTTTATCAAATGTATATAAGTGATGATTAATAAGAAATATAATAATCGACGCTCCAACGTAAACCCTCACAATGCACCTAAAATAAATGTATATTTAAAGATTAAAGTTTAATTGAACAGAGTTTAGCAAATTAAGGTGGACTAGGGTTTTAAGTCGAATTGGCTTGTCAAATAATCATATCTAACAAATGGAATAAATTTATATTTTCTTGAAATATATATATTTATATATTTTTTTATTCAAGTTGTGAAAAGAACTAATTATAATGATTAACAAGGTTACATATAAACTAACCAAATTAATTAAAACGGGATTTTTGAACCAATAATAATTTACTAATTATTATTTTCAATCCATGTTATTAAAAATTATTCAAACAAATTTTGTTAAAATGTTTTATCAATAAAAATATTTTTGTTTAGATTTAGAAAAATTATAGAAAATCTTTGGAAGTTTTTAAAAATAATTTTTATACATATTAAAAGTTTTATGAAATTAGTTTTAGGCTAAAAAGCCTTTAAAAACAAAACATGAGGGTGCCCGGGTTCGAACCCGGGACCTCATGTTAGGGGCAGTGTGACTTAACCAGTGAACCAGGGCCGCGGCCTTGATTCATATTGGTTTCCAGATATTTACCCAAGTAAGAAGTTTCCCCAAATTGCGAAGAACCCTAGAACAAGATGAATCAAATTGAATCCAAAATCGCGATTGATAATGAAATTAACCATAGGGCTTTTGATCCATACATGAAATCGAGTATACCACATTGTTTAGGTACCTAGATTGAAGTTTAAATCGATGAGAATGAAACAAGGTAAAAGCCGCGACGGTAGGAAGTTGATCCTAGATGATTTGGTTGATGAAATTCCAATTAATTGCAGGTTTAGCTTTAACAATG
The DNA here is from genome assembly GCA_025506515.1 of Flaveria trinervia. Taxonomy (NCBI): domain Eukaryota; kingdom Viridiplantae; phylum Streptophyta; class Magnoliopsida; order Asterales; family Asteraceae; genus Flaveria; species Flaveria trinervia. The sequence goes on along the minus strand of CM046443.1, from coordinate 97,403,190 downwards.
GATGAGAAACGAAAGCCCTTTGTCAATTTTGGTTTAAAATGCCCGAAAGGTGGGTTTCGACGAAGTTGCAGGTTGCGAAGAAGATGATGATTTGAATTCGTGTTTGGGTTTGTTTCAGGTGAAAATGAGAGTTGTATTCGATTATGGATTGATGAATGACCGTTTATGCCGAGTTAATTCGATTATTATTGAGGTTTAATGATTGAACGACAATCGAGTTTAAGTGTTTCGGTTTTGAAATCGATCCGGCCAGTAACTGACGTTTTATCACACTTAAATGTTGTATTCATGTTCGAAACGTGTTCGCGAACGTTTTAGGTTCATAATCCGTTGGTTTCTTCAAGTTTAAACGTGACCGGAGCTCGCCAGAGCTCCGCCGGCGTCGGTCGCCGGAAACACGAGGGAGAGGGAAAAATAGTCTTTTAGTTACTTACACAATTAGTCCCTCAAGTTATGAATGTTTATTATTTCATGCATAAACTTTCTATTTAAATTTTATAAAATGACCTTAAGGCCCCTTAACTTATTAAATCCAAGTTTTAATCATTTCTAAGTTTAATAATTTTTACAAATTATTATTAATAACAATATTATTATTATTATTATTATTATTATTATTATTATTATTATTATTATTATTATTATTATTATTATTATTATTATTATTATTATTATCATTATTACTACTATTTATTTATTAAGTAAAAAATTAACATTATAATTTTTCAAGATAAAGAATTAAAAGGCAAAATTAAAGCAATAACATAAGTAATCCACGAGTTTCATATTTGATAACAAAGGTCCTTACAAGAATTTAACGAAACTAACTTTTAGTTAACAAAAAATGCAAGATGTTACAACCACAACCCAAGTCATTGCCATCGTCACCTGCCTTGTAACTGCCACCACAACCGACCATCTCCGTTACCATAGCCCTTAACGCCACAACCAAAGCCCCCAACATCACCATCACAACCGACTATCACTATCACCACCACAACCCCCATCACCACTACCATAGACGTGTGTGTGTGTGTGTGACAACGAGAGAGAATGTGCATGTTTGGTGGTGGTGTTGTGGTGATGGGTGGTTTCGGTAATGGTGATAGTTGACTGTGGTAGTGGTGGTGATGGAGAGATGAGAAAGATAGTGTTTGTTTGGTGAAAATCAAGAAAGTATGTTTATGATCAAAAGATGTAGGTAGGTCTCATAAGTTTCTTTTTATTTTTAAAAGTTTTAAAAATAGTTTAGTTTTTTCATAAAATATTTAACAAAAAAATCACGACGTTAATATTTAGGATTTAAATGGATGAGAAAAATGAAAAGTCAGAGAACAAAGTGATGTTTTTAAACTTTAAATATACAACTAGTTAATTTTGAGAAATGTTAGGAATGCAAATAGTAATTACTAAAGATAATTATATGTTGCATTATCAATGCTTAAAAGTAGAAGCAGATTGCAACCGCTAATTTTAGATAAATATAGCATTGTTATCATTGTAACAACAAAGGTTTATATAAAAACGTTTATTAATGTATTATTGTGTTTATCACCCAACCCGTATAATAAAAAGATTATAACCTAATTTTCAATAGTCAAATTTAAACCTGATTAATTTACCTTCAAATGGTAAGACTATTTGTTACAATGGGATTAAACACATATTCGTATAGAAGACTTAAAAAATATGATTATAAGAAAAATATCGTTAGATACTAATAGAAACACCCACTTAAACCTAGACTAGTGTTTTCGAAGCGACTTCAATTTAGCGTTGTACACAAGCCGAACGATGTCAAGCTAAGATTTGACTCAGCTCGGCTTGGCTGGGTTGTAAACGAGTAGAATTAAGCTGACTCGGGTTGAAAACAAGTCAAGCTGAGCTCCGCTTTGTTTATAAACGATTCAAACCGAGCTCAGCTTCGTTTATAAACTATTGTAGTTAAGTTGGCCCACAAGCCAGTTTCGATCAAGTTTCTTTGAGTGAGATTCAATGCATGGCTTATTTGAACATCCCTAAACCTGCTTTTGACATGTGAACAACAATTAGTACTAGGGGTTGTTTGATTTCTCTTACTCGGTCAGAAGGTGATAACCGGGTAAGAGGAATAAAAGACACGGGTCAGTGGTGTCGGACCGGGTCAGTGGTATCGGTACGGGTCAAACGCGAATTTTTATGATAATCAAACATGCTGACCGGCCAAAATATCTAACCGGGTCAGTGGGTCAGATATTTTAACCAAGTCAGAAGCAAATCAAACAACCTTTAGTTATTTTGGTTAAAATTAAAATAAAAACTAAAAATTTTAATTATTGTTATTACAAAGATGAGAAGACTAAACTACAATCACCATTCCAAACAATCACACACACAATATTAAAGATAAACAATTTCAAGGAAAATCAAGCCAAGTTGGTTTTGTAAACGTTGCAAGCCGAGTTGGTTTGATTTATAAACGAACTGATTTTGAACGATCGCTTTCGAGCCTTTCAAAACGATTTGAAATTCAACGAACTCTTTTGAGTTTTTCTGAACGACATTCGAGATTCAAGATATCTGAAGAGTCATGCTTCAATTCAGTTGTGAACATAAACTTAGCCATCGGATAAACAACATTTCTTTAATCAAAATTAGCATTTAAGTTACATAAACATACCCCCACGCAAATATACATCATTGATGAATGAACATGTTAAGTTTTACTAAATTTTCGTTTTATACACATTATTAATGAAGAAACATGTCAAGTGTTAGTAAGTTTTTTCTCAGTTCGTTTTCAGTCAACATGATTTAAGCTTACCCATTTCAACCACCAAATAATTTTTTGAATCCGCGACTGCATCAACATCACATTCAACAACTTAAATGTAGTGCAATGAAATCGACTAGAAAAGAAAAGCTAGAGAAACATACATGTCAATAGCTCCTAATAATTCATTAAACAATGAGAATCCAAACACCATATAGTATAAACAAAATATATAGGCAACCAACCACACAACCAGAACACCATTACACCATATCCAATCACCAAAACAAATCTCCATAAAATTTCATTACCTTTCATCTTTGTGGAAGTTGAAGACCAACACCAAAAAAATATATTATATACATCCTCTTTGACAAGAGGAAAGAAACAGATCAGATATAACACAGCTTACTTTGTAAAATGACCTACAAACGAGTTAAAAAAACACAAAATCAATGAAAACTAGATCCGAACAACGTATACTCACGAATTCGACAAGCTTTCCAAACAAAACATATAAAAAAAATCTAGATCCATCTATTCATCTCCCCAAATCACACAAAACAACACACAATATGACAATATCATCAGTAGAGAGGTTGGAAAGTTGGAATTAGAGAGTACAACCGCAGAAGACGAAATAGCAGCCAAGCATAGACGCAAGAGCAAGAGCCTCCACCGCCATGACGACGTTCCAGAGCAGATCGTCGACGATCCACGTGGCATCGAAGCGGCGGAAGGTGAATTGCGAGAGGTTTTGTGAGGTCCAGCTCCAGCCGGAGGTGAAGTAGGAGGAGACGATGTGGATTCCGATCATTCCGCCGAACTCAGGCAGCCTGAACATCGATCGCCGGAGACACATCGCCGGAGGCCACCATAAGCGGTGGTGGCGTGACGACGGAGAACGAACGAACGAACGAATGAATGAATATATGCGCGAAGAGAGACGTCGAGAAACGAGATTCCGGTGGCAGGGGAATGGGGAATCGATTAATAATAATTTTAGGGAGATATTTTCTTCTTTAATAGGGTTTTGTGTGTGATTACGTGTATTAATTGTTTGTAATCTGTTATCTGCTTTGCTATTTAACAATTGTAGTTTAAACTTTAAACCCTTGAGACTTGAATCATGTTATCCTTAACGGAAAATTTACAATTATATTTTGAATCATATGCCCTATTTTAATTGAGCTCGTGTAAAATATATTCGTTTTTCAGTAACAACCACACCATCAACTATTTTAAAAAAATCCATTGTAGAGATAAGCTTTGACCTCAAATTGTGCATTTTTGCTTAAATTGAACATTGATTCTATTATCTCTTATATTTATATGTTATGAGTATATAATTTTAGTTGGCTGAACTAATGATCATTAGTGAAACTTAGATTATGTAGATAAAAAAAATCTACATATCTATTTATAAGGTTACAAAATATATACTCTCTTTTGTTTTGTTTAACTTAATTTTAATATATTATAGTTAAAATTAACTAAAGTCGGTAGAATAATTTTTGTATAATAATGTCTTTAAAGTCGTTTAAAATGCACATGCTTTTGAATTTATTTTAAAATGATATGATGTAATTGTTTTTCTCAAATGTAAAAGTATCATAGTTATATAAATGTCGCTAGTATGATGATTTGTTAACTTTTAAATTTGTTAAAATGATATGATGTAATTGTTTTTCTAAAAATATGTTTGAGTATCATTTTATTAATTAATCTTTAAGTGTAAAAATATTACTATTTTTAAACAAAAGTATAACATATCATAACCTTTTCTAGGACCTAAAACAACAGGTAGGGGAAACTAAAATCGTACAAATATGAAACTTTGTAACAAGCGAAACAACCCTTGTCTCATACTTGTGTATTCCGGAAAGCCAACTAATCCGTAATCAGAAAAATATATTAGGTTTTTGTTTTAATAATAGGCTTAATGGATTTAATACTTTTAATTATTGAGAATTGATTGCTACCATCCCCAAGTATCATTTTGGTGAATATAACTTTCAAACAAACATTTCGCTGTCTGTATCACCCGCCGTTTGTTAAAACCCTAACGACATTAACTATCTGATGACGTGGCACACATACATATACATGTCTCACTTGTGTAGCAGCTGACGCGGTTAATTAAAACTTCAGAATAGTATGTTATCTAACAAACAACATGTGATACAAACACCGAAGTGTTTACTTGGAAGTTATATTCGCCAAAATAATACTTGAGGAGGTGACAACGGTCATTTCTCAATAGTTAAAAACATTTAAATCTATTAACCTTGTATTTTTCATATGCTTATATAGAATTCTTTCTTTAGCGTATCACTAGAATGGGTAAAATATAGATATAGACATATAGTAACGTATCAAATCTTGTCTTTTAAAATTATACTTTAACGATGAGCGAGAAAAACATACATTATTCTATTTTCGACCAGATTACTCCTCTGCGATTCTATAAGAAAAATTAACTGTCTTTAATTATTATTCTAGATCTAAGACAAAATTTACATGTATCTTTGTTAAAATGAATAATTATTAACTTATTTAATTATTAGAAAATGACAAAATACAACAGCAAAATCTTTCTGAGCGGATAAAGATTTGTTTTGTTGTTTAGAACATGACAACAAAAAGATTGTCTGCATTGAACAGAAGGTAAAGGTATCATAGTTACATAAACATCAATTATTTCATCAAATTATTTTAAAATTTACGTCCTGAAATGGTTGACGTCGTTCTTGAGTATCACAGTCAATGGTCTATTGAAATTACATCTTAGATATGGATCATAATCGGACTATAAAATGGTACAAAACTAAGTCGTTACTAAAAGAGAAAGTAATTGTTTAGATGATAGACTATTAACAAGATAATTATAGAAGAATCGAACAAAATAAAAGTCAAGTGACTTTAAAAAAGTTTCTAAGTATATTTTTTAAAACAAATAGTAAACTTGTATTGTATAGTAGTATATATAGTTTCTTATTATAACTCATTTAGCATTCTTGTAAGAGTCTTGTGAACTTTGAGTTGAGAAGTAATATCTATATAACTATCTTGAAAACCATTATCGTGTTCATTAACTTAGTATATTATTATCAACTCAGTCAAGGATTCTACTTTATCATCCGAGCATGTTTTAGTGAGTTTGAGAGCTAAACATTGTGTTGAAAGAAACACACTGATCCTGCACATTTATTATTATTAAATGACTATCGTACCCTTAGTTACTATGGAATTTCACATATTGATTTTTTAGTATTTAATTGTTTAAAAAGTCAGGCAATAGTTTTTTTGTATTCAGAGATTAATTTTGATTATCGGTAATTGTTGTTTTGAAATGAAGTCTTATACTTTTGAATTTGAATACGTAAATTTGTAAATTTTTTGTTCTTATTTACAGAGAATGCTCAAAATATGTAATTGATAGTTTTAAAATATAAAATATGTAAAAGTATCTCACTAATAATAATAATTCAATAAGTTAATTTTAATGAATTTAGTAAATATGTAATACATATATTTTTTAAAACAAAAAAACATATAATTAATTAATATATTTAAAAATATGTAATTAATAATTTTTTAAAGATGAAATATGTAAATTTCCGTTTATAATAAACTAGAGGCAAGTTTGTATAAACAACTCATAAAACATGTGAGATTATTCTAAAGAGAAAAATTCCGTCCTAAACACGAATCCCATGTACCAAATTACCAACCACCCCCATCTCAACACTTAATTACGAAAACACCCTCTCTAAACCCTAGGTCCTATCACGCGTGTTGCACGTGACCCAAATATTCCAGAACGAAGATGCTCTGTATGGTCTCCAACCCTGATACTAACACAAAAGATAAAACCGCGTCAAGTCATCACAACCGTCGGATCAACCGCCACGTCATCAATCCCTTTCAAACGATAATTCAACGGTCGAGATCAAACCTCCGGTATAGCTACTCTGAAGCACGAAGAACCAACTCTATTCTTCTCGCTCAATCTCCTCTCTCGATAATTTTCGATTTTGTTTTTTGAAGGAATTTTGCTTCTGATTTGTTGTAATGATGAAGATGTTGATCGGAGAAGAAGTGGAGATCGAAGGTGAGGGAGAGATTGAAGAGAAATTGGTTGTTGATGATGATGATGTTGATAGTGAAGCTGAAGTTGAAGAAGACGGTGAAGATGATGATGACGATGATGAGGATGAGGAGGAGGAAGGAGATGATGATGATGACGATGATGAAGATGCTGTGAAGGAGGTTGTTCCGGGATCAGACGGTGCTCCTCCGGTCTACACGGTGGAAGATGATGAAGACGATGAAGAAGGAGATGAAGATGATAACGGTGATGACGATGGTGATGGTAGTGACGACGATGACGATGATGAAGACGATGAAGATGAGGTATGTGTTTTGTATGTTTAATACTTAAACTTTGCTTAATTAGTAGATCTACGAGATTTAACTTCTATAATTTTGCTGTAGTTTCTGTTAATTGTTATTCACCTGCAATTGATACTAATTTTTCTGTAATTTTACTGGATTTTTTGTGATATATACTTTTGTATCGTTTTACCAGATCTCGATCATATCAAACTGATATAACCGTTTAATTATATTCTTAAAACCTCGATTAATTGTCATTATGTTGTTAATTTAATCTGTTTTTGTACTTTCAATCATTCAACCGAATTTAAAATTCAATAAATCCTGAAATCAAAAGGATTTTACAGTTTTTGTTCTTCATTCTCTGCTAATCATCATCTGAAATTTCGTGCACTAACAGTTAAAATTTCAGTACAAAACTAACAAATATGAATTTTATCGATCTATTCGTGATTACACTCTGTTTGTGCTTGACCATAGTTTGAACAAATTGAATTAGGAGGCCGTTGCTAACCCTGAAGATGAGGAAGATGAAGAAGATGATGAAGAAGAAGATGAAGATGATGGTAAAGTTGAGGCTCCACTCAAGAGAAAGAGATCTAAAAATGATGATTCAGATGATGATGATGATGGTGATGATAATGATGATGATGAGAGACCATCAAAGAGATAGTTTCTGAAGCATTTTAGATATTACCTACAGAACTTCGAACTACCTACAGATAAGCTTTTACCTTCATGTAGTTTTAATGGTGTTTTGGGTAGTAGTACCTACAAATAAGCTGCTTAAAATCTTGTTTTTGTGTAAGAGTGAACGTCTAGAACATTTGACTTGTAACCTATAACTAGTGTATCATCCTGAATTTCAAATGTATGGTATTGATCTGTTAAAACCTGATTTCTTGTTGGATTATTTTTACATCAATCTTTTGTTTTTAGTCTTAGTTAATAAATCTCTTTCTCTAGTTCTCCTTTTTCTATCTACAACTTCACCAAGACTTAGTTGTTGAATTGTTTGGCTTGCACACTGGACGTGTCGGGTCGGGTCGGGTTTGAGTGATGAGTCAAAAAGGGTGAAATGGATCTGAATTCTAAAGGTACTTTAATGGTGCAAGGGATGTTGGGTTGGCCTTTGGTGATGAGTTAAAAGATGATGTGATTCTTGATTGTATAAATGTTGATTTTTTGAAAGATCTCGACAAAGGGAGGTTGATTAGTGGTTAAGCATTTCAATTTGTAGAAAGTCTTGTGAGTTGGAAAATATCATTAGCAACATATTTTTGCTTTATCTATGACTGAAGCTGTGTATATAGTTTTAGCCGAAACAGTTAGAGAAACTATATGTCTCGTGTGATAGTCAATATGTATTACATTTGCCATACAAATTGAATGTATCAAGAAGGGACTAAAGATTAATGTGAGACTGTATTTTACTAGGATGTTATGAATTCGAAGATGGTAAATGTTGATGACAATGTTGTTGGTATGTTAAAAAAAGGCTTACGAGGTCCTATGTATTTATGGTGTTTGAAAGTGCTCAACATAGGTTTAATAAGTTGAGTTTTGACTTGTCGATAAGGTGGAGATTATTGAAAGGGGTTGCTGAAAATAAAACATAAACCCAACCCAAGTTCACGGTCAATACTAATGATTATTGGTAGCATAATTGTATCGGCAATAAAGTTGGTCGGTAACAACTATACTCGTCGGGAAGAACTATAATTAGTAGCTAAGCAGCTATAGTTGTGAGTAGAAACTGATTATTAGTAGCAACTAATAAAGAGTTAGTAATGATGGAAGTCAATGCCGACAAAAATTATAACTACTATTGGGAACTAGTGCTATTTAGTAGCAAAAGAGTGAATTTTTTATATATATATTCTGTTATAGTTGGTTATAGAAGCTTTGTAAGTGGTGAGAAGAGAATGACTATCGAAATTTAGTCGTTAGTGTTGGCTTTTATTTTCATTGTAATTAGTTTACATTCACTCTTAGAAACCTTTAACAGCCGATAGATACTAAAATATTTCTCAATTTGAAGTTTCGGTTCTTGTTTGGTGTCTTCGATGAATCCTATGATATTTGTTTAATGAAATTTGGGGGTTTCCACAACGTCATCAAAATGTTAAAACAAAATTGAGAGGAACTGATGTCTTGAAGAGATTAAATTTGGCTCTTGAGATCTGAAAAGTTTTAAACCCACAAATTTCACTTATCGAACAATATCAAAAAGCTCTAGGTGATTTAAATGAACAGAGATGTCATGAAACCATTCTTATAACATCTTGTTGAAAGCATTGTGCAAGAACAATCGATTGATGGCGCACACAAGGTGCTTGTAGGTGACAACGTTCGTGGTTTAAGAAAGTCAACAACCTTTGAGTCGTGTTTGACCTCATGCTCGAGAAGGAAAAAGCGCCATCAGGCTTAATTTGACCATATGCAACATGATTATTAACATGTGTAGTGGTGACAATATGGTTAATGCAAAGATGGTGGTTAAGGGTGAAACTATATGTGATTAGTTTCATCATAATTATCAATGCTTGTTGCAAGTGTGTTGTCACACCCCGACCGACGGCGGAATCATCGGAGCGGACGAGGGAATGATTGATTGTTCATAACACATGGTCGTTTAAAAGGGTAAATAGTATTAAAATCATATTACAAAACAGCACAGTTTAACATATGCAAATACAAAGTTTCAGTCACAAAAGATATCCATTTTTAGCTAAGTCCAAAAGTCCTAATTGTAAGCTTGCAGATAATCCAACTATGCAGCATCTCCTGAAATCATGTGAGAAAAATAAAGTCAGCTAACGAGTTAGCTGGTGAGTAATCACAGTTTGATATACATAGAGATTGATTGTTTGCTTGAGAAATAATCCAATTCACAAGGTAATGTTAAGACTTATAAGGCAATAGCATAGCATATAGATAAACCGACACGATTTAAACCCCTTGACTTGTCATTTTGCATATAATAGACTTGCACACATACACCATAGATTGACTATTTGCCTCCGGCACAATCACCACTCGACTATTCATGTGGGGTGGGTTATCCAAAACCAGTAGATCTACCATTGATACCAAGATTGATTGATTGTATTAGGGTTCAAACTGTTGTCCCGTTTATCAAAGTATGCACACATAATAGCAAGAATAACATAACCTGTTTTGAATTGAATTTAAAATGAATAACGATAGAATAACAACATGATTGAATATTGTGTCACATGATTTCCCCAAATATGAAATAATAGAAAATGGGCTATGAATACTCACATGGATTGATGAATCGAAATTGATTTAAATAGATTAGACACCTATGAAAATCCTCACGGTAAACCTAAGGAAAAGGTGTCTCGAGAGTTAAGACCATAACGAATTTGTGAATCAGAAATGGGTTTAGAGGTTCGAGTGAAATTTGGGGTTTTGTTAAATAATTTTTTTTTTTTGATTTCTTTTATAATGTTTATAATATCCAAATCTTACATTTATCAAACAATAGTTTTATAAACTTTATATTTTCAAAAATTAGTAATAAATTTCAGAAGTCTTTTTTTTTTTTAATTTATAAGAATTTTATTTGATTTTTAAGAATTTCTTAAAACATTTAAAAACTTGAATAAATTAAAGAAGGGAAAAATATGGAGGTGCCCGGGTTTGAACCCGCGACCTCCAGGTTGCATAGTGTGTGTTTACCACCAGGCTAAGCGCCTGTTAGTGGTAATTTATCAGATTTAAATGCTACTTAAACACATTTTTAAGAATCCCCAAATCAACCCAAAAACCCTAGAATGAAAATCACCCGAATTGAACCTCGATTCGAACTTTTCGTTCAGATTAAGGTTAGGGCTTTTGTTCCCTACCCAAAAACGAGCATGTCTATGTATTTAATTACCCGAAATGGTTTTGGTTGGATGGTGATCGAGTTCGAGCTTGAGCCGCGACCGAGAGGGGATCAAATTCGAAGTTTTTGTGCGCGTGTGATGAAATTGGTCGTGCAGGGAGCTTAGGCGAGTGCAAAGGAGCGTTTGCCCTCAATTTATAGGGTTCAATTGGTTGAGGATGAGGTCCAACGGCTACCTCGATTTCTAAGCTTCGGGGGGGTCCGGGTTTCGATCAATTCGAGGCTTTGGAAAGGAATGGGGCCCCGGGTGTGGTTCGATAGGCTTAGGGGACGCGGTATGGTCAATTAATTGATGTTACATGTACCCAATTCGAGCGGATTTTGCAGGGTATGGTTCGGTTGGTCGGGGGGGGGGGGGGGGCGACGTGCAAGAATGGCCAATTTCAAATCACTTGGCGTACCCGAGTTCGAAGGGGATGGGCGACAGTGCAGGGGGGGTCGGATTGGGTAATTGGTTCGGTTTTGGTGGTTTTGGGTTCGCCGGAGAGGTCGCCGGCGGCGACCGGGGATGGGGACGGGGAACGGTGGGGGGGGGGGGGGGTTGGGTGTTTGAATTAAATTTACACAATGGTCCCTGATGTTTGGACTGATTTCTAATTCTTGCTTAATTTTGTTTTAAGGTTTAATCTTTTAACCCCCAATTTTTAACAAAAGTTGGTTTAAAATAACTAAATCTTATAACCATTTATATTTATAAAAATTGAATTTGTACATGTTACATTATGACTTTATTTTTTTTGTTATTATTATTATTGTTGTTATTCTTATTATTGTTATTATTGTTATTATTATTATATATATATCCTACATTTAATTAAGTTCGTGAAACTTATTAAATAAATCGAGAAATTTAGTAAACGTCAAACGGTTTCATACAATCATTAAACTAGCAATAAAAGCGAAAACATGATTGTTTCATTGATAATCACCCAATCGGGTTCGGTTTACAAATCAAAACGGGTCAAATGTCACATGTGTTAAGTTTGAGCCCGCGGGTCATCTTTTCGATGCCATGAGTCGAGGTTGTTCAAACCATGTGGTTAATCTAGTAACAAACATGCTTAACTTTGATTTCATAAATAGACTATACCAAAAGACATATTCATGATGCATCTCACTTACATAGTTTAAGATCTTGTTCAATCTTATTGTAAAATTAATACTAATAAAAATGAGTCTTTTCTATACTCATTTAGAGTTTATAGTTTACACACTTGGTGAAACAATGAGATGATTTTATGATCAAGGCATATAGCCTCCATGACCACCACCTTCACCGGCGCCACTACCACCTCCATCTCCATATCCACCTTCATGACCAGAAACACCACCACCACCACCACCACCGCCTCCAGAACCACCACCTCCTCCGCCTCCAGCACCATGTGACCCTCCCGCGCCTCCTCCAGCACCACCTCCACTACCATATCCACTTCCACCAGCTCCTCCAGCACCAGCTCCTCCTCCTCCACCACCACCATGTCCACCTCCTCCACCAGCTCCACTAGCACCACCATATCCGCCACCACTACCACCTCCTTCCCCTCCACCATAACCTCCACCATGGGCGCCCCCTCCTCCGCCGCTTCCACCCCCTCCACCTCCACCACTACCACCACCACCTCCTCCTGCAGCACCACCACCATATCCTGATCCACCTCCCTTACCACCTCCTTCCCCTCCACCATATCCCCCATCATGAGCGCCTCCCCCTCCGCCACTTCCACCTCCACCACCTCCTCCAGCACCACCACCTCCGCCTCCAGCGGCTCCACCACCATATCCTGATCCACCACCTTCACCAGCTCCACTTCCGGATCCAGCTCCTTCATAACCACCACCTCCACCACCACCACTACCACCTCCACCTCCTCCGCCACCACCACCACCACTTAAACCACCTTCATAACCACCATGAGTGTAACTCTCTTCAAGTGTGAAGAGAGCTCTAGTAGCTGCACTAATGCCCAAACCTAACAACACCAAGAAAACTAAACTTGGGAGTTTGTAAGTAGCCATTGGAGATGAAGAATTTATGTTGTGTGATATTTGCATGGAAGTGCATGGTATTTATAGAGTTTACAAAAGGTCATCTAAGTGGCTAATGTGGTCCAATACACCACTGTGATGATGAATTTGTTAAATTAGTGGGTTCTTTTGCTGTTTCCCACACTTGATCATTTTATGTTTTTATCAATTATCCCATTCAAATCAAAAACTATTATTTTTAAATAATATTAAATATCATATTAGATTTCATATGACCAATACTAAAATGGTAAGTAAGATGTTAACATTGAAAACAAAGACCTAGTATAACATATCAATCCTAGTTACATTCCTTAAAACATTATAAATTACTTCTGAAGTCGGCGACGTTATATTTTCTCGTGATTTAAGGATTGTTTATAAAATAAAGAATCATTTCTATTCCATGTAATTTACCTTTTAATATATTTAACTCTTTTTACATCAAGATTAGAAACTAGTATTTGCTTGTTTGGTCCAATTTAACCGAGCCCATAACAAGCTACACCAACGGCGCCCATTTAAATCTGTTAGCCTAACAGTGTTAGGTATAACTCACTTACGATGGATATTTAAACAACTTATAAGGTTAATATTTTGTGACTTGAGGTCACCAGTTCAAGCCATATAAATAGCATTTTGTATAATGTATAAGGTAAGATTACGTAAATCAAATTGCCAAACGTCTAGCCTCTCCCTACGTAAAACGAAAGTTAAGTCAAGTATCAAATATGCTCTTTTGTTAGGTAGGTATGAAGTAGTGGAATTAGCGACATTGGACCATACCAAATGAAAAAATTACTGACAACTCTGAAAAATCTTATCTGAATTTTTGTGACAGCTTATAAACAATAATTTAGTTTTTTTTGAACGGCAAATGAATCCAACTTCTACATTACACCAATTACACCATTGTTTGGGTTTGAACCCAAGACCTCTCATCTAAAAGGCAAAGCCTCTACCAAATAGACTAACCCAGTTAATTAAGTTAATTACAATGTCATTTAAAACAATCAAAAATTTTAGTGATAACACTAATTAATACACACATATCTTTATTAATATTTTCATGTAACACATCAACCAACATTACTAATAAATTGCAACTCAAGGAGAGGTAACCAGTCAAGTAGGGCCTGACCCTCGAATTATTTTGATTAGAACTCGAGTTTGAGCTCGACTCGTTTCAATTTCTATATATAAAGCTCCAATGCTACTTATTTATAGCTTTTCAAGTTCGAGCTTAGCAAATGATCTCACTAATTTATTATCTACTAGGTTAGTTACAGTGTAATACACGGATTGAACAAATAAAAGATTAAATAATTATTAATGAAAATTATGTATTATAAAATCATTCTTAAAGATAAAATATGATTATAAGTACATATAAATAGCTATTTCAAGTAAATAAATAATAATATATTTTTCTCAAAATTGTATTTTATAAAAAAATTGTGAAATTTTGTTTTTAAAGAGTGTGTTTTAATAAAAAAAAGGTTTTAAATTTATTAAATTATATATATTTTTAATTTGAAAATGGTATGAGTAATATTATTAGTATTCAATATTATTATTATTATTATAGAGAAATGAGAAAGTAAGTATAATGAGATATGCAATAGTTTCATGCTTATTTTAGTTTTTTTTTAAATAAAAATAAATAGGCTAAACACTCATTTAGTAAACGGGTTAAATTTTAATGTAAAATATGTATGTAAACTAAACATAATATTTACAGTACAATATTTTAATATAAAATATAATTAAAATTATATATTGGTAATAGTTCAAAAATAAAACAGTTATACCATTTTTTAACTCTCTTATGTAAATAATTTTATTTTTAAACATTTGTTTTAAGATTTTTTTATAAAAATATTGTTTTAAAAATATGATTTGTAATTATTCTATTTGTTATAATAAGACTGTTTTAAAATAATTCACATGTTTATAATTTTTTTAAAAACAAAACGATTTTAAAATAATTTGTTTAAAAATGTTTAATGTTTTAGAAAATTTCATATTAATAACTAGTTTGCTTTTTAAAAAAATAGATACGAAAGAGAAACATAGCAATTAATAAAATTTCTTTTTAATAAGAGAGAGAAATTTGTTAAGTATTTAAATTACTATAGCACTCTTTTGGAAGAAAAATTAATATGTGGATGTCTAGAAAAATTAATATATGGATGTCTAGAAAAATAAAAAGTTACAAAAACATAAGTTAAGAAAATGACACGTGGTAAAAACAACTTTGCTTTATTAGAGGTTATAGATTATAGATTATATATACATTTACTTATATTAATATATATGTCTTTGTGAGAAAAAATATTTTTATTGTTACCTTCTCAGAGTTTTAATAACTGTTATGTAATTGTGTATTTATTATTTATAATAAAAAAAATTATATATTTATATAATAATTGGCTTGTTTATGGTAGCTAGCCTAGTCAAATTTAGTATCCAAACTTCGGTCTCAAGTTCGTTTATTGAATAAGCTACGATTTAGACTCTTGCTTGCCTAAGTTCATATCGATTACAGTTTCTAGTAAGCCGATCTCTAGTAGTTCATGAACTAGCTTGTCTAGTTCATGACATTTACCCCTTTAATCAAACTTAAAATCTGATTATTTATAACACTGAGCAATGTTAATTAGAAAAAGAAGTATAAGAGAAAGATGATTTTGTATATCGAGTAAAGCAAGAATTGACATTCAGTTGTTGGATGGCACCATGGCACGCCTCACATGGATGAACCAAGTGTATGCATCAAAAAATCGTATTTTTATACCACAAAATATAACTTATTAAGCAAATAATTAAACACAAAGCATCATCAATGCTCTATCATAATTCTAATTGCCTACAAATTAATTACTAATAATAAACATCATCCTAAATGGAGTTGTTAATAACAAAGTTGAGTGAGCACACACAAAATCAAAACAGCTTGTTGTTATAATAGCTTATATACAATACAAGATGAGCTAGCTTGACTCATAATCTTTGATACGAAACTTGTTTTAGCTCATACTCAACTCAAGTTGGCTTGTGGCTCAGTGAGTTGATGTGATATTCTGAATTTTGATGATTTTTTTATGTTTTCTATACATGTCTCGATATAAAAAAAAAGTTACGAAAAATCTCAAATTATATAAGTATGAAATATGAAAACACTAAATTACCAATACAAAAGAAAAATCAAAAGACGTAAATTTATTCAAGCGAGTTACCTTCAACTCAAATGTTTATATGGGTCAACTATAACTACAATCAAGTTACTAACAAGAAGTTAGTTGAAGAATAATAATCCTAAATCCAGTAGCAATACTATTTTGTGCATCTATGTAGATCCCTTTAATTCAGGTGTGAAAATAGAAATAGAAAAGGCATCAATATTATTAATAATAATATAGAGAAATGAGAAACTAAGTATAATGGGATCTACAATAGTTTCATGCTTATTTTAGTTTTTTTAAAAATAGATAAATAGGTTAAACACTCATTTAGTAAACGAATTAAATTTTAATGTAAAATATGTATGTAAAATAAACATGAATAGTTACAGTATAATATTTTAATATAAAATATAATTAAAATTATATATAGGTAATAGTTCAAAAATTAAGCAGTTATATCAATTTTTAACTCTCTTATGTAAATAATTTTATTTTTAAACATTTGTTTTAAGATTTTTTATAAAAATCTTGTTTTAAAAGAATATGATTTGTAATTATTCTATTTGTTATAATAAGACTATTTTAAACTAATTCACATGTTTATAATTTTTTTAAAAACAAAACGATTTTAAAATATTTTTTTAAATTTTTTAATGTTTTAGAAAATTTCATATTATATAAAACTTTAGTTTTTTGTTATTTAGATTTTAATTAAAAGTTGTTATTTTTAATTTCCTTCATGAAATCTATTTTAGAATTAACTAGTTTGCTTTAAAAAAAGAATAGATAAGAGAGATAAACATAACAATTAATAAAATTTATTTTTAATAAGAAAAAGAAATTTGTTCAGTATTTAAATTACTATAA
This sequence comes from Flaveria trinervia, assembly GCA_025506515.1. NCBI lineage: Eukaryota > Viridiplantae > Streptophyta > Magnoliopsida > Asterales > Asteraceae > Flaveria > Flaveria trinervia. Next base: position 97,386,044 of record CM046443.1, on the reverse strand, counting down.
CACCTTTTTGAAGGAAAAATTAATGTGTGGATGTCTAGAAAAATAACAATTGACAAAAACATAGGTTAAGAGAATAACAAGTGGTAAAAAACTTTACTTTATTAGAGGTTATAGATTATAGATTATATATACATTTACTTATATTAATATATATGCTTTTATGAGAAAAAAATATTTTTTATTGTTACCTTCTCAGAGTTTTAATAACTAGAGTAAATTACCATTTGCATCCCTGACGTTTGTTCATTTTAACCGTTTGCATCCCTATAGTTTCAAAGTCTTGATTTGCATACCTGACGTTTAAATTTTTAACCATTTGCATCACTAATGTTTTTATTATGTAACCATTTGAATTTAAATGACTAACGGTGTTAGTTTGTCCATTAACTCTTTTGTAGAAAAGACTAAAATACCTCTTAACATAAAAAAATAGAAAACAAAAAGAGGAAGAAGAACATGGCGTTGAGGAGGACGTCGGGGCTGCAGCCGACATCGAGGACGATTTTGACGGAGGACCAGTCGTGCACGGCGGAGAGCATCCGCTGCGCCATGTCCCAGCGGAGGGCGACGAAGGAGTAGAACATCCGCATCCGCTCTCCCCATTGTTGTAATTTACAGGTGATTTTACAGATTCAAAACGTAAATTCGGTTGATGAACACGAAATCTGCAGATTCAAAACTCAAAATCAGTAAACAAACAGTTTAAAACTCAAAATATGCAGATGCTAAACATACAATCAGTTAACGAACAACTTCAAACTCAAGATCTGCAGATTCAGACTCAAAATCTGCATATTCGAAGCTCAAAATCAGTTAACGAACAGCTTTAAACACAAAATCTGCATATTCAAATCGGGAGAAAACGTAAACACGATTAGCGAACGGTTTTGAAATGATTTAGCGTTAAAATATGCTCGATCAGTGAAGAGGTGAACGAACAGAATCCGAATGAAAGCTCAGTCGGTGTACAAATCCGATTCACTTTCACAAAAAGGTGCATAAGTTCTTTATTTTTATTTTTAACTTTTAGGGGCATTTTAGTTTTTTTATAATAGAATTAACGGAGAAACTAATGGAGTTAGGGTTTGGGATACAAATGGATAAAAAAATGAAACGTTAGGGGGTCATTGGTAATTTTGAAACCGTAAAGATGCAAGTAGTTAAAATGAACAAATGCCAGGGATGCAAATGGTAATTTACTCTAATAACTATTATGTAATTGTGTATTTATTATGTATATAAAAAATTATATATTTATATAATAATTGGCTTGTTTAGGCTAGCTAGCCTAGTCAAATTTAGTATCCAAACTTCGGTCTCAAGTTCGTTTATTGAATAAGCTACGATTTAGACTCTAGCTTGTCTAAGTTCATATCAATTACAGTTTCTAGTAAGCCGATCTCCAGTAGTTCATGAACTAGCTTGTCTAGTTCATGACATTTACCCCTCTAATCAGACTTAAAATCTGATTATTTATAACATTGAATAATGTTAATTAGAAAAAGAAGTATAAGAGAAAGATGATTTTGTATATCGAGTAAAGCAAGAATTGACATTCAGTTGTTGGATGGCACCATGGCACGCCTCACATCGATGAACCAAGTGTATGCATCAAAAAATCGTATTTTTATACCACAAAATATAACTTATTAAGCAAATAATTAAACACAAAGCATCATCAATGCTATATCATAATTCTAATGGCCTACAAATTAATTACTAATAATAAACATCATCCTAAATGGAGTTGTTAATAACAAAGTTGAGTGAGCACACACAAAATCAAAACAGGTTGTTGTTATAATACCTTATATACAATACAAGATGAGCTAGCGTGACTCATAATCTTTAATACGAAACTTGTTTTAGCTCATGCTCAACTGAAGTTGGTTTGTGGCTTGGTGAGTTGACATGATATTCTGAATTTTGATGATTTTTTTATGTTTTCTATACATGTCTCGATATAAAAGAACAAGTTACGAAGAATCTCAAATTATATAAGTATGAAATATGAAAACACTAAATTACCAATACAAAAGGGAAATCAAAGACGTAAATTTATTCAAGCGAGTTACCTTCAACTCAAATGTTTATATGGGTCAACTAGCTTGAGCCAAATAAAATAACTACAATCAAGTTACTAACAAGAAGTTAGTTGAAGAATAATAATCCTAAATCCAGTAGCAATACTATTTTGTGCATCTGTGTAGATCCCTTTAATTCAGGTGTGAAAATAGAAGTAGAAAAGGCATCACTTTGTTGAGTTTTTAGATGTTAAACATATCTTACTTAGTCTGCAATAACAGCAGTGTCCCATTAGAGAAAGGGAGTGGCCTGAGGGCTCTACCAGAAGCAGCAGTCAACAACAAATATAGAAGTCATTGTGGGTGATCACATGCACATGAACCAAGCCTAGTGGACCATATCTTTATTATATCATTCAATCTCATCATCATGTCACTTCATAACCTCCATTGTAACTTGCATTATACTTCCTATGGGACCTATTTAAGTATACCCCATTGGTGCTTGATTAGTGTGTTGCATCCACACATAACTTTATATTCATTAATTTTGATATCATCACCATCCCAAGAGTTTTACACCAAAACAAATGTGTGGTTTGATAATCTTTTCGATTGTGACACATTAAATGAATCGCACATGGTTGACGTGAGAAATGTTTCGTTCAAATATTACTGAATGTTTTGATTGCATTGGTTATGGATAAAAGAAAAATTATTATGATTGATAAAATAAACTCCATTTTAGGCTTTTTTTACCTGATGGGTTATATTGGGTTAACTAATATTCTTAGGCGGGTCAAAATGGACAACTTTAAAAGTAGGAAGAAAATGAACGAGTTATGGTGTGTTATAAATTATTCACTTTAAGTTTTGGATTAGTTGTTTTTGGTGGGTTCTTACTCGCTTTATGATTCTATTACAGGAATCGATGCTAAAGTAGTGTTGCTCATGACGTGTTTTGATTGTTTTTATGTTGATTGCTTAGGTAGTTAGGATTTAAGTAAAATTATTTGCAAATCTTCAATGGTTTATTAGATTTTATTTATGAATCTTGAATCGTTTAGCCTCAAGTTTGAATTACAGCTTCAACTCTCCTGCTGTTTCAATCATCAAATGCAATAATACATAAATAGACAAAAGCGCAACATGTAAAAATGGGTTAGTGCTACTATAAAATAGAACCACTACTTAAGTAAGCTAATCCACTACTAAGACTCTTTCAAAATAAAACTTTTTATTTTATTTAAACAAAACACATGATCCATATACTAGACATGTGATGCATTACCCATTGGACTTGACACATCCCACGTCATGATTAACCTACATTCACCTCTTTAATCATATCTTGATGTTGGTTCTTGCTTGTTTGTTTCAATTCCATTCTTCATTGTTCAATCAAAATAGCTGTAGCGCCATTTTTGCACTTTACACAATTTCATATCAAAGGGGATGTTCATATAATAATATATGGTACTATTGAATGTTTGATTTTCATTTTACCCAATTTCTGATTTAAGTCTCAAGTTCCAAGCATTTGTGTAAAGTGATATCTGTACCTTCCATAAGTCAAGTTTAATTGTTTGAAGATCCAGTAGTTTCTTTCGCAAAGATATAAAGTAATTTAGAAAGACATTTAAACCGCAAGCAACAAGATATATGCATGACTGGCCCGTTTTGTCCCGTACTTATTTTTATCAAAACCCGTTCTAATCCCAATCAAAATAATCATATTTTCAGAAACGACCCATCGGCCTGCCACCCCACACAACCTGACGCAACCCACCCGTTTTGCTAGCACCAAAAACAACACAGTTAAACATATTTGAGTGCGATGATAGAGTGCTTGGAAATTTCCAATAGAGCAACTAACATGAGCTCTAGTGAACATTAATGTATAATATTAGTTGATATGACACAATGAATTCTTTTTCATTATGCTACATTGGTCATTTTATGATTAGCTTGTAGATTCCATTAGGGATGAACCAAAATCAAAATCATCAATATCGAGGGCTTCATCTACTTGGCGGGCTACACCCTTGACCACATTTTTAAATAAACTGGTGGTTAACCACTCAACCTTCAACCTCAAACCATGCTAATGCTATGGGGTTTTTAAATCTCTACCAGGGCCGGTCCCGAGAGTTCATAAAAAAATTTAAACTCTAGGCGAGTAGAAAACAATATGCCCCTACAATATAAAATCAGTATTCCGTACCTAAAAAATCTATAATATGACGGTAATTGTTATACTGATAAACAAAAGTATTATAGCAAAATAATTTAACTTACTTAAACGAATCGTCAAACTCTCCTAACTTTTAAAATGAGTTTAAACTTAGTATATGATAGTGGACTAAACTAATTGAAATATTAATGGGTCTTAAGTTTTAAGATGTCAAAATAATTAACTTGCTATTGAGTTTGTTTATTACTTTGTTAATAACCTATAATGGTTTTTAAAAAATATTTATACATATATAATATAATTTTTTATAAAATTTTAAACCCTTAAAAAAATTAAACCTTGAACGATCGCCAACCATGCACCTTCAGCTCTCAAGGGGCTATCTAGTTCCACAAAATATATGTGTCGCGAATTACGTGTTCTCATGCTATTTATTGGAATTGAGAATTGAAATCTCACAACCCCATATAGTTCTATCTAATTTACATCATTTATATTTATATCATATAATAAAAAAAGTTAAGAGGTGTCAAATGTCATCTTTATATATATTATAATATTATTTTTCTCTCTAAAGCGATATCATATAATACACGAGCTAAATAAATTTACTGTTATATAGTTTATAATATAAAAATTTATGTCTTAAATATTGTGTATTATACGAATTGAATACACTCATGTATTACACATTTGAAAATTTAAAGTTAACATATTTGAAATTTAATTATAGTAGTTTTTATTAATAATAACTATTATAGCACTTATAATTAAGAGGAGAGAAAAACGAAAAAACTAATTATTAGATGGTTTAGAATAGTGACAATTGTTCAGATTTATTTTTATTTATTATTATAGAGATTTATTAGTATAAAATATACGTTATTGTTTATTAATTTAAATTAACTATTATATGTAAAATTTATTTTCAAGTACGGTTTTATCATTCTAAATTTTCATTATCATTTATATGCAATACACGAAGTAATGACCTAGTATTAGTTAATCTAAGAGCATTCATTTATAGTAGGTTACCCGTAAGAAACATATCTTTTATGAGAATTTTGGGAACCAATATGAGCCATATATTTTTTATCGAACGCAAGTCACATGTTATTTTCTCATTTTTTAAAAGTTTATAATTTTTTTTCACGATATCATTTTCAAAAAAAATCACCATTAATTGTAGTATTTTTTATATTTCCAACCCCTACCATATTGATATACTTTTTAAAAAAAATTTGTCCATCCATTATTTACATACGTATTAATCAGGTTATACAAATGTGTAATACCAGATTTACACATGTAAATCTGGTATTACAAATATGTAAAATGAATTTTGTAAAAAATGAAATTTTTTATTTTTTATAACTTTTTGTTATGAAAGAGGAAAACTAGAGAAACATTTATGTGTTTTTATTTTTATTATTTTTATGTTATTGTTTATTTTATAGTTTTTTTATATGTTTTTGTTAATTATAATTTTGTCACTAAAAACTAACGACTCACATTGTTTACTAGAATTCTCACGAAAAAGAAAGTTCTTATTTGATCACTCCACTTTCACTGTATAATTTTACTTAAAGTTATCATTTCTTAAATCCACCTCTCAATTTCCAATAACATTTCACATCTCATTATTCATATATATTCATATGTTAATTAAATAATATTTATATAATTTTTCTTATATATTGTCTCTTTGATCCACTTATAACTACTCAGTAATAATATTTGAAAATATAAATATGAAGGATGAAGGACAACTTCAAATATAAAGAAACATATAGTTTTTTCTAAAATTATAAGTGATGAAAATAAAGATGTGATAACTAACGTGTAAGTAAATTTACATTGTTATTTATGTTTCTATATGATTTAAAGAGTTAGAGATGATTACAAAGATAGAGATGCCGATGTGAATGTTGGTTCTTAGCAACCGACCCTATGTGTGTGTTCTTGTTCTTTTTTTATGTTTACACGTTTTTAGGTTATATACTTATATACATAAATAAATAGTCAAAGTCATCTGTTCATCTATAGTTTTTTGACTTTTGAAGATAAAAGTGAGTAATAATAACAATTGCATATACAGTGAGTATGCTTTTATTTTTAAAATTGGGAAACTATTTTTTTTTTCTATGAGAACTTTAATATTCAGTTTAGATCTCTCTCCTATTAGTGGTGACAAAAAAAACCGAGTCCGATGGCTATACTTGAAACCCGTAACATATGAGACGGGTATATATACTAGAAGCTTGACAGGTATGGGGTTGGGAGGGGTTTAGTTTTAATTTTTTTTCAAGGGTGTGAGATATGTATGAGATTAAGTGATACCCGGACCGATTATCCGAAACCATATACCCGTTTTTCTAAACATAGACTCGATGTTATTTATTTTTTTTATATGAAAGCAAAATGTATTGAATATTATGGATTATTAAATATGTATTTTGGATAATATCTTTTTGATATGAAATTTTAGAAACACTTAAAATGTAACATCCGCAAATTTTTCGAGTTAAAATCCAAACCCGAACCCATTTTGAATTTCTAATATTAGATTATTTTAATAATTTTAATGGATCAAATGCATTAAATGTGAAATTTATATTATGAATTATTCATTTATGAAACATCTAGACAACTTGTAATAATCTATGGATTATAAATAATTTTTTATAAGTTATAAAATCATTGTACAATAATAATTAAATGGAAAAGTCTTATTTTAATTTATAAAGTCATAAAATGAAACTTTAATAAACTTATAAATCTTTCTTAGTAATCATGAATTAAATTATTAAGTGAAAATAAATAATTAAAAAGATTAAAAGCTTTACAAAAGTTATGAAGAGTAACAAATAATTAATTTGATATATTACACAAATTGGTTTTATAAGTCTAAGGGTTAACTTGTAATTTATAAAACTTAATAAAAAGGTTTGGTGCGTAAAATAACCACAGTCTAAAACATTAGGGACCGAAAGTGTAACTTTAAAAAGTTACACCCCAACACCTTGCCCATTTTCCTTTCACGCAAATCCGGCCACAAATTCCGGCCGATCGCCGGCGACGCTCCGGCGAGTCCCAAACGCAACCAATTTCGTCGATCCATGACCTAAAAACACCACCGAACCATTTTGGAACATGAATCGAACCGGTGTACCACATTTAATCGAATTAAAACCTCCATTATTAGTCGGATCGAATGTGTAACCGAAATATCTTAAACTCTCTAGCCATTCGAGCATTTACACATCTTAATTGACCAATTAAACTAACCTGAACTATCTTATAACGAATCTTAATCATTTGCAACTTACAATTTCTCCTGAAACTAACACAAACATCACATTCAAGAACCCACGTTCATCACGAATCGACCTTATTCGAACTTCATCACCTGGTCATCATAAACCAAAACTGAATGAGGGCTTTTGATCTCGAGGTTTACTTGAAGCTTTCTGCACAATCAATTGGATTGTTATCAGCTTTTTCACATCGAACGAAATCATGTTGGGCCGCGACCTGTTCTTCATCCATTCTTTTGCTCCATGCTTTGATTCGGGTAATTGAAACTATGTTGTTGCTCGATTTTACATGGGGAATAAAAGCCCCATGGTAATCGATATCAACAACTGCGAATTCATCTTCAATTAGGCTGAAAATCGTTCTAGGGTTCTTATGAAATTGGGGGTTTTTGGAATTAGTGTTTTTAAACGTTATAATTGGAATTTTAACAAACTTGAAGCCTATAGCCCACCGGTAACATACTTGCACCACACACATGGGGTCCCAGATTCGAACCCGGGCACCCGCAGGTTGTTTTTGTTTTTAATTTTTTTTATCATTTTAAATTCCATAAATTCTTAATATATTATTTAATCAAAATAAATATTATTGTTGTTAAACAATTTATTCTGGAAATTATAAATTTAATTTCTGCAAAAGTTTTTAAACAAACTAATGTTCTATTTTTTAATTATAAAAACTATGACAAAAAAATTATCTTTTATTACTTATAATATTTTCTTTAAATCAAATGAGATATGTTATAACATATTTAAATAATTAATTATCTAATTATTTTGATCAAAACATTAATTTATTTACTAAATTAATTGTAAAGGTTTTAAAACTTATGATTTTAAATACAATTACTTCAAAGAATAATAAAGTTTATATAAACCTTATAAATTCTTTAAGGTAATTTAAAAGCAATAAAAATATTATGGTTCAAATTTGGATTATTTCAAAATATTATAAACTTACATGTTAAACAAGTAATTATTTAATTAGTTATTTAAATAAATATTTAAATACTTAATTATTCATCTTTTCAATTAATCATGTTATATATAAATAGTTAATAAATGAATTCTTTAACTTTTATTTAAACTCTTGAAACTAATAAAACAATATAATTCGCTATTGTTCTTGATTCCTATTTAAGGTTTTGGATATTATAAAAATCATTCAAAGGTTTAAAAACTTTATAAAATGATTCTAAGTTATCTTACAAGTTATTTAAAATAAGTATTCAAGAACCTTTACCAAATTTTAAATAATTAAATATTACTTATTTCTTTCACGCATCATATTAAATTAATAAATTAAACTATTGATCTTTCACCATAATTGTTATTGGTTCATACCATCTTTGTTGACTCAAAATATAATTGATTGCGTTACTATATTTTATTTAACTTAAATAATAAAACCCTCAAATTCCAATTGAAACCCTAGTTCATGTCTAATTGATAATCTTATTATCGAATCTAATCTTGGAATCTATACGTTTAGGCAACTTGTAAAACAAATCGTTAGAGCCTCGTCTACATTCTTATCATCATATTATTTTCATCTTGTGAGTTCTCCATGCCCCATTTTTACTTTATTTCACACCTTTTGGGGTGAAACATGTTAATCTTATAAACTTATACTTGTAAACATCTTGATACTTGTAAATGCACATGCAATTCATCTTTACTTTTTGTCATGGTTATTTGTGTTAATGTAAGTCTTATATGAGATACATATTTTATTTACAATCATTAACTATTGCTAGCATAGCGACGTCTTAGATCTTTGAGCCTGACAAGCCTATTTGGTGCTAAAGTCGATGTATTGCCGACTCATGTTGACGTATGCTTGTTCATCATGGGAACCAAGTACACTTAGCCAATCTTATATACTTGTAATCAAGTCGAGGTTTGGTTGTAACTATATGTGTTCTATAAGCTTGCTAACTCGTAACCATGGACATGAATTGCTACTTGTAACCCTTTTACATATATATACTTATGCGTGTGTTTAAACCATGGGAACTCACCAACTTTGTAGTTGACCTTTTATTTTTAACATGTTTCAGGTTTCCTCCTTGAAGATCTTCTTGTGCTCATATAGGACTTGGACCTAGAATAAATGAAAGTCTTATGTTACTGTTTGTATCTTGATTGTTTTGTATTTACTTATTTGTCTTGTAATGTTTAATGAATAAAGACATTTAATATCATTTCAACTTAATTAGTTCCATGGGCTATGAGCAATCGTCTCCCATTCATCCGTCCCGATGATTCCGTCGTCGGTCAGGGTGTGACATAAAAGATATTTGTATTTTGGATGCGAAATTTTTTGATACTTAAATGTAGTAACTATTTTGGGATTTGAATAAAGATAAGTAACTTGTTGTAGCTATTTTTTATGTTAATATTTTCAAATGAAGATGTTGCCATAGTTTTTATTATAAGAAAGTTTATAGAGATGATCATATTTATTATTTAAAATGATATACTTAAAACATAAAAATATCATTGTATAATTGGTCAAAACCCATGAGATGCCGGTCATCCGAAACTAATGGGCATACCTGATACCCGTGGGTATGCCTGATACCCAACGGGTAATTACCAACTAATACCCGACAACTAATAAGTTTGGGATTACCAACACCCAGCCCGAACCTGACACATTGCCATCCCTGTCTCCTATACACATATTGGTTTAATAAAGTTAGATACATTAAGATGTCGTATATATGCATGCATATGATTGTAACTTCCATAATTTTTTTTCTGGCCACGTATTCTGAAGCAATATATTAATCAAAGCAAAATAAACTATTTACAATATAGATTGAAAAATTCCAGACCCAAAGGCTACCTCCTTGAAAGTGTTAAATTATTGTGTTATATAGGGCAAATATATATTGAAGTTTTAAGGATGATATCATAATAATTGCATATATATGTATAAATCAGACAGAAGTGATGTCTCAACGATCAAAGTTTTAGGGCAATTAATGTTGTAATACTAGCCAAAAGGAGTGATAAACTTCTAAGAGGTCAGGTGCATGTAACACACATAACTTTAGAAATTTCTTGGGCATGAATGTGGCCCAAAGATTTTGCCCCCACATATTATTAATATAGAATCATTCACCCCTTTGAATATAGCAAATTAAATGTTTAAATTACTTTTAGAAATCAAATGATATCAATCAAACCATCTTTATTTATAAAAATAAAGCTTTTTTCATAATAATTTTACGACAATGATGTATGATAATAATAATAATTTTTCCAAGTTAATAAGCAAGAAATCTTGTTCTATACATCTAAAGTCATCGTATGCGTGTCGTGTGTTTTATTTACCGGAAATTCCCTTGTGTGCTCAAGTCTCCTCATCTCTTTTAGTTTCTCAATTTTGCACGCTCTCACATTTGCTTTGTCAACCCTCTCCAATTCCCACCCTCGTAGCACCCGAACTTTGTTGCTAGAACCATAATCATTCTATCTTGTAACGCCATAACTATATATAATTCAGTTTCTACTCACAAAACAAAGGTTACAGCACGGTTCTAACTCGATTTCATTGATTTTATTTGTTTTAGGTGATGTGTGGAGGTTCTTGATGGTTGTTTTTAGTGTTTGTAGTGATGAGAATAATTATGAGGTGAGCACCACACATTTAAATTAATAATCAAACTAATCCCTATATGATTAAGACATGGTCATTTTAGGTAAGCAACTGCATCAAACAACAAAAAGCTCCAACAAGATCACATTAACGTCTATAATTTTTTAAGATTAGTTGAAAAACATCATATTCATAAAATAATACGTGGTTAAAAATGTTAGCCACATGCCATACCTAATCTATTCCATTAAATAATAACACACTCGATGATCCTAGCATGTTACAAAAATCTCTTTTACCACATGTTAATATAAAAATAATTAAAAGATATATATTCCAAATACACTAATAAAATATTGTATAAAACAGTTGGTCCAACGAATTCTATCTGACAAATAACGACTTCCCTCATTTAGCTCAAGAAACGATGGCTTTGTAAGTGTGTTAGCTGCCTTTATAGACTTTGATTACTTGTACCACGTGCTTTCAACTTTGATGGGCTCTAAGGATGCTCTTTAAAGAATAAGATAAAAGAAACTCGATTTACACTGGTTTTTTAGTCAATAATATCATATAAAACGTAATTTATAACAGTCTGTTAGTTAATAATATCTAATAAAAGATAACATACATAAATTACAATAATGCTGAACCAACAAGATCAAATGAAATACATGTTACATTAGTTACATATTAGTTATATTTGATTTATAAACCAATAGACCAGATAAATAAAACTTACTTATATAGTATATAAACCAACAAGATCAGATATATAAACCAAACTTACCTTGTTACATGAACCAAAAAGCTCAAATAAAACGTTCTTTTGTAACTAACAATATTACATAAAACACAACTTATATCCGTTTATAAGCAAATAAAATTAGATAGCATGCAGCTTACATCAATATGATAAACTTGAACATATAAGACTTGTATGCATAAATTTAAGTAAATGCTTAAATCTAAAGTCAATGTTAAATCAGAATAAGATAAACAAAATCACAAGTATACAACAGTAGAAAACTTGTGTTTGGAGATAAAACATTAGGAAACTTAACATTTCATTATCTTTGTAATTAGTTCAAACCAAAGAACAAAACCACTATGCAACAGCAACAGATCTAGGAGGTTTTGAATGACGAAAACCTTTAATCGGACTCGGAAAATACCACCCCTTCTGTTTCACCGTCGCCGTCGTCGTCGCCGGAGCAAAACCGTTTCCGGCACCGACGGCCACCGATCTAGATCGCATCATCACCGGATTATCATCCACAGTAGTCAAATCATCACTCTTATTATTCAACTCATCAACAACATCACCATGTGCATCACATTTCTTACTCTTGTTAACAGTAAACACCGACCAGAAGTTAATCTTACTCCGACTAACCTTCGGAAGTGACGCCTTATCATCTCCTCAATCGCCACCGTATCACCGCCTCCGTTTCCGACGTACCTAGATCGCGATCGGAGAAACGAAACCGCTACGGATCTCGACTTACGCAACGTCGGATCGGCTTCGAGATTGTTCGATAACCGACCTGATTCAACGTTACCGGTACTACCGGAGTCGCGACGACTACCGCCGCGAGAGAACGAGAAGAGAGAAAACGAAGATGAAGACGTTGAAGACGACGACGATGAATCCACCGGCGCCGGACAACAACCGCAGGGACGATCGCCGGCGCAATCGGGGCAAAGTGTAACGAGACGTTCACGGAGGCATTTAGCGCAGATTCCGGTGCTCCTTCGTCGTTTTGATGGATGCTTATGGCACTTCCATGCTTGTTCTTCATCCATGTAAAACGCCATTGTTGAATGCTTCAGTTGTTGGATTCAATTGTGTGTATGATCGTCTTCTAGGGTTTTTGATGGTGTTGATTTTGTTGTTTATCTTTGTAGAAATTGTGCTGGTGGTTTGTTGGGGGAGAGGTGCTTAAAAAGGAAAATGGAGGGAGAGTTAACCGTGGTTAGTGGTTATGGTGAACTATGGTTAACACGGTTGGGTTATCTTTTAGCGACGGTTGGTGGACCAATGGAGCGTGTTAAATGATATTTGTTAGTGTAAACTATTCACATTTCTCCTAAATAAGGAGGGTTACTTTTTGTAGTTGTTAATAAGTGATAACTACTACAACTTAATGCTATGCAATATGTTTTTAAGTTTAATATTTGTTTTCTTTAAGCAATCAACTCTGTATTAGTTGTTTTGTAAAGAGTCATCTCATGATTTTTGAAAATAAAATTTATAAGTTTAAGTCTCAACTGTTATAATACACTACAAAATGAGTCTGGAGTTTTACCATAATGTGTGGTCTTTGATGGTGGGTTCCTCTAGAATGATGGAGGAGACATGTAATAAAAATGTTGTGTGTGTTTATGAGTGTGAGTGGTCTTTTACTTAAGATATTTATTGGTCGTTGAAAAAAATACTTGTTTTAATTAAAACACATATTAAACCAATGCTCTGGCTTTAAATTTAGCTTGTGGTAAAGTTAGCATTTGATGCTTGTTACCTCAAGGGAACATTTAGCTCGTGATGAATGAGGTATCTACAACTAAAAAGTTGAAAGTTTAAATATCACATGATGTAGGTTGTAATGTATTTATTCTACAAAGTCTAAAATTAGTGTTTAAGCAAAAAATCTGACTCTTGCTCATTTAAGCGTCGGATATCACAAGGGGTCAGATGAAGCTATGTGTTTTGTCGGTCCGCTTTTAATATAATTGAAAGTTCGAAAAGAAAGTTGAATGGACATTTCTAAAATTGTGGTAGGGGCCAATTAATCCTACATATCCGTTACTTGTATATTTGGCCTCTTGTATCAAACATGTCCCTCCTTTCTTAATCAATGTTGTATTAGATAAACATAATGGATTGCTAGTATTAAAATTGTATATATTAGATATAGTCTTGTATTCGGCATTGTACTTACGGACTGCAATTTTAGATCAATTAATTTTGTATTTGTAATTGGACTTTGGTCTCATGTTATGAGGGTGATGGTTTGAGTTTGATATTTTTTTTAATCTTAAGTTTAAATTTGATTCAATATGGTTTTCTTATAGTAATGAGTTTTCTCATTAATGATATTTTTGGATGAGTTAGGCCTGATATGTCAAAATCAATATAGACGGTTAATATTCCATCACTTAGGTATCGAGTGTAGTTTAAAAAAATTAATTTTATATTATTACATATATAATCTGAGATTTACATAATTTATATATATAAAGGAAAGTCATGTGTTACGGCATTGTAGTTTACCACTCTACCAAAATTAAATTAGTTAAATAAATTCCAGCGGTGGGCAAATTTAGTCAAATATAATCAAGCATCCACAGTTCCGCACAACAATAACCAATTTTGTGTTATTTGAAACACTAACAGTTTATCAATTTCAACTAACTCTAACAACTCATTATTTTCAGCAAACACTATATTCATGGATGAATATATGATGGAAGAGGAAATGGTCGCATAAAACTTCTCACAGTTTATCACTAGATTCTAAATTTTGGTTGTTGGATTTGTGTTTTCTGGTGATATGAGAAAATACGTTAAATATATTCATGTAGAGTCTTATGTGTAAATAGTTATGTGAATATTTGATAGAAGATAAATTATATGTGATTGTAATAGTTAAGGAAAATTGGATTTGAATAATTAAAACAATAATTCGATGCCCGATAGAAATTTATGCTATCAGTTTGGCAATAACAATAATCCTACATTTTATTTTTGTTGCCAATAACAATCTTCGTAGCATGATTATCATCGATTTACACTTGAATTTCACTCGTTATTCATTCAATTTTATTGTATGTTTCTCTATTTCATTCATAATCATCATATTGAACAACATCATACAAAAATCAAGTGTAAGCCAATAAATGATTATGTTAGTAGGATTGTTATTAACTATAAAAATAACACATGAGATTATTACTGGTCAAACTAATGCCATAAATTATTATTCACTACAAGAAATGTTACTATTAACGGCGACAATGGCCAATAGCGACGACTCATTTGCGGTGACATATCGCCGCTAATGCTTTTAGCGGCGATTTTGGCTATTAATAGCGGTGGCGAAAATTTTCTAGTGATTGACCAATAAATCATTCTTATAAATTATTAAAACTGAATTTGTCTATTATTATATAAACTAATATTTACTTTGACATGTAATAAATGCTTGCAAACATTTTTAATATATAACTAGTTATATAGCTCGCCGCACGTTGCAGCGACAACGTACGTAACGTGATAAGATGTAAACTACAATCGACTTGATTAGTTTTTAAACTAAATTTATGTAGAAGTTTTTGAACTAAATTTACGTAGAAACATAGAGTAGCTCGAATTTGTATCGTCCAATGAAAATGTTTTACATCTGATCCGATTTGTTTCTAGTCAATATTTAAGTTGAAATGTATACCAACATAATTCACTAAGGTGTTTTTTTCTTAATCAATTAAAGTTTAAATTGAAACGTAAACGAACTCAATTCATTAACGTCTTTATATGAAGTAGAAACCAAAGCTTCATCTTAACACCCAAAACATAACAACATATATACTAAAATTCCTAAAATATTCATGATACTATTCATTTACCATGCAATTTAATTATAGAGTAACTTTCTTCCACGGTATATATCTCCTTAACTCTTGCACGGTTACACTTTCGTTTGTTCAAAAGAAAATACTCTTTTACAATTCATAATTTCATATGTATAACATAAATATGGTCAAAATTTATTGTTGACTAGAGTTCAGCTGTAGTAGTTAGAAATCCCGTTTATTTTATGTCAAAATAAGCCTCTTGCAATTTTTAAATTGTAATCCTTGATAAAATCATGTGACTATAACGTTTTTTTAATATTTTATTATAAAAATATGCCATACCAAATAAATAATACGTCGTTGTAATTTGTCAGCTATAACGTGTTCCTTTTCTATTTGATATAAAATACAAAAATATAACTCATTCCAAATCCTTTTTAGTCATCAAATTTGGCATTTCACAAAGTTGCCAATTTAAATATGTTTTTATCTTATTAAAAAAGTAAGTTTACATTAAACAAATGTTTAGAAAATAGAAATAAACATAGAACGTGCTTTCAGAAAATATTTAACGCTCCAATCATATCTAGAAATCTACAATAAAAAACATGGTTAGCCAAAGTCGCATCATTTGGTTGTATAAAATATTTTGTTAATTTGTATTGGTTCAATTAATTATTAGTATAAACTCATATCAATTTCAAGAATAAAGTTTCATCAAGTATATTATACGCAAACAAATAATTAAATATAAATAGTTTGAGAAAGTTAGTCAATAACAAACCCAATAAACGCACACAAATATAGGGTAGCCCCCTTGTTTTGTCCTTCTAGAATCGGTGATATCGAAAAGTACTCGTGCTTCATGTAATATATTCAGTGCTATAAATATAATTTTGTAATACTAATTATTTTTTTCATAAAATACTATAGCTATTTTTTATTAGGTTATGTTTTATTTCTTTTTAGTTTTAACTAACAAGCTTCCACCCGCACGATGCCATGATGTTGCGAAGATGTGCGGGACAATCACTCAATCAGTGGCTGCCAAGGGTATGGTGGCGGTTCAGTGGTTCACGATCAATGATGGGCATAAGGCAGCGACTAGTGGTGCTTCATGGCGACACATAAGTGGTTTTTGCCGGATTCAAACCAAATTTATGGACATCTAGAGATCAATTTACTAGATCTAGGTAAAGGTGGCAAAAGAAGTTCATGAATGTGATTTTGGGTCATAATAGATGTTTTAATAATAAAGATGGATTAGAATGGATTGAATAAAAAACACAAGGGGGTCAAGATGAGTTAAAAACTTATTTGGAAAAAAATAAACATAAGTCAAGATGGGTTTTCAAAATTAAAACTTCAAGTCACAATAAGTCAAGGTTTCTTTCACTCAAATTGGTCACCTTGGTCGAGTTTCATCGCACACCACCGCAACACCACCAAACCACCACCATACCACCATCGAACCACCACCACACCACCACCGGTTCACCGCATCTACACCCTCCCACCTCCGTCAAGTTTCATCGTGCACCACCACCGCACCATCACCGCACCTACAGTCGAGCTCCGCATCAGTCTCCACATTCGTTGAGTTTCATCGCTCACCACCACCACACCTACAGTCGGGCATCCGCTTCATTATCGCACCATCATCGTCGCTTTATTGAAGGTACCATCCTTTATAGATGAAGTCGTATATGTATCTTTTTGAGCTCGTATAAACATCTGTCTATATGTGTTGTTGGATTGTAGAAAACTAGTAAAATAGTATTGGCTTTTAAAAAAATCTATTTTGACCCGAACCCATCCTAATCCAACCTCATCCTGACATTTTTTTTCTAAATGATTTATCCTAACTCAAACTCATCCAGACCCAAATCCATCCTAACCTAACAATCAACCCAATCTAACCCATCTATTTTGTCACCTCTTGATCTAGGGGAGTTTTATATGCACTTATAAATGTTTTAAAGGTTTTTGGCGAATTCACATTTGTGTTTGTGCATTGTTTTTAAAAGTTGTAACGTGTGTTGTGTGGGTGATTTGTTTAAAACCGAAAATAGTATTAATGGTGGGTTTCGGGGCTGTTTTGCATCATTGCATGTGGGATTTGATTGGGGTATGAGATGATTAATTTAATGACCTTGATGATGTGTGTTTGTGTGATTCATTATGTGTGTAAAACTGGTGATTTAGTTAGTCATGCAAATATTAATAAATGTATGTTTTATTATGCTTGTGATTAATTATGTGATCTAGGGTGTAGATTGGTTTGTTTTATTAATAGATTTTGTCTTTTTAGTGTCGGATTGTGTGGTATTAAATGTTTGTATGTAGTAGTTATGTAAGATGGTTTATATGGATGAGGTTATATGAATACGTTAATATAATCAAGTCTACGTTACTAACATTGCATGAATTAATTCTTAGGACGTTATTCATAATACTAAATTCTATATAATTATACATATGGGATTTTATATATTACCGTGAGATTTAGGGTGGGGTGTGTGTGATTAAGGTGTGGATTAATCACTAAACAATACATAACATGTTTTTAAGACACATGTGAGCAATGTTTTCAGAACCGGATCGGACGTCGAACCGGACGGACGCCTCACCGGTTTGGTGGTCGGACCGGAATTAAGAACCGGATGACGTCATATTATATATATAGTATACTATATTTATAGTTATATATAGTTAAATATAAGTAATTTATATATGTAATTTATAGTTATATATAAAACCTAACTATATTGTATATTCAACACACTAATTTATGGTTTAACACCTCGTTTTTACCCATTAAAATTTAAAAAAATCAAAATCCGGTTCGAACCGGTCCGGTTTTCCGGTCCTATACACTACAAGAAAAATGATTTATTTCGACTAGATTTTTAGAGACGAAATAATTTCGTCTCTACAGATACACTTATAGCGACTAAATAAGTCGCAACAAGTTTTCCATTTTTTTTGTTTTTTAGGACCTTTTCGAAACTAAGTTTAGTCGCTACGAGTTTTGGCAAAGTGGAGAGAAATGTTGGCGGTAGTGAAAAAATTATAGCGACGAAGCTTAGTCTCGATAGGTTAAAATTAATTTCTTTTCTCTTTTTATATAACAAACGTTCAGATAAATAAAAACAAAAAATATAAACAATTTAATAAAAACGAATAGGGACTGTATTTAATCTTTATAGGTGAAAATTAAGTTCTTTTCTCTTTTTATACAACATATGTTCAAATAAACAAAAAATATAAAATAGCATTTTTTAATAAAACCCAATAGAGACAATTTTTAGTCTCTATAGGTTAAGAATGAATTTTAATAAAGTCAGTTCTTTTACCAAATTCCCCAAACCATTACCCCTTAAACCATCGACCCCCAAACCATCAATCCTTCAATGGACCCCCAAACCATCGTCGCATCACCACCGGCGCCCCATCACCGCCCACGCCCCATCACCGGCCCCATCACTGGCCCCATCACAGCCCACGCCCCATCACCGTCGGCCCCATCACCGTCGGCCCCATCACCGTCGGCCCCATCACCGTCGGCCTCACCGCTGGCGACCTCTTCAACCGCCATCCTTCTCACCAGCCGACACCCCTTCACCAGGCGACCCCATCACCGCTGGCACCCCTTCACCATGCGACCCCATCACCGCCGGCACCTCCTTCATCGCCGGCCACCCCACTACAGCTCCGTTCACCGCCGACCACCTGTTGAATTGGCTCATCTTACGGTAGCCCCTTCACCGCCAAAGGTATCTGCCCCAAAAATACGATCTGTGGTTTTTTAGTTTTGTCGGTTTAGTTCAATGATTAGAATTTATAATAAACTACGTAGATTGAATTTGGTTGATTGAAAATGGTTTGAGAAGTTCAGTTCATGATATATGGTTAGAAAAATTTGTTTTGTCGGTTTAGTTTAGTGATTAGAATTTGTTACGAAACCACCACTTGTACGTTGTAAAGTGTTTTTAATATTTAAGCTCACTGCTCATAACAATTGGTAACTATTTTCTTTTGAATTTTCTATATATCTTCACTATATAATAAATGAATGCATTACATTGTAACGGTTTTAAGTCATTTGTTCAATAAAAATACAAGTCTTTTTTATCATTTATAAGAAGATACATTTGTTTATTGAAATACATTTGTTTATTGAAAGGTGAAAAGTTTATTGTAATGACTTAATGTCACTAAAATTATTTTAAAAGATACTTTAAAACACAATGTCATATGGGGATTGAAGTCTTCTTTAATACCCTATTTTATATTCATGGTATAGCATTATTTAATTCTATTATGATGTTTAACTTTTAAAAAACGAACAGTTTATTAAACATTTTAAATTTATACGAAACTGAGAAATAAATAAATAACACAAGAAAAACACAAGATATATAACACATAAGATATAAGGTTAGATCGAGCATAGTGTCTTACTAGACATAAAGTGTTCTTAGCCTATTAAACAAGATACCAAGTATGATTTTGATAGTTAAACATGTTTAATAAAATATGAATAAAAAATGTAAACATCAGCGAAGTTCTCATGCGGTTGTTAAATTTCAAGTGTTTTTGACAATAAGACTAAGCGGGACAATAAATATTTGTAGGTTTGTAATGACAATCAAGTGTTGAATTTTGTTCATATAGCTACTGATTTGAGCTCTTTGCTTCATCGATACTTGATTTTTGTGGTAGACATAACAAGGTACATTTTACTAATAAGAATCAAGTTTGTAGGTTTATAATGTATGCATAACACTTTATCATCCATTGATTAATTGATGTAGTATATGAAAATTTTATCTCATATTTGATTATTATGGTGGTTAATGTACCATAGAAGCTAATGATTAATTGATGTAGTATATGAAAATTTTATCTCTTATTTGATTATTATGGTGCATAACACTTTACCATCCATTGATGAATTAATTTGGTAGTCTAAATGTGCATGCTTGTGTATAATTTACAAATAAAAGATGTTTTAGAGCTTTCCAGATTGGATTATTAGTCTAAATCTTATTAATGCAACAGTTATGACAATTGATAAAAGTTGGATTACATTTCGAAATCGAAGATGTCCAGAGTTCTTAAATGGTTTTCATAACTTTATGGAGATTGTCAAAATTCATGTGAATAGTGAAGGCAAAGCATATTGCCCGTGTAAAAGTTGTGCCAATTCGAATCGGTTGCTTCAGGAATTGCCTACTATTTATGCCCACATACATGATCGTGGATTTCTACAATCATATACTGCATGGGTCTATCATGGTAAGAAATATCTTAATGCTTCTGAGATAAAAGCCCTTTGGGATCCAGAGACACGTACACCAGCAACAAATAATAAGATGTTTGATATGCTTGATGATGTTTTGACTCGTTCAAACTAAAAGTTTAACTTATTAAGTTTATTAAAGTGGATTTGGATTGTTTTGACCCGTTTATACTACAAGTTTGATGTATTAACTTTATTGAAGTGGGTTTGGATCATTTTGACCCGCGTAAGCTAAAAAATTGATGTATTAAGTTTATTAAGTGGGTTGGGTTGTTTTGATCCATTCAAACTTTTAGTTGGATGGTTTGAATATATTAAAATGGGTTTGGGTTTTTGACCCGTTTATGCTACAAGTTTGATGTATTAAGTTTATAAAGTAGGTTTCGATCATATTGACCCGTTTAAACTTCTAGTTAGATAATTTAAGTATAATAGAGTGGGTTTGGGTCGTTTTGACATGTTTAAACTTTTAGTTGGATGTATTAAGTTTATTCAAGTAGGTTTGGATGTTTCAACCGCCACAAACCGAATCATAGTGAACCGGACCGGCTAGGAGGGCAATCTCCGGTCGACCATCCGGTCTGATCCGGTCGCGAAAACAATGCATGTGAGTGAAAGAATGTTTTTAAAGCTAAAAGTGGGAATGAAAGGTGTGTTTTCATGTTTATAACAAAGAAGGTGACTGATTATGCGCTCTGGTTTATTTTTGCGTGAAATGTAAATATGTATCGGCTATGTATGTTAAATCAATGTGTGTGAACAATGGAAAGTCCATATAGTATGAAAAAAAGTATGTGAAGTCCATTTCAAAGACAAAAAGTGTGGGCCATATGTTGATACTGCGTTAGGCACAAATAAAATTTCAATTCAATGTGTGTTTCTAACACCTCAGTGTGAAAAATATTATTTTTACAATTTATAATGATACAACATCAGGGATAGTAAGGAAAATCCTAAGAAAAGAAAAAGGGGATACGAAATAACCATAGCGGAGACATCAGATGGGCGTCAAGTGGTTGATATTATACCTTCGGGCTCGAACTTTTTGTTTCAGAAGACGAATCTATCAAATTGGAACAACCGTTGACAAATAATCCTAATGTTGACAGATATGGTCAGGGAGATGTTAGACGTGCTCAATTGAGGGAAACTTTTAAACTAGATAGCATTACTTTGAAATCTGATGGCGGTTTTCGTAATAGTACAAGGGGTTGGTTTACTTTTGGACATGCTTCATTTGCTTTGCTGCTCTTCTTCGGACACATTTGGCATGATGCCCGAACCTTGTTTAGAGATGTCTTTGTTGGTATTGACATAGTTTTGAATGCTCAAGTAGAATTTTGAACATTCTAAAAACTTAGTAAGTCTTAGTTTTAAGGAATAAAAAATGACATAATTAAGTGAAAGTGTTAAGTGTCCGTGTGTAGTTTGAGCGTGTGTGGATTGTGGGGCGCTTGCATTGTGTGGTATGTTTCATAATCCATTGTTCTATGGGTTGTAGATGTCTAAATCATAAATAAACACTTAGTGAATGGTATAAAAGTTAAATATCATTTTTTTTACGTTTTAATATTATGGCAAATTGGTTTTCACATTACCATAACATCAAGTTTTATCAAACAAGTGAATAACCACTCTAAGAGCATTTCAAATCCATCCTCACATTTATTAGAACAGTCTAAAAAGCCACTCATGTCTCTTCTCCCATTCTTATATATAATTTATATTCCTTTAGAGGAAAACATACTTTTCCTTCATTTTCATTTGTTCATATTTTCTCTGAGTGAAAAAAAAAAAGAAAAAGTCATTTAAAAATGAGTACAAAAATTATTATTTCATAGAATAAATATAGATACAGAGAAAGAGACAGAGAAAAATTAATGATAAGTTTAAAAGAATACTATTATTGTAATATTTTTATGTTATTGAGTAGCAAAGAAAGTGTTGCAACTAATTGAATCCATCAAAAACGAAACTTTAAGTTAACGTGCAAAATCCATTGTGTTATGTATAGGATTTGGAATTGGAATTTGAATTGAAATTCAAAGGAATTGGATTCATTGATGAAATTTAAATTTCAAATGCATTTCTAGTGACAAAACATTTATAAAGGAATTGAAATTTATCACCCGTTACAAACCCTAACCACCTCAATGACCACCAATCATCGCCGCTACATACCACCAATCGCCATCGCCGTCACTGCCGTTAATTGACCGCGACCACCAAATGCGCCGATTGCAGAAAACCGACTGTACCCCACTGCCACCACCAACCAATAGCGTCCGTCATCGAGACATGGTTCCGTAACGAAGGTCGGCGATAGTAGACGGTTAGGGTTGGCGACGGTCGGCGGACGGGGTAAACAGTGGGCAGTGGTGGTCCGTGTCGAGTGCGCCGTCACCGGAGGTCGGGGGCGGCGGTTTGGCGGTAAAGGGCGACAGTCGGCGGTTGAGGGTAGGGACGGTCGGGGTTGTCAACGGTCAAGGGCGGTGGGTTGGGTTCGACGGACAATAGTGGTGCTCGGCGATCGATGGCGGCGACGGTCGATTGGCGGTGGGCAGGGTGGTAGGTGGCGGTCGGGAGCGGAGATAATTCGGGTCGGTGGGGGACGACGACTGTCGGGGTCGGCTGGGGGGCGGCGGCAGTCGAAGTAGGCGGCGGGCGCGGTCAGGGTTGGCGGCGGTCGGAGTTGGCGGCAGTCAGGGTCATCAGTAGTGTCGGTTGGCAATCGATAGGGGTGGTAGGTGGTGGTTGGTGGCGGAGGCAGGGATCAGTGGAATTTGAAATCTTTCAATATATGGAAGGATTTTGAAATCCTTTATTGAAAGGAATTTAAAGAAATTAATTTCAATTCCAATTCAATTTCCTTTATCAACAAAACACGTGCAAAACTAAATTTAAATTCCTATTCTAATGAATTATTACAAACCAAATACAATGACCAATAAAATTAAGATTTCAATTCAATTGAAATCCCGCCTACTAAACGTCCCCTTAAGTTTATATGCAAAATCCAATTCCTCCTTAACAAAGAGCACTAGCCAAAGATCATATTGGGATTTGGGTTTATCAACTTTATCTTGAATTTTTCTAATTATGGACCGGGAGCTAAAGCCCAAACTATCAAATTTTGAGAATCACTATTTATTTTGGTAATTTGGTTGACACGTGTTTTTTTATCATGATTAAGTTGAAAACAAAATTGATAATGCTTCTCCTTCTCATATTTCACCTTTTTAACCATCCGTAACTTTTACTTATGACATTTTTTTAAATTACATCATAAAATGAGTATTTTTTAACTTTAAAACATATATAATGTTAATATAAAAAATAGTTTTTATGTTTTTATAACTCATTGTGTAATTTCATCAAGTCATTATGTATTCTTCTAAATTGGTAAGTATTATACAATTATCTAATGGCATTACATAATGAACTAACAACATTAAAAGTTTAGATTTTTTAGTATTATGTTATTCAAAAAATAACATTTTAAAAAATATAATGTATAATAAAATGATCAACATCAGACACAATGACCACCACTAGCTAGACTTAATGATTAGCTTGACAATGATTACACAATAACCTAATTATTATTACACAATGAACCGAAAAACTTCAAAAAAACTACACTTTTACCATTGTATTATTTATACATTATTATTTTAAGAAAAAAACAATGGAAAACACGATAATCAACACTAAACATAATGACCTGACGCATATACACAATTACTTGATATTTTATAATGTTACGATGGATATTACATAATGAGCTAAAATAACGTGAGAAAAAACTTTGGTGTTATGTATCAACATTATACGTGTTTTAAAGATATAAAACGCTTATTTTTATAATGCTATTTTAAAAAAATAATATTGTATGTAAAAGTTACAAAGAACTAAAAAAGGTTAATTTTTATAAAATACATTTGATATATCATTTTTAGTTTTAATTATTTACGCCATCAAATTTCTTAGCCTATGTATAATAAAGCTTACCACTCTTTTTAGTTTTTCCTCCTTTTAACTTGACCCTCTTTATAAACCTTAAACGGGTTTGTTACCCAAAGTTATATATATCATACTAGCAAATTTTTTTTTTCTTCTTAAAACAGAAACACATACACCTCTAATTTTACTCATAAATCTACATCAGTTTCCACTAGGTGACTTGTATCATTAACCTTATAAAATGAATATCACTGTTTACACACAAGATATTATTAAACTACAAATCATTCTATAAACTAGAGTTTGAAAAATGAATATTGTCAAGCATATCGAATCCAAAACCACCAGATATACATAAAAGACATTTAAAGGTACGTCTTTGTTTTTAGCACTTCAAACAGTCATCTATACATTTGTGGAACTTGAAAAAATGAATAGGTTTTTGGTGCTTGACAAGTTTAAAGTTTTGAATATCAAGACAGTAAAAAGTAATTTACAATGGAAAGCTGAAAACTTTGTACTCTGGAAAACATAAATTATTTATAATATACTAGTTATTAAGTTTTGTGTGCATTAAGATTTGTACATTATATTTAGTGGGTTGTATTCACTTTGGTATTTTAATCTTTGTTTTTTTATCCTCAATACTTTTGCATCTTTTACAATTTAACTCCTATGAATTTTTACTTTTCACTTTACCGTTATACTTTTCATACTTTTACAAGTTTTCGTTTTACGTTTCGACCTAAATTTTACGAGTTAACACACTGCAACACGTGCGTGTGATTTTAGGTTTACGCTTATTTTTCCCTTTTAACGGTCTGTCACAACGCGCGAGTACTAGATCAACTTAGTTATTTTTTAATGTTTTACGTTTTGCGTGTGTAGTTTAATGTTTTTACGTCTACTTTTCCATTCGGTTTTATATTTTTTTGTTTTTATTTCTTTTTTAATACGAGTTTTTTGGATGTCGGCAGTTGCTAACGATAGTATGACATTTTTGCTACTTTACATAGTTTTACACCCTCACCGCAACGCTAGGAGCTTAATACTAGTTATATATAAACATAAAGTATGAACTAATTGGATATTAAAATAGGGAAACACAAATGAGTAAAAGACCATACACTAAGAGCCTTAAAAGTTTAAACTAAACACATTTTCACGTCATTTTGCTCCTGCAAGAGATCAAGATGAGTCCTTGACGTGAGAGATGGCGATAGACTGTCGTTTCTTTTTTACTTTTCTTCTACGGAGTAAAAGCTAAACATCTTTTTTTTTGTCTTTGGTAAATACATATTTAAAACAATACTATTTCAGTAAATATCTTTTTTTTCTAAAAATACTCTTTTGATGTCAGCATGTATTTGTAACGTATTTTTGTGCCATCATAGGTCGAAACACCAATGTTACTAAGCAGTAAATAACATATTTAAACTATTCTGTTAATGTGAAGTTAGCACATTTAATAAAGATTTTGTCGACCACTTAGAGGGGACGTCCTAAATTGAAATCCAGGTTAATGTAAATTAAATTACAATAATTTCAAAGTAGAATAGATTTTTTTTTTAAATTAGTAAAAGATTTCATGGATTAAATTATAGTTAATGATTACCAGTGATAAATAGCATACATAAATTGAAAATTAGAAATGGTTACTTATACCTTAAAAGCATTCACAGCACAGTTTTTATCTTTTATTTTTTATATTTATTTTTATAATTACATTAAAAATACGATTTTTTTTTTCTATTTTTCAATTAAATAATATTTTTATACTTTATCATTATTTTTTTCTTTCTTTTACTCACAATCACTTTTAAAAATATTAAAAAAATTATAAGGATTAAACAATGATTTCACATATATACAATAATACAAATGAACAGTAATTTTTCTCTATGTTTTAATTACCCACAACCATTTCCTAAAATATAATAAATACATTCACATAAATATAAAAAATCTACAGTGAATGTTCTTATCATTATAATCCGGTAAGTAGAGATGGGCAAAAAACCGGATTGGCCAAAAAACCGTAATTGGTTTCAAACAAAAACCGGTTTGGCCCAAGCCGACCCGCACCGCCGGCTTCCCTTGATTTCACATGTTCTAGACCTCAAACCAGTTCTCAAATCGGATTTGTAACGTATTTTTATATTTCAATAAATTTCTTTTTTTTTAAATACTCTGTTGATGTCAGCATGCATTAGTAACATATTTTTATGCGATCATGGCTCGAAACACGAATGTTACTAAGCAGTAAATAACATATTTAAACTAAAGTTACAATTAATTAATGATTAGTTGATTACTAAGTAAAATATATTGTTAACGTGAAGTTAGCCCATTCAGTAAAGACTTTGCCGATCACTTAGAGGAGAGATCTTAAGTTGAAATCTAGGTTACTATAAATTAAATTATAATAATTTAATAATAGAAGTATAATAGATTTATTGTTAAAAAAGTAAAGGATTCCATGGATTAAAATATAGTTAATGATTACCAAGTAATAAATAACATATATAAGTTGAAAATTACATATAATTACTAATACCTCAAATCATTCGGTTTTTTATCTTTATTTTTATAATTATATTAAAAATATTATTTTTTTCTCTTCTTCTTAGTTAAATAATATTTTTTATATATTTATCATTATTTTTTCTCTCTCCTTTACTCATAACAACTTTACAAAAATATTAAAAAAAGCATAAGGGTTTAATAGTGATTCCACATATATACAGATCAATAATAATTTTTCTCTCGTCTCTACTCACAACCATTTATAAAAATTCCCTAAAATATAAGAAACACATTTACATAAATATAAAAAACCTACTGTGAATGCTCTTATCATAATAGTTTCGTAAGTAGAGATAGACAAAAAAACCGATTCGAAAAAAAAACCGGGAACCGCATCGCCGGTTTCTCTTTGATTCACATGTTCTATATCTCAAACAACCCCATTTCAACCCGATTCTGAAATCGTTTTTTTAATAGCCGTTTTTATGTATTTCACTTTAAAATTTTAAAGGTAAAGTATTGAATGAATTTAATTTTAAGGCGTTTGTAACATTTCTATGTTTTAATTTTAATATATCATAAATATCTTTTACAAATAAACATATATAAATGCGTCTTGCGATTATAAAAACAATTAAATGTGTATCTAATTTATCATCTCTCATGATCTTATTTTTATGATTTTATATTTTATATTTTTAATTACTTTGTAATGAGTATTAAAAAAATTCGAACCGGTTTGAGTCCGAATCGGTTTCCAAATCGACCCAACTTGGTTTGTATTGGGTTGGGATTCCCAAACCTAAAACTGATTTGGAACCCCAAGCGGTTTGAGGCCAAATCAGTTTTGACCAACTTTGACCAAACCGGTTTAAGTTTGTATTGAGTTGGGATTCCCAAACCTAAAGTATTTATACAACACTACTGGTAAGTAAATAGCCACACAATGTTGTAAAACATAAAAATTACCGTATATATTTTTAAAGAAAGGGGAATGAATAGTATATATTTAGGTTTTGGTTCTAACCACATGGCAAACCATGTTTAGCATTTTGGTCCTACTATTTATATTTATATGTAGACAGAGAGATTGTAGAGAGAGATACCGACATAGATAGAGAAATTATAGAGTTAGAAAAGGGCATTTGGTGTTTGATGGTGCCAAGATGGCGAAGGCGGTGGCCGCTCCGACTTGGTTTTCATTTCCCCACCTCCCGTGTGTCTCACATATGTTTTCCATTTCTTTGCCTCCTGTCAGATCTTCTGTCTTTGTTGATGGTTGCTCGGCCGCCTACTGTAGATGGAAAGAGGACAATCGAAGATGGTATGTTGGCGTAACTTACGGCTTGTGCTTTGATACATGACTGATTGTGTTAGGTGAAAGTTCCTGCTGCATGTTGGCGTAACTTTATGTATAGATTAGGGTTTTTTGGGTTTGCTAGTCGCTGCTACCGACCGACTTTGGGTGGTGGTGGTGGTGGTGGTGTGTTGGCATTAATATCGGTGGCGTTTGAGTTGACTAGGCGTAACGTTCAGGTGGTTGTTAATGTTACACTTTCTATTTATGTGCATATGTGCCTGCAAGTTGTTGGTCCGTGATGACAGGCAAGACAACCTTGAACCCTCATCCTCTTATCATTCTATGACAGAGGTTCATATATTGGTGTTATAGTTCGATGATGATGACGACCATTCATCTTAGACCCCTATACTTTTGTTTGTTATCTTTAGATTATTTGAGGTAGTCATGGTCTTGTAACAACCTATTTATGTTTTGGCTGTTGTATCAATGGTGTTTAAGCAGTGATGTTGCTGTCGGAAACATGAATTGATGCTTATTTCAAGTCAGTGATAATGAACATGTGTTCATCTGAGATGTATACATGTTGTACGATGTTGTTCGTTTTGTATATAGTATTGATGTGTTGGTATTTGGTATGACTTTTAGATGTTTAAAACATTATTTTCAACCTAATTTTGATATCCAATATAATCACTTTGTTACATGTTTAAACTATAGATTAAGTGAAGCTTATGAACATTATTTGAGAAGGATACAAAGAATAACAAGACTATATCTTGAAAGGTGCTGAAAACGAAGAAACTCGTGAAAAGATCAGGGAGGCCGTAAAGCTATGGCCTAAGGTCGTAACTTACGGCCATGTGCTGAGTCCGTCTGTGAACCCCGTAAGATAGAAGGTTTGTTCGTCTGGTTGAAGGTAGGTCGTAACCTACAACCTATAGGCCATACGTTACGGTCTAACGCGATATTTGGAGGATTATTCTAATTTTAAATCCTATTTAACCCTAATCATTTGGGTTTCAAATGATTAGGGTTCTTTCCACCACGGTTTACCCCAATCAAGTATTAACAACATCCAATCAAGCATTGAAGATCTAATCATGCCAATGAGCGGCTAATTCGTTGGTAATCACTTTCGGGAGGAGAGTTCGTGTAAGTGAAGCACTAGGTTGGGTTTGAATTGATGTTTTGGGTTATGTTCTCTTGACACAAGAATATAATTGTATGTTTGTTTAAAGTTAAAAAAATTGTTTATGTTTAAGTATTTGCGTACTTTCATTCGCACTCGGTTTCCTTGCATCTTGAGCAGTTTGTCATGTATGTGAATTCTTTGCATGAATGAGTTGGTAATTGTGTGAATGAGCGAGTCTTAAAAGTTTGTTTGATAACTATCACTTTAATCAAGTGATTTTACAAAATCATGTCTATGTGATTCTTAATCAATTTTAATGAAGCCAAGTTTGAATCTTTAAACTTGAATTATGAAAGTGATTCCCTTTTTCTCATAAGTTTTAAAACCCATTATCAAGTTTGTTGCTTTCTTAATTATTTTTCATTCAATTTACCTTTCCGCTTAAATAAAAATCCAAAAATATTTGCTTTTTAGTATTTTCATTCATGTTTCTAGTTTTTAGGTATAAAGTTTTACCCTTTTCATCAATTCCTTGTGGAGACGACCTTACTTACCCATAATAGTTATAGGTAGTTAAGTTTTTTAATATTAACTTATCTTTTATCCAACCAATAAACACGATCAAGCATAATGTCGTGTTGTAATGATAACCAATAAAGGTATCGGCTGCTTTGACGTGGATGTCGTTTATGGTTAGCAGCCGTAACTATAATCCTGTTTAGAGCCTAATCCATTACACGCATAATGTGTGTCTACAGAAACCACTAGTTACTTTAAAAGAGAATAAAACTAATAATTTTAAACGAATCTTTATACTCTAATAAAATATTAACTAGAGGGACACGTGACTACATCACATTCTTTCCCATTAAAATTTTCTCATTTCTCTCTCCAATTAAATAATTACATTAATTACTAATAATATTATTTAATATATTTTTAGATTAAAGTTAGTTTTTAATAACTTAATAAAAAGATCTTTTTATTATTGTTATTTCTAAATATAAATTTTTTATAAAATTAGATATTTTTCTAAAACATCAAACTTTTGTAACAATACAAAAGATTTAAAAGGTGACGTTTTGGAAAAGTAAATTTTTTATAAACCCAAATTAATTAAAATTAGAAGTTAATAAAGAAATTATTAAAAATGGCATTTAAAAAAACGGTTTTTTAAGATAAAAAGTTAATTTTTTTTAAACAAAAAAAGTTTAACAACAAAAGTTTAAAAAGTTGATATCGTTATATATTACTTATACTTAATTTCAATCTTATATTATCTTAAAATATCATTTTATAATTAATAAAAATTTAATAATATTTAATATTATTCAACCCATATAATACAAAAGTTTGTTAAGCTAGTTATAATATAATATTAAATAGAATCAACCTTACAATACCTTATGAAAACACTATCCAACCCAACTTGATATGATTATTGTTGAAGCCCCAATTATATATTTAAATTATACATTTTAGTTATTTTGATCCATTTTACAAAAAGCATACGATAACACATTTTGGATGGGTTGGCTATTCACCCTAGATACTGGGGGTGACAAGAAGGTGAATACCAAAACTAACTAATCTCATATTTTTACTTATATTATAAAATTGTGTCTTATATTCAGTCTTGTGTTTGTCAAGTACCCATTACCCATTTACCATCAGATTCACGACCATACTCCCTTTATGCTATCTTTCTAGCTTAAACTCTTATTCATTGGATTGCCAATTACTTGTATCTTTTCTCTGAACTCATCTAAAAAACCAACATGAAACATAAAAACATAGAGTAAATTAAAGGTTTGCTTAAATTTTATATTTTGTCTTCAGGATTGAAAAATTATAAATTTAATCATAAGGTTTGAAAAATGTAACACGTTTTGTCTCTAGGTCAAACGACCGTTAGTTTTGACGTTAGAATTAAAGAAATGATGAATTTACTCCTTGCCACCACCACAACCCCATAGTGCCACTACTAGAACCCCATCTTGCCATTTTTCGATGAACCTACAACAACACCACCTCGCAAAAACAATTTACCCCACCTTAACATTACCAAAATACCTCAACCCCACCCTACCTTTTGTCTCTTGTCACTGAAAAACCATTATCATTCACGCCGAAGGGAAAAAGTAGACGCGAAGGTGGTGGTTGTGTGGTGGAGCAGTGGTAGAGATGGTGTGGTGGTGTAGATGGAGGTTGTGATGGTGGTGGTGAGGAGTAGTTGTAAATTAGTGGATTGTTGGTAGTGGTGGAAATGGGTGTGTGGTGGTACTAGCAAGGAGTGGTGGTGGTGGTGAGTAGTGGTAGTGGTAGTGGATTGGTGATGGTGTTGGTGAAGATGGGGGCATTTACTGTTGGTGGTGGTGGAGATAGGGTTAGATGGTATGGTAGTAGATTGAGGTGTGTGGTAGTAGTGGCGAGGAGTGGTGCTGGTGTTGTTGGATTGGTGGTGGTGAGGATGTGGGTGGTGGTGTGGTGGTTGAGATAAGTGGTGGTCCAAAAAGAAAATGAGAAAGAATAAGAAGTATGGGGTGGGGGTCTGGGAGAAGAAGAAGACGACGAAGAGTAAATTGATCAATTTACAGTTATTTAACATCAAATACTAATGCTTGTTTAACCCAAGGACAAAATGTGTTATATTTTTTCAAACCTTATGAGTAAACTTGTAATTTTTTAATCGCAGAAACTAAAAGGAATTTAAGCAAAGCATAGTAATGATTCGTGTAATTTATTCTAAAACATATAAGTAGATTTCTACAAGTCTATAACTTTAATAACTTATAGTTTGTAACAACTTCAAATATTTAGATACTTTTTAAAGATAAAAATAATATACTAACATAGTCGTTTTTTATCCAATTAAACAATACAAGTAATCGAGTTGATATCATCTAATATCATCCCGTCTTAAAGCATTCACACCGGGTTTTTTTATCTTTATCCATATAATTACACTAAAAATCATTATATTTTCTTTATTCTTTTCAATTAAATAATACTTTTTATACTCTTATCATTACTTTTTTCACTCTTCTTCACTTGCAACCACTTTAAAATATAAAAAATTTATTAGGATTAAACAGTATTTCTTCAAATACCAATCCACAATAACATTTTCTCTCACATTCACTCACAACCCCTTAAAATCATTTCATTTAATATACAAAACACATTCACATACTTTTTAAAAACTCCACTATGAATGCTCTTAAATCCTATAAACCATTCTCATACCTGGATACTCACCCCGATTTTTTCGGGTTACATGTTTTGGGTACGGGCTCATTTCCCTCCCTTGTTTCTCTAAGTTAACTAAAGATGGTGGTGGTTAGAAACGGTTGGAATTTATGAATCAGATTCACTATGGGCTTAGATATTTTGGTGGGCTAAACTATGACTTCAACAGGGTTCCACAAGTTGGGCCCATTGTTCATGTTGACGTGGTCTGTACCCTTATTGATGTGACTTTGACATGTGAGTATGGCTGTTAAAATAGCTCGACGCTCGAAACTCGTTCGAACTCGTTCGGAAAAACTCGGAATTTTACTCGTTCGAATTTCGGCTCGATTGTAAATGAACCGAGCGGCTCGGTTCGGTTTCAAAACGAACCGAGCATGAGCGAAGAGTCGCTCGCTCGTCACTCGCTCGGTTTCGCTCGAATTATTTTTTAGTTTAGTTTTATATATTATATATAATTATATATGTTAATTTTATATATTTAAACTGTAAAATTATAATTTTACCCTTAAAACCCTAACCTCAAATACCCCCCTAAATCCCTAATTGACCTCATTGCATCTGCAATAAACCTTCCCCCCACCCAAAGGTCCCAAATTGACCCGCTGCTGCTGCTGAGTGCTGCCAATCTGTCATTGAACCTTCCCCCCACCCAACTTGACCCACGGCGGCCTCCCCCTGCTGCGATCTGCTGCCTTTGAAGTTTATTCCCACGGCGGCCTCCCCCTGCTGTGATCTGCTGTTGGCTAGCCTTGCTGCGGGCTGCTGCGATCTGCTGCGATCTGCTGCGATCTCCTGCGAATCTGCGACCGCAACCCTCATCTCCGACCGCAACAGCGCAACCCTTATCTGCAAGACACCGACCTCATCTGTTGCGACCGCAACCCTCCCCCTGCTGCGACCGCAACGGCGCAACCCAAAATCGAGCAAAACTGAGCGAAACCGAGCACTCGGTTTAAAACCGAACCGAGTTCGAGAATGAAGTTTGCGCTTGAATTTGTAAATTCGAACCGAACCGAGCTGCTCGGTTTGAAACCGAACCGAGTTCAAACGAAGCTGCGTTCGGTTCGGTTCAGTTCGGTTCGTGAACAGCCCTACATGTGAGCGTGTAAAAGGCTAAAAGGAAACAGTGAAGACTTGAAGAAGAAGGAGCCGACTAAATGGGTCATGAAATATGCCGTGTGGGTCGGGTTATTTTCAAACCTCCATAAATCATTCATATAAAACCCTACCAAAAATCACACAAAAAGAACCATAAAAGAATGTTGAAATTACATTCGGATCGAAACATGTTAGGTTGAGTTGATTTAATTAGTTATCACTTTTAAATTTTTTGTGTTTTTTTGATTTTTTAAATAGTTAGTATGTTAGATATGAAATAGAAATTATGAATTTAAACAATAGTCTAAATTTATGTTAAAAAACTATTGGTATACGATTCAATTTCATTCGATTTTTATAGCTACGGATGTGATTCAGTTTTAGATTATTTTCTGTTTTTGATTTTTTTAACACTCGTAACCTTTACAAATAAAAATAATAAAAGATAAAAATATAAAGACTAAAAGTAATAATAAATTGACAAACTTAAAAATATATAATTTAGCATATTAATGGTAATGGTAAATAAAAAAACATAAAAGCAAAAATGAACTATTTTTACAAATTAGTGGGAGGGTATAATAAGTAAAAATAGTTTTAAATGAGATATATAACATCTCCCAATAGAAATTATGAATGGAAACAATAGTCTAAATCTATGTTAAAAAAACTGTTAGCATGACGGAATGCATTCTAAAATAATAGATAAAGTTAGAGTAAAAGACATATGATAATCTTTACAATTCTCTCTTGCTTTAGTAGAGACCACATAATGACTTATAAATGTTACAATTTAAGCTTATTTAGCTCACAAGCAACTTTTTCTTTTACTAACATATGGTTTTATTTCTGTTTTGAAAAATGTTAAATGTTTAAGAGCCCGACAATCATAAGAAACGTTAAATGTATAAGAAAGTTAAACAGATTTGTGATTCAGGCGTAGGTAGAATGATTGCTTAAATAAGACTACAAGTTAACTTTGAAATAGTGTGTTTAGGGGCACACAAGTGGATCATTTGCGTCTTGAGATAAATTAAATAAACATGACTCTCAAATTGAACAGAAGTAACTCACACATCACAACCACAGTTGCGGCTTATAGGGCATCCAGTCATAGCTCAGTTCTTGTCTCACCCATGACTCACCAAACCATGGGTCAAGTGGGTTCTTAGGTTAGGTTTCGGTTTTGGTTTCTAGAGTTGATTTGTAATAAATACTTGTGTATGATTAATGATAGAAAAGATATGGTGACACTTGCATTTGAAATAATTGTGTCATTGACATGTATGCATGGTTCTTAATTCTAAATCTTAGACGCACTTATATTGATGAGTCAATGTATAATTAAATAGTTGAAATATATTCATGAATATCCCACACCATAGGGATCGTAAACCAAAGAGACATTAAGAACTAGGATTTCCACATACATTTGAGTTGGTTAAAGTGAAAGCATATCTCATTTGTTGTATATGTGTTTGATAAGATATGACATAATTATCAATTTTAAATAATAATACAACTTTTCAAGTATGATATGTGATTTACTTTATGTGTTATGTAGCTAGAGATGGTAATGAGACGGATTTAGTACGGTAAAAAAGCTCCCACAAATGTTATAATAAAGTCATGCATATTTGATTGAACATTAAGCAAGACTTTTGAACTAGAATATTGAAAAAATGGATCTGCTTATAATGTGTAGTTAGATGACCTATGTGAAGGAAAAACACATAGTCATGTAAAATCTAGAAAAAATAGATTTTGAAAAAAAGGCAATCACACGACTATATACATTATATCATGTAGTTGTATCTTCCAAAACGGAAAACCATATAATATTAATAATAAAAGCTACATAGACATGTAATTAAAAACACATCATGTACTTCTAGTTGGTTTTGGGGACACACATAGTTGTATGCTGCCACATTATTGAAGATTAAATTTTATACACAATGTCAACTTGTTGTAGTGCACATAAGCATGTGATGTCATGTTTGTTAAACGTGAAGTTTTGGGTAACATGGATGTGTAGAAAGACCGAAGTAGCAATGTGGAGTCACGATGGGAAAATCCAAAATTTTCCACAACAAGTTACACACCGATGTAACCTTAGGTCACGTACCCGTGTGTTTTGGTCAGGTTCAAAAAGTCTCACTTTTAATTTATGACTTGACTTTAAGTCTTAACCCTGTATATACTCTCTAATGTATTTTCAAGTAATACATCAAAAAAGAATAATGATAAAGAGTAAGGGCCTCGAGATGGATCGAATTAGATGTTTAAGGCTTTAAGCTTGCTTTTCTTTAATTGTATTATTAATTCCTTTTGGATTGAGAGAACAACTTACACACTATTTTCGGTATGTGAATTACCATTTTGAAATTATTGTGAAAATAACTCCTCCATAAATCTTGTTATTTGTGAAAATATTAGAATACTTTTGGGAAGTTTAGAAATGGATTATTATCATAAAAACGATACATTATGGAGTTATTAATATACGAATAAAACAATAATATATGATTCATTTCATGTACGTATGATGTTTTATAAGTAAACCACAATCAAATGTTTTGCTCATGTAAGTAATTGAAAGTATGATAAATATTCACCATTCATGTTAGACATGAATTGAACTTGCAATTTATGAGATTAGGTAACTACATGAGAAAAGTTGGATAAATAGTATTAAAAAAATGTGTTATGTATAACACATGTAAAATAACTACTTTGAATATTATATATATATTATCCTTTAATATGCATAAAAGGTTGTACCACGTGTTTTATTGGTTGTACTCACCTTTTGTTTTGTTTTTTTAATCTTTAACATTTTTATTTTAACCTAATACTTTACATCTATAGAGGAAAGACTCGTCACTAACTATCCCTTTCAGACCCTGCTTTTGAGTGGGATTTACTGGGTATGTTTGTTTGTTTGTTTACTTTACATCTATAATTTTGTCCCAATATTTTTTTACTTTCAACTTTAGTCCAAATTACTTTTCGTATTATACGAATTGTTCATTTTACGTTTATGTCTAAATTTTTCGAGTTGATACGTCATAACGTACGTGTGTGGTTCAATGTTTTAACATTTTTTTTCCTGTTGAATGACCCGTCGCAACGCACTGGTCTTAAATCGACTTACTTATTGTTTTTTATATTTTACGTTTTATCTGTGTGATTCAACAATTTTACGTCTATTTTTTTGTTTTTTTTTGCTTTTCTATTATTTTTTATATAAGCTTTTTCGGTGTTGATGGTTACTGGCGATGATATATTATTGGTACTACTTGACATGTATTTTTGCCTTCCATTGTAACGCGAGAGGCTTAACACTACTTTTTCTTTAAAATTAAATCTTCTTACTCTAATAAAAGAGTAAATGAGAGTGCCACATGTCATCACCATAATACTTCTCATCAAAATTTTCCCGTCTCTCTCCTATTAAATAATTACCTTAATTACTAATAATATTATTTTAATAATTTTTAATATTTAATAAACTAAGAAATAAATTTATTTATTAAGTTTATTTCTAAATAAAATAATACTTTTAAAAAGTCAAATTTTTAAAAACAAAATTAAGCAATTTTGGGAGTTGTAATAAGAAATTTTATAAAAAATATATTTTTATACGGTTTGTTTTAAAACAAAATATTTATTTAAAAAAGTACAATATTATAAAAAGTTGATATTATTATTTTATTATTTAAGTCATTTCTCATATGTAATTTAAGTTATATCATATCTTAAAATATCATTTTATAATTACGGTTTACTATAGCTAGTATTTATATATTACCATAAGAAATTTTTTTCCCAATACACTTGTTTATAATAGAAGTACACATGTTATGTCAAAATGAAAATAAGTTAATTTAAATAAATAATATGTGGCTGATAATCTGATATTTTACGTGACTATAACAGGAATGGGACCCATTACCATATCTTAATCTTAAAGGTCGGTGGGTGTCACCCATCAACCACAATTCACATTTTATATGATTTTGAGTAAAATGTTACTTTTGTAGCTGACGTTTAGTTGAAATTTTCATTTTAATCCGAAATATTTTTAGGTTATTTCAGTTATTATGGTTTACTAAATGTTATAATTTTCATTCATTTTATTAACTTTGTTAAGATTCGTGTTAAATATTAGGGTATTTTAGTCATTTTAATATTTTAATTATCCTATTAAAATAAACTAATCAGTTAATACACAATTAAAACTAAAAAAATATATGAAGTGACTGGTGAGACCAGACGATTCGATTTAAAAACTTCTAATAACCGTTCGATTGAGATCTACTGTGTGATTTTAATTGATTTTCACGTTTTGTTCAAATGTGCACTGTTGTTAGATTGATATCTACCATTATTGTCACATTATGTTTGATAAAGGTCTATTATTATCATGTTTGCATAAACATGACAATAACAGATGTCAATCAAATAAAGTGTGACAACAACATATCTCAATCTTACAACAAAACTCAATTGAATAAAAGTACATTTTAGAACAAAATGTGAAGATTAATTGAAATCTCA
Organism: Flaveria trinervia; assembly: GCA_025506515.1. Classification (NCBI taxonomy): domain Eukaryota; kingdom Viridiplantae; phylum Streptophyta; class Magnoliopsida; order Asterales; family Asteraceae; genus Flaveria; species Flaveria trinervia. The sequence goes on along the minus strand of CM046443.1, from coordinate 97,347,185 downwards.
CAGTGGATCTCAATCGAACAATATAAATTAGAGTTAATTGAAGCTTTTAAATCGAAACGACCGGTCACACAAGTCGCTTCATATTTTTTTTAGTTTTAATTGTATTTAATTGATTAATTTATTTTAGTTGGATAATTAAAGTGTTGAAAAAGACTAAAGTACCCTCATATTTATCAGAAATTTTAACGGAGTTAGTTGAGTGAATAAAAATGATAATATTTGGTAAAATAAAGCAAATGAAATGCCAAAAATATTAATTTTTAGATTGAAATAACAAATTAACAGACAAAAATGATATTGTAATCTATAATTTTTATCAATGTAGAAAACTAAATGATAAATGATGGAGTTGGTTAAACTTTAATATTTGAATTGTAGGTCACCATATCAATTTTCGGGTCGACCATTGTTTAGTTTACTTTTTCTTTATTCCTTATTTTAACCGTCATGTACTCTTCACTCGAATAAGCTTTTGGATAGATCTAATGGACCCCTATTTTTTACCTCTGTACATTTTTACTTGATAAAACTATTTTTTTACGTTTTTATTTTATGTAAATGACGGCACAAGTTAGAATACGTCTATATTTTTACGGAAATTTTGTTCGTAAACGAACCGGGTCAAATTTAAAACGCTTTCATGTTTTTACTTTGTCAACGAGTTGGGTCAAATATAATTCGTTTTCATTAGACGATATAAATTACTCTACCTTTCGACATAATTTTTTTGAAAACAAGTTGGGGTGATTGTAGTCTATATATTTTTATCACGTCACATATGCCGCAGCCGCCGTACATGCTTATTTTTATGTATGTTTCGAGTTGGTGTACATTTCATTGTAAATTCTGTAATATATTTTAATTTAACGTCATAAATTCGAAATTCTATACGTTTCAACGTAAATTTAGTTTGGAAACAAGTTGGTTTCGATTGTATTACATACTTTATCAAGCTGCGTATGGCGCCACCGCAAACGCGACGGGTAAAAAAACTAGTTCAACTCAAATTGTAAAATTTATAAATTCAACCGTGTTTAATATTTTTTATTAATAAATTAATAATCATTTTAAAAATAGTAAAAAGTATGATCCGCATCACGTTTTCAATGTCTATATCATTTTGTACAAGTGATTGAAGCATCTTAGTAAAAGTCATTACTCATTAGTGTTTTACTTATAAAATTTACAATATAATATTTTAATATTAAATTGACATATCATTTAAAACATCACGTTTTTCTATTTATTTTTCCTTAAGTTTTGTTTGCCCAATAAGCATACTAAATTTTACGTTGCAAATTGCTTATTATTATTATTAGCATTTTAACTAATCTTTTTATCTACCTTTTGATGTTTGAAGAGACCATAGTTTGATTTAATTCTTTTTACGTACTTAACCAAATTATTTATTTCACGCTCACAACTCACATAACCACACCTCTTTCTATTTAAATGTTATTTTCATATAAAGCTGTTATTAATGATATAGTTCTCTTTTAGGCTGGTGAGAATCAAAAGACGTACATATAATTATTCACATTGATTATTTCACTTATATTTAATACCACATCTTTCATTTTAAAATAAAATCGAATCATTATATAAATAAATTATCACACTAAAATATGAGCGTATAAGAGTCAACCTCCATTCTCTTTCACCACCATCATCTTCTACATTCATCGTCTCTCCCACTTCCTAAACTGGCGATTCACACTCAAGAAACCACCTTTCTTCGTGAAATCAAACATAAGAACCGCAGAATCATGGTAACTTTCAATTTGTAATTTGATTTTGACTTTCATCTGTTGGTATTTCAATTTGAATTGATGATAATGTAGGGTGCAGGAGCCCCTGTTGCAGAAGAACACAAATGGCCCCCATGGTTGAAACCTCTGCTTCGTGAAACATTCTTTGTTCAATGCAAATTACACGCAAATTCGCACAAATCTGAATGCAATATGTATTGTTTGGATTGTGTTAATGGTCCTCTGTGTTCTCTCTGTCTCAATCACCATATCGATCACCGTTCAATTCAGGTATTTTCTACTTCTTCTTGTTCGAATTTTGTTATTGATTTGACAATGGGGGTGAAAGTTTCGATATTTTCGATCAATTTGCAGATACGGAGGTCTTCGTATCATGATGTGATAAGGGTATCTGAGATTCAAAAGTTTTTAGACATCAGTTCAGTACAGACTTATGTTATTAACAGTGCAAAAGTTGTGTTCTTGAATGAACGACCACAGCCGAAACCGGGGAAAGGTGTTACGAACACCTGTGAAGTTTGTGATCGTGGGCTTCTTGATTCATTTCGATTTTGCTCACTTGGGTGCAAGGTAATTTCGTATGAATTCTTGAATCAATGGTTGAATTTGGTGATTGAAATGGTGTTAATTTGAACCATTGAATTGGGTTTTTGTGGTTCTTGATGAAGATGATCACACATTTGACTTTTTGATGAGTGGGGATGGGATCAATTCAAAAACCCAAGTGGGAATCTTGATCTTTTTCATATATATATTCTTGAATAAATGATTGAATTTGGTGATTTTTGGTTGTTAGATTGTGGGGACAACCATGAATTTCGAGAGGAGTATGAAGGTCTCGCCGGAGAAGAAGCATTTGATAATGGCGGTGTCGGATTCCGACGACTCTTATGGCGGTGGCAGCCATCTCCGGTGGCGGAGCAACCACAATAACGCCGGAGTTCAGAGCTTCACGCCTTCGACGCCACCACCGACGGCGGCGAGCTTCCGAACAGCCAAGAGGAGAAAGGGTATACCCCATAGAGCACCAATGGGAGGACTAACTATACAATGTTAAGCGAAACATGATGGTGTGACCAATCTACGAGTTGTTAAAAACGTTGTTAAAGAAGTGTCAGATAATCGACTTTCGTTGTTAAAAAGAGATGTTAAGCTCGTTAGGCAACTAGCCCCCTCAAGTTTTACTTAACTCGTGAATGGCCCCTCTAGTTCCAAATTCATCTCAAATCCATCCCTTACACTTTTCCAAACACAGGTGCATTTTAGTATTTTACCTTTGAAAGCTTGTGTGTGGATAGTGGAACTCTTCCTTTGTACAAAGAAAAGAAGCCCCTTGTAGGATTAGTTATGGAAAGAAGGGAAAAATGGGGACGCCATAAATATAAGGTTTAAAAGTGTTTAATATTTTGTTTATAGATTAAGGTTGGTGAAAAATGTAATTATGGTTTTGTGGTATGGTTTAGAATGTGTGAATAATGCCAATGTACCTTTATAAAATATGGAAAGTGTGTTGTCTATAATTGATTTGGAAATGTGTGTTATTGGGTGGTTGTGGTGCTAATCTTGATGGAACATCATGGTATCTTGACATATTTAATTCATATCAATAAATGATTCTATTATATTTTAAGTTACCCAAATATGATTAAGAAAAATGCTAAGATCATTGATTTTATTTAAAAAATTTAATATTCAATTTAAAATTATTTTAGGTATCTAGTTACAACTTAAATTCGTTTTCTTAACATGGTTTAGTCTTTTTAAGTGATATATTACATCTAAAAATAAAAATCACTAAGTATCTAAAAGTCATTTGATACGTTGGTAACTACACTAGAAGTGAAATTATTAAAACACTAACACTTTAATCGTAATGTATTAAATAGTTAGATTCATATATTTACCAATAAATAAAATGTTTCATAATGGGTAGCTTCTCATTTGAACTCACACTGCATGTGTACTCATATTTGATTCATTAACAAATAGCATAATAATAAATAGCATAATAATAAATAGCATAATGATAAACATAAAAAAACTATCCAAGAAAGATCTCATTGAAGTGGGGAGTGACTCTCTCTTCTATGTGTAACTTTTACTTTGGCAATATGTTGATTGGCTACTTTCTATGACTCCAACACCATATAAACTCCCTAATCAAAAAAGAAAAAACCACAACCCCACCCCTCCTTACCTTCTTCCCATTATTATTATTACTACTTACCAAAACCTTAAGTTAAGATTATAATTGCATCCATCATGAAGATAATGGCAAGTAGTAGTTTATTTCAAATCTGTTTGAAATAAATCCAAGATAAAAACACGTCAATGGATCATCTAATAACCTAAGGTCACTTTTTACATATCGAGTATAACTCAAAGGATCAAAAGATAATGTATTTTTCAATGAATTGGCAAGACATGGAGATATTCCCTTACCCCCTTTGCACTTGCTTTTCAATTTCCACCTCAAAACAAATATAATACTCACAAGTTGCTATGCTTTAAGTGGTTTTGGGTCCCATTTCATAATCAACAAGACTAGCCCCATGATGTCACTACTAACCCTTATCTTTGATAATAATTGTTAAGTATAAATTAAGAAAAGAAATCCACATTTCTTTCCACTCTATGGCAAGGTTTTCAACTATTACAACTTCAATGTTGTATGTATGTATGGGGTGATTTCTCTATGTTAGAATCGTGAAAATCGCATGTATATATTGTTTTTAGCGAGAATGATAAATTTATAAACATTTATTTATTTATTATTTCTAATTATTTTCTAGTTTTTATGTTATTTCTTTTAAAGCGTTTAAAATATTAAAAAAATATGCACATATTCATATAGTTGTGCATATATTGTATATTCATATGCATAACTATATATAATAAAAAATAATTAAAATGCCATGTGACCCTTATTTTAAGCCTTCTCGCACATATTTTCTCATCTCTTTCTCCTTTCTAATAATAATATTAAATACTAATAATGTTATTTATACTCTTTTCAAATTAAAGGCGTGTTTTTAATTCTTAAAAACCTAATCTTTTTATCAAATGATTTAAAATGTATAACACAACGAACGTATAAACAGAATAAGTTAACGTATTTGACGCAATGATCAAAATCTCATCCTATTTAAAACAATAAAATGATAGGTCTTAAGCCGACGACTCTTCTTAGCTTTTTAAATTAAACCTATTTTACCATAACCTTACTAATTACTTAAACTAGGTTAGAACCCCGTGTATTACACGGGTTGAATAAATAAAATATTAAATAATTATAATAAAAACTTATGTATTATAAAATCATGTTTGCAGATAAAATATGATGTTAATTACGTATAAATAGCTATTTTAATTATAATATTTTAATGTATAATATAATTAAAATTATATATACTTTTGTTTAAGAAATAAAACAATTATACTATTTTTAACTTTCTTATGTAAAAAGTTTCATTTTACACATTCATATTTAGATTTTTCATAAAAATAATCTTTACTGTTTCAGATTTTTTTAAAATATTTCACCTATTTATAATTTTTTAAAACAAAATGATTTAAAGTATTTTGTTTAAAAATATTTAATGTTTTAAAAAATTTTATATTATATAAAAGTTTAGTTTCTTGTTATTGAGATATTGATTAAAAGAAGTGATTTCTAATTTCTTTCATAAAATCTATTTTAAAAGAAGATAGTTTGATTTTTAAACAAATTAGATAAGAGAGAGAAACATAATAATTAATAAAAAAAATTTAATAAGAGAGAGAAATTTATATGATAATTTAAATTATTATAATACTCTTTTAGAGTGAAAATTAGTTTGTGAATATATAGAAAATTAACAAGTGACAAAAACATAAGTTAAAAGAATGACAAGTTGTAAAAGATTTTTTGTTTTATTAGAAGTTATAGGTATGATTAACATTACATACGAGTGATAAAATAACGATACCATATTTTATACTTTTTTTATTTATTTGCTTTTTTAATTGGTTTTTAAACAATTTGTTTCAAAACAAACCATTTTTAAAAAAGTGCCATTTTTAATAAATTATTTATTATAACTTTGAAATTTAATTACTTTTATTTCATAAGAATTATTTTTAAAAGTCATAGGTTCTAAAATATATTGTGTTTTTTTGAAGTTTTATTTTTTTTTTGAAAAACATTCTTATTTATAAAAAAAATTATTTACTTAAAAATTACATTTGTAGAAAGATCACTTTAAAAAAGTATTTATGTAATATAAAAAGAATTGAATAATATCATTTTTGTTTAAATGTGATATTTATTATGAGAGAGAAGCAGAAAAATAAAATTTAGTAGTTTTAGAATTATAACAAGTGGCATACAAAATCCTTCTTTTATTAGTTTTTATAAATTATAGATTATAAATTTATAGATTTACAGATTAGTTAATTATATATAATTTAAGTAATACGACATATCTTTCAATAAATCATAAACAATTATATTTACATGTATCGTACTCGATTGATTTAATAAACAACGCAAGTGTTAAAACAGTTTTTACGGTTCTCAATTTACTATAAGTATTCTTTCCGATATATGTCTCTAGCTATAATCAAAACTTTATTTAATATAAGAGAGTTGATGAAATTATAAAATGATTCTAAAACAGATAATTTGAATGGGTATCGATGGGGATGGAACGACTTTAATCCTTTTCTATTAATTTCTTTTTCCGTTAACGACACGACACGTTGTTTTTTATGTATCCAACTATGAAACGATAGTAACGAATGTATTTGATAATAAACATATGATGTTATCTTTTGACTACTCGATCTCCTAATATCTCCTTTTGGGGGTCTCATATCATTATCTTTAAAATACTTTTAGTTCTGTAACTCTTTATTCAAGTTTTAAATACATAATTAATGATGATTATAATATATATATATATATATATATATTATATATATATATATATATATTATATATATATACACACACACAATGATTATAAATGTAAACTGATCGAGTCATAAATAATCATAACTTATTTAATTTTGCAAACATAAAGAAAATATAAAATAGTAAATATTTAATAACATTTAAAAAACTTTATACACAAAAAGCCATTTTCTGTCTTCGTTTACACGAAAATGAAATTGTTCAACCCAATTAAGTTAGTATATTACACCCACTAAACTTTTTGAAAACAATGAATGTGTTGAGTTAAAATTTAGTTTCTAATACAATAATCACATATATGGATGCTTATATAGGAAACTAGGTTAGTTCCCGTGTAATACACGAATTGAATAAACAAAAAATTAAATAATTAGTATTAATAATTTATGCATTATAAAATCATGCTTGAAGATAAAATATGATTATAAGTACATATAAATAACCAATTTAAGTAAAAAAATATATATTTTTTCTAAAACTTTTATTTTATATAGAAATTTGTGAATTTTTATTTTTAAAGAGTGTGTTTTTAATAAAAGAAGGTTTTTAGTTTATTAAATTATATATTTTTTAATTTGGAAATAGTATGAGTAATATTATTAGTATTTTCAATATTATTATTATTATTATTAATATTATTAGTATTTTCAATATAGAGAAATAAGAAAGTAAGTATAATAAGATTTATAATAGTTTCATGTTTATTTTAGTTTTTTAAATAAATAGATAGGCTAAACACTCATTAAGAAAACAGATTAAATTTTAATGTAAAATATATATGTAAAATAAATATGAATAGTTACAATATAATATTTTAATGTAAAATATAATTAAAATTATATATAGATAATTGCTCAGAAAATAAAATAGTTATACCATTTTTAACTCTTTTATGTAAATAAATTTATTTTTAAACATTCATTTTTAGATTTTTTTATAAAAATCTTGTTTAAAAAAATATGATTTGTAATTATTCTGTTTATTTTAATAGGACCTTTTAAAATATTCACCTGTTTATAATTTTTTTAAAAACAAAACAATTTTAGAATATTTTGTTTAGAAAATGTTTAATGTTTTAGAAAATTTTATGTTATATAAAACTTTAGTTTTTGTTATTTAGATGTTAAATAAATGTTGTTATTTCTAAATTCCTTTATAAAATCTATTTAAAAAATTGGTTTGATTTAAAATAAATAAATAAGAGAGAGAAACATAGTGATTAATAAAGTTTATTTTTATTAAGAGAGAGAGAGAGATTTTTTGAGTATTTAAATTATTATAACACCCTTTTAAATGAAAAAATTAATGTGTGGATATTTAGAAAAATAACAAGTGATAAAAACATAAGTTAAAAAAATATCAAGAGATAAAAAAACTGTGTTTTATTAGAGGTTATAAATTTATTAACTGTCATGTAAATGCTAATGTGAGAAAACACTTAATTTATACCATATATGATTATATAAGGGATTTTTTATTTTTATTAACAAGTTTTATTTTTGATTGTGCTTGCCTCAAACTTATGATTGCGCTCGCCTCATATATATTTTTATAAGAATACCTTAAGGCATTTTTATTATATAAAAAGCTAAATTTAATAAACACCTTATGTTTAGTAAAAAAGGGAACTCCTATAACTTCCAATTTAATTATTCTTACACTTCTTTTTCACCCAACACATTATTCTTTATTTTACGTATACTTTACTATTAAAGATAAACGTATCATGATATCCTCCTGATCGAGTTGTCGTAGTTGAATAAAAAACAAGTTAATTTAAAAGATTTAAATACTAATAATTAGTATGGGTAAGTAAGAGTCGTCTATTAGTGAAAAATATAGAACTTTATGTGTATGACTTTGAAACATGAAATGAAAATAGGAAAAAATAAATATTTTTGAGTTTTTTGTTTAAGATGAAAAGGAAATTAAATGCAAATAATTAAGAAACAATAAATTTGATTAGTTTAAAAGGCAATTGTTTTATAGTTTAAATTCAAAGATCACAATAGGTTATTAAGAATTAATTGGTAATTACACAGACATAATTTTGTGAAATACCCAATTAAGCTTATAACTAAAAAATAAACTTTTAAGACTCACTTATTTACAAAATTACCCATTCATAGATATCAAGTATTCACAATCAAAGGGGGAACTTTGTAAAATAGTAATTAACTTTCAAAAATGTTACAATTAAGTCACTAAGATTTTATATTTTTATATAAATTAAAAGTCTTAACATGCTTTTTAACATGTTATACTTTTGGTTTCTATTAGAAAAACTTTTTTCTGTCTTTTGATGGTGATAGGAATGTTGACCTAAATTTTAGGATTTTTTTCAATTTTTTTCATAATTAACATGTTTTTTTAATTAACATGTTTTTTTAATTTTTTAATATAATTATATATATTGAAAATTCTGACACCCACGATGTCACACCCCAACCTTGACGGTGGAAACGTCGAGGTGTGAGGGTTAGATCATTCACAACCATATAACACTATTAATAACCCAAATATATATAATCATAAGTTCCAATTGTACCATTACAATCATAAGTCTCAAAGAAATTAAAAACATAACATAAGATGTAACAAGTCATTTTTTATTTCATTTATTTATCAAGGTCCATTCCTAGATGTGCAAGCTTCAAAGAGTAGAAAATCAAGTTTGAGTATTTCCTGAAACATGTTAAAAATAAAAATATCAACAATAATGTTGGTGAGATTTTCATAGTTTGGAATACATATATATATAAAAGATGGAAATTCATGTTATAAGTTAGAGAGCAAAGTAACAGGGATGTAAGACAGAATGCACAATCAAACCTTGACAAAGTTTTACAAGTCTCAAACGTTTATAAGCATATACGATTAGCTAAGTATACTTGGATCAACCAAGCAAGCTTGTCAGGCCTATAGATCTATGACGTCGCCAGGCTAGCAATAGTTAAGGATTGTACATATATTCGACATTACATAGTAGCTACAAAGATCATCTAATCATAACATACAAGTGAATTGCCATAAGTTTACAAGCATCAAACGTGTTTACAAGTGCAATGTTTATAAGGTAACATGTTTCACCCCTAAAGTGTGGAAATATAAAAAGGAGTATAGAAATACTCACATGGTCAATAAGTATAGAATAACGATTAATAAGAAATAATAAACAATGCTCCAACGCAAATCCTTCACAATGAACCTAAGAATAAAAATATATTTACAAGGTTTAAGTTTAATAATATGACAAACGTTTTGACGTGAACTAAAGTTCAATTTGATGTTTGGGGCTTTGTCAATTATTTTAACAAATGAAAACCAATTATATTTTTTTGGGATCAATATGTTTATAAAAATATGAATTAAGAACAACATTTATATCAATTTGTAAGATTTATAAAGTTTAAACAAAGTTTTATAACCAAATAAAATAAGCATGTTTTAAACAATGATTTAAAGGTATTGTTTGGAATAATAACTTGTGTAAATTAAACTAGTACTTAAAGTCAAATTTTTTTATTATAAAAATAGCTAACTATAACATTAGCTTTATAATATTAAATAAATATATAAGGGTATTTTTTATAAATATTTTACAGAAAAATCATTAAGTGGTTTTAAAATTATCACAGTTTATAAAATGATTTTTTATAACTTTTAGAAATTTTTAATATTTAATTTGAAGGCCAAAAAGGCCTGATAAAATATATGAGGCTCCCCGGGTTCGAACCGGGGACCTCCTGTTTGAGAGGGCGAATGAGTAACCAGCGAACCAAGGGTCGTGGCCGTGTCATATCACGGCTCTCAAATGTTAAAAACCAACTTGCAAAGCCATCCCCAATTCGATTGAACCCTAGATTCGGCTGGACCCAAATTGAAGCATTAATCGATTCCATGGACATTGTTAACCATGGGGCTTTTGTTCCCCATGTTTAAACGAGTTTATATATGTATACAATTACCTGTTTGATAAAGGATCGGATATGAACAATGCGAAAAACAAGTCGCGACTGAGTCTTGATTCAATATGCGAGCAAACGACTATGAAAACCAAATTAAACTTGTGTGAAGCTTCAGATAGTGATCTTGATGCAAAGCCCTCTATTAATTGATGGTTAGAAGCCTTGGAATGTGATCAACAAGTGGATGACAGTTCACGATGAAGATGCTAATCGAATTCTATGTTTGTGTTTGATTCAGGAGAAATTGAGAGTTGTGTGCGATTAAGGGTCGATAGATGATCGTTTATGTTGCGTTAATTGTATTATTATTGAGGTTTAATGGTTGAACGGCTCTAGGATTAAAAGTCGACAGTTACCCGCTTCAATAGGTTCATAATCAGGATTTAAAGGCGTTTAAAGCTCATAACGATGTTCGAATCGCGTTCACGAAGTGTTTGGAATGATTTGGCCTAAAAACAGACGGTGTTTTGATGGGTTTTGGAGCCTCGCCGGCGCCGCGCCGGACCTGGCCGGCCGGCCGCCGGAAAAGCGGAGAGAGAGGGAATGGGTGGGGGTTGGTTTTGGTAATTCACACCTTTGGTCCTTATGGTTTGCATTTTGTCATTTCATGCACAACACTTCATAATTATAGTTTACAGATTTACAAATAAGCCCCTTGACTTTGAATTCAAGTTTTATATATTTTAGGTTTAACAATTTTTATAAATTATTATTATTATTAATTATATTATTATTATTATATAATGAATATCATTATAAGCTTTCAAGTTGAAGACAAAGTAAAGCCATATGCAAAGGTAACCCATAAGTTTCATATTAGACAACAATGGTCCTTACAAGAATGAAAAAAATTAACTTTAAATCAATCCAAAATTACAAAATGTTACACACGACTTGCCCATCGTCACTTTCTTAACTTAAGAAAAATTAATAATGACTCGATTTGATCGTTTGGTGGTCCAATTTGAGAAAAATATGCATGAGTGACTAAATTAGAACACTTTTGAAACTTAGTTACTATTCTGTGACATCACAATGCAAGAATATCGAATGCGTATGATAAAATGCAAATACTTAAACTTTGACAAAATTAGTTAACTTTAATCAAACAAACAATTAAATTCTTGTGTCAAAAGAAAACAAACAAACAAACACAGTGTGCATATGAACGAGTTAGCTACTTATCGGCATGCTTCAAACTTCAATGTTGAATTTGATGTTGTTGGAGCTTAATCTCGGGTGATTTTGTTGTTAAAAGAACACTCAATTTGCCTTTAAAACGTTCAAATTCACAAGTGTAAAAGTTAGATTCAAAACCCTAGAGTTATCTTTAATAATGCTGAAAAACCTTAAAAAATTGGGAGCTGAATAAGGGCTAACGCACAGTGTGTTGGTAGGAGAGCATAGTGCGGTGAGTTTGTGTGTTCGTAGGAGAGCATAGGGCGTTGGGGTTATCTGGGTATTCTGCATTGCGCTGGTTAGTACGCTGGTGTTAGAGTACTATCCGCTGGTAGTGGAATGCCATACACTGGAACATCGTTTTTGTCTTTTCACTCCCAATGGCTTGAATATCACTTCCACAAACTTACATGCTTTCACTAATATTCTATCCACACGTTAACACGTCCAAATTATAATTATTAAGCTTTAAACACATGAAACAAAACACGTCTCAAAGTAACTTCGTTTCATATGTATATGTGTGTGTGTATATATATGTGTGTGTGTATATATATGTATGTGTGTATATATATATATATATATATATATATATATGAAAACATAAAATTAACTATATTTTACACAAAATGAATAGCAACCGATCACCTCTTGAGAACTTTCTTCTTGTTACAACTTTTAAATGTATTAAGTCATATAATTATAAAAAAGAAATAAATAATGTAGTCATGACTTATGTGGTAGAGGCTTAAGTTGTCTTTTAGATAAAGACCTTGAATGCAACTTAAACCTAATGAATGTTAGTTTGAGTAATCTAGAAATAAAATTAACTTATATTTCTTCTACTAGGGCATAGTGCACTAGTAGAAGAACATAGTACGGTGGGTTTGTGTGTTAGTAGGAAAACATAGGACGATAGAGTTATCTAGGTGTTCTGCATTGCGCTGAATAATACCTTACTATCGCACAATGCATTAGCAGGTCTCTTTAGTGCAATAGAAGTTGTGAAAACAAATAAGAAAATGAAATAGAAGTTGTGAAATATAATCATCTACGGTCACAATACAATAGAAAACTAACCCCACAATAACAAATCGTCTTTTTTCGCTTCTTTATCCACGGCACTAGAGATGCAAAATCTTCTTCGTAATCCCAAGTTTTTTGCTTGCAGACAAAAATGGCGACACTTGAATCACTGCCACTTTCATTCATCCGTCTCTCATATTCTTCAAATTCCCCATTAATAGCTTCTGCAAGATCAAAGCTTTCGATTCCCAACAGATCTTATTCCCATTCTCTTTCAATTTCAAGAAACTTTCAAGTATCCTCATCAATATCATCAGCACTTCAGGAGGATGTTTCGTTAGAACAAACAGAGAAATCGGAGAATACCCAGAAAGAAATCCGACCAAATAGGGTTTTTGTTCTTAATCTTCCATGGTCATACTCTGTTGATGATCTCAAGAATCTGTTTGGTGAATGTGGAACTGTAGAAGACGCAGAGGTTTAACTCTATATCATTTTATTGTGTGTTATTAGATATAATGAGTTTCTACTCACCAAAATTGAAACAATTTAAGCTAAAATATCATCAATTTCTACTGATGCTGCTGATTTTAGCTGCAAATGAAGAAAAATTAAGGTTCTTTTTAGCTATTTTAATGTTTAATTTTGGGTTGTTTTTGTTTTAATTATTGTTTTTGGTGACAGATTATAAAGAGGAAAAAGGATGGTAAGAGCAGAGGATTTGCATTTGTTACAATGGCTTCTACAGAAGAGGCACTTTCTGTAATCGAAAAATTCGATTCTCATGTATGTCACTAAATGTACATTGTGTTCTTATGTGTCTCACTAAACCTACAATTAAAGCACTTGTATCATGTATGCTCAACATATTAGTTACTAAGTTTAGTGACTCTTTATTCAATATCTGCAGTTACTTGATATTCAAATTATTTGGCTCCTTATGTTTAATGACATGTTTGACACACATAAACAGTTTATTGTTCTCACATATGTTCGAGTTACATGATTATAAGTAACATAATTCCACTTTCATTAGCTTTTGGAGTTTTGGTAGTTTCCTAACTTTATATATATTAGAAGTAATTGTTTGTTTGGTGCAGGAATTAATGGGTAGGATTATTCGGGTAGAATGTGCAAAAGATAACAAGAAACCATCACCACCGCGGTCTAGTGGGGAGAAACGTTATAAGCTTTATGTGTCGAATCTTGCATGGAGAGTAAGAAGTAATCATCTTAGAGACTTGTTTGGTGCCGAGTTTAATCCAGTATCTACCAGGGTTGTTTTTGAAAACCAAGGAGGTAGATCCGCAGGATACGGGTTTGTTAGTTTTGCAACTAAAGAAGAAGCAGAATCTGCAATATCTGCGTTCAACGGGAAGGTAACTTCTTGCAGATATGATCGTTAAGTTGGAATTTTTAGCTTGAAATGTCTAAAGAAACATAGATTTATAAACAGTTTTAAATAATTCTGTTATTTTTATAATGCAGGAGTTGTTAGGGAGGCCAATTACTTTGGCGTTTAGTGAAAGAAATGAAGATAAAATCTCAACTGAAGAAGATGATACCGCTAATGAGCAACCTGTTGAATCATAACTGGTTAAATTCTGAGTTCCTGTTAAACGAGTTTTCACAATATCAAATGGAAGAAGATGGTTTTTCATTGGTAATAAACTTTGATTTGTTTTATTCCTTATTACAAATTGGCATACTGTAAGTAACTTCAAATAATAATGCAGATTGGCTTTATAGTTTACTACATATATCATGTTTCAGTTAGAACACAATAGTTCGCAAGCTGCACACCTGCAATGTCACTGGCCTGAGTAGAAAAATTAAAGTTTATATGAAATTTGTATCTTTGATAAATCCAGAACACCTTGTACAGAAAACTTACAGGAAAGCAACTGATTTTAATCAGCTTTCAATTTTTCATGTATCAATCAACATAGAAAACAACTAATTTTGATGGTTTTTCTAGAATTTAAAGATGTATGATTCTACTAACTGAGAGAGATCAGATGATAGAAATGAGAAGATCTTTACTGTTCTTTCAAATGCTTGTTGGAATTGTAAAACTTCATGGAAGATTTCATTGCAGAATCAATAAAGGCTGCAAGATATGAACAAGAAAATGGGAAAGAACAATTGCCCCATTTTGTGACATGTACACTCGTATACGTGATATAAAGCAATGAACTTTGAAGGCTCATATGCCTGTAAAGCAATGAACTTTGAAGGCTCATATGCCTGTATCTGTAAGATTGCCATTAATCTACAACTACTATAATGGGTCTTTGTGAGTATCTGGTAACCATGTATGTAGGAGTAGAATCAGCATTCGACATCAAAAGCAATAAAAAATGCAGTATAGAATATTATTTTTAAAGTCACAGGATACGATTAGCTGATTTTTCAAAATTTAATGTTTGTTCATTAGAATGATAGAAACCGAAATCACACTCTTAAATGAGCAAGCCCTAAAAAATCATCTTACATTATACTCAAGTGAAACATGACAAAAGCAAGAAAACACTATTTCATCCTTAAAATCTCCGAACTACCTACAAACACACTTTCTATACTATGTAACAAACAAAATTTCCAGCATCAAAACTACACACATACGATATCATCCAGCCATTTCTATGTTGGATGAACAGATCGCGAGTTAGTTGTTTGCACTTTCTGTATCTCGCTAGAGGTCGATACCTCGCCAAATCCAGTATTTCTGGATGAAGTTCTCGTGTCAATCTCTCCAAACTCGGTACAACTTCGTGTCAAGTTATGCCCGTGAATGAGTTTCACGCGTATGTCATCTGGCAATCTAAAGTAAACCGATCTTGATCTTCATTCAACTTGCTATCTTTAGAAATTGAATGGCCCGTTGAGTTGTTTCTCGAGAATCTTTCTTTACTCTTATCTTCTTGATGATCTGATCTATGATCTTGTCGGTCTATATCAATCGTCACATGCTTCCCCTTGCCGCTTTCTTCTTTCGTATGATCAGCGTTGTTGTTCCCCTCATTAGCTTCATCGCGTATGTTGATACTAAATGTATCTTCAAGCACCTCATTTTCTTGAATCTCATGCATGGGTGTGCTAGTTTGGGGAAAAGGAGACTTTTCGGGCGAGTTAATTGGTGTCTCGAGGCTGCGACGACAAAAAGGGCATGTTTTATGCGACTCGAGCCATAGGTCAATGCACTCTTGATGGAACACATGGTAGCACTTTGTTATAAGGCGAAGGACGTTATCGTCCTCAAACTCACACAAGCATATTGCGCATTCCAACCCATACGTCTCGCGATGAAAATCTTTAACATTCGAGTAGGTAAACGTGGGGAAAGTACTTATGATCGAGGGGTCAAGACCCGTTTGACAATTCGAGGGTAGACCGGGTATGTGGGTCCCGGGGTGGTTACGACGAGAATTCCACGTGTGAAATATGTTTTGCATGAAACATCTGCAAAAGTATATCATAAAGAATCCTATAAAGAAGAGGACAAGGATAACAGTGGTTAGAACAATGGTGACATGAGGGGAGGAGTGCGGCTCCGTTGGCGGTGGGATGGTGGCGGGCTCCGTCGTCATTGGCCGGGTGACGAGGCGGTTGTAGGGTGGCCGGAGATCCGAAATCCCGGCCGGTGGCGGTTTCAGGGTGAGGGAGAGATGGTGATCTAAGGAGTGAAATTGGGTGGTAAGATGGTATGAGATTGTGTGTTTGCATGTTGCATAGTTTGAGGGACAAAATGAAGGATAAAGAAAAGGGGATGAGAGTGAGAAGCTCAAATATATTTGGTAAGAGGGTGATGTGGGGTTGCTTTCACCTTTGATTATAGGGTGCATATGCAACCATTGAATGAGTCATAACTCACATGTGTGAAATAGTAATCTTAAGTGCCTCAAGTTTTTACCTTTTGACATTTGTTCTATATCTATGTGTTCTAAAATGTGGTTGAAAATATTATTATTAGTTAAATATACCTAAACATAATGATGAACATAATGTCAAATAGCCAAAAAAGCCAAACCAGATTACTAAAGAACAAAGATTTGGTTTTGGTTTTTGTTAACTAATTTTTTCAGTTTGGGTTCGTTAAACATGTGCATAAAACCGATTTAACTAAACCGAGCCAGCTGCTATGTTTATGTGCGAAAATCGCCATAATTGATAAAGATATTACTGACCACTAAATAGTTTTTTTCATATGCAACGGTAATGCAAACATCCTACTTGGTTTGATAATTATGTAGATTAGTGAGCATCAAATAGAAACTTATATAGAGCATGTTACTACTTGTTTAAGGATTACTATAAATGTCACAAAGATGTGCATTTTTTACCAAAAGGGTTTAATGATTGGAATAAACAAAATAGGTTTATTCGTCATATGAGTGACGTTACAATTGGACTAAAAATGGTGACCTGAACAAACTAGAACTAACAAAAGAATCTAAAATCGAGTGATCAATGTTCAGACATCAAAAATTTCCGACACCCATAGAAAGTCACTGCTTGTGATTGCTGGTTATAAGCCAAAAATACACCATCAAAGAAACATGTTTGTGTTGTCATAATGTGCATTACACACCATCCGGTCCAAACAATGATCCAGATACAGATACACTCCATGTCGATAACAGTCTTAAGGCGAAATACGGGAAAGGAAACTCAACGACTACAAACCGAAATGTGACAACTTATTCAATGTCATCAATCCAGTCCCCATAAATACGACTAATTTTATCCGGGCCCTTCCACTTTTGAAAGGGTCTCTGTCCGGTCCTTGGAATCACACCCGGAAGCCGAGAAGGAGCCCCAACATGATAACCATCCAAATGAGCCGCTGATGGACCAGCAGCTGCAACCGGTTCAACAGGTGTCTTTGAAGGCATGAGCCCTTGCTTGTTTGGGTCCATTGAAGTAGGAGAATCTTTGGCATCTATATCAACAAGCCCACCACCATACCGATGCAGTTCTGCCAAAAGAAGCATTATAATCCATATATACCAAGGCGTATAAGTAGAATAATACATATAGCATAACATCATAACAAATGGGGTGGTATTTAGTCTCTGCAGAAACTTCCTGTAGTAACCATTCTAATTTTGCATAACTTAACTGTAACATAGGAAGATTGTCTCAAACACGAGTACAAACACAAACATTATATTATTTCCATTATCATCTACTTTTTGGATAAAATGATTTAGGATACATAACCCATAGCATTTTGGACCCATTTTAGTCTAAGCTATTTTTTTAAAGTTTTCGCATGGTGACATGTTAGAAATGAAACATAACTCATATCATTTATAAAGTAAATGGGTCAAAATTCTAACTCTACTTGTACCATATAGAAAGGGGCGAGACAACAATCCTTCCTAAATCCGACTGTAGAAATCTTAAAAGAAGTCAACGTTTGACTTTTTCAAGCCCAGTTTACTGTTTGCAGTTTGTAAACTTCAAAACTAGTATTTATCACTACCTCTAGTTGTTTATCCTATGTCCTTTCATAACAACTACATGTTTTGACTTGTTACCTGACTAACCAGCTCGCCCATATCACTACCTCTAGTTGTTTAATTTTGTAAGACCATCATATCAGCTTAGACTCTTTTAGAAGTCATATTGAGTATACCAGAAGTCTAATATAGACTCTTAATAGACGAAGGAAACACATATACCACAAAGTAATTGTTGTAACATACTCAGTTACTCACATAGTTTTCATAATCCTAATTGATGCACTAATTACTTACTAAAATACCAGAAAGTTAATCATAATAACATAACCTAACAACTACATGTTTTGACTTGTTACCTCACTAACCAGCTCGTCCATATCACTACCTCTAGTTGTTTATCCTATGCCCTTTCATAAGTTCTGTGTTTTATATTGATTGCAAAGATTTATTAGGAAAGCAAAAACCAACCTATTTGTTTCAGTTGCACTCGATTAGGGTGTTAATTTTATTCAACCATTACAAATTCATGATGTAGTCAAGGTAAAACTCAAATAAGTCTTTATCTACCAAAAAGGCAATAAATTTTCAAGATTATTTATGAAAAGAAACTATACCTGCAGCACCATGAGCAAAATGACACTTGCTTCCAAACGGGCAATACCCCGTCTGTTCCCACTTGTTACAAATCCTCGTTTTCCAATTCGAAGGCTTCAACATAGAATTAGCTCCTGCTGCATCCGCTCCACCACCACCACCACCTCCTCCTCCTCCTCCTCCTCCTCCACCTCCACCACCACCACCACCTCCTCCAACACCACCGCCACTGCCACCACCACCACCACCACTAGCGCCTCCACCACCATATCCACCACCAGAACCAGGACCCAAACTTATCACAACACTTTCACGAGCTTTCGACTGCTCATCATGAAGAAACGTGCAGTTATCACCATAAGGACACCCCTCTTCAGTATAAAACTTCTTGCAATGCCTTCCTTTATAAGACCTCTGACTATCAACCGTAAAGCTAGAAGACCCAAGTGACGGAATCTGAAATTCCTCCCGAGGTTCACTTGAAACCCCCTTATCTTCCTCATGAGCCGCCACAATCTCCTGCCAATTCGGTGGCGGCCTTCTCAGTTCCTCAATACTATGAGCAAAATTACAGTTTGTAATGTACGGGCAAGTACCTGCCCGAAACTTGCAGCACAGTTTTGTCTTAAAAAACATCTTCCCAATCGCCTTCGACCGACTAGTAGCCTGTGCATCACCATTTCTCTTCTTATTCGGCGGTTCACTTCCCGATCTAGTTTGCGACTGACGCCCATCATAATTCGAATTGGAATTAGCATCAACAGATGCCTCTCTATCCCAAACACCATATTCATCCTCAGTGGCCCAAACAGGCTGATCCCCCCAATAATCACCACTGTTTCTTGAACCTCCGGTGATTATCTGAACAACATTACCACTTTCTCGACCATAATCCATTTCAATTTTCAAGATTTCTTACCAAAACCCTAATTTCTATCAAAGGTACAAGATAGAGCCCTAATAATCGATTATCACAGATCACTCGAAAGTGAAATTAAGAAACAGAGGTAACTGAATTGAAAATTAGTAATCTTTAACAAGTGAAATCTTTCGAAATTCGCAAACAACAACAAGGGTATTGCAAGAAATGGACGATTAACTTAATGAACAACAAAATCGACAGAAGTACAACAAACCCTAAACGGAAATTACAAGAAAGATACAATCTTTGTCATTGAAACAGATCTAGATGCTAGATTCTTGAACATAACATAATTATTGAACAACAGTATGCGAAGATACGAGATGGGAAACAGCGAAAGTACCCGATGAACACAGTGGTTGTGTGATAGAATTAGATAATAGATTGAACCCACAAGATTTGATTTTGAGAAGTGGGTTGGTGTTAATTTATGGGTTTTGATAAGCAAACCGCCATTGTTGGTGGGGAGATTGAGGAAGAGAGAAGATGGTGTTCAATCAATGAAGCCGAAGGTAACACAGTTACGTTTCGAGTTTGATTAAGTACCCTGAATATTTTGATTTTGCTTACACTGTCGTTAGACACCTGTGTTTTCTTAAATTGTCCAAAATGTTTTTTAAGAAAATGGATAACTCTAAGAGTATTCACATCTTATATTTTAGAGTAAATTATTATTTTCGTTCCCATGGTTTAATGATTATATCTATTTTCATTTAATAGTTTAAAAACGTCCGGTATAATTACTGTGGTTTAAGATTTGTCACAATCATATTCAAACCGTTAGCTTCATTCAATTTCACCGTTAAATATTTTAAAAAACACTATAATACCTTTGGATTGAAATGGTTAAATCTATACAAATATCCAATGTATTTTTATAAAATATTAAATTAATTACTTCTACACACACAAACACACACACACACACATACACACACACACAAACACACACACACACACATATATATAATCTATCACACCCCGACCGATGGCAGAATCATCGCGGACGAATGTGAAACGATTGTTCATAGCACATGGAACTAAATAAGTTGTAATGATATTAAATATCATTTTTATTGAACATTACAAGACAATTAAATAGATACAATACAAACAAGATATACACAACAACATAAAATTTTCAATTAATTAAGTTCAAGTCTTATATGAGCACGAAGAGATCTTCAAGTATTAAACCTGAAACATGTTAAAAATAAAGGGTCAATTTTGAAAGATGATGAGATTTTCATAGTTTTTAATACATAAGTATATAAAAGATGGCAATTCATGTTATAGATTGGTGAACAAAGTAACTAGGGATGTAAGACAGATTAGGGCTGTACAAAAAGTTCGTAGCTCGAAGCTCGCTCGAAAAAACCTCGAAAAAAGCTTGGCTCGAAAAAAGCTCGAATCTAAACGAGTCGGCTCGGCTCGGCTCGAATTCTAAACGAGCCGAACTCGAGCCAAGGTTAGCTCAGTTTGAGCTCGGCTCGTGGCTCGGTTCGTTGGCTCGGCTCGTAGCTCGGTGCATATAATATATGTATATATATATTTTTATAGTATTATTATTAATATTATTATTATTATTATTGTTACTATTATTATGATTATTATTTTTATATTAGGATTTTAAAAATATTTTCTTAAAAATAAAAATGGATTCTTTTTTAAAACATTAAGTATTTTGCTTAAAAGTATTTAACTTGATAGTAAATTATTTGTATTCAAAATAATAATCTTTGTTCCCATAAGTATGGAGTACCCAACAAAATGTAAAAACCCTAATATATATTTTTTGTGTTTTCACATAAATTAATGTGAAAAATTAAAAAATATATTTAAATCGAGCTGGCTCGAACTTTTCACGAGCCGAACTCGAGCCAGTGTTTTGAGCTCGTTAAAATTTTCGAGCCGGCTCGGCTTGGCTCGATAAGCTTCGAGCTCGAGCTCGAACCCATTCTAGCTCGGCTCGGCTCGTTTATAGCCCTAAGACAAATGCACAATCAAACCTTGACAGTTTACAAGTTTCCACGTTTGCAAGTTTATATGATTAGCTAAGTGTATTTGGATTAACCAAGCTGGCTTGTCAGGCCCATAGATCTATGGTGTCGTCAGGCTAGCAATAGTTAATGATTGTACATATAATCGTCAATACATGGTAATTACAAAGATCAACTAACCACAACATATAAGTGAATTGCCAAGAGTTTACAAGAATCAAACAAATTTACAAGTGCAATGATTATAAAGTAACATGTTTCACCCCAAAGTGTGAAAATATGAAAAGGGGGTATAGAAATACTCACATGAAAAACTCACAAGTATAGTGATGGTTGTAGAGTACATAAGAAAACTTGAATGTCAAGAGTCAAAGGTGATGCCCTAAATGATAAAAAGAACAATAACTTGAGGTTGGAATTCATTACAAGAAATTAGGACGTTTAGAGAATGCTAAAAAACGAAAGGTAGATTGAAAAATAATTATTACATCAATTTTAGATTTTGGACAGAATGTTTGGTATGTGTTTGAACAGGTTTTAAAAATAGAAAATGGTTTCATAAAATTATATAAAATTTATAATTGATTAGTTCAAAGTCTCCTGGACAACTTTCATTCAGAAATAATTTTCTGAAAAGATTTTTAAATAGGTCAAACAAGTAGCACAAGACATTGTGAAGGCTATTGTTGAGTCGTCCGATTGAGTTTGAAGATGTATAAACTGTCGTTGAAAAGGTAATTCAAAGAACTTAATATTGGAGTCTGAGTTTACTCAAATTTATTTTGTTATGATCAAATTATGATCGGTTGAAGTAAGATTATATTCCGCCAGAATTGTAATAAGCCACTTATGTGCACTTTTAAAATCTTTAAAGAATGAAACGGGTTA
This sequence comes from Flaveria trinervia, assembly GCA_025506515.1. NCBI lineage: Eukaryota > Viridiplantae > Streptophyta > Magnoliopsida > Asterales > Asteraceae > Flaveria > Flaveria trinervia. The sequence continues at coordinate 97,324,417 of CM046443.1, read as the reverse complement.
GAACATTTTATTATGTCAATATATGGTATATTAGTCTTCATTTGAGTTATAAAAATATTCTAATACTTCGGCATAGCCATCACTTATGGAAATAATCTTGTGGAATAACCGAATGCGGCGGCATAGCCGTCCATATGCAAACGGGATTCTTTGTTTATGTTAGTGTGTTGTTAGCTTAATTTAGGAATGTTAGTGATTGTTACAAGGTTAGTGATTATTAAAATGTTAATGATCAAATGATAATGATTAAAATAAAAAGAGATTTGGTAGAAGAAAGAATAATAGTAAGAACATAAAATCATGAGAACAATTGGATGTTAGGATGATTGAAATGTATTATATAAAAGCAATAAAAGATTACCTTAGTATTAAGAATTCTTGAAATTTCTTGTAAAATAAAATTCTTCAAATTGATAATAACTAATAGATGAAAGAAAGATATGAAAGTGAGATTTTTAGAGAATGAGCAAATGAAAAGTGAGGCATAAGGCTTGCTTTTATAGATGAGGTTAGTAGTAGGTTATGAATGATTTTAATGGTGAGTTATAAGTCTATTAAAATAGGGTTATGTTTTTGAAATAAATATAAGATTAAATAAAAAAATAGATAAAAGAATAATTACAATTTAAACTTTTAATGAAAACTATATATGTATAGGGGAGATATCAAATGAAAACTAAGATTATAATTGAAAACCATGAAAACTATCATCCACCAATTAGATTTTTTCTAACATAATTTTAAATTAATTAGCTAAAAGGGTACAGTAGTAATATCTTATTCACAAGATTTATTAGATATTTATTAACAATAACTAATCCCTGATGTAACACCCGGTTATTTTTCTAAAAGACAGGAAATTAAGAATAAAAGAAAGAAAAGCTATAAGGTCCAAGTGGAGGGACCAAAAGTGTCCAAAAGGACAAAACTTTGAAAAGTTGGTGTAAAGGTGGGCATGGCCGCCCACCCTCACTTCACATCAACATCTTCCTTGGCTTTAGAGAGAGAAAGACAAAATGAGAGCAGAAACTCTCGGCTTATGGAAGAAGAAGAAGAAGTGAATGAATTCAAGGTAAGAATTTGTGGTTTTTACATGTTTATGATGGGTTTTATCCCAGTTATATGCTTATGTGCTGTGTTTGTGCTCGTGTGTATGTGTTTGGATGTTGTTTCTAGGTGTTTTGAAATCTTTGCAAGGGGGTTAAAAGGAAGAATACCCAAGTTGCACCAGGTGAGTTCTAGACCCTGGTTTTTACTGTTTTCAAACATCTTGGGGCTGAAAATGTATGTAAAAGATTTTCAAATGTTTGAGTATGTATGCCCGTATGTATTGTGCATGAATGAATGTGATTCTTGAATGCTTATAGGTTATTCATGTTTAGAATAGCCATATTAAGCTTAGAACAGATGGATTTGATGATTTGGGTTGAAAACATACTGGAGATATGTTGAATAGAAGGTCCATGCGCCTAGATAAGGCTCATGCGCCTGAAAATGCCTTAGAAAGAATAAGTGTAATCCATGCGCCCAAACAGTAGCCCATGTGCCTAAGATTACCTTAGAAATGATTAATTACAGCCCATGCGCCTGAACAGTGGCCCATGCGCCTGAACAGTGGCCCATGCATCTAGAAATGTTAGCCGGACGACTAAGTAAAGGGCCATGCGCCCCAATAGTGCCCATGCGCCCAAGTGGCTCATGCGCCTAAGTGTCCATGCGCCTGAATTACTCATGCGGCTAAGTGTTCATACGCACAAATAGTGCCCATGCGCCTGAATAGTTCATGCGCCTAAAGTGAAAATGCTTAAGTGTTGGCTGATACGCCTACATAGTGATGAAACGCCCGAACAGGGCTCATCCGCCCAAATAGTTCCCATGCGCCTAAGACTTATAAATTTTTACAGAATTTTCTGGGAGTCTGTGCCTTAGGGTTTTGACCGAGGTTGACTAAGGGCTTATTGATGTGTTGTTTCATGCATGATATGATTGTTCCTTATTATTGTTATTGCTATTATTATTATTACTTATAGTATGTGACTTTACGTGGTATGTTATTATCGTAACGTAAAGTATATCGTAATAATAAAGTGAAAGAGCAATAAAGAAAAGAAGAGGAATATTAATGAAAATGTTAACAAGTCTTGCAAGCTTACAGGAGGTACACGACCATGTTGTCGTTAGCTCAACTGTGCTGCAGGTTAGCTACCTTATTATGCACACAGGGTCAATCAATTGAGATTGGCAGGACCTTTGCAGCGTGTCCTGGGTGATTGGGTTGGCCTTGTACATAGTACACAGAACCCCTTTTGAGGGATACAGTTGACCCTTTCGAGGGATACAGTTGACCTTTCGGGGGATACAGTTGACCCTTTCGAGGGATACAGTTGACCCTTTCGAGGGATACAGTTGACCCTTTCGAGGGATACAGTTGACCCTTTCGAGGGATACAGTTGACCCTTTCGAGGGATACAGTTGACCCTTTCGAGGGATACAGTTGACCCTTTCGGGGGATATAGTTGACCCTTTCAGGGGATACAGTTGACCCTTCCGGGGGATATAGTTGACCCTTTCGAGGGATACAGTTGACTCTTTCGAGGGATATAGATGGCCCATCACCCGTTTTCCATCACGCATATAGTTGGGGTATTGCTCACTGGTCCATACAGAAAGTGAAACATAAAGATAAAAGTTTATAGAATAGACAAGGCCTATAGTAAAGAGAACGAACAATATTTGTTCATATAGTTGATGCGTGCTCGCATATACAGTACAAAGTTGTATTTTACAGAAAAGAGTATTTTCATATACAACATATAGAAAGTATTTTATTACTTATAAAACTAGAGCTCACTCAGCAACACTGACTTTTATACATTTTTAGTTGGCAGGTAATTATTATTGAGGATGGCACGAGGGTGAAGCTACTCGGCAGGAAAAGTCTGACATCCATTCGTACTCTGTGTTGCTGTTGTTTTGTAATGCATATAAACATGTCTTTGTGATCAGTTAAACGATGATGTATTGCTCAACAACAGTGGTTTAAATGAAATGAATGGCTTTTGATAAATTATTTCCGCTGCTTAAGTTTGTTTAATCGTAATGTTTAATGTTTTAATTGTTATGATTGACTAACTGTGAGGTTTCCGGGAACGGGGCCTTAAAAGTTGGTATCAAAGCTAAAGTTTAAGAGAATTGGGTTAAATAAACTTTTAAAACCTAAACATAAACTGAAAATGGGACAAATGGAGGGATGTCAACCCGAGTAGCTACGTGCCATCAGGTATGTCTTTTCCTAATGATTAACCGGTATTATGTGCGCATGCTATTTGATTATGTGCTCTTAGTAGATTTAGATACTGATTAAGTCAGGATAGGAGATGCTTGGGGTATGAAGAGTAAAGTAAGTGGCTAATCATAACTGGCCACTGTAATTAGGGACTTACTATACTTGACATAAACTGAGTATTACCTTGAATGACCGTGTTAGTGTTTGAATCTTATAGTGTGCTTATAGAGGATGGCTGGCAGTAGATCTTCAAAGGCCTCTCGTGGTGGAGGTCACGGTGCTGCTCCACGACCCAAGAGAGGGAGACCCAGAGTCGAGAAAGTGGTTCATGAAGAACCAGAGACCCCTCATCCGGAGGGTGGCGACGAGAGCGCCAATCTGAGGGCCTCAGTAAAGGAGGCTAAGATGGAAGAGGTTCACCAGGTCATGCAGACGATTCTACCATCTGTGGTGACCGAAGTGATCAAGGCAGTTAGAGAGGGAGAGAGAAAGGAAAGGGGTGGACCTACGGGCGAAAGAAGACAACCGAGACTGAGACGGTTCCGTCTGATGATGAGGATGAGGAAGAAGAGCCTGCACCGGAGGCGACCCGAGGCTGCAACTACGGGGTGTTTATGAGATGCAAGCCCCCTACTTTTGATGGAAACGGCATTGCGGCAGCTGCTCACCGGTGGGTACCAGAGATGGAGGCTTTCCTCGATATCAGTGATTGCCGTGAGGATTAGAAGGTGAAATTCGCTACCCACTCCTTTGTGGACTCGGCTTTGTGCTGGTGGGACAACATTGTCCAAACCGAGGGTAGCAGGGCCATTGGAAGAATGAGATGGCCTAAACTGAAGAAGCTAGTGATCGAGGAATTCTGTCCTCACAGGGAGATGGACAAGGTAGAAAGAGATTTCCTGCAGCTGGAGGCGGGAATGATGACACACCAGCAGTACACTACCAAATTCAATGAAATGGCACGGTTGGTGCCCGATCAAGTGACACCATTATCACGAAAGATTAAAAGATACATCCAGGGGCTGCCCGCGGATATCCTTAGGCATATGATTGCCGCCCGGCCGAGCACTTTCAGGTCGGCAGTTGACTTGGCTGGCAGATTATACGATGAGCGCGAGGTGGTGGTGGCTGAGGTGGATAAGAAGGATGGTGGTAGTCAGAACTGGAATGGGAAACGGTTTGGATGTGGTAGAACTACTCCAAACAAGAAGGTGGCAAAGGTGGGTGATCGACGTGTGGTCACATCTGGATCAGGGCTGAGGAGGTGTGACAAATGCGGGAGGGAGCATACTGGTGAGTGCAGAATGGGGATGAACGTATGCTTCAGGTGTGGTCAGCCTGGCCACATCGCTAGAGACTGCAAGAAGCCGAGGGCAGAGAGCTCTGGGGCAGAGAATAAGAAGCCGGAGGAAGGAGGGCAGAGGGCAGGTGCTAGAGCTTACACCATGACCTGGGAGGAAGCCAGAGCTGATCCCGATGTTGTGTCAGGTATGTTTCTGGTAAACCAACTTGTGCCTCTATATTGTTTGATTCTGGTGCTAGTAGGAGTTTTATTTCTACTACTTTCTGCGCTAAGTTGCCTGTTATCAGTAGAAAGGTCAGTGTACCATTTGATGTAGAAACTGCTATTGGTAAGTCCACTAGAATTACTGATGTGATAGAGGACTGTGCCATAGAACTAGAAGGTCATAGGTTTGCTGCTAGGTTACATGTGATACCCCAAGGTGGATTTGATGTAGTACTAGGGATGGACTGGTTAGCAAACTATGAAGCAAACATCGTGTGTCGCAAGAAGATGATTGGATTAGTTGCGTCCGATGGGAGTTTGGTTACGATTTATGGAGATCGCGTCATGACGATTCCGAAAGTGATTTCGATGGCGGTGGCGGGAAAGTGCATGAGGCGTGGATGTAGTGCCTACTTGGCCTACGTAAAGGATGTGGACACGCCAAAACCAAACTATCTGATGTACCAGTTGTGTGTGACTTTCCGGACGTATTCCGGGAAGACTTACCCGGCGTGCCACCGGATCACGAGATTGAGTTCCAAATTGACTTGGTACCCGGTGCTCAACCCATTGCCAAAGCACCGTATCGATTAGCTCCCACAGAAATGAAAGAACTCATGGAACAGTTGCAAGAGCTGCTCGATAAGGGGTTCATTAGACCGAGCATCTCTCCCTGGGGTGCTCCGGTCCTAATTGTGAAGAAGAAAGACGGTAGTATGAGGATGTGTATTGACTACCGAGAGCTGAACAAGTTAACGGTGAAGAACCGATACCCCCTACCAAGAATATATGATGTGTTTGATCAGCTCCAAGGTGCCAGTTGGTTTTCAAGGATAGATCTTCGATCTGGTTACCATCAGCTGAAGGTAAAGGAGTAGGATATCCCTAAAACAGTTTTTTGCACGCGCTACGGTCACTATGAATTCCTTGTTATGTCATTTGGTCTGACCAATGCGCCAGCTGCTTTTATGGACTTGATGAATCGAGTGTGTCGGCCAATGTTAGATAAATCGGTGATTGTGTTTATTGATGATATCCTGATTTATTGAAGGAGCAAGGAGGAGCATGTGGATCACATTCAGGGGGTGTTAAAGACCTTGAGAAGGGAGAAGTTGTATGCCAAATTCTCCAAATGCGCATTCTGGTTACGCGAAGTTCAATTTTTGGGTCACGTGATAAACCCAGAGGGGATTATGGTAGACCCTGCTAAGGTGGAGGCGGTGATACAATGGAAGTCTCCGAGGACACCATCCGAGATTCATAGTTTCTTGGGGTTGGTGGGTTATTATCGAAGGTTCATTCAGGACTTTTCCAAGATCGCTTCTCCACTGACCAAGTTGACCCGAAAGGATGTAAAGTTTACGTGGGGTCAAGCTCAAGAACAGGAGTTCAAGGATTTAAAGGTAAGGTTGACTCAAGCTCCTGTCTTATCGTTACCCGAAGGAAGCGAGGATTTGGTAGTATACTCAGATGCTTCCTACTCGGGGTTGGGATGTGTATTAATGCAAAAAGGGAATGTTATAGCCTATGCATCCCAACAATTGAAAGTCCATGAGGTCAATTACCCTACTCATGACCTGGAGCTAGCAGCCATGGTCTTTGCACTAAAGATTTGGAGGCACTATCTGTACGGGACGAAGTGCACCATTTTCACGGACCACAAGAGCTTGAAGTACTTCTTCGAGCAAAAAGATTTGAACATGAGGCAGAGGCGATGGTTGGAGCTTATAAAGGATTATGATTGCGAGATCCATTACCATCCGGGCAAAGCCAACGTGGTGGCCGATGCTCTTAGCCGGAAGGAGAGGCCCGAGCCGATTCGGGTTAAAGCATACCAACTAATCATGACCTCTGATGTAATGAAGCAAGTCAAGGAGTTTCAGGATGAGGCATTAAGAGAAGATCATCTAAACTCTGAAAGAATGAGAGGTCTGGTAGGGGAATTGAGTGAAAACTCACTTGATGTTAAAACTCGATTTGGACGGGTGTGGATTCCTCGTTTCGGTGGTCTACGTGTGGGGATTATGGATGAAGCTCACAAGACTCGATACTCTATTCATCCTGGTGCCACAAAGATGTATCAAGACATGAAGAAATATTATTGGTGGCCGGGTATGAAACGTGACGTGGCTGAGTATGTGAGTAAGTGCTTTACTTTCTTGCAAGTGAAGGCGGAACATCAGAAGCCGTATGGGAAGATCCAACTTTGGATATACCGGAATGGAAATGGGAGCACATCACCATGGATTCATTACGAAACTGCCCCGTACTCCAAAAGGATACGATGCCATATGTGTCACACCCCAACCTTGACGGCGGAAACGTCGAGATGTGCGGGTTACGATTGTTCACAGCTACATAACGCTATTTATTAAATCCAAATATATTAATCATAAGATTCAATTATAACATTACAAGCAAAAGTTTCAACAAAGAATACATCATGTACAAATGCTACAAATAACATGATCATCCATTTTATCTCTAGGTCCAATCCTAGATGTGATAAGCTTCAAAGAGTAGAACACATACTTGAGGTATTCCTGAAACATGTTAAAAATAAAAGGTCAACATGAAAATGTTGGTGAGCATTCCATAGTTTTTAATACATAGATTATATAAAAGATGGCAATTCAAGTCATAAGTTAGTGAATAAAGTGATTAGGGATGTTATGAACAATGCAAAAACCAAGCCTCGACAAAGTTTTACAAGTCTCAAATGTTTACAAGATTATACGATCAGCTAAGTGTACTTGGATCAACCAAAGTGGGCTTGTCTTGCCCATAGATCTATGACTTCGCTGGGCTAGCAATAGTTAATAATTGTACATATAACACCATAACATGGTAACCACGAAATTTCAACTAACCACAACTTTACAAGATGAATTGCCATAGGTTTACAAGTCTCAAATAAGTTTACAAGTGCAATAGTATAAGTTAACATGTTTCACCCCAAAGTGTGAAAATAAGAAAAAGGGGTATGGAAATACTCACATTGATATAAGCATTACAAGGTGATAAATAAAGATTAAAGAATGATCCAAAGTAATCCCAAGTATTCATTACAAGGCACCTAAATATGTATTACAAGATGAAGATTAATAATACGATTAACGTTCAAATAATGATTAGGGTTTCACTAGTTTTAAGGGGTTTTTGATAAGTAACAATTTACAAAGTAATTATTTACATTTTTAATTCATTAGAAGAATTATATATGTAAATATTTTAGAAATGAATTTAAATATAACAAAGTTGGAGTTCAATATGCAATTAATTCTTTATAGTTTTCTAAGAATAATATATCATTATCACAATTATAAAAGTAAACCTTTAAAGAATAAAAATACTATTATGCCCATTAGTATTTTAAATGATTTTTAAATTATTGTATCAAGTCCATATTCATGTAAATAATTATTAAATTATTTTAAAAGAAGCCATTTAAATATATAAAAGTTAAATGATCATAGAAAAATAATTAAGCTTTTTTTTTTAAAAGAAAAGCATTTGGATCAATGTTTTATTATTTATTAAAATAAACTAAAACAGAAAAGAATCCAATTGTATGTTTGAGCATGTAATGATTTTATAAATTAAACAATATTTAAATTCTATTTAACTAGATATTTAACTAATTATATTCTTTGTTTTAACAAAATAGAATACATGTTAGGTTATTATAAAAAATAAATTTTCAGAGAATAATTGGTTAGCCCTTAAAATAACTAGAATTTATAAAATGAATTTTTAGAAAAAAAAACTGAATTAAAACAAGGCTGAAAAAGCACCTAAAAAAATAATGGGATACCCGGGTTCGAACCCGGGACCTCAAGGTTGGGAGATGGACATGGAACCGGTGAACCAAGGCATACAGCCGCGGTTATCATCGGTTCGTATTGAATTTAAACACAATCCCAAGGATTCCCCCCCAATCAAGAACCCTAGATCGGTATAAAACAAAATTGAACATCAGATTGATGTTGTTAATAAAATTAATATTAGGGCTTTTGATTAGCGAATGAAATCGAGTAATAAGATGTGTTTAATTTACCCGAAAGTTGTAAAGCACCACCGATTCGACTCGAAGAACAACCCGCGACTGCTATGAAGCTCGATTGTTGTTCAAACAACGACTATAGTTCAATTCGCTGCACAGATAGTGTCTAATGGACTCCAAGACGAAAAGCCCTCTATAAATTTCGAGTTTAGAACCGTTGAAGATGGTTTTTGAATTGTGGTAGGTCGCGAACGGGAGAGGACACTCGAATTCTATGTTTTTGTTTGTTTTAGGTGAAATTGAGAGTGGTAGTCGATTAGTGATGGATATTAGATGGTTCATGATAAGTTAATTCAATTATTATTGAGATTTAATGCCCGAACGGTTATAGGTTTATGATGCTACGGTTACTCACTCGATTGGGTATCATTCGGTGTTTAAACCCCAATTATTAACCGCATTAAGGTTCGAATTAAGTTCACGTACGATTCGAAACGGTTTTTGGGTCAAAATCGCGGCTAAAAGGGCCGTTTTGGCCTCGCCGGAGGCGCCGGCCTCCTTTCGCCGGAAATACGGGGAAACATGGGAAAAGGGTTGGGTTTTTAAAGACTTTACACAAATGGTCCCTGTGTTTTCAACAATTAACAACAGGAACTTAAAGTTTTGTTTTTAGTTTTAGCTAATTTACACTTTAAACCCTGAAGTTTTAAAATGTTATTATTTTATGCTAAAGCTAGTTAAATACAAGTTTTAAAATAATAACACTTATATTGTTTCTATTTTTTTTACAAGATTACTTTTAATATTATTATTATTAATCTTATTATTGTGATTATTATTGTTATTAATATTATTATCATTAATATTATTATTATCAGTGTCATTATTATAATAATAATAATAGTTATTATTTTATTTAAGCTTATTAACACCTTAAATTTTATAATAATAAGCAAACATTATAACACTTATAATGTTATTATTATTATATTAATTTGTTAATCACCAAATTAATTATTAAATATAACAAACCCCAAAGTTTCAAAATGGCATACAAGGTCCTTTTAAGATTTAACAAAGTTAACTTCTAAGTTAACAAAATTAAGAGATGTTACAGTCTCCCCAACTTAAAAGAATTTCGTCCCGAAAATAAAAATGAACTTAGATGAACAAAGGAATTATAATGAAAGGTAAGTGTACAACGGCCAGTGATAGACGTTTGATTACAGATGAGATGTTTCACTTCATGGAATCTTACAAGTCTCTTGATATAATGCATGCCAATTTGAATTCTTCCAGTGAAATATGAGACGCTTTGAATTTGGCATATGAAACGTTAGAAAACGATGACGAGTTACCCGTGGTATGTTAAACTTATAAGCCATAACGTCTAGAATGTAGTGATGTTTTCAAAATCAATAAAAGACCATCAATTGTAGGAAAGTTTGACCAATAGAGTTTAAGAATCCCAAACGTCACTATATAACGAAACGATCTTAACGCACATATTGTGAATATGTATTGCTCTTTTGACCAAACCGTCGGAGTAAGGATAATGCAAAGATTTTGGGATGAGTTCACAACGTTGGTTAGAAACATTGCTAATAGCAGAAAATGAATTGATCATCCATATTAATGATCGATGTTTTAACGACATACCACAGTATACGACTATTTGAGATAGATACAAGCCAATTTCTCGACCCGTTAACCCACATGAGTCAATATGAAATTTGTTAATCGGTCCATAATGCACCATTTGTCATTATGGCAGCTAAGATAAGAGGCACTTAGTGAATGACAAGTTAAACAGGAGATCCATAGGATCACGAATGTTAGGTCTTGTCATATGTGAAGGTAAGATACTTGGATACATACCCAGTTACGTCTTTTCCTTTATGCCAAACCCATGACTAGAAGTTACGAAGGTTTATGAACCTCCACATCACAATGTAAGTAATAACGAGTCTCGTTAGTCGAAACCAAGATAGAGTTTTAAAGATTTCCAAGGTTAAGGTTTCAAAAGTGATTCAAGAAGTAACGCAAACAATAAAACACGCATTTGTAACCATGTTTTGCAAGGTAACAAATTTCCAAATATAGATTGCATACGTAATTCATCAAACCCATAAGTACAGTCGAGAACATTCGTATGACTAGTAAGACATAACCACAAGTTGATAATGTCTTTATTTAGTAGAAAGATTGTTTAAGAAGACTACCATCACACAAGCATGTGTTGATGATATCTCAAAATGAAAGTTGATAATAGGGAATAAATGGTTCGATATAGCTAGATTAAATCAAAACATAAGAATAAGGGAAAGAAATCATTTTAAGAATTTAAATGCTCCAAGCTTGGAATCAACATCAACCTAGAGCGATCGGGTCTCCTTTCAAGTTCAGAGATCATGCTTTGGCTTGATAGGTCTAAACACTAACATTGTTTCACCCTGCAAGTTAGTACATGTTTCTCGTCACTTGATTACAAACTTGGTAAGTTGAAGATCAAGAAATGAGAATAGTCATCAAGGTGTGGTTTTCACTCCGAACTTGATGATGTCTTCTCAAGGTATGACCTCTAACTTACCAATCAAAAAGCTCAATCCCAACTCATTGTTGAGGATCCACAGAAATAAAACGAGGTAACTCACCATTAAGGTAAGGGACATCACTCATATCTTAACGGTGAAGTTTTACAAAAACAAAATATAACAAGATGAACTTCTTCATCAAAATCCAGAATTCACTCCTACTTTGATGAAGTCGTCTCATTTGAACAAATACAATTCATAAAGATGATATTATCATCAAGGTATGGAATTCACGCCTATCTTGATGATTGAATTTCATAATAGCAAGAAAACAATCGAAGATTGACATTTGTCACCAAAGTGCGGGTTTCAATCCTATTTTGGTGAGATCATGTCATTTGTGAAATGTCATTCCAAAGAAAATAATTGAAGTCAATCCTCAAGATAAGTTAATCACCCCAATCCAAAGGATGAAATTTCATAAAACACGCGATTGGAAACCTTTTGTCGAAACGAATAGAGAATCATCAAAGTAAGGGAATCACCCCTGTTTTGATGAGTTAGAATCATTTATGAGATACAAATGTTCTTAGTTATAGGTTGACTTACAAACTCTTGCATCTCCCATGGTGCAAACGGTATGAAGTTTGACATATCGGTGAAAAGAAAAATAATATCAATTAGAAATTCAGGAAATTTCAAGTTACATCACTGTAACAAAAGAGAAAATCATGCTTACGAGCTTAGGATCAAAGTTCGAGATAACAGAATTTGTTGTGGTGTTCAGATCTTGGATGGTTTCAATTGGGAAGATGAAATCAAGGGTAGGAATTATTCAACACCTCAATGAGATGTGAACATTCGATTCACAATCGAAAGGAAATACATGGACTTCTCAGGATATGAGGTCAACCATAGCCTTATTGAAGACACACGTACTTATAAGTGATCACTCATCTCAAGGGTTTCGAGTCAAGTAAATGGATTCAATGATCGAGTCAAGTCACCATTTACACTTTGCCTAGACAAAGTATCCCGAGATGTAGGAATTCCACCTATAGCATTGCATGTTCTTAGTTATGGGACACATCCTTAAGAAGACTTGAGAACCATAAGTAACGGTTTAAAGTTTTGAAGACCATTCGGTTCAGATTCCCAATATCTTTAGATATATTAAGAGTCATGTACACGTTGGTCAAGGTATAGAAATAGTTACATAAAACGCCCAACGTGTAACGATGTTTAAACGTAGGATTTGAAATGTAAGATGGGTTCAATATCAACAGGAACATTCTGTATGATAAGAATGAGAAGATATTAAAGCTTTGGTGATAAACCAGTTCATGGAATCAAGGATTTTTAAGCTACAAGAGGATGGTTCCATTTGGTAATGCATTACCATTTGGAATCGTTGATACGTCAAGGTAAATTTACCCATTTGCCTTAGAGATTCGTGTATATTGACCATAGTTTATCACTCATCCCAGAAATCCCCAGGTAAGCATAACTGGTCTCGCAATGAGATTTATACGATATGCTTGCCTTAGCCCGAAGGCCTTTTGCCAGGAAATTTAGAATACAGGTGTCTATGTGTCACACAAATTTCTTTGGTTCATAGAATCAAAACCTTGATGGGATTTTCATAGATTAGACATAGAGTCTAAGGAATTGAACCCAGATGATAAGTGTAGATTCCACATGTCGTTAAGAATAGGTTTAGGAAGTTTATTTGTCGGGGAGAATCAAAGAGTTAAAGTTAAGTTTAGGGAGACAAGTAACTAAGTTTTAAACATTATGCTAAGGCATCAAGTTGCACAAAAGGCATAACATTATGTAGCATGTAATCAATAAGTAAGCACAAAAGTATAATGATCTTTCTATGAGGTTCATGCAACTATAGTCTAGGTCACCATTTCTAATAACCTAAATCACTATAGTTATGGGCTCTGATACCAATTTGTCACACCCCAACCTTGACGGCGGAAACGTCGAGATATGAGGGTTACGATTGTTCACAGCCACATAACGCTATTTATTAAATCCAAATATATTAATCATAAGATTCAAGTATAACATTACAAGCAAAAGTTTCAACAAAGAATACATCATGTACAAATGCTACAAATAACATGATCATCCATTTTATCTCTAGGTCCAATCCTAGATGTGATAAGCTTCAAAGAGTAGAACACATACTTGAGGTATTCCTGAAACATGTTAAAAATAAAAGGTCAACATGAAAATGTTGGTGAGCATTCCATAGTTTTTAATACATATATTATATAAAAGATGGAAATTTGTAACACCCGAATATTTATTATTTTGAAGCCGGTGAAGAAAAAAAAAAGAAAAATAAAGTCCAAAAGTCGAGGGACCAAACTCGCCAACGAAGAAAAGTTGGGAAATGTGGTGATATTAGTAGGGAGAGGGCAGCCCACTCTCCCTACTAATATGCATCATAGGCATCATTAAGATGGCCAGAGAAAGGAGGTGAGCAACTCAGTTGTTGCAACAGACTCGGACAACGCGTTATTGTGAAGTTGCCATGAGGCGAGCAACCCTATGGTTGCAAGAGACTCGGAAAGCATGCTATCGTTAAAACTGGAAATTGGGGTGAGCAACTTTATGGTTGCAACAGACTCGGTTAGCGCGAAGTCGTTGGGATTGTTAATGAGGTGAGCGACCCTGTTGTCGCAACAGACTCGAAGGAACGAACGTATAAAGGAACAAAAGATTACGTATGAAAGAACGAAGTATGAATGAACGAATGAATGAATGAAGAAGATAATAATGATATTATCTATGTGTACGTAGGATGTGTGATCATGTAAAAGTAACGAATGGTTTTATATGAAAGTAAAGTATGTTTTGTAATAAAACTAGAACTCACTCAGCAACGCTGACTTTTTATATGTTTTCCAGTTGGCAGGTAATGTTTGCTGAGGATGGCACACCGTGAAGCTACTCAGCTCTTTTGGGATGGCATTCTTTTGATTAATGTTTTTGCATTGTAATGCGAACAAGCTATTTTGTAATGAATGTTGTATTAACTTGCAAAAGCATTTACATGGAAATGAAAGTTTGTTTCAGTTTTCCGCTGCGATTTATTAAATACAAATGTAATTATACGTTTTATGTGCGACGAGAACCCAGCTGTAAGCGTCCCGGGAACGGGGCCTTACACAATTCAAGTCATAAGTTAGTGAATAAAGTGATTAGGGATGTTATGAACAATGCAACAACCAAGCCTCGACAAAGTTTTACAAGTCTCAAATGTTTACAAGATTATACGATCAGCTAAGTGTACTTGGATCAACCAAAGTGGGCTTGTCTTGCCCATAGATCTATGACTTCGTGGACGAAACCTATATAAGGGGGTGGACTTGTAACACCCGGTTATTTTTCTAAAAGACAAGAAATTAAGAATAAAAGAAAGAAAAGCTATAAGGTCCAAGTGGAGGGACCAAAAGTGTCCAAAAGGACAAAACTTTGAAAAGTTGGTGTAAAGGTGGGCATGGCCGCCCACCCTCACTTCACATCAACATCTTCCTTGGCTTTAGAGATAGAAAGACAAAAGGAGAGCAGAAACTCTCGGCTTGTGGAGGAAGAAGAAGAAGTGTAGTACATGCCCCCAAACAGAAGGCCATGCGCCTAGATAACGCTCATGCACCTGAAAATGCCTTAGAAAGAATTAAGTGTAGTACATGCGCCCAAACAGTAGCCCATGTGCCTAAGATTACCTTAGAAATGATTAATTACAGCCCATGCGCCTGAACAGTGGCCCATGCATCTAGAAATGTTAGCTGGACGACTAAGTAAAGGCCCATGCGCCCTAATAGTGCCCATGCGCCCAAGTGGCTCATGCGCCTAAGTGTCCATGCGCCTGAATTACTCATGCGTCTAAGTGTTCATAGGCACAAATAGTGCCCATGCGCCTGAATAGTTCATGCGCCTAAAGTGAAAATGCTTAAGTGTTGGCTGATACGCCTACATAGTGATGAAACGCCCGAACAGGGCTCATCCACCCAAATAGTTCCCATGCGCCTAAGACTTAGAAATTTTTACAGAATTTTCTAAGAGTCTGTGCCTTAGGGTTTTGACCGAGGTTGACTAAGGGCTTATTGATGATGTTGTTTCATGCATGATATGATTGTTTATGATTGTTCCTTATTATTGTTATTGCTATTATTATTATTACTTATAGTATGTGACTTTACGTGGTATGTTATTATCGTAACGTAAAGTATATCGTAATAATAAAGTGAAAGAGCAATAAAGAAAAGAAGAGGAATATTAATGAAAATGTTAACAAGTCTTGCAAGCTTACAGGAAGTACACGACCATGTTGTCGTTAGCTCAACTGTGTTGCGGGTTAGCTACCCTATTATACACACAGGGTCAATCAATTGAGATTGCCAGGACCTTTGCAGCGTGTCTGGGTGATTGGTTTGGCCTTGTACATAGTACACAGAACCCTTTCGAGGGATACAGTTGACCCTTTCGGGGGATACAGTTGACCCTTTCGGGGGATACAGTTGACCCTTTCGGGGGATACAGTTGACCCTTTCGGGGGATACAGTTGACCCTTTCGGGGGATATAGTTGACCCTTTCAGGGGATACAGTTGACCCTTTCGAGGGATACAGTTGACCCTTTCAGGGGATATAGTTGACCCTTTTGAGGGATACAGTTGACCCTTTCGAGGGATATAGATGGCCCATCACCCGTTTTCCATCGCGCATATAGTTGGGGTATTGCTCACTAGTCCATACAGAAAGTGAACATAAAGATAAAAGTTTATAGAACAGACAAGGCCTACAGTAAAGAAAACGAACAATATTTGTTCATATAGTTGATGCGTGCTCGCATATACAGTACAGAGTTGTATTTTACAGAAAAGAGTATTTTCATATACAACATATAGAAAGTATTTTATTACTTATAAAACTAGAGCTCACTCAGCAACGCTGACTGTTATACATTTTCAGTTGGCAGGTAATTATTGCTGAGGATGGCACGAGGGTGAAGCTACTCGGCAGGAAAAGTCTGACATCCATTCGTACTCTGTGTTGCTGTTGTTTTGTAATGCATATAAACAAGTCTTTTGTGATTAGTTAAACGTTGATGTATTGCTCAACAACAGTGGTTTAAATGAAATGAATGGATTTTGATAAATTATTTCCGCTGCTTAAGTTTGTTTAATCGTAATGTTTAATGTTTTAATCGCTATGATTGACCAAATGTGAGGTTTCCGGGAACGGGGCCTTACACCTGATTTCTCTAAAAAAAATTTAGTTTCTATATGAGTTATTCCTTTCAGATTCTTTTCCATTTTATGTAAGATTCGTATGAATCTTTTATTTGTTTACTGTAATCATACGAAGTTGATTAATTATTTTGTAATCAAAAGTGATGAATTCGGTATTTCTGTCTTCTGATGGGGATTTTTCGAATTCAAGCAAGGAAATAGTTAATTCCATTGTTTCTTCGATAATTGAACATGGTAATTGTTCGATTCAAGTTTCGACTTTCGATGAATCGTTAATTTGTCCTAATAAACATAAGGATATTATGCATGTTGATGCAGAAGATGAAGATAAAGGTATGTATTATATGATTCATATAGTTATTTACATATATGTACCCATGAAAATTCGTTCTATTTTTTGTATTTGATCTTTGTTATTCCGGTTCATTACATATATGTACATACGAGCATAATGGTTATATGTTTGTATTAATTCTTCAGTTGTTTGCACTGTGATTAATTTATTAATTATTGTATTAATTTGAATGTTCCTTATGTTCATATATTATCTGTATGATTTATGTTTGTTATATGAAGTTCCATTTCTTTAAATTTTATGTTAGAAATATAAAATTTTTTAAATTGTGTTATAATATAGACTTTAAATTACGAGTAATATTATTTTTTATTAAAAATTTTGGTCATTCGTTTTATGTAAACATGTATATATTTGAACACATTATAGGTTGTTACTGTTAAGTATGTTCATTTTTATTGTTTTCATAGGATAGATACATATATGTGCCAATATGTGTGTGGTAAGTGTTGTATGATTTATGATGAAGCAGATAACCCTGATGATATACATTCAAACGATAACCAGCCTCTGGGAAATTTTAATGACGCTGTATATTGTATGGAGTTGAAAATGAAGGTAATTTTTAATGTTTGTTTTAAAAGATTTATTACTATTGCTAAATCAATTTTTTTCAATTTGATTGATATGTTGTCTTTTTGCAGGTTCAATGCGCAGCAGTCTATATCAATCACTTAATGGTTCTAAGTACTGGACTCCCATTGTATCCATAGATCATAACCTGTTGTTGGATCTAGGTTTCATAACTGGTATGACGCAAGAAGGATGTACGAGTCGTACGCGGAGATTTCCGGATTCAGTACTCGGCTGGGTAATTTAAAAAAGAAAGATGGTGTCATTACACATAGATATATTTTGTGTAACAAGGCTGGGATACCTAATGGGAAGGTAAAGTTTGTCCGTCGAAGAAAATTTAAAGTTTGTGATTGTAGTGCTTGTATAAAATTCAAAGCTATTGAAGGCACCGAAGGATTTGAAGTTTATGGGTTTATTGAGACTTGTAATCATGGGTTGGTGAACTCGGATAATATAGACCTGGCAAAAAAGAAGCGTAGGTTAGAATTTGTTGACAAGGAGTACATTGCTAAATGTCATTTGGCTAGTGTGGGTCCTTCAAAAGCTCATAGGCTGCAAGTTGCATTAAAGGGAGGTCATCATATGGTTCGTGGGACCAAGACTGATTATAAGAATTTTAGTAGGGATATAGCCAATTATATAGGTGATAGTGACAGACAGTTCTTCATAGATAGGATGGAATAACGAGTGTTATACCAAAACAATTTCACATTCAAATTTTTAGCTGTTGGCGATGAAATTCACCATTTGTTTTGGGCAAATGAGGTGTCAAAGATAAATTATAATGCATTTGGTGATGTTTTAGCATTTGACGCGACATACCAGAAGAACAAGTATGTCGTTTAATTATATTTTTTTTACAATTTAAATTTTTTTAAACATTTATCATTTTACGCAGGTATAATATGACTTTTGTGCCAATTAGTGGGGTTTATCATCATAAAAGTTGTGTAACTTTTGGTGCGGCACTGTTGTACGATCAAACGATTGAATCATATACTTGGATGCTCATATGTTTTTTGGATGCTCATAACCACAAACAACCTTTGCTAGTTTTAGCAGACCAAAACGCTGCCATGAAACAGGCAGTTAATAATGTCCAGGACCAATCAATTCACAGACTTTGTATGTGGCATATCACGAATAAGCTACCGTGCAAGGTGTGCTATGAATCATGGTACTTGACTTGTAAGGCCCCATTCCCGGGACGCTTACAGCTGGTCTATCATCGCACATAAAACATATATTTACATTTTTCTTAAATAAACATCACAGCGGAAACATTTAAAAATGACATTTCATTTCATTATAAAGGCTTTTGCAAAACAATACATTGTTAACCAATTACAAAATACACTGTTGCAATACATCACAAAAGAATTATATAAATGGATGCCATCCAAAAGAGCCGAGTAGTCGCCCCGTGCCATCCTCAGCAACCGTTACCTGTCAATTGGAAACACATAAAAGTCAGCGTTGTTGAGTGAGTTCTAGTTTTATAACAAAACATACTTTGCTTTCGTTAAAACCATTCTTTACTTTCATGCGATCATACATCATACGTACACATAGATAATATCATTATTATCTTCAACATTCATTCATTCATCATTACATCTTTTCTTTCTATCAACCGTGAACTTTACCCTTCATTCTCCTAGTACTGGGCTGAAGCCTATCATAGGCCTTCCATTACGGTGCACAACACCTCCTAGCCACAGTACCTAAGATAAAGTTTAGGTGTACTATTGTCATGTGCTATGCCCTTTCATCCGTTGGTACTGGGCCGAAGCCTATCATAGACCGTCCATTACGGTGCACAGCACCTCCTGGCCACAGTACCTAAGATAAAGTTCAGGCGTATCATTGTCATGTGCTATGCCCTTCCGTCCGTTGGTACTGGGCCGAAGCCTATCATAGACCTTCCATTATGGTGCACAACACCTCATGGCCACAGTACCAAAGGAAAGCAACAATGGTTCCATACAAATGGTTAATCACAAAGAAAGACCCCGATGTGCATCCTTCTGGGGTAGCGAACCCGTACATCGTTGGGCTAACACCTTACAAAGGGGCGTGTCCCGACATACAAGGCTTGCAAGACTTTCATTACTTTCATCATTCATAAATGCATGCATTCATCATGTTCCTCTTTTCATTATTTTTCACTTTACTTTACATAATACTTTCATTTCATTCATTAACATTCAACGTAAAGCCATGAGAAAGATAAGCATACATAATAAGGAACATCAACATACACAGTCATCATCATCATACAGGGCAACATCATACATACATAATATACATCATGCATAAACATACAACATCATCATCATGCCCAACATAACCTCTATGATCTAAAAAGTCATCTTACATGAACTTACGGGAACCTCCCACGTCAAAACTTACATCTGCACTTTCCCCTGAAAATCAATATTTAAACTACGCTTTCCTCGGGTACCCCAGCCCTATTTGGACATATGGGCACCTATGCGATTGGACACCCATGAGAATGGACCTAATGCCGATGGACTCAATGCGGATGAGTCCCATGCGAATAGAACTAATAAGATTGGACCAATGCGAATGAACACCCATGCGAATGGACCTAATGCGGATGGACTTAATGTGGATGAGTCCCATGTGAATGGAACTAATCCGGATGAACACTTATGCGAATGAAACTAATGCGGATGAGAACTTATGCGAATGGGCCCTCAGTTGCATGACTCCCCAGGAGACTGGCCCCCAATCGTACAAATGAATCCTCAGTCATGCGAATGAACCCTCAACGTGCGAATGAACCCTCAATCATGCGAATGAACCTCAATCGCACCTCAATCGGCTGTATGGCCTCCATTTGGTCGGCTAGCCCTAGTTGATGTAGAATGTAGTTCATCCCGAACACAATCTGCCATTTTCGACCTCCAAGCTCATCCAAACCCATTCTAAGCCCAAATCAACCATCCTAAACCTTAAGAATGCATACCACAACACCATTCAAGCACACACAAGCCTAGAAACAAACTCTAAACGCATCACACGCAAACACATACAAAACGGTTTTCAGATGTGTTCTAGCCCCAAAACCGACCAAAACGTTTAAAAGAGGGGTCCTAGAACTCACACAAACCACACCAAGAAGTAGAGATTCGTTTGGACCCGCTACACGACGATTTTGCACTCTTGAATCCACCCGAACCAACCTTTTTCTTCTTTTCTCCCTTTTCTCTCTTCTTTCTCTCTATGTTGCAGAATTTTGGAGATGTGGGGAGGGTGTGGGCTGCCCTCCCCTCTTATTCTCCTTCTCTTCCGAACTTTCTCGCGGTGGCGAGTTTGGTCCCTCGACTTTGGACTTTATTTCTTTTTCTTCCTTCGTCGGCTTCATAATAAGTAACCGGGTGTTACAAGTCCACCCCCCCTTAAATAGGTTTCGTCCCCGAAACTTATTATTATATCAAACAAACGTGGGTAAAGCCGCCTCATTTCTTCTTTAGTCTCCATGTAGACTCGGATCCCTTCCTATGCTTCCACTGTACACGCACAAGAGGAACCACTTTATTTCGCAGCCTCTTCTCTTTTCGATTGGTGATTGCCACTAGTTGCTCCATATAATTGAGCCGTTCGTCTAATTTGATATCCTCCAGTGGAAGAATCATACCTTCATCTGCCAAGCACTTTCTCAGATGAGATACATGCAATGTCAGGTGAATTCCACTTAACTCATCTGGTAACTCCAGTCTATAGGCTACCTCTCCTACTCGAGCAATAATTCGGAAAGGGCCTATGTACCTCGGGCTCAAATTGCCCCGCTTTCGGAAACGAATGATACCCTTCTAAGGTAAGACCTTCAATATAACCCGGTCACCCACCTGGAACTCAATCGGCCTGCGTCGTTTATCAGCATACGACTTCTATCTATCTTTGGCTGTCTTCATGAAGGCCTTGATCTTTTCAAGCTTCTCAATTGTAGCCTCAATTACCTCGACGCTCCTTAACTCCTTCTGACCAATGTCACCCCAACAGACGGGTGTTCTGCATCTCCTACCATATAGCATCTCATAAGGTGGCATACCAATGCTGGCATGATAACTGTTGTTGTATGAGAATTCAGCTAATGGTAAGTGGTCATCCCAGCTTCCCCCAAAATCAATCATACATGCCCGAAGCATGTCCTCTAATGTTTAAATGGCCCTTTCTGACTGACCATCGGTCTGGGGATGATAAACCGTGCTAATATGTAACCTCGTCCCCATGGCGTCGTGGAATTTCTTCTAGAATTTGAATGTAAACCGGGTGTCACGATCAGATATAATAGACACCGACACACCATGACAAGTTACAATTTCCTTGATAAACAGATCAGCCAACCTCTCAGATGAATATGTCTCGCGGATCGGTAGGAAGTGAGCACCCTTCGTCAAGCGGTCAACAATCACCCATATAGCATCATACCCTTTCGGAGTATGCAACAGCTTCGTAATAAAATCCATGGTGATGTGCTCCCACTTCCATTCCGATATATCCAAAGGTTGGATCTTCTCATATGGTTTCTGATGCTCGACCTTCACCTGTAGTCAAGTAAGGCATTTACTTACATACTCCACCACGTCACGTTTCATACCCAGCCACCAATAATCCTTCTTCATGTCTTGATACATCTTTGTGGCACCGGGATGAATGGAGTATCGAGTCTTGTGAGCTTCATCCAAAATCTTCACCCGTAGATCCCCAAAACGAGGAATCCACACTCGTCCAAATCGGGTTTTAACACCAAGTTTTTTTCACCCAACTCCACAACCAGACCTCTCATTCTTTCAGAGTTAAGATGATCTTCTTTCAATGCCTCATCTTGAAACTCTTTGACTTACTTCATCACATCTGAGGTCATGATCAACTAATAGGCTTTCACCGGAATTGGCTCGGGCCTCTCTTTTCGACTAAGGGCGTCCGCCAGCACATTGGCTTTGCCCGGATGGTAATGGATCTCACAATCGTAGTCCTTTATAAGCTCTAACCATCGTCTCTGCCACATGTTCAGATCTTTCTGCTCAAAGAAGTACTTCAAGCTCTTGTGGTCAGTGAAAATGGTGCACTTCGTCCCGTAAAGATAGTGCCTCCAAATCTTTAGCGCAAAGACCACAACTGCTAGCTCCAAGTCATGAGTAGGGTAGTTGACCTCATGAACCTTCAACTATTGGGATGCATAGGCTATAACCTTTCCTTTCTGCATTAACACACACCCCAACCCCAAGTAAGAAGCATGAGAATAAACCACCAGATCTTCACTTCCATCGGGTAATGACAGAACAGGAGCTTGAGACAACCACGCCTTCAATTCTTCGAACGCCTCCTCTTGAGCTTGACCCCATACAAATTTAACATCTTTTCGGGTCAACTTGGTTAGTGGAGAAGCGATCTCAAAAAAGTCTTGGATAAATCTTCTATAGTAGCCCGCCAAACCCAAGAAATTACGAATCTCGGATGGCGTCTTCGGAGACTTCCATTGCATCACCGCCTCTACCTTTGCCGGGTCCACCATAATCTCGTCAGGATTTACCACGTGACCCAAGAACTAAACTTCGCGCAACCAGATGGCGCACTTAGAGAACTTGGCGTACAACTTCTCCCTTCTCAGTGTCTCCAAAACCTCTCGAATGTGGCCGGCATGCTCAATCTCGCTCTTCGAAGAAATCAGAATATCATCAATAAACATAATCACTGATTTATCCAACATCGGTCGACACACTCGATTCATCAGATCCATAAAAGCAGCTGGCGCATTGGTCAAACCAAAAGACATGACAAGAAACTCGTAGTGACCATAACACATGCAGAAAGCTGTTTTAGGAACATCCTGCTCTTTCACTTTCAACTGATGGTAACCAGATCGAAGGTCTATCTTGGAAAACCAACTGGCACCTTGAAGCTGATCGAACAAATCATCTATTCTAGGTAACGGGTATCAATTCTTCACCATCAACTTGTTTAGCTCGCGGTAGTCAACGCACATCCTCATACTACCGTCTTTCTTCTTCACAACAGGACCGAAGCACCCCAAGGAGAGATACTCGGTCTAATGAACCCCTTATCAAGCAGCTCTTGCAACTGCTCCATCAACTCTTTCATTTCCGTCGGAGCCAACCGATACGGTGCCTTGGCAACAGGTTGGGCACCCGGTATTAGATCGATCTGAAACTCGATCTCTCTGTCAGGTGGCACTCTTGGTAAGTCTTCTGGGAACACGTCTGGAAAGTCACACACAACCGGTACATCGGATAGTTGTGGTGTTGGCGTATCCACATCCTTTACATAAGCTAAGTAGGCGCTACATCCACGCCTCATACACTTTCCCGCCACCGCCATTGAGATTGCTTTCGGGATCGTAGTAACCCGATCACCATAAACCGTCACCGAACCACCATCAGGCGCTGTCAGACAAATCATCTTCTTGAGACACATAATGTTCACCTCGTAATCCGCCAACCAATCCATCCTAAGAACCAAATCGAAACCACCTAAGGTCATCACGAACGGTCTAACAGGAAAGTTATGACCTTCTAGTTCCATATCACAATCCTCTATCATCTTAGAAATCCTTGTAGACTTACCTATGGCAGTTTCTACATCAAGGGGCGCATCAACACGTCTACTACTAACAGGCAGCTTGGCACAGAAAGCAGCATAAATAAAACTTTTACTGGCACCCGAATCAAATAACACAGAAGCTACAGTTTGGTTCACCGGAAACATACTGGACACGACATCAGGATCCGTCCTAGCTTCCTCCTGTGTCATAGTGAATGCCCTGGCACTCGCCCTCGGCCCTTCACTCCCTGTCTTCTTCGCCCCGGAACCCCCAGCCCTTGGCTTCTTACAGTCCCTACTCGTGTGACCCTCTTCACCACAGTTAAAGCACCGGACCATACAACAGTCCCTTGCTATATGCCCCATCTTCCCACATTTGAAGCACAAGTTCAACCCCAGCCTGCACTCCCCACTATGCTCTTTTCCGAACCTACCACACTTCCTCAAGCCCGCACCTGATGTGACCACACGACGGTCGTCCACCCGGGCCTTCTTGTTACCCGTCGAGGCATCACCCCGACCAAACCTCTTCCCATTCTAGTTTCGATCGCCACCACCCTTCCTGCCACTTTCAACCATCCCCACCATGGCCCTCTCATCGTATAGTCTCCCCGCCAAATCCACTGCCGACCTAAACGTGCTTGGTCAGGCAGCGATCATGTGCCTACGGATATCCGCTGGCAAGCCCTAAATGTATCTTTTAATCTTTCATGACAAAGGCGTCACTTGGTCCGGCATTAGACCTGCTATCTCATTGAACTTGGTGGTGTACTGTTGATGTGTCATTGTTCCCGCCTCTAGCTGCAGGAATTCTCTCTCAACTTGATCCATTTCTCTATGAGGAAAGAACTCCTCAATCGCCAACTTCTTCAGTTCAGACCATCTCATCCTCCTGATTTCCCGACTACCCTGGGCTTGGACTATGTTGTCCCACCAGCACAGAGCCGAGTCCACGAAAGAGTGGGCATCAAACTTTACTTTTTGGTCCTTCCGGCACTCGCTGATATTCAATACAGCTTCCATTTCTCTCACCCACCGGTGAGCAGCAGCAACATTGCGGTTTCCATCAAAAGTAGGGGGCTTGCATCGTTGAAATGCCCCATAGTTACAGCCTCGTACCGCCTCTGGTACAGGCTCCTCTTCTTCCTCTTCATCATCAGATAGAACCGTTTCAGGTTCTGGTTGCTCCCATCCTCCCGAGGACCTATTCCTCTATTTCCTTTCCCTTTCCCGTACCGTCTTGATAACTTCGGTCACTACAGACGGTAAGATTGTCTGCATGACCTGGTGAACTTCCTCAACAACATCCTCTTTTACTGAGGCTCTCAAGTTAGCACTCTCATTGCCACCCTCCGGATGAGGGGTCTCGGGTTCTTCATGAACCACCTTTTCCATTCTGGGTCTTCCTCTCTTGGGTTGCGGCTCAGCACCAAGCCCATCACGACCACCACCACAAGAGGCATTCGAAGATCTACCACCGGCCATTCACACGCACACTGAAAGAGTAAAACACCAACACAGTCATTCAAGGGAACAACTCAGTTTATGTCAAGTATAGTAAGTCCCTAATTACAGTGGCCAATTGTGATTAGCCACTTACTTTACTCTTTATACCCCAAGCATTACCTATCCTGACTACATCAGTATCTAAATCTACGAGCACCCCATAAAGCACATAACATGTGCACATAATACCGGTAACATTACGAAAATACCTGATGGCATGCAGCTACTCAGATTGGCATCCCTACCCTTTCCGTCCCATTCTCAGTTTAAGTTAAGGTTACCCATTTCACTTAAACTTTGGCTCTGATACCAACTTGACTTGTAAGGCCCCGTTCCTGGACGCTTACAGCTGGTCAATCATCGCACATAAAACATATATTTGCATTTGTCTTAAATAAACATCGTAGCGAAGACATTTAAAAATGACATTTCATTTCATTATAAAGGCTTTTGCAAAACAATACATCATTAACCAGTTACAAAATACATTGTTGCATACATCACAAAAGCATTATATAAATGGATGCCATCCAAAAGAGCTGAGTAGCCACCCCGTGCCATCCTCAGCAACCGTTCCGGCCAACTTGAAACACATAAAAGTCAGTGTTGCTGAGTGAGTTCTTGTTTTTTAACAAAACATACTTTGCTTTCATTAAAACCGTTCTTTACTTTCATGCGATCATACATCATACGTACACATAGATAATATCATTATTATCTTCATCATTCATTCGTTCATTATTAGATCTTTTCTTTCCATCAACCATGAACTTTACCCTTCATTCTCCTAGTACTGGGCCGAAGCCTATCATAGGCCTTCCATTACGATGCACGACACCTCTTGGCCACAGTACCTAAGATAAAGTTCAGGCGTACCATTGTCATGTGCTATGCCCTTCCGTCCATTGGTACTGGGCCAAAGCTTATCATAGACCTTCCATTACGGTGCACAGCACCTTCTGGCCACAGTACCTAAGATAAAGTTCAGGCGTACCATTATCATGTGCTATGCCCTTCCGTCCATTGGTACTGGGCCGAAGCCTATCATAGACCTTCCATTACGGTGCACAACACCTCATGGCCACAGTACCGAAGGCAAGCAACAATTGTTCCATACAAATGGTTAATCACAAGAAAGACCCTGATGTGCATCTTTCTGGGGTAGCGAACCCGCACACCATTGGGCTAACACCTTACAAAGGGGCGTGTCCCGACATACAAGGCTTGCAAGACTTTCATTACTTTCATCATTCATTAATGCAGGCATTCATCATGTTCCTCTTTTCATTATCTTTCACTTTACGTTACATAATACTTTCATTTCATTCATTAACATTCAATGTAAAGCCACGAGAAAGATAACATACATAATAAGGAACATCAACATACACAGTCATTATCATCATACAGGGTAACATCATACATACATAACATGCATCATGCATAAACATGCAACCTTATCATCATGCCTAACATAACCTCTATGATCTCAAAAGTCATCTTACATGAACTTACGGGAACCTCCCACGTCAAAACTTACATCTGCACTTTCCCCCGAAAGTCAGTAATTAAACTACGCTTTCCTCGAGTACACCAGCCCTATTTGGACATACGGGCACCCTTCAGTCGCATGGCCTCCAAGCGATTAAACATCATGCGATTGGACCAATGCGGATGAACACCTATGCGAGTGAACACCCATGCGAATGGACCTAATGCGGATGGACTCAATGCGGATGAGTCCCATGCGAATGGAACTAATGCGGAGAACACTTATGCGAATGAAACTAATGCGGATGAGAACTTATGCGAATGGGCCCTCAGTCGTGCGAATGAATCCTCAGTCCTGCGAATGAACCCTCAATCGTGCGAATGAACCATCAGTCATGCGAATGAACCCTCAATCGTGAGAATGAACCCTCAATCATGCGAATGAACCTCAATCGCACCTCAATCAGCCGTATGGCCTCCATTCGGTCGCCTAGCCCTAGTTGATGTAGAATGTAGTTCATCCCGAACACAATCTGCCATTTTCGACCTCCAAGCTCATCCAAACCCATTCTAAATCCAAATCAACCATCCTAAACCTTAGGAATGCATACCACAACACCATTCAAGCACACACAAACCCGGAAACAAACTTCAAACGCATCACACGCAAACACATACAAATGGGTCAAACACACTCACATACAAAACGGGTTTTTAGATGTGTTCCAGCCCCAAAACCGACCAAAAACATTTAAAAGAGGGGTCCTCAAACTCACACAAACCACACCAAGAAGTAGAGCTTCATTTGGACTCGCTACAAGACGATTTTGCACTCTTGAATCAACCCGAACCAACCTTTTTCTTCTTTTCTCCTTTTCTCTCTTCTTTCTCTCTATGTTACAAAATTTTGGAGATGTGGGGAGGGTGTGGGCTGCCCTCCCCTCTTATTCTCCTTCTCTTCCGAACTTTCTCGCGGTGGCGAGTTTGGTCCCTCGACTTTGGACTTTATTTCTTTTTCTTCCTTCGTCGGCTTCATAATAAGTAACCGGGTGTTACAAGTCCACCCTCCCTTAAATAGGTTTCATCCCCGAAACCTGTTATTCCTCGAACAAACGTGGGTAAAGCCGCCTCATTTTTTCTTTAGTCTCCACGTAGACTCGGATCCCTTCCTATGCTTCCACTGTACAGCACAAGAGGAACCACTTTATTTCGCAGCCGCTTCTCTTTTCGATTGGTGATTGCCACTGGTTGCTCCATATAAGCCGTTCGTCTACTTCGTATCCTGCAGTGGAACAATCATACCTTCATCTGTCAGGCACTTTCTCAGATGAGATACATGCAATGTCGGGTGAATTCCACTTAACTCATCTGGTAACTCCAGTCTATAGGCTACCTCTCCTTCTCAAGAAATGATTCAGAAAGGGCCTATGTACCTCGGCCTCAACTTGCCCCACTTTCGGAAACGAATGATACCCTTGCAATGTCAGTCATTTACTGAACAACACATATATCCGCATATCCATACACAAGCTTGTATGGAATGTTTATCTACATCCATCCACCTTTAAGTTTAGATGGAAGTTATTAATGGAGAAGTATGAACTTCAAGATCACAAATGGCTATCTGATATGTTTTCAATAAGGGAACAGTGGGTGCTTGGATATTTCAAGGACATTCCAATGTGTTGTTTGATGAAAACAACTTCGAGATGTGAAAGCTCAAACTCATATTCCAATGTTAATTCTAGTCCATCAAACAACCTTGTTTAGTTACTATTGTGTTTTGACAATACTCTAGACGGTCAAAGATACAATCAACATGTTCTTGAATTCAACACCACTACTACTGTTCCTAACTTCCTAACAAGTTTACTAATAGAATGTCATGCTTCTAAGATATACACACGGAACATTTTCCTGGAGGTGCAGAAAGAGATAAAAAAGTGTCAGATTTTATGCTACATTGTAAACCGTGAGGTAGACGGTGAAATTATAAACTATATTATCGCATATCAAGACAATTGGTCTGATGTTCTTAATGAATTTAGGGTATATAAGTGTTCCTTTTGATTTTATTAGTTAACATTTTCTCAAATATATATTTCATATTTATATGTACATATATGTACCAAATCAAGTTTTAAGATATTTTTTTGTTGATTTTTCTACGCAATATTGGTGAATTTAATTATTATTTTAGCATTTCCTAAATTTTCAGTGTTGACGTAATTATATACCAATATTAAACTAAGTAGATGTTCAAAACTTTAGGCTGCATCTAAGTTGTATCAACATTCACATGCGCATCAGTTTGTTTTGTGTGTATTTATATAATTTTAATTGGTGAGAAAATATGTGTTTTCTAACAATTTCATTCTCAACCTTCTATATTTAATTTTTATAGGTTTCCATTAATTCGTCGGATAATTCAGTTTCATGTGATTGCATGTCATTCACGCGTGTTGGATATTTATGCAGACATGTGTTTTGTGTATTCAGACATCATAAGATTGAAAAAATTCCCAATCAATATATTCATGGACAATGGCGGAAGGATGCGCTACCGAAACAGGTGTTTAGTATGGAATATAGATATTGTGTTGACCGTTCCGAAAATTCTTTAATTAGAGCTCGTGTGATGGACAACATGCAGCAATGTGTTGATAGGTTGAGGTTGAATACAGAAAAGCTAAAATGGATTGATCAGCATATTCAACAGCTGAAGACAGATATTTTTCACGAGTTTCCAATTGATCCCTCCTACAACAAAAAAAGTGTATTTGAAGAGGTATTACATCAACCTCAACCAAGTAAAGTACTATACAAACCACCTAGTGGAATAAAGAACAAAGGTTGTGGGAGGAATAGGCGTTTAATTGGTCCTGGTGAAAAGGCAAAGTCTAAAAGAAAGAAGCCTAAAAGATTTTGTAATTTTTGTCGGAAATATGTTCTTGGTCATGACTCTCGCAATTGTCCTGATAAATTAAAATTAGCAAATAAGGAGTGTCAAGAAATTATACAAGAAGATGTCGAATCATCGGATCAGTCATCAGATTACAATTCGATAAAAAATGATAGTGATGATAGGAAAGATCAAGATCATTCCGAAGAGGATGAACCATAATAGTATTTTAATTTGTTCTTGATTTATTAATAATTGTAAGTTAGTCAATGTCATTTTTTAAAACTATGCACATCTTATAAATTTACATACATTTTTATTCGAGCCTTTTATGTATTGGTTATAATTTACAAATTTTATGATAAAGTAATAATTATTAATGAATGTGTGCATATATGAACCATCTACTTCTACTAATTGAAGACTCGGCGTATATATTCAATAATTATCAATAAAGAATGGTATGTATATATATATTGGACATTTGTTAAAACATAACACTTCTTTGTTCATATATGTAACATTACTAAATATGTCATTTTTTAATTTTTGCATACAATAGTGCTTCTCGAAACAAACTGAACAATTCAAAATAAATACTTAATTTTGGATACAAATGCATATATATATATATGTAACATCACAGTTCAAATGTGTACCGCTTGTAACATCATGTATAAAGTGGGAACTAAATATTAATTAAGATAACATAGCAACCAAACATATTCATAGCTTGAACAACATAATGTACAATCTTCAACAAGAATTTGTCAAATTTTAAAAGATTCTAGATAACATAGTCCAATCTATTATACTTCTTAAATTTACGAAGAACAAAATTAATTAAAGCAAATTAGGTTATAGTCACCCTTAAAACACTATCATAGCATTTCATATCTTCCTTTTTGACTCTTGATCCAAATCTTCAGATTCCTTCATCATCTTCTCCTTATAGATATTAACACCTGATGTAAGGATTTTATAAGCGTATTTTTTCCGCAAATTCCTGATTTTTATCTTCATCTTGTTTTCTTCACTTGGAAAACCACAATCCTAATTCTTAACATGTCTTCCCATGAACGTTTCCATATGTCACATTATGAATACACCACAATCGATCCCGTTCTTTGTCGTCGTCCAACTTATTTTTAACTTCTCATGTTTTGCTGCTTTGACTTATCTCCATTTTGGATGTCCCAACGATCTCAAATACGCAACGACAATATGTTTCTGTCATTTAAAAGGAAAACGATATGTCAAAATCTCGTTTTATCTTTTTTCTAAGTAGTAATTATAAAATATAATATGTCAGCATCAAACAACTTACCACTTTATATGATGTTCCTTTATTGTTGTAGGAAGGATCATCATCTAATCTTATCAAACTTTGATCATCACATGTATTGTCAATCAAGGTAATGGCTGGGTGTTTAAACTCAAAACATATCAAGTAAAAATAATTCTTTTCCAAAATAGAAAAGAATAGAATGTCACAGTTTTTTAAATCAACAACACCATCATTTCCTTCTAAGAAGTTTTCAAAATTTGACTTAAAATGGGTTAAACGTTCCTCATAAGTTTCTATTGTGCTATCAATTATCCACCCAAGCTGTAAAAATAATATAACAATGTTAGACAGGTTATTAGATGAGATATTCTTTAATATTAAAGAGCTCTTTCACATTGTAAGAGTAGTTATGTTAGGTTGTTCATATATGTATCAGATTATTCATAATAAGAAATATGCTTACAAATGGATTAATCCCGATGAATATATGATAAGGTGAGCTTGGGCTTCTAACTTTCTCATCATGGTTTAACACTTTTGCCCAGCAATCAATCACATCATTATATATTTGTTGCCCAGGTGTTAAGCTAATAAGATGGTACAATGTTGTTCCACCCCAATTCTTAGTGGCAAATATTGGTATACTGCAAAAACATTATAGTTTTATAAACACCTTATACATACGATCTATTTAATAACAAGGAGTTGTTAAAACTTGTTTAAATACATATATGTACCATGAGGCCTTTGTGAAACATGAATGTATGCAATACATGTGTGAAATCATCTTTATACACAGGAAAAATATACAAACTTAACATAATTTATATATGAAATCATATATGAAAGCATCTTTATATGCACATCAAACATAGTTCATACATGTATAAAAGCATCTTTATATGCATACAATTTATACAAATTTAAGTACATATATGTACCATACGTCATTTGTTAACCACACACATATGCAATACATGAATGAAACCATCTACATAAGAAGTGAAACTACTCAACATTAGCATAGTTCATATATGAATTAAAGAATATTTATGTGAAGAGAAACTATATACATGTAAATACATATATGTACCATGACTCATTTGTTCAACACGAACGCATTCAATACATTTACGAAAACATCTAAAAACGCAGAGAAACTATACGAAAGGATAGAAACATATATATGAAAGCATATACCAAAGCATCTTGATATGCAGTCAAAGTATAGTTCAAACATGTATATAAGCATATGTATATGCAGGGAAAAGATTCAAAATTTAAATACATATATGTAACTGGTGACATTTGTTAATTACACACGTATGCAAATTTATCGTATGCAATACACGTATGAAATCATCTTTATATGCAAATAAACTATATGAATTTAACAAAGTTGGTCATATATGATGAACATGTTTGTTTAAGTCATATTTGTGATATAATGTCGCGACTGTCACACATTTCCTAAATCTAATAGTGATACAATGTCGCGAATGCTACTGAAATCTCTTTAGAGTGCTCAATATCGTATCGAATTTTATGTATTTCCAGAACATATTTCATCACAAAACACATATCACAAAGGGAAGATTACGCACCTTCAATGTTGGTTTCCAAAGTGTGGGCTTCGTCTCCTATGAATAACTTTGATTTTAAGAGAAACTACCGATTTTTGAATCCTAAAACAAGTTAAACCTAATCAAGATTAAGCTTTCGAAAATACCAAATCAGATCCCATGATTCACGCAATTTTTTCCGAAATAAAAACCAATTTCGGTTTCATTTGAAATGCAAAATTCCAAAAATACCCTTTTCTAATTTGTTCACAGATTTTTGTTTATTTTTTCCCAATTTTAATCTCCTAAAAAATAATAACCATTGATCTAAGTAATCAATGGTTAGATTTTGGTTTACATGGTTTTCAACTTAATGCTAGTTTGCATTGGATCCTCCCCTTATATGTATATATATATGTATATATATGTATATATATGTGCATATATATATATATATATATGTATGTATATATATATATGTTTGTACTCTCCAAAATTCCAACGGCCACCACCACCACCACTGCCACCACATCGTCGCCGCCGCCACCATCACCCCAACACCACTGCCACCACAACACCACCCCCACACCACCACCCCCACCGTCACAATAACACCACTGCCACCATATCGCCACCACACCACTACCACCATTTCCACCACAATACCATCGCCCCTAGAAACAAGCCTAAATCAAACAAACGATTTGCCTTGGAAGTCGATCTATTCAAGAAAAACACAAGAAGAAAAACCAACCACTACTTAAGATTCAAACCACCACCAACATGTCGTCGACGTCGCCACCACCACTGGAGTTCCTTCATCATCTGACCAGCACAACCATAGCACCAACACAACCAACATCACACCACCACCACATACATCAGAACCACCAAAAAATTAGAAACCCCAACCCCAACCTAACCAATTTTGAGTCCCAAATTCAAATTTTCATCTTCCAGATTCAAACCCTAAACCTCTTCACATTCATATACCCTCAATCGACATCGTGAATTAAGGTCTGGTTTGTGATTTTTAGGTGGTGATATGTGGGATGCTTCTCAAATCCATCTACAACCTCAGATGCATCTCCATTTGGTAGTCTAGAATGTTGCGTGTATAGGGAGATAGAGAGAGAGAGAAAGATGATAGCCAACGGTGGAGGTGGAGACTAGCGGTGGGAGTCGACGACTGGCGGTGGGAAGCGTAGACCGACGGTCGGAGGCAGAGACCGGGGGTGGGAGGTTCGGCAGGTAGTGGTTTGTAGGTTTTGTGGGGTTTGTGTATATACATGTACATAATCGCCAAGGGTATTTTTGTCATTTTACATACACTTAACGGAATAAATGGAGGGGGGTTAGTGACCCGGACTTAATTGTGACAAATCTTAAACCACAGTGGTTAAACCAGACGTTTTTAAACAATTGGATGAAAATGGTTATAACCACTAAACCATAGGGACCAAAATAGTAATTTACTCTATATTTTATTTTCATTTGTAATTATATTAAAAATCATTACTAATATTTGTAACACCCGGTTATTTTAAAAAGGACAAGAAATGAAGAATAAAAGAAAGAAAAGCAATAAAGTCCAAGTGGAGGATTAAAAGTGTCCAAAAGGACAAAATCTTTGAAAAGTTGGTGTAAAGGTGGGCATGGTCGCCCACCCTCTTTTCACATCACTTTCACTTCGGTTTTAGAGAGAGAGAAAGGAAGAGAGTAGAACTCTCGGTTGAAGAAAAGAAGAAGAAGAGAAAATGAATTCAAGGTAAGAATTCGTGGCTTTTAGTATTTATGACAGGTTTTATCCCGTTATATGTTTATGTGCTTATGTTTTTGTGTATGTGCTCGGGTGTGTGTGTTTGGTGGGGTTTTTAGGTGTTCGAACTCAGTTGCAAAAGGGTTAGAAGGAAGATACACTCAAGTTGCACCAGGTGAGTTTCTAGACCCTGGTTTCTACTTGTTTTAAACATCTTTGGGGCTGAAAATGTATTTAAAATGATTTTTACAATGTTTATGTATGTTTGCACGTATGTATTATGCATGTTGGATGTTGGTTCTTAGATGCTTATAGGTTGTTCATGTTTAGAATAGTCATGTTAAGGTTAGAACAGATAGGTATGATGAATGGGTTCGAAATCATCCTAGAAACATGTTACACAGAAGGTTCATGCGCCTAGGAATGCCTTAGAAGAATGTAAGTGTAACCTATGCGCCTGAACAGTAGCCCATGCGCCTGAAATATGCCTTAGAAATGTCTAAGTATAGCCCATGCGCCTGAACAGTGGTCCATGCGCCTGGAATATTAGTCGGACGACTAAGTGTAGGGCCATGCGCCCCAATAGTGCCCATGCGCCCAAGTGGTCCATGCGCCTAAGTGCCCATGCGCCTAAGTGATAAAATGATTAAGTGTTGGCTGATGCGCGTACATAGTGATGAAACGCCCAAACAGGTCTCATGCGCCCAAATAGTGTCAAAGCGCCTGAACGCTTAGAATTTTTACATAATTTTTGGGAGTCTGTGCTTTTAGGGTTTTGACCGAGGTTTGACTAGAGCTTATTAATGATGAGTTTCATGCATGATTATGATTGCCTTATGATTGTTCCTTGTTATTATTATTGCTATTATTATTATTACTTATAGTGTGTGACTTTACGTGGTATGTTTATTATCGTAACGTAAAGTATATTGTAATAATAAGAAAAAGAGCAATAAAGAAGAGAAGAGGAACATTAATAAAATGTTAACAAGTCTTGCAAGCTTATAGGAGGTACACGATCGTGTTATCGTTAGCTCAACTATGCTGCGGGTTAGCTACCCTATTATGCACACAAGACCAGTCTTGGAGATTGGCAGGACCTCTGTAGCGTATCCTAGGTGTTTGGGTCGGCCTTGTATACAGTAAACAGAACCCTTTTGAGGGATATAGATGGCCCATTACCAGTTTTCATCGCGTATACAGTTTAGGGTATTGCTCATTGGTCCATACAGAAAGTGAAAGATAAAGATAACAGAATATAGAGTAAACAATGCATACAGTAAAGAGAACAAACAATATATGTTCATATAGTTAATGCGTGCTCGCATACACAGTAAAGAGTTGTATTTCATAGAAAGAGTATTTTCATATACAACATACGAAAAGTATTTTATTACTATTAAAACTAGAACTCACTCAGCAACGCTGACTTTTATATATTTTCAGTTGGCAGGTATTATTCTTGAGGATGGCACGAGGGTGAAGCCACTCGGCAGGGAAAGACTGGCATCCATTCGTATTTTATGTTGCTGTTGTTTTGTAATGCAGTAAAACAATTCTTTTGTAATCAGTTAAACGATGATGTATTGCTTAACAACAGTGTTTTAAATGAAATGAATGGTTTTTGATAAATTATTTCCGCTGCTTAAGTTTGTATAATTATAATGTTTAATGTTTTAACTGCTGTGATTGACCAACTGTGAGGTTTTCGGGAACGGGACCTTACAATATTTTTTCTTTCTAATTAAATAATATATTTTTATATCTTTTTTATTACATTTTTTATCTTCTCCACTCACAATCTCTTTTATAAATATTAAAAAAAATTATAAAGGTTAAATATTGAATTTTTAAATTTACAGATGAATAGTAATATTTTCACTTTTTTTTAATTACAAACACTAAAAACCATTCCATATAATATAAGAACCCACACTCACATAAATTTAAATAATGAGTTATGAATGCTCTAATCAAGTTTGAGGATTCTTTAAATCAGATCAATTAAAAAAATCAATTAGATTACATATAAATTTTTTTTCCGGCTTATTAAAGTTTTAGGATTATTTAAATTAATTTATTAATAAATTATAAAGTATTTAAAAAACTAAAATATTTCAAAAATTAACAGATATAATAAAAAACCAAATTATTTAAAAATGTCTACAAACTATTTAAAAATTATATATAATAAAAAGGATCGATTGAAACACTTTCATAATATAGTGATCTGATTGAAACAAATAAAAATTAAAGACTTGTTTTAAACAAAAAAAGATATTAGTAAACTAATTACAACACTTTTAAAACTTGATTGCTATTATGTGGAGTTTTTCTCGTAGAAAATTTCTAAACTCAAGTCTAAATAACTATTCACTATTTTGTTTTTTTATTTTAGAATGTTAAAACAAATCTTTCTTTTGTTTTATTAATTATGTAAATTTATTAAGTTGTCTTACCGTTAAGTAATCTTATGATAATTAGTTGGTTTATTATTAGTTAGATATTAATCTTGAAGATGTGTTCTAATATTTTTTAGCAAATAAAAGTTAAAACTAGTATTTTCATGGTATATGTCATAAACTTATCAAAATAATCCTAAGTTATTTATAGAGTATACAATTTTGATCATAAAGAGTTTATAGAATATCAAAAAGAAAAGTAACATGTCATACTAAGTTGAAGGAGGGTTAACAAATTTCTAAGAAAACAAGAAGATCTTTAATTTCGTTTTTTTCTATTTATAGAAAATAGATAGATTTATTCGTCTTAAATGAAAAAATTGTTATATAATAGTATATAATCACACATTGTTGGATAGAAAGAATGTAAATTTTAAAGAAATTTACATCAATGAGAGAAGAAAGAGATGTCAAATAAACTTAAGTAGTATTAAGCCTCCCATTATAACTTCTCTTTTTTGTGTGCTCAAGTAACTTTTTTTTGCGTGTTCAAGTAACATATGACCACTCATATTATTTGATTTGATAAGAAATGTATGTTTCTAACACTAGAAATTATTGTATCTTATTTGATGATTGGCCGAAACCTAAGATATCTTTTCTTATATTTGGTTATAATCAAAGAAGTCATCAAATTATATTGTAAAAGTATTTCTAGTAATGCTTTTTCTTAACAATCTCAAATTCACCATCGCATCTCTCCTCCTACTCATAATAATTTCACCCCTCTCTTTTTTTTCTCATTCATCTTTTATTTAAACATTGGACAAATACTATTCTTTAAAATCTACTTTTAATATTCGTCTATCGTCTAGTTTATTGAACTCGAATCAACACCAATTTAGTGGGAATATAGTCTTTGTATTCATGTATGTTTGGATATCTCTTTGAATCATGTTAGACTCTTAATTGTGAAAAATGAAAATTTTTCATTGGTATACATGAAATTTCAATCGAATATGAAAATTGAAAAGGTGATATATTCAAGAACAAGTATGCAGCTTTTGTTACGATAACTTGTACCTGAATTCACAATAATTTCAATGATTCCAATTGCCAGAAGAATCTAGAATTCATAGATGAATTCTAATGCATATATATGTCGATTAAATCATTATACTATAACTCAATTACCAACTTCG
This sequence comes from Flaveria trinervia, assembly GCA_025506515.1. Lineage (NCBI taxonomy): Eukaryota > Viridiplantae > Streptophyta > Magnoliopsida > Asterales > Asteraceae > Flaveria > Flaveria trinervia. Next base: position 97,286,185 of record CM046443.1, on the reverse strand, counting down.
GTGGTTTTAGCCACCAACTTCACTTCTATGTTCTAGATAAATATATTTATTTCTTAATATGGGCACAAGGTGGAGATGGCTTAGTGGTTGCAGTTTTTGGCTTTTAATTGTGAGATTCAAGTTCGATTCCTATGGTTTGCAATTCTTTTTTTTAATCTTTTTTTGTTTTTTTCTCGAACTTTTCTTTAACATTTTTCTTATATTTTTTTCACTTTGAATTACCTTTTTAAATTACGATATTGTAACAAGCAAGACATAATGCCGTTATTTTTAACGAATCCACATATCAATTGATTAAAAAATTTACGTTTTGACGAATCCGCATGCCAATCGATTTAATTACGTACTTAATCACGTTAATGTTATCATCGCAACGCACATAAAGAGTCCGCATATCAATCAATTAAAAGAATTATATTTCAACGTTTTGACTTTATTTTTAACGTATTCATAAGATTCTCGAGTTTACGTTATAAGTTTTGTTTTTTAATACAAAACATTGAAAACGTTAGTTGTTCGCCGTTAATTGCTACTCAACGATTGAGTTTAAGCAAAGATTATTATCTTTTTATGTAAATAATAAAAGAAGTTTGAAATTTTTTCACAATATAAGACGCTATAGGCGGAAATATATTCGACTTTGTCTACATTCTAACGTAAATTATATTTGGAAACGGGCTAGATCAAAATAAAATGTTTACGTGCCTATTTTTAAATATGTTTTGAGTTTGTTTATGTTTTGAAGAAAATTTTGTGGGGAATCGAGTCGGTCAAATTTAATACACTTTCATATGATATTAAAAACAGTGGCGGAGCTGGGGGCGAGGGCGAAATTAAATTTTTTTAGGGTTGGCGAACTCAATATTTATATAAAAATTTACACTACCGGGCCAAAAATTTATACTATCGAATTAAAATTTAACACTACGGACGAAAAAATAAAGGGGGCGGCGGCCCCCCGGCCCCTATGAAACTCCGCCGGTGGTTATAAATTCGAGTTAATTTATATTTCAACATAAATTTAGTTTGAAAATGATACCATGTGATTGTAGTCTATATTTTATCACACTTATATGCGTTTTGAGTTGAGCTAGGATTTAATGTAAACTTTTTTTTGAAGTCGCGTCAAATATGATACGTTTTTGTTCGATGGGATACATTCAAATTACTCTATATTTTGATATAAATTTAGTTGAACTTGATTATGTTTTATATTTTATCACGCCGTGTACGCTCCCGCCGCAATACGCAACGGGTAAAAACACTAGTTATAATTATTAGCTATTAGGTTTATTACTATGAGTTCACGAGTCTATTAGATATTTAGGGTTTGCACTTTAAACTCTAACTAATAGCAATTTCATTAGTAGGAGCTCTCTGTTGGATTAAGGGGTTTCGTCTTTTTAAAACTATGAGTTTCCCATATCATTCACATCTCAGTTTTTATCTTTAACCTAATAATTTAACTAAAAGTTATCTATATTCATATAATTTGTATATTTTTTAAAATACATCACATCCCATTTCTTATATATAACTCCATAGAATTACATTATACTTATTTATTATTTTTCTCTCTTTTATTCATAAAACATATATGAAATAATATAAGAAATCAATAGTGGTTGCTTAATAAAAAAATAAGAATTTAGTTCATATAACTAGTACATATCATAAGAAATGGGATGGTGCGCTAAATTACACAAATACCATACATTATTTCGTATATTATATGAAGTAGGTTAGTTCTCGTGTAATATACGAATTAAATAAATTAAATATTAAATAATTATTAATAAAAAATTATGGATCATAAAATCATGCTTGAAAATAAAATATAATTATAAGTACGTATAAATAGCTACTTTAAGTATATAAACAGTAATGTACTTTTCTTAAACTTTTATTTTATAAAAAAATTGTAATTTTTAAAACTTTTGTTTTTAAAAAGTGTGTTTTCAATAAAAAAAATAGGTTTTTAATTTATTAACTTATATATTTTTTAATTTGAAAATGGTATGAGTAATATTATTAGTATTCAATATTTTTATTAATAATATAAAAAATGAGAAAGAAAGTATAATGAGATCCATAATAGTTTTTTATAGATAGATAGATAGGGTAAACACTTATTAAATAAATAGAATAATTTTTAATATAAAATATATATGTAAAATAAACATGAATAGTTACAGTATAATATTTTAATGTAAAACATAAATAAAACTATATATAGGTAATAGTCAAGAAATAAAACAATTATAATATTTTTTAACTCTTTTATGTAAATAGTTTTATTTTTAAACATTCGTTTAAGATTTTTTTATAAAAAATATTTTTTATAAAAATATTGTTTTTTAAAAATATGATTTTTAATTATTTTGATTATATTAATAAGACTGTTTTAAAATATTTCACATGTTTATAATTTTTTTAAACAAAACGATTTTAAAGTGTTTTGTTTAAAAAAATTAATGTTTTAGAAGATTTTATATTATATAAAACTTTAGTTTTTTTGTTATTTAGATCTTAACTAAAAGATGTTATTTTTAGTTTCCTTCATAAATTCTATTTAAAAAAAATAGTTTGATTTTTAAAAAAAATCTATAAGAGAGAGAAACATTATAATTAATAAGAGAGAAAAATTTATATAAGTGTTTAAATTACTATAACAACTTTTTGGAAGGAAAATTGATATGTGAATGTCTAGAAAAAAACAAATGACAAAAATATAAGTTAAGAGAAAGATAAGTGGCAAAAAAACACTTATTTTATTAGAGGTTATAGATATTGTTGTTTTAGGGATTAAGATGTGAATATGTTTGAAATCATAACATTTTCAAACATATATAGATTCTATATTATTTTAAAACTTGTTTAATTATGCTCTCTCATTTTGTCACTAAATAAATTCGTCCCGCTGTACTTCAGCTCAACCATCATCTCTCCTTCACGTGACACGTACTCCCTGTATATAAATATTTATTTGTTTTTACAAACTTAAATGTTTTTTCACTTTACTGGCTAGAATCCAACAAATTTCATTTTATTTCTTTTAAACAACCAAATTTGTAATTAATGCCATCTTCTCATCTCCTTCATGCACCATGCATATAAACCCCATCTTCTTCGCCTTTGATATACATGATCTTACAGTAAATTCTACAAGAAAAACTTATATCGATCATGGGTTTGATTTATCCTCAATCAACATCTTGTATCTTCTTATAATTCATCTAACTTATCTTGCTGGTATATAATAAATTCTTAATTAATTTGACGTTTAAAAATTTTCATACTTTCATAACTTCAAACCACTTGTTGATCTTCTGTTTCATCTTTTCAGATGGTTCTGGCGTCGGATTGAACTACGGATTAGTCGGAAACAACCTCCCGCCTCCACCGCGAGGCATATCCCTCCTAAAATCAAGAAATGTAAAGCGAATTCGTCTCTTCGAGCCCAATCATGATGTTCTTAACGCCCTACAAAACTCAGGAATCGAATTGATCGTCGGAACAGTCAATGCTGATATCCCCAATATCGCGAACGATATGAATTTCGCTAAAAATTGGGTACAAACCAACGTTGTCCCATACGCATCAACGGTAAAATTCCGTTGTATCTCCCTTGGGAACGAGGTAAACCCCGGTGAGCTGTCGTCTTCTGTGCCTCAAGCGATCAAGAATCTTGACACTGCATTAAAGGCCGCCGGGCATAGAATCCCAGTGACGACAACCATCGGGGTTTACTTGTTAGGAAGCTCATTTCCTCCATCAAGTGGAGATTTTTCAGAAGCTTCCAAATCTGTCATGCGACAGACAGATTTGGAGGCTTCTTGAAGGGTAATGGTTACCCTCTCATGGTCACAGCGTACCCTTATTTCGCGTACGCTAGTGACCCTGGTAACGTAAAGTTACCATACGCCTTACTAAACTCTTCTGAAGTTGTAGTAAGGGACGGAAACCTCGGGTACACAAATCTTTTTGATGCCATGGTTGATGGGATCTACTCGGCGTTGAAGAAGGTCGGTGGCGGTTCGGTGGAGGTGGTGGTTTGTGAGAGCGGGTGGCCGTCGAAGGGAAATGGCGATTTTACGACGATCGGTTTGGCGCAAACTTATAATCAACATCTTATAAGGCATGCTTTGAGTTCGGGTACACCAAAGAAACCTGGGAAGAAAGTAGAGACTTATGTGTTTGCTATTTTTAATGAGAATTTGAAGTCACCAGGTGTTGAGCAAAACTTTGGGTTGTATTATCCTGATATGAGTGAAGTGTATCATGTTGATTTTAATTAGTGGGTCATCAAGAATGTAATTGAAGTTTATGTTTAATGAAGTCTTGATAGTTTGGTTGGTTCTTGTGTTCATGTTAATTTTTTGGTTCTTTGATAAAAAAATTTTTGAAATACCTTGAACGTTGATGGGAGTATGAAAACCATAAATAAAAATTGAGCCCTTTTGACATGCAAAATTCATTGTGTGGTTCTAAAAATATTAAAGCAACGTTTGAAAAACACTACAAAAATATTAAAGCAACTAGGTTTTGGCGCGTGCGTTGCCGCGCATATACGAGTTTTAATGTAACCTTAAATCAAAATCAAAATGAAAATTCAAAACCACAAAATCAGTAAAATACACAAACTAAACACACCAAAACCCAAAATCCACAACACACCAGAACATGCAAAACCCAAAAACTAAATCAAAGCCCAACACCATACACAAAAACAAATGAAAATCAAAGCCGTAAGAAAGCGACAACTCCAAAATAGAAAAACGACGAAAATCAAAACCCTGAAAAGATTAAACAAAAGGAAAACCCAAACCTTAATAGCAAGAATCGTCAGGGTATCGATAACGAAAGAAAGAAAGTAGGAACCCGGAGAAAGACAACGTCAACGAACCCTACAAATCAAAGACACGTGTCCAGATACCAAAAACCCACAAAAAACCCCACCCCAAAATCTCTAACTCACACCCAAAACAAACCATATTAAAATAGAAACAAACAAAAAAAATTAAAACACAAAAAAAACAAAAGAAAAAATTTAAACACAAACAAACAAAAAAAAGGAAAAAAAAAGAAAAAACACATAAGAATAGTAGTTTGTTTACGGTGGAATGTAAATATAGAATCAAACCTCCTGAGTTTTCTTATTTTAGGGAGAAAAAACTTAAATCTTTATGTTGTGGTAACAAGTTTACTAAATAAAAAAAAAGAAATGTCATGAAATTTAGAAGAGAAATGAAATAGAAGGAAAGAGAAAGATATAAAATTGTATTTTGTGTTCTGGAGTTTGTAAAAAGAGAAATAATAAAAAGAATTATGTGTTCTGGGACTAATAGAAAAATAAAAGAACGTTATACTATCATTATTATATGTTTTTAATCTTCTAATTAAATAACGCTTACAACTTTAGGTCTCTAAATCTATAATTGATAAGGGTGGTGAGAGCATCCACACCATACAAATCATACTACACTACGTATCCGTTAATTACAATTTGGTCACACATGCACATGACACCATATCATGCCATGTGAGGGGATTCACACACCGTGAAGGGTCTCGTCGTGAGGAAGAAACACAGTCTTCAAAATCGAGAGAAATGTCCCGGCGTGTGTATACCGTGAAACGATCGAGCGACGCGACACAGGGAACCGGCGGCAGTGTTGCCGTGCAGCACCGCCCACTGCCTTGGGTTCCGGCTTGGGCTCCCAGCCCTATCTCTTTTGTTAAACACATGCAGAAATTCATACATATAACACTTTCTACATTCAATTTTAGCAACATTCCTATTATGCTAAGAACTAATTTTACTATGTGTATTACACTGGTTGAATAAATAAAATATCAAGTATTAAAATTTTACATAATAATAAAATAATATTCTAAAATAGGATAGGATTTAAATTACGTAGCAATAAAAACTATAAATAACAAAACAACGATAGCAACTTTTTATTATTTTTTTTGCAGAAAAAAACAAACATTTTGTTTAAAAAATTGTCACTTTTATATATTTCCTTATTATAATTCTCATTTTTAATTATTTTTGGTTCATAAAAAATTTACTTTTTAAAAATACTAAATATAAAATACTTCACATGTTTTATAAGTTTGATGTTTTTTAAAAAGATTATTTTATAAAATTTTGTTTCTTTAAAAATAATATTAATGAAAATATATATTTCTTAATTTATTAGAATAATATTTTTAGTATATGACTTAAATAATATTATTTATAATTAAAATAATTTTTTAATAGAAGAAAGAAACGATAAATTTTTTATGAAAATAAATGTGATGTTGATACGTATCTTCTATAACGTTATCATTTTATTAAAATAGAAGGATAACTAAAATGATAATTATCCCTTATTTAAACCAGAACTCTATACTAGAGTGAAAACAATTTAACACGTGTGAAATAGAAGCAAACATTCAAACCTTCTGAGTTTTCTATTATTTTATTTAAAGGATTTATCTATATTTTTTCTCGTATCTAAATAATAGGAAAAACATAAAAAAATGTAACTTTATACATTTCATCCTCATCTTCATCCCTTATATTTTAAAAAGAATTGTAACGATACTTAAAGTTTGAAGGATCACTATTCATTCTCATATTGTCGTGAATAAAAAAGTAAATAAATAATTAAAAATACATTGTTTAGATAAAATAAAAATAGATATGAGAAATGAGATGTGGGTAATTCTTATAAAACAAGAAACATAATTAACAATGAATTCTAATTTAATTATAAAAACAAGAATGAGAAACCTGCTATGAAAACTCTTACAAAACATAACTTAAACATTTAATGATCAAATCTTAAATCACTATTCATTCTCACATTATTTTTACTCGAACCCCCTTTTCTTGGTTTCCACTTTTGCGCATGGAGGAATTAAGAAAGCTTATCGCTTTCGTTCTTTAACAATTTAATGTATAAATTATCACATAGGGTTCGTGAGTTTTGCCTGTGATCTAGCTTGCAGTTCATGTTGTTGCTTCGTTGTGAATCACCTTGGGTTTTAATCATCCACTTGATCAACTAGGTTTACAAGGTTTCTAACTTTCCAATGGTTTATTTTCAATTTCCATTTAATTTTCTTGCAACCGGACTCCTGGGGATATTCTCGCAATGTACATACATATTATACGTACACATACCTACATCCGGCCTGCACGTTTTATCAGCTTATGAATCACAAGCTCAATAAAAGTACTGCCCAATGCCCCCTCCCCTAGCTTGTTTATTTCATATTTTTAACTGGTTTTAGTAAACCTGTACATGAGTTGAATAAATAAAATATTGATATAATAAATTTTATGGGATATAAAACGATATTCCAATGTGTGATATGATTAAAATTTAGTATGAGTAAGTACTATAAGTAATAAAACAGTAATATCAACTTTTTAATATTTTGTTTTTAATTTCTTTTTAAAAAAATAAATATTTTGTTCTAAAACCAACCGTATAGAAATATCATTTTTTTAAAATTTCTTTATCATAACTCCTAAATTTAACTATTTTGTTTTTTAAATAATTTACTTTTTAAAAACATCAATTTTATAATATATCTTATTTTTTAAAAAGTTTGTTGTTTAAAAAAATATTATTTATAAAAAATTGTTATTTAGAAATAATATTAATAAAAAGATCTTTTTTTAATTTATAAAAAAACAAAGTTTAATTTAAAAAATGTTAAATAATATTATTAATAATTAAGATAATTATTTAAAAGAAGAGATAAACAGGAAAATTTTGATGAGAATGATTATGGTGATTCAACATATCATCCTAAGTTATTTTTTTATTAAAATATAAAAATTATATTTTTGTATTAGAATAGAAAAATTATATTTTTGTTTGATACTTAAAATGTACTCTTAGATTGTTCATCTGATTTAGTTGTCTTTTGAAAATAAAAAACCCTTACCTCTAAAACACACGGGTTGACTATTAGGATGGCATCTGCTTTTCTTTTTCAAATTATCTTCTGCTTTCTAATAAAACTATTATGATTCGAATTACATATAATCAACTATCTTAAGTAATAATATAAAAAATATTTTTGTATTATAAAGATGATATTTATTTATTTTTAAAGAATTAATTTTTTTAATAAAATGTGTTTTATAATTTGAAAAGAATCTAAATAAAATCTTTAGCATTTAATATGATTATTGAATGATTATGTATTTGTGTTAGTGATATATAACATGTATGGTATAAAAAGATGACATGTGACAATCACAATATGAAAAGAGGAAATATGATAAATTTTTATTTTATTTTATTTGTATAGAAAATAAAATTCAGTCACAAAAATTAACAAAGAAAGAGAGCTACTTAGATGTTGTCACATGACAACTTCTACTACAAATTAACATAGTTCATCACCATCTAAATCAATAGGATATGTTATATGTTAACTTAGACGTTTGTCATTACGTATTTTGATATAATCAAATTGACAAGATATCATGAGTTCGAATCTTAATACACACGTAAATGTGTTAAAAGTGTATGTATGTCACCATCTGCCCTTAAAAAATATAAAATTCTTAATTACTTTTAACAAACATAAATGTGTTTGACTTTATACATCTAATTTCATTTAAATTTACTCTAACGCCAAATAAATTTGTAATTAATGCAATATCTTCTTATTCTTCATGCACCATGCATATAAACTCCATCCTCCGACTATCATATATCCAATTATCTACATCAGATGATATAATATCATCTTCTACAACAAAAACAAGTTCCCATCGATCATGGGTTTAATTCTACCCTCAATCACCATCTTTTGTCTACTTACAATTCATATAAGTTTTCTTGCAGGTATACAACACCATGTTCTTCAATTAATCTTCATTTTACTATACTTTAAAATCTTCATGTTCATTTAGCATTAATGTTCTTCAACTCTTAGATGCTGGTGAAATCGGATTAAACTACAGATTACTCGGAGACAACCTCCCATCACCTTCACAAGTCATATCCCTCGTAAAATCCCGAAACATAGCTCGAATTCGTCTCTTCGAGCCCAATCACGACGTTCTTAAAGCGCTACAATACTCAGGAATCGAGTTGATCCTCGGGACACTCAATGCTGATGTTCCAAATTTCGCAAACGATATTATTTTCGCGAAAAATTGGGTGGAAACCAACATTGTCCCATATGCACCAACGGTCAAATTCAGTTGTATATCCGTTGGTAATGAAGTAAACCTCGGTGATCTGACGTCTTACATGCTTCCGGCGATGGAGAATCTTGACGCCGCGATAAAGGCCACCGGTTATGTAATCCAGGTGTCGACAACCGTCGGGGTTTACTTGTTATCAAGTTCGTATCCTCCTTCAACCGGAGATTTTTCAGAACCTTCGAAATCTACAATGCAGCAGATTTCGAGGTTCCCGGAGGGAAACAGTATCCCTCTTCTGGTCACAGCGTACCCATATTTTGCGTACGCTGGTGACCCAAATAACATACCATTATCATACGCGTGATTAAACTCTACAGAAGTTGTAGTGAGGGATGGGGATTTAGGGTACACAAATATGTTTGATGCCATGGTTGATGTGGTTTACTCGGCGTTGGAGAAGGTCGGTTGTGGTTCGGTGAAGGTGGTGATTAGCGAGACGGGGTGGCCGTCTAACGGGAATGGCGGTTTTACGAGTGTCGAATTGGCTCGAACCTACAATCAACACCTTGTAACGCATGTGTTGAGTTCTTCGGGTACACCCAAGAGACCTGGGTATAATGTGGAGACTTATGTGTTTGCTATTTTTAATGAGGATCTTAAGTCTCCAGGGGTTGAACAAAACTTTGGGTTCTATTATCCTGATATGACTACAGTGTATCATGTTGATTTTAGTTAGTAAGTCATGATTGATCAAGAATATAACTGCATTTTATGTAAAAACCCAATGTGCTAGAATTTCATGGTGCTAAGTGATATATCTTTTAATAAAATTGTTGTGTGATTTAGTTTTTCAGGATGCATAAGTTTGTATTTAGAGATCTAAATAATGTAAGAACTTATATGGAGCAAGCATAAGTGTGACAACTAATTGTTAGGTTGATTTTGATAGCATTATGCAATTAAAATATTTAAATATAAGATACCTAAGTTCATTTATTAATGATGCAAAAATCCTTGAAAGTTTAAAAGCATTAAAACAAGGGTTACAAAAATTACGTACATATGTGTCAAACTATATACATACGTATACAGTCATGACTTACGCGAACAATGTCGCATATTCATATCGGCTCGTATACATGACTTTATAAATATTATACATTCATAAAATTTATATAAATAATATGTTATATGTTAATAAACTATTATTTGATTTAGAGGGTTACATTTACACAAGAATGTTTAGGTGGAAAATTTTATAGAAGGCTTTACGCCCTTAGTATTTTTATTTATTAAGTAGTACACACATATATAGATTATATATATGTGTGCGACGTATGAAATTTTCTAACATGAATAAAATACGTTTATATAGTTACAATTTCATAAAATTTTAATAATATAAAATGACACTTCTAATTATTTTGAGATATAATGAATTAGTTAAACTTAATTATAAATAATATATATAAAGAAAAAAGTTATCATTCAATCAAAAGTTATCCTACATTTAATGTTTAAAAATTAAAATCACAAGAAATATAGACATGTTCAAATGGGATTTAATCAACTTAGTTGTTAAAAAAGTAAATTTATAAATGATAATTGGAAAATATTTATGTGGGATGATTAAATTTTAAATGTTATAAAATATGTGACATGACATCTCAAAATCTTTTTTATTATAGTAATAATTAACAGCTAATATATTTATGTCCTACTTGGATAATGCTAAAGAAAGTCAAACGTGTAACTACATTTGTGTACCACCTTATGCTTTAAAACACTGGAAATTCTTTTTAAACTCACATAATAACAAACCAATGAAAACTTCTATTACTTTATGATACAAAATCTTGAAATAATTTAGTAGTTTTTTATTTTTATTTTAATACACCATATAAAAAGCTAGTGTATTTTTGGTTCTCTCTAGAATTTTTTCATATTTGTCATTTCTTTGATAAGAGTTTTTATTTTAAATATATTTGTTTTAATGTATATTTTACTTTTAACATATTTGCTTTAATTGATATGTATATCCTTTTAAAAACCATATATTCCGTGTTACATCATAACAATATAATAACGAATTGCCAAAGCATGTGTAAATATCAATTATTATTTTGATGCGTTTATGTCATTAAAATCACCAAAACCAAATTAACCCTAAAACTACAATTGTGACATTCTCATATAAGTTCAAAATCGAATCGCACGAATAGATGGAACCGATTAAGATAACATTTATTATCCGAAACAAGGTCGCACATTTGTCGTTAAAAAAAGTATACATTTAATTCCAACAAATGTCTTAATGACTTATTAGATACATAGTAAATTTAATTCTGCAAATAAAAATATCATAATGGTGAAGTTCTAAATAATCCTTACAATATTTAAATTAATTGATTAAAGTTTGTTAAGGATTAAATTAGATAAAGATGTATTTGATAAGTTCCATTGATGTATGAAGATTTTGCATGTTGAAAAGAAGATGGAGCCAATATATGAATCTCACTAATATTCCCCATCGAGTGATGTGATCAAATCTTAATGAGAAACTAAACAAGTAACTTAAATCACAAGTAAAATGAAAATCAAAAGGGAACCAAAAGCCGTTGTAGGTGTGCATTAGTTGGTTTTGATGTAAACCATAACTAAGATTACAGTTAACCGAACAATGACAATCAATCGGTTTTACATGTTAGATTCATTCATGCGGTTATGGGTCGTCGGGTCTGTTAAACGTGAACTAAGATTGGTTATTGTAATGTTTGGACCGACTAAAATGGCCCAACATAATGGATATGGGCCTGAAAGACAAATATTTTTTAAATAAACAAGTATTTCTTACTACACTCACTACTAGGGCTGCAAACGAACCGAACGAACACGAATAAGACCTTGTTCGTGTTCGTGCATTAAGAAATAAACTTGTTCATGAACTGTTCACGAACACTTATTGAACAAGATTTCTTGTTCGTGTTCGTTCATTTAGAAAACGAACATGTTCATGAACTGTTCACGAACACTTACCGAACGCAAATGAACACAAACAAAAGCAAACAAACACAAACAACTGTTCATGAACATGACGAACGCAAAAAAACACATAAACACAAACGAATACAAATTATTATAGATTTATTTTAGAATAAAATTTATATTTTTATTACAAAATTACACAAAATCAATAAAAATAAATAAGTAGTTAATATAAATACCAAAAAATACTTGATATAATAGTCATTAGAATAACTAACACAATAATTAAGAATATAAACGAATACCTTAACGAACATAAACAAACACATTATCGAACGAACATTAACGAACATAAACGAACACATTATCGAACGTTCACGAACATAAATGAACGAACGCGACTTGTGTTCATGTTCGTTCGTTAACTAAACGAACGGAATTTTCCTGTTAATGTTCGTTTATTTACTAAACGAACGAACATAAACGAACTTCCCGCCGAACGATTCACGAACTGTTCGCTGAACGTTCAGTTCGTTTGCAGCCCTACTCACTACGCATTTTAGCTTTAACAATATGATGTCTATTATTTGACAATTGTATATAATATATATACTTAGCATATAGAAATTATATATGATATTAGTTTAATACAAAATCTTCAAATAAAACAATATGATATAATCCAACAATGAAATACAAGTTAATGGGATGACAAACGTTCAATTAAAAACATCAAATGTTAAAAATAAAATAAAAAAAATAAAAGGATGACAAGTTCACTATAATGTAATCCGATATTGAATTGAACTAGGTTTTGTGGAGCTTAATCCTAATCTTCATCTTCAATGTTGCAGGATCGGGTTTGTCACTTAAACACTTGGATTTCTCTCAAACTCACTTATGATAACACTCAATTCAGATGAAGTAAAGTCTTTTACAAGAGTTGATAATAATATAATAAGTAGTAAAGGAGCACAACACAAAATAATTTTCAAGGCACTTGTATATATTACTTCTCAACTCAAGATATTACAAGACTCTTACAAGCATGATATACGAGTTACAATGAGAGACTATATATACTAGATCCTATAGCCGGATATACTTGATACCAGCTGGAAACCTAAGACTAAAGCATATACTACAATGCTAAAGTTAAGGTATCTTAGATAAAATATTATCTAAGATATGGTAGTCATGAGATGTCCATGACTTACCTTTTGTCACCAATTAAAGATGAAAACTGTATACATAAAAGGTAAACAGTGGATTAAAGTATGGTCAACTGCATGGCTTTTGAGAAAACGCCATGCAGTATCACAGAGATTTGCAGCGGAGTGTTAGGAAGGCCATACTTATGTCCACTGGATAATAGCAGTGTTTTCCGAAGGTAAGTTGGTTTCGGAAGAACAAGTTCTTCCAAACCCACTTATACTTCGGAAAAGGCTTCTATACTTCCAAGGCTTGAGGACTTCTGTACTTCGGAAATTGACTTCAGATCTTTCTTTCTAAGCCTTGAACTTCGGAAGTAGGTTCTTTGTCTTCGGAAGTCGGAACTTTTCCTTCGAAAGTAAGCTTTACACTTTGTCTTTGGAAGAGCTCCTCTGTCCTTCGGAAGTTCCACAATTAGCTTCGGAAGTCCTTTATTTGTTGTACCAAAATCTTCTAAGTGACTTGGTTTTGGTTGCACCAGCCTTTCTAGATCCAACAAACTCCCCTTAGGCTGATGCTACCAAAACCTCACTTATTTCTGCTTCTCAAAGCTTTCAGCACTAGGGACAAGATATTTGTCAGTCTCTTTGTTCTTCCCGGAAGTGGTGCTGAGAAGATTTTACAAGTCATTGGTGGATCGGAGATCCAGTCTATCACTCTGAATGACATGTACCCTTTGTTGTGCCCCCCTGAAAAGAGTTAGTTGACGGGAGTTATAGTCATATTCCCATCTAACTATGGATTCTAGTTCAGGGCCTTCAACCATTTGTAAAAAGGTTTTGCCTTGGGTTGCTGATCCCTTCCTTCTTCCTCCTCTCTCAGTTTCAACTCTACTTCAGCCTTGCTTCTAGCAGTTAGTTCAGCCATATGAAGGCTGCCAAGATGACTTCTGATATGGGCAACTATCTCAGAGTTTGAAGGGTTGGAGAATGTCTTTTCTGCTAACTCAGCAATATCAAATCTGCTTAAGTGTAGCAGGGATGAGGCACTCAGCCTGTTGAGCTCCCATTCTCTCTTTCAACAACAAAGTTGTGAGATGAGTCTCTGAACCTCCACCGGATGATCTTCTTCTAGGTGCAAGGTTTGTCTTGGCACCCTGTCGATTTCTTCATATCCAGTAGAGTCACCAGCCTTCTCCTTAACTTCTTTTCTTCCTCATTCAAGTGTCTGAATTGAGGCCAAGGAGATTTGCAGCTTGGTCCAAAGTTCCTCTGGGCAGATCAAGAATTGATCTCTAGTGAGGGAACTGAGGATCCGTCAACATAGGTCAATTGGACAGAATCCTCCTCACAGGAGATATCGCTCAGAGTTGTATATAGCCTTGTCTTGACTGCTTTGAATTCTTCTAAGGAAGATGTTTAGAAGGCTGAGAGAAGGTCTAATGGGTTGATAGGTAGGTTGAGGTGTTTGGGTTCTGGCTAGAGTTTTGGGTTGGATGATGGGAAGTTTAGGTGGTTAAGGTGAAGGAGTTGGTAGAAGTGATGGTGTAGGTTTAGGGGTGAATGGTTCCGTGGTTGGTTCGGTTTTGATGGGGAGCGAAGGGGTATGGTTTCAGGTTATGGTTGGGTTTGGAGTTTGGGTTGAGTGGTTGCTTTGAAGGTTATCCCCTGTCCCCTTCTGTACATCTCATTTCTCTTCCCCATGCGAATGTCAGCCTTAATGTCACTGACATGTCGCTGGAGAGTCTTTTCTAACATAGGACCCACATGCCTGCCAGAGAATCCATGAGCTCTGAGATAGCTTTTCATCCAGGCTTTCTCACCTATTTTCTTGGCAGCGGTTAACCTGCTTCCTCTTCCTTCTTCTTCTTTTTCAAAAGCTTTTCCATTTCAGCTCTCTTTCTCACTTTCTCCATTTGATCTCGCTCTTTGTTGAAGAGCCATAAGATCGTATCATTGTTATGCGGAGATAATTCTTCTTGAGAGAAACCTCTGGAGGTTAGGAAAGTTATCCTGTCCCTCCTGAGCTGTAAATCAGCTTCTTTTTCCTTTCTCTCCCTTTCTTCTTCCAGGGCCAACCTTGCAGCTTCTTCTTTTTGTTGTTTTAGGAGCAAGGTTGCCTTTTCCAGCTCTATTAACTCCTCTAATGGTAGCAGGAGTGCATCCTCAGTTGCAGCTTCTAGACTAACAAGTCTATCGATAATCTCTACCCTTTTTCGGTTGTTGACTGCCTCCTGGTTGGCTGCAGCTGCTTTGGTACTTCCAGCTAACAGTTTTCCAGTCGTCAGCCCACCTTTTCTTTTGAGTTTCTTCAACCTTTCTTCCTCCTGAAGCTCTTCCAAAGTCATCTTCCTCTTTCCTTTGATGTATTCGGAAGTACTAGACTTTGGGGGTTCTTGGATAGAAGATTCAGGTTGAGTAGTAGAGATGGGAGCTGGAGTTAATGCAGATGTTGGAGCTAAAGGTTGAGTGAGAAAATCCTCTCTATTAACCTTAGATGCGAGTTCTAGGATTGCATCTGCGACTATTAGATCATCGGATAAAGAGAATAGTCCTTCCGTAGCAGCAATCTCAGCTTCGGAAGTTTGAACTTTTTCTTCCGAGGCTTTGAATTGTGCTTCGGAAGTCTGTGAAAATGCACTATCTGTCCCAACAGTTTCAGTTGCTGAGCCATCAGTCCTTGTTTCTCCTTCGAAGTTAATCTTAGGTTCCACTTGGACCTTAGGTTGACCAACTTCCTCAAAAGTGGTAGAAGGTGCATTTAACCTCTGAAGCTCTTGAGCTCCAAAGTAGATCACAGACATATCAGGGTTTGGCTGTTCTATGAGAGATTCCAATAGGAACTTGTTAAAGAACCTATTGAGATCTTGGAGCATCCTTTGATCCATTTGAATAACAACTGGAGGAGGCTTAGGGAAGATTGAAGCTTGTTGCACTGGATATTTTTGTCTCGAGGAAGGTAGATCTTGCCTTTGGGTTTCCTTTTGTCTTTGACTTTGTCTCTGAACACTCTCCCCCTTTTTGGTAGCATCATCCTAAGAGCTTGATGAGCTAGAGGAAGAGGTCAAGGAGACCTGAATTGGTACATGCCTAACAGACCTCTCAATCTGTTTCTCAGCTAGTTTGGCCTTGAGAGTTTCAATCTCAAGTTGCTGAGTGGCAGATCTATCCTCTAAAGTCTTAACCTTGGATTCAAGATTTGAGACTTTAGAAAGTAGGTCTTGGATGGTAAGTTGCATTCTTCCCTCATCTTCTTGTGAAGAATCACGGGGAGATGAGGTAACATACCTTGTATGTTCATCCTCACCACCAGATATGGTTTCTGGGCACCCTGGTTTCCCTTGCTCGAAGATGTCTCTTTCAAAGTCATCAAAGGGCATGGTTGCCGTAGATTCAGTCTTAGTGATGTTACCACTGTCCTGAGGATCCACTGAGAATCCTCTAGTAGTGGCAGCTGATCTATATGAGTCCCCTCCACATTAGTGGGACTCACCTCAGTAGGGCTTTGCTGATGTGGGCTAGAGATAAGAGGTCTCTCTGGGCTCTGTTGATCCTTAAGAGGGTGTTGTGGATCAACTTCATTGCCCTTAAGAGACATAATCTCTTCATCAGTTCTAATTAAAAGGTCAGTAAAAGATATGGAAGTAAAACCTAATGACCCGGGACGTTGATCAATATCTAAAGGTATTGAGCCTGTGATAGGGTTGTCCCTTTTTGGGTGCTCGGGGGAGTATAGAGACTCACCCTGAGGGCTTTCAACTTGGGTTGTGGGCTCATGGGTCTGAGACTGAGGAGACTCAGGACCCATATTGAGGTCAATTGTGAAGGATGGTTGGACCTCAGGCTGAGTGGGAGCCCTTTGTTCCACTCTATCCTTTTTGGGTTGAACAGGAGGGGCTTGTTCAATCAGAGTAGATTGAACAAGGGTTCGTTTGGGGTGTCTCTGATAAGTGATGGTGATGGGTGGAGAAGGTAGTGTTGGCATTGTGGGGGTAGTTGCTGGTGGGGGTTCATCACCTGTGGGGTTAACAGGGATGTCACCAGGAGCCCTTGGCTCAGTCATACTTGGAAGAAGTGCAGTATCTCTTCCTGTGAAGTTGGTGGACACTCTCTTTAAAGTCTTGAAGATGGTCGGCCTTATTTGAGAAGCAGACAGAGCAGCTGCACAGGCAAGCTTGCTCTGGTCCAGCTCGCAGTTGATTATGTGCTGGAGAAACCTGGGATACATGAAGAATGTGTCCTTCTGAAGATTTCCCATGAGGTTAGTCAGCATAAATCTTGAATAGTTGAAGCGGATATTTTTACCAAACCATGAACAAGGCACCCAAGTTCATATGGGATTTGATCCCATCCCCCATTTATTCGACAAGCAGTGAAGGACCACGTGTAGCAGGAACTTCCATTTGTACGAGAAGTTAAATTTATAGACAGTTGACCTGCTAACGTCTCCACTATCCCATTTGAAGATAAGAATCGTCCAAGTCTGCTTTGGGGAATTCCGTTAGAGCGCCCTCATCATGAAGTTCTAAATGCTCCCTGATGAGCTGTTCAGAAATGACCAACTCCTGGCCACAGATGCTCGATTGAATGACACGAACCCCGTTTAGGGTTTCAATCTGACTGTTTGCCTAAAATTCAGACATATGGTTTGAGTAAATTGTGGGGTTAACAGTCAGAGCGGTGTAGTAGGAAGATTGGGTTAGAAAGGAGACAATATCTGAGAAGTCAGCATCTCTTGTTGAATCAAGAAGTGCGACTTGGTTGTGCTGAGGGTTGAAGGCCATTTGGAAAGTTGAATGGGGATGATTTGAGCTGGGTAAAGTTGAGTAGGAGAAATTTCTAGGGCTGTAAAATTTGCAAGTAAGAGAGTGAAAGTGAATAGTCGAGATTATTAAAAGATTGTGGAGAGGCGGTAATGGGGGTTAGGATAAGGTGATGTGATGGTTTAGTGGATGAATGACAGTGGCGGTAAGGTTAAAATCAGTTATATAATCCGACATCATTAACAAAATCTTTACTTTTTACAGTGTGGGGCCCAAGAAATTTACGTTACACAGTGAACTCTCTTCCGAGTGTAAAAGTTTCCGAATGTAACTTGTCTTCCGAAGGCAATTCTTACTTCCGAAGCCAAATCTTTGCTTCCGAAGGTTAGAGTTGCTTCCGAATAGAGAATTTGTAAGTTTCGGAAGTAGATCTGATGTATAATCAATCGCTTCTTCCGAGGCCAAAAATTTTTTCAGAAGAAAGTTATCCTTTGAAAAATTTTGCTTCGGAAGATATGAGAGTATCTTCCGAAGGTTAATTTCTCTTCGGAAGGAATTTACACTTAAAAATTTCCAGAGAGAATTTCTTGTAACAGGGCTTAAATTGTATTGACACAAGGCTTACATATTAAAAAGGTTTTCAAAAGAGATCAGATTAATCAATGTTTATCATCCCGATAGCTGTTATGAGATACTTAAACCTTTGTTCATCAAAAGCTTTGGTAAACAGATCAGCATATTGTTCATTTGAATCAACTTTGATTAATTTGATTAGATTTTTCTCATGAATGTCTTTAATAAAATGATACCTGATGTCAATGTGCTTAGTCTTGGAGTTCTTCACCGGATTTTCAGTAATGGAGATAGCACTGTTGTTATCAATATGGATAGGAGTACTCTCCATAGTCTAACATCTGATTTTGAATCCATAGCAGTTGAGCACAACAGCTAGCAGCAGCAATGTATTCAGCTTCAGCAGTTGATGTAGAGACACAGGATTGTTTCTTGCATTGCCATGAGATGATCCTTCCACCAAGAAATTGACATCCTCTTGATGTGGATTTCTTGTCCATATTGCAGCCTCTATAGTCACTGTTAGAGTATCCATAAAGATTGAAATCCTTGTTTTTGGGATACCAGAGACCTAGTTTAGGTGCTCCTTTGAGGTATCTGAGGATTCTCTTAACAGCAGCCAGGTGAGACACCTTAGGAGCAGCCTGATATCTTGCACAAATGCAAGTAGCAAACATGATATCAGGTCTACTTGCTGTTAGATACATCAGAGAACCAATAATTGCCCTATACTGATGTTGATCAGTATCCCCCCCTCAAGGTCAGGACAAAGATTATGGTTTCTGGGTATGGGTGTCTTGGCAGGCTTGCAATCCTTCATCTCAAATCTTTCTAAGATGTCAGATACATATTTAGATTGATTAATGAAGAACCCTTCCTTCAGTTGCTTTACCTGAATTCCAAGGAAAAAGTCAATTTTTCTCATGGAGCTCATCTCAAACTTCTTCTTCATAATGCTTTCAAAGTCCTTGCACATTTGATCATTTGAGGAACAAAATATGATCTCATCAACATAGACTTGTACAAGCAAAATGTCCTTTCCATACTTTCTAATGAAGAGAGTCTTGTCAATGGTATCTCTAGTATAGCCATTCTTCAGAAGAAACTGAGACAGAGTCTCATACCACAGCCTAGGTGCTTGGTGCAGCCCATATAGAGCTTTATCCAATTTGCACACACAGTTGGGATGCTATGGATCTTCAAATCCTGGAGGTTGGCATACATAGACTTCCCCGTCTATATCCCCGTATAGAAAAGCCCACTTGACATCAAGTTGGTATACTGTGAAGTCCTTGGATGCAGCATAAGCAAGGAAGATCCTTAATGCCTCAAGTCTTGCAACTGGTGTGAAGACATCAGTATAATCGATTCCTTCCTCTTGAGTGTATCCTTGAACCACAAGTCTTGCCTTATTCTTGATGATCAAGCCTCTATCATCTCTCTTGTTTCTGAAAACCCATTTGGTGCCTATAGGTACTTGACCAGATGGTAGCGGACATAGGTTCCATACCTTCTATCTCTTGAATTGAAGCAGCTCCTCTTGCATCGATTCAATCCAGCTACTATCTTTTAAGGCATCTTCTACCTTCTTGGGTTCCATCTGAGATAGAAATCATGAGTACAGGCAGACATTCCCTTGATGAGTTTGTCCTCTTGTTCTCACACCCTTAGAGACATTCCCTATGATGTTCTCAGTTGGATGAGTGTTGTGAATCCTAAGACGAGGAATCACTTCCAGTTGCAGAGATAGATCCAGGTTGGACATATTCTGCTCAGGAACTAGAACACTTTGTCCAGCTGTTGTTTCAAAGTCACTCAATGAGGACTGATTGAATGAATGAGAAACATCATCAACAGTTGGCTGTGAAGTAGTATTAACAGTTGCATGTTCCTTCAAAATACTACATCCTTCTGCCTGGTGTTGTGGTGGATCACCTGATGAGTTTTGAGGCTTAGTAGGTGACTCACTTGTTGAAGCTTCACTATTCCTTGATATAGTTAAACTGTCGGATCTGTGAATAGTGGAAGCTTGATGTATTGTAACACTTGGAGAATTTGGTTTAGGCCTGGGAAGCTCAAACAGTTGATCATTAGCAGCAGCATCAGCATCATTTTGAGCACCTATTCCAACTGAAACATTCTCACAAGAGGGTTTAGAATAGTTTGGAAACAATTCTAATCAAAGATGTGATCAGGTCCATTCCCCCTAACACAAGGAGTGTGCTCATTAACAACTATATTGGATGACTCCTCAAATTGTTGATTCTTAATGTTGTATACTCTGTAAGCTTTGGAACTAGAAGAGTATCCAACAAAGATAGCATCATCCGACTTTTCAGAAATTTGCTAAATTGTCCTTTGTGTTAAGTATGGTACACCTGCTGCCAAAGGACCTTAGAAAGCCAATAAACGGTGGCCTCTTGTTCCATAGCTCATAAGGGGTTTTCCATGGGGCTTAACTACAAGAACTCTGTTCTGCACGTAGCATGCAGTGCTGACTGCCTTTGCCCAGAATGTTAGAGGTAGCTTTGAATCAGCTAACATAGTTCGAGCAGCCTCAATAAGTGTCCTATTCCTCCTCTCAGCAACACCGTTTTGTTGAGGAGTTCTGGGAGCACTATATTGTCTGGCAATCCCTTTTGAGTTACAGAATGAGTCAAGAACGAAGTTCTTAAACTCAGTCCCTTGATCACTTCTATTATTTTAACCTTGTGATCAATTTGATTTTCTATTTTAAGAATAAAAGATTTCATATTTCAGCAGTTTCATCTTTAGTTCTTAAAAGAATACCCATGTGAATCTTGTAAAATCATCAACTATCACAAGGCAATATGATTTCCTTCCAATGCTCATTATACTTGTGGACCAAAAAGATCCATATGCAATAAGTGCAATGGAGTAGTGATAGAGTTAACACATTTGGATTTATGAGATGTCCTGTGTTGTTTCCCTTTTAGGCATGCAACACAGTTGTCTTTGCAGAAAAACTTATTTTTAGGCAAACCATGTACCAAGTTGTTTTTAGCCAATTTATTCATTGTCTTAAAATTTACATGACACATACGTTTATGCCACAGTGTTGACTCATCACTATCAGCTTTGGAAAGAAAGCATGATACTTCACCCATGGGGAAGCATTGTTTATATCAAGCTTGTACATATCCCCTTTCCTGGGAGATCTAAGAAGCACCAATTCCGGAGGAATTGTCATCCCTGGTTTGAGGATAATGCACTCATGTTCTGTGAAAAGCATTTGGTGCTTTTGATCACAGAATTGAGAACACTTAACATATTGTGTTCAAGTTGTTTGACAAAGTTAACTTTGTCAACTGTTACATACCATTGGATATACTCCCTCTGCCAGAAATATATCCTCCGTCTCACCTCCAAACTGGACAGGACCTCCATCATAATGTTGAAATTGTTGAAGGAGTTTGTTCCCTGTCATGTGCCTGGAGCATCCACTATCTACAATCCAAATGTTGTTATTTTTGTCATATGGATGTCCCTGCACATAAGATGAGATGATTAGTTTTGATTGGAAAACCAAGCTTTATTGGTCTTGGGTTCTTCCAAAGATAATGACATAATTGAACCAAAATTTATGCATGGGGGTTCAATGGATGTCTTCGAAGAAGAGGTTGGGCTACAGTATCTTCCTTGATCTTCCATTCCATCCCTTGGTTGATCATAGGATGAGCTTGTTGAAGCTTTTGTAACTTGGCATTCTTCCGAACTTCTTTCTTTTCGGAAGAAGCCTTCACCACCTTTTCTTTTGAAGCAGTCTTCTTCTGGGATGGTTTAAGGGAACTCTTTTGTTTTTCTGAGTCTTGACAGCTTTAGCTTCCGAAGCCTTTTTCCTTTCGAAAGAAGAATCTTCTTCCGAAAGCAGCCTTGCTTCAGAAACAAGCTTTCCCTTTTCATCACTTGAACCATTTGATATGGTCCAAATGAGAAACCTTCCCTTGACTCCTTCCTTTTTAACATTATTTGCATAATGTGTGCTAGCAGGATTGTAGTAACAATCATTGGCCATGTGGTTTTGCAGACCACACATTATGCATGCAATGTTAGTCTTTTGGGAATTTGAGGATTGTTGTTTCTTGTTCTTTTTATCTTCATCATAACTTTTCCCTTTAACTTTGATCCTTTGGTAGGACAGGAGTGCTAGTATTACACCCCTTTCCTGAATTAGAGTTTCCAACCACATGGAATCCAGCTGAGATGAATATACCCTTTTGCTTTGGGTTTATCTTAAGCTTGGACTCAGCCACTTTCTTGGCAGTTTTTCTGGCTGCCTTAGCTCTACTCTTCTGGCTTTGGTGGTCAGGTTTGATCATCATTGGTAGGGAGGGCATTACCTGGTTCTTCCCTGTGATGGTCTCCATAGTTGCATCATTCTTTGACTCATGAGAAGGTGGGTCAGCAAATGGAACCTCTTGCTCTCAGTACCACACCTTGGTTGTCTTATAGACTCATAAGAGTGTGGTGGAGCAATTTCATTGGTTCCCAACCCTCCTTTGTTTTGGTAGAAAAGTTTTGAGTGAGAGGATGATGCAAGGATGGCTTGGAAGTTTTGCTTGGAAATAACATACTTCCTGGCTTGAGCCTCAGCTGTGACAAGCTGAGCTTGAGCCTTAGTCAATTTGGATATTAAATCCTTTATCTGAGTCTTATAGTTTGTGTGTTCATGTTTTAATAGGGACACAGTTTTCTCTAACTCTTTAATTTTTCTTTGCTAGTCAGATTCAGCCCTTTTAAAGTCAGATTTCAAAACATTTAAAGACTCAATATTAGATTTAATCTCCATATTGTAGTCCTGATATAATTTAACCTTAGCAATACAGGAAGAAGTACAGAGATGTTCATATACCTTATTTTCATCTGTTCCGGCCATGAGTGCTTGAGCAGGAGTCACATCATGTACCATGAAGCTCCATTCAACTTCTTGAGCCATTGCAGTTGTTTCAGTTGACTTTCCGGTGGGCTTTGGTGTAGAGGGATATGTGGAGACCTGTGGGGTTCCCGGGTTGGACTTGGGAGCCTTGCATTCCCTTGCAAAATGACCAAGTTGGTTACAATTGTAACATTTGGCCTTGGTTTTGTCAAACCCAAATTTGCTATTGACTGGATTCTGGGGAAATTGCCTTCCAGTTCTCTTAAAGAACTTCTTTGCTCTGTAGGTTAGAAGAGCCATTTGTTGGACTATGTCCACATATTCCACGTCATCCGGGCTGAAACACTCTAGATCATCAAAGCAGTATTGATAATCACTTGAGTGTCCACTTCCTGACACAAAGCACAGCTGTCCTGAAGGGAGCTTTGCTGAGCTTGTTGAGATCTTGGAGTCTCAGGAAATGTGATGTATGGCCCAGAAGAACAAGATGGCTGCTGGGTGTAAGTTAGGTATTGTTGAGGTTGGGAGATTCCTAAGCCTTCAGCAACCATTAAGGCGTTGCTAGCAGGAAGGCTCAAGGGTCTGCTTGTCTGATGACCCCTCTTACTTTCCATTTCCAAACGGTAACTATTAGGATCCCATAGAGTTCGGTCGTGGTGAGTGTATTCAGATTTTCTGTTCTCTTGATAGAGACATAGTAAAATGTCCACTCATTGGGTAATGCACTCATGAACTTTCTTGTAAGGTCTCTGAGTTCATGAGCAATTCCCACAGATTGAAGGGAAGAAATGAGATCCATGTACCTAAAATATTGTTGGCTAAGAGTCTCTCCAGCAACATGGGTGAAGTTCTCGAACTGCTGCTTCAGTGAGTCCTTCTTGGAGTCATCTGAGCTTGAGTACATTTGAGCAAGCGCATCAAACAGTTCCTTTGCAGACTTGCAGTGCTCAAACCCCACCATGATAGAGTTTGGAATTGCAGTCATGAGAACAGTCATGGTGTTGCTGTCAATGTCAAGCTTCTTCCTGTCTTCACCAGAATAATCTTCAACAGCTTTCTCGATCATGACCCGTTTCCACCAGCTACTTTTGGCTTTACGGGCCATTGACAATGGATTGCCACATTTTGTTGTCTTGATATCTGATGAATCCCTCCATTCTCTACTCCGGGATCTGAAGTTTTCAAGGGTGATGATGGGTGCTTTGGTCATCGTCCCCATCTCTACTTCAGATTTGTTGAGGGCCATTTTGAGTGAGGTATAAGAAGGAGTGAAAAAAACAGGTTGATTAGGATGGTAAGATCTCACAATCAAGAGCCTAAAAAGCTCTGATACTAATTGCAGGATCGAGTTTGTCACTTAAACACTTGGATTTCTCTCAAACTCACTTATAGAAACACTTAATTCAGATAAAGTAAAGTCTTTTACAAGAGTTGATAATAATATAATAAGTGGTAAAGGAGCACACAGAAATAAATTTTCAAGGCACTTGTATATATTACTTCTCAACTCAAGATATTACAAGACTCTTACAAGCATGATATATGAGTTACAATGAGAGACTATATATAACTAGATCCTACCCGGATATACTTTGATACCAGCTGGAAACCTAAGGCTAAAGCATATACTACAATGCTAAGTTAAGGTATCTGATAAAGTATTATCTAAGATATGGTAGTCATGACATGTCCATGACTTCCTTTTGTCACCAACTAAAGATGGCAACCGTACTAACATAAAAGGTAAACAGTGGATTAAAGTATGGTCAACTGCATGGCTTTTGAGAAAACGCCATGCAGTATCTCAGAGATTTGCAACGAGTGTCAGGAAGGCCATACTTATGTCCACTGGATAATAGCAGTGTTTTCCGAAGGTAAGTTGGCTTCGGAAGAACAAGTTCTTTCGAACCCACTTATACTTCGAAAAGGCTTCTATACTTCGAGGCTTGAGGACTTCTGTACTTCGGAAGTTGACTTCAGATCTTTCTTTCTAAGTCTTGACCTCGGAAGTAGGTTCTTTGTCTCGGAAGTTGGAACTTTTCCTTTGGAAGTAAGCTTTACACTTTGTCTTCGGAAGAGCTCCTCTGTCCTTCGAAAGTTCCACAATTAGCTTCAGAAGTCCTTAATTTGTTGTACCAAAATCTTCTAAGTGACTTGGTTTTGGTTGCACCAGACTGTCTAGATCCAACAAATGTAAGCGTCTTAACTTTAATTATTGGGTGAAAATTAAAATAAAGACATGCATTAATATTTAAGTGAAAATAAATCATCTAGTAAAAACTAATAGCATTATTACATTACCTGCTTACCACCAATCATTTGCTTTAGTGATAGTCTCATAACTTTTTTCAAGGAAGGTTATGAGTTCGAGTCCTAACTACAATAGAATGTTGTTAATAAGCCGAGTTTTACCGCAGTAGGCCTTTTGTGGTAAGTTTTCCCCGTAATTGATGGTTAGTGAGTTTGAGCTACCTAACGTTGTCTTTGCTTGTAGGTGTATGTGATGCCTTTTTACCATTATGGTACCCCTAATATTCAGGTTTTATTAGTTGGTTTTTCAAAATAAAAAAAGCATTATTACCTTCTTTTATTTTCTTTGGATTATCAATCAAATCTTTTATTGTACTCATTTTATGTGAAAATCTTGTAAATTATTGACGTAAACAATAAATCTAGTCAATCAATACAACTTGCCGATTTTTGGCATAGAAGAGCTAAAAATCCTCACCATAAACCAAAGTATCCTCTGAATTAACAAACTCCTCACCATCATTAGTTGAAAAAGTTGAAAAAGGGGTGTTTGTTTTTTCTGAAAAACACTTTCTGTCTTTTTTTGTCGTTGAGGTTTGCAAATTGTTTGTTTTTCGAAAAACTTTTCATTAAAAAAATTTTCCTGAGGTTTGCGTGAAGAACACATAACCTAATCACTTCTAACCACTCGTACCCTCCCTCCTTCCCCTCACCATATTCCACCCACCACCGATGGCCCACCTGCCACCGTCGGCGGTCGGCCCACCCGCCACCGCCGGCCCATCCGTCGCCGCCGGCCCCGCAGTCACCGTCGTGGCGCCCCCATCACAACCCTCACATCCCAACCCCACCGTCGCAGCCCCCCATCACAGCCGTCTCCCGTCGCAGCCCCCTGTCACAGCCCTCACCTTGCAGCCCTCACGTGCGTTGGTGGTGGTTCCGGTGGTGGTGGTTCAATCTCTTTTAATTAGAGCCTATTTTTGTAGTCTGCAGATGTTAAAAAACAAATAGTTTTTTTCTTGCAGACTGCACACGTTTGGTCCATCTCTTCTCATACAGATGTCTGCAGATGTGATCCGCAGACGGCTGATATTTTACTACAGAAAAAACAAATAACACCGAAGATAATATACTTTTTTCTCTCAATCGATTTATTCATCTTTAGCTTACAATTATTAAACAACTCCACAGTCTCTACTGATGTTTTTTTAACTTGATCATTGATTTGCCCCAGTTTCTTTAGACTCCTCACTATAAAGCAAACCTAAATAATAACAACAATAAAAACATTTTATTCTGAGCGTCTATAACAAATGCCATATACGACAGTAAATTTAACGTGATTATCCTAATATTATTCAAAATTTAATTAATTTCATTGACTCGGCCATCTTTTTCTGTAAAATGGTATAGAGATAACAAACGAGAATCAAACCAATCTCAAACTTATCTAGATTACAGAACAAGAACCATAGCAGTAATGAGATCAAAAAGATAAGAATACAATGAGAACTAAAGACCTTAAAAGAGACCTTATCACCACAAGGAATCTGCAGAAAGGTTGTGCAGATTCAAACCTATAAACCAAAACTCAGATGATTGAACAAGAGAGCGGTAGTACTTCGCAAGAGAGAACGATGAGACTGATGATGAAGATTGTGTGAATCCTAACAACTGCATCCATTTATATACTGAGGAAGATAAACAAAGCAACCTTGAAGATATAGCAAATGACAATCAGCACCCTTGACAAACCTAAAAATATAATCACATAAAAATAGACAATATAAGCAACTAATATAAGCAAGACATATTACTAATAAATTGAGATAGACATCTTAACACCCCCCCCCCCTCAATTTAATTAGTAAACATGTCTATCAAACCAAGTTGCTCACATAACAAGGAGTGTTGAGCAACGGCAATCCCTTAGTCAAAATATCAGCCTTTTGAAGTTTGGAACCAATTTGAATAGTTTTTATAATACCAGTTGTTACTTTTTCACGAAGAAAATAAAGATCAAGTTCAAAATGTTTGGTGCGTTCGTGAAAAACATGGTTTGCCGCAATAGAAACAACTACAGTATTATCACAATGCAAATTAATAGGAAGCAAATAAGAAATCTTTAGATCTTTTAGTAAATTAATATCCACATTATTTCACAAGTGGCAGAATACATTGCTCGATACTCTGCTTCAGCAGAGGACCGAGAAACAGTTCCTGTTTTTTACTTTTCCACGAGACAAGATATTTCCCCAAGATAACACAATATCCGGTAACAGATCACCTAGAGGATAAACACTCCCCCCAGTCATAATCAACATAAGTTGTAACATTAAAGGAGTCAGATTTTGCGAACATCAGCCCCTTTCCAGGAGAAGATTTTAAGTATCTTAGCAATCGAAATGCAATTTGTAAGTGATTGTTAGAAGCGGCATGCATAAACTGACTCAAGACTTGAACAACATATGAGATATCTGGTCTAGTTAAGGATAGATAGATCAATTTACCAATTAATTTTTGATAAAAGGAGACATTAGACAGAAGAGGTTCTTCATGTTTAAGTTTAGATGTCATAAGAAAGCTCTGCTCAATTGGGGTACTAACCAACTTACAACCGAGATAACAAAATTCAGATAATAAGTCCATGCAATATTTGCGTTGAGATAAACAAACCCCTTTTTCAAAGTACAAGACTTCAATGCCTAAAAAATACTTTAGGATACCCAAGTCCTTGATCATAAAATGAGACCCTAATGTGTGTTTGATAGTACATATCTCAGCATGACTATTGCCAGTTATAATAATATTATCTACATACACTAACAAAACAATAAACACAGTTTCACATTGTTTAATGTATAAAGAGGGGTCACAGAGACTTTGAGTAAAACCCATTTCAAGAAGCACACTTGTAAGTTTTTCATTCTATTTTCTGGGGGCTTGTTAAGACCATACGAAGATTTATTTAATTTGCACACTTTATTATCAGATTTGGTGTAGTACCCTTTAGGTAGAGACATATAAACATCTTCATTAATATTACCATACATAAATGCATTATTAATATCCAGTTGAAACATAGACCAGTTATTTTGAACAGCTAAGCTAGCAATACATCTAATGGTAACCATTTTAACGACATGTGAAAAAGTCTCATCAAAGTCAATTCCTTCCTGTTGATTGTAGCCTTTAGCTACAAGATGAGCTTTATATCTCTCAATCTCCCCTGTGGATTTATATTTGATTTTATAAATCCATTTACACTCGATTGGTTTTCTGTTTGGGGGAAGATCGACAACTTCCCACGTGTTATTTCTATGTAATGCTTCCATTTCAGCATTCATAGCATCAACCCAATTTTTGTCAATCATAGCCTCTTTATAGGACCGAGGCTCAATAGACTTATTTAGGTTAGTAGAAAAACAAAAATTATCAGGAGACAGATGAGAGTAATTCACAACTTTCTCAATACCATACTTAACGTTTCCCTCGACTATGTACTCAGAAAATTTTCTAGGAAGAGAAGTGGTCCGTGAAGACCGCCTGGGTTCACAACCAGATTCATGATGCCCCTCAGATGGGTTATACTCATCATTAGTGCCCGTGGTGTCTTCAGCCCTGCCAGTAGTGTTCTCAAATGTGTACTCTGGCTGCTGACTACTGGTTCAGCCTCGCCAGCAGTGCTAACTGGCTGCTGATTGTAGGGGGCAGTCGTGCCAGATTCTTCATTTGGAACACTAGGTTGCTGAATATTCCCAACAGAGCCTTGAGTTGATTCCCTCTTATCATCATCGGGGACTTCATCATTATGAAAAACATTTGGCTCGAAGGAATCAAAAAAGTTTAGATTTGTTATTTCAGAAGTATTAGAATTTGTCACACTATTTTTAAATTCAGATTTAAAGGGATAAACATGTTCATAAAAGTGTACATCTCTAGAGAAAAAAATAGATTTTGTTTCAAGATTCCATAATTTGTAACCTTTTTTAACATGTGAATAACCAATTAGAACACGTTTATCAGATCTACTTGAAAATTTATTTGAATTGCTTAAGACAGTGCTAAAAGCAAGACAACCAAAGTTTTTCAAATGATTTAAAGAGGGTTTGAACCCCAAACATAACCTCATAGAGACTTTTTCCAAGTAACACAGAGGAGGGAATCCTGTTAATCAAGTATGTGGCAGTTAGAATACACTCAGACTAGAAGTTCAGAGGAACACCCCCTTGAAACAACAATGCTCTCGCAACATTTAGAAGGTGTCTATGTTTACGCTCAACAATACCATTTTGTTGTGGGGTATAAGTGCAAGTAATTTGGTGAAGAATTCCTTTTGATTCAAAAATTTTGAGGTTTGATTGTTTATAAATTCTGATCCATTATCGCTTCAAAAGACTTTTATAGATTTATTAAATTGGTTCTTTATGAGGTCAAAAAACTTAATCAAGCATGGAAAAACTTCATCTTTAGATTTAAGAAGATAGCACCAAACTGCCCTTGAAAAATCGTCAACAATGGTAGGAAGTATTTGAATCCTTCCTTACTTGTTACTTTATATGGGCCCCACACATCTAAATGGATTAGATCACCAATATTATTAGACACATGATCACTTAAGGGAAAGGGCACCCTGGATTGTTTAGCCTTATGACAGATTTCACATAAATCATTTGGTTTAAAATTATCAATTTTAAGTGACTGTTTTAGAATGTTTAAAACAGTATCAGAGGGATGCCTTAACCTAGAATGCCACAGATCAGCAGAATCAGATTTGCTAGCACACACCTTAGCATTATTCTCAAACAAATACAGCCCATCACATTGACTACCAGTCACCAGGACACTCTTTCACTTGGAATCCTGGATATAATAGTTTTTAGAGTTAAACATTACTTCAAGGTTACTGTCTTGGGTAAGTTTATGAACAGACAAGAGGTTGACACAATAATCAGGAACATAAAACACATTTTTTAGGGTAATGTTATTTGCAATGTTGATGTTGCCAATTTTTGTAACTTTAGCATGGGTGCCATTTGGGTGACCAACAGTCATGTTGAGTTTAGAAACATCGACACAATTAAACATATGTTTATCAGATTTCACCATGTGTTGGTTTGCACCTGAATCAATTACCCAGCCCGAGTTAAGTATCTCACATAACGAACTAGTGCCAGTGTAAAAGTTAGACTGACAGTTGACACTACTAGATAGACCAATGGTTATACCTCCTGAGTTTTGGGGTTCAGAACCTTGATTGTCACTAACCAACCCAATTAGTCTTGAGATCTAATCAGTAGTGAATGGAAATGATCCTGAGGAACTAGATGAAGGTCCAGTTTTAGATGAGCTGGCAACAAAATTGTTTGAGGATCCCATTTTACTTGGTGGATTAGTGTTTTTCTTTTTATAGTTAGCCAGTTAGCCAACCAATTCATAACATCTATCAACTGTGTGTCCTAGCATATTGCAGTGTGTACATTTAAGATTTAGGTTGGGTCCTCTTCCAGTTTTTCTTTTTTGATCAAGGTTTTGTGGCTTATTAGAGAAAAAAACCCATTGATTGATTTTTTGCAGAAGAACCACTACCACCTCGGTGTGATTCTTCCCTTGATATTACGGAAAAGGCTTCTTTGATACTTGAAAGAGGATCTTTAGTCAAAAGGTTAGATCTAATAGGTTGATATACATCATCAAGTCCTATAAGGAATTGCATAAGTTTTGTTAAATGATTAAAATCATTAAATTCCTTAGAGGCTTGACAAGTACAAGAGGGGAGTTGTACGATGGCATCAATTTGTTTTCACATGGTGTTCAATTTATGATAATACTCAGCAACAGTGGTTCCATTTTGTGATAGTGAATTTATTTTTTGATAAAGATTATAGACTACAGAACCATCAATTTATTATATGTTTCTTTAAGATCATCCCACACCTCTTTAGCAAGTTTAGAGAAAACTTGGCCAACATACAACTTCTCAGAGATTGAATTTAAGATCCATGAAAGAACAACAGAGTTACAACGATCCCATTGTCTTCCCATAACATCATCACTAGGTCTGGAACACTTGCCATCAATAAAACCAGATTTGTTTTTAACTTCCAACACTAATTTCATAGAGTTACTCCAAACCGTATAGTTTTCTATTCCTTTTAGTTTAATTGTTATTATGGAAAGAGTGTTTGTATCATTAGTGTGGAGATAAAGAGGGTTACTAATATCAAGTTTGCTGATAAGAGTCTCACTCGGGGTGGTAACAGTAACAGATTTCTCAGATTCATCCATTTTAATAGACAAATATTAAGTGAAGATCACACAAGCACACGCACAGAAGAACAGCTAAACCAGAGCTAGGTTTTCACACCGCTTATAGCGGCAGATCAAGGATTAGATTAGCTGTTTAAGATGCAAGCACACAAATCAGATAGAATCACACACGTGATGCACAGATATTCAGCAACAACAGAAAGCAACAAATAACACTGATATCTCAACAGATGTTGGTACTCCTAACCCAGCCAAACACAGCCTAAACTAGAAATTTTAAAAAAAAGAGAGAAAGAGATGGAACGATCTCACCAAATAGGCCCAAGTTAGGGTTCTCTAGATGAGCCTTAGACTCAACAACCTTCACTTAGGGTTGTGGATCTAAGGCAGAAGAAGAAGAAGATCAGCAACAAGATCTAGGGTTCTTGCCCTAGATTCTTCACTTCAGGAAGATAACGAGATCAACAACACCGCAACAATACCAAATCAGGGATTCTAGGGTTTGTGCCCTAGACGTGAATTCTTCCTTCGAAGAGCACCCTGGTTCGTGATGAAACACCCAATAATATTTGAACGCGACCCAAGAACGCAGAGATAAACGATATAGTCTCCGAGGCGAAGAAAACCTAGAACAAATCAGCGACAGCAGCGGAAGAACACACAAATACCAGAGCCTAATGCTCTGATACCATGTAAAATGGTATAGAGATAACAAACGAGAATCAAACCAATCTCAAACTTATCTAGATTACAGAACAAGAACCATAGCAGTAATGAGATCAAAAAGATAAGAATACAATGAGAACTAAAGACCTTAAAAGAGACCTTATCACCACAAGGAATCTGCACAAAGGTTGTGCAGATTCAAACCTATAAACCAGAACTCAGATGATCGAACAAGAGAGCGGTAGTACTTCGCAAGAGAGAACGATGAGACTGATGATGAAGATTGTGTGAACCCTAATAACAGCATCCATTTATATACTGAGGAAGATAAACGAAGCAACCCTTGAAGATATAGCAAATAACAACCAACACCCTTGACAAACCTAAAAATATAGTCACAATAAAAATAGACAATATAAGCAACTAATATAAGCAAGACATGAATAAATTGAGATAGAAATTTTAACATTTGATTAACATCATTGCTATAGTAACATGCATTTGATAAAGCTCACCAAGAAAATAGCCATCACATACTTGGACCCTAAAGTCTTCTTAATCACACTGAAAATATTCTCCACTACTTCAGAAATATCCTATCAAACAACAAAAAAAATCATCACTATATATTGAATTCAATATTAACAAAATAAATTAACATACCTTGCATCCTCTCGTATAATTAAAATATTGAATAGACATTCAGGTGTCGAAACCTTTGATCTTTTAAAGAATTAAATATATTTTATCTGTTTTCTCTCTTCTTCAAATATTAACAAATAATCTCTAACAACTCTCCATCTAGATCAAAACTTAATCATCGGATTTAACTCTCATACCAAGTCCCCAAGTCTCTCGATCATCTTCTATAACATTAAAGGGTCAATTAATTATCTTTAGCACATTCGAACATGAAAATTCCTACACTTTTGTTGAATGAACGTGTGAGAAGACAAGCTATCAATATTTTCACCCTAATTTTTAAGCGTAAAACTTGAGATGAACTGTTTCTTTTTGTCTACTTGATTTCAAACATGCTCTAAATGATACCCGGAAGCACTTGATACCCGGAAGCACTTGATACCCGGAAGAACTGATCATACCATTATTTTTGGAAGCGGCAAACAATAAGGGTTTACAACATGTTATTGTAATTAAGCTTGACTCGTGATCACTTTTAGATTGTTAATTCATAAGGTGAATTATCACTCAAAATATGACACCAAAGCTCGAACAAGAAGGGACTTTCATTCAATCATAGAACTCGATCGAGGATCAAGTGTAAATTGAAAAGATTGAGTATGCCAAGTGGTCTCATTTTAATTTGTTCGAGTTGTTAACGAGAAAAGCGAGTTAATTAGGCATAAAATATATTTTACAAAAATTAGTTGGAGTAACTTGAAAATATTTATAGAAAAAAAACATTTATGATAATTGATGGATACCTGTGGGCACATGAGGAATATTCATGGCATGTTCCTTATGTATCCCCCTTTAACTATCATCTAATGTCATCGTAACAAATGGGACCTTAACAAGAAAGTTGTAAACAAAATAATATTGGTAGATTTATATGTCTATTACTTTAATATTCTCATCTATAAGGAGATGTAAGTAAAATAACACAAATGACATTTGGCATGTTTTAATCGTAAGCACATTGAACATTTTAAAAATTAACAAGAGTTACATATAGTCGTTTAACGATATAAAAGGATGACTCACGCGATAAGAGTTGGGTGTTGCCCCAATTTGTAGTGTTGAATGTCTAAATTATGGATTCAAGTATACAAAACTCAATGATTTTTCATGTATGGAGTGATGTGAAATATTAGATCGACTTAGTGACAGCGATTGATAATAGACTTGACATGGTACGTATCGAGGATGTTATCCTCTAAATACACCTCGATAACAATTGAACATGATCGAATGTCGTGTTTACACCATATGGAGCTCAAGAGAGTTCTAATCTTTGATTATTGTTACTAGTTAAAAGGGGTAGAATATATATATATATATATATATATATATATGTGTGTGTGTGTGTGTGTGTGTGTGTATATATATATATATGTATATATATATGTGTATATATATATGTGTATATATATATGTATATATATGTGTATATATATATGTGTATATATATATGTATATATATATGTGTATATATATATATATGTATATATAATATATATATATGATTCATGTACAAACATTGGTTTTAAAAGACGTGAGTGCTCCAAAGCACTTAGCTACCAAAAGCCAATTGCAATCACTAGTGCACTACACATAACACACTATCTTATAATCTCTGTAACGTTAAAATTTAAAATGATAAAATGATAGCACTTTACCTACAACCTAAAAGGTGTTACATACAATATAAAAGCTTTATGTACAACGTACCTATAAATGGTTAAATAGATCATCTTATAAATATTAACAAGTAATTACACAAATAGTAGTGGTAGTTGTAGTTTAGTGGAAATCACATGTTGAATATTATTCTCTTAGTAATAACTAGGAGACTTATGTTATAAAATTTGTTGTATTAGGGATAATGTCTGGCACTTTTAACATGATATGTTCAGAACTATTGTTGATTCTTTAATAAGATTTCAGTTAACATATAAAACTTTAATTTTCCTCTATGCTTATTTATCGTTTAGATTAGCTTAAGATAAACCCAATATATAATTTTATTAAAGATTAAGAGCCAGATTTTAAGAACCCCAAACACTCGTTTTACCCACTTAAATCTTGACCCATCGGGTCGCCCATGATGGTATGTTCTATATATTTTGAGACGTATTAATTGATTCTTACAATATTTGTTATGCTTATGGGTATGGACTATATATATTATATATATGCTAATACTCTATTACACACTAACATAAGAAAGCGACTTGTGTTCCATTCGTTTTCGTCATTTTCCGACCTCAATGAGTATTTCTATAACATGACATGTTTTTTAAGTCTACCATGTATCACTATTATTGTACTCATCACATTTCTTTTATTGTTGTTATCCTCCGGCTACAATATAAATCTACATATCCGATATATATTATATATTTCATCCCTTTATAAACCTTTTACTAAATAGTTTATGTTGGTACATTTTTTGAAATGAAACTTTATACAATAATAAACAAGTTTTACAAGTATTTTACTATAGTCAGTAAAAGTTTGTTTGTCTGTTTAAAGTCATTCAAATTTCATACGTGTTCCTACGTAATATTTCTATAAATATTTATCTTTTTTAAGTTAATTTAGACAAATGAAATAGATATACATTTTAGTTACCAATAAGTGCAATTTGTTTTTCATTTGAATTAGGATGTGATAAGATGACTTGATACAAAAGTTCTAAAATTGTTATGTTTAAGTTAAATTGAATAAAAATAATCACTAATTACCAACCAAAATTTATATGTTTTTATTGTCTAACTTATTTTAACTTTTTATTTAAACTTTATAAAAAATTAACATAGGATTGAAATATGTAGTGAAAGTTGAGTAACTTAAAAAAATAAAAATACCTCATGTGACTTTAACGAAACACTTGATAAAATTACTTGCTATCATGTAGAATTACAGTTTTTAAAGAGTTAATTTCTATTTTGCTCCCCAATATTTAACAAAAGTAATTATTTTTATCCAAAATATTAAAAACATCCATTACCTCCAAAAGTTTCGTAATTGTTTTGATTTCAATCCAAAAACTTCATAAGTTTGAATTTAAGTTAAAACAATTAATAAAACTTTTGAATTAAAATTGAAACAAATTAGAAAACTTTTAGAACTAAATTAATGTTTATATCTTTTGGATGAAAATAATCATTCTTGTCAAATCTTAGAGAATAAAACCGAACTTAACTCTTTTTTAAAATAATAAAAAATAATTAATGACCGTTCAACGTTATCACTCTGATTATATTGTATTGGTGCACTACACAAATCTTATAAATATTTTACATACTTTATAACTATTTCAACATATAGTAACAATTTATTTATAGTCCTCATAAAACAACTAATTTAAAGCTGAAACCAAACGCATGTTGATTGTATCATAAAAACCAAAACATGTATCGGTGGCTCACTCATTCGAAAATATTGTCGGTATTTTTAAGTGTCACGTGGAACATCATGGCTCACTTGTCCACTTCAACCTCGGTTTCATCGATTATATTTTTTCAACATTATTACCAAGGGTTGGTGTAACTTGAGCCTTAATTTCAAATATTAACTATTATTTAATATGGTTAAATTTAAAATACACAGTAATTGGTTTGTTTTATAGGAAAGATCGTTGAATATCCTTTAGTTGAAATTGTGAATTTAGTTTAATTTCAAAATTATTTATTAATTAGTAGGTTAGAGCTCATATATTATATGGGTAGAATAAATAAACATATTAAAATCATTAGTTTATAAATAGGAAAATATCATAGAATAGTAACCAAGTTTCAAAAGTGTTCTAATTTAGTCACTCATGCATATTTTTCTCAAATTGGATCATGAAACGATCAAATCGAGTCATTACCAAATTTTATTATGACAAGAAAGTAATGATGGAAAAAACATTGGAGTTAGAATTTTCAATACAAAAAATTATATTAAAAAATAAAAAAAACATGTTAATTATGAAAAAAATAAAAAAAAGTGTCTACAATTTATGTCAACGTTCTATATCAGCATCAAAAGATATAAAAAAATATTTTCTAACTGAATCCAAAAGTATAACATGCTAAAAAATATGTTATAATTTTTAATTTGTATAAAATATAAAAATGAGTGATCTAATTGGAACACTTTTAAATCTTGAGTTACTTAATTGGAACACTTTTGAAAGTTGGTTACTATTAATATGAGAGAGACAAAAAACACAAATATAAATATATATTTTTAACATATTTTAGTTAAAAAGGAAAGTTAAACTAATTGTTTTTATAATTTTTATATTTATTATGAAAGAGAGGCAGGAAATAATTTTTTTGTTATGATAGAATGATAACACATGTTTTAAGAAATCTTCTTTTATTATTGGTTCTAGATTATAGATATCACTACTCTTACCGTCTGTCTATTTGTAGTTTTATTTGTGGGTTCGGGTTCGGTCGGGTTGGGCATACTTAAAACCCTACCCGGCCTACCCGGTTAGGGTCGGGTCCGAACCGGGTCGGGTCCAGAACCGGGTACAACCGGTTTTTTTTTTTACTATTATAATTGCTATTAATATTAATATTTTTAGTATTATTATTATTATTATTATTATTATCATTATTATTATTATTATTATTATAAATTTATAACAACATTAAAAAGACATCTATAACTCATTAATTTATTATATATTTATTAAAATAACTTAAAAAATACATTAACGAACAATAACTAATCGACTATTTTCTTCGAGAGGCTTCATCAAATGCTAATTCTTCGTTGGATATACCAGAAGATACTCCTTCTTCTACCTCTTCATCGTGTACTTTACATTCGATTGCAATTTCGTCTTCAAGATTTGTTCTGTCTTGTATACGATCCATCGCGTCTAAGTGGTCTTTTAAACAAATGCACATCTCCATCGCTTCCGGAGTTAATCTTGTTCTTCGTAATGATAATACCCTGCCACTAAGAGGAAACGCAGACTCCGAAGCTACGTAGAAGCTTGGACGCTTAGTAAATCACGGGCCATAGCGGAAAGAATTGGAAATTGGGATTCCTTTCATTTCCACCAAGCCAAAATATCAAATGCATGATAATCTTGAGTACTCATAGTTGAAATAAAATTCATCGTACTATATATACCAAGTTCGCTTATTGGGGCGTTACCCCTTTGACGTTTAGCCGTCACATCCCGAACAACATTCAACATAGTCATAACGGGATCTTTAAACGAGGTACTAGCACTTGAGGTTGATTCTCTTTGCGTAGTTATATTTACGTTAGGTCCATATTTATTTAAATAAAAATTATAAATAATTTTCAAACTTGTATTAAAAACTTCTTTTGCCTCGGTTGAAAAATTGGGGTTTTCGTCATGCATATCCAAATTGTCATTTATCTCGTCTATTAAACATTCTACCCCCGCAACATTTAAAAAATGATTTAAAGCAGCGGCACAAGTAAAAACGGGTGGTAACTCAAGAAAATATTTTTTAAACTTTTCTTTCATTGGTTTTATCATTTCTCTAAACATACTATTTTTATTTTGAAAATTTTTAAAATTCAAAGCCATGAAATATAATTCTTGAAGCACTGAATAACTAGTGGGATAATAAACTCCCGATAATTTTGTAGTTGAGTTTTTAAACACCTCAAGAAATTCGGATAAATGTTCAATATTTTTCCAACCCAAATCCGGAAAAAGGTCGGCTTCACAATTATCCGAAAGACTATTATGAAAAGCTTTTAAAGTGCCTTTTTGTTTTAAAGCACAATCAAACATATGACAAGTCGAATTCCACCTAGTAGGTACATCCCAATTAGGCCCTAAAAATCTAGATTCTGTATATTTACAAAATTGTTTATAATCTTGATATATTTTTCTACTTTTTTTAAAAACGTCGTGTAACATAAATCGAAAAGCTTTTATAAAGCTATCAACAAATGGTACGGATAGACCATCTTGTACTACTAAATTAATAATATGTGCAACACAACGAGTATGAAAAAAATCACCATTTGCAATCGGAAGATATTTTAATTTTAATTTTTCAACCGCGATTGTGTTGTTGGAAGCGTTATCAAATGCCATTGAAAATATTTTATTTTGTAAATTAAAAATAGTTATTACATTATCCAAAAAGTAAAATAAATACTCTCCGGTGTGTGGATACGGAAATAGATCAAATGCAATCGTACGTTTCATCATTTGCCATGAACTGGGATCTACCCAATGAGCGGTGACGCAAAGGTACGATTCGGGCAAACCGTGTGGCGCCGACCAAACGTCACTAGTTAAGTTTACACCGGTATTTAAATTTTCAAATAATACAATTAAATCATTTTTTGCTTGCTTCCACAATTTTAAACAATAACGTCTAAGTGTAGTACGACTTACGTGAGTGTAACGAGGTTGAAGCGTCTCTCGAATTAAGTTGGTTAACCGAGGGTTGTCGAAGTGATTGAAAGGCAAAGCTTCTTGAATCACGAACTTTGTCATTCGATCTTGAACCTCATTAACGTTGTAATTAAAGATTCCACCGTCTCCACTCAATTGTGTTTGTTGCGAATCCGGATTACTTTTCAACGACTTACAAAACTTCTTGGTAATGTGTTTGTTTAAAGTCGTGTTAGAATCTTTAGCAAGTAAAGCTCCACAAAACTTGCAACGAGCCTTTACAGATCCGTCACTCAACTCAACCATATCCCAATTGCACCAAACATCCATGTTACGATTATGTGGAAGAACACGAACGACGGTTGGAGAATTCGATGAACCTTGACCAACGGAAGATTGAGAGTGAGCCATATTGAGATTTAAGAATAAACGAGAGTAAACGAGAATATTGTTTGCGTTTTTTGCGTATGTTTTTTTGTGTTTGAAGCTTGGGTACCTTATCATATCAACCCACACCTATTTATACTTGTTTTAGAGGCAAAAACAACCAAAAAACGGTCACATTTCGTCCCCAACGGCTATATAGCCGTTAAAAACGGCTAGAAAAAAAAAACGGTCGAAACCGGGTCCAACCCGGGTTCAACCGGTTCGGGTCCGGTTCCGGGTCGGGTCCGGTTCCTATGCTTTCCAAACACCCCAAACGCCGGTTTTTCCCGGGTACGAACCGTGTACACCCGGTATCGGGTTGTACCCGGACCCGAGTCCGGGTCGGGTCCGTACCCGGTTTTTATGTGCAACTCTAATTACGCATACGTTTATAAACATTATTTAAAAGTTAAGAAAAAACAAATTATTATGCACTATGTATTGATACACACGTTAATCATCTAGGCATTGACTTTATTAGTAATCATCTTAAAATATTCAATTGTGAATTTGTGATTATATACTATTCTGAAATCAACTCAACTTATGAAACTTGATAAAATTTTGTATGTTTTTTTAAGTTAAATAATCCACTTGAAACCTAGCTAATTTTCTTTTTCAAATCCCAATTTTGCAATCCACTTAGAAACCTTTGGAATAAATTCAATATTTTAATATAGATGTAAATCATTTTAGTTAAAATCTAAATTATATACCAAGTATACTAAAGTATAATCTGAGAATTATGTTTTGGATTTTATAAGTTTATAACGTATAGATACATATTGATTTTTTTTGTTTGTTTTATTACTTGTATATATTTAATGAATAATGGTAGTAACCAGTAGCCCCCTTGCGTTGCGGCTGATGACGTAAAACCGTGACAAATGACACTAATGTCACAGTACCGTCAACGACCACTTAACAACGGAAAGACTAGTATTAAAAAGAAGAATAAAGCGCAAAAATATAAAACCAAACGAAAAGTAGACATTCAAAAGTTGAACTACACACGCGATACGTAAAACGTAGAAAACAATAACTAAGTTGATTTAGAACCCGTGCGTTGCGTCGACACGGTTAAATAGTAAAAAACAGATGTGAAAATGTTGAATCACACACATACGTTGCAGCGTATAACTTGTAAATTTTAGACCGTTACATAAAAAATAAAATATGTAAAAATGAAAAGTATAGGAGACAAAAGTTGAGAGTAAAAAAGTATATAGGGTTAAATTTGTAAAATATATAACAATGCTATAGTTAAAAGTAAAAAACTAAAAAAAAGAAAACAAGAAGTACAAATTATAAAACACAATATACAACTTATAAAACATAATATACAACCCATGAAAACTATATAAAAGTTGATAATTAATATATAGTTAATAATAACATATTATATGATCTATGAATATAAAAAGGTAATATTATTAAGTGTAAATGTAAAATGCTTTAAAGTTAAGATAAATTTCTATAAGTAATTACAGAAGTCAAAACCGTAAATTAATTTGAGGTTTGAGAGTTGGAAAAACATATCATCATCATCCATTTATGATATAATCAAAGTTTAGATCATAAGTAAACGGGAAAATATAAATTAAATTAAAAGCCAACGATAACCTCGTTTCTTTTTCACACTTGCTTTTCAAAAAGGTGGTGCCGGAAACATTACTCCAACACATTTAATTACCTTTTTAATTATTTAAATATAAAAGAAAACAAAAAGAGGAATATAAAACACGTTAGTAGCTATAGAATATTAAAATGTGAAACATTGTCATTTGCTTATGTTTTAATTCTTTTTGTTTTATAGTTATATAGCGCAAAAGAAATATTAATTATAAATAGATGCACATGTTAGTTTATGTAAAAAAAAATATTCATAACCTAAATAATAACCTAGTGATACACGCAAAAGAAAACAATTCCTTAATTTTATATATAAAAATTAAAAAAAAATCTCAACATAATTATACATATATACTCTATAGCAAAGGTCTTAGGTGTCAATATTGTGTTTATCGGTATACTACGATCGCCTATAAAGGCAATTTACATGACTATCAAGGGGTTCTCGTTTGTTAATAAGGTGTCGATTGGTTCATGAGTTTACGAAATATGGTCTT
This sequence comes from Flaveria trinervia, assembly GCA_025506515.1. Classification (NCBI taxonomy): domain Eukaryota; kingdom Viridiplantae; phylum Streptophyta; class Magnoliopsida; order Asterales; family Asteraceae; genus Flaveria; species Flaveria trinervia. The sequence continues at coordinate 97,243,828 of CM046443.1, read as the reverse complement.
AATAAAACAAATGTTATCGTACTACCGATCCGCAGCTGACTCGCCCCAAAACATCGTAAGAGGCAACTGACACACGACTCTAAACTACTTGTACAATAAAGATTCAAACTACTATCTTTGTCACACAATCACGCTACACCCGAAATTACATACCCGATAAAAATTAAACCCGAATATCCATCGAAAAACTCAAACCTACTACCACCAGATGTTATTTCATGGTCCCTAATGGTATAAAGTATATAGGGGGAGAGATGCTCTTGAAAGCTAATCCAGGAAGAAGGTTATTGACTTATTTCTTCTCATCCTTCAATTTCTTTCCTTCAAGTAACCACAAAAGGTTTTATAGCAATCTTTATTTATTCTTCCCTAATTTCAAATTTTAAACTTAAAATCTTTTGCTTTTGCAACAGGAAAACATAAAACAGCTCAACACAATGGAACATGAACATCTTCAAACTTCATCTTCTTCACCTTAATGACATCAAATAATAACAACAGCAATGGTGAAATCAAACAATCAACACCATCGAAGTTTCCCCTAACGTTTCTTGAAATGGCGGGTGCTTCCGGCGTCGTTCTGTTCTTCGCCGTCGGTCTCGCCGGAGTTTACCTAACCTTGCCGGAATCCGATTACAGTTTCCTTAAACTTCCAAGAACTATTGAAGATCTTCATATCCTCCGGTATGCGATTTCCCACATACCCTTTTGTTAATTCACTCTTAATACCTCGATCTATTGTGTTTTAGATAATGGGATGTAAGCAAAATCTGATCTTTTTGTTGGTTTCTTGTGATCTTGTATGCTTGATTTTAAGGTTCTAATGTTCCATCAGCAATTGAATTGATTTAACATTTGTTTATGATTTATGATTCTTCATCATCTTCAATATCCCCAATCTGAATCACATGTATAATTGTTTAAATCATTCTTACACTGATCTGTATCATAAGTCTTTTAGATTTAGTGTAAATGAAAGTAATTAAGTAATTAACTATCTTAATTAGTGTTGTTAAGGTTTATCCTAAATCATTATCTCACTTCATTATGTTTATTGATTACAAAGGGGGTGTTTGGATGTGTGTGTTGACTTGAGATCAGTTACAGATATTCTGACTGTTGTGAACTTGTGATTTAACTCCAGGGAGCATCTCGAGAACTACACGAGTGACTACACGATGCAGGTTCTCGTAGGTTACTGCACAGTTTACATCTTTATGCAAACGTTTATGATCCCAGGAACCGTGTTCATGTCATTGCTCGCGGGATCTTTGTTTGGGGTGTTCAAAGGTGTAGCTTTGGTGGTCTTTGCAGCCACTGCAGGTGCATCTTCGTGCTACTTTTTATCGAAGTTAATAGGGCGGCCCCTTATCTCGTCTCTTTGGCCCGATAAGCTTGTTTTCTTCCAAGATCAGGTAAGTGGTGCAGGCAATGTGATCAACTAACTAGCATGTTGATCAATTAGCTTGATAAACTTGACGTGATTAGCATGTGGTTTAAAGTTATTTTGTTGATTTACTTAGGTGGCTAAAAGGCGAGGCGGGCTGCTGAATTACATGTTGTTCTTACGGTTGACACCAACATTGCCAAATACTTTTATTAACGTTGCATCACCAATCGTTAATGTGCCATATCATATTTTCTTCTTCGCAACTTCCATCGGGCTCATTCCAGCAGCATATTTAACCGTCAGGGTATTCTTTTTGCCTAAACTTTTTCACCTCTATATGTCTTGTAAAAGTATGTTTATAGATCATATTGTCTGACAGGCTGGAATAGCGCTTGGTGAGCTACGGTCGATTGGGGACTTATATGACATACGCTCGATAGGCACCTTGTTTCTCATAGGGCTCGTGTCCATTACTCCTACATTGATGACCAACAAGAACAAACCATAGTGTAATGTATAGCTGTACAGATCTGGCATCATGTTTGGATCAAACTCGGGATAGCGTTATGTTAGCCTCAGGGCTGTGAAAGAACCTGTTAAATGTTTATGACTTGTGTTCTCTTGTAATGAAGTTAAATTTAAATTGTCATGATGCGGATTAGTTTCTATGTGAATGACCTCGTTAGATCTTAAGGCGTCAATATATTTTGAATTGTATATACCGAATGCTAATTTGCGTTCATAGTATCATGGCTGTTTTGTAATATCGCTAATTTGTGTTCATAGTATCATGGCAGTTTTGTAATATCTTTTATGAATGGGTCGATTTCAAATGACAAACCAAACCGGCCATGATCCTATGAACAAAAGGTTTAACTTGTTGGGTTTCTTGATCATAAACAGTGATGGATCAAAGATTTTTCGTCTGCAGACGCCAAAATGGGTCAAATCAAAAAGAATTTATTAAATCATGCATTCCTGTAAAAATGACAATATGTAAGAATGACAATAAGCAATAAACCAATCTGAATATAGTTTATACAAAGTTTGCTTGCTGTAACATAGTAGCATATCCCAATGAACAAACCTATATAAATCTTCTAGGTTTCTTGCTTCGACTATTACTCAATGGCGTACGGTTTTCTGGCTTTCGTTTCATAGCTCCCCTGCTTCCGCCATCACTGCCAGTTCTGGATGCGTTTGCTGCTGCCTTTCTAACAGCAACTGCTGGCCTTTTTTGTGAACGCACTTTTCTCTTCACTGCACTTCCATTTCCTGATACAGTACTGCCAGATTTAGCTATTCTTGTGGCAAACTTCTTCTGGCCGCCAGATTTGGTGGCCCGAATCCCCTGGTAAGAGGTGGTGCCGCCCACAGCTGCTTTCTTAGAAGAATTATAGATGTCGGGGATTGATGGTTCCTTCCTTTTAGATGGAGTGACGTTCGAGTTTGTTTTCATGGCATGAGATAACCTCAACTCCCTGTCTCGAATCTTCAGTTTATGTTTTCTAACAACGGTATTTGCTGCTTCCTGCAAAATACACAAAGCGTTATAACACTTGTAAATTTGTAATTGGACTTTATCGATGAGTTAATAACACTTGTGACATCTCATGAGGAATCTGTTTCTATTTTCATTGCACAGAAAAGTAAAGGTTCCAAATAATTGGTCGTAGATCCTTTGTTCCGTGAATAAATGTTGTATAGCATGGTATAGATGAAAGGAGTCAGTGCTCGATTAGAAATATAAAGGGGTATATGCATACCCTTGTCGTAAACAAGACATAAGCAATGCCCTTTCCCATGCTTGTACCAGGATCTCTAACAACTCGAATTGCCTCAATGCAGTCTTTCAGATTATTATAACCAGTAAACAACTGATAAAGTTCTTCGTCCTGAAAATACAGAAAAATGTATTAAATTAGTAAAGGTGACACCTTTAATCTAGTTACTTATGAATGGGCCAATTTGGATTACATTTATCTCTAACGGGTCAAATGAGTAAAAGCAAAAAAAAAATTAGTTGAGGGAACGACTAACGGGGAGAGTCAAAAGTATCCCTAAGTCTATCTTTAATGGGAAAATTCCAAAATGTCCTTTTCGCCTCCTCTTTCCGCCAAAATGTCCCCCAAATAGATTTATTTTCAAAATGTCCCTCCGACAAGGCGTGGACGCCTCCACAGACAGGCGCAGACACCTTGTGCAGCAGAACCAGTCACAAAGAGACACATGTACATAAACAAACAAGCGCCTGTACTCTGCGGGCGAGCACCCGCACACAGGGACATTTTGAGAAGAATTTTATGAGGGGTACATTTTGAGAGAAAGAGAAGAAAAAGGACATTTTGAGAATTTTTCCATCTTTAATAGATATAACAAAACTTTGTTGTGATATTTATCAAACCAATTATTTCAAACAATTTTGTACAAAAAGTAGTCTGAGGCTTTGAGCCAACCGGACCTGTTTCAATAGAAACACAAATTACACATTTTGACATGAATGATGAACCCCTTTAGCCATGTTACCTAACCCGTTCGTTTTGCAACATCAGTACGAATTGAAATACATGCAAAAGAAATGTACCTTCACATCAAATGGAAGATTGCCAATAAAAACAGTCCTTTTGATGTCATAGAGAGGAGCATTTTCTCCCTTCAATTTCTTGCGAGGTGGACATGCTCTGTCTACATGAATATGATTTCCGCCCACCTCAATAACAAAATCCAACAATAAAATTATTACACTGATCTGCATTTAGTAGCATTTCAATATTTTGTATTCTTTTAAGTCATAATATATATGAGATTATGCAAAATGTCATGAAATATGATGTTTTTAGTATCACACCAGAAAAACTATGCATCAGACACAACTCACAAGTCTTCCCCAGAATGAGCATTCTCTAGCTAAATGATATCTTTGGTTTAGACTATAAGTCCGTTTTATGCAAGAATAGACAGCTAACTAAAAATTTATAAATGCAGTTACAAATTGTCACAAAATGAAATTTTCTAAACAACAAACTATATCCATAAATCATGATAATGATGCATAATCTTAAGAATTTGTCAAACTTTCCATGTAATAATAATTTCCTAAATCAGAATAGAAACATTATACTTTCAAGAAAGCAACTTACAACTGCCATGTTATGAGACAAAGAAGCTTGGGCCGAATCCTCCATCTTAAAAACAATGTATGCATTAACCCTGCGTTCAACCACATTAACGTTTAATAGAAGAGCCGAGCATTAACCAACTTTCACCCCCCAAAATCACCCCTCCACCATTGCAAATGCATACCATTCTACTTTACAAAGCTAAACGAAGCTCAAATATCATGATAATATGTGCATTCAGCTTGAAAATAGCAACATATTGTTAAGCTGATTTAGCAAAACATATCGAACACAAATCAATATTAAGAAATTGGTTCTAATTATTTATATAACCTGTCAACAGCATCATTGATTTGCTTCTTGATGATAGCACCCCTCCTTGGAGCTTTGTCCTGTAAAAACAACAAATCAAATTAAATGAAACACCCAATTTGTATAAGCTCAATTGATGTAAATTCAAGCATACTCAAGACAACCCACATCTAATAACGGAACAGATCGAATCCTAATCGATTCTATTTCCCCGAATCGACTAAATTCTCTCAACAATGTCTTCTTCTTCACCTTCAAAGGCAAATTACCAACAAACACAGTTCTTAACAACTTCTCTTCATCATCAAAACCTTCTTTTGGAACAAGCTCCCCTTTATCCAACTCCTTCCTCTTCTCCCCAATCTTTCGATTAACCCCCAAATCATCTTTCAAATCGAAATCAACCCCACCATATCTTCTTTCCTCATACTCTGCCTCAACTTCAGCCCTCTTCCTTTTCTTCTTCTTCTTCTTGTTAACATCCTCATCGATCACCAAGCTCTTTAAGCTTTCTGAAACAACCCCGCTTTCCAGTTTTGATTTCTTGACGTCTAATTCGATATCCGAATCATCTTTATCGTTACTGTTGGGTAATTTCTCCTTTCTTTTTCTCTTGCTCAACAGCTTATTGGACGAATTGGGGATGTGGGCGTCTTTATTTTGTGGGCTATCGACGTCTAATCGAAGAACTTGTTGGAGTTTGTGAGATTCATCGGTGAGTTTGCTTCGAAAGGGGTTGGAATCTGAGAAGATTGAAACAGAGGTTGGATCATTGGAGTCTTGGGGGTTACTACCGAAAAGGGATTTGAAGATGTTGTCTGGTGAAGGTGAAGAATTGGGGATTTCAGCTTTGATTTCGTGGGGTTTGTTCCCCATTTGTGAAAATGGTGGATTGATTTGAGGGGTCGAATTGAACCCTAAATCTGTGGGGGCGTTTTGGCTATGGAGGTGATCTAGGTATGTGTTACCGTTACGTGACTTATTCACTTGACTTACGTTAAGAAATATTCAAAGTAGGGACAGAATAATAATGATCACTGTATATCTTTATCAATTACCATAATATAATTTTATGAAATGAAATATTACTAATTTACTATATACTATTTACTATGACTATTATTTTTAAGAGTTAATCATATAACGGTTTATATGGTTTATTAAACATAACATATTTTATACTATGGGTTTTTTAAGAAGTTTGGATGTTGTGTTTTTTATTTTGTAACAAAAAAGCATTCACATCTTATTTTTATTATTATACATATAATTACATTAAAAATTATTATTTTTTTCTTTCAATTAAATAATATATTTTTATATCTTTTTCATTATTTTTTTCTTTCTCCTTCACTCACAATCACTTTCAAAAATATTAAAAATTTTATAAGTGTTGAACAATGAATTCTTAAATTTACAGATGAATAGTAATATTTTCTTTCTCCTTCAATCACAACCAATGTTTTCAGAACCGAATCGCACGTCGAACCGGACGTCTTACTGGTTTGGTGGTCGGACCGGTTGGACCGGATTTAACTATATTTTAATTATATTATATATGTAATTAAATATAAGTAATTTATATATGATTTATATATATATTTTATAGTTATATATAAAACTTAACTATATTTGTATATCTGGCGTACTAATTTATGATTTAGCACCCCGTTTTTACCCATTAAAACTAAAAAAAAGGAAAAACCGGTCCAAACCGGTCCGGTTTTCAGGTCCGACCAGCGGTTCGGGACGAACCGGACGGTTTCGACCAGTAAAAAACGATTCAACACAGACCGGACCGGACTAGGCACCGAATCTTGATCGAACCGGCTGGTCCGATCTGGTCTCAACAACATTGCTCACAACCACTCAAAACTATGCGATATAATTTAAAAAGTTATTCCACTCACATAATTATAAGGCATGGGTTGTGAATGCTCTAAAACTAATAGACGTTAACTTGTTTATTAAATTTTAATAAAATAATTAAAATACGTTTTGTAGGACTAAATCGATAAATTTATATTTCTTTTTATCCATAGGTAATTTGTTTAATTACTTATAACTTAAAAATCCCAACCCCCACCCACGTACCCACCCACATCTCTTTTAAAAAATCAAACAAACACAATTAAATTTGTTGCCACCGGCCCCCATCATCTTGGTTGACGCCCTTCCTTCTCCAACCACACCCATCCGATGACACCACCATCTGTATGTCGACATTCTTCTCAGGTTAGGGTTTTTTGGGGTCTTATTTGGTTATCTATGCTACTGATTTTGGGTCCAACAACTGATATTGGCTGGAAAGGCTAGGTTTCTAGCATTATGTGACGTAGATGTATTGATGGTTGTCCGAAACACCACCACCGGTGATGACCCCAACTCTTCAACTACGGTATTCTTGGTGTGCCGACTTGCTTGCCGCTGGTAGTTTCTTACTTTTAAATTCTTCGATTGTCGTGTGCTTGTTTTGATTATTCTTTTGTTTTTTTGATTAAGTTGCATGTACATCGTTGATTGAAGCTTCTATGAAGACATTGTTGTTAGGCTTGGTATCGATTTAAGTTTCTATTTAGGAAAATAAAGGATGAATTCACATCTGAATTACTTGATAATTTAAATCAAATGACATCCTCCTGCTTTCTCATTGATTTGAAGCATGAGTTGGAACTTGGATGATTTCCTCCAACATTATATATATTATGATGGTGTTCTCTTTTACAAATAAAAATTATGTTTGGTTTAAAACGAAAACTGTACACATTTAATAATTTGATTCAAATCATGTGCTTCTGTTGATTCTTTTTTTACACCAGAAGCATTTGACAACGTTTGACTTCCTATTCTATATGTAAATCTCACTATTGCTTGAATTACATCTTCTATTGTATAGTTTACAAATCTCACTATAACTTAACAAAAGAATGCATCCGATGCTCTTCACTTTGTTTGGTTTCAAATTGACCCACCCAATTCTCATGTTTTCAAATATTTTATTGCATACCATCGTTTATTAGTTGTATCACTTTTTTGGGTGCCTTTTACAGGTCTTTGTGTTGTCATTGAACTAACGTTTATGCTGCGTTGGAGCATGATGCTCTTCACTTTGGTGGTTGCCGTTGAACTAACGTTTATGCAGGTATGTCTCATGTTTTAGTTAACGTCTTTTACTAACGTGTATACATGTTTTTTAGTTAATGTCTTTTACTAACGTGTAAACATGTTTTGGACGTCTTTTGCAAGTCGCTCCATTGATGTTGCGTTGGAGCATCATGCTATAGATTTATAAGTAGGTGTCATGTAGACAATTTAACTATGCATTTTTGTTTGCAACTTGAGTTTTGATTAATTCTTTAATAATTTACTCTAAATGAATTTTATAGCTTTCTCAATCGCAAGATGTCTCATAATATCTTAGGATCAGCATGGTGGATGTGGTGGAGGACCTGGTCAGGCAAGTTAATTTTCAGCTATGATTGTTAACCGATAAATCTTTTCCTTGCTTCTCATCTCAAACTCATGTAACTATATATATATATATATATATACATTTTGTCTAGATGCTTATTTCTGTGAGAAGATAACAAATTATTCATTTGTTAAGCTAATTAATAGAAATAAACATACTATAAAGATTTATATAGTTTTTAACTGTTTATATAATGATCATTCTTATTCCTAACAATTTGTGCATGTCGGTTCTACAAGCATGCTACTGTTCTTGTTAACTAATTTGTGCATATTGACTTTAGTTTTTAAATCGGTCATTAGTTGCATATAAAATATGTTATAATTTTTTAGCTGCTCTTACAAATTACAAACCTTGATGTTGATTTCAATTTACTTTATTTTTAGTTGACCTATTTACTAGGTATGAAAATGGAAGAAAAACTATATTATTGGTACTTTGACATCAAAAGCAGAGATACGAATTAAATGGTACCAAAGGAGAAATGACCGTTTCAACTCTACTCAAATTTGATGGTTTTTGGTTGGTTTTTGTTATGTACATTAAACTACTGATATTAGATAGATCATGTTGTTGCTTTTTTATGTATGTATGATATTAGTTAAACAGTTAAACTCAACAACTCCCTTTGTATATATAAATGATGTTACGTAGACAATTGTTTTGGTGTGTTATCACTAATATATATGACGTATAAACCCATTTATGACTAGCATTTGTTATTATTTAATTGAGGCCATTAAGACTAATGATATGATAAACTAAAGATATACTACGAATATAACCAAAAGTATAATACAAGATATAATGAAAGGATTGATAAACTAATCGAAGTGAGTATCGGAATGTAAATTGCCGTTGCCGCCGCATCGCGCGGGTTTCTTACTAGTATGTATGTATGTATATATATATAATATTCTTAAGTCTAACAAAAAAATTAACATCTATTAGTGTTAAAATCTTAACTTGTTACAATTTGAAAACACAATACCATAACTTGTTACGAAAAACCCTTGCACCTAAACCTATTATATAATTATAATTCAACAACCACATGGATCACTTATGTAATTAACTCTATTTTTAAGTAATTATTATTATTATAAGTACTTAAGATGAGATTACAAGGATGTGTGTATTTGTCTATATAATATATATATATATATATATATATATATATATATATACTAATAAAAGAATGTTTCTTTTGTCACTTATCATCTTCTTAAATCATCTTTCTGACACTTATCATTCTTTTAAAATATCTTCACTTTATTTTCCATCCAAAAGAACATTAAAGTAATTTAAACACTCAAAACAATTTTTTTCTCTTCATAAAAATTAATTTGGTCAATTAATATATTTTTCTCTCTCATCTATATTTTTCCAAAATCAAACTATATTTTTAAAATTAAATTTTATTAAAAAAATTAAAATTCATATATTTTCTAATACATTTAACCTTTTGAAACAAATATTTTAAATCAATCCTTTTTTAAAATAATTATAAAAATATGGAATTTTCTAAAAACTATTTTATTAAAACAACTAGAATAATTTGAAATTTTGAGTTTGTAATAAACAAGATTTTATAAACAATAAATTTTTATAAGTATTTCTTAAAACAATATTTAAAAATGAAACTATTTAGATAAAAGAGTTAAAAATAGTATAATTGTTTTATCTATTGAACAAGTACATATATATAATGTTATACATATCTTATATTAAAATATTGTACTATAATTTTTTGTGTTTATTACTAATTATAATCCGTTTAATAAATGCGTTTCTAGACTATCTATTTATCTATATATTATCTATCTATAACTTATCTATTGTTTATTTACTTGAAATAGCTATTCATATACAATTATAATCATATTTAATCTTCAAACATGGGTTTATAATTCATAAATTTTTATTACTAATTATCTATTATTTTATTTATTTAACCCGTGATACTAATATATATATATATATATATATAATATATATATATATATATATATATATATATTATATATATATATATATAATATATATATATATATATATATATATATCTTCCTATCTTCCTACTCTAATAAAAGTGTAAAAAGAGTTGCCACTTATCATCACCAGAATCATTCTTAACAAAAATTTCTTGCTTCTCTCTCTCATATTAAATAGTTACCTTAAGTATCAATAATATTATTTAAAAACTTTTTAATATTTAATAAATCAAGGAAAAATTCTATTTATTAAGGTTATTTCTAAATAAATTGATATTTTTAATAAGTAATTTTTTAAAACACAAAAAATAATCAAATTTTGGAGTTGTAACAATAAAAATTTTAAAAATGACATTTTTATACGGTTTATTTTATAATAAAATATTTTTTTTAATTTTAAAAAAATATATATTAAAAATTGATATCATTGTTTTATTATTTATATTCATTTCTAATACGTAATGTCAATTATATCATATCTTAATATATCATTTTATAATTAATATATTTATTATATCAATATTTTATTTATTCAATCCGTGTAATACACGGGTTTACTAAAGCTAGTATATATATATATATATATATATAATATATATATATATATATATATATATATATATATATATATATCTATTTTAATAAAAGAAGATTTTAAGATGTCACTTGGCACAATTTTAGACCATCTAATTTTAATTTCTTTGTTTCTCTTTCCTATTAAACACTTACCTTAAATACTTATAATACTATTTAATTTCTTTTGAGATTAAAATTGTTTTTCAAAAAATTAAGAAAGAGATGTTTTTAGAAATGTAACTTCTAAATAAATAAAATTTTAAAAATAAGAAAATTTTCTAAAACAACAAACATGTTTAAAAATATAAAGTATTTTAAAATGGTTTTCTAAATTATTTTTTATAAAACAAAATAACTAAAATTAAGAGTTATAATAAGAAAGTTTTTAATATTGATACTTTTTTAAAATGGTTTGTTTTGCATAAAATGTTTATTAAAAATGCAATTAGGGTTTTAAAACAAAAGTTTAAAATAATGATATCATTGTTTTATTACTTATATTATTTAATATTTTATTTATTCAACCCGTGTAATACACGAGTCTCTTACCTAGTATATATATGTATATATGTATATATGCTCGTTGAACCTCAAGTTACATCATTTAACTTATTTTACACACCATGTTTTATTACTTAGAGCGTCTTCATTGGATGGATAAAGGAACGCCTCACTCATTCCCTCTTTTCAATTTATGTCTTTGTTTTCTCTCATATCTTCTCTTTTACTTGAATTCACTTTTTTGTATATTTCTTTGTCTTCTCTTTCATTTGAATTTTGAGACAAATATTAATGTCTTTCATCCTTTTATCTATTCCCTACCCTCCACATAAATTTCACTAGATCTAGATGCTCAGGAAGTACAAACATTAGAGGTGCACTTACTATTTAGGGTATTTTTTAAGGTAAAGAGGGTTGGACAAATTTATAACCAAAAAGAATAAAAGAATAATCTTACTATGGGCCTCCATAGGACGTACCCCAAGGCCCAAGATAGAGATTTACAAATCCAGTTGAAATCAGGTTGGAAACCGGTTCAGCTTGATCCAATAAAAGTTAAAACCGGTTCTTTTTAATCGGTTTGAGTGAAAGAAATAAATGGTTTTGAACCAGGTTGAACCTTATCTGGTTGAGACTGGTTTCATGAAATAGAGTTGAAACCAATTTTAAACCTACGGGTTGAAGGTTGAAGTGAAACTGCTTTGACAAACGGGTCGGGTTTGGTTTCCGGTTTTGCTTTTTTCCCGTGTATGCCCGCCCGGTGCCCCAAGAGAAGAAAACATCAGAACAAAAAAGATAGTCCATGGGCTCATTTTAGCTCTACAAAACCAACCCATAATCATCACAGATACTACATATAGGCCCATCTCTATACACAAAAACCTGTGCCTCTTCACAAGTGTACTCAAAAGCATAAGCATCATTTGTAGGTGACCCAAACAATGCATGTTCATGGTTCTCAACAGTTTAATTACATAAAACACAGTTTTTGGAGTCTGAATAACATTGGATATATGTTCAAATTAATTTACATTTCAATTATATGAATATTAATTCCCATTAAACAATCAAATCAACAAATGAAACAAGAAACTGAAACTATCTCTACCCAATTTAACATCTAATTAGTTAAATTCACCCCACAATAATCTTCACCACCACCTTGATCATTAATATTATTTTCATCATCTTGGCTAACATACGCCGAGAGGTTAATATACCTCTCTTGTTCAGCTTTATCTCTCCACCTTGATCTACATATCACACAACTTGTTGATCTCCTCCTACTACTTCTTTTCCATGCCAACAAACAATCCTCATGAATAGGATTCTTACACGTGGCGCACGCCACCAGTTTCCTTTCCCCGCTCCCCATCTCCTCCAGACAGACCGGACATGTGGTCCCAGGCTCCGCCTGTACAGGCGGGGCCTTTCCATTTGGGCGGGTGGCCGCCCGGTGGAGGTACATCTCCTGGAAGCGTTGTCTGATGGCCACACCAGCAACTGCTTCCAGGGAGACTGGAGCTGAGAGGAGATGGGTGAGCTGGTTGGGGTGCAGAGTCGTGCGCCACAGACAAGGGTCGTCTAGGGAGACCGAGAGGACCCGGATGTAGACGAATAGGATGTGCTTGCATGGGGTGGTGCGGTCGGGGCACGTGCACGAGGGCGCGGCCGAGAGGGTGACGGTGTAGACGTTCCCGGTGGCGCCGAGGACGAAGAAGTCGGAGTTGGAGCGGTGGAGGAGGCGGAGGCGGTGTTCGAGTGCTCGGAGAACTCGTTCGGTGAGAGGCTCGGGCGGGTATTGGTGGTAGTCGGTTGGCGGTGGCGGCGGCGGAGGCGGCGGTGAGTTGGAGGCTGAGGGGTTTGATGATGGGTTCATTGTTTGAGTTCCGGTGTGGAAATGGTGTAGGGAGAATGGTTAATAATAATATTGTGGGTGATGGAGATTCTTAAAGGAGACGTGAACGAAATGTGTAGGAATAAGTTAACGGTATAAGTTAGCGGTTGTCCTGTTCATTTTTGTGTTGGTTGTCCGCAAGGCAAGTTAGCTTGTAATAACAAGTTGCATGTTTGGACAAGGTTGTAAGTGATGGTAAATTTTGAATATGCATGCAACTAAACAATATTAGCACGTTTTTATGTTGAGAAATTAGTTGGTTTTTAAATTTGTTATTTATTTAACACAAATAAATGGATGTATATTAAGTTATGTTTAAATTTAAACTAATATTAATATGATGTCCATGTTTTTTTATATTAACTTGCAGGTAATTACTAGCACGTTGCGATTGGTAAATATTAAGTAAAACTTTATGGACAGATGAAATAAACGCGAGGCAATGTATGTTTGAATTAAACATATGTTAATCAACCAATGAAAATGAGGTCACGTGGCATATTATTAAATAGACAAATACAAAATTAGTTTTTTTACATACAGTGTATTATTTATAAAAAGTCATAATTGTTGGAATTAAAAACAATTACGTTCAAATAATTGAAAAATATGTAAATTATACTACTATTTACAAACAAAAGTCCCCGAGGTTCCCAACGATCTCCCACGTGTCACAATACGATTGATGGAAGCTTTTTTTATTTTTTACTTTTGTTATCGTTTTTCGAAACCACTTATTTATTAATAATTATCTTGTCAAAGATACAACTGTTGGTTTGGTGGAGTGACAAAACTTTGTACTTTGCTGTCGAAACCCGCAACAAGTTGCGGGTTCAAACCTCACGATTTGTTTTTTTTTTTTGCCTTTTTATTACTTTTAATATTTATTTCATTTAAATTACTTTTTGTAAATCTTAAGCCGCACAAAGCACAACATAGTTCACATACATGTCGCAACATATCATTAATTCATACTACTTCACTGCAGCATACGGGCCTTGCAATTAAATTACTTTTTTAATATCGGAATTTTTATGTACATTTCGCATTGGTATACATTCGATGTAAATTATGTTCGAAAACAAGTCATGTCAAATAAAATAGGTATCATTAATGTAATAATTTGAAAACAAGTCGGGTCAATTGTAACGTATACTTTACCACGCTGTTTGAAAATAAGTCGGGTTAATTGTAACGTATATTTTACCACGCTGTATATTGCCCGCCTGCAAGACTTAATGGGTAAATAAACTAGTTAATCTTATTTTTTCATGACCAAAAAGGTTGAAGACTAATATAAAACTAAAGCATGTTTCTAAAAAAAATAGTTTACACGAAATCAAATTTACTTCTCGTACCATATTTACATCATTCTTTGCACATGGCATCGATAAACTCGTTGTCTTTATGTACAAAAGTGGCAAAGTACTTGATTGATACAAACGTGCAAATAGAAGGATTACATCTGTACAGTGATTAAGTCAAAGGACCTGTTTTGTACTTTACTCAATTAAAATAAACACTTCCACTTCATCTGCTGTTCATCTTCAAACTTTTCAAAACCCCAAACGCAAATTCACAACATTTCTTCATAGATCTCTTCAACAACAACACCAATCGATTCTAGGGTTTCGAATTCAATCAATGAATACCCAAAACCCTAATTAAACACCCGCATTCAGCAATGGAACCTGATAAGAGTAATAATGTCACCGTTGCCGCAACAGACGGTGGTGGTGCTGCCGCTGCTCCGCCTCCCGCCGCCCCTATTCCGACCACCGCGAATGCTCCTCCGCCGTTTCTAGTGAAGACGTACGATATGGTGGATGATCCCTCCACCGATGCGATTGTTTCGTGGAGTGCTGCTAACAACAGCTTCATCGTGAGGGATCCACCGGAGTTTGCTAGACACCTCTTGCCGAAATATTTTAAACATAGTAACTTCTCCAGCTTCGTTCGGCAGCTTAATACTTATGTATTATTCTTTGTTCTTTGATCTTTTGATTTTGTTTGAGCTTTTTTTATGGTGTGCTTCATTGATTGTCCTTCATTTGGGATACTTGTTTTCCTTCTGGTTTAGGTTACAAACTTGTTAATTTGATTAAGTATTTTTGTAATATCTGTGTTTTGAGCGATGTTATGGTAGTTATCGATATCGATTTCTAATCGATTATCATAGTTAGGGTTTGAAAGTTTAGGTTTTTTTTCATTGGGAATCATTCATCCACAATTGCATTCGTTATGGGCTTAGTAGCCACTGATATGTGAAAGTAAAGTTGGCAAAAGCTGATTTTTAAGTTATTGTTGGAACTGTAAGTGATGTATATGTAATTTTGATCTATTGTATAAGTTTGATCTATCAAGCTAGTTACAGTATTTCACTCTTAGTAAATGAGGATTATGGCACTTACTTACAACTACACTTGGTGTGTCTAGTGTCTACACGTTGCGTGTGTGAACATATAATTTCTTGATGAGGATCGTGACATTGCAATTTTGTGTATTGTCAACTAAAGACTGAATCTTCTTTTAACTATTTGGTGGGAATAACAGGGATTTAGGAAAATTGATCCCGATCGTTGGGAATTTGCTAATGAGGGATTCTTGCGAGGTCAAAAACACCTCCTTAAAACTATAGTTCGACGGAAACCTGCCTCGGGGCACAACCACCAGCAACAACTCCCACATGGACATTCATCTTCTGTGGGTGCATGTGTTGAAGTTGGGAAATTTGGACTTGAGGAAGAAGTTGAGAGGCTAAAACGGGACAAAAGCGTGCTGATGCAGGAGCTCGTGAGGCTTAGACAGCAACAACAAACAACTGATAATCAAATGCAATCACTGGCCCAACGGCTTCAAGGAATGGAACAAAAGCAGCAGCACATGATGTCATTTTTAGCAAAAGCGGTGAATAGCCCAAGATTCTTGGCCCACTTTGTACAACAAAATGAGAACACCAAAATCATGACGGAAGGCAACAAAAAACGCAGACTTAAACAAGATGGAGTTGTTTCATATGACAATAATGAGTCAGCTGATGGACAGATTGTTAAATACCAATCATTTGTTAATGATTCACCAAATGCAATGTTCAGACAGTTTGTAAAACTTGAAGAGGTCCCACCATCAACATCTAACCAATGTTGTGTACCAGAAGTCACAGGAGTACTATCTGCACCATTTGAAGCAAATTCTAATGTGGTTGCAACGAGCCCACTAACTGATGGTCCGGAGTTGGCTCATGTCACTGACCTAATGGATGGTGTGCCCATTGACCCAAACGTGTATCCATTGGACATCGGTAGTTTTCCACCTGGTGGAGACATGGAATGGAATAATGATTTGTTGGTTGATATGGATTTTGTACCTGGATATGACCCGTCATGGGTTCTTGAACCCAACCCAGAAGTTGAATTAGCCCAAGAAATGGTCTCGGCTCCAATAGATGATTACTTGATACAGGGAAGTGAAGCCAAACCATTGGAAAATACAAGTACCACGGGTCGGGCTGAGCCTCAGGCTCAGCTGCAGCAACCAACACAGCAAATGGGGCTCCTTTCCTCGGAGACTAAAGAAGCTTAATGATATTTAAACAATATGTACAAATGTCTTTGATATCATCCGAGGTAAAGCTCTTTCTTAATATATAACAGCCTTCTAGTCAGCGGTTGTCATCTTCTTCGATTTTGCCCCTAGAGGAAAGCTTACACTGCAATCTCGGATCAGTGTCAAATCTTTCCTGGAAGACGAAAAACTGGTTTAGAAGCTAAAACGTTCTTTGTAGTTCATTTAACAACATTTTGGCAATGGTACTATACTGGCGAAGAATATGAACTTAATCAGTACAAGTTGCCTGCTATAATGATTGATAACGTTATGCAGTTAACATGTAAACCTGATGAACATATTCTTTTGCAATTTATGGTTATTTTTTGTAACATGATTTATTTGTGGTAGGGTGTTGTAAGTTGTTATTGAACAAAACGTCTGTTGTAGATTATGGTTTTATACTAGTACTAGTACTTGAAGGTGGATAGGTTTTACTCCTTTCATCTCGTAAACACGTGGCTAAACATGATTGGTTTTATTTTTTACCTTTTTTAGTAGTTTGTAAACCATCTCAATTGGGGATGTTTGTTTCGATCTCTTAATTATTTAAATGTTTGAATAATTCAATATTTAATGGTTTAAACTGTTTGTTTCGTGAGCAAATGTTTGAATGTTTCAAACATTTGTCTTTGAATAGTTAAACATTATACAAATGCTGAATGGTTAAGACATTTCATATTGTCTGAATTATTTAAACATTTGTCTTTGAATAGTTAAACGATATACTAGTTTTTAATTATTCAGACCTCTTAATGGTTCAAAAATTATCAAACACCCCTTAATTATTCAAAAATTACGAAACAGTTATTAGCCTGAACATGACTAAGCTTCAGTTTGGATCCTGTAGCATTAAGGGAGCTCAAATCCGAATGTGTTGCCTATAAGAGCTCAAATTTGAGTTTGGCTTATTTTGTGTCGTGTGTTTAACCTCGATTCGTGAGTTACAAGCTTAAGCTTAACTTATCTAATATATATATATATATATATATATATGTAAAGTTATTTTTGTTTATATATAGTTATAATCATAATTATAAATAACATCAAGTTTTATTTAGTAACTTATAGTACATAAATACTCCTGATTAATACAAGAAATTGGGAGGGTAATCACAGTATATGATGCTTGAACTTGAATTCATGAAGCATATGGGCTTTGATGTCGGTTTGCCCTCGAGTTCAAGTAAGATCAATTTATATGAGCTTTCAATGACTGATTTTAAGTAGTTAACGAGTAATTTCATAAGTTTATCATAGTTCTTAGTAAGCCACCTTAAATACTTTAAATAATCAAGGATTTAAGGGTCATGGTTTTACAGAATAAATCCGTAAATGTGTATAAATTAACTTTATGTTTTTAACTTTATGATCAATTTAAAAACACAAATACAACACCAGTTTAAACACTTAAAACATTATGTTCTCGAGAATATTTAAAGTGAGAAGAGAAATGATATATGTCTTTTTTTATTTCTAATCTTTTTTGTTTCATTCATTTAATTTCTCTTCTTTCTACTTCTTTCAAGTTAAAAGGATTGATTTTAACATTTATTTACATTTCCCTTCTTTTCATTTCCCTCTTAACTGAATTTGAAAACACAACTTTATAAATAAAAAAAATTTTCTTTCATTAAAAAAACCTTTGTAACATAATTGTTTTTTTTTCTTTCTACTTCCTTTTTTTCTATTTTTAAACAAACTCAAGAACACAATATAAAACTATTTTTTGGTGCCATACCATTTATATATTGCTAATTACCATTATCTTTATGCTATAAAGATGTTATACATATGCATAAATATATAGTACATGTGCTTTTGCTTACTATTTTTACAATGTTTTTAATATATTTATTTGTTTCTTATATTACTTAATACACATGCCATTTTTTGATTTGCATGTTAGTTTTTGCATTCATGCTTTTTACGCTGGAGTGCTAGTCACTTGTATCACTGAGTACGCTTTATGACTTAGTGACGATATCGCAATGTGTTTTTTATTTGCATTTTAATATTCGAGATTATGTCACCGTCGATGCCCTAGGTTTGAGGTTTTTTAATTCCTTTTGTTTTGGGCCTGCTCAAGCGTGCAAGCTTGTTATGACCTGAGTTTTGCAATCGGTTTAGGTTTTTCGCTAGAATGACCGCCCTTACAACTCACTTTTGTATCTACGTTTCGATATTTGGGATCGTGGCCAAATACCTGACCCAGCGCATAGGAGGAAAACCAAATTACACCAATGTTTAAAAGTTAAAATTTAAAAAGTTTTGTGGATGGTATTGTAATATTCATAAGTTGAGGCTCAAAAATAAAAATACCAGCAATATACAGAGGGTTCCGATGAAAACATTCCCCGTTGTTTCAATTTCAATATACTTCTTTTGAAATCGATATCGGAGACGATGAGCAACAGTTCACTAACGTCGTCTCCGGCGAGATCGTCGATATCCACGACGGCGATTGTAGGAGCCAACGGAATCTCTTCATCTCTTGCCGTCGATGAGGTCCACTTTTCATCCGACCTCATTACTTTTCAAGATCGTAAAGATGAGGCACTTCGAGGTTCAAAATCTATCATTTTATCACTAAATTGTCTTCGTAGATGCTGTTAGTTGATTTTTATGGAACTCGTTTATCTCTGTAACTATGTTCTTTGCATATTTGTACTTTGGGAGGGAGGGGAGATTTGAATTTTGATTTTAGAGGTCAAAATTTTGGTTCTTAACTTCAAAATCGATGGATTTTACTAATTTTAGGGTTTATGTGAAGTTTTTTGTTGACTAATTGACGATCAAGGTGTGACATTTGGTATAAGTTGTGTTGTAGAATATATTTGAATCTTTGAGATTGTAATTCCTTCTGCTTTGAATTCTAAGGGGAAAGAAACTGTTTCTAATTCTGAAATTGAAGCTACAAAAATGTAATCGTGTTCATTGATCATCTTGCATACGAAGCGTATGGTATAACTTGAGTTAGTGTTTGCAATGCAGCTTTGAAATCGGATTTGATGGCTACACTGAACAAGGAAGTTAGAATGTTGGATGAAGATAGTTGGATGTTTGAAGGGCCTCGTTCTCGAATTCACCTTATTTCACGACCAGGTAAACCTTAATTTCCGCGACTCATGTTCACCTTGTATCTTGTCACTTTGGGCGCGTTCAGGACTGCTTAATAAAACTGCTTCTCTACTTATTGCGTGTTGAAATAAGCAAATTGAAACAAGTACTTCAGACCGTGTATTCCACCAGCAAATAATCAGATAAACAGTTTAGATAAGGCATCCTAAATACTCTATTATATTTTAGTAGGCATGCTTCTTTATGTTTCTTGTAAACCAAAATGTTTAGGGTTTCAAAACTTGCAGGGGGTCTTCTAAGCAAACATGCAGAAACAATGAAGCTTAAATTGGCCTCACAGAAAAGGAATCAAAATGCTTCAATCAAGTAGAAAGCCTTGTGATCAGGAGCTTTTGTGATCTATCATTCTTGGCAGTGACAGAATTTGCTGAAAATGTTCAAGTATCTTAGAACAACTGTTTAAATTCAAATGATGTTAGTGAATCTTGGTTTTCAAGCATGTACTTTACGAGTTAACGTTACACTTTTACATGCGAGTTTGTGCAAAAAATACAGGTTCTCAATAAAACCTAAATAACCATAACTTGACCACAAGGCCGTTTACAAGGTAACAATCTTATTATCAAAGCACTAAATCCCTATCGTTTTGCCATATTGAGGCACTCGTTCAGAAGATCTATACAAACGGCCAAACGGGCTAAATTATGCTTATAACCTTCCGCAACTATGAAACCCTAACACAATGTATACCCACCCTGATCACAAAATGCAAATCTGTATCACCAGCAAGAACACGGTCTGCACTTGACTAAACAAGTAAAGCAATCGCATCTTAAACAAGAAGGGCATTTAAGTAACTTCACATCTGGGCATTTCGGTTTTGGCCACCAGCAACAACAGTTCCAGTTAAAGCAACAGCATTTGAATCCCAAGCAATCCGGGCACTTTGGCCTGCTAAAACACTTCAGGCACCGAGGTTTTGGGCACTCCGGGCAGCTTGGTTGCTGAACTTTTATACAACAACAATAACAACCAGCAGTTGACTTCTCGGGGTTTGACTTTCTTGATAACCTGAGCCTTTGTTTGATCTTTGTAAGTCGGGTTTTGGTGGTCATGGTTTCCATATCATAGATGAACTTGTAAAGATGACGAATGTAATCAGGATAGAGTTCTAGGTTACAGTGGCCACCGCCTTTGATCCATAAAGGTTCATACGGATCCTTAGCCAACTTCCATAGTCTGTTGCCGTGTAACCAATCTACGACATCGTCCTCTGTACCCTGTCATTTTTACGTGACAAAATCAGTCAGAGGTCAACTTCAAGAATATGTAACATAGGAATGGGCCAAAACTTACGTGTATTACAAGTGTCGGGCATTTCACTTTTCTAATTTTGTTAACATTCTGCGAATATGCAAATCATTATAGGATTGATCAGACTGTAATAGTAAACTGAAATCATTAAATGGACTGTTCTATTTACCTTGTAAATATCAAAGCAAAATCTACAGTTGACATGACAAACAACACGTAGGCCAGAAAGAATTGCACTGTGTAAAACAACACCTCTTAACCTTGGTAACTTAGAAGCCAGATGAAGTGTGGGCCCACTTCCAACCGACTGTCCGTAGAGAATTAAGTCTTCCTGGCTGACTCCATATTCGGTTTGGAGACACTCGTATACAGCCTCTATGTCTGCGTAGGTATTAAGCTCGGTTGGCTGAAAATTACAAAACAAAATCACATGTAAGAGTTTTTTTTTAACAATCAACAAACTAACAAGACAAGACAATGGGCCCAAAATTGTTCCTTTTTGTGCGATTTGGTAATACAAATGTATGACTTTACAAATTATGAACTCTATTGTGGTTGTAAACTTGTAATTATTGTTATGATTCTCTCGTTCTTGGTTAACACATTACTATTAGACAAAGGGCAACGAAGTTGACCCCTTTACCTTGCCAGTTGACGCTCCGTAGCCCGAATAATCATATCTGTTAAAGAAAACCACAACAAAAAAGGAACATTATCAATCATATCAAACATTGAGCCTGAAAATAAATTGTATCGTATTCAAATATCCCTAAGTTCAGCCAGCATAATAATGCCATGTATCTGGGAAGTAAATCTGAGAACTGTGTAGATAAAAAAGATGACTGACAAAATTCCAAATGCTTAACCACAAATGTAGAACCCTAATTGGCAGATGTAGTAAACAGCACAAACATAACAATCTCTATCAAGATTCATCAGCAATGTATGTGTTTTTTTACCCTTTTCTCATGTAATTGATCAGTGAAAAAATGTACACTTTTTAGCCAGAGAACCAGGGAAAATAAAGGTGCAAACGCATAAGAAAGTTAAGAACTTTCACTTTTCACCTTTTCTTTTCAGTTTCCATTTTTTACCTTCACAAGATACAATTAACCTAGCCATAAAGTTCAAGAAAGCGCGCATAATCGAATATGATTTATGGACCACATAACATAATGATAATCACACACAAAGCTTTAAAACAAAGTCAAATAGTTTCAAGGAAGCACTCGTGTTTACGGGTCATTTGCCTAGTTGTATACATCTATATACATATTCACAACAGAAATCTTGTAAAGATTTTTCACATTTTAGATGCAAAATTTCAAATCTTGACATCAATGTCTAGAAAGAAAAACAAATATAAGCACAAGAACAAACACCCATCACATCACAGAGATTAAAAGAAGATCAAATCAACATCATGATCCAAAAATGTAAATCACTCACACCGGTCTATCATCCAATGGAAATGCATCACTTTTAGGTTCAAAAGTTAACAAATTTAGTTCATTTTTGGTAACAGAATCTACACCAAAGAGTACTTAGAAAGAATATTGTTCAGATATAAGCAACATACAGTTATTACAAACTCTTTAAACAAAGATTCATCATTCAAAGGTAATATCTGTAACATCTGTAATATGTGAATCAAGATCAAAACTTTATCTAAAACAAAATCAAAGAAAGTAAAATCCCTCAAATTAGGGATTGCAGAAAGCTGATAAGATGAACAGTTGCAAAGAATGAAGAAACAACACAAACATTTCTTGCATAAAGAACAAAAGCAAATCCAATTAACAAATTCGTAAGCTAATGTTGATATATGGGGAACATTGATTTAACAAAAAGTTAGGTAAGAAGCAAAGAGGAGAAAACGGACCCCATGAGATTGACTCTAAGATTTGCTTTGAGTTGAACAAACAGGTCAAACAGTTGACCCAAATCAGCAGCATTGCCATGAAATACAATACAGTGAGTCTTGCACAAGGGTTCCTAAGATAAAAAGCTACAATCTTGTTGCCTCTTTTGGTGCGTAACGACAACACATCGACGGAGCAACCACCGCCACCGTCGTCAACGCCGCCGGAGGCTGACGTCACCGGCAAAGAGGTGGATGTGTAGATAGCATTCAGCTTACCATCATCTCGTTTCTTGATCTGATAGGTGGGTGGCGACGGTGGAAAAAAGGCGAATTTAGCACTGAGATTTGATATTACACAACCCATTCGCCACCGTTACAACATTCAGGTGAACACCCAACTCATAAAAATGTGAATTTACACGATCTGCGATATCTGTGATCAATTTAGGCTTAAAGATTTATGGGTTTTTCAAGATTCATGTAAAAATGGTGAAAGATTGTTGGGTTTTGAAGGGTTTTGAAAAGGGTGAAGTGGGTATCTTGCTGCCGGAGTTTGGGTGGCTCACGGCGGAAGGAGAGAGATTCACGGCGGAGAGAGGTGGTGGAAGAAGTGAGGCAAGTGTTCAAAGAAGGGAACTTGATGAGTTCATTGCCCACAAGGTTTGACAGTGTGGGACCCTTGTTACGACCCTAAACGACAAATGTGTGTTCAACAGTACTGTGCATTGGATACTTGTACGGGGGTATGTGTGTTTAGAGATCTTGATGTACAACTCATCTTGCGTCTTCAACTTTGGGAATCATGTCGAGTGGAATAGTGGATCATGAGGGTGGGTTTTGAGTTGGATGGGACTTGTCATTTGTCTCATTTTTGTGACACTAATATAATTCCTTTTTTGAGTTAACAACTATAAAATATCATCAAGGTCCAATGAACTTTAAAAAAACATGAAAAGAAGGTAAAATGTGTTGTTATTATTTGTGAGACTAGCAATCACAGTAGGTTTTCACTTATGATCGTATGTAATTGTGTTGTCATCTAAAGAGCTGTTTGACGGTCTTTTAATAGTTCAGATGTCTGAATGATTCAATATTTAAAAATTCAGACTGTTTGTTTCGCGAGCAAATGTTTAAATGGTCCAGACATTTGTCTTTGAATGGTTAAGTATTATACTAATACTGAATGGTTAAGAGGTCTAATGTTGAATGGTTAAAACATCTTATCTGAATTAATCAGACATTTGTATTTGAATAGTTGAACGATATACTAACTTTTAATGGTTTAGATCTCTTAATAGTTCAGCATTTAATGGTTCAGACCTCTTAATAGTTCAGACCTCTTATTGGTTTAACACTTAGGGGCTGTTTGATTACACTAACCGGGTAAGATTTGACTGAATCAGAAGCTGACCCAATTAGAAGTTATAACTGGGTATGCATCTGACTGAAACTTGATTGTTTGATTAAGTGTCTGATTGGAACCAAAACGATTCAATATTTAATTAACAAAACCCACCGAGTCACACCACCGGTCGGAACCACCACCGCAAGGGGGGGGGCATGTGGGGTCGGAAGGGGTGGCGGCCTGCGGTCGCGAGGGGGCTGCGACCTGCGGGTCAGCCGGTCAGCATGTTTTTTTTAAAGTCTGGGTCAGCACTGAAGACCCGGTCAGCCAAGCTCGAAGCCGAAATCAAACGGGCTGACCCGCTGACCGAGTCAGCCGTCAGCCGGGTCAGTCAGGTCAGTCGGGTTAGGCCAAAAACAAACAGCACATTAATTGTTTAGAAGTTGTCAAACAATCTTTAAAACTGTATTTAATGGGGGCTTATGAGAGGTTTTTTCACATTAACATTGTCCATTTTATCTGTTTTATTTTTTTTTAATTTTTAGTTTGTGATAGATGTTTTTCTTTATTTCTATATCCCTTTTCATAATCCTCACCAATGGCGGCATGGTGGGAGTGATAATTTCTTACATATA
The DNA here is from genome assembly GCA_025506515.1 of Flaveria trinervia. Taxonomy (NCBI): domain Eukaryota; kingdom Viridiplantae; phylum Streptophyta; class Magnoliopsida; order Asterales; family Asteraceae; genus Flaveria; species Flaveria trinervia. The sequence continues at coordinate 97,218,722 of CM046443.1, read as the reverse complement.
TATTAATAAAACATTGAGTTAAATGAATTTGGTTTTAGTCAAACATGTGATGTGTTATAAATAGGTTGATATGTTTGTATCTCGATTAAAATTGTGTCTTAGCAGGTATTAACCCATTTAATTTATTTCTGACATGATTAAAAGTATTGATAATCTTAGTTTCTTAATATAATCATATGTATATTTAGTTAAAGCTTCCATTGATATTAGTTTTGAATAGTTGTAATTGTTTTTCGAAGGATATTATTATCATGGATTGTAATATTTGGTGACCCTTATATTATCTCGTTATTTGTTAATCGTGTTAAAGGGGTTGATTTTGGTCGTGTTGTATTACTGAATATTAAACGGATCATGTCATGTAACATGTTTATAAACGGGTTCGTGTTTAAAGAAATCACACGATTACTTAATTGCGTCACTTTCGTGTGTCGGTATATGTGTTAATCGCATTGTTTTGTGTCTTGTATGTTTATACTTGTTTTGCCAGCCCATTGATGCCCTAGTGGATTCATGCATCCCCTCTCTCTACTACTCTCCTCACACTGAATGTTACATCCTAAACATCAGCATATGGACGCCCACTGGTACCAGAGTTGGAGATGTTCTAATAAAGATAGCAGAGGTAGCCGAAAGAACGTGTATTTAGTTTGAATAACTAATAAAAATATGTGCTTTTTATACATGTAACAATTGTCCCATACCACTTTAATTTTTACACTTTTGAATTATTCAATACTAATAACTTGGGGAATTTTTCTTTCATACACTCGTTAACGAATGAGTGTACTCCTTATTCATGATACTTGACTCGTTAGCCATATATGTGCATGAGTCTATATGGACAACACCTAGTATCAGTTGTTTGGACTTTGGAATTACTAGGACCAGTGCAATGATTCAAATAGAGGTCATATAGTTTAATAATTGTGTAACAAAGATTCACCCGTCAATCAAAATAAGATAGACGAAATATATTGTTCAAATGATGTGTCTTTTACCATTCTATAAGATAGACAAACACATACTCTTAACGAAAATAATACTGCTATACCAAATTTAAAAGTCCTATCTAACATATAGCTTGAGACATATGTTTGACAAACCTACACCGAAAATCTTCTTATTCAATAATAAGTACAAAACACGTGTAACGTCGATGTTGTTTTCCTTAATAGTCATCATATTAAAACACAAAAGTAGCTTGAATGGATACCACCCACACGACTTGAATCCTTGTGTATGTTCGTGATTCACCACCAAATCTTCTACTCAACCTTGAGATGAGTTTTGTGGATTAAAGATGAGATAAGAATTGAATGGATATCATTGGGTTCCTTTAATCAATGTATCTATCTTCATATAAGCAACTAGAATGTTTGCTATTTATGCGTTTTTGAATTGTACTATTTGATCATTTACATGGGCTAAATGGTTCATTTGGAGTTTGGACCGAACATAAAATGTATTCTAGTTTTTTAATCGGTTTTACTCAAGAACCATATAAATCGAATAACAATTAGCCCTATCTATTTTTATTTAAAATATAAGTAATCATATTACATGGTCCAAATTTATCTTGTAGTTTTACCCTGATTTAATTGTCGTGAACTAAAATACTTACAATTTCAAGATTTTAAAGCTACAAATTTTATTTTTGATTACCTAACTCAAAGAAAGAGAAAGCATACATCCGTTGCATCCACCACAATTTAGTCATACACGATTATTTCTTATTTTTCACGTTTTGATTTATGAAATGATTCATATACAAATACATACATCAGTGAAATCGATTAGTTTTCACACGTTTCTTTAATAAAAAAAAGTAAAACAAATATTTAAATGATTACGGTTATTTGTTAGTTTATAATTCAACTTAATCGTATATATGACGATATCTTTCAGAGAAAAACCAACACGGCCTATTAGCTCAGTTGGTTAGAGCGTCGTGCTAATAACGCGAAGGTCGCAGGTTCGAGACCTGCATGGGCCAATTTTTGTAACTTTTTTTATTTTTTTTTATTTCTTGGTTTTCTTTAATTTAATGATATCTATTTGTGCACATTAATTTTTCAACTTTTATAAACAAAAACGAATGTGTGTTTATTAAGAGAGATTCATATATTAAGCATTGTAGCGGGTGAAGCCCATATTTTTAGGACTGTATTTTTACTTAACTCTCTATTATTGTGTTAACTATCATTTTGTTTTTTTATTTGATTAATGTTGGATATCAAACATATCTATATTACTATATAATGAATAAATTTATAAATAACAAGTTGTTTATGCATAATCACTTGTATCAAATGTAACAAAACTGTTCTTAAGTGTCTTATAAGTGAATTAAATTACAATGTTGTTCAAAAATTGTATTATATAATAGTATAGATAAAGATAGATTAAGATAACATTTAATATAATAGTCATACTTTAAATTTAATTAGAAAATAGAGAGTACAAGTATTTAAAGTTTAAAGGGGTATAATAGGAATAGATCTTGTGACACTACACATTAAAACTTGCATTTTTCATATGTTATCTTAAAATGATGTAAATTTATAAATTTAGTCATAATTTCTATATTATATAGTAGATCATGGTTTTATAGTTAGCATGAGAAAATGATAAAAGAAGTTACAAATTTATAATTAATGCTCGTATTATGTAGTAGTTACATGTCAAGTGCAATTTTAATTTGAGCTCATTGGCGATTTTATTTCAATTCAATATAAGAGAAACCCACTCCTAACTTAACCGGTAATGAGTTTTGTTAGGTTTTTAAATGTTTATTATCTTGATTTATATTTTTCTCAAGTTTCAAGTCTTATCACATAATAAAATACAACTAGGAGGATTATCTCGCGCATTGCCACGGGGATTTTATGCGTATACATTTTTTTTACAATCTGACTTGTTGCTTGTGATGATATTGCAAAGAAACTTTATATAGCAGGTGCATCTTGTGTATGAACCTGTTTTTCACTTATTCTAAACGAAGTCCAACTTTCAACCCTCTCTTTTACACTTGTCACAATTTGACCTTTGCAAAGTGCAAATCTTAGTTTGTCTGAGAAATGCCAAGCCAAAATTTCATTTATATATAATAACAATAATGTTGTCTATATGATTATATAAAGGTGTGAATTGCATCTTCTAAGTTAAAAAACAAAATAATAGGATTATCCTATTTTGAGACCTTATTTGATTTCTGCATCAAATTGATATTACAATGCTAGCAATAACAGAAAATGAAATTAGCATTTAAGAGAACAGTTGTAATGCATATGCCTCTTGGTCATGAAGCTTGTAAGTTGTTATCTGCAATTGCTATCATTATTTTATAGTGTTGAATAGATGAAAATAAGATTCATTGAACCCACACTCAAGAGCACAATATAAGCAACCCACATGTCATCTCATAATTTATGAAAAAAAGTCTTATACACTTAACTAATTCAACACGTAGTTAAGTAACAAAACCTAAAGTTTACCTCGCTGTTTATGATTGCAAATGATGAAATTTAGCAGAGACTGAAGCAAATGAACGGATAATTCGTAAGTATAAATGGCTTAATCATGAAATTATTTGATCCTGCAAAGGCATAAAACCATTGATTTGCCTCAGTGGTTTAGTATCTGGTGACCATGGGGACTCCATGGAGAGTGTGGTGTTCTACCTCTCCAAAGCTCTCCACACCCGTGTCACGCAAAAACCATGAACAACTGCCAATGTAATATCGTCGGCGGAGTTCACTCTATCCTATAAAACTCTCAACGATGCTTGACTTTACTACAAATAAAGCAATCCTTGAAGCTAACAGAGAACACAAATAAAATCCACACTTACAAATTAGTTTTAGAAGAAAAGAAATTAAAGTTATATAGTACATAAGCTCAAGTTGAAACTTTATAAATTCGAGAGTCTAGTTTGCAACTTTAATTGGTGGAAATAAAGTGATGTGAAGGGGATATGTTTAATAACAGCTATAATAAAAACAATTAAAAAATAAAAAAATAATATGAAAACATAAGAAAAAATTAAACAAATAATTTTGTATACAATAAAAAGTAGCTTTAGAAGTTAAAACAAAACATTTATATGTACATTTCAAATAATAAAAACATCTTAATATGTGTTTTAGTTAACAAAGAAATGATAATCCAGCAAATAGCTTTCTAAGTACCAGATAAAAAAAGAAAGAGAAAAAAAAGAGGCAACTCCAATAAATATTACCTTGGGTTGATTGACTGAGAAAGTGAATTGCATCCACTACTACAAATTAGATATTGTTGTTTGGCTTTGAGTTATTTACCTATCTATTAAAAAGACAAGTTGATGAACAATTATTTACAAGTAACTTGAGCATCATAGTACAAGTCGTTTTAGCACATAAAAGCAAACCATCCTTTGTGTGTGTATTTTCATTTGTATTTATGGAAGAGGGGGAGGAAAAAAGGGTACTAAATGTGTTTTTTGAAAAAGAGGGTCGTTTAGAATGTCTAAAGTTCCTAAGTTAACTGAGTGAAAAAATGATTTCAAAAAAGAAAATAAAACTTTTTTAACATAAACAAACATTATATTAAATAATAAACAGAAACATCATGATGAAGATGTAAAGTACAAAAGTGTCGAGAAACAAAACATAACTCATGCCTAAAACTGAACATGAACAAAACATATACATCATAAAGTAAAAACCCAAATACATAATCGTAGAAAAGATGTGTCGGCGAATCTAGCAAATGTATGATGGATGAAGGCCTTGAAACTCACTACATAATAGATAAACATGATAAATTTTTTAACTTCACGAAGCGGAAAAAAGACACCAAGTCTCACGCGTACATGGAGCCGAAGTTGTAATAAGTTCAAAATTCCTCCAAAAGTTTCAATTGCAAATTGTGAGCCATGCATGTGGTTACTCAAGCAACCTTTCTCACTTCCATACGCCAAACTTTAATTGGGTGTACCATCATGGACTTATCAACATAACCAATATATTTAGCCACTCTCTATCGGAACAACTCATGATATGCTTGAGAAATTCTTATGCAATAAATTTTTCCAAGCATCGACCTGTGGAAGTAAGCATTCAGAAGACCAAAACACCATTCTTACACCCAAAGAAGGAAAACACACATCGAGAATGATTTACAAAAGTACACTAATACCACCAACACTAGAATTAACACGCTTTCACCCGATTTTTTAAAACTCTCACCAAACTCACACATGTCCCCCATGTGGTATATGAGCTACCGAAACTCACACACACCAAGGCGGGAACCCCAAATGCCCCCTTGTCCCAAATGATAGTACATTGGCTTTGCATGTGGATAACTTTGATTAGAGCTTTGGAAGAGTCCGGTTCCAATTTGATATCCTGTTCATGTTAGTTCCAATTGGGAGTCTCAGAAAAATAAAAAGAAGTGTCAATGCTTGACATTTTAATAGTTGCACCATGGATTTGATGTATTGTTATTGTTGAACTAATTGAGAATATGAACAAGGAATTTGAACAATTCAATACAAAGATGATTCAAGAAAGAATGAAATTGTGAACTGGTATTAATTTTGGATACCTCACCGATTACATCATGTCCTTATTTATAGTGAACACCGAACAATAACAGACACACTTAACAAAGGTTGAGAATTTACACTAAGGACCTTACACTATATCTTCCGAACGAAAATAACACTTTGGAAGATTCCCTTCAGAAGATATACATACTTCGGGAGATATCCAAAGTAAACTTCAAATCCCTTTCGAAGCAAACATAACCTTTGGAAGATATCAACTTAGCTTCAGAAGAACTATGTTAAGCTTCGGAAGTAATCACTTGTTTTGGCTTTTAATACTTCACAATCTCCACCTTAAAATTCAAAACAAGATTTTAACCAACTCCTAATGCATCCAAGCAAAACTTGAACTTCATACCAGGTAGAGACTTTGTAAACACATCTGCTGGATTCTCCAAAGTAAACACACTTTTCACTTTCACCTTCCCAGCATTTACCACATCCCTTATGAAGTGACTTCACATTAATGTGCTTTGCCCTATCATGAAACATGCTATTCTATTACAACTAAACTACACCCTGGTTATCATAGAATACCACTGAGTCTGCAACTTTTATTCCCAACTCAGAAACAAAACCATGCAACCACATAGCTTCCTTGACTCCCTCAGTCAAACCTATGCACTCAACCTCTGTTGTAGATAATGCCACCACATGCTGCAACTGAGCTTTCCAACTTACCAAATTACCCAGTACTTAAAATGCATATCTTGTGATAGATCTTCCTTTATCCAGATCCTTGGCAAAATCTGAATCCACATAACCAATAACCATGTCAACCTTCTTATGTTCATGATGCCCAAACACTAAACCATAGTGCTTAGTACCCCTGAGATACCTCAAGATCCATTTCACAGCAACCCAATGAGCTGTACCCGGATTTGACAAATACATGCTGACTAAACTCACAACATACCCAATATCCGACCTTGTACAAACCATCAAGTACATCAAGCTCCCAACAACATTGGCATAAGGCACTTTCTCCATATATCTAACTTCAGCATCTGACTTAGGACAATCAGAGCATGACAATTTAATATGAGCACCTATAGGAACAGTTACTGGCTTCACATCATCCATCCTATAGCTACTTAGTACCTTCTCCAAATAAGACATTTAAGACAACTTCAACACCCTATGTTCTTTATCTCTTATGATCTTCATGCCCAATATCTTCTTTGCTTCACCTAGATCTTTCATCTCAAACTCTGACATCAACATCTTCTTAGTAGCTTCAACTTCTTGCAAGTCAGAACAAGCCACCAACATGTCATCAACATACAATAACAAACACACAAATGTGTTCTCACTGTATTCCTTAAAATAGACACAACTATCATAGCTGCTCCTATTAAACCCATTTATCATTATGCTCATCAAACATTTTATACCACTGTCTAGGGGATTGTTTTAGCCCATACAGAGACTTCTTAAGGAGACATACCTTATTTTCTTGCCTCTTAACCTCAAACCCCTCAGGCTGCTTCATATAGATAGTTTCATCCACCTTCCCATGCAAAAATGAAGTCTTCACATCTAACTGATGTAGCTTCATATCCATAGAAGCAGTCAATGACAGTATAACTCTGATGGAGGAATGCTTCACCACAGGTGAAAAAATCTCATTGTAATCCACTCCTAGCCTTTGAGTAAACCCCTTAGCTACTAATCTAGCCTTGTACCTAGGAGGTTCACCTTCAGAAATTCCGTCTTTCAGTTTGAACAGCCACTTACATGACACAGGCTTGTGACCCTTAGGTTTCTCAACCAACTCTCATATGCCATTCTTATACAGAGATTCCATCTCTTCCTCCATGGCCTTACACCATTTTGAGCTTTTTTTCATAGAAATTGCCTCAGAGTATGACAATGGTTCATAGATGCTTTCTTCTTCAGTAGCAACAAAGGCTAATACAAACAAATCCATCCCCTCTCTATACCTGAGTAGAGGAATCACTTGTCTCCTTTGTCTATCCCTAGCCAACTGGCAATCATCCACACCAACTTCCTGGCTATTAGAAGTGCCATGATCAACACCCTTATCATTCACACCCTGTTGTTCCACCTCAATTTGAACCCCACTCTAATCTTCCATTTCTGACTTTCTTTCAATGTCCTGATATATGACATCCTTTTGAAAAATCACATCTCTGCTCACTATCACCTTAGGTCTGCCTCCATATAGTCTCCACAACCTATACCCCTTCACACCCTTAGGGTATCCTAGAAAAACATATTTGCAGGCCCTAAGTTCTAATTTCCCTTGGCTAACATGAGCATAAGCCAAGATCCAAACACCCTAAGTTCCCTATAGTCATTCTTTCTTCCTGACCATGCCTTTATAGGTGTTCTGAGGTCTAATGCAGCTGATGGGGATCTATTGACCAGATATGCTGCAATTGAAACAGGTTCAACCCAGAACATCTTGGGCAAACCAGAACTAGCCAACATGCACCTCACCTTTTCAAGCAAGGTTCTATTTATCCTCTCAGCCAAACCATTCTGCTGAGGAGTCCCTGACATAGTTTTATGTCTAGCAATACCATGAGCTTTACAAAACTGATTGAACTCATGATTGCAAAACTCCAACCCATTATTTGTTCTTAGCTTCTTGACTTTTCTTTCAGTTTGAGTTTCCATTAATACTTTCCATTCATTGAATTTACTGAATGCATCACTCTTATTCTTCAAGACCACAACCCAAACTCTCCTCAAAAAGTCATCAATTAAGGTCATAAAGTATCTAGCACCACCCAAGGAATCAACTGTAGGAGCACCCCATAAATCAGAATGAATGTAGTTTAATACCCCACTTGTGATATGCCTAGCCTTTGTAAACTTCACCCTCTTGTGCTTACCAAGAATACAAGATTCATAAAAACCAAAATCACAACTCCTCAACTCAGTCATTAGCTATTGCTTCTACAACTCCACCTACCCCTAATGACTGATATGACAAAGCCTCTTATGCCATAACATGGCCTTAGAACTACTATCACTTGAGGCAGATGCCACCTGAGGTTCTACTACACCAGCACTGTCTAGTAAATAGATATTATTATCCCTTCTACTACCAGAAAATACTACCATTGATCCCTTAGTCATCTTAGCCTTACCATTTCTAACACTAACATGGTAACCAGAACTCTCCAACAGCCCTAAAGACAACAAGCTCCTTTTAAGACTAGGAATACATCTTAGATCATAAAGATCCACTTCCATACCATTCATCATTTTCAGAGTCATTATGCCATAACCCATAATCTTGCAAGGCCTATCATCCCCTAGCTTTACTGATTCAAGATCTTCAACCTTCATATATTTAAAGAACTCTTTCACCGGTGTCATATGATATGAACACGCTGAGTCCATCACCCCTGCTTATGACAGTCAACACATCTGCACTTTCATATCTATCAGAGGAATCATCTTGTGCATTGTGTCCGAAATGAGTTTTTGATCCACTTGATTCACCCTTCTTCTTTTTCCAGTCAGGACAGTCTTTCTTGAAGTGCTTTTCAGATCCACACACATAACACCTTCTCTTATACTTGTACCGGGGTTTCGAGACACTTTTCTACTTGAAGTTTCTTTGTTAAGTTCTTCCCTTGACTACCAAGCCCTCTCCACCATCTTTCTTATAATCAATTCTCTTCTTCAATTCCTTTGAATTGAGAGCTGCCAGCACTTCTTCCATGGTAAGAGTGTCCCTACCATACATCAAAGTATCCATAAAGTTATAACACCTGGTTATTTTAAAGTCAAAAAAAAGAATGAATAAAGTGAAAGAAAAGAAGGAAAAGAAATAAAACCCAAGTCTAGGGGTAAAAAGTGTCCAAAAGGACAAAATGTTTAAAAAGTGGGTGTAAAAGGTGGTATGGCCGCCCATATCTCACATACACCACTGATTTTCGGGTTTTAGAGAGAGAGAGAGTAGCTGGGAGCAGCAAGTTCTCGGCTTTGAAGAAGAACAAGAAGAAAGAATTCGAATTCAAGGTAATAATTCATGCTTTTATGGTGTTCTTGACTGGTCATATCCTTGGGTTTATGCTTATGTGTGTTTGTATGTGTTTGGGTATGTTTTTAGTGGGTTTTTAAGCGGTTGAATTCAATTTGCGAACGAGTTTGGAGGAAGCCATACTCAAGAGCTGCAAAGGTGAGTTCTAGGACCCCTCTTTTACTGGTTTTTAACTGATTTTGGGGCTGGAAATGCATGAATGTATGTTTTTATATAACTGGGTTTCAGACCCGTATGCTTGAATGTGAGTATGATGATTTTATGATGTGATGTGTGCCTATGTTCATGCTCGATAATGTATGATTGTGTTTCTAAGGCTTAGAGGGTAAGATTTAAGCTTAGAACATGATGAATGGTGCATGGAAATCGAATATGATATTTTAGGCTCACATGTTAAGTTTTTAAATCTGCCTAAGTGTTTGGAAGTCAATGCGGATGGAAAGGGTTAATGCGGATGAACATTAACCATTGAGTAAGCCAATGGGGATGAAGTCAAATGCGAATGAAGTCAATGCGGATGGACATTGACTAAGTGCATGAAATGCGGATGAGCATTTGACTAAGTCTGGGAAATGCGGATGAGGTATGTCAATGCGGATGAGCATTTGACTAAGTCTGGGAAATGCGGATGAGGTATGTCAATGCGGATGAGCATTTGACTAAGTCTGGGAAATGCGGATGAGGTATGTCAATGCGGATGAGCATTTGACTAAGTCTGGAAAATGCGGATGAGATATGTCAATGCAGATGAGCATTTGACTAAGTCTGGGAAGTACGGATGAGGTATGTCAATGCGGATGAGCATTTGACTAAATCTGGGAAATGCGGATGAGGTAGGTCAATGCGGATGAGCATTTGACTAAGTTTGGGAAACGCGGATGAGGTAGGTCAATGCGGATGAGCATTTGACTAAGTCTGGCAAATGCAGATGAAGTAAGACCAATGCGGATGAATTATAGCAAATGCGGATGAACTATAGGAAATGCGGATGAACACTTAGAATAATTCTGACGTTTTGAGAGAAAAAGGAGTAATGTAGGCTTTGACCTAGGAGATTCCCTGGGGTTATGTAAGTTGACTTTTGGGGTCATAGATGTTATGATGGGCATGTAATGATGTGTGTTGATGCATATGCATGATGATGATGCATGGTTATACATGATGTATGTTATGTATGTATGATGCCCTGCATGATGATGACTGAATGATATGTTTATGTTCCTTATTATGATGTATGTTTATCTTTCCCGTGGCTTTACGTGTTATGTTAATGAATGAACCAAAAGTATTATGTAATGTAAAGTGAAAGATAATGAAAGAGGAATTTAACATCTCGAATTTTTGTTAACTAAACGTTAACTTCGTTTATTCTTATAAGGGTCATTATTGACAATTATGAACTCATGTGTTATTTATACTTATTCTCTTTGGTTATTAATGTAAGAATGTTAAAAATAAAAAATACCAAATAATATTAATTATGTTAATATTAATAATAGTAATAATGATACAAGTCATAATAATAATAATAATAATTATTATTATTATTATAATAATAATAATTATAATAATAATAATAAAATAATAATAATAATAATAATAATAATAATAAGTCATAAAATATTTAAAACTTAAAGATTAATTTAAGTCCAGGGGGTTATTTGGCCAAATTTGAAAGTTAAAATCTAAGTTCAAGCATAAAATGTTAAACTACAAACCTTGGGGACCAAAGGTGTAATTAATGAAAAATCCAAACCCCCTTCCCTTACCCTTCACTTTTTTCCGGCCACAACTCCGGCCACTCTCCGGCCGGAGTCCGGCGGTCCTAAAACTGTCTTTTTCCTTCGAATTGAAACCCCAAAACCATGCCAAACGTTCCTAGACTCGAATCGAACACAATTAACCACTTGAATCATGATTAAAACCGGTTACAAAAGCTTTCTAATTCGAAGTAACCGAAGCTTTAAGTTCGTACCCGTTCAAGCATTAAATCACAATAATAATCGAATTAATTCAACATGAACCATCTTTTATCTATCTCTAATCGATTACAACGTTCAATTCCACCTAAAACAAGCCCAAGCATCAACTTCGAATACCCACTTAGTCGCGACCTAGCTCTTACTCGAACACCATCCTCTGGACTTCAAGCCCTGAAATTGACAAAGGGCTTTTGTACAACAAGGCTTTTGGAAACTTTCTGTGCAACCAATTTGTTTAACATCATCGTTCAAGCATCGAACCTGTCGTACGTGTGTCGCGGCCTTAGCATCATCTGTACATCATCAGTTCATCTTCAAATCGGGTAATTGAACACATAGTGGTGCTCGAAATACAGTGGGGAATCAAAGCCCCATGATTAATTCGAGCATAAACATCGAGTCGATTGTCAATTTTGGACTTGAACAAGCTAGGGTTCTTGAGGTTGGGGAAAAGAAACTTGGTGTTAAAAGGAAATGGAACCGAGTTATACCGCGGCTGGAAGCCATGGTACAACAGTTCACAACACACCCTTGCATTCAAGAGGTCTCGGGTTCGAACCCGGGCACCCTCTTTTATTAAAAAAAAAAAGCCTTTTAGGCCTTAATTCTTTTCTAGAAAATTTCTATAAATTATAAAAAATAATTTTCATAAACTTTTAACCTTTAAATTAACAAAATGATTTTCTGTAAATTTATTTTTATTAAAAAATACCTTAATATTTTATTATTAATTTTAATTATTGTTATAAGAATGAGATTATGTAAAAATTAAATTTTTACTTAAATCATTAATAAATCGTACACTTTCTTCGATTAAAGTTATATGCTACTCAAACTAATAACAATGAATTTACAATTTTGTATGAATATTTCCTTATTTTACAAAATATATATATATATATATATATAATATATATATATATATATTATTAATAACTAAATTTGGCTTACAAAACTCTCTTAAATCCTAAGGAACCTAGTTCATGTTTAATTGATAAACCTTATTATTAACCTAAATCTTGTAATATTTATATATTTAGGTGTCTTGTGACGTTTTACCTTGGAACGGTATATATTATTCTTATTGATCTTCGTTATATACTTATTTGACATGTGAGTTTTCCTTGCCCCATTTTATTTTATTTCACACTACTTTGGGGTGAAACATGATTATCTATACATTGTACACTTATAAACGTTTGAGACTTGTAAGCACATGCAATTCATCTTATTATTATGTCATGGTTATTTGTGTATTGTAAGTGTTTATATGAGATACATAGTTTGTTTACAATCATTAACTATTGCTAGCCTGGCGACGTCTTAGATCTTTGGGCCTGACAAGCCTATTTGGTGCTAAAGCCGAGGTATTGCCGGCTCCTGATGACGTATGCTTGTTCATCATGGGAACCAAATACACTTAGCCAATCTTTTATACTTGTAATCAAGTCGAGGTTTGGTTGTGACGATATGTGTTCTATAACCTTACTTGCTTATGACCTATGACATGAATTGCTACTTGTAACTTTATCATATTATGTATAAAAACCTTGGAAACTCACCAACTATTTATAGTTGACCCTTTTATTTTTATCATGTTTCAGGAAATCCCCAAGTTTAAAGTGGACTTTTGAAGCTTGGAAATAAAACTAGGACTTGGACCTAGTTAAATAAATAAATGTTATGTTACGTTTTGTTTTATTTGGGATTATTTCATGTTTTGAGACTTATGTTTGTAATGCCTTTTGAAACTTATAATTTTAATATTTACACTTAAATATAGCGTTATGTGGCTGTGAACAATCTTAACCCTCACATCTCGACGATTCCACCGTCAAGGTTGGGGTGTGACAAGGAACATGAAGTAAGAATGCATGCATTAACAAGTAATGAAAGTAAAGATAGTCTTGTAAGCATGGCATGCACATCGGGGTTTGTGATTGACCAACAGAAAGGTATTGCATAGTAAACCTAAACTTTACCCTAGGTACTGTGACCACGAGGTGCGATGCACCGTTATAGAAAGTCTATGATGGGCCTAGGTTCAGTACCATGAACAGAAGGAAAGGGTTTATGGTTGACAAAATGGAAAAGTAAAGAATGAGGCATGAATGATTAAAGAAGATAATAATGATATTATCTGTATGTACGTACGATGTATGATCATGAACGAATATAAATTATAGTATGATTTTGAAAGAAAGTAAATAACTGTTTTACGAAAGAAAATAATGTTTTATTATAAAACTAGAACTCACTCAGCAACGCTGACTTTTATGTGTTTCCAGTTGGCAGGTAATAGTTGCTGAGGATGGCACGAAGCGGCTACTCAACTCTTGTGGATGGCATTCTTTTGTTAATGTTTTTGCATTGTAATGCGAACGAATGATGTTTTGAAATGAACGCTTGTATTAACTTGCAAAAGCATTTGTAATGATATGAAAAGTTATTTTTATGTTTTCGCTGCAATATTTTCATAAGGCAATGTAATTTATATGTTTTATGTGCGATGAGGATCCAGCTGTAAGCGTCCCGGGAACGGGGCCTTACAAGTTGGTATCAGAGCCAAAGTTTAAGTGAAATGGGTAATTTTTCAAAATAAACCTTAACTTAAACTGAGAATGGGACGGAAAGGGAATGGGATGCCAATCTGAGTAGTTGCGTGCCATCAGGTATTTTTGTAAAGTTAACCAGTTTTATGTGCACATGGTATGTGGTTATGTGTTGTATGTAGATTTAAATACTGATATAGTCAGGACAGGTAATGCTTGGGGTATGAAGAGTAAAGTAAGTGGCTAATCACAAATGGCCACTGTAATTCGGGACTTACTATACTTGCCATAAACTGAGCCGTTTCCTTGAATGACCGTATTAGTGTTTAAATCTTTCAGTGTGAGTTAGAGGATGGCGGTGGTAGATCATCTAAAGCTTCGCGTGGTGGTGGACGTGGTGCTAAACCGCGGGTTACAAGAGGAAGGCCTAGGGCCAAAAAGGTGGTTCATGAAGAACCAGGGACCCCTCATCCGAAGGGCGGAGATGAGAGTGCTAACCTGAGAGCCTCAGTGAAGGAGGCAGTTATGGAGGAAGTGCATCAAGTCATGCAGACGATCCTACCGTCTGTGGTGACCGAAGTGATAAAGGCACTAAGAGAAGGGGGAGAAGGGGAAGGAGTAGACCTACGGGCGAAAGAAGACAACCCGATACTGAGACGGTTCCGTCTCATGACAAAGAAGAAGAGGAAAAAGCAGAGCCGGCGCCGGAGGCGGCACGAGGCTGTAACTATAGGGCATTTATGAGATGCAAGCCCCCAACTTTCGATGGAAACGGCACTGCAGCTGCTGCTCACCGGTGGGTGAGGGAAATTGAGGCTGTTCTTGATATCAGTGAGTGCTGTGAAGATCAGAAGGTGAAATTCGCTACCCACTCTTTTGTGGATTCAGCTCTGTGCTGGTGGGACAACATTGTCCAAGCTGAGGGTAGCAGGGCCATTGAGAGGATGAGATGGTCTGAGCTGAAAAAGTTGGTGATTGAGGAGTTTTGTCCTCATCAGGAAATAGACAAGGTCGAAAGGGAGTTCTTGCAATTGGAGGCGGGAACTATGACGCACCAGCAGTACACCACGAAATTCAACGAGATGGCACGTTTGGTGCCGGATTAGGTGACACCTCTATCTCGAAAAATCAAGAGGTACATTCAGGGTTTGCCAGCGGATATTCGCAGGCACATGATCGCTGCCCGGCCGAGCACGTTTAGGTCGGCGGTGGATTTGGCAGGGAGACTGTACGATGAGAGGACGATGGTGGTGAGTGAAGGGGGAAAGAAGAGTGGTGGTGATCGAAACTGACAAAGGAAGAGGTTTGGTCGGGGTAATGCTTCGACGGGAAACAAGAAGGCACGGGTGGACGACCGCCGTGTGGTCGCATCGGGTGCTAGTATAAAGAAGTGTGATAGTTGTGGGAGAGAACATAGAGGGGAATGTAGGCTGGGGTTGAATGTGTGCTTCAAATATGGGAAGCTGGGGCATATAGCCAAGGACTGTCATACGGTCCGGTGTTTTAAATGTGGCATGGAGGGTCACATGAACAAGGATTGTAAGAAGCCCAGGACTGAGAGTTCTGGGGTGAAGAGAACTGGAGGTGAAGGACCAAGGGCGAGCGCTAGAACATTCACGATGACACAGGAGGAGGCTAGGACGGACCCTGATGTTGTGTCTGGTACGTTTCTAGTGAACCAAACTTTAGCTTCCGTGTTATTTGATTCGGGTGCCAATAAAAGTTTTATTTCTGCTGCTTTCTGTGCTAAACTTCCTGTTAGTAGAAGACGTGTTGATGCGCCCTTCGATGTAGAAACTGCCATAGGTAAGTCTACCAGAATCTCTGAGATGATAGAGGGTTGTGACGTGGAACTAGAGGGTTATAAATTTCCGGTTAGACCCTTCGTGATGACCTTAGGTGGTTTCGATTTGGTTCTTGGGATGGATTGGTTAGCAGACTTCGAGGTGAACATCATGTGTCGCAAGAAGATGATTCAGCTATTAGCGCCTGACGGGAGTTCGGTGACGGTTTATGGTGATCGGGTCACGAAAATTCCGAAGGTGATTTCAATGGCGGTTGCGGGAAAGTGTATGAGGCGTGGATGTAGTGCCTATTTGGCCTATGTAAAGGATGTGGATACGCCAACACCACAACTATCCGAGGTACCGGTTGTGTGTGACTTTCCAGACGTGTTCCCAGAAGATTTAACAGGAGTGCCACCTGACAGAGAAATCGAGTTCCAGATTGATCTGATACCGGGTGCCCAACCTGTTGCCAAGGCACCGTATCGGTTGGCTCCGACGGAGATGAAAAAGTTGATGGAGCAGTTGCAAGAGCTGCTGGATAAGGGGTTCATCAGACCGAGTATCTCTCCTTGGGGTGCTCTGGTCCTGTTTGTAAAGAAGAAAGACAGTAGTATGAGTATGTGTATTGACTACCGAGAGCTGAACAAGTTGACGGTGAAGAACCGATACCCCTTACCAAGAATATATGATTTGTTCGATCAGCTTCAAGATGCTAGTTGGTTTTCAAAGATAGATCTTCGATCGGGCTACCATCAGTTGAAGGTGAAGAAGCAGGATATCCCTAAAACAGCTTTTCGCATGCGCTACGGTCACTACGAATTTCTTGTCATGTCCTTTGGTTTGACCAATGCGTCAGCTGCTTTTATGGATTTGATAAACCGTGTGTGTCGGCCTATGTTGGATAAATCAGTGATTGTGTTTATTGATGATATCCTGATTTATTCGAGGAGCGAGATTGAGCATGTCAGTCATATTCGGGAGGTTCTGGAGACGTTGAGAAAGGAGAAGCTGTATGCCAAATTCTCCAAGTGCGCGTTCTGGTTGCGTGAAGTTCAATTCATGGGTCATGTGGTGAATCCTGACGGGATAATGGTGGACCTGCAAAGGTGGAGGCAGTTATGCAATGGAAGTCACCAAGGACGCCATCCGAGATTCGTAGTTTCTTGGGTTTGGCGGGCTACTATAGAAGATTTATCCACGACTTCTCTAAGATTGCTTCTCCACTAACTAAGTTGACCCGGAAGGATGTGAAGTTTGTATGGGGCTAGGCTCAGGAGAAAGCGTTGAAGAATTGAAAGCAAGATTGACTCGAGCTCCTGTTTTGTCATTACCCGACGGAAGCGAAGATTTGGTGGTCTATTTTGATGCTCCTACTCAGGGTTGGGGTGTGTGCTAATGCAGAGAGGAAAGGTTATAGCATATGCATCCCGACAGTTGAAGGTTCATGAGGTCAATTATCCTACTCATGACCTGGAGCTAGCAGCCATGGTTTTTGCACTAAAGATTTGGAGGCACTATCTTTACGGGATGAAGTGCACCATTTTCACTGACCACAAGAGCCTGAAATACTTCTTCGAGCAGAAGGATCTGAACATGAGGCAGAGATGGTGGTTGGAACTTATAAAGGACTATGATTGTGAGATCCACTACCATCCGAGCAAGGCCAATGTGGTGGCTGATGCCCTTAGACGAAAAGAGAGGCCCGAGCCGATTCGGGTGAAAGCATATCAATTGATCATGACCTCTAATGTAATGAAGCAAGTCAAAGAGTTTCAAGATGAGGCACTGAAAGAAGATCATCTTAACTCTAAAAGAATGAGAGGTCTGGTTGGGGAATTGGGTGAAAACACACTCGGTGTTAGAACCCGATTCGGTCGTGTGTGGATTCCTCGTTTTGGGGATCTATGGGTGAAGATAATGGATGAAGCTCACAAGACTCGATACTCCATTCATCCAGGTGCCACGAAAATGTACCAAGATATGAAGAAGGATTATTGGTGGCCGGGTATGAAACGTAACATGGTGGAGTATGTGAGTAAGTGCCTTACTTGTCTACAGGTGAAGGCTGAGCATCAAAAGCCGTATGGGAAGATCCAGCCTTTGGATATACTGGAATGGAAGTGGGAGCACATCACCATGGATTTCATTACGAAGCTGCCTCGTACTCCAAAAGGTTACGATGCCATATGGGTGATTGTGTACCGTCTGACGAAGAGTGCTCACTTCCAACCGATTCGCGAGACATATTCATCCGAGAGGTTGGCTGCCCTGTTCATCAAGGAGATTGTAACTCGTCACGGTGTGCCGGTGTCCATATGTATGATGCCCTGCATGATGATGACTGAATGATATGTTTATGTTCCTTATTATGATATATGTTTATCTTTCCCGTGGCTTTACGTGTTATGTTAATGAATGAACCAAAATTATTATGTAACGTAAAGTGAAAGATAACGAAAGAGGAACATGAAGTAAGAATGAATGTATTAACAAGTAATGAAAGTAAATATAGTCTTGTAAGCATGGCATGCATATCGGGGTCTTTCCTTGTGATTGACCATTTGCATAGAACTATTGCTGCATACCTTAGGTACTGTGACCACGAGGTGCGATGCACTGTTATAGAAGGTCAATGAGAGGCCTAGGTCCAGAACCATGAACATAAAGGTATTACTTATGGCAATGGTACATCTACATTCATACCTTAGGTATTGTGACCACGAGATGCGATGCACCGTTATAGAAGGTCCGTGACAGGCCTAGGTCTAGAACCACCAACAGAAAGGTATTGCATAGGAAACCTAAACTTTACCCTAGGTACTGTGACCACGAGGTGCGATGCATCGTTATAGAAGGTCTATGATGGGCCTAGGTTCAGTACCATGAACAAAAGGGAATGGTTTATGGTTGACAGAATGGAAAAGTAAAAAATGAGGCATGCATGATTAAAGAAGATAATAATGATATTATCTGTATGTACGTACGATGTATGATCACGAACGAATATAAATTATAGTATGATTTTGAAAGAAAGTAAATAACTGTTTTACGAAAAAAAGAATGTTTTATTATAAAACTAGAACTCACTCAGCAACGCTGACTTTTATATGTTTCCAGTTGGCAGGTAATAGTTGCTGAGGATGGCACGAAGCGGCTACTTAGCTCTTGTGGATGGCATTCTTTTGTTAATGTTTTTGCATTGTAATGCGAACGAATGATGTTTTGAAATGAACGCTTGTATTAACTTGCAAAAGCATTTGTAATGATATGAAAAGTTATTTTTATGTTTCCGCTGCAATATTTTCATAAGGCAATGTAAATTATATGTTTTATGTACGATGAGGATCCAGCTGTAAGCGTCCCGGGAACGGGGCCTTACAAAAGTGCTCATAAGAGGATGACAAGGATGTCAAGAATATGATTGCTTGGTCTTCATCATCTAATTCAACTTCGATGTTCTCAAGATCCAACACCAACTTGTTGAATTCATCGGTATGATCTTCAATTGACTTCCACCCAGGAGCTATTTGGAATGTGTATAACCGTTTCTTGAGATACAGTCTATTCGCAAGAGACTTCGTCTTGTATAAACTTTCCAATTTGCCCAGACCCCTGTAGCAAATGTCTCCTTCGATCTCGATCCCTCAAGTTCAAGATGATAAAACTGTGTGCTTGTTCTAGCATCTCCTTCTTCTCCTTGTCTGACATTGTATTCAGCAACTTGGATTCTCCAGCCAAGGCATCCACCACTCGTTGGTGAACGAGTCATGCCTTCATCTTCAACCGCCATAACCTAAAGTCGTTCTTCCCGTCGAATTTCTCAACTTCAAACTTTGTTGATACCATTGTTGCCGCTGATCGATCTTTGATTGAATCTTGATCCTCAATTGAGCCTCTAACCAAGCTTTGATACCAATTGTTGAATTAATTGAGAATATGAACATGGAGTTTGGACAATTCAATACAAAGATGATTCAAGAAAGAATGAAATTGTGAACTGGTATTAATTTTGGATACCTCACCGATTACATCATGCCCTTATTTATAGTGAATAACGAACAATAAAAGACACACTCAACAAAGGTTGAGAATTTACACTAAGGACCCTACACTATATCTTCCGAACGGAAATAACCCTTCAGAAGATATCCAAAGTAAACTTCAAATCCCTTCCGAAGCAAACATAACCTTTGGAAGATATCAAATTAGCTTCGGAAGAACTATGTTAAGCTTCGGAAGAAACTTAACTTTGGAAGATACTTCAGAATACCATACAATTTACTGGTTTTGGCTTTTAATACTTCATAATTGTTTTATTCCAATACCATACAATTTACCCTTGAAAATTAACTTTGAGTCCGGAGACAAGGTTAAAACACATTGGGATACCAACGTTCCATTACCAAGAGTTTTAACATGTGAAGGAATCCCAGGTCTCAAGCTTGACCCAAGGCAACATGTAATGCTTCGATCCATACTGATGATGAACAAGAAAGGTGATAAGAGGTTGCCTTTCCTGACCCCACGACCGACTTGAATTCTTTTGTAGGAGACTCATTTACAAGAATTGAAATTTTGTTTCAGCTTAGGCAACTATAAACCCTCTTCCTTTGAAAAAAATACGCCTTAACCACCAATGGCTCATGATAGCTCTTATGGGTGGGTTTGCTAGAATAGGTAATAATAAAATCATTGTTTCAATAAATGATGCACATAAAATAATGACATTGATCCTCAAGAAGCTCAGCAAACTCTTGAAATAATGAAAGTTGTTTTGAGAAAAACTGAAGAAAATAAACAAACAATTGAGGCAAATCTAACGTATAGCCAATTTGTTGCTAAATTGAGTCAAGGAAACCCCAACTAACCGTGCTAAAAGCGTTCTGAAAAGTCTATTTTGAAAACTTACATATATATAATGTAACTTCAATCTATGTTAGAAAATTTTGTTTTGGACAACTAAATTACTTATTAAATAAATTGTATTCACCCCGAATAGACTCGACAAACTAGATGATGTAACTTCAACCCTAGACTCAACAACTAATAGACTTTAAAAAGTTTAGCAAACAAGTATTAGAATATAAAAATATATTATAATTATATTTTGTATAGAATGAGATCATGATTGAATTATTCTTAAATAAATTATATTGTATTAAATAACATGATCAACATGGCATTATATTAAAATTTAAACATGACCTATATCGAAAAGTCAGAAATTAAAAAAAAATTAGTTGAAAACTTAAAATGGTTTCAAAGTTCAAACAATACTAAAATAAATTTAAAGAAATTTTTAAAGATACGTTGGATGTATATAAGGGGACAATATTATTCCCATTGGACATGTGGTCAAACCTATGATCAATCGTTAACTCTAAACGCCCTCTTAAGCTCTAAAAAATGTGGGTTTTTTTAGTAACCAGAAAGTTCAAATTAAAAACCACTCGTCATTTTGATCGAAATGTCTTATATGCATAATGATGTGTAGGCTCGATGATAGACTTGAGAAATTAGAGTTTAACTTATTTAATATCGATTCAGTTCTTGAGGTCTACGTTGATTGTGATGTTTTAATTGCTCTGTCTGTCAATTTTCATTAAGCTCTTAATAAGGTCAATTCGTGCTCTAATCATCTGCCGATCATGGATTTTATAATCTCAAGCTCTTCAACATAACCACACCATACTCGACAAAGTCATTGCAAGACTCGAGCATAACATCAACCCTCATGATGTTACTAATAAGATCTTATGCTATTTGA
This sequence comes from Flaveria trinervia, assembly GCA_025506515.1. Lineage (NCBI taxonomy): Eukaryota > Viridiplantae > Streptophyta > Magnoliopsida > Asterales > Asteraceae > Flaveria > Flaveria trinervia. Next base: position 97,197,023 of record CM046443.1, on the reverse strand, counting down.
AAAATTATATACCAGATATTTTAGTTTATATGTTATACCTATATAGCATATACATAATAAATAAAAAAAGAAATCCCACTAGATACTAATCTCATCTATATAATGGGGTGTGACAATGCATTAAAACTAGTATATAATATTTAACAAAACTCCATATAGTTTCAAAGGAAATTGACAAAAAAAAATTAACTAAAACCCAAAAACAGTTTGAACCGAACTTGAATACACATGAGACCATGACACAATGATCACAAACAAATGCAATGGATATATAATTAAATACACCGTTACAGACACCGCACCGATCTGTCATACATACAAAATAACAAAAATAAAATAAAATATAACCTCATAACATCAAACTTTAGAAGATCTAACATACTAATACACGGAACAACTAAAACACTAAAAAACAAGATCATACAAACATAAAAAAAACATAACATAATTGCTTTATATACATTTAGTTCATCGCTAAATCACTATTAATCATTCTATATTGCATCAAATGACACGACCAACACAACATCAAAATTCAAACCCGACCCAAATCAAGAAAACCTCAAATCAAAAACCCTTAATTAAAAACTCCAAAATGATTCCAAATAACTTTAAAAATAATATTAAAAGATATGTTACATTGATCCAACTAGGGGATACAATAATATATCTGTCGTTCCTATTTGACCTGTGAATGTGATCAAACTTATCTCAAACCCTAACACCCCATGTGATAACGTCGTCTCTTTATCTTCCCTTGATATTCATTCAATCACTCACCCCCTTTCTTCGAATCTTGCCGACCTATTTCCTTTTCTTTTTCCCCAAGCAAATAACTTTCAACCGATTCACACCCACATATAATAAATCATATAATTCTCCATGAAAATCTTCAAAGTCATCGCTTCTACATCGTCGCCGTCTCTCCGTTTACTCTGCCCTAATTGATGCAAATCTTTCTGTTTCAGAGACGGCGACTTCATCAAGAACCGATCTACCCATCAAAATCCATCTTGATTTGGTGATTTTGAGTTGGGGTTTGTAGTTGAATCTATCTTTTTATACAAGGGTAAGTTATATAATCGCTTGATTTTGGGGATCGGGGTGTTGGTCAGTAGATCCGTGTTGGGTTTGGTTTTTTACTTGTGTTTGATCGGGTTTGTTGGGTTGTGAGTTGATTAATTGAAAAAGTTGCTAGGGTTTTGCTTGTGAAGGAACTCTTGATTTTTTAGGTTAGAAATTGAGAGGTTATTGTGGTTGAGTATGCAGATCACTTGTTTGTGAGTCTTATCAAACCATATGTTGTAGGGTTTTTTGAATTTTGAAACTTTTTTGGTGATTTTTGGTCAGCAAACATAATTTTTTTGGGGGTTTGTTTGATTTTTTGTGTTACATACACAGTCAACTATGTGCAAGTGTATGAAACGTTTGGAGTTTTTAATTTTCGAAATCTTTGCTTTTGTAAGTTGGTTCAGATATCACTTATGTCTTGAGGTGCATGGATTTACAAATTTCATAAATAGTGTTTTGATAATAAGTAATTTTAGTTCTTGTTGCAGTGTAATTGTCATGGAACTTTGAAACGCCTGTTTAGATGCTTTTGTGTTCATCATGTGAATAATTTTCTGCAAATGGTTAAGTTGGAGATGTGTTGTTGACTAAGAAGCAAGTAAAGTATGAAAACCAGTAAAGATATGGACTTCAAACTGTATGGACTGCATGAGATGAATAAAATTGTTTCTTTTTTTCCTGATTACTGATCATAACTAAGAACTTACTTGTTTTTACCAATTGAATACGTGACTATTCAACTTTTGTCATGTATTCGCTGAAAGCACAGGAAGTTTGTTAATTCACTGGTTTGAGTTCTTAATAACCTAATATATCGTTTTAAATGGTTGTGATACGACAGATTAAATATCCTTTTTTGCGATTTTGGAAAACAATATTTTCTGTTCTTTTTATTTGAAGCTTTCACTAGTTTATGTTCCTCTCTGATAAAAACGGTATGCTTATGATTTTCAGGATTCAAATGTAGTTCTGAAAATTTAATTCGACATCCATATTTTTGGTATTTTGCTTTTCAAAAGATTTCCAGCTTAATTAGACGAACATGTATATGGTTGTATGTGTCTGCTCTTAATGTGACAAAATGAAAACGTTTCTTGTTGGATTCAATATACAATATTTACGAATGTCTTTCAAATGATATATATTGACTTTCTTGACCAGAGATCATTCAAGAATGTGTGACGTAAATCTTTTTAAAAAAGAAAATGTTCTATGTGCCTACTCTTTTTATTTACGAAATCTGATGAAACATTTTTGTTTTTAGTGTCATCTTCGTTAGAGCTGTAATTACTTTATGATGGTATTAGAAATTTGTCGACCTCAAGCTATGACAGGGATATGGTCGCATAGTGATGAAGTGAAGCTGATCTCTAAACATGGTATGCTCTCACTATTTGTGGCGATTCTTGATTTTGTATGATTTTTTACTCATGTTGAGTTTTTGGTCTGTGCAGGATATGACATTTTTTCAGCACTTAGTTCTAATAAAATGTACAAAACACCAAGTAACTTTTAGGCTAGTGTAAATAACGTTAACTGTGTAGATAAGATGTCATCAAGGATCGTGAAGGTGTCGGCAAATGGTCGTAGAATTATCGTTGATCCAAAGAGGAAAGTAGTTACCCAATGCAAGGCTCAAGTAGTAGGTCCCAATAAGTCGCTAAGTGTGAGACCATCATTGAACAAGCTTGGAAAGAGAAAACGAGCAAATGAATTCAAAGACGGATGTTCATCATGCTCTAGGAAAACTTTACTGCAAAACTACTCGAATTTTATGAGGAGTGGCCTTCCACAGCGGTTGTTGTACTCACAAGATGGTCAATGGGTTAACTTTTCACAAGAAGTCGTTGATCTGATCAAAGAAGATTTTCGTTCAAAGAGGGCGGCAATTGAAGTGAAGTGTAATGGGTGTCACTTCATGCTAGACATTCTATATATGATTCAGGTTGATTTGAAAACTGGCGCTCAAAAGCCAATTGCTTGGATTGATGACGCGGGCAAGTGCATCTTTCCTGAAATATACTCCAGCTGTCATGGTAATCATGAAGATTTAGAGATTGGCGAATCTTCTGCGACCCCTGAAATTAATTTGCGTTTGGAAATTGAGCTTAATGGATTAATGAATAATAAAGTTGAGGAATGTGTTGGAGAGTCAAATGTCAAGCGCCTCAAAGTTGACCAGGAAGGCCCAAATAACAGTCGTGATCTTCTTGTCGAGGAAAAGCAAAAGAGTGATGAATATGCATCTCCTATTTGTGGAACTAATTTTGGGACCGTTGATGTAGAAACTGCTACACACATGTTTATCTCAGGTCTAGGTCATGATTTGAAAGTTGACATTCTTGAAGTCAAGAAATATTCTAGTAGCTTTATGGAAGCACATTTGGAACTCTTCCAGAAACAGGCTGAATTTACACAAAAGCTTCGTGGAAAAGCCAACGTGCATTATGGTTGGTTGGCTGCTGCGGGAGGTGCACCGTCTGGTATAATGTTTTATGGGCACAATGGGCCAAAGCTTGGGAAGTATGGCTATGGTGTTCACCTTGCAGCGGTTCATTCTGCTCATAGCAGGTATGAGTAGTAAGTTATATGCCCTCAAGTTCAAGTCTATATTCATGGATATCGAACCATATATAAAATTTTATTTTTCACTTGCTATGCAGTGCTATGAACTGTGATGTTGACGAAAAAGGAATAAGGCATATGGTGTTATGTCGTGTGATACTGGGGAATGCAGAAGTTGTTCATGAGGGTTCCAAGCAGTTTTATCCAAGTGATCAATGCTTTGATAATGGAGTCGATGATCTCCAAAATCCTAACAATTATGTAATTTGGAATGTTAATATGAATACACACATTTTTCCTGAATGTGTAGTCAGTTTCAAGATGTCTCCAACAATCAAAGGTTGTAATTTCTTTATACTCTTGACAGTTCTTGAAGCCATGGAGCGAAATATTTATATAATTGTAGTTTTTATAATTATAACATTGAAAAAGTTTTCATTATGTGGTTGCAGGTAATCCAGTTGGTGAAGAAAGCAAACCTGATATATCAAGAGTCACTACAACTAATGATCCACATGGACCCTCAAACCAAGATTCCTTTTCGAATAAAATGGTACGTATTAAACTTTTATAATATTTCAGAAATCTTGAACTAAACATTTGTCTCTTGAGTTCTCTTTTTTAGGATAAAAATAGCAGCCCACAATTAGAGAAGGTTCCAAGTGTTGGTTCGAGCACACCCAAGGAGCCTAAATCGCCTTGGATGCCTTTCTCTAAGTTATTTGAAGCCGTTTCTGCTAAAGTTGATCCAAATGATATGCAATTACTGCAACATTTCTACAAATCTTTTAGGGTATGTAAAGTTGTGAGCTTTTATTTTTCTGTAAGCACATGAAATACTAATATTTTTCAACTTTCTGTTTTATTAGGCCAGGAAAATGAATCGGGAAGAGTTTATTAGGAGATTGAGATCAGTAGTGGGGGATCAGATACTGAGGTCTACCATATCACTCCTTCAAAACAAGGTTCTATTCAGTTTTCACTTGATTCTTTGTGGGTAAACACATTGGGTTACCATTTTAACTCCTTTTGCGTCATTTGCAGAAGAATCCTAATTCTGCTAGCACTCCAGAAGCTAAGGAGGTGCAACAAGGTTGAAATCGCTGTGAAGCCTTTTAGTGTTTGTTTTTCTAGGATTTTGATGTAATTGTTGGATGATGCAAGTAAGAATTTGGTGTTTTTGGTTCTTGTCGGCTTATGTTTTCATAAGTAATGGATGGTATGGATACTCTGAATTGTTGTTTGTTTTGGTTGTAAGGCTCACAGTATGTGAAAAAGAATCAAAATAGGTGAGCGCATTTTGTGTCTAATTTGTTTCTAATCGTTTAATACTCGATCATACTGGTGTTCAAGTATGCTTCCAGGCCATAGTTGTGTGACGGATATGAATGGTTGATTTTTAGGGTATCGACAATATATGATGGAATTGTTGCAGTAATGGTTTGCTGCAAGTGCATGAGGAGAAATATGCTCTTTGTTCATCAATGCGAGTTTAAGGTTTCGTATCAATGAATCATACTTGTGACTTGGCCTGACAAAACATAAGTGTTAGATCAAGTAATTGGTCATAACAAATTCAGGCCGTAAATGGTCATGACAGATTCTGGCCAATATGGTTCCAATCAAAATGAGTTGATTTAAAATGTATGTCAAGAGGGGTTGGATCGTCAGTCGCCCTTTTCTTGTATCAAAATCATCTGTACCCTTGTATTATTAACATCAAAATCCAATCCTCCTATAATTATACTGCAGGAGCTTATATTATATGTTCTCACCACCAAGGGTACATCGGATGCTTTATAAGCTGGTAATGTTTGTGCTCTAGCTGTAGTGTCACTTGTAGGATTCATGGCCCATGAGATCCATCCATAAGCGGTGCACGAGGAAGCCGATGGAGAGTGCGTATTTTGAAGTGTCAAGGGACCAGTGAAGGTAAGAATTGAGGTGAGGTAAAGTTGCTGCAATGGTTTCATAGTTGGTGAATTTTTGTGTGATGCAGAGTTAAAATACGATATAATTAATCTTTTTGTGTACAGTTCATTTTGATCATTATCTTTTTAAACTTTCATGTTCTTTAAGGTTGTACTAGATGCTTTCATTCGCTTTACTCGGGCGTACACAAAATTCTCAGTATTAGATGTTTTCTGTAGCATTAATCTACGAAATAAAAAAAATATAAAAAAATATTTATAATCTATTTGGAACATGAGAATGACTAAATCAGATGAAAAAATGAAAAAAATGCTGGACCATCCCCTATTTCATGTTATCTATTTTTCAATCAAAAATCCAAGTAGCAAAGCTAATCCCACGAACCCATCATTTGAATCAACAGGTAAAAAATCAAACCTATGGGACGGAAATAAATCGAACTGCTTATCACGATGAATTATATTTGTTTGATACAATATTGTTAATATAAAGGTTAATATAAAGAATAAGATGGAAAAAAATACAAGAAATAAAATTGAAATAATAGTAAACAAAAGACTTGTGTTGGATTGGCACTGCATATATACTAAATTTTTTAGTTTAGATGGAGAAGAATAAATAAAAAGTAGAAAAAAAATTTTGCAACTCAATCATAGATGATAGAATCATCAAAGATTTGACCTTTTCAAATTCTGTCTGTAACTCAGTAGAGGCCCCGAAAACAAAAAGAAGATGTGTACAAACGAGATATGCAGCAACGAGAAGAAAAAGGATTGCATAGAGGAACTCCCGAACATTTTTCAGATGTGTCGATATCAATGGTGACTCATTATTTCGATGAATCATTTCTTCGGACAGAAGAATATTATGAAAACACTTACTCGAAATCTCACTTATCAAATTCCATTGTGGAAGACATATTTTTTTGAAGAATTCGTCATGATATATCTGATCCATGCATAATATCATGAAAAATGGATACAAAATTTTGGCTGCTACTTAGTATCGGCAATAAGTCTGAAAAAATACCTAAAATAAACTTTAAATATTTGTACCCTATCGAAGTAAGGAACCATAGCATATATGTTTGGAATAGATTCCATTTTGAGAGAGTTGAATAGGGCCATCGCACGAAAAACTATAACCAATATCCTTTTTATCTGGTATTAACTTGGAACCACGTGCATCTAACGCACCTTTTACTAGTATCAACATAGTTGTATACCCAGAGCAATGACATGATGAACCAAAAAGTCTCCAGGACCTATTATTAAGAATAGTGAATTACTATTCTCATTAACAACATTTAACCAACCCGACAACCATATGCTTCACCCGTATTGAATGTCGGGCCATTCGTTGAAGATAAAAGTATATCGAACCCATATGAAGTTTTACCATGAGCAGATTGTATCCATTGAGCAAATATAGGTTCGATTAAGATTTGTTTTTCCGGAGTACCAAAGGCAAGCATGACATCATTATGAACATAAAATCCCAAGGTATGGAAACCCAAAAAGAGGCTGGCCCAACTTAAATGAGATATGATAGCTTCTTTATGTTCTATCATTCTTACCAATACATTATCCTCATTCTGTTCCAGATTGTAATCCTTAATAAAAAATATAGCTCCATGAGCAAAAGCTCCTGTTATGATGAATCGTGCGATGTATTGGTGATTAGTATATAATGCGGCTTGAGTAGTAAAGTCTTGTGCTATAAATGCATAAGCGGGTAAAGAGTACATGTGTTGAGCTACCAAAAAAGTAATAACCCCTAAAGAAGCTAGAGCAAGACCTAATTGAAAATGAATCGAATTATTAATTGTGTCATAAAGGCCCTTATGCCCACGTCCCAATCGCCCTCCCGGAGGGATATGTGCATCTAAAAGATCTTTCATACTGTGCCCAATCCCAAAATTAGTTCTATTACATATGCCCAACAATGAGAAAAATGAATGCAATAGCTAAATGATGATGAGCCATATCAGTCAGCCATAAACTTTGGATTTGTGGATGGAATCCCTCAAGAAGGGTTAAAATGGCAGTTCCTGCTCCTTGCGAGGTACAAAATAAATAACTACTTGAATTGAGCATAAAGATTCCTCTGTCTATCAATAACTACATGCATTGCGCAGTGGATGTGAAGAAGTAGGCCGTTATCTCGGCAATAATGAGACAAGCTAGTATTTGTAGTGAATCCCCCTGTTAGGTAGTCATGAATTATGATAGGAACTCCCAATTCTCTGGCAAATACCAAACGGGTACTATCGGGTCGGGTGAATACAATAATAAACGCCTGTTGGCATTCTAGCCTTCCTTCGCCTTTCGTGGCCACTTATCTTTCCGGCTAAGGAATGAGAAATCCTTCTCCTGTTCCATGAATCCAATTTGGATTTCATATAGGAAAAGCCATCTTTTTCTCAACAATGCCTTTGTCATTTGATCCAATAGTGTCTCGTTGGATAGGAACATATTTGATAAATAGTGATAACTCTCAGATGGAGTATTAGAACGGAAAGATCCATTAGATAATGAACATTGGTTCTAAGCCATCTCTGGCGATTAATCAACAATTCGAAGTGCTTTTCTTGCGTCTTCTTGATAAACCGGCGTTTATATAGAGATGTAGGAGGATTTGTTTGGGGAGTAAGAAGCCCCTTTGACATTTTTTCATCTGCACATAATTCTCGATGTGAAAACACAAAGACAAAAGGGCTAAGTTTTGAATAGGAAAAAAGTAGATCTGTAGGGTCTCAAATGAATTGGCTTATATTCAATCGTCAAGATTGAACAAATCAATTCAATCACATAAATTATTTTAGTAAAATAAGCTTTTTAGTAAAGATTCAAATTGATAGAAAAAAGTTCAAAAGTCAATTTTAAGGTTCATTAGTTTCATTTTTTCTTTTTATTACCATTATTTTTGGTTTATCTTATTTCATAAATTTGAAACAAAAAAATAAATTTTCTCCATGAATTGAAAATATGTCTATTTTGGATTACTCCAAAAATTAAGTTCATTAATTTGAACTAATATTGCAACAATTAAGTTCTTATATTGTTCGGGCTGAAAATTGGAGATATATGTAAAACATATTCCATATAGAAAGTGATCCAAAAATTTTTAACACGGAATTAATTAGTTTCAACACTTCATTAATTTGAACTAAAAATCTTATATCTGGCCTTCCCGAGAAACATAAAAATTTTTCGTTATTGTAAAGGTCTATGGGGAAAATAAGACTCCCCGCCACATCAATTTGAGTGAAAATCCACTAAAAAGAAAGAAAAAAATTTTGTATTTTTTTCTTTCTTTTTTTTTTTTAGAATTCAGAAAACAGAAGAATTCTTTTATAAAATTAAAATCAATAAGAAAATGAAGGCTCTATTTCATATTGATTAGAATCGGGACTGCCAATTGTTAATTTTATATTAACTTTGATATTAACAAATTACTGAGCCCGTTTTTTGAGTCAAATCCATTCTGATTATTCCGATATTTATATTTCAAAACTTATTTGTTTGTCGTACAAACATTATCAGTCTTTTTAGGGACCGCTTTCTTTCCTTCTTCTTCGGAGGTTGAGTAAGGGTTTGGCTATGATTCAGGCACTTGACAGTTGAATGCCCCAATTCTTTGCACGAAGTGGCTTAGACAAATCTTTTTTGTCGATAACATCAGACCAATCAATCGAATATAGATTAATACATAATGGATCGAACACTACTTGAAAACGGCTCTTCTGCTTAGAAACGAAATGTTCCAAATGTTCCTGGAAATTATTGCTCCCAGTGGACCATTTGTTTCTATATGCATCATGATCCCGATTTATGAATCTCTTGGTTAGAGAAAAAAAAGATCCTATATCTATATGACAAAGAAATCATGTAATGAAATGGATTATTATTTGTACAATTGGTACTTCAAACTTGGAACGATCATGAAGAAATTAACGATACTTCTTTATCTTTTGAGTTGTTCTGCCGGATCGGTCATTCAAGGAAGATTTGATTGAGTATCGAGGAGTCAAGGTATTTTGGCCAAAATACCAAAAGGAAGTAAATCCATATTTTTTTATTACTGTGAAAGTCCACATTTTAGTCGTATCTTCTTCCATAATGGCACAACACAATAGTATCATTGGGGTAGATACACAAATCACTTTAAATAGAAGAAGTCAGGTAGGTGGATTGGTCCGAGTGAAGAAAAAAAGCAGAAAATTCTGACTTGCTCCTACGAAACCAAGATCGAAAAGATTGAAAAAATCAGTCATTCACAACCACTTATGAAGGATTCCTAGAAAAGTTAAGGATTAGTAATCTTTTTTAGAAATCGAATGGATTCGGTGTTATACATACGCGAGGAAGGTAATCAAAAAAGAAAGAAGAGGAGTTCTTTCTTTTATCTCGATTCACTTTCAAGATGCCTTGATGGTGAAATGGTAGACACGCAAGACTCAAAATTTCGTGCTAAAGAGCGTGGAGGTTCGAGTCCTCTTCAAGGCATAATATTGAGAATGCTCATTGAATGAGCAATTAGGGCCAATCCATAACAAATACAAAGCTATACGACTTAACTCCAACATAATGACTGAAATAACCGGCCCTTTTAGGGACTTGAATGTTGCCTAATTGCTCTGGCACATTTACAGTTATTGCTTCTGTGAACATGGTAGCTAATAAATCCCAACGTGTTACATAAGGCAAATATTATATAATTGTTCGATTTTCCGTAATTTTTTCCATACCTCGATGTAAATAACCCAATATTGGTTCACAGTCAATAACATCTTCACCATCTAGAGTAACATAAAAGTAGCATAAAAAAGGGTTATTGTATAGAGTTTAAGGTGCAAGTCTTTTGTTTTGCACATATACAAAAAGAGCCGTGGTAGTTCCCACAAAATACCGAGTATTACTTTGTTATTTCTTGGCCAATATTCTAACATTGTGAACACAAGAGATAATCATCATTTCCACCTTTTTGTTAACTTAGATTAGAGAGGTCTACAACATCTGTCATCCAGAACAAGGTTCCATTTAGCATTCTAACTCATTTCGTGCATTCTGTGGAAAACTACTAATTCTGCAAGCATGCTGGACAATGCAAGTAAGGATTTAATGTTTTTGGTTCTGATCAAGCTTATGTTTCATAAATGGCTGATGTGGATGCTCTGAAATGTAGTTTTTGTTGGAAGGCTGGATCCTGTGGATGTATGTGCAAACAATCAACTTAGCTAAGCACCGTGTTATGGCTAATTTGTTTCTTATCTGGGAACACATTCTAATCGTCGTTCTGACCACACTGTTGTTTAAGTACACATGGCTAAAGTAAAAAAAAATTAATACAAAAAAGGTTAGCTTCTTTTCATTGTTGTGTAGCTAAATCTGTTGGAAATATTAATTAGCTCAAAACACACGTTAGTCTTTTGTAAGAATTCCAAATAAACCCACATTCAAGTGTATAAGAAAAGCAAGTAGATATACAAACCAAGTGAATTCTCATCCATATCAAAAAAACTATTGATATGTTCTGGAAAGGGTCGGATGGTTGCAAACACTTGCAAACACTTGCTCTATCCTAAACGATTGATAGGCTACGCTCACTGAGATCCTCGGTTCCAAAAGCTTTTCTTGACATGTAAAGTTAGAATCCAAATGACATGATAGCACAAAACATCAAGTGTGGCACACGAAATTAGAACAACAAAAAAAACAATTAGTAATAATAACAGTGAACTACTCCTAGCATAAATGACAAGATAATCATAGTAACGACAGGTAAGAGAACAAAGATACATGAATAAGGTAGTACAAATCCTCATGAAAGTACCTATTAACTTCCCATAACAAATCCATATGTCAAGACTGCACTAATGCAAATACTTGATAACCAAAGGGGTAGAAGAAGATGAGTCACTTAGGAAAAAGACCAAAAACTCCATATACTATCCTAAAGGCTCCATAACCTTGATCATATCCTCAAAGAGGTGTAAAACTGCCTCTAATTTGTATTATTATCTTAAATTTATGTTCTTTATTTGAATAATTCACTAAAAAACAAATATTACAAAAAAACAATGAAGATTGAAGGGAAATGTAAGCTCAAATATGCATCAGTTATACCGAAATCTTTAACTTTTCCAGTTTAGCCAAACCCAAAATAAGCATAGTGGCTTGTTAACCGAATCACTTTACAACATCAATTGTAACCGAAGTCAACTCAACCTATCGGTTTTGAGCTTCCAATAATCAAAACTATCGGTTACTAGGTAAAACTAAACTATAAACACTCCAAAACCAAACTAAAAACACATAAACAAATGGACTGTGGAGGTTTGCTAGTGATGTATAAAATCTCATGTGTCTAATGGACAATGTTTATCAATCTATAACACTAACAAGATACTTCTAACTCATTATCAACACAGGATGTGATCTCATCGCAAGTAACATCATCGGTAACAATGAATTGATGAATGATGATACACAACAAAACCTATAGATAGTGCTAACAATAACAATAATAACAACACTACCTGTGTTATTTCTTGGATCCTTTCTTTTTACGAGCAACAGCATAGCTATCTTCATCATCATCAGACTCATCATCATCAGATTCCTCATCATCATCATCATCATCGTCATCAACATCTGATGAAGGAGAAGGATCAAGACGAGCTGCATCAACAGCCCAATCGATTATCTTCTTCACCTCATCTTCTTCATCATCATCCTCTTCACCATCATCTTTAACCTTCATCTCTCCACTCACAGAACCCGAAGCAGCTGTCGCACTTGGGGCTTTAAGAGCAGCGAATCGAGCGAACAGATCATCGACATCTTCATGGGCAGAAGTGGGTTTCGATTGAGGGTTGTGTTTGGATCTGAGAGCTTGAAATCGACGGTCGAGATCTGGATCGATTGCGTTGGAGTGTGAGGGTTCAGGGGCGAAATCGAATGTGGATTTGGGTTTTGATTTGATGTGGGAATTGAGGGATAGTTTGAGGAGAAGATCGTCTTGTGTTAGTTTTAAAAGCTCTTCGACTTCATCAATGGCGTCGGGCTCCGGTTGCTTCTTTTTTCCGGCACCGGTGGTTTTCTTCATCGTGAATGTTTCGCCTCTTTCCCACGGTGGCTCTAAATATATATACAAGGTTACTAGACTCGAAGTATAATATGAACCGGTATATATATCTGTGACGTTGCGGCAACAATACGCGCGATCTACAATGTCCAAATTTCTATTCGAATTGATTTTTTGTCGAAACGTAAAGTTAGCCAAACTTATATCATCATAACTATATGAATTTATCAATTTAGACCGAATTTAAACCGGCATGCACATAAGAATAAGAATGTAAGAAATTAGTTTTTTATGAAGAAAAAACGTACAAAAGGTAAATTTGTGTGCGGAGGCGGTGTGTTAATATTTGTAAAGCTTGGTTTTACGACTATTACATTAGTGCCCACCTCACTTAGAAAAGAATCTAGAATTTTAGAATCATATTTTAAAGATCGGGAAAGGAAAACAAAGAAATACATAAAGAATGAAACTTTGAAGTAGCTTTGATGGATTGTATGTTTGTTTTTTGATGACTTGTATGTTGTCACGCAACCTTTGAGATTGATTGAATTATTTGATTAAGATTGAAGTGAGAAGGAGATGAATTAGGTTTTGAAATTGAAATTGTGGTTTTAGGATGAATAAACGAGTGAAATTGAGGGATGATGTAGAGAGACATGCAGATGTCGATAGAGTAGTCGGGATAATAAGTATGGAACTCTCATTTTAAAGGTAGATCAACATGCTTCTACAAGATTTTCTTTAAATGTACGAAACATATCTTTATTTTTTATTGTTTATGTAATCTAAGACTCTAAGTGATGAGTTCTATTACACTTTCACAATAGTAATTAAAAGAGTGCAAGATACTACACAAATCAAAACAAAATGTGTAATGTATATGGTAATCATACTACTATAATCAATATCAATTATTATACGAAACCAACACAACTATTAAATGCATCCACAAATCAATTCCTCTCTTACCCAATGTTCATAACATTGTCTACACCATCCTTAACTTCAATATGAACTCATGCTTAGGTTGGGCAATGAATATGTGGTTTGAGTCCATTCAAAAATATTATATTTACTATATATTCCTCACATATCGTCATCTTTTTCATCAAAATATTAAAAGCGTTGTAATACTCTGTTTTTGTATTTGTTTGCACAAGTGCAACAAGTGCTCCCATCACATCCTCTAACATCATGCTTGCAAATCGTGCTAAAATTGGATGCTATCACTTTATAGCAACTCCTTGATTAATACTCGCATGGTTCGTGTATACAAATTATGCCACTGCAAATGATGTGATCGATAGTAGACTTGTTCAAACGTTATCACTGCATTGCAGCTTTTGCATATTCTTAAAAACTTAAAAAGAGGTGATTGATACTAAACTTATTTAATTTGATCATGGCTCAAAGCTCTAAAGTTAGCTTGTATAATTCTCAAGTTAAACCAAACTCACTTTAATTATTTGGTTGACCCAACAAGCGAACTCATTAATGAATTTGAACATAGCTTAAATAATACAGATTATTAAAAGCCCAGCCCACACATTAAGAACATTTAAAAGCCCACAAAATTAAAATTTACAAGCAATTATTAAACTGAAGTTAGGATTACACAAATGTCATCGTTTCTTCTTCTTCTTCTTCCCATTCTAATTTCATTTCACTTTTATGAACAATAAGTGTTACATTCAATGAATCTTCTTGAAAAAATCTTCTTTAAATTCTCAACGGTTTGTAAACAACTCTAATGGTTAAAAAAAGATATAACAATCATATCTTGTGAACAACTTTATCTTCTATGGCAAATCACTTTTTTCCGTTATCTTCCCTTGTTAGTTGCTAAATTGGTTGAGGGAAATGCAATTAGTGGTTTTCATACCCAGTTTAAAGCTAAATAACATATAACATAAACAATTACTCCTAAAATTGTACACAAAATTATATAAGATATTCAAAACATTCCTTTAAAGAACAACAAAACAAACAATTTCACATATACTCATTTAAGTGTGTCGGTTGGTTACCCTACAAACATGTCACGTGGTGACTTCCTATTGGTTCACATTATTTATTCTTTATTATTTTTATTTTTTTTTTGCTTTTATTGAGTATTTTAACATGTTAAATGACTTTTTATAACATAATCTTAAGGGGTTAGTTGGTGGAGTTGGTTAGGCTATTATACTTAGAGGCGAAACCCACAACTTGCATATTTTCATTTTAAGGTATTTTTGGTTTTTTAAATCTTTTATTTTTTATACCTTTTATTTAAATTAGGTTTATTTTTATTTTCTTTTATCTTTTTTGAAAAGAACATCAGGTCACAATGTACGAATTATGATATTTTTTTAGTTATATTTCATTATTAAAAATCAACACCCATCAACTTCATATATTTATTTTGTTTACTTAATTATGTTAATGTTAGTAGAGTTCGCTTACACTTCACGACACATTGCATGTGTTGAAAAACACAAACGCATCACCACACTTGATCACGCTGCAATGCCGCAACACGGGGGCAACTTCCCTCGTTGTTATAAAATCATAATGTAACAATCATGAGCATTATTTGATTCACTCTCACAATGTTTCAACTATTTGTGGGGCCATATTTGTCCATCTTTTCATCTATGAGGACCAAACGTCATGTCATCTTTTCTTTTTTTAAAATAAATAAAAAGTTAAATTTAAAGGGGTGATTTAAGATAACCAGTGGGTCATGTCTATGCGCTGTGTGTTTGTGATGATTGATTTGAGTAAATTTCATATTGAAATGTGGGGGAAATTAATAATGTCGTAACGATGTGTAGAAAATCTAACAGACAATATAAGCCCAAAGTTATAAAAGAAAATTAAATTTTGACCTAACTAAATTATAGGTAAATTTTATATTCAATGATAATGTAGCTAGTTATACAAATAGTCCATTTGGTAGGTATAACATGATTGAGTACTAAGTTTTTAATAACACCTTTTGTGCTTTTGATTTCAATTTTATAATGAAAATTGGGTCTAAGATTAACTTTTTTTTAATTTGAGTGAAACCTTTTGTAACTAAACAAACCTTTTATGCAATTAACTCTATTAGTCTAAATTGAAAATTAAAATCAAACCTCACCCTATTTCCCTCACACAACTTCGACCACAATGGTTCTTTGACGAAGAAACAATTAAGGATAGATGGCGATGGTGTGAGTTTGGAGGTTGAAGATGGTGGTAGCAGTAAGCTCTATAGATGAAAACGATGGTGTTGACAATGCTCTTAGGTTCGATTAGTGTTTTGGGGTAAAACTCAAAATAGATATGTGGCAACTATGATCTATGGTAACAATGATCTCAATTTTTGTTTTTATAACATTTTGTTTTTTAGAAATAATAAAAAGTTTTTTTTCTTAATTTATTAAAAATACTATTTGTAATCTAAATAAAATGAAATAATATTATTAGTAATTGATATGATTATTTAAGAAGATCGAAAAACGAAAAAAAATTAGTGATGAAAAATATAATGTTGTCACGTGTTTTTTAGTTATTATTTTATTGGAGTAGGTGGATGGATATAGATGTGTCAAATCAAGTATAGTAATATTTATAAAACTAAAAGAAGTGGCAGTATTTCTTTGACCATGCGAACATTAACATTTCATTCTTTTGTGTGCTTAATCTATATTATTAATTATTCTTACAATAAAATTATGTTAATATTGTTGAACATATAGAAGACAATGAAATCAAGTATAAGAATAAAAATCATGATTTAGCATATCACAAAGACGTATGTAAAGTTCAAAGGATGCTATTTAACCAAAAGGGCAAATTTGTCACTAGAGTTGATGCAATGATCTTTCCTCACTTGTTCCCAAAGATTTGTAGGGAACTAAACAGTGAGGTATTCCTTCACCAAAGTCTTTGAAAAAAGATCCAATATATTCCCAACTTTTTTTCATCCCATCAAGCCTTAATTGAAAAGGATACCATATATGCTCCATTTCAACGGTTTATAAAGGGGAAAGCTAAAGATACCTCACTACATATCTATTCAAGTGATGTTATGTTAGTTTGAATGGTGAAAGTAAAGGATTGAGTTCTGGTTGTGGTACCTGTTCAAGTTTCTTAGAACCATTTGTGCATTTTTGGCATGCTAACTTTAAGTATGTATAATACTATATGGGCCATTGTTTGGTTAGCATTTTCAAGGGAATTACTATGGTTTGAATCATATACCTAATTTTGCTTTGGAATTAATTCCTACTTTAGTTTTGTGTTTATTATGGAATAATACTATATGGGCCATTGTTTGGTTAGCATTTTCAAGGGGTTCAGAAAGTTCATGTTTTCTAAACTTTATTCACAATGTTTCATGAAATGGGATTCTAGGTTTATGTATTATCATGAACTTAACAAGAGTTTACTTGATGAAATCGTCGTGGAGTCACAAAAAGTCGACATAAGTGACGCCTTAAAGTGATGGAGGTAGCTATTAGGTAAACCACCTGGCATCCATTTGGCCTAAGAGAACCAACCTATCTTTTGTTTATACAATAACTTTTACAATTATAATTCTCTAACATGTTTGTTGCACAGAGTAAACCCATACGTTTATTATTTGTAGCTTAAAACCACGACACAGTAATTCTCAATACCTAGACTCTTGAACTTAATTAGTTTGATATTTATAAGGGAACCAATATCGGTAAACAGTAACCTAAACCAACTAGGAATCATTATTAAATTACAATTCAATATATATAATTAATAACATGACAAACTTATTTAGTGGTAAGAAAATAAACTCTAATACCAAAGCTTCTAGGCATTTAGGTGGGGCCACTTATATTAATTAATATGGCCCATAATGAGGAATTAACCAATAATCACCCTCTAACTTTAAGTATGGAGTTAGAAGGTCTTCGACCCCGATCAAAGACCTCATCTCATAATGTGAAGGTTCAATTCTTCATTTAACCTGATTGATCAAACCTCATTAAGGACCATTAACCGTCATGTATACTCTATAACCTAGTGTCATGTCGAGACACATATTGTACATAATAATAATTTTAATTATATCTATATAAATTATAAACATTGAAGAATAGATCACGCTTTGTGTTAAGAATTTGGGCCACCAACCTATTTGGTGTTTGGCTCTGCCACTTAGGACGTGAACGTTAATTTCCCACACGCTCACTACCTTGCCTTTTAATCTTAATCTGTTGTTCGTTGAGAGAGAGAGAGAGAGAGAAAGGGAGAGAGATAGATAGATAGATAGAGAGAGAGAGGGAGAGAGAGGGAGAGAAAGAGGGGGAGAGAGAGGGGGAGAGAAGAGAGGGGGAGAGAGAGGGGAGAGAGAGGGGGAGAGAGAAAGAGAGGGGGAGAGAGGAGAGAGAGAGGGGGGAGACAGGGGAGAGAGAGGGAGAGAGACAGGGAGGGAGAGAGAGAGAAAGAGAGAGGGAGAGAGAGATAGGGGAGAGAGAGAGAGGGAGAGAGAGAGAGAGACTAGAGAGAAAAAGAGAGATTGATAAAAGGGAGCCGTTTTTGACGACAAACATTGATGCATGGTACACTTTTGGTCTTTAGCATTTTGGCCACCAAATATTTTTACTATTTGGTTTCTACAACTTAGGATATGATGTCACATCCCTGTTAAAACGAAAGCACACGGATGCAACAGAATCATATATCAAGAAGACATTGCTCTCAAGATAAACTAATTTGCATTTCTTTCCAAAGTACAAGGCGAACATAATGTATGGTCTAAGTACCATAACTGGAGATTCATAAAATATAGCTTAAAATGTGAAAATACAATAAGCAAAATCCCCTTGAGTATTCCTATCAACTTATATAATTTTGAATCATAAAATTGTTACTTGAATACATGCTAATACGTATCAACTAAAAAATTGATAAGTTCACAAGTTTATCACTCTATCAATTAATTCAATAAAAGTGTTTACTATACAAAAATCATATAATAAATGCAATACACATGAATTCACAACTAAGCATACAAATATTTTTGTATTGCCTTGTGGTATTAGTTATGTTTGAAATAATTTTATGTGTGATCAAGTCATGAACGAGGGTTTGTCACTCACTGATAGTACTACATATATATAAATTTATTCATCAACTCAAATCAATAATTAAATGGTTGTGTGAGGGATACCGGAGCCTTAAGTGTGATAAATCTTGTAACGTATAGTGTATAGTGTATACTATAACTAATGTATAACGTAACCATGTTCTATAAGTATAAAGTCTAATTACTATAAGCATGCTTCTCAATTATGTAAATGGACAAAAAGCCACTAATATTCATTTGATGTAGAAGATTATATGGTTAATGTGAATCCAAGTGCATGTAGGTAAAATGAGTTTAGACCTACGCCTGCCCTACAATATTGAGGACACTATTAATTAAGGTTCGTGACTAATTCTAACTTGAACATTCGATCTAGAAATCAAGTTACCGAACTAGTTACTTTTAAGCTTATATGAGAGGTGATAAATAATATAAAAGGAAAAAGAAGTCGGGTCGAAAATATAATTTGATAGTTTGAAAAGATTCATTTATATAGAAAATATAATTTGATAGTTTCAAAAGATATTATATATATATTAAAATTTAAATTTATCAATTAAATCTCAAGTTACTAAATTTATAAAAGATACCGGTTGAAATTAAAGTTAAAAATTCTCTTATAAAATTAGTAAGTTTATCTAGTTAAACACCTAACTATAATATACTAGCTTTAGTAAACCCGTAAATTATATGAGTTGAATAAATAATATATAAAATATAATAAAAGTTTATTATAAAGAAAAAATATTAATTATAAAATTATATTTAAGATAAAATATGATTGAAATTACGTATGAGTAATAACTATATGTAATAAACAATTATATCAACCTCTTAAACTTTTATTTTTAAACTTTTTTTGTTTTTCTAAAAAAAATAAACATTTTGTTTAAAAACAAACTGTTTTAAACTGTAAAAATTTATTTATTATAATTCTCAATTTTAATTATTTATAGTTTATAAAAAATTTACTTTATAAATATGTCGATTTTAAAATATCTCATACTTTGTAAGTTTGATGTTTTGATTTTTTTATTATATAACGTATATTTCTTTAGAAATAACATTAGTTAATAAAAAAAACTCTTCTTACTTTATTCATAAACTACTTTTAGTTTAAAAATTAAATAGTATTATTACTAAATAATGCAATTATTTAATAATAGAGAGAAAAGAAAAAAAAAGTAATAGAAAAAAAATATAATGACAACACGTGTCTTCATAGTTATTTTTTATCAGAATTTAAGATAAACTTTCGACACAAATTTTACTTCTCTTGTCTGCTTTTTTTTAACGATCAACGAATAATTTTTAAACCCGGTCACCTGGGTAAACCCAATAGCGAAAGGTCACCCACGCCCGCGAACACAGACAACATTGGTGACCAGGATCGTCCACCATTCCAAGGGAAACCCACCACCTAAAGGTCCACTGTGGTAAAACTCTTGGCCCACTAGGAACATATTACACCTAGTGAGACTCCAACTTATGACCTTCACTTTGGAAAGTCATAAGATGGCTCATTCTAAACCAGTTGATCTAGAACTCATTAGCACTAAACCAGTTGATCTAGAACTCATTAGCACTTCTCTTTTCTGCTATAAATATGATTAAAATAGTATAAACCGATATAAATTACTATCATTGTAGATTTCTTAGTATTTTCCGGCTAGCTAGTATTTCCTTTTTAATTCTTTTTGTTTTTCATTTCTTCCTTTAATTCTTTTTGTTTTTCATTTCTTCCTTTAATTCTTACCCTCACGTCCACAGAATAACAAAGCTCTCTCATCTCCCTCTCTTTCTCTCCAAGTGTCACTTTCTCATATATATTTCACAAGACAGATGCAATCCTTCAATTCATACCTTGTCAAGAATCACCATTGATGACAACAATATCCACTCTAAACAAATCTTGAACTCAACATCATAGATCTTCCCTCATCATACTCCATATCATCACTCATCCACCAGTCTTCTTCTTGCTCATGATCGATCTTCTGTAAAACAATCAAGAATCAACAACAAAAAGATAGTGTTTGTGTGAGAGAGAGAAAGATTTGAAAGTGTAATGGAGCTTTTTCCAGCACAACCAGACTTATCTCTCCAAATCAGCCCACCAAACACCAAACCCACTTCACAAACATGGACAACAACAACACAAATTGATCAAGATCACCATGATTTGGATTTAAAGAACTTCTGGAAGACAGCTTTCAGCTCACAACACCATCATACATCAACAACAAAACCTCATGAAGCACCTTCTATTGGGCTCAACTCACTCCACCCAACACATTCCAACAATAATCCAACCCTAACCCAAAACCACCATCTAGGGTTCAGATCAGAGCTAGGGTTCTTGAGACCCATAAGAGGGGTTCCTGTTTATTACCATAATAATATCAATCCTCATGATCAACATCAGTCTTTATTACTTGATGCTTCTTGTACTCTTTCTCCCACTAACAGTAGTTCATCGTCTTCTCTAACTCATGCCAATAACATTACTCAATCAAGATTCATGTCTACGAAGTTTTCGGCTAAGCGAAACATGAGAACTCCGAGGATGCGGTGGACAACGACCCTTCATGCTCGGTTTGTTCATGCTGTTGAGCTCTTAGGTGGCCATGAAAGTATGTTTAAACATTTGCATAACCTATGTTAATTTTAATATTTTTTATTTACTGTTATGCATTTTATTTATTAATGATGATTAATGTTGTTGGAATGAGTTTAGGAGCAACACCCAAGTCGGTTCTTGAGCTAATGGATGTGAAAGATATCACTTTAGCACATGTTAAATCTCACTTGCAGGTAAACCCACCTTCTCATTTCGCCAATTATTTCAATAATATAATAACTTTCACTTGTATTATAATTAAAAAAAGTGATCCAAGTTGTTTAAGATAGGTTTGAATGTTTAGTTTATTGAAGAATCTTGTATTCTTCAAAGTTTATCAGAATTCATTACTAGCTTATGTGCAGTGTATAATATATATGTGCAGATAAAGATGCAACCTGAGCTATCTTATATAATATATTTTTTTACTTGAAACAATGAGAAGAAGTATTCTGTCTCATTAGAAAAAATTATAGCTTTGTTATTTAATTAGGTTAAAATTTTTCAAATTCCGATGCTTGTTAGTTTACCTGCAGACAGGTATTTCTAATTCTTGGCACCTGTTTTTCTCCTGCTATTGCTGTAGACCTGACGCTTCTCCAAAGCTATAAATTTGTCAATCAACCTTTTCCCAAAAAGTTAACTAGCTATAATTATTTATTAAGCTGTGTTTAAACGTACCTCGCATTTAAGATTTTACTCCACGCACACTCGTGTACCAGTATATACAAAAGTTGAACACATGTATGCATAAGCCTTCAAACATGTGAATATATAAGCTTATGAGGTCCGAGCTTTGTCATCGTAACGGATATTTTATCATATGTAAGTTTTTTATAAATTAAAAGAAAATTTTACCGAAACATAAACACGTGTTTGTTTTGAAAATATAAATTATATAATTTTTTAATAGTCATTTGGTTTAATAGCTTAGTGATTATATTTAAAAACTTTTTAAAAACTACTCAGGTTGAATTTGATTAAGAGTAGTTTGAGAGGCTTAATTCAAAACTTTGATGTTGTTGTCAAGCCGTCAAGGAGACAACCACTAAATGTGTTTTAGTAACATAAATAGCAAGGTAATAGTTGCATATTTTTCTACATATAGATCAAAAGCTCTTTCTTGATTATGCTTAAATATATATATAATATTCGGTTACCAAATTATAATTTATTTATTAGAAACATATAATCAAACATTTTAATTATTATGAAATCAAAATAATAATAGTAACTTTTATCTACAAGACAACAAAAACCAAAAAATCAAAATCCGGACACGTAGCCCAAGTTAAGACAAGATTACACACAATCCATGACTCCATGGAGAGGTCTTTTTTTTAAATATATTTTTTGGAAACAAATGACATATATTAAAATATATATTCTCCTTTTTTTAATCAGAACTTGATATTTGAAAGGTACAGAAAACGCCATCATTATTCAATGATATGTGTAGATGCATGCGTATGTATGTCTAGCATAAATAGACAACAGCGGTTCATAACCGTAATTAACCATGGTTGAGTCAGTTAACCCGACTATCACCTGCATGGGCATGCACCATAAATATAGCTTCTGTTCATGGTCACGTACATATGTGGTCATTACCTCATGGTTGTATGTGTGTAATGCTTATGCATATGCTAACATTTTACATGGTTCAAATTCTTACATGAGGTAGATAAACAATTAATGTAATTTAAGATAAAAATAGATGAGTGTAAGTTTTAATTTTAAAAAATATTATACACCTAGAAGATTCATATTTAATTTAATAATATATATCAACAAAGCGTTCTATTAAAGACAACAAATATGATGAGAAGTATTAAAATTGCATAAGCCGTATACATAACCCGTCAATAAAAATGGTAAAGTTATAGAAAACGGTTTATTTCCATTTTCCCATTATTTCTTTAACTTTATCACCCCTCTATTCAATTTTCTTTAGAAAAACAATAACATGTGTATATGTTGTATAATATGGATACATATATGCATTTAACTAAAAAAGTCATAAATTGAATTTTCAAAAATATATTTTAAAATATTAAAATTAAATGCGGGCAGTTTATATAACAGTGAGTACAAGAACTAGTATTAAGGTGTGTTAATATATTTGTGATCCTTAATAGAATGCACGTTTAATTATGCATGTGTGAACAGTGTTGAAAGAGTTGCATAATCCAGTATTTAATAGCAACTATTATTCATACCACATACGGTCTTATAATTTCTTCATAAGATGATGAGAAAAAAGACAGAAACTGTATAAATGGAAGTGTTCTAAGAGATTAACTCCTTTTGTTTTTCAGATGTACAGAACCATTAAAGCAACTGATAGAGCAACAGCTTCTTCAGGTAATAAATCACTTCCTTTGACTTTCGTTTTCAATTTCTACTAAAGTGTACGACCATTGCATTTATTACATTCAAAAGAATGGTGTCTAACCTATAATTAACTTGTGTAATCAGATGTTCATGGAAATGGAGCATCACGGGATATCTGTGACGATGCATTGCTCGACATTCGAAATTTAAAGAGGACCGACACATCCGCGGAACATGGAGGAAGTCCAAAGGTTCGTCTTGAAAAGGATCGTGAGTATGGACTTTGGAGTAATTCTTCAAGGTTAGCCCTACATTTTTCATTTTACTTGCACAAAATCCACTCTTTGTCCAAACACTAAGAAAAATACATTAGTAAATTGAACACTTCAATAACACACATTCCTTTTATGTTAATGCTTATTAGAGCTTTATACTCATAATTTTTGGCAAAAGTCTATTTTAATGCTAACAATGTTCATAGTTGTTTGATTTATGGTACTATTCAAGAAGGATATTATTAGTATCATTTTATTTTTAGTTAGGTTTGTATTATGTAGACGTGTCATACTTAGTGATTATAGAACAACCATAGAATCATTAGTAGTAGCCATAGAATCATTAGTAGTAGCAGTATAGCACTAGCACTAGCAGTATTAGTAATAATAACAGAACTAGTAGTATTGTCTTTCAATACATATTGTCACTCAATACATATTGTCACTGGAAATTTAGATTGCTCACAATTATTTCAACAATTAGAAAGAGAATGTTAACAATCATCTTTAACAAACTAAGCCAAATATGAGCATATCTCTTTCCCATTGATTTTGTGGGTTCACAAGGTCTTTTTATGAGGGATCCACTACTTGTTAAACTTGTTGTGAAAGCCAAGACCTTTAGGTGAAGACCCATTATTTGAGTAATTTTTTGGGTGCTAAATTTGCACTAATAGAAACTTCAGTCTACATTCTATCTGTCTATATCTATGTATCCATTTTTACCCCTCTTATGTCATGAGTAATTCATGGCATTGCACATGGGATGATTTTAACTTTACCTTAAGACAGTGAGATGTTGTTTTCTTTATACTAGTTTGCTTTTTTTTTTCTCCTTTCCTTCCCTCTGCATGGGCTTCCCCCTGATTGGCAATATTCCTCTCAATGTACTGGTCTTTGTAGCAGTGAAGCTTGGTTGCATGGCAAACATAAAGATTCTCAAGTGAATGTACCATCTCTAAAGGTAGATCTTATATATATAATATATATTGTGATCTTTTTGTTTTATAGTTGAATTATATTTTCTATATATATATTCTAAGTGTAGAAGAATTTCCTTTCACCACTTTTGATAGAATTCTATTATGCTCTAGCTTTATTTAACAAGAATATAATCTCATGTGAGATAAAGGAGTAGAAAAGATGAAAGCTTTTGAAAGACTAGTCAAGACAGCATCCAAATATATTAAGGCTTGAAATTTGCTTTTTCTAAGATAAGGGAATTAAGGCTAAAGCATATCATAGAGCAAACTTTAAAGGGCGCAACATCTCCAAACCCTAAAAGCGAACACTACAACGATCGTGGAATATATATGTATATGCACTGATTTTACACATATAAAGACTAGAATATGAACATGAGCTTGACCCTGAATGGAATGCCTCGAAGATACTACATTGAGAATTTTTCAAATTGCAAACCAGTTACAAATGTGTCAAGTATGTTGTGTTTCATTGCCGATTGGAGTGAGAATTTCTACTCTCTTTTGTTCATATAAAGAAACACATTCTGGATATTTGGATATACTATATGTTAAAGGCCGGTGGATGCCTTAGAAGAAGTTGCCTTGTATACTATTTGATTCTAGGTTATAAGCTAGAGCTATTAATTCATATATAACCTTTAGTACTACCTCTAACTTGGCTTCATTTTTAACTCTTATCATAAGATATGAAGTTCCTGTTATTTTTAACATGCAAAAATACATTCTAATGAGACATGGACGAGAAAAAAAAAACATGCTTTTTTTATTTTAATTGATATATAGTCATGATACATTGATGTTATAATTTTCTTTCAGAAAGAGACCAATCCAAAGGGCATGAACTTTGAGAGATTACAAGACATGATCTCACCAAACCATTTCCCTATGAATCTAGAGTTCACTTTGGGAAGGCCACAATGACATGATGCATGTTGGTTTTTGTGATAATGATGATGACTATGATGATGATATTTAACATATAGATTGTACTTTTCATTTCAGTATTTATGTTTTTGAATGGTAATTGCTGGTGAAAAAGATCCAGGTCCCCACTATGAAATCAGAAAAGAAAAAGCAAAGGGAAAGAGAGACGTAAAGACAGAAGGCAACAAAAGGGAAGAGGTTTTGAAAAGCATGCATGTCTTCCCATTTAAATTGTGATCATCATTTATATATATTTAATACATGGAAGAAAAATGAAATCTCAATCTTTATTGGTCTTTGCATGAGGGGGGCTTTAGCTTTGTTAAAAGGACATTGAAATGATCTTTGGTAATTGTAATGGAACACTTTACATAGAGCAGGAAAAGGAAGAGTATATTTTATAAAAGTTGTAAGAGGGAGCTCCCTCTTCTTTCCTTGGGAGGGTCATATGCTTACTGCTTACACTTGCTAAAACAAGAAAAGTAAATAAAAGGATAAGAAGAGAATTAAAGTATGTTTATATGCCATTAATTTTATATATTCGAAGAGTTATAATATATTCTAAAATAGTAAAATGCAAGCTGAGTGCTACAGTAATGTTTTTTTTGGCCAAGGTAATTGTCAAATAGATATTATGAACCCTATGAATTTTTGGTGTTGAGGGTTGTGATAACTTCGACTTTATTTTGCCTATGATTAGCATTGGTTGAGCACGTGTTTAAAGTTTTGGATGAATTTGTTGTCATTCGAAACCCTAATAGCTTTCGTGTTAAGGGTTGTGATGACGAGTATATACTTATCTAAGCCTCAATTTCATTTGGATTCTGAAAACATTATTTGTATATGGTATTGAGTTTTATTTTGTTGTTAGATGTTCATGCTAAACCTTAATGTTTTGAGGTGTTGAGAGCTATGATAATAAGCCTTCACTCATCTAAGCTGAAATTTTATTTAAAATCTTAAATTTTTGCCTAACGATAGAGAATCCATTTTGAAAACTTAAGCTTCATTTAAAATCTTATACTGTTTGTCTGATTTTTAGAAATTCCTTTCAATCAAGATGTGGATATATTATCTATATGGTTAACCCTTATAAATATTTTATGTTAAATTTCAAACAATTCAATAGCTTGGTATGGATTTTGTAAAGATGCTGTTTTTGTTGAAAGTTTATCTTGACATTAAGTTCAATTATGTAAATAGTATTGTACATATTTTAGTATGTTAGAATTATGTATAGTATAAGTATGTCTAGTTGGGTTGGTTGAGATAAAACATGGTTACTCGCTTTGGTAACGGTCATATGACAGTTAATTTGGCGGGTAATGATAGCCGACATAATCACATGTATATAATATATATATGTAAGGTATCAAATCAATGTAATCAGCATTTGTTTTATTCCCTCCAAAATCTGTATGCTCCCTGTTCTTGTAATCTTACAATCGAATATATAGTGTAGTGTAAATTGGTCGATTCATAATAGTTTTTTCAATCGGTATAACCTCTTTTGATATATTTATAGCATTTTTTATATAAAATTGTTTATTCATGTATAATCTTTTCCAAAAGCCATCATACATGTCTTCAAAATAATTAAAAGCTCTTACTGCATATATATGATATGCACATTTTGCATAACATTAATATGTTATAACTTATAACAAATATATATTTGCCTATTTTATACAAAATATTCATACAACATACATTCGAAAAAGTAAACATATTACACCAGGAAATATACACAGTAAACATACATATATATCGTAAAAAAAGTTGAAGCACATAAACATACCGGTAGGTGCACTTGGAGTATTGTTGCAACGTTTAGTGAATGTGGCAATGTGGTGTGACACGTTCATGTATTTCTCTTGAAACACTCACTGATAAAAAGTTAAAATTTTAAGGAAAGATTTAAGATGATTAATATAATAGCAACAGAAAATAATTCTGAGAGAAAGTGGGTATTAAAATACCCAAAATATTAAAAAGAAATCTAAGAAATAAAGTAAAAGAGTAAATGTGCTTTTCCTTTGGCGAGGTTTGCATAAAAACATCTGAAAAATAATATTTTGGTAAAGAATAGCTTTTGTCACCTTTTCTTCTCTCCATAAATTGTCTCACTTTTCTCTTTATATTACACATAATTGCATACGTTGATATGCTTTTAATGTACAAAACAAGAACTTACAGATATTCATAATATTTTTTTAAACGGCGGACGGATAACCAATTTTATTCTTTTAGGTAACCATCCTTTAGTTATTCTAATTTTGTTTTTTTAGGTAACCATCCTTTATTTCATAATTTTGACAACTAATAAAAAGAATTAGTTATTATTATAAACATCAAATAGGTAGGTGCGATAGTCATCAATGAACATCCTGATGCTAATGAAAGTGATATATACCGCCAACCACAAAGTTATGTGTTTTAAATCTTGTAAAACGTTGGTTTGATGAGATTAGAAGTAAAATGGGAGAGAAGCCAATGAACCCTAAATCAATTAGTTTGGTATGAGACATCCTATGACTTTTCACAAGTGAAGATTATGATTTTGAGTTTCACTTGATGTAATATGTCTCAAGTGAGCAAGGGGTATTTGGGTGGTAGGTTTTTCTTGAAATGATGGACGGGTTGAGTCACCAGAACTGTCTGTATTCACGTGTGTTGATGACTTTTCGTCCGAGTGACTGGCTTATAGTATTCGTTGGTAGTTCAAAAATAAAACCAAAGATGGAAAGAGAGAGATATCATCCGTAAAAAAATAGTCGGGTTCCATAACTAATACACAAGTTATTGGTTTAAGTAAAGGGCCATGGAAAGTTTGAATGTAAAAACAAAAATTAGTCCCGGTATAATAGGTTCTTAATATATATATATATATATATATATATATATATATATATATATATATATATATATAATATATATATATATATATATATATATATATATATATATATATATATATATAATATATATATATATATATATATATATATATATATATGAAGGATTAGCTTTAATAAACTTTTGTATTACATAAATTTAATAAATAAGATATTAAATATAATAAAATCTATTAATTATAAAATGATATATTAAAATAAGATATAATTGTAATGTTCCTTATTATTATTTAGAATGAAAATGTTGTTTCACAACAAACGTTTTTGAAAAATATTATTTTTAAAGTGTTTTTATTATAACTTTCAATTTTAATATATTTTGTTTATAAAAAACTTTCTTTTTAAAAATATCAATTCTAAAATATCTCTTGGTTTTAAAAAAGTTTCATGTTTTAGAAAAAGAATTATTTAACAAAATTTTTATTTCTTTAAAATAATATTAATAAAAAATGTCTTTCTTAATTTATTAAAAAAATTCTAATATGAAAATAATTAAATAATATTAATAGTAATTAATATGAAAATTAAATAAGAGAAAGAAACTAGAAATTGATGAAGATGACTATGATGTTACGACGTGTTCCTCACCTTTTATTAGAGTAATAAGATTTGTGGGTTTCGTGTTATTCGGTGCTAATATATGAGACAAAAGTATGCATCTCTACCACAAAAGTTTTTTATAACTTTTATCATTAAACTAAGAACTCAAATCACATTCTATTATATTATGTACTTATATATATCTCAAAGATTTAGTTGTTTCGTAATTTGCATTTTCTATTTATAATTACATATATCAACTTTTAAGATATACCCTCCTCTCCATCTTTAAAATTACATAATTTCTCAAATGTGAACTTTTAATGCCTAAATACAATACTCTTCATGATTTGATGAAATTTGTAATTTATAAGTTTAGAAAGGGGATATATACAATTGCCTGATAGATAATCTATACTAATAAAGTAGCTTTTTTAGACACATTACACAATTCTAGACTCTCTAAACCTAATTTTTTTGTTTATCTCTTATTAAATAACAAATTAACTTTATTTAAAAAAATTTTATTTTTAATTTTTTCTTAATTAAGAAATAGATCTTTATATAAGAACTAAATGTTTTTATCCCTGGTTTTATATTGTTTTTATCATTTCAGTACCCATGTTTTAGTTTTTGCGATTTTAGCATTCGCGTTTCAAAGAAGTCACCGTAACAATAATTCCGTACAAATCCCTAGATAACGTCCGTTACTACTAGGGGTAAAACCGTCATTCCTTTTCAAGTTTTTATTTTCATCCCTGGTTTTATATCATTTTTGTTATTTTAGCACCCGTGATCAATCACATTCATATTCATCATTCTTCTTATTCTTCAGCACGATCATTTCTTTTTCTTCAACACCACTAATGATAATTTAAATATAATTATAATCTCTATTTGATTTTTAAAACTTTAAAAAAATATGGTATGTTGTTGGTTTTTGTTAATGGTTGTATAATTTATAATTAGGTTTTATAGCAAGTTGTTTGTCTAGTTTGTTTATTATGTTATCGATTTCTCTATTGCCAACTCGTTTTCCAGATTGGTTTCATACATTTTTTGCACCAGTCTTTCTTTTTGTTCTTACGTGGTTTTTCCCTGCGTTCACGTATGTGGTTTCTATTTATTTCCTTCTTTTTTTCATCTTGTGACTTTGTCGTTTCCCCTTTACTTTTTATTCATAATTCATCAAAACACTTATGAATGGAAAAAATTGCTAATGGTGAAAAACTAAGACGATTCTTCAAGTATGATTATTAAGGTTATCTAAAATAGTAAAAAACTAAGGCGATTCCTCAACTATGATTATTAAGGTTATCTAAAATAGTTTAGAAGGATAAGACGGCAAAAAAGATCGATTGGGTACTATGAATAAATCAACTTGTTTTTATTTTTAGCCAGTAAGTTTACACCCACATGATGTTGTGGATAAAGTACGTACTTTTTAGTGGAGAAAATACATATTAAAAAATAAGATATTTTATTTACATTGGAATATATTATAAAATAAAAAAAATTATTTACAACAATATTAACTTTAGTAACTAGCTAAAATACTGAAATTTCCAAAAAAACAAAAACATATTTTAACATTATAGGTGTATTTGATCGTGGGTACTGAAATAATAAAAATAGGGACGAAAATGGCAATTTAATTAAGGGAATGACGATTTATCCCTGGTGGCAACTGACATCATCTAGTGATTTGGAAGGAATGATTGTTTTTGGTGTTTTTTTATTGAAACACCGATACTAAAACCACAAAAACCAAAACTAAATACTAAAATGACA
This sequence comes from Flaveria trinervia, assembly GCA_025506515.1. Classification (NCBI taxonomy): domain Eukaryota; kingdom Viridiplantae; phylum Streptophyta; class Magnoliopsida; order Asterales; family Asteraceae; genus Flaveria; species Flaveria trinervia. The sequence continues at coordinate 97,165,887 of CM046443.1, read as the reverse complement.
AAAACGACCTAAAATCAGAGATCAAAAAAGCATTTAATTCTTTATATAAAGAAACGTTTTTTCATAAAATAAAAACTATTTCTAAAACATCAAACTTTTTTAAATATACTAAAAATTTGGAAAAAAGTGCATTTTAACAATCTATTTATATGAAACAAAAACGATTAAAACTTTATAATAAATAATTCCTTTTAAAAAGTAAACTTTTAAGAATATTGATTAATACAACTTTTTTCAAAAATAAAAAATAAAAAATACAAAGTTTAACAAAACAATATCGTTATTTTATTACTTAGTTCTATAGTATCTTAAAATATCAGTTTATATATCATGTATTTTCATTTTTAACTATTGGATATATTATTTATTTAATACATGTAATACACATATCACATTTCATTCTTAAAAGAAACAAAATATAGATAGATCTTCCAAGAAACCATACAATTATCATAAAAGAAATAGTTGGTTTAGCGGTTTGCAATTTTTATCTATAATTAACTTCCCCAAGTTCAATCCAAGCCCTCACCACCCCCTTCTGATTCACTTGCACTTTCTATTTATTATTTTTGGATTTTGAATTCTATTTTTATGTATACTTTTTTCTTCTTCTTTCCTAGCTCGTTTCTATTTTATTTAAAAAAATAGTCTTCTCTTTAATTACTGATGTGTAGGTGGTCAAATGCCACCGAACACCACTTTATTTTTAATACGAAATATAAATATTATTATCATTTTTGTTTTCGTTTCTTAGTTTTGTTTTTATATTAAATATTTCATTTTCCTTTTACTAAATAAAAAGAATTGACAATCATACAACACTCATTCGTTGGCATAATGCATCGTCAGCCTCGCGACTTGGGATTGATATCGAGGAACCCTAGGACTTACTTTCGTGTTATTTAATGCCTATTTTCACAACATTGCTACATGCGTATTGGTGAGTTATAATATAATATCAGTGAGCCGCAACAAAACAGATTTAATTTATTGTAGAAAGTCGTAGCACATGAATTTACATCAATGTTTTGCTTTATGCTTCAAAATTTTAAATATTAGCAACATATATGTCGTAACATGCGATTAATCAACACATTTAATTCTAAGACGTTAATAGTTTTAATAGTTTAATGTGGTGTTTTCAACACGCGAATCTGATGATAGTTTGTCAATTATTCAGAACAGAGAAAAATCGATATTTTAACGGGTGATAAAATTTCCATACAAGATGTTGCAGACGACGGCAGGGTACAACTGTAGTAAACAGTGATGTACAACTTAAACTTGTGGTCAGAATGTCAAAATTATTTAAGAATGATTACACAATCCAACATTGGTCAATCGTCTTCTTTGTCACACGTGTCATTATCTCAGTGCTCCGATTTGGACAACTGAATGCCACTGCAGCCGTCAGATATGTTCCCACCAAAATTGACTACCGACCCCCTTTTTTGCAGAATTGTAAGGTGTTTTAGGGAATTTTATAAATTTAAAATATATTTTTAAAAACATACAGAACGAGATAAACTAGTTTTTTTCACCTACGCTACGCGTCGGGAGTCCAGTTTTTTTTACACACTCGTGACACACTTGCGGAGCGTTTGCGAGCTTTAGTGCGCGATTTTTCCCGGTGACATTAATGTGCTTACGTGTATAGAAGTGTGAAACGATGCATTTACAAAGCTCGAAATCGACGTGATTAAACATTTAAATATAACCGTACAAAGTTGAATATGTTTTGTTATGAGAACCGAACGTAGGATAAAAAAACATATCAAAAGTAATGAAAGAGTTTTGGAGTTCTAAAAACTACGAAATACAAATTTGATATTTTCTACCCGCACATTGCGGTATAGTTTTTAAAATAAAGTAATTCAAACAAAATAAGTATAAGAAAAGTATTTTAAAAATAAACAAAAATGACAAACAAAATAATTTAAACAAAAGAAATATGAGAAAAGTATTAGAAAACCATTAAAAAAAGTTTTGTTGGGAGCAGGATTCAAACCTTCAACCCTAGTGAACTAAAGCGCTTAAGACACAACACAAACTAATGCTCCAATCCTATGTTTGTTGTTAGTTACTGCACGAAAACGCATTTAAATAATAAAAAAACATGTAAAATGAGAAAAAATAAAGAAAATCAATTACGAATGACAGGCTGACACGTAGGATGCCTGCTGGAACCCCACCGACACTCGCAAATACGTATATATAGAATTGTTTTTTAACTTGCAACAATTAATGTATTTTCCACCCATCATCATTATTTTTATTTAGGTTGATGGTAGGGGGGATTTTATCTCTAGTTTAAGAATAAAACTAGTTTAAATTTATTTATGTGGTGTGATTATTTAGTTTTGTTAAGACAAAATTTTAGTTGCAATTATAATCAATGTTTTCATAATCGGATTAGATATCAAACTGATAGTTTTATTGTTTTCTAGATCGAGCTGCTTTCTAAAAGCAGACGAGTTGTTGTGGGGTGGAAAGGTGTTCATAACTTTAGTTACAATCACAAGTATTGTTTTGTAGCAAAAAATTAAATAAATAAATAAAACCAAAAAATATTCATAAATCACTTGTTTCATCTACAATTGTTCGTTTAGGATATCATTTTCTTCTTTAAATTCAAAGAATATTCAATGTACACTTTCAAACATGTCACATGTCAATGAAGAGCAACTTGATGGTACATTTTATGAGGTAATATCAATAGAATGTGGTTCAAATTAAAACTAATAAAAATTATGAACACTAATAAATCAAATCTTAACTATTGATTAGATTGAGATTAATAATCTTGATTTTTTCCAATAAAATAATAATTTTTGGTAGTTTAGCAGTGTTCTTTTTATATTATATGCAAGAAATGATAATATAGTCTTTTCTCCCTATTTTATCCAGATCTAGGTCCGTTCAAATCGCAATCATGAACCAACACACACCACCACACCACACATATATGTATGTCTAAAACTAGATCTCACTATATATATAACTCATTTTCACATGTGTAACTATACGTGTAAACTAAGTTTTCAACATGAGTAGACTGAATTTTTTCATGTGTAAACTAAATACACACAAGTGTAAACATTTCATTTTGTTTTTCAGATTTATATTTCTATATTTTAAATATGTGACATCCTATATAAATCTCACATCGTCCGTATACAAAAGAGATTTATGGTTCATAAGGAATATCTGGTCTCTAATATCACAAACGTGTTTTAGGCGTATTGGTTGTGGATGAGAGGAGAACTCCACAGTTAAGCATGCTCAAATGGCAGTAACCCAGGGATGGGTGATCTCCCTAGGAAGTTTTCACCCGGGCAATCAAAATCAAATCTGTGAGCTCCTCGTGGGCAAAACAAACAATATTGGTGGTATGAGGGACCGGGTGTTACAGAATGGTATCAGAGACACTCCTGTTCCGTTCGGGAAGTAGGACATACCTCACCGAAGATGGTGACTTCTCAGGCTCATCAAGTACAATGAGTCCAAGGAGGGTGATTGTGATACCCTACTTAAATCTCATATCGGCCGTGGACGGAAAAGATTCCTAGTTCATAAGGAATGTTTGGTCTCTAATATCATTAACGTGTTTTGGGCGTATTGATTGTGGATGAGAGGAGAGAACTCCACAATTAAACGTTCTCAAGTGGTAGTAATCTAAGGATGGGTGACCGCCCTAAAAAGTTTTCACCCGAGCAACGAAAAACAAATCCGTAAGGTTCTCGTGGGTAAAACGGACAATATTGATGGTATGAGGAGTTGAGTGTTATAAAACAGTTACTAATTAATGTTATATCTTGATTTTCTTCTTTAGAACATATTGAACGGTCTCTATTTGAGATGTGAACAATGCATAATTAATAAAGGAACATGTGGATTTTTTTTCCTGACTTTGTAAAGATCTTTTTGGGTTTTACATGTAGATCCTTTATTCTATTTGTGTAAATGTCTTTTAGTCATGTTTGATTAATTATTACACATATGAGTTTATTTTTACTTATGTTTAATTGTTAAATGGATTACACTAAGAACTATGTACCCATGTGTTAAAGTCTTCGTTGAATTATTTACACATATGTCAAAGTTTTTTAAACTATCTTTTACACATACTAAAATACTAAGAAACATCAAAACACCATTTTGTTTATATAACATTTAAAAATAGTGCAAGTGATAAGAAATGAAAAATAAAAAAAAACTAAAATATCCTTAATATTATATTTTTTTATTATAAACATGACACACATAATTTCATAATTTAAGTTCGTTTGAATTACGTATTAATTGGTTTTCCTCATGAATGATTACTTCATGAAAAAAGTGATCTGAAATATTGTTTTATAATAGTCTCTTAACCCAAATTTTACGCTTAATGTTTTTACATCATTTCAAATTTAAGGTACTTTGAAAACTAAGTGGGCCTAGTGCCCTAACTTTTTCCTAATTAAGATATATAGGGCTAGCCTAACAAATATATAAACATATATAAGTACTGCCGTTTTTAATTGTGAACTAGTTTTTCCTCCTCACGTTACGTGTCTTGTTAATTTTCTCAGACACAACGTTGCGTTGCTTCAGTCATCATCTGTCTGGCTCGTAAGTATCCATAAAAAAAATTTTGGTTGCGAAACTTAAAAATACCAAATTATAGTGGTGGAAATAGAAAAAATAAAACATCACCATAAATAGTTTAGTGGCCAAACTTTAAGATCCTAAACTTTAGTGAATAAAGTAAAAATAAAATCCTAAACTTTAGTGAATAAAGTAAAAAACAATTAGGATCCAAACTCTAACATCCAATACTTTGGTAGCCAAAGTCATGCGCAACATAATGGGAGTCAGGTCAACCACACGTAATGTTGTGTTACTTTGGTCGATATTTGTTCAGTTCGTCGGAAACCATAAAATAAAAGTTTGGCAGCGAACTCAAAGATACTAAACTTTAGTGGTTATACTTGAAAAAAGAAAACTTCAACATAACTAATTTAATGAGCAAACTTTACGATCCTAAACTTTAGTGGTTAAACGAAAAAACAAATTGATAGCCAATCTCTAAAATCCTAAGCTTTAGTGCTTTGATTCAAAAAAAACAAATCAACGATCAAAATATAAAAAATTAAACCCTAGTGACCAAACTTGATCAAATAAGGTTTTATTATAAATATTTTGGTAGTTGTACTCTAAAATGCTAAACTTTAATAACTAAACTTAAATAACAAAAGTTACTGTAAAAAAAACTTAAAACTAATATGAATTTTTTTTAAAAATCAAAAGAAAACTATTCATTTCCCTTCTTCAATAATAATAGAGAAACGTAAGTACTGCAGTTCTTATAGCTTTACGGATTAGTGGATAACATTGGTGATAGTTCATCCAGAGGTGGTCAAGTGGGCTTATAAAGTAAAATATGTTCTTGGAGCCCTCAAAATTTTATATCTCCATTATTTAAAAAGATATGTTGGGCCGGTCTAGATTCATTAATAGAATATTTGACACTTTTCTATTGGGGCAGTATTGTGGTAATTTGGACTTCCTAGAACCTAAATATGTTTATCCACATACAGAAAAGTATACAAGAATACAAAAAGTATTGAACTCTTCAAGTTATAAACATTAAAATTATTATTATTGGTATCAAGCCCTAATAAAAAAATAGAGTTTATAACATGACTTTAAAAAAACACCAAGTTCTAGTTTGTTTGAGGCCCTCAAATCAGTTGAGCAGCCATAAAGCTTATCACCAGCGTTCGTTGCCAACAACGTGAACTCATTAGAAGGTCATCACTCATCAATAACTCAGAATGACGACACTACTAGCTCCCAACTTGTAGCACCAACCAGTATATCCATTGATACATCAAGGAAACGAGTCACATATCTCTCTAAAAACAGCTTATTTATCTTAGAGGATACATGTAAGGTTTGCCCTTGTTTTAGGTTTTACATAAGTGAATTTGAATTGAAATATTAGTTTCAGCATAAGATGCACATCCTATGTAGAGTCAAAATCTTGGTAATCAAGACTACTAGTGAAGGTTATTTCTTTATGAGTTTCATATGGAAAGAAGGTATATGGATTCTTAGATTGTGGTAAATAAATCTTATACTCATCTAATTAAAGTTATAAATCAAATCAATGTTGAGTTTGTGTGGTTAACCAAAAAGTCGAGTGTAAAGGCTTAAATGTGATTTAATCCATTTGGTGAGTAAACTAGGCAGTTTTGATGATCATGTTACATACTTTTACAAAATACAGTTGTTGAGTATCTACCTGCAGGACAGTATTAAAGACTTTTGAGTGATTGAAGATCTAAGACTTTTGAACTGTGTTGAAAGCCTTTTGAAAAGCTAATCGTACATGTATAACTAAGTTGTTAAGTTTGGAAGAAACTTACAACATGTTGTAACTGTTGTCGCCAACAAAAATATTGATTTCATTGGCTATTACTAAGCAATTTAACTACAAACATAAAAACTATAAAGCTATTTTCTTATATGACACATAAAATGAATTCGTTGATCAACTTTGTGTGAGAAGAATCATAGAGACATGATATGCCAGAGAGACATCGGTCTAGAATATAAAAGAGTAATACTCTTGAAATAGTATTCCATACTAAGAGTAATACTAAGAAAATGAAATAACCGAACATTAAATGAAATAACAAACACAATCAAACCATAAAACTCTTAGAGTCTGTTTGGTATGGGGTAATAGAATTAATGAAGAAATGTAATGAATAAGGGAATGAAATGGATGAGGGAATGAAATGGATGAGAGAATGAAATTAATCATTATATTCCATTGTTCTGTTTGGTTACCTTTTAGTAATAAATGAGTCATTACTTTATGTTGTTTCTTAGGTATGGAAAAACAAAACATTGAAATGTAAAAGTAGTTATGATGGTAATGGCGAGCGGTGGTGGTGGCCAATGGTGGGTTCCGGTCGTGGTGGTGGCCTGAGGGTGGTTTCCAGCGGCGACGGGTGCCCGAGGGTGGTTTCTGGCGGGCATGGTGATCGGAGGTGGTTTTTGGAGGCGCTGGTGGCCTTCAGTGGTTTCTTGTGGTGGTGGTTCCCCGTGGCGGTGGTGGCCTTCGGAGGTGGTTTCCGGGGGTGGTGGTTGTCACATCCCGACCAAAGGCGTAATCATCGGGGCAGACGAATGTGGATATATATATATATATATATATATATATATATATATATATATATATATATAATATATATATATATATATATAATATATATATATATATAGGGGAGGGATCAAATGAGAACTAGCTTTTTTTGTGAGAACTTTAGAAACCAATCTCAACCACTAGTTCTCAATGGCAAAATTGTAATTAACAAAAATATATTTAAATAATTTATAAATAAAAAAATAACATAAAATTTAAAATATAAAAACACAAAAATGTTCTCTAACTTTCCCTCTTTTATTAAAAAAATATAAAAAAATTATAAAAAATAAAAAAAATTCCCGTATTTTTAACGAAATTCGTTTTACACATGTATACATGTGTAAATCCAGTACTACACATGTGTATAACTAGATTTACATATATGTAAACAATGGATATATGATTTTTTTAGAAAAGTATATCAATATGGTAGGCGTTGGAAAGATAAAAAAATACTGAATTTTATGGTGAAATTTTTTTTGAAAAAATGATGTCATGAAAAAAAGTTACGAACGTTTAAAAAAGGGGGGAAATAGCATGTGATTTGCATGTGATAAAAAATAAGTTGCTGAAATTGGTACCTAGAGTTCTCACAAAAAAAGTTCTCATTTGAACTCTCCCCTATATATATATATATATATATATATATATATATATATATATATATAGGGGAGAGATCAAATGAAAACTAGTTTTTTTTGTGAGAACTTTAGCAACCAATCTCAACCACTAGTTCTCAATGACAAAATTGTAATTAACAAAAACATATTTCAGAAATTTATAAATCAAAAAATAACATAAAAATAAAAACACAAAAATGTTCCCCTACTTTCCCTCTTTCATAAAAAAAATAAAAAAATTTATAAAAAATAAAAAAATCCCGTTTTTTTAACGAAATTCGTTTTACACATGTGTAATATCAGATTTGCACATGTGTAAATCCAGTACTACACATGTGTATAACGAGATTTACACATATGTAAACAACGGATGTGCGATTTTTTTAGAAAAGTATATCAATATGGTAGACGTTGGAAAGATAAAAAATATTGAATTTTATGGTTAATTTTTTTTGAAAAAATAATGTCGTGAAAAAAAGTTATGAACGTTTAAAAAGGGGAAAATAGCATGTGATAAAAAATGAGTGGTTGAGATTGGTTCCTAAAGTTCTCACAGAAAATGTGGTTCTCATTTGAACCCTCCCCTATATATATATACATATATATATATATATATATATATATATATATATATATATATATATATATATATACATATATATATACATATATATATATAGGGGAGGGATCAAATGAAAACTAGTTTTTTTTGTGAGAACTTTAGGAACTAATCTTAACCACTAGTTCTCAATAGCAAAATTGTAATTAACAAAAACATATTTAAAAAATTTATAAATCAAAAAATAACATAAAAATAAAAAAATAAAAACACAAAAATGTTCCCCAACTTTCCCTCTTTCATAAAAAATATTTAAAAAAATTATAAAAAATAAAAAAATACTTGTTTTTTAACGAAATTCGTTTTACACATATGTAAATCCAGTACTACACATGTGTATAACTAGATTTACACATATGTAAACAACGGATGTACGATATTTTAGAAAAGAATATCAATATGGTAGGCGTTGGAAAGATAAAAAAATACTGAATGTTATGGTGAATTTTTTTTGAAAAAATGATGTCGTGAAAAAAAGTTATGAACGTTTAAAAAAAAGAGGGATTGGTATGTGATTTGCATGTGATAAAAAATGAGTGGCTGAAATTAGTTCCTAGAGTTTTCACAAAAAAAGGTGGTTCTCATTTGAACCCTCCCCTATATATATATATATATATATATATATATATATATATATAAAGATTTACAAGTAGCAATTCATGTCAATGGTTATAAGTTAGTAAGTTTATAGAACACATACAGTTACAACCAAACCTCGACTTGATTACAAGTTTATAAGATTGGCTAAGTGTACTTGGTTCCCATGATGAACAAGCATACGTCATCAGGAGCCGGCAATACATTGGCTTTAGCACCAAATAGGCTTGTCAGGCCCAAAGATCTAAGACGTCACCAGGCTAGCAATAGTTAATGATTATAAACAAAATATGTATCTCATATAAGACTCACAATAACACAAATAACCACGACAAAAAGGTAAAGATGAATTGCATGTGCATTTACAAGTATCAAGATGTTTACAAGTGTAAGTTTATAAGGTTAATATGTTTCACCCCAAAATAATGTGAAGTGATATAAAAAAGAGATAAAGAAAACTCACATGATATATATAAGATGATGATAAGAAATTAAACGATGCTCCAACGATTTCTTTTACAAGTTACCTAAATGTATTAATTCCAAGATTAAGTTCAATAAAAAGATTAACAATTAGACATGAACTAGGGCTTCAGTTAGAATTTGAGGGTTTAATTAATTAAATAGAATAATGGATTGATTATGTTTTGGTTCAATAAAAATGAAATCAATCAATTAAGATTGAGAATGATAAAGAATGATTCACTAATTTAATTTATTGATTTAATATAGATTGAGTATAATGTGTGAAAAGAATTAATTAATTTAATAAATAATTATTTAAAATTTAAGAAAGAGAATTAATTAAATACTTATTTAAATGACTTTAAAATTATTTAAAATCATTTTATAAAGTTTTAAACTTTTAAATGATTTATTATAAAGGTTTTATAATACAAAACCTTAAAAATAAAAATAAAGTATAATAGCAAATTATATTGTTTTATAAATTTAAAGAATTTAAATAAAAGTTTAAGGAATAAATTTATTAACTATTTATGATTTAACATGGTTAAATAAATCATTGAATAATTAATTATTTAAATAATTACTTAAATAATCATTTGTATAATTAACTATTTAAAGTATTTATAATATGTAGGTTTAAAGTGTTTTTGAAATAGTCTAAATTTGTGCTATAATAAATTTATAGCATTTGAATTACACAAAGAATTAATGATGTTTTTATAACCTTTGTTTTTCTTAAAAAAATAATTAATTTAAAATCATAAGTTTTAAAACCTCAAAAAATAATTTAATAATTTCTGAAATATTTTAGTTAACGAAGTACTTTTATTTTGATTTTATATTGTAATAATAAAAAAATGCAAGAAAAACAATTACAATAAAACAGGACAAATACAAGGTTTGAATCCTAGACTTCCTGTTTATGTTTGTTACAAGTTACTAGTTGGGCTAAAGCTCACACCTGGTTCTATTTTAATATTAAAAACCAAATAGAGTTTCTACAAAAAATCCCTAAATCCTACATAAACCCTAGAATAGATTTGATCCAAATCAAGCAACAATTCATGTATGTTAATCGAATTAACATCAAGGCTTTTAATCCCTAAGTGAAATCGAGTGTGTGAGTGTGTATAACTTACCCGATTACGAACAGATTGATGTAATTATGCCCGGTATAGCTTCGATCCACTCGTGATGAACAGGGGTACTTAAAATTAATGTTTGAGTGGATTTTCGAGCAATTGAAGGTATTGAAAGTTGAAAGAGATCGAGTGGAAAATTTCCCCTCTGTTAATTAGCTTCGATTCGATATGGTGCCACTTAAATGAATTCAGTTCGGATTTCGGTTGTTTCGTGTATCGTTCAACTATAATTACTTGATGTTAACAGAAATAGTTGATATAATCAAGTTCAAAACTCTCAAAGGAGCGTTTTTTTATCAATTAATTTGCTTAATGGTGTTAAAGACGGAGATGAACGTTTTCGGTTTCTTATGAAATCTTTCAGTTTCAATAATAATCCCATAACCGTCGAATAACTCAACTGAAACGGGTCTTTGAGTTCGAAGTAGATTCACGAGTAGTTTAATATAGTTTAATTTTGTTTTAATCGAACGTTATTTGGTGTGGAAAGGTCGCCGGAGGACCGCTGGAGACCGGCCGGAGACAGAAAGGATTGACGGGAAAAAGGGGGGTTTGGGTTTGGATTAAAAATAAACAAGTTACCCTTTGGACCCTCTAATTTTAGGTTATTATTATTTTATGCCAAAACTATAAAAAACAGAGTTTTAACAATTACACTCCCAACCCTATACTTTATAAAATCCAATTATAATGATTATTCCATTTAGTTAATTATAAAATATTATAATTATAAATCTAACTATTAAAATGATTAATGTATTTTTTTAAGTTATAAAATATTAAGTTTTATTAAAATTTATTAAGTTATAAAATGATTAATAAATCTTTATAACTTTATAAAAAGATTTATTTATAAAACAATAGGTTATTACAAGTTGATTACATATTTGATGTATTTGATCCATTAAAGTTATTACATAATTTAATGATAAAATCTCAAAATAAGTTCGGGTTTGGGTTTTATATCGGAAAACGGCGGATGTTACAGCGATGGCCGGTGGTGGTTTTCGGAGGCAGCTACGTCGGCCCAAGGGTGGTTTCTAGCGGTGGCCTTCAGTGGTTTCTGACGATGGTGTTCCCGGGGCGGTGGTGGGTGGTGGCGGTGGTGGCTGGTGGCGGTGGTGGGCGGTGGCATGGGTGCTAGTGGTGGGCGGCGCCGCTGGTGGCCGATGGTTGGTGGTGGTCGGTGGTGTTGCTAGTGACGAGCGATCTTGGTGGTCGGTGGTGGTTGTTATGGTGGGTGAGTGGGTGGTGTTAGTGACTATTGATGGAGGAAGTGATGGAATGAAAAAAAGACGGGGGAGTGGATGGAATGAAATTGAGGGAATTGAATCAACTACGTGTGGTTCATTTCATTACCTCCAACAACCAAACATGTCTTTATTCATTCACACTCAATGACTCATTTCATTCCTCCCATTATTCCTGCATACCAAACGTTATTTTATATGTAAGTCCCACAAAAAGGATGGAATCATGAAATTGATTGGAGTTAGAAAGGTTCCTTAAGCTAAGGTAACTCCAGGATACATGGATTAAGGCCTACTAGGGTTTTCTTAGGACTCCAATCATAAAAAGAGCTTATTCATTCCACTTTATATTATTCCTGAAAGAAAGAGTTTTTAGATCAATGAAAAAGAAGGAAGAAGGCATAGCATTTGATTCAGTCAACTTGGTTCTTGACTTTGCTATTTAAAAAGAACTATCCGAGTGAAGTGCAACAACCATGACCCTTGAAACCATTAAGAACAAATGATTTGGTTTGATGGTTTTTAAAAACCGATTTCTTCAGTTTGGTGTTGGTTTTGCATGTAACAAAAAACAAAAAAACCAAACCAAACCATATGACCGAACTTATAAATTTGGAAGTGTATTCATACACTTATAAACATGATTAGCCTGTTAGTTACTTATTTAATCTATGCCATCTAAAATGATAGAATATTTAGTTTTCAATAATAATTTTTAAATATTGTTGTTTGAATGATAGATTAAATTGTTTTATTGAAATTTTTGTTTATTGTACTTTATAAATTGCAATTAAATTTAATGTCAAGTAATTTATAAGAATGTACAAATTATGATTAAAGATAAACAAAGTGATGTAAAGTGTAAACACAAAGTTTCTAAGCTCAAATTCATTATTTTACACAATTTTTTCTTTAAAAATTTGAAAAAAATAATAACAAACTAAAACCAAAGAGAAAACCAAAAACCAAAACAAAAAAAACACAAAATCGAATGGTTTTAAAACCTATAACCGAAATATTGTTTTTTGTTTTGGTTATAGACTAAAACCATCAAACTGACCCATGCACACCCGTAAATACTACTACTCGTTTATCTTCTTTCCTCCCGGGATACAATAGAACACAGCAAACTTAGTGTTACTAATTAGACATTTTTAATGCTATTCACAAGATTGTCACCACAATTTTTAGTTCATATATTCATCATTATTAGGGGATCAGATGGACATCGTCCGATGCTCTACAAGAACCTTGTTGCTCAACAAGAACCTAGCTTCCTATGTGTGTGGTTATGTCACCAATTAGTAGTTAAGGTTAAGAGGATGAAAACATTGTAAATGTTAGAAAGTTACACTTATAAATGAAAAAATAAATTAGACTGAAATGTGGACTTTTTCTAAAATGTAATTCTACCAATTTTCTAAAACTTAAATAACTTTTTACATACTTCATTAATAAAATATATATATATATATATATATATATATATATATATATATATATATATATATATATATATATATATATATATATATATATATATAATATATATATATATATATATATATACACTTCGATATCAAATTTTTTATATTCAGTTATATTATTATTATAATTTTTTTAAATCTAGATATGTTATTAATTATAATGGTACGTTTAAACTAGTTATAAACACGTACTTTTTTATACTAGTTATAAGAGTACTTTCAAACAGTAGCGGACACACCAAGGGACCTGCATAAAAATGAACTTCACCTAAATATTTTTTGAAGCTGTATCCTACAGTAAACTCAAGTAATTTTATTAAAAGCTTGTAATCCACTAAAAATGAAATTAAGGGCTCATTTTTGTTAAATAAAATACACTCAAGATATAATCACAGAGTAGGTGTATTTTGTATTAAATCTATTAAACTTGCTCACTTTATTTTACATTATCTCATTACTATTCACAATTCACTACTTACCTATATAATTTCACCTAAATATTTACCCTCAGTTAGTCAATTTCCCAAACCTAAAAGGATTTTCTTCAACGAATCAACAGTACGTTGCTAACAAAATGACCAGTCATCATATGTGGGTCATCTAAATAACTACCACTCAGTCGAGATTTGGTGGTTCCCTCGTTAATAAGTCTAGCTTTTAACGCCCTTTAACCCATGAGGGTGGTGGTACTTTTCGACTCGTTAACACATGCCACGTCACCCTAAGCCACCCATTAACCTATTAATGAACTATGTTAATGATTACGTGGTGATTCTTTCCTTAGTTATGTCCATCAATTGATAATACAAACTAAATCTCCCACATGAATTGCATCCATGAACCAACTTATGACGTTGTACCCTATGAAATCAATGTTCACTTTTGTAACATTTTCATAAAATACAAAATCTTAATTCTTAGTCATCATTTAAGATTTTGTAGTTTCAAACACTTCAGGTTGTCCATATTTCTCCAGCCGACTTCATTTGATTCTTTTGCTGCTCCTCGATAATGCATCAACCGTAACTGTTTTTCTTGTTTTATGCAGTAGTGTGATCATCACAAATACTGTTTATTGCAATCAGATTTGACGTATGACATACGTTGTTCTATAATTACTACTCTATAGATAATATGAAAAAATAAATAATAGAAATGATTATAATAAATAAAAAGTAAGGTTTTTAAAACGAAGGGTCTCATCAGAAGTAACTTTTATATCCTTCAAGATGAGGTAAGGCTAATGACGGACCTAAAAACATTTTTATATATAGAGTATTCTGTTATCTCTATATAATATATATTCTAATCCGGTTCGGATTAAATAGGGTAAAGTAATAACTCAACAATCACATACTTATATTGGTTAATTTGATACATTAATAACACAATCAAGCAAAAATGTTAACAACTTTATAATTCTACCCAACATTAAATGCGGTGAATTTTTTTAAAAATAGCTAGTGCAAAATTTTCATGTTTTGTGACAGAAAGAAATAATACTATATTTTTCGCACGTGATACGATTTTGTTTTTATGCTGCCCATGGACTTGAAATCATCGTTCATTAATGTCGTTTTGTTATATATATTTTCTGTTTAATCCCAAAACAAACTATACGCCAAAAATTCCAATCCTATATTAAAAACTTTGATTTTGCATTTATTCTCTCTAGTACATCGCCCTATACTGAAGCCCGATCATATGGATTTGATCACTACGAAAACCGATGCAACTCTACGAAGGCGTAACTCTTTTAGCACAATGAGTGATGCATCAAGTTCGGTTGTGAAAAGACGACGTAGATGTCCATCGATGCTAGCATTGAATAGCCAAAAGGGTACTGATGACGAAAACCAGCTTCAGACATCAACACCGTCGCTTGGTGATCAATCCAGTAATGTTGTCACGGCCACCACTCCCACTACCCCGACAACGGTGAAAAGGAGCTCGAGGTTTAGAGGTGTTAGTAGGTAAAAGTGGTTTATAAATGTTTTATGAAACAAAACATGTGTCTTGTACTTTCCTAAGTAGTTTTATATCAATAATGAACATCTAACGCGTGTTTTTGGATTGACAGACATCGATGGACAGGAAGATACGAGGCTCACTTGTGGGACAAAGGATCGTGGAACGCGACACAAAAGAAGAAAGGAAAACAAGGTTAGCAAAAGATGGTTCATCTATCCATCCACCACAAAAAGTATACTCTAGCATATGGTTGTTAATTCAATTTCTTTATTTCATGTATGTCGCATTGGATGAAACTATCGGATGAAGCAGTATATCTGGGTAAGACACAAATCTACATCTAAACAATGTTGCCACTTTTTGGTATTATAAACAACGTCAAGAATGTTATCGTGTTTGCTTTTAGGGGCATACGATGAAGAAGAATCTGCTGCAAGAGCATATGACTTGGCCGCGATCAAGTATTGGGGAACGTCTACTTTCACAAATTTCCCGGTATTGTAAATTTGTAGTAGTTATAGTTAACCCGCTTGTTATAAACTTCTGAATGAAACACAATGACGTAAAAAAGTGAAATGTTGACTTTGACCTGGTGCGGTCAAACTTATTTTTCTGGGTTTCAGGTGAGTGAATATGAGAAAGAACTGGAGATTATGGTGAATACAACCAAGGAGGAGTATCTAGCCACCTTAAGAAGGTAGTATGTATTATTTAGCAGTAACAAAAGGTTAATGACTAAACTGCCCTTCAATCACAGGAGAAGCAGTGGTTTCTCAAGAGGCGTATCAAAGTACAGAGGGGTAGCAAGGTCAATTCAACGCTTTGTTTTTCCTTTTCTTTTAAGTATGTTTTAAACTTAACCATGAAATTACACTTTGCTTAATTGCAGGCATCATCACAATGGTAGATGGGAAGCAAGGATAGGAAGGGTGTTTGGCAACAAGTATCTCTACTTAGGCACTTACAGTGAGTTCCATATTTTTAATTTTAGTCTAGAGATGACAATGGGTCGGGTAAAGAACACGTTCTGTAATCTCGGTCTCATGCCTTATTACAAAACTACGTCTCATATCCTTCAAGTACATGTTTATTCATTACCCATCGGTTCACATATACCTCTACAAGTATCTCCTAACACTATACCCTACGGAAACTCACAACTGAATACTCATCTCCCAAATGTTTTAAGTTTTTACCATTCATTTTGTAGGACTTACTAATATGACAAATTATAAAATAAAAATAAAGTAACAATCAAACATGACCATCTTCAGGTACTCAAGAGGAGGCTGCTCATGCTTATGATATTGCAGCAATAGAATACAGAGGAATCAATGCTGTAACAAATTTCGACTTGAGCACATACATCAGATGGCTAAGAACAGGCTCCAATTCCGCTGGTGGCATCCCCTCTCAACCACAAGATCAACCACCACTTCCCACCGCCACCCGCCACGTTAATCCACTCATCGAGGAGCCTCGGTTTCCTTTTGGTTCCAACCCATTGATCACTTCGCGAAACCAAGAACTCATTGACACGAAGATGCTGGCTAATTCTGATTCCAATTCCATTTCCAACTCCAATCACATTGACTCGTCACCTGCTCCTAGTGCTCTAAGCCTACTCCTTAGATCAACCATGTTTAAGGAACTTGTGGAAAAGAATTTGGTCCCAAGCAATGAAGAAGAACACACCACAAAGGAGCTGATGAAAACCGAAGGGAATGAATTCCGAGGGATGTTTTTCAACGGATTGTGTCCTTCCAAGGTCGGAATCAGGATGGAATTGGATGAGGATGATGACGAAGAAGAGGATGAGAAAGATGAATTGCCATTATTTAGATCCTCAAACCAGTCGTTATGGAACGGTTCATTGAACATGAACAAGCCTTCTAGGCACTAACTATTTCTTAAAACGCTCTCATGTGTATCTTTTTTGTTAACAGTACAGAAACATATATCGCTTTTGGCTCGGAATAATTGTTTTTTACTCGTGTTAACGAGAATGTACACATTATGAATAAAACTTTCAAGAACCAACTTTGTTCTTGATCAATCCGCTACGAATCTTCAAAAGGACTAGGGGCATAAAATCCTACTAATGTAAGCTTGTACAAAATTACAAATAAATGATAAACGTTACCATTAAGAAGCTCAAGTGGTGTTCCAAAAACTGTCTGTTAAAGTCCACAGCTTTCAAACATTGACCTTAACCGTATTTCTCCTGTTCCACACAAAATATTATGGTGATTTCTTTTTAGAAAACGAATAGATTGACAAAATAGATGATTGAAAGAATGTGTTTATCACTCATTCACTTATTACCT
This sequence comes from Flaveria trinervia, assembly GCA_025506515.1. Classification (NCBI taxonomy): domain Eukaryota; kingdom Viridiplantae; phylum Streptophyta; class Magnoliopsida; order Asterales; family Asteraceae; genus Flaveria; species Flaveria trinervia. The sequence continues at coordinate 97,148,205 of CM046443.1, read as the reverse complement.
GATCAGCATTCTCGATTGAGATTTTGATCACTGTTTGCTGGCAAGTTGTTAACATTTACAGGATCCAAAATGTTGTTGGGTATGTTTTTGAGACAATAAAGAAAACCTAACAAATACCCATTTGTATGGCCCATTATCATTAGCCCACTACGGTTATCCAGGGATTGTAATTAGAAAAATGATCAATACACAAAAAAATTGAATACAAGGGTTTGAAAGAGTTTTGAGGAGAAAAGAGAATTCCCGTCACTTTCTGCACAGTCTCGAAGATCTGTCTTTTCCCGGAGATTGAACGGTTGGATCATCGTGAAATTTGAACAGAAGCTTCACAACACCTGGGCGTCGATATTCAACGGTTGGTTTAGTTAAATCAGGTCTGGAAGTCGGGTTTTACAGCCTCTGTTCGCATCTGCAGATTTGGTGATATCTCTTCTTCTTCTTTGTCATTGAATACATATACTTGATGTTACTTGCTTCCAAGTGTATGATGATTGTTGTATGCCTCTAGTGTATCTAGAGAGGACCTTGTATTGCTTTTTATTTTGATGATGGTGGATTTGAAGTGGCTCTAGTAGTCCCGTGGTTTTTACTCTCGTCTTGAGAGGTTTTCCATACTAAAATTATTGTCTCCTTGTTGTTTTGGATTGGTATACCCTACTTGCTATTTTTGCACCATCACAAGTTCAAACAGGTCGGGGAGGTTTTGACCAAACGAAGGTAATTCCGCATTTGTTGTTACTGTTTTCTGGTCGGGGAGGATTGATGATAATGTTTTGAACCATATTAGTGGGGAGACTCATGCTCGTACTTTGTGGACCAAGCTTGAGGAATTGTATGCTCAAAGGACCGGAAACAATAAATTATTCTTGATCAAACAATTGATAAACTTGAAATATCATGATGGTACTGTTGTTACTGATCATTTGAATGCTTTTCTGGGTATTATTAATCAGCTTGCAGGAATGAGTATCAAGTTTGAAGATGAGATACAAGGTCTATTATTGCTTGGTATTTTATAGGATTCTTGGGAGACTTTTAGGACATCATTGTCCAACTCTGCACCAAATGGTATTATTACTATGGAAAAGGCTAAGAGTAGTACTTTGAATGAAGAGATGAGAAGAAAGTCACAAGGTTCCTCTTCACATTCTGAGGCCTTAGTTACAAAAAGCAGGGGGAGAAGTCAAAGTAGTGGTCCGAGTCACAAAACGAAGCATCGTAGTAAATCTAAAGGAAAGTTTGATGATTATGAATGCTATCGTTATGGTAGAAAAAGACACGCTGTCCATTACTACAGACAATTGAAAAAGGAGAACAAGAAGGCCAATTACAACAAGCAAAAGAACAACAAGAAAGATGATTCCGGTAATGATACTGCTAAAGTTAACACTGCTACCGAAGAGTTCCTTATTTGTTGTGATTATGACATGGTGAACATTGAACATGATGACTCGAGTTTGGTTGTTGACAGTGGTGCTACTTGTCATGTGACATCACAAAGGGATTTTTATACATCTTACACTCCTGGTGATTTTGGTAATGTTAAGATAGGCAATAATGGGCTACAAAGATTGTTGGTATTGGAGACATTTGTTTGAAGTTTGACACTGGGATGGAGTTGGTTTTGCATAATGTAAAACATGTTCCAGATATTAGACTTAATTTGATCTCCGCAGGTTTACTCGATGATGATGGTTACCACAATACCTTTGGTGATAATATTTGGAAACTCACTCGTGGTTCTTTAATCGTGGCAAGAGGTAAGAGAACTTCAAAGTTGTACATGGCATATCCAAAAATCTCCAGAGACTTAGTTAACTCATTGGAGAATGCTGATATGACTGAATTGTGACATAAGAGACTTGATCATATGAGTGAAAAGGGGATGTCTTTATTATTGAAGAGAAATGTCATGTCAGGCGTGCAAAAGATTCATTTGAAGAAGTGTTCTCACTGTCTTGAAGGAAAGCAAACCAGAGTTTCCTTTAAGAGTCATTCTCCTTCTAGAAAGGAAAGTATACTTGATTTGGTTCATTCAGATATGTGTGGTCCTATGAGGAGTAAGTCACTTGGGGGCTGCTTATATTTTGTCACTTTTATTGATGATCATTCAAGGAAGGTTTGGGTATATACCTTGAAGTCTAAAGATCAAGTGTTAGATGTGTTTAAGCAGTTCCATGCCTTAGTTGAGAGACAAACTGGGAAGAAACTCAAGTGCATTCGAACAGATAATGGAGGTGAATACATTGGTCCTTTTGATGCCTATTGTAGAGAAAAAGGTATTCGACACCAGAAGACTCCTCCAAAGACACCACAGTTGAATGGTTTAGCAGAAAGGATGAATAGGACATTGGTTGAGAGAGTTAGATGTTTGTTCTCACATGCAGGGTTACCTATATCCTTTTGGGGTGAAGCTTTGAATACTGCAGTACATGTTATTAATCTAATTCCTTGTGTTCCTTTGTCTTTTAATATTCCTGAAAGGGTCTGGAGTGGCAAAGATGTTTCATATGATTATTTGCGGGTGTTTGGATGCAAGGTTTTTATGCATATTCCTAAAGATGAAAGGTCAAAGCTTGATGTGAAGTCTAAGCCTTGTATATTCCTTGGTTATGGTCAAGATGAATTCGGATATAGGTTATATGATCCAATTCTGAAGAAACTTATCAGAAGTCGTGATGTTATGTTTATGGAAGATCAAGGTTTGAAAGATATTAAGAAGACAAAGATAGTTCCTCAATACAGTGATAATCTTCCTGATTTAGACCCGATTCCTCCTCAACAGTCAGAGCCACATAATGGAGATGACATTCAAAATGAAGAACAACATGATGTAGATAATACAGATATTCCAGAGTAGGAAGGGTTGGATGATAATTCTCATCCAGAGTTACCAACACCTGATATTTCACCATTTGTTCCACTCAGACGGTCTACCAGAGATCGTCATCCTTCCACCCGTTTTTCTCATGATGAGTATGTCTTACTCACTGATGGGGGAGAGCCCGAATGTTATAAAGAGGCTATAGAAGATGAGCATAAAAAGGAGTGCCTTGAAGCTATGCAAGATGAGATGAATTCCTTGCATGAGAATAATACTTTCGAGTTGGTGAAGTTGCCTAAGGGCAAAAGAGCTTTGAAGAACAAATGGGTCTATAAAATGAAGCCAGATGAACACACCTCTAAGCCTAGGTACAAGGCTAGATTGGTGGTTAAAGGGTTCACTCAGAAAAAGGGTATTGATTTTGAAGAGATTTTCTCTCCTGTCGTGAAGATGAGTTCCATTCGGGTGATTCTTGGTTGGCTGCTTGTCTTGATCTTGAGGTTGAGCAGATGGATGTCAAGACAGCATTCCTTCATGGTGACTTAGATAAAGAAACCTACATGGAGCAACCTGAAGGTTTTCAGGTCAAGGGTAAAGAAGACTATGTTTGTAAACTATAGAAAAGTCTTTATGGGTTGAAGCAAGCATCAAGGCAGTGATACAAGAAGTTTGAATCAACTATGGGGAAGCAAGGCTACCGAAAGACTGCTTCAGATCACTGTGTTTTCTATCAGAGGTTTGGTGACGATGATTTTATCATTTTATTGCTTTATGTTGATGACATGTTGATTGTTGGCAGGAATGTAAAGAGAATTGTGCAGCTGAAGAAAGAATTGTGCAAGTCTTTTGCTATGAAGACTTGGGGCCAGCAAAACAAATTCTTGGCATTCGGATTGCTAGAGATAGAGCTTCAAAGAAGTTGCACATGTCACAAGAGCAATACATTGAGAAGGTGCTTGGTAGATTCAACATGGATAAAGCTAAAGTGGTGAGTACACCTCTAACTCCCAACTTTAAGCTAACTGATGAAGATTGCCCTTTTTCTAAGGAGGAATTAAAGAAATGGATGGTGTCCCGTATGCCTTAGCAGTTGGAAGTTTGATGTATGCCATGGTCTGTACAAGACCTGATATTGCCCATGCTGTAGATGTTGTTAGTCGGTTTCTGTCAAATCCTGGTAAGAAACATTGGGAAGCAGTTAAGTGGATTCTTAGATATCTACGTGGTACCTCCAAATTAGGTATAAATTTTGGAAATGGAAAGCCGGTGCTTATAGGTTATATAGATTCTGATATGGCGGGTAACAAAGACAACATGAAGTCCACTTCTGGATATTTGATGACTTTTGCAGGGGCAGTTGTGTCATGGCAATCAAGACTGCAAAAGTGTGTTGCTTTGTCTATCACTGAGGCTGAGTACATTGTAGCAACAGAAGCGTGCAAAGAACTGTTATGGTTGAAAGGATTTATGCAAGAGCTTGGCTTTATGCAACAACGATATGTGGTTTTTTGTGATAATCAAAGCGCAATTCACCTTGCTAAAGACTCTAAGTATCACAAGAGAACAAAACATATTGATGTGAAGTATTATTGGATTAGAGATGCTGTTGAAGACAAGAAGCTTGAACTTGAAAAGGTTCACACCAATGATAATGGTTCCAATATGTTGACTAAAGCTTTAACAAGTGAGAAGTTGAAGATTTGTTGGGAAGATTTGTTGGGCCAATAAAGAAAACCCAACAAATACCCATTTGTATGGCCCATTATCATTAGCCCACTAGGGTTATGATAGAATAAAAGTGCAGGGATTGTAACTAGAAAAATGATCAATACACAAAAAGTTGAATACAAGGGTTTGAAAGAGTTTTGAGGAGAAAAGAGAATTCCCGTCACTTTCTGCACAGTCTCGAAGATTTGTCTTTTACCGGAGATTGAACGGTTGGATCATCGTGAAATTTGGACAGAAGCTTCACAACACCTGGGCGTCGATATCCAATGGTTAGTTTCATTAAATCAGGTCTGGAAGTCGGGTTTTACAGCCTCTGTTCGCATCTGCAGATTTGGTGATATCTCTTCTTCTTCTTTGTCATTGAATGCATATACTTGATGTTACTTGTTTCCAAGTGTATGATGATTGTTGTATGCCTCTAGTGTATCTAGAGAGGACCTTGTATTGCTCTTTATTTTGGTGATGGTGGATTTGAAGTGGCTCTAGTAGTCCCGTGGTTTTTACTCTCGTCTTGAGAGGTTTTCCACGCTAAAATTGTTGTCTCCTTATTGTTTTGGATTGGTATACCCTACTTGCTATTTTTGCACCATCACAGGTTCAAACAGGTTGGGGAGGTTTTGACCAAACGAAGGTTAATTCCGCATTTGTTGTTACCGTTTTGTGGTCGGGTAAACCGATTTTTCCCCAATAAATGTTAGGAATTTCCTTGGCGCCCTGTGAATTTAAAACCATATGAAAAAACATTTTTGTACTTGAGCATTATACAACCATGAGACCATAAGCATAAAAAATTTGGGCTTATAAAGTAGCAACAAGAAAAAAATTACAATACCACAATGATGTTTTTGAAAGCTAATGTCCCTTGAGCATTTTATTATTTTAGCTAAACTGCATATTTTTTATTTTAATTAAAAAAGATATTAGGAGTCAGACAGACCTCAAGAGAGAGTGTTCCTCCAAATGAGATATGACTATCAAATGACTTGCCAGCAAGCTTAAAGCGATCCTATGTCCAATTATAGCACGGAACTAACATCAAATATTTTTTAATACTAATAGATACTCTATCAAGAAACATAAGTTCAATTGCATGTATGAAGAGTTTCATATAACATTAAGTTACAGAAATCAAAATGCGACTGAGGTACATGCTAACAGGTTCTAGAGGTGCAACCTGTGTCTTGCCAGAGATCATATTTCCATCAAACTTGTTGCATAGATACTGCACTCCACGCCTAGCAAATTCCTATTTGAACAAAATGATCACAAGCACATCCTTAAAGAAAAAATTTTGATGGAAAAACAACAGTATAGTATGAACTATCTTTGCTTGGATAAAACGTTAAATCCGGAAAATCAGGTAGCGTAGCAAATATATAGTGATAAATAATGATTTCTTTCTAGATCATGTAATATATGGTAGTTGGCTGGCCTGTTTATCTTCTAAAGTCATTATCTGTCCATCCTGCAGTTCATAAATAAATTACAAAACATACGATCCGAAAAACATGTGTTAAAAAAACATCGAGAAACTTTAAACTTGTCATGCCAGCAACCATCTCTTTCAGTGAGTCAAGTTACAGCCAAGTTGGGAAAAATTATCATGAACATCAGTCACCTGATTAACAAGTTCACCGAATTTGTTATATCTCTTTGGCCCGAGTTTATGCCAAGAAATGGCAGAATTAAAATCTAAGCCCGTCACGCAATAATATTGCCTAACAAATGTACCTCGTTTTTTATTGATTTTGATGTCTTTACTTGGTCATCCAGTTTCCGGTCCAAGTTCTCAATCCTCTGAGTTAAATGCCTCTTTGCTACCTGATTAAATGAAACAACAAAAAGAAAAGGTTTAAAAAATTGAACATTAAATGTGGAAGATAAAAACTACAATAAAAATTGAATACAAACTTACAGCTATAGCATCTGAAACTTGCTCGAGATTATTTTTCAAGTTTGAAACAGCATTGTTGATGTTATTCGTTGTCACATACATGAGGTCTGAAAATGAAAGACCCTAAAAGACCATTTGTGTGAAAAAAAATATCCAGCTTTTAAAAACTTACTCAATGTGTTTAAACTCAATAAAAAAATTAAAATGAGTTATACCTTCCACAGTATCTATCCATAGTCCAGAGTGCCCAATGCCGCAGCTGGTACCACTACAGATGTTGCATCAACTGCATCAGTGAAAGATTAAGAGAAAACAAAACTGATGAGGTATGAAACTCAACTAAAAACCATCTTATAATGTGAATCATAAACGAAGCCACTTGAATATGTTAGAAAATCACACAAAAACTAATTTTTTTAGGTAATCAAACAAAAATCAAAACTAAACCCCAAGTAAAACTTCAAATTCTAGTTAAATTTCAAACCAATTCAAACCTGCCAAACAAACAAACCTCACTGCATCGAATGAAGATTAACTTTTTTACAAAGAAAAATAGGGATAATCGATAGCTTATTATACCCGAAGCTCTCCTATTAACTGATCAGAAAGCTTGCCATTGTCAAGCAGCAGTGTGCTAGTGTACCCTGCAACGAAACGTCAATGTTTGCATCAATTCAAGAAACGAAAACAAACATCAAGCATGCATACATGCTAGTACAATTGAAGAAAAACATAGGTGTATAGGAGGAAGACGTATTAGGGCATGAAACGTAGGTGTTATGATCAAAGTGATAAGCATATATGCATTGAAGATCAAATGTAGGTATGAAGCTGAGGGAGTATAATTGTATGATAAGAATAAACCTGCTCCGACTAAGATGATGATCATAGAAAAAACCGATTCCTGTTTGCATTGCCATGATCACGGTTGATAACTGTGGGAAAACGAAATCTAACCCTCGTAAGACGGTGAAAAACTAATGACGATTCTATATTTTTTGGCTATGAGCCAAAATGACATTAGTGGTAATCATAGTTTATGTATTATATGAATGAAATAAATAAATGTTATTAGCTATTAGTAAAATAAAGGTATAATAGATAGTTAAAAAGTATAGCACATAATGAAATTAGAAATGATTTTTATTGATATGTTTGAATGATGACACATGTTATTTAGTGTTTTATAAAAGCTTCTTTTATTATATGTTATAAATAGATTAGTCTTTGTTATATTAACACTCAAAACTAGATATGAACACTCATGTCTTTCTATCTCTCTATGTATATATATGTATGTATAGAAGAAATAAAAAAAAATACAAAGATAATGGATATACATATAATATACTCTATTATTATTATTTTATTCAACTATGATCCTAGACTATTTATTTTTTGTTTGGAAAGTACTTTGTTCGACAAAAGTAGATATTCAATAAGCAAATAACAAAAGGAAATTTATCCTCAAACGTAATTTAAAATCATATAGTTATTGCAGTTGAGGCAGAGGCGGAACTATATGAGTAAGAGAACAGGGTCAAGTGACCTTTATTTTTTAGCCGTAATATAACATATAATATCGAATTTTTAAGCGAACCCATAATTTTTCAGGAGATGAACCCATTAGTATTATTATGTTTGAATTATAATCAAAATATGATTTTGGTTTGTTGGTTATCATGCATGATTTTTGAAAAGAGGTCCCGGGTGGGTTCGACTCTTTCAAGATGCAAGTCTTTAAAAAATTATTTTCACTATTTAATTAGTAAAATTACAATTTTACTCTTACATTTAACACACATTAAAACCCTAACCTTGACCAAATACTCCCCAACCACAACCTTCATCGACCACTCTCCCTACTGCTGCTGCATTGACCAGGCCCCCTTCCCACGACCATCACGCAGGCTTGCTGACGTTGAGGTGCATTTTACATTGTAACGCTAATAAGATCATATTGTTTTAATTTAATAAAGGATTGAGCTATTATGTTCATATTTTTTTTTTCTAAAACCGATTTTGTCCGTACTTATTTGATTACTAAAATGTAATTTTTGGCCTCATAAAGGTTATAAGAATCTAAATTGATTTGATAATGAAAAGATATAAAATATATATGGTACAAGCCTTTGGATAATCTCTAACTAACTAACACTATGTATGGTATAAACACCACAATATGAGCTACAATCTAGTATGATAAGCATTGACTGTATCTTTGGTTTGTTGTGATCGATAGCATCGTTGTTAATATATAAAGGCCTAAGGAGATCCGATGTATTTAGATCTCCTAAGCCCAAGTTTTATTCACAACCAAAAGTTGTGTCTCTCTCATGTGTTTTGCATATCAACATGTTTCTCAAGGAAACCTTTCATAGTTTTTTCATCTCTTTGGTTGTTTTACATATCATCCCTTACACACCCCAGTTTGCTACTAAGGAAACTAATTGAATCAATTTTCTTGTTTATCATGTTTATGTATTATAAATAGATGGGTGTGTCTTTGTGATCCCTTAAGAAGAAAAAGTTAACAAACCCTAGTTGCTACACAATAGACGTAGTCACATAGGGTGGTACACTGACAGATCCACTTTAATCGTGTGTTCTGTTTTATCCGTTTGTGTGTATGTGTGTTTGGTTGAGATTTGCGATCCATAGATATCTAACATATAAAAACCTCGAAGCACATGACGCTTCGCATCAAGCCACTGAGGCATTTTCCAGCTCGCTTGGCACATCAGGAGTCTTTTAAAACCAAGTGTGTGGCTTGACACATGGTAATGATATTGTTCAACTATTATGTAAATATTTAAATGCCCAAAAAGGACAAAATGGAAGAGTCTTTTGAATCAAGGCTTTTCTCAAAAGGAACCGTGACATTAATTTGAGGATAATATGAACACGACATTGTTGTATTTGTTTTGGGAAAGAGGGAGTGGTGATTGCATGTTAAATGGTTTACTAAAATTAGGTGCAAAGATAACCAAACATTTTACAAAGAAAGATTAACACATTATTTAATTTAAGATAACATGAACTCACAAGGCTATGATTAGTATTAATATTCTAACTTGTTTATGCGCTAATTGTTGCTATACGAACCCAACAGGTATACTGCATTCTCCGAGCTATTAATTACCACTTCTGGCAGTTGGTAATGCTCCATTGTTGAAAGTGAAAATGATTTGTCAAAATATTTACACAAGCAGCTTTACAATAGATAACTTGATTACATATTCGACTCCGTTTTGCCAATATCACATCCATTGCATCTGCAAGTTTCGAAGTTTCAAGTCTCCCCCGTAGAATTCGATGTGGTAGTGTTTTTCTTGCCACCATCATAAAGTTTAAATCATCTGCGTTTTCATTTTATATGAAAATTAACAAATGAGTTGAACCTAATTATCATGTGTTTATAGGTAGAGTTTAAGAAGTGTACCTTTCATCCGCCAACGATAAAGCCGAATGTAGATCATCCAAGAAAATTGGATACTTTTGGACGGAATATTAATGTAGATCAACCCTTTGCAAGAATTTGTGGCCTACATATAATGCAGAGTTTTAGGTGTAATCTCAGGTCAGGCTCGTGTTAAGGTTTCCATACGCGGGGAAATTAAGAACAAAATCATGGCTTCTTATCACATACCTTGATAAGGATCCCGTCATATCACGGGGGATGGTGGGTTTTTTGTTCTTGCCAAGAAAGGATCTCATTTTTCCTAATGTCATAGTTATATTGCAATGAAAGCGAAGTACGATGGTTCAAAAAGTTGAATCGCTTGTTGATTTGGATGATCAAATAATATAGACATGTATTTCGACTAGAGGATTTGGTATGTGTTTGTACCCAAGCTTCATGCGCTTTTCATACCGCTCTTAGACATTATCATAGTGTTGGTTTAGATGCACCAACGTACTCGAGTTATCCTTTTACGCATATACTTCTAAATCTCTCAAGCCCTTCACTTGGAGTTATAAATATGGATCAAGCTCAGTGTCATCATTATTAGTAATTTATGCACAAAATATGATAACAAAATCCATATTGTAACCTACCTATTTCTTTTATTTTCTTTTTAACCAAGTTTAAACAAAAGTCATGGCTACATTGTGAGCATGAATTATCTCCCTTGTGTGCAGCTTCCTTGGCTAATTTATGCACATGTATGCTTACCCCTTTTACCATAATGTGTAGATTATATGCGTATTTCTATTAGTAAGAGAATTGGAAAAATACCGACACTAAAGTTGAAAAAGAGACAACAAAGTGTTAGAAATTAGAAAGAGCAATCAGGCAAACATTCTAAATTGTATGGAAACTATGAATTATCAAGAGAGGAAAAATAACTAAAGATTAAGATTGGAGATACTCATGCAATCCTCATTCCTCTGTACATGATGCAGGAGAGGTCAGTGTGAGGATTAAGCATTCGAAACCTGGTCTGATGGCGATTGCAATTGAACCCTGGTCTGGTGGCAATTGAATCTTTAGAGTCTCACTGGTACAATGATGGTTAACTCGTTATTTAGATACAACTGACCACTCAAGCACTTAACCAACTAATTGTAACAATCATTAAGTAGTCTTTTATACCTAACAACATTTATATGTAGCTTGTTGTTTATCTGTTGAGGGAGGCACCAAAACACCACAATGAACAATGAACTTGAACACACAATAATGAGATGGAGGGAAACTTTAGAGGGAAAGTAATATGAAGATCACGATTACATTATAATGATTGAGTACATCCCTTTATATATACATAAGTCGGTTAGAACCAACTGCTATTAACTGTCAAATGACAGTTGCACAATGGCGGGTTTAACTACTTTACCCAAATTGACCCATCTACGTATTACTTACACTATACACATTATTGTCACACTATACATAATAAACCAATTATATACTATTAATCTTAATGCCAATATTGTATTCCAACATTGTCCCCCCCCCCCCCAATTTTGGCATTAAGAAGTGTAGCTTCAACTTCATTCTTCGCTCGAACTCTTTGATCTTTTCTTGGGTGGTAGGTCTGCATCTTCCCAAGTTTTGTGTCCATTTGATTTTGTAGTCTTGCTGCTACTTCCTGTTTCAACCACAAGTTCTCTTCCTTTGTATTTAAGGTGATACCACTCGAGCATTTCCAAATACCTTAAATAAACGATCTTGATTGAGTTGATAAGACTGTCTTGTTTTTCACGATCAAGACAGTTCAGATTGTAGCCTAATTGTGTGGTTACTTCAGCCCATTTTCCACACCTGTTTACACCACCATATCCTCCATACTTTTGTACCATCATGTACAATTTCATGAGATTAACTCGATGACTAAACACCTCTTGGTGGCATCGGATTCTGAATTTTTACTTTTAGAAAATCTGTTATATACCATTCAATTACCTTTTCAAACTCCACTTCGAACTTCTCCTTATGTTCTTTGGTTTTCGTTTCTATATGGATTAAGTCCATAAACACTATGCAATCTTGTAACGATGAGATATTTGTCAGGTACATAATCAGTATTTTGTTCTTATTGATCCTTGATTCATTCTTGTCCGCTTCGACCGTAATATCTTCGAAGTGCCTCCATAACTTTGCTTGATCACATATTTCATCTTGCTTGTCCATTGTTCTCTGGATTTGCCTTTTATCTTTGACACCCTTTGCAGACTCATCTTCCATTTCCGGGCACATATAGGCATAGTAATTCTTGTTGCATCGCCAACATTGGACTTGATTATTTTCTTTAATTTTGCATGTATCTCCATCGAATATAACTTGGAACCCTTGTTTGTCAAGTTTCTCTATACTCAACTGCAGGATCGATGTTTGTTACTAAACACTTATGTTTTCTCTCAAACTCACCTAGAACAACACTCGGGTTAAGATAGAATCAGTAAGAGTTGATCATAATATAGAAAGTAATAAAGAACACAGAAAGTAATTTTCAAAGTACTTTTATATATTGCTTCTCAACTCAAAATACAAGACTATTACAAGTAGTTGTTTTTGTTACAATGAGTTACAAAGAGAACCTGTATATATACTACCTACAGCCGGATATACTTTGATACCAGCTGGGATCTTATAACTAAAGTCTATACTACAAGATTAAAGGTTAAGGTATCTCGGATAAAGTCTTATCTGAGATTTGGTAGTCAGGACATGTCCCTGACTTACCTTTTGTCACCAACTAAAGTTGGTAACATGTACTATCATGAAAAGGTGATCAGTGGAATAAAGTATGGTCAACTACATGGCTCTTTAGGAAGAAGCCATACAATATCAGAGGTCTGCAGCGGAGTGTCAGAGACCATACTTGTGTCCACTGGTCATAGCAGTGTCTTCCGAAGGTTAAATGACTTCGGAAGAGTAAGTACTTCCAAAGCCACTTATACTTCGGAAGAGACTGTTTCTTCCAAGGCTTGGAGACTTCTTCTTTCAACATACTTCAGAAGTGGTCTTCAGCTTATTCTTCTAAGGCTTGAACTTCAGAAGTATATACTTGACTTCGGAAGTAGAGTTCTGTCTTCGGAAGTTGATCTTTCACTTTGTCTTCGGAAGAACTCTACAACCTTCGGAAATTCCATGCTAAGCTTCGGAAGCCTTTGCATGCAGCACCAAAATTATCTAAGTGACTTAGTTTTGGTTGCATTAGCCTTCTTCTTGATCCAACAAACCCCCCTAGGCTGATGCTACCAAAACTTCACTTGTTTCTGCTTCTCAAAACTTTCAGCACCAAGGAGAGTAAATATTTGTTTGTCTCTTTGTTCTTCCCTGATGTGGTGCTAAGAAGTTTGTACAGATCTTTGGTGGACAGGAAATCTAGTCTGTCACTTTGGATAACATGTATCCTTTGTTGTTGCCCTCTGAAAAGAGTTAGTTGATGGGAACTGTAATCATATTCCCATCTAACTATAGGTTCCAATTCTAGACCCTCCACCATCTATAGAAAGGCAGTGCCTTTGGTAGGAGGTCTTTCCTTGTCTTCCTGTCTTCTCAATCTCAACTCTTCTTCAATCTGGGCCTTTGCAGTTAGCTCGGCTAGGTGAAGGCTGCTAAGATGATTTCTGATGAGTGCAGCAGCTTCAGAGTTGGAGGGGTTGGAGAATGGCTTCTTTGCTAACTCAGCTATATCAAATCTGCTGGAGTGTAGCAGAGAGGTTGCATTAAGTCTATTGACTTTGCGATTCTCCCTTTCCACAACAAAGTTGTGAGAAGTTTCATCGAACCTCCACTGGACTATTTTCTTTCTAGGCACAAGAGACTGACTGGGAATCTTGTCCTCTTTCTTGGTGTCCAGCAGAGTCACCAGTTTTTGCAGGATCGTTAAAGGGTGAAGAGTTACAACACAACAACACAAAGAGGAGATAAACTAAACTTAGATCAAACAGTAAACTGGATTAACCAAGTGATGACACTAAGAACACAAGTAATATATGAGACTGAACACAAAGAGCACAAGTGTTTGGTTTTCAAGAATGCAGTATATTATTTTCTCTATGTTCTATTACAAGTGTTACAAAGCATATTCGAAAGATACAAGAACATGAGATACTTATACAACATCCTACAGCCGGCTATACTTTGAAAGCCAGCTGGATACAATTGACTAGACACACATAAAATCAATTGTAGAGTCAAAAGGTAGATTGCCTTTTGACTAGTGACTATGACATGCCATAGCTCACATCCTTATCTATTACAAAAAGGATATGTAACATCCGCCTAATTTTAATTTATAAACCCAAAACTCAAAACCATTTTGGACTTTCAGGCAAAGAAAGTTTCATTATCAAATTTGACTTTAGTTATTCTAACAAATCATACGAATTATAAGTGTAGTTTAATCATAAAAATTGTTTCATTTTTCATTTATTAAGTCATTTAAACAGTTTATAAGTTATACAAAATTGATAAAGTATATAAGTTATAATGTTTAATGTTAAACTTATGAGGTTTAATATATCATTTATGAATTCCAATTATTAATAAAAAAAACTAAACATTAAAATTTTTAAGAGATTTATAAAGATATATAATTATATAAAGACAAATATTATTAACCATCTTAACAAGTAAATAACAAATATTTGGCAAGATTTATAATTTTTATATATGTAAATTAATAAGCATTAAAAGTTTGGATTTTGTAAAGTATAGGGTTGGAAGGGTAATCATTAAAACCTTGTTTTGAAAGTTTGGTCACGAAATAACAAGTTAATAGAAACACAGGGACCATACATGTAATTTGGTTTTAAAACCACACCTTCCCCACCGTCGGCCTCCCCACCCTCGGCCACCTCCGGCCGGACTCCGGCGAAGCCCCAAACGAGGGCAAAACAGACGAAATCGGACCTCAAACAATGTGCAACCGATCTGTGAACTTAATTCGGCCTCATTAAAGTCTTTAAATTGGGTTTAACATCGTGTAGGAGGGGATCGAACCTGGTAATCGTTTCACATTAAACTTCCATAGCCGTTCGGGCATTAACACTTCTTTATAGCCTAATTAAACTAACCTAAACGATACTATACCATTCGTTAATCGAGCACCACACTCAATTTCACCTGGAAAACACAGTATCCAACACCAACGAGCCACAAACAATTCGCAACCTGCAACTCAACGGGGAACCATGTTCGAAGCACTGTTACACAAAATTTCTTGAGGGCTTTCACTTATCAGCATCAATTGAAGCTTTCTGCAAGGTTAATTTGATTATAATCAACTCCAACATCGGAAATTCTACTCATCTCAGCCGAAACCTGTTCTTCGTTTCATCTCTATCAATTCGATACTAACCACGTAAGAATCATACATCATAGTACTCGATTTACTATGCGAAACAAAAGCCCCATGAATATATTCGTTATCAACATCGAATTGATGCTCAATTTGGTTTGGCTAATTCTAGGGTTTATGTAAATTGGGGGTTCTTTTGTGGGTGTGTTTTTAACATTTAAAAACCGGGTGATACCACGGCTGTATGCCTTGGTTCACCGGTTAAGTCTTCTCATGCCACCTTGGAGGTCCCGGGTTCTAAACCCGGCCACCCCCATATTTTTTTAAATGGTTTTTCAGCCTTAAATCAATTTTAGAAAATTCCTAATAAATATAAAAAAATGTTTTTATAACTTTTAAATATTTTTAAGGCATCAAATAAATTTCAGTAATATTTATAAAATTTTAAATAACTAAAAACCTTTGTAATAAAATATTTTAAAGATTATTCATGGATTATTTATATGGATTTAAAAAAATAATAAAATATTAGTGACTCGAACTTTCCCTTTAATTATTTATCTTTTAAATCACGTTATTTTAAATGGAGATTTCATAAAACATTATAAATTAATATGATAAATGGTTAATTATGTAAATAGACATTTAAATATCATTTAAATAATTAGTTTTTTTTGACCATGCTAAATGACTTTAAATAATTTTATATTATTTTGCAAGTCATATAATTAAGTACATTATAAACATTGGTCAAAATGTACTTTTTAAAACTTAAATATCATATTATGTGTATTTAAGTTTATATATTTAAATGATTTTCTTTTAAAATAATAACTATTTATATGCTTATGGACTTGATGCAATAGTTTAAAAAAATCATTTAAAATAATAATGGACATAATATTATCTTTATTAATCGCTAAAATTTGGGAATTATATACTATTCTTAGAAAATTATTACGATTTAATTACATCATTATTATCTAATTTCATTTCTAAAATACTTAATCATATAAACCTATATAATTCCTGCTAATGGAATGAAAATATAAATAACTACATTATAAACTTATTGCTTAGCAAAAACCTTAAAAATATTAACACCCTAATTCTTGTGAACGTTAATCGTATTGTTAACCTTAACCTTTATCTTGTAAATTATATATTTAGGTGCTTGTAAAGGATACTTTGGATTTATCTTTTGGATCTTACTTTAATCTCTTATATCATCTTGTAATGCCTATATCCATGTGAGTATTTCCTTATCCTTTTTTCTTATTTTCACACTTTGGGGTGAAACATGTTAACTTATACTATTGCACTTGTAAACTTATTTGAGACTTGTAAACCTATGGCAATTCATCTTGTAAAGTTGTGGTTAGTTGAACTTTCGTGGTTACCATGTTATAGGGTTATATGTACAATCATTAACTATTGCTAGCCCAACGAAGTCATAGATCTATGGGCCAGACAAGCCTGCTTTGGTTGATCCAAGTACACTTAGCTGATCGTATAATCTTGTAAACGTTTGAGACTTGTAAAACTTTGTCGAGGTTTGATTGTTGCATTGTTCATAACATCCCTAATCACTTTATTCACTAACTTATGACTTGAATTGCCATCTTTTATATAATCTATGTATTAAAAACTATGGAATGTTCACCAACATTTTTATGTTGACCTTTTATTTTTAACATGTTTCAGGAATACCTCAAGTATGTGTTCTACTCTTTGAATCTTATCACATCTAGGATTGGACCTAGAGATAAAATGGATGATAAACATGTCATTTGTAGCATTTGTACATGATGTATTCTTTGTTGAAACTTTTGCTTGTAATGTTACAATTGAATCTTATGATTAATATATTTGGATTTAATAAATAGCGTTATGTGGTTGTGAACAATCGTAACCCTCACATCTCGACGTTTCCGCCGTCAAGGTTGGGGTGTGACAGGATAAAGTACATAAAGTAGAAAGTTACAGACTCAAGACCTCAATGTACAGTTACCAAAAGCATGGACCTTTTCACCAAACCATGTTAGTTGGTGACTTGCAGAGTTGCAGCGGAAAGGTGTCCAACTTTATGGAACGGTACATCAGATAAAGCATGTTACTAAAAGTCTTTGGAAGAAATCTGTCTTCATGAACTTGAAGCTTCGAAAGACTTTGTCTCTGAGGCTTCGAAAGACTTCATTTTTGGCTTCGAAAGATGTTGGTCTTGGCTTCGGAAGATCTCACACTTAGAGTATTTCTGTTGCACATGTGAAACTTCCGAAGCATTCCACTTCAATGCACTTGTGCAACATGCAGGAAATGCTAAAGATGTTTAGGTTGCATTAGCCTCATCATTAGACTCTACAAACTCCCCCTAGGCTGATGCTACCAAAACACTTTGAAAACTTCAGATATTAACAGTCCTCATTAGGATGATCACCATTCTTTTTTTCATAAAATGATCAGGATCCTTCAGGCTATCAAAGTGTCTTCTCATGTCAAAGAGGTCATGTAGAGGCAACTGAAACATATCTTGCCATGTATAGGTGTCTTCAATGCCTTGATCTCTAATAACATGCCACCTTTCTGGATTTGTGGTGTATGTCCAAGACAAGATGGGTCTTCCTAATGCTAGAGGAGCTACTGAAGTTGGAGTTGATTGAGCTTCCTCTGGCTACACATCCTCAGGCTGTTCTGATTCATCCTGAGGTTCAGAAGGGGATGCAGGCTTCTTCTTCTTCTTAGACTTTGGTTTAGAAGCCATCCTTTTCCTTCTCTTTCTAAATTTTAACTGAGAAGACATGCCTGCAGCACCAGATTGATCTTCACTGTCTTTCTCAATTGGGACTTCCTCTCTCTTAGGTTCAGATGAAGAAGGAGGTTGAACCTGCTTTGGATCAGAAGATGAAGCTTGCTGAGCATTAGCAGGAGGTCCAGGTTGTGTTGTGTTTGTTTGTTCAACCTTAACCTCCACTTCAGGTGGAACCTGACTTGGAGTGGAGTGTAATTCAGTGAGCACTTCACTCTTAATCTTCTGCTTGATTATCCTGATATGCTCATCCATAGTGGATAGAGACATGGGTCCAAGTCTCCTTCCGAAGAATCC
Organism: Flaveria trinervia; assembly: GCA_025506515.1. Lineage (NCBI taxonomy): Eukaryota > Viridiplantae > Streptophyta > Magnoliopsida > Asterales > Asteraceae > Flaveria > Flaveria trinervia. The sequence continues at coordinate 97,129,900 of CM046443.1, read as the reverse complement.
ATACAGCTTCAAGAAGCTCATCATCCTCTGCCTATCAGCAGACTTTTTCATGCTCTTTTAAATGATGGCTCTTGACTTTGCAGCTTCTTCCCTCAACTTCTTCTTTGTTGTCTTTCTTTCCTTGACTAACTCAAGCTCAAGTTGTTTTAAATACTCAAACTCAACATAGTCATAAGGTAAGGGAAGGAGTGCATCTGCCTGATAGAGACCTGTGGCACTCAGGTAGTTAATCATCTTGATTCTGTCTTCTTCCTTATCTACCTGAGGTTCTTGTTGAACCACATCCTCTTGTTTAGGACTTTCTTGAACTGGTGAGAGGGTAGGCATACCTCTGTACAGTCTTTTTCTTCTTCTCTCTTCTTTGACCTGTACTAGGAGTTCTGCATCTTCTGCCTCCTTCTTCTCTCTTGACCTTTCCAGATCAACCAGCTCATTCAATTCATCCAAGGGGAGAGAAATGATATTATCTATGTCATAGTTCCTAGTCTGCAGATAGTTGATCCTGACTGCCCTTAACTCATCATTCTGAGTATCTGGTCTGGGGGCAGCCCTGATTGCAGACTCCATGAGTCTTGGAGACTCAGTAGAGGAACCTTCTCCCCTTAGCCTTCTTTTCCTCTCTCTCCTCCTCCTCAATCTCCTCAGATGTCATTTTTCTTTTCCCTTTGTCACTCTCAGACCTTTGTGACTCAGGGTGGAGAGAGCTTTGGCCTTCATTGCTCATTGCAGCATCTGAGCTCAGGCCAGAGAGAGGTTGAGAAACACCTTCACCAGCAGATGTCTCAGAAGGAATATGGATCTCTGCAGCAGTTGGAGATGATGAGACAGGGCTCTCAGGTTCTGTCACTGGGCCTTCAGTCAAGGTTTCTCCTATGAAGCTAATCTTAGGGTCTTCCTTAACATCCAGTTGACCGATGACATTGCCTGATTGCCTTAGTCTCCTTCTTAGACTGAACTCTGCAATGATCCTGTCTTGGATTCTTCTAGCCAGTCTGTCAGCTTGTCTTGATTGGCTTGGGTTGACAAGTGGCATGTTGACTAGATCCAGACCTTCATAGTAGTCCAAGTTCTGAAAATTAAAGACTTCTTGCTGTCCTTGAACTCTTATGATAATGAGGGCTTTCCTGTTGTTGTCATACCTTCACCCAATAATGTGATTGAAGGATGATGAAGGTGACATAGCCCTTGGTATCCCATCCTCAAACAGACTCTGTATGAAGGAGTCTGTGTAGTCCACATCAATGTGAAATAGAGGAGGTTGCTGAGAATGTACATTTGCAAGTGAGGATGGTAAGTTCTCAATGTCCATTCTCTCGGAGGAACTCCCAGGTTCTGTGGATGGAATGACTTTCTCCCCATTTTTGGTAGCATCACCCACTTGCATAGGTGAGCTGGAGGATAGGTCAATCACATCCACAGGTTCTTGTGTTCCTGGTTGAGCTCTCCTTAAGGGTCTCCCAACTAGTTTTTCCTTAAGATAAGAAATCTCAAGTTGTTGATCATTGATCCTGTTTTGTAAGGTAGTCACCTAAGATTCAAGGTGACTGACCTTTGAGACTAGGTAAGTGCATGTTTTAGACAGTTTTTGCACTTTTAGTCTCAGATCCCCCTCATCTTCATCAGAAGAATCACTGGGGGTGGAGAAGATTGGACCAGAGTCCTTTCTCTCATGACCAGTTCTAAGTTCTTGGCTACTGGATTTCCTTTGCTCACTGGCAGTCTCAGTTGAGATGTCAGTGGGCTGAGTTGCCATGGTTGAGGTCTTAATGATGTAATCACTTTCATAAGTGAGAGCCTCTTCCATATGGACATCCTGAACAGGTTCAGAAGTGTCCACCTCAGTTGTAGTTGACTGATGTGGGATAGATGTAAGAGACTCAGGAGTACTCATCTCTCTTTGAGTAGGGGGAAAGAAGAGAGATTCATTATACTCACTGAAACCTATATCTTCATCAGTATAGAAGTCAAGGTTAGGAATTGGTTGGTTGAGATCTATAGGTTGGGGATGGTAACTATCTCCTGAAGGTTGATCACTAGAGTGTTGAGACTCAGAGTGATGGCTTAAGGCAGTAAGGCTAATGAGCTTATCAGGCTGAGCATGAGGAACCTCAGCATTGATTCTTGAATAGATGGGAGTGGTCTGCTCCTCAGGAGAAATGGGAGCTCCAGTGTCCACTTCTTCCTGTATGGGTGAGTATATGGGGACCTCCACAGACTGAATAGTCTGAGCAGGGGTTCGTTTGTATTTTCTTTGGTAGGTGATGGAGATTTGAGGTTTTGTGGGTGGTTGGGAGCAGCAGGTGTGGGTTCAACACTAGCTTGTGTTGCTAGGTTGTCACCTTGAGCAATGAGCTCTAATATTTTTGGGACTAGGGCTGTTTCTACCCCAGAGAATCTAACAGTGGACTTTCTCAATATTTTAAAGATGCCGGGCTTCATCTGTCCCAATTTAATAATGTTACATGTTCCCCTTAACTGTGAGCCCAGTTCACAGTTAAGAATGTACTGTACATATCTTGGAAACATGTAATATTCTAAGGAGTCTAAATTAGCAAGCAAATTTGTATAAACAAACTGAGAGTACCTGAATTTGACCCCTTGAACCATTCCATGAACTATGAAGTAGAGATCTTCGGGAATTTGGTCCCATCCACCATGCTTGTTTGATAAGCTGTGGATGACCACATGGAGCAGGAATCTCCATTGGGATGAGACCTTCCCTTTCCTGAAGGTCTTTACAGAGAAATCTCCCTCATACCCCATCTGCATAAAGGAACGATTTACAGCTTCCTTTGGAAAGAACACCTCACCTTCTTCATCATCCAGCTGAAGATGAGGTCGATGATGGTCGGAGTGATGAAGATTGTTCTCCCCTGCACCGTGGCAGACAGTTCCTTCTCCCCATCCATAATGACCTCTTGGTAGGTCTTCCAGAATTCAAGAAACTGATCCTCATAGAGTGGAGGATCAATGGTGAGGGAGGTGAAGTAGTTCGACAGAGATAAGAAACGGAAAACCTCTGAGAAATGAGGATCTTTCTCAAAGCGTAACAAAGCAACTTGATTGTGTTGTCTGTGTAGCTGCATGGTAAAGTTGGGATCATTTCTATGAGCAAGGTTGGCCATTTTGAAGTAGCTTAAGGACGAAGGAAGAAGAAAGAAAGAAATTTCAGAGAGAAATTTGGGTTTTTAGGTTTGGAGGAAGAACATATGATAGAAAGAGGAGGGAACCGTTGGGTTTATATGTGAGAAGGATTTCAGATAAAGTTTAATGAAAGAGGATAAAATTTGAAATCCGAATGTCGGTCCCACCTCTGAAAAGTAGTTTACTTTGTGCTCAAAAAGTAGTTTTCTTGGAAGTCAAAAAAGCTTCCGAAGGTTAATTATCTTTGGAAGTTTTAATTAAAAATCTTCCGAAGCTTAAAATGACTTTGGAAGAATTTCCTGAGAGGTTTGAAAATTTTGCTTCGGAAGAAGAATTAAAACTTGAGTGCTTTGTGTGTAAACAGACAAAGCTTTCGAGAGTTAATTTTCCTTCGGAAGTAAATGGTCCTAAAAATTTAATAAGTGTCTGAGACAAATATTTAAGCTTCGGAAGATAAATTTTGAAAAGTCTTCCAAAGGTAAACTTCTTAGACAGTTATTTAATTTGAGGGAATGATTTACTTTCGAAGTTAAAAACAAAACTTCCGAAGTATCAGAAATTTTCAAAAATCTAAGGAAAATCTTCAAAAAGAAATTTTTATCCAAAGAAAACATGAACTTATGAAAGTGATGAACTAGACAAATTAAGAAATAATAAGAATTAGTTTGAAGAAAAGCTTACTCAAGGTTTATCATCCCAATAGCTAATATAAGATATTTAAATCTATGTTCAGCAAAAGCCTTTGTAAACAGATCAGCATATTGTTCATCTGTGTAAACCTTGACTAGTTTAATTAATCCCTTTTCATAGTTATCTCTTATTAAATGATACCTGATATTGATGTGCTTTGTCCTTGAGTGCTGCACAGGATTCTCTGTGATTGAGATAGCACTGTTGTTGTCTATGTGAATGGGAGTCTCCTTGAAGTTTATAAGTGCTCATCTCCTTGAGTGTGAACATGATATTAGGCCTACTAGCAGTAAGATACATAAGAGACCCAATCATAGCCCTGTATAAGTGCTCATCTACACACTCCCCCTCAAGATCAGGACCAAGAGAGTGGTTTCTGGCTATGGGTGTCTTAGCAATCTTACAGTCAGTCATATTAAACCTCTTGAGTATGTCCTGAACATACTTTGACTGACTTATGAAGATGCCATCTTCAACTTGCTTCACTTGAATTTCCAGAAAGAAATTGAGTTCCCCCATGGCACTAATTTCAAATCTGTCTTTCATCAGCTTCTCAAAGTCTTTGCAGAACTTTGGATTAGTTGAACCAAAGATGATGTCATCCACGTATACCTGAACTAGCAATATGTCTTTTCCTTGTCCTTTGATGAAGAGAGTTCCAACTATAGTACCCCTCCTGTATCCATGTTTACAGAGATACTCAGACAGTGTCTCATACCACTTCCTGGGTGCCTGATGCAGCCCATAGAGAGCTTTGTCAAGCTTGCAGACATAATCAGGATGATCAGGGTCTACAAAACCAGGTGGTTGTTTGACATAAACCTCTTCATCTATCACTCCATACAAAAAGGCACACTTCACATCAAGTTGAAAGACCTTGAAGTTCTTGGATGCAGCAAATGCCAGGAATATCCTAACTGCTTCTAATCTTGCTACTGGAGTAAAGACATCAGTGTAGTCAATCCCTTCTTCTTGTGTGTATCCTTGAACAACCAGTCTAACTTTGTTCTTGATAATGATACCTCTATCATCTTTCTTGTTCCTAAACACCCATTTTTTTCCAATGGTAGTCTTCCCAGAAGGAAGAGGACAAAGGTTCCAAACTTTCTGCCTTTTGAATTGAAGCAGCTCTTGTTGCATAGCTTCAACCTAACTTCCATCCTTTAGAGCTTCATCAACTTTCTTTGGCTCTATCTGGGATAGAAAACAAGAGTGAAGACAAACATTTGCTTTATGGGTTTGTCCTCTTGTCTTTACCCCGGAGACAACATCTCCAATGATGTTTGTGGTAGGATGAGACTTGTGGATCCTAAGCTGAGGAAATCACAGCAAGTTGTTAAGAAAGATCTAAATTAGAAAAATTTAGATCTGGCATAGATGTTTCTCCCACCACATCAGCACACCTATCAAGTGAAACTTGATCCAAGCAGTGTGTGACATCATTGATGTTCTCATCTATAGTGTGGTTAGTGGCATCAAGAAATTCTTGGTCACTGTCACCATCACCATTGTTGTCTTCCACAGTTGAGGTATTCTTATCTGGTTGTAGAGCCTCTAAGCTGGAATTTGAAGGCATACCAGATGTATCAGCTGAATTCTAGTTCTGAGATTGTATACTCTATAAGCCTTAGCTTGGGAAGAGTATCCAATAAAGTGTCCATCATCTGATTTCTCAGCAAACTTGGCAATTTGATCTTTGGTATTCAAGATGGTGCAAGGACATCCAAATGACCTGAGAAAACCAATGAAAGTCTCCTCTTGTGCCAAGTTCATAAGGAGTCTTGCCATGAGTCTTAACTACTAAAACTCTGTTCTGCACATAGCAGGCAGTGTTGACTGCCTCTGCCCAAAAGGTGATGGGCAGTTTCGAGTCAGACAACATGGTTCTTGCAGCTTTAATTAGTGTCATGTTTCTCCTCTCAGCAACACCGTTTTGCTGAGGAGTCCTGGGAGCACTGAATTGTCTTGTAATACCCTTTTCATCACAGAATGTATCAAGGATATGGTTCTTAAATTCGGTTCCTTGATCACATATTATGATCTTGACCTTGTAATCAGATTGATTCTCAATCTTTAAGATGAAATTCTTCAGAATCTCAGGAGTTTCATCCTTAGTTCTAAGGAAGAAAACCCAAGTGAATCTTGTAAAGTTATCTGTGATCACTAGACAGTATGAGGTCCTTCCTAAACTTATTACACTGGTGGGGCCAAAGAGATCTATATGTAACAAGTGTAAGGGAGTAGCGATTGAGTTCTTTTCCTTAGGCTTGTGAGATACCTTATGTTGCTTCCCTTTCAGGCATGCAACACAGTGGTCATCACTTGTAAACTCTTTCTTTGGCATTCCAGTTACCAAGTCATGCTTAATTAACTTATTCATGTTCTTAAAGTTTACATGGCACATTCTTTTATGCCATAGGAAAGACACATCACTATTGGCTTTAGACAGAAAGCATGAAACTTCTCTAGAGGCAGAGGTTTCTTGCAAATCCATCTTGTACATGTTTCCTTTCCTGGGGGCTCTAAGCGAGATATGCTCATGAGGAATGACCACACCAGGCTTAAGAACAATGCACTCATGCTCAGTAAAGAGCATATTATGACTCTGATCACAAAATTGAGATACACTCAGAAGATTGTATCCAAGCTCCTTTACAAAGTTTACCTTTTCTATGCTGAGCTTACCATTTGTGACCTTGCCCCTACCAGAAATGTAACCGCCTTCATCTCCTCCAAAAGCAACCGGTCCTCCATCAATGCTTTCAAAGTTCTAGAGTAGTGACCTATTGCCAGTCATGTGCCTAGAGCAACCACTGTCTATGATCCAGACATTTCTGTCTGTCTTCAGCTGTCCCTGCACAAAAGAGAATGATTAGTTACATTTAGAAACCCAAGCCTTGCTTGTCTTGGGCTTATTTGTAGAAGGTAAATTAACAGTAATAGATCCTATGGTTGTACTAAGAGGATCTTGAGCAGTTTTTGATGGAGAAATCTCAGTCACTTGGTCTTTCTTAGACGTCCACACCACCTTTGGAGTCTTGGACTTGACCTTCAAAACTTTAGAAGCTTTTGGGCTTTAGAAGTTTTGATGACTGAACCTTCGGAAGAGTCTGCAAACACTACAGCAGACTTCAGTGCTTCGGAAGAACTCCTTTCTTCCAAGACCAAATATTATTCCGAAGAGAATTTTCCACTTCCCTTCTTGTTAGATTTCGACCTTCCAAAGGAAACTGGTTTTCCTTCCGAAGCCTGAATCTTCTTAGAACTCTTTGAAGCCTTTGTTTTGGCCATATGGACAGTACCTTTAGGATTGAAGGGACAATCCTTTGCAATGTGAGTGGTGTTGTCACACATAACACAATTCATCTTCTTCTTCACAAGAGCCTTGTCTTGAGAGTAAGACTGTCTTTGGTCACTTCCCTTCTCCATCTTCATCTTTACAGATGCTGAGACAGTCCTCTTGGGCTGAGAACTGTGCTTGGAGTTTGATGGACTAGGCTGTGCAGCAGTGTACACAGCAGATCAGTCTTTTTCTTGCTGCTGAGATGAGTTGAGCAAGAACCAAAACTCTTAGCAGAGTTTTAGTTGATGCCTTCAGTCCCTACCACTTTAAACCCTGCAGAAATAAAAACTTGTTTCTGCTTAGAGTCGCAAGTAGCCTTGATCTCTTGAGCCTTCCTTGCCTTTCTTTTGCTCTTTCTGATCAAGTTCTTTCTCATGGACTTGGTCATCACAGTCTTCACTTTCTCCTCAAAAGGATAGTGGCCCTTCTTGGAATCCTCTTCTTCACTCTTTGTAGAGGGATTCTTCACTATCTCTTCTTCATCCTCCTCACTCATAGGATCTATGAGAGGAAGCTCATCTTCACAAGTTCCACACCTAGGAGATCTTACTGACAAGATTGTGTGTGGAGGAGCTATCTCATTAGATCCCAGTCCCTGTCTGTTTTGATAACACACTTTGTTGTGCAGGGATGAGGATATCATGTTCTTGAAGGTCTCTTCTTCAAGAACACTCTTTTCTGCCCTGGCTTTGCTGATCACAAGCTCAGCCTGGCACTCAGTTAACTTGGTTATGAGATCTTTAATTTGAGTCCTAAAATCTGTGTGTTCATGTTTTAGAACTGAAATGGTTTTCTCTAAGTCCTCTATTTTCAGCTTATAATCATTTTCAGACTTTCTAAATTCAGATTTTAAAATATTTAAGGACTCAATATCAGACCTCATTTCCGAGTTATAGGACCTGTACCTGTTAACTTTAGCAATGCATTTAGGAGTACAGAGATGTTCCAATACCTTGGCTTCATCATGATCTGCCATCAATGCTTGGTTTGGAGAGGCATCTTCAATCTGAAAGCTCCAGTCAAAGCCTCCTTCTTCAACAGCAACAGCAGCTTGCTGCTTTGACTTCTCATTGTTGAGAGCTTTGTCAATGTAGTTTGGTCTGGATTGTGTTTGGCCACCATTTTTTCTAGGTGCCTTACACTCTCTAGCAAAGTGGCCCATCAGGTTACAATTGTAACACTTGACTTTGCCTTTGTCCAGTCCAAACTTTCCACTGGTTGCATTGCTTGGAAACTTCCTTCCAGTCCTCTTGTAGAACTTCTTGGCTCTGTGAGTGAGAAGAGCCATCTGCTGGACTATTTCCATGTATTCCAGATCATCTGGATGGATACAGTCCAGGTCTTCAAAAGTGAAAAGAAAGTTGCCACAACTTTCATCAGAAGACATAAAAGCTTGAGAAGAGCTTGTCTCTTGGAATGGGCTTTCTTGAGTGTAGTTCTCCTTTGGTGTCTCTGGGAAGGTGATGAAAGGTCCCTTGGGTGAGTTGTCAGGGTAGCATAAGAGATGATGTTTGGGTTCTATGCTATCCCTTTCAACCACATGTAGGGCTGAACCCATTTGATTGTTGGAGTTTCCAGATGAACCTTGCATGTTCATCTCCATCTAGTATCCACTGAGAATCCCATATAACTCTATCAGAGTAAGAGTTTTGAGATTTTCAGTTCTCTTGATCACCACACAGTAGTGAGTCCACTGCCTAGGAAGTGAGGACATGAACTTCCTTACAATGTCTCTATTCTCAAGAGAAACTCCTCCATCCACTAAGGTATACACTATCTCAACATACCTGAAGTACTGTTGAGTCATGGTTTCACCTGTTTTGAAGGTGAAGTTTTCAAACTGCTTCTTCAGGAGATCCTTCTTGTTCTCCTTGGCTTCACAAGAACCCTCATACATCAGTTTCAGTGCATCCCACAGCTGCTTGGCTGTTTTGCACTTCTTGAAACCTCTGTATACGGAGTTTGGAAGGGCGGTTTGAAGTGTTGTCATGGCTTTTCTGTCTATCTCTACTCTCTTCCTATCTTCATCAGAGTAGTTAGCCACATCTTTGGGAATCATACTATCACCAGTAGCAGAAGGTGTGCTGGGTATGAAAGGTCCATTCTCAATAGACTCCCACATTCTTGAATCAAGAGACCTGATGAAACCTTCCATTCTTAAACACTAGGTGTTAAACTCATCAAGAGTGATCAGTGGGGACTTGTTCATGGTTCCAGTTTCCATATCAGTCTTGGAAATGGATGCCATTTGAAAAGTTTAGTATTTGTGTGTGTGATGGATCTTAAGATGGTGAGATCTTATATCAAGAGCCTGAATGCTCTGATACCAAATGCAGGATCGTTGAAGGGTAAGAGTTACAACACAACAACACAAAGAGGAGATAAACTAAACTAAGATCAAACAGTAAACTGGATTAACCAAGTGATGACACTAAGAACACAAGTAATATATGAGACAGAACACAAAGAGCACAAGTGTTTGGTTTTCAAGAATGCAGTTTATTGCTTTCTCTATGTTCCATTACAAGTGTTACAAAGCATATTCGAAAGATACAAGAACATGAGATACTTATACAACATCCTACAGCCGGCTATACTTTGAAAGACAGCTGGATACAATTGGCTAGACACACATAAAATCAATTGTAGAGTCAAAAGGCAGATTGCCTTTTGACTAGTGACTATGACATGCCATAGCTCACATCCTTATCTATTACAAAAATGATAAAGTACATAAAGTAGAAAGTTACAGACTCAAGACCTCAATGTACAGTTACCAAAAGCATGGACCTTTTCACCAAACCATGTTAGTTGGTGACTTGCAGAGTTGCAGCGGAAAGGTGTCTAGCTTTATGGAACAGTACATCAGATAAAGCATGTTACTAAAAGTCTTCGGAAGAAATCTGTCTTCATGAACTTGAAGTTTCGGAAGACTTTGTCTCTGAGGCTTCGGAAGACTTCATTTTTGGCTTCGGAAGACTTCATTTTTGGCTTCGGAAGATGTTGGTCTTGGCTTCGGAAGATTTCACACTCAGAGTATTTCTGTTGTACATGTGAAACTTCCGAAGCATTCCACTTCAATGCACTTGTGCAGCATGCAGGAAAGACTAAAGATGTTTAGGTTGCATCAGCCTCTTTATTAGACTCTACATTTTCCTTCTAAGTTTCTTCTCTTCATCATTTAATGAATCTGAGTTGAGGCCTAGAAGTCTAGCTACCTGGTCCAGTGTTCCTCTATGTAAATCAAGAAATTGATCTCTTGTGAGGGAACAAGAGGATCCATCAACATAGGTAATGTTGACAGAATCTTTATCACATGAGACTTCGCTCAGAGTTGTGCAGTTGATGAGCTTGGTCTTGATTACCTTGAACTCCTCAAGAGAGAGATGTTGAGAAGGCTGAGGGGATGGTTTGGATGGTGGTTGGGTAGGTTGAGGTTCAGAGGTTCTGGCGAGTGTTTTGGGTTGAAGGATTGGAAGTTTGGGTGGTTGTGGTGAGGGAGAGGATGTGGGTAATGGTGTAGGTTTAGGGGTGAAAGGCTCGGTTTTAATGGTGAAGGGTGAGGGTGAGGGTTCAGGTTGTGGTTAAGAGGTTGTAGTGAAGGCATCCCCTTTACCCTTCTGTACATCTCTTTTCTATTCCCCATCCGGATGTCAGCCTTGATTTCACTAACAATCCGTTGAAGTGTCTTCTCAGACATGGGACCCACCTGCCTGCCAGAGAAGCCATGGGCCCGAAGATAGTCTTTCATCTAGGCCTTTTAACTGAGCTTCCTGGTTGTAGTGTCCCTAGCCTTTTCTTCCTTCTTCTTCTTCTCCTTTGCCTTTTCTCTTGCAGCCTTCTTCCTTTCTTTCTCTATTTGATCATGCTCTTTGTTGTAGAGCCAGAGGATCGTATCATCATTGTGTGGAGAAAGTTCTTGAAGATTAAAGCCTCTGGAGAGTAGGAAGTTTATCATGTCTCTCCTCAGCTACAGTTCAGCCTCCTTCTGTTTTTCTTCTTCTTTCTCCAAGGCCAACCTGGCTTCTTCTTCAAGTTTCAGCCGGGTTGCCTTCTCCAAATTCACCAACTCCTCTAGTGGTAGCAGGAGTGTCTCTCATTGGCAGCTCCCATTAGGATAAGCTGGTCAATGATCTCTTCCCTTTTCTTGTTGTTGACAGCCTCCTGATTGGCTGCAGCTGCTTTTGTGCTGGTAGCTAGCAACTTCTCAGTTGGAAGTCTTCCTTTCTTCTTAAGTTTCTCATCTTTTCCGCTTCCTGAAGCTCTTTCACAGTCATCTTTCTTTTCCTTTATCTTTTGAAGATCCTGACTGTGGTGGTTCTTGGAGAGAGGATTCTGATTGTGAGAGAGGCAGAGATGGTGTCTGGGATGGAGGTAGATTCAGAAAGTCCTCGCTGTTCACCTCAGATGCCATTTCAAGGATTGCATCTGTGATGATCAGTTCCTCGGACATCTTAAACAGTCCTTCCACAGCTTCCATTTCAGCTTTGGAAGATTCAGCTTGTTCTTCCGAGGCTTTAACTTCAGCTTCGGAAGTTGGAGGAGATGCAGATTTTGTCCCAACTATTTCAGTTGCTGGGCCATCAGTCCCCATTTCCCCTTCGAAATGAATCTTAGTTTCATGTGGAACTTAGGTTGACCAACTTCTTCTATAGTGGTAGAAGGTGCAGTCAGCCTTTGAAGCTCTTCAGCTCCAAAGTAGAGCATTGCAGCATCTGGACTTGGCTGATCTGTGGAGGATCTTAATAGAAACTTGGTGAAGAGACTGTAGAGATCACTAAGCATCTTTGAGTCAATCTACAGAATGACTTGAGGTGGCTCAGACACAGTAATGATAGGAGCAGATGAAGTTGAAGTTGAAGTGTGGCTCTGTTGTGGGTCCTCAAATGTTTGTCTCTGAACATTCTCATCCTTTTTGGTAGCATCATCTTGAGAGCTAAATGAGATAGAGGAAGAAGTCAATGAGACCTGAACAGGTACATGCGTGACAGACCTCTCTGTCTATTTCTCAGCTAGTTTGGCCTTGAGATTGTCAATCTCAAGTTGCTGAGTGGCGGACCTTGCTTCTAAAGTCCTAACCAAAGACTCAAGGTTTGAGACTTTAGATAGAAGGTCGTGAATGAGGAGTTTCATGCTTCCCTCATCTTCTTTTGAAGAATCATGGGGAGATGAGGTAACATACCTGATATGTTCAGCCTCACCACCAGATGTGGTTTCTTGGCACCCTGGTTTCCCGTTCTCAATGATGTCTCTTTCAGAGTCATCAAAGTGCTCGGTTGCCGTAGATTCAGTCTGAGATATGTTACCACTATCCACAAGCTCCATTGAGGCACCTTCTGTAGTGCCAGCTGAATCTGCATGAGTCCCCTCCATATCAGTGAGACTCACCTCAGTTTGTGGTTACTAATGGGGGCTAGAGATAAGGGATTTCTCCGGGCTCTATTGATCTTGAAGAGGGTGTTGTAGATCAACTTCATTGCCATGGAGAGATGTTATCTCTTTATCAATTTTGAAGAGAAGGTCAGTAAAAGATAGGGAGGTTAAGCCTACTGACTCGGGACCTTGATCAATGTTTATAGGCATTGAGCCTTTGGTGGGGCTGTCCCTAGTTGGTTGTTCAGAAGAGTGTAGATACTCATTCTAAAGGCTGCTGGTTTGGGTGTTGGGCTCCTGGGTTTGAGACTGAGGAGACTCAAAACCCATATTGAGGTCAAAAGAGAAGGGTGGAGAGACCTCAGACTGAGTGGGAGCCCATGTTTCCACTCTTGTCTTTTTGGATTGAACAGGAGGGGCTTGTTCAATCAGAGTAGATTGAATAAGGGTTCGTTTGGGGCGTCTTTGATAAGTGATGGTGATGGGGGGAGAAGGCAGTGTTGGCATTGTGGTGGTGGTTGCTGGTGTGGGTTCATCACTTGTGGGGTGAACAGGGATGTCACCAGGAGCTATGCACTCAATCATACCTGGAAGCAGAGTGGTGTACCTTCCAGTGAAGTTGGTGGATACCTTTTTCAAGGTCTTGAAGATGGTAGGCCGCATGTGGGGGACAGTCAGAGCAGCTGCACAGACAAGCATGCTCTGGTCCAACTCATAGTTGATGATGTGTTGAATGAATTTAGGATACATATAGAATGTCTCCCTTTGTAGATTCCCAATAGATTGGTGAACACAATCGTGAGTAATTGAAGCGCAGGCCTCTCACCAGTCCATGAACTAAGCATTCTAGTTCATATGGGATTTGATCCCATCCGCCGGACTTGTTGGACAAGCAGTAGAGAACAACATGCAGGAGGAACTTCCAATTGTAAGAGAAGTTGAACTTGTACACCGTTGACCTGCTTATGTCTCTGCCATATCCCATTAGGATGTAGGTGTTGTCCAAATCTGCCTTTGGGAATTCAGTAGGAGCTCCTTCATCGTGAAGCTCTAGATGCTCCCTGATGAGTTGTTCAGTAATGATCAACTCCTGCCCGCAAATGCTGGACCTCAGTACTCGAATCCCATTTAGGGTTCGGCTTGACCATTTCCCCAAAATTCGGCCATGTGGTTGGAGTAAACAGTGGGGTTAACGGTAAGAGCAATGTAGTAAGGTGATTGGGTAAGCAAGGAGATGATTTCAGAGAAGACGGCATCCCTTGAAGAATCAAGGAATGCGACTTGGTTGTGCTGAGGGTTAAGTGCCATTTGGAGAAAGGTGAATGTGGATGATTTTGAGCTTGGGTAAAGTTACAGAGGAGAAAATTTTCTAGGGAAGTAAAAATTGCAAGTAAGAAGATGAGATTGAACAGTCGAGATTATTTAAAAGAGGATGGGAAGGCGGTAATGGGGGTTAGGATAAGATGATGTGATGGTTTAGTGGATGAAATGACAGTGGCGGTAAGGTTAAAGTCAGTTAAATAATCTGATATCATTAACAAAATCTTTGCTTTTTACAGTGTGGGGCCCAAGATATTTACGTTACACAGTAGAATCTTTCTTTCGAATGTAAAACATTTCCGAAGGTAATTTGTCTTCCGAAGGCAATTCTTACTTCCGAAGCAAAAACTTTGCTTCTGAAGGTTAGAGTTGCTTTCTGAATGGAGAATTTGTAAACCTCGGAAGTAGATCTGATATGGAATCAATCGCTTCTTCCGAGACCAAAAGTTCTTCCGAGAAGAAAAATTATCCTTTGAGAAATTATGCTTCGGAAGATATAAAAATAACTTCCGAGGGTTAATTTCTCTTTGGAAGAAATTTAAACTTAGAAAATTTTCAGAAATATCTTTTGTAACAAGGCTTAAATTGTATTGACAAAAGACATTACATATTAAAAGGCTTTCAAAAGAGGTGATCTAATCAATGTTTATCATCCCAATAGCTGTTAGGAGATACTTAATCTTTGCTCATCAAAAGCTTTGGTGAACAAATCAACATATTATTCATTTGAGTCAACTTTGATTAGTTTAATCAGATTTTTCTCATGAATATCTCTAATGAAATGGTACCTGATGTCAATATGCTTTGTTTTGGAGTGCTTCACCGGATTTTCAGTAATGGAGATAGCACTGTTATTGTCAATATGGATAGGAGTACTCATAAAGTTGAATCTATAATCTAACATCTAATTCTAAATCCATAGCAGTTGAGCACAACAGCTATCAGCAACAATGTATTCAACTTCAGCAGTTGATGTAGATACATAGGATTGTTTCTTGCATTGCCATGAGATGATCCTTCCACCAAGAAATTGACATCCTCTTGATGTTGATTTCTTTTCAATATTGCAGCCACCATAGTCACTATCAGAGTATCCGTAGAGATTAAAATCCTTGTTCCTGGGATACCAGAGACCTAGTTTATGTGCTCCTTTGAGGTATCTGAGGATTCTCTTAACAGCAGCTAAATGAGACACCTTTGGAGCAGCCTGATATCTTGCACAAATGAAAGTAGCAAACATGATATCAAGTCTACTAGCAGTAAGATACATCAGAGAATCAATAATTGCCCTATACTGATGTTGATCAGTATCCTCCCCCTCAAGGTCAGGACAAAGATTATGGTTTCTGGGTATGGTGTCTTGGCAAGCTTGCAATCCTTTATTTCAAATCTTTCTAAGATGTCAGAGACATACTTAGATTGATTAATGAAGAACCCTTCCTTCATTTGCTTCACCTGAATTCCAAGGAAAAAGTCCATTTTTTCCATGGAACTCATTTCAAACTTATTCTTCATAATGCTCTCAAAATCCTTACACATTTGGACATTCGAAGAACCAAATATGATGTCATCAACATAGACTTGAACGAGCAAGATGTCCTTCCAGACTTTCCGATAAAGAGAGTCTTGTCAATGGTACCTCTAGTGTAGCCGTTCTTCAGAAGAAACTAAGACAATGTCTCATACCACAGCCTAGGTGCTTGGTGCAGCCCATATAGAGCTTTATCCAATTTGCTCACATAGTTGGGGTGTAGCGGGTCTTCAAATCCTAGAGGTTGGCATACATAGACGTCCCTATCTATATCCCCATATAGAAATGCACACTTGACATCAAGTTGATAGATAGTGAAGTCCTTGGATGCAGCATAAGCAAGGAAGATCCTAACTGCCTCAAGTCTTGCAACTGGTGCAAAGACATCAGTATAATCAATTCCTTCCTCTTGTGTGTATCCTTGAACTACAAGTCTTGCTTTGTTCTTGATGATCAAGCCTCTATCATCTTTCTTGTTTCTGAAAACCCATTTAGTGCCTATTGGTACTTGACCAGATGGTAGTGGATATAGGTTTCATACCTTCTGTCTCTTGAATTGAAGCAACTCCTCTTGCATCGATTCAAGCCAGCTACTATCTTCTAAGGCATCTTCTACCTTCTTGGGTTCCATCTGGGATAGAAAGCATGAGTACAAGCAGACATTCCCATGATGAGTCTGTCCTCTTGTTCTCACACCCTCAGTGACATCCCCTATGATGTTCTCAGCAGATGAGTGTTATGAACCCTAAAGCAGGGAATCACTTCTAGTTGTAGAGATAGATCCAGGTTGGACATATTTTGCTCAGGAACTGGAACACTCTGTCCTGCTGTTGTTTCAAAATCATTCAATGAGGATTGATTGAATGAGTGAGAAACATCATCAATGGTTGGCAGTGAAGGAGCATTAACAGTTTCTTGTTCCTTCAAAACACTACTTCCTTCTTCCGGGTGTTGTGGTGAATCTCCTGATGAGTTTTGAGGCTCAGTGAGTGATTCACTTGTAGAAGCTTCACTATTCCTTGATATGGTTAAGCTATCAGATCTGTGAATGGTAGAAGCTTGGTGTATTACAGCATTTGGAGAACTTGGATTAGGTCTGGGAAGCTCAAACAGTTGATCATCAGCAGTAGCATCAATATCATTTTGAGCACCTGTTCCAACTAAAACATTCTCATAAGATGGTTTAGAATAGTTTAGAAACAATTCTAAATCAAAGATATGATCAGGGCCATTCCCCCTAACACAAGGAGTGTGCTCATTAACAACTATATTGGATGACTCCTCAAATTGTTGATTCTTAATGTTGTATACTTGTAAGCTTTGGAGCTAGAAGAGTATCCAACAAAGATAGCATCATTCGATTTTTCAGCAAATTTTGCTAAATTGTTTTTTGTGTTAAGTATGGTACACCTGCTGCCAAAGGACCTTAGAAAACCAATGAACGGTGACCTCTTGTTCCATAGCTCATAAGGGATTTTTCAATGGGGCTTAACTACAAGAACTCTATTCTGCACATAGCATGCAGTGCTGACTGCCTCTGCCCAGAATGTTAGAGGTAGTTTTGAATCAGCTAACATAGTTTGAGCAGCCTCAATAAGTGTCCTATTCCTCCTCTTAGCAACACCGTTTTGTTGAGGAGTTCTGGGAGCACTATATTGTCTGACAATCCCTTTTGAGTCAAGAATGAAGTTCTTAAACTCAGTCCCTTGATCACTTCTAATGATTTTAACCTTGTGATCAATTTAATTTATTATTTTAAGAATAAAATATTTTAGTGTTTTAATAGTTTCATCTTTAGTTCTTAAAAAGAATACCCATGTGAATCTTGTAAAATCATCAACTATCACAAGGCAATATGATTTCCTTCCAATGCTCATTATACTTGTGGGACCAAAAAGATCCATATGCAATAAGTGTAATAGAGTAGTGATAGAGTTAACACATTTGGATTTATGAGATGTCCTGTGTTGTTTCCCTTTCAGGCAAGCAACACAGTTATCTTTGCAGAAAAACTCCTTTTTAGGCAAACCATGTACCAAGTTATTTTTATCCAATTTATTCATGACACATACGTTTATGCCACAGTGTTGACTCATCACTATCAGTTTTGGAAAGAAAGCATGATACTTCTCCTATTGGGGAAGCATTGTTCATATCAAGCTTGTACATATCCCCTTTTTTGGGAGATCTAAGAAGCACCAATTCCGGAGGAATTGTCATCCCAGGTTTGAGGATAATGCACTCATGTTCTGTGAAAAGCATTTGGTGCTTTTGATCATAGAATTGAGAAACACTTAACAGACTATGTTCAAGATGTTTGGCAAAGTGAACTTTGTCAACCTTTAATTTACCATTGGATATACTCCCTCTGCTAGAAATATATCCTCTGGCCTCACCTCCAAATTGGACAGGACCTCCATCATAGTTCTGAAACTGTTGAAGGAGAGATCTGTTCCCTGTCATGTGCCTCGAGCATCCACTATCTACAATCCAGATATTGTTGTTCTTGTCATATGGATGTCGCTCCACATAAGATGAGATTGTTAGTTTTTTTTGGAAGCCCAAGCCTTGCTGGTCTTGGGTTCTTCCAAAGATAATGACATAATTGAACCAAATGTTATGCATGGGGGTTCAATAGAGGTCTTTGAAGAAGAGGTTTGGGCTGCAACATCTTCCTTGATCTTCCAGTCCATCCTTTGGTTGATCTTGGAGGACGAGCTTGTTGAAGCTTTAGCAGCATGGCTATCTTCCGAAGCTTCTTTCTTTTTGGAAGAAGTCTTCACCACCTTTTCTTCCGAAGCAGTCTTCTTCTGGAGAGGTTTCAAGGGAACTTTCTTGTTCTTCTGAACCTTAGTAGCTTTTGCTTCCGAAGCCATTTTCCCTTCGGAAGAAAGAGTTTCTTCCGAAAGCAACCTGGCTTCCGAAACTAGCTTTCCCTTTTTCATTACTTGAACTGTTTGAAAAGGTCCAAATGTGAAACCTTCCTTGACTCCTTCTTTTCTAACATTATTTGCATAATGTGTGCTTGCAGGATTGTAGTAACAATCTTTTGCCATGTGGTTTTGCAGACCACATATTATACATGCAATGTTAGTTCTTTGGGAATGTGAGGGTTGCTGTTTTTTGGGCTTCTTTTCTTCATCAGTAACTTTTTCCTTCAACTTCTGATCCTTTGGCAGGACACAAGTGCTGGTATTACACTCCTTTCCTGAATCAGAAGTACCTAACACTTGGAATCCAGCTGAGATAAAGACACCCTTCTACTTGGGGTCAATTTTCAGCTTGGACTCAGCCACCTTCTTGGCAGTTCTCCTACAAGCTTTAGCTCTGCTTCTTCTGGCCTTAGTGGTTAGGATTTGTTCTTCACAGGAGGAGATGGGTACATCTACTTGTTCCTTCCCTGTGATGACCACTATTGTTGCTTCATCCTTCAACTCTGGTGAGGAAGGGTCAACAGTTGGAACCTCTTGCTCCTCAGTACCACATCTTGTTGTCTAATAGACTCATAGGAGTGTGGTGGAGCAATTTCATTGGTTCCCAACCCTCCTTTGTTCTGATAACAGAGTTTGGAATGGGAGGATGATGCAAGAATAGCTTGGAAGTTTTGCTCAGAAATAGCATGCATCCTGGCCTGAGCCTCAGCAGTGACAAGCTAGGCTTGAGCCTCAGACAATTTGGATATCAGATCTTTGATTTGAGTCTTGTAGTTGGTGTGTTCATGGTTTAAAAGAGACATAGTTTTTTCCAACTCTTCAATTTTCCTTTGATAGTTAGATTCAGCTCTTTTAAAATCAGATTTTAAGATATTTAAAGACTCACTATCAAATCTGACTTCCATATTGTAATCCTGATAAAGTTTAACTTTAGCTATACAGGCTGGAGTGCAGAGATGTTCATATACCTGGGCATCATCTGTTACGGCCATGAGAGCTTGAGCAGGAGTCACATCCTGTACCATGAAGCTCCAGTCAACTTCTTGAGCCATTGCAGCTGTTTCAGTTGACTTCTCAGCGGGCTTTGAGGTTGAGGGATATGTGGAGGCCTGTGGGGTTCCCAGATTGGTCTTGGGAGCCTTGCATTCCCTTGAAAAGTGACCCAGTTGGTTACAGTTGTAACACTTTGCCTTGGTCTTGTCAAACCCGAACTTGCTAGTAGTTGGGTTTTGAGGGAAGTGCCTTCTAGTTATCTTAAATAACTTCTTCGCTCTGTAAGTTAAAAGAGCCATCTGTTGGACAATGTCCATGTACTCTACATCATCTGGACTGAAACACTCAAGATCATCAAAGCAGTATTGAAAATCACCAGAGTGTCCACTTCTTGAGACAAAGGCATAACTTTCCTGAAAGGAGTTGTGTTGAGCCTGTTGAGACCTTGGAGTCTCAGGAAAAGTGATGTAAGGTCCAGAAGAGCAGGATGGTTGTTGGTAAGTCAGGAAATGCTGAGGTTGTGGGGGTAATGAGCCTTCAGCAACCATTAAAGCGTTGCAGCAGGAAGACTCATGGGTCTGCTTGTTTGGTGGCCCTTCTTACTCTCTATCTCTAGGTGATATCCATCAAGGATGCCATAGAGTTCAGTCATGGTGAGAGTGTTCAAGTTCTTTGTCCTCTTGATGGAGACACAGTAAAATATCCACTTATTTGGAAGAGCACTCATGAACTTTCTAGTAAGATCTCTAAGTTCAGGAGTGATCTTCACAGACTAAAGAGAAGAGATAAGATCCATATACCTAAAGTACTGCTGGCTGAGGGTCTCTCCAGCAATATCAGTGAAGTTTTCGAACTGCTGCTTCAGCGAGTCCTTCTTTGAGTCATTGGAGCTTGAGTACATCTGAACAAGTGCATCAAACAATTCTTTGGCAGTCGTGCAATGCTCGAATCCCACCATAATGGAGTTCGGTATTGTAGTCATGAGAATGGTCATAGCATTGTTGTCGATGTCCATCTTCTTTCTGTCTTCATCAGAGTAATCCTCTACAGCCTTTTCTATCATGGCACCGTTTCCACCAGGTGATGCCACCTTAGGCTTATACGGGCCATTGACAATGGAGTTCCACATCTTGCTGTCTTGATATCTGATGAAGCCTTCCATTATCCTACTCCAAGACCTGAAATTTTCAGGAGTAATGATGGGAGCCTTTGTCATGGTTCTCATTTCTACCTCGGACTTGTTAAAGGCCATTAGAGTGAGTGGGTTGTGGGGAGGAGTGAAAAACATGTTGATTTGGATGGTTAGATCACACAATCAAGAGCCTGAGAAGCTCTGATACCAATATATAAAAGTACCTTGAAAATTACTTTCTGTGTTCTTTATTACCAAAAAACAACTGCTTGTAAGAGTCTTGTATTTTGAGTTGAGAAGCAATATATAAAAGTACCTTGAAAATTACTTCCTGTGTTCTTTATTACTTTCTATATTATGGTCAACTCTTACTGATTCTATCTTAACTCGAGTGTTGTTCTAGGTGAGTTTGAGAGAAAAACATAAGTGTTTAGTGACAAACATCGATCCTGCACAACAAATTTCTTTTGAGTACGGGTATATAATACACATCATTGATCATGTATTCTTCTCCACCGTTGTATATCTTCACTGATCCTTTTCCTTTGAAGAATTCTGGAGTATACCCATCTGGTAAGGTTTCAATCCCAAGAGATGTTTTGAGAGTTTTAAACATTTTCTTGTTTCCTGTTCCATGTTGATTTCTAGTGAGACTAGCGTACCACACATCATTCCATCCCTGGTTATCAGTTCCTTTTATTAGAAACTCCTTGTTTCTAAGTAGTTCCAGACAACTACGTCTGAAATGAAAGGTTTGTTTGCAGAAACTACAACACATTCCTCTTGGATAACCGTTGAACGTCCCTTTATTCTTGCTTGGTAGATTGTAATTTGTTTGGGTAGAATCCTTCTTTTCCGCCATTAATCGACTACTTTCACACGGGTTAGAACCATGCACTTTGATGCGATGAGAGGCTTCACGACTACTCCGATATTGATCACAAAGCTGACGATCTTCTGCCATACGTTGTTTGCCGAGACCTTCCTGGTCTTTACACATCGATGGAAACAATGGGGAAGTATCACACCCATCTATACTTCAAGGCACGAACGCATCTTCTAGTTCTAACAATGAATAGTATCTTCCACAGGTCCAGAATCTTTGCTTGTTGTTTTTCCATTGAGGGAAGCACCGAAACACCACAATGAACAATGAACTTGAACACACAATAATGGGATGGAGGGAAACTTTAAAGGGAAAGTAATATGAAGATCATGATTACATTATAATTATTGAGTACATCCCTTTATATATACATAAGTCGGTTAGAACCAACTGCTATTAACTGTCAAATGACAGTTGCACAATGGCGGGTTTAACTACTTTACCCAAATTGACCCAATCTACGTATTACTTACACTATACACATTATTGTCACACTATACATAATAAACCAATTATATACTATTAATCTTAATGCCAATATTGTATTCCAACATTTTCTACTTTCGATTTCAGTTAACATTTTTAGGTAAATACCGTAAATGCAACTAGATTGATAGTTGGTATTTGTTCAAACTGAAATATACCTCTTGATACTAAATTCTTGTGCACTCAACTACTTGTTAGGTATCGTGATCATGTTACTGGTCTACTAGGAAGGATTATTTACCTAAATATTAGGGTTTAGGATTAGTATTTTTACCAACTTTGGAGTGTCAACGACACACCCTCAAAATCCACGTGTGGAGTTTTACGGCGAGGCGTGTGAACAAACCAAAATCACAGACAATAGTTACTCAGAACGACTCTATATGTCAACATTTAAGACAAAACCAACCAAAGTTCAAACTTTAAAACCACGCGGAAGCGTTTTGTAAGTAAAGAAACCCAAAGTACATAAATGCATAATATGGCAAAACATGTGCCAACCCAAATGTTTAAACATTAATAAATAAAAACCAACAAAGATGTCTCTAAAAATAGAGTCTTAGAATGCATGATGAATCCGTGCAGTGCTCCTAATGGCAAGCAAAGTTAACGACCTGAGAATAGCATACTAAAATGTCAACACAATAGTTGGTGAGTTCAAGAGTTGATATTCAAATATAAGCAATTTAACAGTTGAGATATATAAGTAGTGTATTGTAACAGATAGCTAGTCTATTAACAATAAATATTAATTTATAGTGATTTCACAATTGAAGCTGACTGTGATAAGTTGTTGCCTCCTGTCACGACTTACTAGGTCGTGACAATGTTCATTAGGACAAATTGCACCCGGTTGACCTCAAGTCACACAGGTGGGGCTCGTTAGACCCAGTAGTACTACCCAAGTTTCCCCGCTATTCAATATTAACAATTCGAAAGTGTGAGGATTTTTCCATGATAAATAGCACTATATTAATATTATACACAACTTAAATATATAAAGCGTTGTAAATTACCAGTATGTTATCTCCCCCAAAAGAGGTTAAGTAAAGAGTGGGGCATGAACTCACCTGATATGCATAACAACTACTTAGGGTTTACTTGGAAGAAAGAGTGGACATACAACATTCAGAGGTTACCTAGATCATGTAAGTACATAAGTACGTGTAAACAGAGAACGTGTGGAACCCTAAGCACACTACAACCAAAAGACTCAAGGTTTTAGAACACAGACATGTTTGACACAGTTGACCTGTTTGACCTGTTGGTGACATCATGAGTTATAATTCAATTAAGCAAATGTGAACATATAACATACATGGTTAACATTCAAATGGATCACATGAGGTGCTACATTACCCAATGCATTTGTTAGATCATCATACCACTAAATATCATACAAGTCATGCGAATCTAAAACATTAACATGTCCACCAGTTACAACATACTAACGCGTCACACAAAGATCAAATCACGCACTACATGCCATATGAAGCCACTCACGACTTCACATCCTAAACCCTGCCAATCCTACTAAGTAGGGGCCTCAGATTTGCACGCGTGTATGATGATCACAATCATATTCATTAACCATGTTCATTGCATTCAACATACACCACAATAATCAATTTCCAGTCCCAAATATGATGTCTTAATTACTAATCAACCTTCAACATCATACATGATCATTAAAGTTTATACATCACAAATGATCATCCAAGCATTCCATACAACTAAATTAACATATTCTATCACATTAGAAATCATCCATGAACATACTAACATGCTCCTAATATCTCATGCATGCTCAAACTATCATCTTTCAAACTTTGTGCAAATAAAGTTTCTCATTTGGGAAAGCACATCCCAAAATATATCAAACACCCAATGTATTCATGAATTCATTAATAATATACCAATTCAAGTTCATATCAACATCTAAGCATGATCAACAACATCCAAACATCATAATTCACTAACCTTAATGATCAAAAGTTTCTACTTTTGGAAATCTATGAACTACAACATTCATTCCTAGTTTTCTAGCATCCATATCATCAATCTATCATACATACATCATCATAAACCCTTTAATAACATCAATCCGTCATCAAATCATCATATCATGAAAATAAAGTTACTATTCTTGTAACCTATGAACAACACGTCAAAAACATAACTTTCTTGCATAATCAACATCATTCAACATTCATTCAACCTAACTAACATCATATTAACATCTAACAATCATCAATTGCATATAATCATCATCAATTTCGGATTAGGGTTCATCTTGAATCAAAATCTATGAATAACATCACAAAACATACCTTTAAACGTGTAGAATCAAGAATTGGACTTGTAAAACAACTTGTAACACTTGGAATCGACCAAAATTGAATTGTTCTTGATGTTTCTTGATCAAAATCGCAAAGAGAGGGAGTGTGGTGAGGGTTTGCGGCCGAACGAAGGGTTTGGGGGGTTTAGGGTTGGGTAATTTTGGTAACATTTGGTTAAAATATATTTACATAATAACCCTCTTTGATTTATTTTATAAAAACTATCATTCTAACACTTTTTAAATAATCTAAACTATAATTTATAAATTTTATTAACCAACAATAATAATCCTAAACATTTACCAGAAGTCACATAACACATAGAATATATATATATAATACGTTGTCACGTTATCGCGTAAAATTTATGAAACAATCATTTAAAATTCTATAAAATCATGAACCACATAATCATAACTAATAACCAACATTATTAATTAAATTATTATTGTTTATCTTAGATTATTAATATTAAGCCACCAACGTTCAACGACAACTAGTGTGTGCTCACGACACGTGTATGCAAGACTTAACGGAACTAACGGAGTTTGGTAACAGAAAATTACCGGATGTCACATTATCCCCATGTTGAAAAAATTTTCGTCCTGAAAATTGCATTACATGGTGAGTGTTCCATCACTGGTCTACTGCCCCGGCACACAGAAATCGAAATCGAGTGAGTTTTGGATGAGTTGTCATATCATCCCCATGTTGAAAGAAATTTCATCCCGAAATTTAAATCAATACCTTCGTCTGCTAGCATCGTCTTTTCGAATAGTTGAGGGTACTTAAGCTTCATTTGATCTTCTCGTTCCCATGTGAATTCTGATCCACGTCACGAATTCCAACGCATTTTGACTATGGGTATCTTGCTTTGCTTAAGTGTTTTCACCTTACGATCCATCACCTCGACTGGTTCTTAAACAAAGCGTAATTATTCATCCACTTGAATTTCTTCTAGTGGTACGACCATTGTTTCATCAGTTAGACACTTCTTTAGGTTCGACACGTGAAATACATCGTGGATTCCACTTAGCGAATCAGGTAGAGCTAGTCGATAGGCCACTAGACCTATTCTTTCCACTATTTCAAATGGTCCAACGTACCTCGGATTTAGCTTTCCTCGCTTGCCAAACCGAACTACGCCTTTCCATGGTGAGACCTTCAATAAAACTTTGTCACCAACCTGAAACTCTAAAGGTTTCTGTCTCCTGTCAGCATAACTCTTCTATCAGTCTCGTGCTGCAGCCATACGGTTTCGTATCTGCACAATCTTCTTGGTTGACTCATGAATTAACTCGGGACCCGTCAGTTGACTATCACCAATTTCTCCCATACAACGCCTCGAAAGGTGCTGCCTATATGCTAGTATGATAGTTGTTATAAGAAAACTCCACCAATGGCAAGTGAATTTCCCAGTTATTCCCGAAGTCAATCACACAAGCACGTAGCATATCCTCTAACGTCTGTATGGTACGCTCACTCTGGCCATCTGTCTGTGGATGATAAGTACTCATATCCAATCGTGTACCCAAAGATTTCTGTAGTGATTGCCAGAAATGTGACGTGAAATGAGCTTCGCGGTCAGAAATAATTGAGATTGGAACACCGTGTCTCGAAATAATCTCTTTAAGGTACAGTCGAGTTAATTTCTCCATCTTGTTAGTTTCCTTAATTGCAAGGAAATGAGCAGACTTTGTCAATCGATCCACAATAACCCATATCGTGTCACAACCAGTATTAGTCCGGGGTAACTTGGTAATAAAATCCATGGAGATTTGTTTCCATTTCCACATTGGTATCTCGGGTTGTTGCAATAGTCCGGATGGTTTTTGGTATTCCACCTTTACTTTCGAGCAGGTCAAACACTTGCTCACATACGTAGCTACATCCGCCTTCATGTTAGGCCACCAGTAGTGCGCCTTTAGGTCATGGTACATCTTGTCGGATCCAGGATGTATAGAATACTTAGATTTGTGTGCCTCACTCATAACTAAATCCCTTAGATTTCCATAGACAGGCACCCAAAGTCTATCCATGAAGTACTGAATTCCATCCTCCTTCACCACTAGTTGTTTATCCATTCCCCTTAATGATTCAGAACCAATATTTTCTGCTTTTAAGGCTTCTATCTGTGCCTCCTTAACTTGTTCGGGCAGTTGGGTACTGATAGTAGGCTGTAAAGCTCGCACCCGTCTGGGTTTAGCTGTTTTCTTTCGGCTTAAGGCATCAGCAACCACGTTCGCCTTTCCTGGATGATACTTGATAGCACAATCATAGTCGTTTAGTAGCTCCACCCAAGGTCGTTGCATCATATTCAACTCCTTTTGCTCGAAGATATGTTGAAGACTCTTGTGATCGGTGTAGATAGTGCACTTGGTACTGTACAAGTAATGCCTCCAAATCTTTAAGGAAAAAACCACTACACCCAATTCTAAGTCATAGGTGGTATAGTTCTTCTCGTGAACCTTTATTTGTCTCGAGGCATAGTCTATCACCTTTTCTCGTTACATCAAGACACAACCCAATCCTTGAATGGATGAATCACAATACACCACGAAATCATTTGTTCCCTCTAGCAGTGCCGATATCGGTGCACTATAGAGTTTTTGTTTTAACAATTGAAAAGCCGATTCTTGACTCTCACCCCATTTGTATGTCGTTCCTTTGTGAGTCAAGGCTGTGAGAGATTGTGCGATCTTAGAGAATCCCTCTATGAATCGTCGGTAATATCCTGCTAATCCCAGAAATTGCCTTATCTCGCTCGACGTTTTGGGTGTAGACCAATTCTTTATCGCCTCAATCTTGGCAGGATCAACATGTATTCTGTAAGGATTCCTTAAGTCTGATGCAACCCAAAACATCCAAAGTGTCTCAGCAACATGCACTAAGTACTGAAGTGAAGAATGCTTCGGAAGTTTTACACAATACATTAGAAAACATTCTAAGTGTAATATCTTCCGAAGCCAAGACCAATATCTTCCGAAGCCAAACATGAAGTCTTCCGAAGCTTCAAGAGACAAAGTCTTCCGAAGCTTCACCCTATGAAGACAGATTTCTTCCGAAGACTTTTAGTACACATGCTTTATCTGATGTACTGTTTCATAAAGCACCTTTTCCCCTGCATCTCTGATAAATCACCAACTTACAAGAGTTGGTGAAAAAGTCCATGCTTTTGGTAACTGTACATTGAGGTCTTGAGTCTGAAACTTTCCACTTTATGTACTTTATCCTTTTTGTAATGTATAAGGATGTGAGCTATGGCATGTCATAGTCACAAGGTCAAAAGGCAGATATGCCTTTGATTCTACAATTGATTTTGTTAGTGTCTAGTCAATTGTATCCAGCTGGCTTTCATAGTATAGCCGGCTGTAGGTTGTAGTATAAGTATTTCAAGTTTCTTGTATCTTTAACATACTTTGTAACACTTGTAAAAGAACTTGAGAAAGCAATATACTGCATCCTTGAAAACCATATTCTCCTGTTCTGTCTCTTGCTTTACTTGTGTTCTTTGTATTACTTTTGGTTAACCCAGTTTACTGTTTGATTAGAGTTTAGATATTCTCCTCTTTGTGTTGTTGTGTTGTAATTGTGTTCAAACCCTTTAAACGATCCTGCATATTCCTTCTCATTACAATATGACCTAGAAATTGCACTTCTCGTAGTCACACTTAGAGAATTTGGCATACAACTGCTCATTATTCAATAGTTCTAAGATCATTCGTAAGTGCTCTTCATGATCCTCCTTGGTCCTAGAATATATCAGTATATCATCGATAAACACAATGACGAACTGATCGAGATAGGGTTTACACACACGGTTCATGAGGTCCATGAACACAAAGGTGCATTAGTCAACCGAAAAGGCATGACCAAAACTCATAATGACCATAACGAGTACGAAACGCAGTTTTAGGAATGTCTTCTTCTCGGACTCTAAGTTGATGATAACCAGATCTCAAGTCAATCTTCGAATAATAGCTTGATCCCTGAAGCTGATCAAACAAGTCGTCGATACGAGGTAAAGGGTATCGGTTCTTGACTGTTACTTTGTTTAACTCCCTATAATCAATGCACACCGGAATGTGCCATCCTTCTTCTTAACAAAAAGGACGGGGCTCCCCAAGGTGATGTGCTAGGTCGAATAAAGCTCTTATCTAAAAGCTCCTGGAGTTGTGATGACAGCTCTTGTAGTTCGTTCGGTGCTAATCGATAAGGTGCCCTAGCAATCGGGGCTGCGCCGGGAGTCAACTCGATTTAAAATTCCACTTGGCGGTGAGGTGGTAATCCAGAAAGATCCTCTGGAAACACCTCTGGAAAGTCATAAACTATGGGAATATCCTCCATTCTCCTTTCTTCCGCTTGCTTATCGGTGACGAGTGCTAGAATAGCCAAACGACCTTTTCGCAACAACTTTTGGGCTTTCATGTATGAGATGATGCCTATCACAGCACCACTCCTATCACCTCTGACTGTAAGGATTTTGTCACCAACAGGAATTCGTATGATCTTCTCATGACATATGACTTCCGCTTGCTTGCTAGAGAGCCAATCCATGCCTATCACTACATCAAAACTCCCCAGCGTAACAGGCATAAGATCTATAGCAAAAGTATGACCCCCAAGCTCTATCTTACAATCTCTAAGAATATGCATTACATGGATCTGTTTACTGTCGGCCAATTCTACGGTGTATTAGATTCTAAGGTGGAGGGTATATCACTTAAAAGACTACAGAACTTTAAGGACACGAAGCTCCTATCAGCTCCAGTATCAAATAGTACCGTAGCAAAACACCCATTAACAGAAAACCTACCAGTAACTGTTGTGGGGTCGTTTAGAGCCTCACCTGAGCCAATGACGAAGGCTCTCCCTTTGGCTCCATCGTTGTTGCCACCATTACCAGTACCATTGCCATTATTGTTGTTGTTACCGTGGTTGTTATTGTTGTGGCCATTGCCGTTATTGCCATTACCATTTTTCCTCAGTTGTGGCAGTTTTGCTTGTAATGGCCTTACTTCCCACATTCAAAATAACCTTTGGGAGTCTCCTGAGGTTGTTGTGGCTTCCTTAATAGTTCACCACGACAATTCTTAGTAGCGTGTCCAATCTTACCACAACATTGACATTTGAAATTATCATACCTTCCCACATGATGATAATTACACCGAGTGCACTTCGAATGTTTACCACCATACCACTGGGTCCTTGATTGTTTGAAGTCGTCTGGTTGAAGTTACGGTTATTATCGAAGATCCTTTGTTATTGCTGAACTAGCTGTTGTTGTTGTTGAGATTGGGGTTGACTGCTGGATGATGATGATTTGTTGTTGTTAGAACTATCCTACTTCCTCTTGTTGTCAGGCACGCTAGCCACAGCGCCCCGCTTAGGTAAACGTCCTTGTTCCACTGCTTGATCAGTTAGCTTATGAGCTAACTGGATGGCTTGCTGAATCGTGGTCGGGTTGGAAGCAGTCACCATGCTTTGAATTTCGGGTACTAATCCCCGTATGTAATGCTCAACCCTCTTGTGCACTTCGTTCACCATCCTTGGGCATAGGGTGGCTAGTTCATGGGTTCGGGTGGTGTAGGCCTCGATTTTCGAGCCCTGCATCTTAAGTTGCCAGAACTCCATCTCCAGCTTTTGTACTTCATTTCGAGGACAGTACTCCTCAGTCATCATCTCCTGAATTCAGTCCAGGGAAGCCCATTTGCCATCACTTGTCCTAGCATCTGACTTGCGCGTTCCACCATGATAGAGTGGCACCTTCCAGAGTCCCGGTGGCATATTTCACCTGGTCAACAGGTGGGTAGTTGCATTTGGAGAAAACAGACTCTGTCTTCTCAAACCATCATACCAGTCCTACAGCCCCTTCAGTACCGCTGTAGGTGTGTGGTTTACAGTCCATAAGGACTTATAGGTACACACCGGTGGTTCTGTTTTAACACAACAACATTGATCAGATATCCTATACGGTTACTCAGGATATTGATTTTACTTTCTATCATTGTTTACCTACTGGCTATCCCGTCTGGGTAGCAGCCACCGCTGCCTGAACATGCTCGTTTATCAGGGCAGCTAATTCAGTAGGGGTCATGTTTATAGCACCACTGCCATGGTCTCCAGCGCCACGTCCACGTCCACGTCCACGTCCACGGGCGTCCATTTTTCACTTTACATTCACAAATACAATAATGAGTAACACCAAACACATTTATCCTATTGAAGTACAGCAAATAGTAAGGAATATTGAATCATCACAACCACAACATTCATAACAAAAATGATATCCAAGATAATAAATTGTAACTGAGTCACAATGTATTCACCAATGTCATAATTTAAGTTTGTCGTTCAGGTGGGGAAACAACACTTCCCACATAAGTTTCAAAAAAAGAGAAACACTACATAGTCCAAGTCATATAAAGGAAATCAAATGACGACATCCGACCTATCACTGTCATCTTCCGTCTCCACCGGTTTCTCCTCCCTGGGTTCCTCCTCAGGATCCTCATCCCCAGGGTCCTCGGCAGGAGCAGGAGCTATGGCAATCTGAAGCGCTGCCAATTGGGCTTCTAAGGTAGCAATTCTGTTATCGGCTACTGCATCCCGCTGTTCACGAGCAGTTATGCGTCCTCTAAGTGCTATAAGACCGTCTTCTATGTGGTGACACCCATTTAGGGTCTTCCTGTGTCACCCCTCGAGTTCATCCATTTGATGTCGTAGCTTGTACACCTCGTGCTGCAGTGTACAAATATCACCCATGAGTCGCCTGACTCGTTGCTGCTCAGTATCCAGTGCAACCACCGATGCAGCAATCAGTTGCTCATTGGACTGTACCGTCCGTGGGAGTGAAGGCATTGGCTGATCAGCGTTGCTCCTAGTCCTGGGCCCGGGACAGGTACGCGCTCCCTATGCATTATGTGATCAACGAACTTGGGGTAGAAACTCCAGTCTCGGGTGGGTCACGCTCCATCAATGCAAAGGGTTGATCCCAATCAATCTCTCATCGAGGATTAGCTAGACGAGGCCAGTCAGGTAAAGGTGCGGGAGGTGGGGACTCAGATCGTGTAGGTGATGCAGGTCACTTACCCGGAGTTCTCGATGACGATGCCATGCTACAGAGGGTGTGATGTCTATGCCAATGAGTATACAGTAGAGGAAATAAGGCACATGTAACTAACTAACTGTGTGCGGTTATACTCTAGTGTGTATGCAACCTAGTTCCCTATAACTAATGGCTTTGATACCAATCTGACACACCCTCAAAATCCACGTGTGGAGTTTTACGGCGAGGCGTGTGAACAAACCAGGATCACAGTCAATAGTTACTCAGAACGACTCTATATGCCAACATTTAAGACAAAACCAACCAAAGTTCAAACTTTAAAACCATGCGGAAGCGTTTTGTAAGTAAAGAAACCCAAAGTACATAAAGGCATAATATGGCAAAACACGCGCCAACCCAAATGTTTAAACATTAATAAATAAAAACCAACAAAGATGTCTCTAAAAATAGAGTCTTAGAATGCATGATGAATCCGTGCAGTGCTCCTAATGGCAAGCGAAGTTAACGACCTGAGAATAGCATACTAAAATGTCAACACAATAGTTGGTGAGTTCAAGAGTTGATATTCAAATATAAGCAATTTAACAGTTGAGATATATAAGTAGTGTATTGTAACAGATAGCTAGTCTATTAACAATAAATATTAATTTATAGTGATTTCACAATTGAAGCTGACTGTGATAAGTTGTTGCCTCCTGTCACGACTTACTAGGTCGTGACAATGTTCATTAGGACAATTGCACCCGGTTGACCTCAAGTCCACAGGTGGGGCTCGTTAGACCCAGTAGTACTACCCAAGTTTCCCCGCTATTCAATATTAACAATTCGAAAGTGTGAGGATTTTTCCATGATAAATAGCACTATATTAATATTATACACAACTTAAATATATAAGCATTGTAATTACCAGTATGTTATCTCCCCCAAAAGAGGTTAAGTAAAGAGTGGGCATGAACTCACCTGATATGCATAACAACTACTTAGGTTTACTTGGAAGAAAGAGTGGACATACAACATTCAGAGGTTACCTAGATCATGTAAGTACATAAGTACGTGTAAACAGAGAACGTGTGGAACCCTAAGCACACTACAACCAAAAGACTCAAGGTTTTAGAACACAGACACGTTTGACACAGTTGACCTGTTTGACCTGTTGGTGACATCATGAGTTATAATTCAATAAGCAAATGTGAACATATAACATACATGGTTAACATTCAAATGGATCACATGAGGTGCTACATTACCCATGCATTTGTTAGATCATCATACCACTAATATCATACAAGTCATGCGAATCTAAAACATTAACATGTCCACCAGTTACAACATACTAACGCGTCACACAAAGATCAAATCACGCACTACATGCCATATGAAGCCACTCACGACTTCACATCCTAACCCTGCCAATCCTACTAAGTAGGGGCCTCAGATTTGCACGCGTGTATGATGATCACAATCATATTCATTAACCATGTTCATTGCATTCAACATACACCACAATAATCAATTTCCAGTCCCAAACATGATGTCTTAATTACTAATCAACCTTCAACATCATACATGATCATTAAAGTTTATACATCACAAATGATCATCCAAGCATTCCATACAACTAAATTACATATTCTATCACATTAGAAATCATCCATGAACATACTAACATGCTCCTAATATCTCATGCATGCTCAAACTATCATCTTTCAAACTTTGTGCAAATAAAGTTTCTCATTTGGGAAAGCACATCCCAAAATATATCAAACACCCAATGTATTCATGAATTCATTAATAATATACCAATTCAAGTTCATATCAACATCTAAGCATGATCAACAACATCCAAACATCATAATTCACTAACCTTCATGATCAAAAGTTTCTACTTTTGAAATCTATGAACTACAACATTCATTCCTAGTTTTCTAGCATCCATATCATCAATCTATCATACATACATCATCATAAACCCTTTAATAACATCAATCCGTCATCAAATCATCATATCATGAAAATAAAGTTACTATTCTTTGTAACATATGAACAACACGTCAAAAACATAACTTTCTTGCATAATCAACATCATTCAACATTCATTCAACCTAACTAACATCATATTAACATCTAACAATCATCAATTGCATATAATCATCATCAATTTCGGATTAGGGTTCATCTTGAATCAAAATCTATGAATAACATCACAAAACATACCTTTAAACGTGTAGAATCAAGAATTGGACTTGTAAAACAACTTGTAACACTTGGAATCGACCAAAATAGAATTGTTATTGATGTTTCTTGATCAAAATAGCAAACAGAGGGAGTGGGGTGAGGGTTTGCGGCCGAATGAAGGGTTTGGGGTGTTTAGGGTTGGGTAATTTTGGTAACATTTGGTTAAAATATATTTACACAATAACCCCCTTTGATTTATTTTATAAAAACTATCATTCTAACACTTTTTAAATAATCTAAACTATAATTTATAAATATTATTAACCAACAATAATAATCACCAACAATATAATCCTAAACATTTACCACAAGTCACATAACACATAGAATATATATATAATACGTTGTCACGTTATCGCGTAAAATTTATGAAACAATCATTTAAAATTCTATAAAACCATGAACTACATAATCACAACTAATAATCAACATTATTAATTAGATTATTATTGTTTATCTTAGATTATAATATTAAGTCACCAACGTTCAATGACAACTAGTGTGTGCTCACACCACGTGTATGCAAGACTTAACGGAACTAACGGAGTTTGGTAACGAAAAATTACCGGATGTCACAGTCAAAGCGTCAAAAATAATATTAAGTTAACTAAAACTTTGTATTCGGTCAATATAATACCCTAAATTGTTAGAACATTGTCATCTTTATTTGGCCAACGATCATGTCACGCATAGTAATAGATAATTTATGTGACATGTCTACCACTATCATGTAAATTATGTGTTTTTTATGTATGTGTGTATTCTTTGAAGTTTTATCATGTAAACTTCAATCACGATTAATATTTAACACTATTTGGTAACAGGGGCGACTCATCGATCAGGGATTAATATTTGAAGGCTTAAAATGAATTTGAAATTGGAGATCTTTTTAAACATTATTATAAAAACCCTCATTCTTTATCCGGGTTTAAGATCTGCAGTAGTAAACTTCATTTTGCAGAAGCGACGGTCACAGGATAGTTATAATAAATTTATATGCAATAAATGCATTTGGAAAAAAATTAATTTTTTTAATATTATTTAATATCTTTAGAAGTGTGTCACATTTTATATATATAAATTCTCTTAAATATTTTTAGTTTTGAAATATATCTAAGTCATTAATATCTACTTTATCATCATGCTTTAAAATATTTTCTAGATGAATACATTTTTCTTTTAGACTTTTTTTATTATGGATTTTAACGGTTTTATATTAAATAGAAAAGCAAAATTAGTTTCAAACTTTTTTAATTTATCAAATCTAATTTGAAGTGAAGAAGTAGCTTGGCTATTATATATAAATATGATCAATTTTAAAATATTCAAATGAATTTTAATAGTTTCATCATCAACATTTCATCATATTTGTTATTTCTAAAAATCATATATTTCTTACAAAATTTAGGTTTCACATTCATATCTATAGCTATTTCTTTAACGACAACCAAACTCAAATCCATCTTTTTTTATATTTTAAAAAAATAAATAAATTTATTAAGTTGATCTATAGCATCATCAAGACACATATCTTTTTGATTGTAAGTCCTTACTAACCAAATTAATAGCATGCAAATTATCATAACAAAAAAATCATACCTAATAACAATTCAAAATTGACTAATTCATGTGTCACTAAGGAATTAGCCTCATTTTTACGTTTAAAGTCTTTACAATCATCACGTAAGGCTAACAATGCATTTCTTAATTGTGGAGCTTGTAATCTAATTGCTTTAACACTTTTAACTCGACTTTCCCAATACGTTTGTGATAATTATTTAAAAGTAAATGTGGTTATATGATCTTTTAGATTTTTCCATCATTTATTGGACGATGAAAATAAACAATAAATATGTTTTATCACTCCAAAAAAACTCACCAACTTTATTACAAGAACCAACCATATGACAAAGTACTAAATCAAAATTATGACAACCACATAATGTATAATGCTTTAGGATTAACATGTAACAATCTTTTTTGTACACTTTGGTGTTTTCCTTTCATGTTTGAGCCATTATCATAACTCTGTCCTCTTGTCATTGACATCAAGTCCTAGTTTATTAATTTATTCAATACTAGCATTACATAGACCTTTACTCGATATGTCATCTACCTTTTAAAGTTCAAAGGAAAATTCTTTAAATTTTATTGAATTAGATGAAAGGTCTAAACAATATAAGACAATAGACATTTGTTCTTCATGACTTTTATCATGTGTACAGTCAAGTATAATAGAAAAATATATTTAGCTTCCTTATACTATTTTAAGAATTTTAGTTCTAATTTTATTTGCTAGCATGGTAATGAGCTCATTTTACATATTATGTTCAAAGTAATGATTATATATTTTTTTGTCTTTTTTGTTCGAGTATGTTATTGCATTACCGGATTAAATTAACTAATCATTTCAACTAAATATAAGAAATTATTATTGTATTCTTCAAAAAGTTCTTATGTTATTCCACTAAATGCTCGTGTTTTTTTACCAAAACTTTTTACAATGACAGATAGTCTTTTTAACATATTTTTCCAATGTTCTTTATCTTTATTGATTCGAATTTAAGTTTGTTTATCAGTGGTTTTGTTTTTCTTCAATCTAGTTTCTAACTCAATCCATGCTCTCATATAGATAATATGTCTATTACTTGTTTCATGTTTTAGATTTGCATTAATATTGTTCTTATCATTATAAGTACCTATATTTTCTAAATTACTTTTACAAAAATTCACATTAAATAATTTACAACTAAAATAAAATACTTCATCCATGTCTATGGAATAATTTAACTATTTTTTTCATACTTTTCTCCGTTTAGTAGCTTTTGCATACAAGAAGAAGGATTAAAACTTCTTGAATGTTGATCTTATAAAAAGTTAAATCAAAAACTTTAATTGGACCCTTTTCAACTAATTTATCTTGTAAATTGATGGCAATATTATCCCATTTACTAGGATCGTAAATATTTAGAGGTGTTTATTCATCATTGATGTGCTCATTGTGTTCATTATCATTTTGTTGTTTATTATTATTTTGTCCATCATTAATGTGTTTATTGTTTGGTTGTTCATTATGTATTTGTTCATCATTAGTGTTGTTAGGTTGTACAATATGTATTTGTTCATTATTAGTGTATTCATTGTTTAATTCATTTACTTCTACATTATGTTTCTTCATCATTTATTGGTTGATTTTTATTCAGCGTTTGGTTGTTCGTTAGGATTATTTAAGCATCACTTATTTTACCGTTATGTATTTAACAACAACCTTGATTCATGTTCTATTTTTTTCTCTTTGGTCCAACTTGATTCATGTTTTCATTCGTTGACTAGATGAACCAAAATATCTAAGCAACTTCTAAATCAAACTCAAAACCAATTTACAAATTAAATAAAATGAACGAAAGTAATTTCTAAATCAAATATCTCAAGTAAATCCTAAGCGATTCAATGATTCTAAATTCTAATCGAGCAGGCAAGCAAAATGAAAGCAAAAATAAAACACAACTTACCTTATTTGAGGAATGAGGCAAGTTTAGAGAATCAACAATCTGAGAAATAGCATATTAGTACTTGCACGATCCGGATTAGAAATTGATGATTGAAGGTGAAATCGAGCTGTCGAGCAGATGAAATCAAATAAATATAACGCAACAGCTAAAATTGAATGTGAGTGATGAAGGTTTGTGAAATCAGTCACTCACAACGCAGATGAAAAATCGACTCGTCTAACTGTTGGGGAGCTCATCGCGTGATCTTAATTCTTTATTGTTGTATGGTGAACTAAAATGCAGATGGTAGTCAACACTCAAAACCTAGGTTTAAGTTTTTTTTCTATTTTATTTGTTTTGGCTTAATGTTAAGAGTTAGGGGTTGTTTGGAAATATTTGAATGATTAAGTGCTGAACCAATAAGAGGTCTAAACCATTAAGTGTTAAACCATTAAGAGGTCTGAACCATTAAGAGCTAGTATATCGTTTAACAATTTAAAGGCAAATGTCTAACAATTCAGATAAAAAGTTTTAATCATTAAGCATTAGACCTTTTAACCATTCGTCATTAGAACAATGCTTAACCATTTAGAGGCAAATGTCTGAACCATTCAGATATTTGCTCGCAAACAAACAGTATAAACCATTAAATGTTGAACCATTTAAACATTTAAAACATTAAAAGGTTGGTTAATAGACTGCCAAACAACCCCTTAGACTATATAATAATATTTTTGGAGGCCTATTGGACGTAAAGCCCTAGCTTGTTTTTACAAGCTAATGGGCCAACCCTAGAGGTGTTCAAACCGTTTTTTTTTGCCAAACCAATTTTTTTGGCTAAACCAGTTCGGGTTCAAAATCGAACCGCTTTGTTTGTAGTGGGGTCAAACCGGTTTTTCTTCAAACCGGTTTTTCTTCAAACCGGTTCGGGTTACAAACCGGTTTGGCACACCGAAAACTCAAACCTATCAAACCGGTTCGGACCGATTTTTTACCCAAACCGGTTTTTCTTACCGGATTTTAACTTTTAAACCGGTTTTAAGTGCGTGGCTAGCAAACCGTTTAGAAACCGGCGGTTTGGGTTGGTTGGGACCGGTTTGGGCCAAAACCGGTTATCTTTGAAACTGATTCCGGTTTTTTTGGATGAACGGTTGTTTTTGTTCATCCCTAGCCGACCCTCATTAGTAAGATCATATAAATATTTATATATGTTGTTCTACATATTTGTACGTGATTGTTGCTCATTCTTGAGACTTGTATGTGTAGTATCATTGTTTGAAGTCGAATTCAAATTTTTGATAGAAATGTGACTCATATCATGACTTGGGTATTCATAGGTTGATATGATAATCACTAGTTTAACCTAAATAAAAATAATTATTTTATTTTGTATATTAGTGGACTAATGGAGCATCTGGAGCTCCCGATCCCCTGGGAAAATTTGTTTATGTTATTTGTATTTGCATTACTTTACACAGTTAAATCTAATCTGTTTTTACTTTTTGATTTAGTTTTTTAACACAAGTTACATAACTTCTTCAAAACATGACAAAAGGAGATGCCTTTAGGAAATCCTATAGAAATAAACTAGTTAACCAGTCAAATTATTTAAATTGGTTAATCAGTGAGCTATTTGATAACCCATGTAGGTAAACTTGTTCAGATTGACAACTCGTGAGACCTGTTAAATTGATCACTAGTTAGATTGAATTAAAAAGACCCTGTTAAGTTCGTATAATACTATCACATTACACTTCTACTAGAAATTATTTTTCCATAGTCATATATGATATTATGATGGGTCTTGTTATCTTGTGTATAATTTTAGCTTTTGTAAATCTAAAAAACTTGTAAAATTTTTATTACTATAATTTTGTATAATGTTAATCAAAATATGTATCTCACAATCTGAAAACATTATAAAAGTACATGACATTCATCGAGAAATCGCAAGATTTTAGATTATGTTATAGGTTATGAAATGATTTGTAATAAAAGGGAGGTACAAGCCTATAGTTTTCATAATTATCCTTTAACAATCGATATCTTTGACAGAAGTGTAACCATAAAACACTATTTCCATCATATATCAAAGATAGCTAGTTTTTGGTTTTAATAACCAAAACCAAAAGGCTATAATTAACATTTCAGTTGTGAAAACAAAATAATGGCAAGTAACTTTAGCTTGCTTTCATAAACATCTTTAACATAATTTGGGTTTTTAATCACCAACCATAAAAATCCATATTAAAATAAGTAGATTATTATTTTGTCAAATAATTAACCCTTTTTGGAAAAAGGTTACGTTATCTATCTAAATAATCTATTATTAAATGTTTGTACCCAATCATAAATAACAATTAGCAAATGAAATGAACAATATAATTTCACTTTTTGTATGAATTAACTATTTGTATGAATTAACTATCAAACCTTTATAGTTTAAAGTTTGTCTACAAAGTTTTCTATGTTAGATTTTAAAATATTTACCATACATTCCACTCAAATTTAACTATAATACGGGTAGAGTTATAGTAAAAAGTATGTTTAATCTAAAAGACTAAAAAGGAATGTGTGTTTGACACGTGTTTTTCTATTGCTTAAAAAATGAGGGTCTTTAGTCATTATGTTAAATGCGGCAACTCATCATGTCTTATACGTTCATTGTGTCAAATATCAGTTAATTGTGTCATATGTTTTACATCATTTGTTATGTATATTAATCACTGTATTTTACATTTTTGATCATTTTATGTTATTTTTATCATTGTTTTTATAGATTATAAACTTGTTATCTATCATTGTGTTTTACAATTAGAAAACGCAATGATATACTTTCACCAATCTATTTTTCAAAACTTATAGCGTTAAAGATAACACAATAAGTTAATTATATCATTATTTATTATAGATTATATGTATAACCTTATTATTAATCATTGTTTTTTTACCATCATAAGTGCACAATGATGTTATTTTATCAATGTATTTTTCAATACTCATAGTATTCAAGATAACACAATGACAATCAAATGACATAATGAACGTTATGTTATTTTGTCATTGTTTTTAGTGTATTAGATTAATTAGTTGTTAATTTATGATTGTATTTTACATATTATAATTACACAACAATGTTATTCAATTATTATATTTTTTAAAATTAATCATTTTAGAAAAACACAATAGTATTTAAATTAACATAATAACTAACAAAAACACGCACTGAATTAACTAAAAACAGAACAACGAGATATGAGCTTAAAAAATAATTTTTTTATCTGTCTATATAATAATATTATACTCGTTTTAAAAATAAAAAATGCTCGTTTTTATTTTGCAATTTTTAAAAAAAGATAATGTCATATATAAAAGTTATGAACGTTTAAAAAAAACTTGTAAAAAGTTAACAAAAATGACTATTTATAAAATACTACTTTAACAAATTTTCCCAACAATTTGATCTCAACTATTGATTAAAGATTTGAATTGTTGAGATTACTTATTACACTTTTAGTTTTACAAGTATTTCTATTTGCACATTTTCCTAATAAGATATATAGTTATTAACTTATATTTCAAAAGTTGATAAAAAAACTTTTGTACTTTAAAGTTTGGCCCCTTAACTATAATTAAAAAATTTAGTATGAGGATATTTTTTAATCACTCTTATCATGCGTTTCAAACTTTCAACATAAACTTTTAGTCGATTTTTAATTACTTTTACCATATGTTTTGACGTAAATTTTAATCAGAGCTCAAATGTATGAGTCATCAAAACTAATTTACGGTTTTGTTTTGTACATAAAGTAACACGGTTTATTCTTCTTATTTCATTTATTGTGACATTCTTCTTTCTATCTACATCTCGACATAAGTTTTATTTTAAATTGAGCGTTACATAATGATCATGCTTATATAGTTATATCTTCTAGTTATACCTATAACCTATACAACCTTACAATTGCCACCGTTTAAGCACAATAACATTTTGAGAGCAAAATCAACAAAAATAGCTACAAAATTATAGAATGTCATAAATATGCTTTTCCAATTTTGAGGTTTACATTTCCATCACAACAAAAAGCGTTAGATGTATCTTCTTTACATAACTTCAAACATTAAAATATAATAATCAAACTCTAATCAAAGTTATCAATGTTCAGATAATGTTTTATTCACTTAAAAATGGTATTTAAATAATTAAAATATTCTATAAACTTCTAATTCCATTCATTTTAACCATCAAAACTAAATTACCATTTGTATCCTTGACGTTTGTTCATTTTAACCACTTGCATCCCTGACGTTTGTTCATTTTAACCACTTGCATCCCTATAGTTTTAAAATTACCATTTGGCCCCTAACGTTTCATGTTATCTTTATTTGAGTCTATATTGTTTTATTTTTATTTCTATTTCTATTTGAGTACAGAATACTAACACCGTTAGTTTTCCTGTTGAAATTATTATTAAAAAGACTAAACTATCCTTCATCATCACCATGACAACTAACCATCACCATTTTCACAACCATCATCACCACCTCCACAGCTCCATCGCCACCACCGCAACCCCATCACCACCACCGCAGCCCCATCACCACCACCGCAACCCCATCACCACCACCGCAACCCCATCACCACCACCGCAGCCCCATCACCACCACCGCAGCCCCATCACCACCCCGCAGCCCCATCACCACCACCGCAGCCCCATCACCACCACCGCAGCCCCATCACCACCACCACTGCCCCATCACCACCACCGCAGCCCCATCACCACCACCACTGCCCCATCACCACCACCGCAGCCCCATCACCACCACCGCAGCCCCATCACCACCACCACAGTCACATCACCAGCATCACAACTCCATCACCACCACCGCAACCCCATCACCACCATCGCAACTCCATCACCACCACCACATCCCTCTGCACACCGATTCACCAGCCAACTTCACCACACTCAAGGCTTCAAAAACCTCAATTTCACCAGCATCCACCAGACCTTTACGATTAACACGATCAAACACATCCTTAGGATGATCACCTCTGTTCTTCTTTTCGATCTCCATAAGCTTTAAAGCATGATCAACAGCCTCCTTCGCCTTCTTCCTCCACTCCGCAGCCTCCTTGGCCCTCCAATAGCTTCCGTAAGCGTCGCCACTTCAGCTCTACTCATCGGCATCGACGATATCTCCGCCGCAGCAAACAACAATCTCGCATCAGACACACCAATCCCCCAATCATTATTATCATTATTATTATTATTCCATTTAGATGGTTTAGGGTCGAAAACAAGGTAGTTAGGGTTTAGGCAAGAACGGTGGGAGGATGAGGGGCAATTGGGGCAGAGGAAGGGGTGTGAAGGGGGAAAGACGGTGAAGCAGGAGGGGCAGAAGGATTGGGGTGGAGGCGGAGGACGCAGGTGGTGTAGAGGTGGTGGAAGGTGCCGGAGAGGCATATCTGGTGGAGGATTTTCCAATCCCACGACGGCAGTGGCCGCAGGTGGTTGTGGTGGTGGTGGTGGTTGTTGTTGGTGGTGGTGATTGGTCATTCATTGTGGTGGTATGATGGATCGTGAACAATGGTAGAGGGTTTTGTGAGGGTTTTAGGGTTTTACGTGATGGAGATGCGATGGTGGTTGTGGTTCTTCTAGTCATTGAGGTGCGGTGGTGGTGCGGCGACAACGACGATAGCGATGCGACAACCGCGGTGATGCAGGTTGTGATGGTAGTGGTGGACACAAAGAGGGAGAAGAGAGAGAGACATAGAGAGAAGATGAAAGGGGGTGTGAGTAGATGGGGGTATTAAATAAGGGTATTTTTGTCATTTCACTCAAACTAACGGAAAAATCTAACGTCGTTAGTGTATTGGGCTCAAATAGAAATAAAAATAAAACGTCAGGGGCCGGATGACAATTTTGAAACCATAGGGATGCAAATGGTTAAAATGAACAAACGTAAAAAATGCAAATAGTAATTTACTCTTTTTTTTATGTAATGTCTTATAAATATAAAGAAGCTTGTCAAAAGACATGATTCTTAGGGTAGTTAGTATCAAACATTCAAAACCTCAAGGGCCCCTATGTAAAACATTGAACACCAATGGACCTACGCTAGGGCAAGGGCAAAACGGGGAATATAAAAGGCATAAAGCTTTTTAAAAAAAACACTCGCATAGCTTCTCTCACCCACACCAGAAAACATGCACCGTCAATCCCTCGGCTCACCGGCGTTCAAGCTTCACAGCCACGGCGTCATCTTCGCCGGCGACGGAGCTATCAAAGCCGACATTGACAATAACTCCATCTCCGACGACCTCCAGAGCCACCGGAAAGACAAATCACCATCGTCTTCCGCCGGAGCTCCCGACGACGAACAACGCAAGTCTCCGAAGCCTTATCAACAGAGGCATGTGTTGGTATCTTCTTCCACAAGACTCGTTCACCTTATTCCGCTTCTCACGTTCTTATGCTTCCTAATCCTCTACTTATCCTCTCATGATCCTTCACGGAAAGGTAATTGTTCGTAATCGATTGATGATTTGATTCAACCGAATCGTAATTCGTTGATTTCGTGATTTTATCTGTTTTGCTTCAGATTTAGCTCAGTTTAGCGGATTCACGACGATTTCTTCTAAGAAGACCTTCATAGGTACTGTACATCAAATGTTGATTGATTTTACAACTATCTACAGATTCGAGCTATTCGTCAATCGGAAAACGTTCTATCAATGTTTGATTCAGTTAATTGATAACGATAAATGTTGATTGATTAAGTCATTTACAGATTTGAACAATTTAGTGGATCGGAAAACGTTCTCTGAAAGTTTGAATTAATGAAATTGTTGTTTTCGTGTATGAATTCATAGATTCGATTGATTTGGATGATAATGCCGGAGGCGGATTTCTGAAGATTGATACGAACGATGCGTTGGCGATTCGAAGCATGAGGAACTTACAACAACAACAACAGCAGCAGCAGCAGCAGCATCGTCTTCACCGAAACTCGGTC
This sequence comes from Flaveria trinervia, assembly GCA_025506515.1. Taxonomy (NCBI): domain Eukaryota; kingdom Viridiplantae; phylum Streptophyta; class Magnoliopsida; order Asterales; family Asteraceae; genus Flaveria; species Flaveria trinervia. Next base: position 97,085,915 of record CM046443.1, on the reverse strand, counting down.
AATAAAGTCAAACCACCGGTGCTCCGCCTGTTCCTCCGGCCGGTGAGAGCCTCACACGTGCGTAATTTCTGAGTACCTTTTGTTTCGACCGCGTGTCACGTGTGTACCGTATAGCATAATATACATATATGATGCCATTGTCAATTGTCATTTCCTTTTGTGCATGTGAATTTGGCATCTTCTGTAACTGCAAACATATCGATCCAAATTCTTCATTGATGAATGCAAGGTGTGCAGCTTAAGTCAGCACTCAGCAAGTGTTTTTGGGGTGCGTAGGATAGCAAAAAAAACGCGCATGATAGGATAGGGCGTACGTTAGAAAAAGATGCGCTTTGCCCCGTAAAAGAGAAAGTAGGGTTAATGTTAATGGAATACAGCTGGAAATTGGAAGTATAGGACCGTTGGTGTACCTTGGGGTTAGCGGTTGGTGTTGTTGACAGCTAGCGAGAGAGGGCATTTTGGTAAATTTATCGAAATTAATATCACTGACGCATATGCGCATTAGAATTTATATCTTATTTTATGTCACCAGCTGGACCCTATTATTGTAGTTGAATAGTTCATGAGATACCATATATATGTGTATATAAATAATACACACAGATATATTTCCTTTAATCTTTTACTAAGTCTTTCGTAGTAGTTAGCATTTTGTTTTTCCTTCTAACGTACGTGATCAGTGGATTTTGGTTATTTTCAAAAGGATCGTTTTCGTAATGTATGAATCAACATTTTCAACTTATCAAAAAATGCGAGCATGGCTTATCATGACATCGTTTGAAAAAAAGGGTGGGTGGGCTTTTCGCGAACCGAACGTAACGAACGTAATGCTGCTTAAACTTGGTTTGGTTTCAAACCGATCGGTTTGGTTCGGTTTGAATTTACAAATTCGAGCGCAAACTTCATGCTCGAATTCGGTTCGATTTAAAACGAGCGTTCAGTTCGCTTGGTTTCGTGTTGCAATTTAAAACAAAATAATAATTCATTCAAGAGATTTAACTTTAAGTTACTACTCAAATTCAACAAAGTAACAAATAAATAAGTTCAACAAAATAAAAATCTAAAATATATAAAATTTTAACTCAAACTCAAATCAATCACGATAAAATCCAAGTCTACTACCTCTACTACGATTATTTCCACGTCCATCATACCGGCTTTTCTTCTTTGACCATCGGCATCTAACAAGCTTGTTTTTAAACTAATCAACCCGATTCATAGTTTAAAAAGACATCAAGTTGATCCAAAAGATAAAAAAACATAAATACAAAACAATAAAATTATATTTTTTCTTATATAATTAGTATTTATTACATATTTATGCATATGATTATTTTTATTAAAAAATGACTTATATAATTAGTATTTATTCATATTTTTATTAAACTATAAAATTATATTTTTTTCTTTTTATTAGCTTTTCGAGTTTTAATTAATTTTTAATATTTTTATACTAACTTTTTTTACGCTCTTTTTGTTTTTTTACATTTTGATACTTTCTTTTTTCTGGTTTCGATATGAGACACTTCTAGTCTCGTTAAGCAACATGATCCGAAAGCATAATTTTTTATGTTTCATAATAATATTAGAAGCGTCTCGTATGGGTATAAAAACTTAGCATAAAAACTTAAAAAAACAAAAAAAGAACAAAAAAACTTTAGCATATAAATATTAATAAATAATCAAAACATCGAAAAACAAGTAAAGAAGAAAAAACATAATTTTATAGCTTAATAAAAATAAGAGTAAAATATTAATTATATACGTTATTTTTAATAAGAGTAATAAAATTGATAAATATGTAAGTTTATCTTTAATAAATCGGATATATGTAACTAAACTTTTAATTTGAGTATATATGTTATTAACTATGTTTAGAAATGATATATGTAATTAAACTTTTAATATGGGTATAAACGTAATTAACAAAGTTTTAGAAGGAAAACTTTTAATTTGGATATATATATATATAATATATATATATATATATATATATATATATATATAATATATATATATATATATATATATATATCTTACTACTCTAATAAATGGATAAATGGGGGTGCCACGTGTCAGCACCACAATCATTCTCGTCAATTTTTTCCCGCCCCTCTCTCATATTAAATAATTATCTTAATTACTAATAAAATTATTTAATACATTTTAATATATAATAAATTAATAAAGAAATTTTTTTATTAAGGTTAATTCTAAATAATTGATATTTTTAATAAGTCAAATTTTTTAAAACAAAAATAATATCATATCTTAAAATATATGATATTTTTTTAAAAAAATTTTAAAAAATTGATATCACTGTTTTATTATTTTTATAAGAAATTATTTTAAAAATAACATTTTTATACGGTTTGTTTTAGAATAAAATGTTTATTTTTTAAAAAAATTTAAAAAGTTGATATCACTGTTTTTTTATTTATAGTCATTTCTGATACGTAATTTCAATCATTTCATATCTTAAAATATCATTTTATAATTAATGGATTTATTAAATCAATATTTTATTTATTCAACCCGTGTGGTACACGGGTTTACTAAAGCTAGTATATATATATATAGGGGGATCAAATAGAACTAGTTTTTTTTGTGAGAACTATAGTAACCAATCTCAACCACTAGTTCTCAATAGCAAAATTATAATTAACAAAAGATATTTAAAAAATTTATAAATCAAAAAATAACATAAAAATAAAAATAATAAAAACACAAAAATGTTCCCCTACTTTCCCTCTTTCATAAAAAAATAAAAGTTTTATAAAAAATAAAAAAAATTCCATTTTTTAACGAAATTCGTTTTATACATGTGTAATATCGGATTCACACATGTGTAAATCCAGTACTACACATGTGTATAACGAGATTTACATATATATAAATAACAGATGTATAATTTTTTATAAAAGTATATCAATATGGTAGGCATTGAAAGATAAAAAAATACTGAATTTTATGGTGAATTTTTTTTAAAAAAATGATGTCATGAAAAAAAGTTATAAATGTTTTTTAAAAAAGGGGAAATGGCATGTGATAAAAATAAGTGACTAAGATTATTTCATCGAGTTCTCACACAAAAATATGGTTCTCATTTGAATCATCCCCTATATATATACATATATATATATATATATATATTATATATATATATATATATATATATATATATATATATATATATATATATAATATATATATATATATATATATACATCTATATATATACATATATATAGATATAGGGGAGGGATCAAGTGAGAACTAGCTTTTTTTGTGAGAACTCTAGGAACCAATCTCAACCACTAGTTCTTAATGGTAAATTTGTAATTAATAAAACATATTTAAAAAATTTATAAATCAAAAAATAACATAAAAATAAAAAAATAAAAACATAAAAATGTTTCCCAACTTTCCCTCTTTCATAAAATTTTTTAAAAAAAATTCTCGTTTTTTTTAACGAAATTCGTTTTACACATGTCTAATATCGGATTTACACATGTGTAAATCCAGTACTACACATGCGTATAACTAGATTTACACATATGTAAACAACGGATGTACGATTTTTTTAGAAAAGTATATCAATATGGTAGGCATTGGAAAGATAAAAAAATACTGAATTTTATAGTGAAATTTTTTTGAAAAAATGATGTCGTGAAAAAAGTTACAAATGTTTAAGAAAAAGGGAAAAATAGCATGTGATTTGCATGTGATAAAAAATGAGTGGCTGAGATTGGTTCCTAGAGTTCTCACAAAAAAAGTGGTTCTCGTTTGAACCCTCCCCTATATATATATACATATATACATATATATATACATATATATATATACATATATGTATATACATATATACATGTATATATGTATATATATAGGGAATGGTTCAAATAAGAATCGCATTTTTTATGAGAACTGTAGGATATAGTCTCAGTCACTCATTTTTTATCACATGCAAATCACATGCCATTTCCCACTTTTTTTTTTAAAAAACGTTTATAACTTTTTTTCATAACATCATTTTTTCAAAAAAAAAATTCACTATAAAATTTAGTAGTTTTTATCTTTCCAACGCGTATCATATTGATATAATTTTATAAAAAAATCGTATATCTGTTGTTTATACATGTATAAATCTGGTTATATACATGTGTATGTAAATCCGATATTACACATGTATAAAACGAATTTCATTAATATATATATATAATATATATATATATATATATATACATATATATATACATATATATATACATATATATATATATGTATGTATATATATATATATACACATCTATATATGTATATGTATATGTATATATGTATATATATATATATATATATATATATATAATATATATATATATATATATATATATGTAATTAACTAAGTTTTACAAGAGGATATATGTAATTGAAAATTTAAGTTGGATATATATATATATATATATATATATATATAATTGATAAAGTTTATCGAGAGATATATGTATTTATATATTCTTTTAAAAAGAAAAGTTTATTTAGATAATACAAAATTGTGTACGTATAAACATTATGCATGGAACGTAATTACATATACCCAACACTTAATAATAAATAGATGTTTATCTCTCTTGCTTGATGTACATGTGTCATAGAGAATGCAACTTTACTCATTTCGTATCGTTTTCCCATTTGTACAATAACCGTCATATCAAAATAGATGGAAAAAACATCACTATAGATATGAATTATTTTTCTAGACGTTACTGAAAAAGCACATGATGATTGATCACAAATATATGTCTACTATCATTATTTTCACTATAAACACAAACAAATGGACACATTCAAATGTTCAAGCTACACGTATCACTCTAAATTTATATGAGAAGAATTATATTATTTTTATATAAAAAGGTTTAATAGTTTTTTGATACACGAAAAGGTGCTGGACTTTAATAATTGGTTGGTTATATGGATAAGATGTTGAAAGAATCTAAACCGACAACAATGATTTTGATAGCTACAAAATAAACAGAATTTTTTTATTAATAGGGTAAATTTTAAAAGTATATTAACTTGAGGGTTAAAAAAAAAGGCTGGACATCAAGGGTACCCGCCGGTGCCACCGGCGGGTTCTCCCTCTTAAAAACCGAGCCTGCCAAAGCCTGCCAAGTATTTTTGTCTTCTTCTTCAGAACCCGCCGGTAGCACCGGCGAGTTCTGGGATTTTGACTTGACCAAAGAACCTGCCAATGGGACCGGCGAGTTCTTGGGTAATTTAGGGTTTCGGGTTCGCATATAAACCCATCAACCCCTGCCAAGTTAAACGAAAACCTCTTCGTACCAACAAATTATCTTCACTTCAAAAACCCAATTCTCAAACAATTTAAACGAAAACCTCTTCATACCAACAAATTTCATCATGTCTAGACTTATTTTATCCAAATATATTGGGGTGGTGATGTTTCTTTTGTGAACGGAAATGTTATGTGTGATTCTTCTACCAGAAGTACCACTATTGTTCTTCAAAAAATTTCGTATGAAGCGTTTGTTGATTTCATTTACGATCATCTTCAACTTTCACGAGAATATTATAATCTGAGGTTCAAACTATTTTACACGTACGGTGGTTTTTCTCAAACATCGGAAATTTTTAATGACTCGAGTCTTGAAGTATTGTATCAATTGGCAGATTATGTGGAAAATTTCATTGGAAATATTCACGTAATTTTGGATCCAATAATGTCACTCCAACAATCAAATTGTATGGATCTCCTACGAGGGTTTTCTGTATCCGAATCACCTACACAAACAATTACTACCTTTCCAGGCAATGCAAGTTCACGTGATCATCAAGCCGGTCCGTCAAGCAATTTTAACATGGGGTATTTCAACTCATCAATCAAATGTTGATCTAAATGATGATGAACACGGAGGGTTTGATAACTCGGATGATGATGGTTCACAAAGAAGTGAAGATTCCGAATCCGTTCCGTCACGTGATGAATCAACGATAATGAAGATGGTATGAAATTAGTGAGCACCATAATTTTGTGGTTAATCAAGGAATCTCTTACGGGGAGATCACCTATTCTGAAGATCCCCGAGAATTAAGAGATTATGAAGCTACTGATTTTGATGATGAAGACTACATGGATGTATGGAATGAAGAAACAAAAGAAATCCATGTCGGCATGTTCTTTAAATCAAATATGATCTAACGCATGCGGTGCGATTATAGAATGTTGCACGTAACCGGAAATGTTTGTTGTTGAAAGTAAAAGTGATGCGTATAGAGCAAAATGCTACACACTAGCCCCAATTATAGCAGTGATCTTCCATTGGTCCTCAATGTAGTTGGTTTGTGTACGCTACCAAGCCTAACATCACAACATGTGGAGAATATCTAGATGGGTCAATGCACACAATTGCTTTGGTAGTGTTATTGGCAACAACAACAGAGGTTTGAAATCTAGAGATATTGTAAATCGCATCGTACACTTTATTCGCCAAGACCTTATTTTCCAGTCAAGCAAATTCAGGCACACATTAAAGACACGTTGAATGTTGATGTTTCGTATAATAAGGCGTGGAGAGCTCGAAAGGCTGCCATTGAGATAATATATGGTACTTGGGATAGTAATTTTGAAGTACTTCCAAGGTACGTCAATGCTTTACAAAAACAAACCAAGTTATTGTGGAATGGTTACATCATCCGATTAGTTCATCTCAATATCAATGTTTAAGTATGTTTTTGGGCATTTGGTCCGGTAATCAACACATTCAAGCATAGTCAACCTGTGATATCTGTTGATGGTACGTTTTTGAAGGGATCGTATCGAGCTAAGATGTTAATTGCAGTTTTTAAAAATGCAAACAACTACGTAGTGCCTGTAGCTTATGCCATCGTTGACGAAGAAACGACAGATAGTTGGAGTTGGTTTTTGCAGCACTTGTGGTCCCATATGGAGTTCATCATGATTTTGTTGGAAGGGGGAAAAAATTGTGTGTTATTTCTGATAGACATAAAGGTATTATCACCGCTATGCACAATGTTGAAGATATGGTAAACAATGTGGTTCATCGATTTTGTCTTCGCATGTGCGTAGTAACATGATGCACAAGTTCAAGGTGTCTAGTTTAAAAAAGATTTTTGGTTGATTGGATGCACCTCCCAACAAAGAAAGTATGATTTATTTGTAGCTGAAATGCAAAGTATTAAGCCTGAAGCTTGGGAATATTTAAAAGCTATCAAAGAAAGAAAATGGACGATTGTACATGATAAAAATCAACGTCGTTGGGGTAACCTAACGACAAACATTTCTGAAAGTTTTAACAACACACTACGGGGAGTAAGGCTTATGCCAATTAAAGCCATTATTAATTGCACGTTTGAGAAAACAATTGAGCAATATAGAAAACACCAGGGAATTGCAACAACTTGCAACACAGGTTTACCCCCCCCCCCCCCTTTTATGGCGTTTGTTTGAATCCCGTGATCTTATTGGGCAACAACATATCATAACAGATTTTGATCACCACGAGGCAAGATACATGGTGTTGTCAAAGATAAATAATAATCAAGCTGGTGGAAATGTTTATACTGTGGAGTTCAATAATAGAACATGCACTTGTGGTAAATGGCAAATGCTGAGATTCCGTGCTCACATGCGATTGCTGTTTGCCGACACAAGGGTGTGTCACCTTTTTACACTGTGCATGAGGTATACACTACTGCAGCTTATCAAAAACAGTATAGTGGACATTTTTACCCACTTCGTCATCCTGATTACTAGACAGACCCAGGTTGGAGGATTACAGCTGACCCATCAAAGGTTACAACAAAACGAGGTAGGAGACGCACCCGTAGGATACATAATGAGATGGATGTTCGTCACCATCCAGATGAACCCATTGTACGTAAATGTTCCATGTGTAGACAACCGGGTCATAACATGAGTACGTGTCGAAACTCACAATCGTAGAATACATGTTATTGTTATTGTGTTTGATCTTTTTTATTAAGTATTTGTTATTGTTTGATCTTTTTTATTAACTACTTATTATTGTTTATTGTGTTTATTGTGTTTATTGTGTTTGTCGTTATATAATACATGAGTAATTGGATAAAATATTTGATAGATAAAACTTGCATCCATACAATAATTATAACATTAATACAATAATTAAAATCCTTGTGAAGGCTGAGTAGGATTAGGAGCATTGGATTCTTCATCTGTCTCGGTTGCTTCATCATTTAAGTCGAATCGGTTTGACGGATTATTTGAAAACCGATCAACAACATCACCAGTCTCTTGGATGAGTCTCCAAAAATTGGTATCCCCCCGTCTAGGACGCAAGACACCGGCATCGCTCGTTGGATTTTGAAAATAATGAACAGCTCTATGCTCACCAACCAAAAATAACAATTCCGTATTCAAAGGACCCGATGTAACACCCAATTAGCCATTGAATCAAATACGTGGGGTTGTTGCAAAATAAAGAAAGAATATTATGGTGAAAATGTTTGTTTTGTGAAATGAAGTTGTGGGTTTTGAAAGGAAATGGTGGATTAGATAGCACCGGGTTGTTGCAAAAAAGGGAACCTAAATTGCCAAGAACTCGCCGGTCCCATTGGCGGGTTCTTGGGTGCTTTGACCGATGCCAGAACTCGCCGGTGCGAATGGCGGGTTCTGAAGAAGAAGACACGGTGTTGGCAGCCTTCGCACGCCTTGGCAGGCTCGGTTTTTAAGAGGGAGAACCCGCCGGTGGCACCGGCGGGTACCCTTGATGTCCAGCAATTTTTTTTTTAACCCCCTAAGTTAATATATTTTAAAATTTTACCCTATTAATAAAAAAAATTCAAATAAACAACATAAATTACATAATTAGGTGTAATCCTTAAATGTTCATTTAACAAATTTTTATTTTTAATTTCATGTTTTGGTATGGAGGTAGTCAACCTTATAATAGAGTCGGTTGTCAGTATAACAAAAAAATATATATAGATACAAATTATATAATCAAGATGGACGATAAGCCATAAAAAAATAAGTAAATAAAGGCGAACGGCTATGTTATAGAGACATAGTAGAGGGAACATTAAGTGACATAATAACTTTAAAGAGAAATGAGAAAGGTTGTTGATCAAATGGACATTTTGGATAAAAATTTAGTTATAATAAAAGCATTGGGCTATTTGTGCCTTATTTTCGTTCGACTAGTTAGTAATGCATAAATTATAAATATTCTAGAAACAAAATCATAAATTGGGGTCAATTAATGCCCCACACCTCCCATCTATCTATTATAAATAAAAATAAAAATTTAAGCTGCTACTTGACACAATTTTATATCATCTAATTTTAATTTGTTCGTTTTTCTTTCATATTAAACAATTACCTTAAATACTTATAATATTATTTAATTTTTTAGATTAAAAGTTGCTTTTTAATAAATTAAGAAATAGATGCTTTTATAAATGATTTTTTATAAAACAAAAAAAACAAAAATTAGGAGTTATAATAAGAAAATTTTTAATATTGGTATTTTTTGAAAACGGTTTGTTTTGCAATAACCGACGGTGCCGAGTTGAAGGTTGTCGCTCAACGGATAAAAGTTAATCTAAGGATAACATATATGTTTATTAAAATGCAATTAGGGTTTAAACACAAAAGTTTAAAAGAATGATATAATTGTTTTATTACTTATAATATTACTCATATGCAATTTGAATCATATCATTATATAATTATTACATATTCATTACTAATTACTTAATATTTTATTTATTCAACCCGTATAATACACGGGATTCTAACCTAGTTGCATATAAATGGTGGTTCCTATGTAAATTAGGTAATTAATGCATGTGTACCCCCTCTCCCGACCTACCCCACTGCATGCGGAGGGTGATTCCTATACAATATGCTACCATGAGTGGTAGCTAGAGGTGGGCATAAAAACAGGTTTGGACCCGACCCGGACCCGGGGTAGTACCCGATGGAAGGTATACTCGGGTTGGACCCGTTTAAATCGTTAGGGTTGGAACCGGTTTTAGTTTGTTGAGTCTTTTAGCGAACCCGACTCGGTTTAAACCTGGTATTGGACTCGATTTTGAACCCGATATAGGACATAAACATAAGAAAAGAAAAGATGAAAATTAAAACTAAACCCGGTATTGGACCCGGTTCCGGACCCGACCCGGACTGACCTGGGTATGGCGGATAGGGTTTTCAAATAAGTGAACCCGATCTAGGTTCACCAATACCCGGGTATGAAAAAACTTGATTGGGCCCAACCCGGTTTGAACTCGATTTTGGATATGACCTAATGCCTGGTTTACCCATCTCTGGTGCTAGCCATGAGATCCACCTCTTCCACTCATAGGATCTCCACCCCTCCACTTAATGTTATCAAGTTATTTTTAATAATTGGATTTACTTACTCCACTTAGTGTTATCAAGTTATTTTTAATAATTGGATTTACTTAATGACTAAGTGTGAAATCATAATCAAACATAAAAAGAGCAGGGAATAACCGGTGTTAATGAACCGATCATATATAAAGAGAATATGTCTTATCTACCATAAACTAGTTAGGCAAGCAAAAATGTCAAACCATAATGAGTTGGTGGATGGTGTTTAATTCTAATTGTTTGGCTTGAATAAACATTAGAAAGAGATTTAATTTCTTTGATTGAAAACTAAATGCTTAAAAGAATTATCTTGTTTACAATAAAATAAAAGATGATCATATTCGAATTGGATTTAGAAGCATAATGTATAACCTAAGTTAATTATCAATGTTAGTAAATTACATAGACATAATTTAGTTGAATGAGATGATAGAAGGGTACTTGCAAGACTAAGAAATCTGATATGTTGCTACTAAGAGATTCTAGATTGATGAAGGGCACATACTAGGATGTTATCATGTAATTACCAAAATAAAGTCACAAATATCAACATAATATCATGCTTTTTAATGATTTAAGACCAAGAAATGGTTGATTGCTACATTGAATCCATAAACCCTAAATTGTTCTTCAAACACCAACATTAAACACATGAATTCGCTTAGACATTAGATAATTCAAATGTACAAAGAATAATTCATGGCTAACAATGATAAAAACTCAATTGAATACATTCAATAACACAAACCTAACACTCAGAAGTGACCATAGGTGAACTAGCCACACATGCTCATGTTTGGGGACAATGGATGACGAATTCAGAAAGCCATTATGACATCCGGTAATTTTCCATTACCAAACTCCGTTAGGTCTTGCATACACGTGTCGTGGGCACACACTAGTTGTCATCGAACGTTGGTGACTTAATAATAATAATAATCTATGATAAACAATAATAATCTAATTAATAATGTTGATTATTAGTTGTGATTATGTGTTTATGGTTTTATAGAATTTAAAATGGTTGTTTTATAAATTTTACGTGATAACGTGTTATATATATTCTATGTGTTATGTGACTCATTGTAAATGTTTAGGATTATTATTATTGGTTAATAATACTTGTGTTTAGTAGTTAAAAACTATTTAAAAAGTATTAGAAAGATTAGTTTTTATAAAATATAATTAAAGGGGTTATTTTGTAAATACCTTTTTAAATAAAACTTACCAAAATTAACCCAACCCTAGCCCCCAAACCCCTCATTCGGCCGCAACCCTTCTCCCCACCCCCATTCTTTGCGATTTTGATCCAAAAACAAGCATACAAGTCGAATTCCAAGTGGTTCCAAGTATTACAAGTTGATTTCAAGTACTAATCAACATCTAAACATGTTTAAAGGTATGTTTTATCAATTGTTCATAGTTTTTGGTACTTGATGAACCCTAATCTGAAAATTGATTACGATTATATGAAATTGATGATCGTTAGATGTTAAGATGATGTTGGTTAGGTTGTATCAATGTTGAATGATGTTGATTGTGCAAGAAATCTAAGGTTTGATCATCTAGTTCATACATTGCCATAAGAGGAAACTTTTTGTTCTTGGAATTCATGATTTGATGATGCTAAGATGTTAGATGTAATGCTTAGATGTTGGTTTAATTGGATTGTGCAAGAAAATCCATGAAATTGTAATATTGATCATGACTTACTAAAAGTAGAAACTTTTGTGTATGATATTTGGGAATTTGGATGTTTTGGAGATGATTAACATGTTAGAATGAATGTTATGAACTTGATTAGGTATAATATTGATGAAATTATCATTGGATTGGATGCTAGAACACTTTTGGGTGTTACTTTCCCAAAAGGGAAACTATATTTTTGTAGAACTTTGGATGTGATGAATTGGGCATGCTTGTGATGTTAAGATCATGTTAGAGTGATTGTGGATGATGTTGTTGAGATAGAATGTGTAATTGAATTGTTATGGATGTTTGGTTGATCATGTAGGAAGTATAGGTTTTGTTGATCATACATGAGAATGGATTATGGTTAGTGATTAGGAGATCATGTTTGGGATTGAAACTGATGGTAAATGTGTATGTTGGTTGGAATGAACTAAATGAATGAATGTGATTATGATTGTCATACACGCGTGCGAATCTGAGGCCCCTACTTAATAGGATTGGCAGGGTTTAGAATGTGAAGTCGTGAGTGGCTTCACATGGCATGTGGTGCATGATTAGCCTTCGCGTATGAATTATTTGTTGTGATGTATTTATATATATATACATATATATATATGTATTTATATATATATATATATATATATATATATAATGTATTTATTTATATATATATATATATGTATTTATTTATATATATATATATGTATTTATTTATATATATATATATATATATATATATAAATACACACACACACACACACACACATATATATATATATATATTAAGCGTAGTGATTGTTGAGATTTGCATAAGTGTATGATGATCTAATGTGGCATGATGACTTAGGTAGAACCTAGGTTGATAATGTGATATACATGGATAAATTGCATGATACTCTTGTATGTTAAGTTATCATATGTGATTAAACTATATCTCAATTAATATGTCACCAACGGGTCAACTAGGTTAACCTAGGATTATTAAGGTTCTATGTGTACACGTACTTATGTACTTGTGTGTTCTAGGTAACCTTTGCATCTATCACGAGTCTCTTTATTCACTATCATTACACACCAGGTAAGTTTATGCCCCTTTATTTTATAAATCTCTTCTAGGGGAGGTAGCATACTTGTACTCAAACGCTATTTTATATTTTATAAGTTGTGTATGTTTTAACATAGTGCTTAATACCTTGAAAAGTCCTCACACTTTCGGATCATTAATAATGGTAACTAGCGGGAAATCTTGGGTAGTACTACTGGGTGTGACGAGCCCCACTTGTGCGACTCGAGGTCAAACGGGTGCAATATTGTCCTAAACACAAACATCGTCACGACCTGGTAAGTCGTGACGGGAGGCAACAACGCAACACAGTCAGCTTCGATCGCGAAATCACTATGGTTATTACTTGTGAATATAGACTAGCTATCTTATTCAATACACTTCTTATGCTATACAATTGTTAATATTTATGATAAACGCAAACTCTTGAACTCACCAACCACTGTGTTGACATTTTTAGTATGCTATTCTCAGGTCGTTAACTTAGCTCGCCACTAGGAGCACACACGGGTCCAGCATGCATCCTAAGGCTTTATTTCATAGACAAGTTGTTTATCTTTTATATATGGGTTTTGAACATTAGGATTGCGTGTGTTTGCCATATTATGCATTCATTTACTTTGGGTTTGTCTTATTTTGTAAAACGCTTCCGCATGGTTTTTAAACTTTTGAATTTTGGTTGGTTTTGTTTTGAATGTGACATACAGTGTCGTTCTGAGTAACTAGTGACTGTGATCCTGGTTTGTTCACACGCCTCGCGGTAAAACTCCGCACGTGGATTTTGAGGTGTGACAGCCATCTTGGATTTGATGATCAAAGATACACTTGTTGCTTGTATTTCTTCATTCTCATTTGTTCCTAGACTTCTACCTTCATAATTTGGTAAAAATATCCCAAAATCATTAATAAAAACTCGGCCAAAATGATGGAAAATCGTCAGGTGGCCGCAGACTACATCGATGGCCGTAGACTACAACAAGTCACACTAAAAACGACCAAGGTTCTCTGCACTATAGTGTGCAAAACGCCCAAATGGAGTCGTGGTGGTTGTAGACTGCGCCCATGGTCGTAGTCTACGCGCACTCTGGCCTAGTTTGTTAATTTGTTGATGTTTTGATTCTTCGTCTCTTGTATACATGTCTCGATTTGAGTTTCAACATTCCATAAGTGTATGCCTTGACTCCAAACCTTTTCCTGCACATAAAACTAAACAAAGTAGTATGTTCCACAATGTATTATGTGCTAAAAATACAAAGTTACACACTATTTATGCATGCATCAAACCCGCACATTAGAGAAGTATGAAGTGCACATTTGTTTTAACAATATTATGATTATAAAGATTAAGGAACCACTAACTCATAGGGGTCTAGGTGCAACACCCTAGTTATTATGAACTATTATAACTGTAATATGTTTAACCATCAATTGAACACATACAATTGTTCTGTTAATCAATGCAATGTTTCGACTTTTAGATACAATATTCTTCTAGTCATTTTATATATACGCGATATTTGACATGATTTCTCACAACAAATTTCATATGTATTCTTGAAATCATTCGTCTTATTCAATCAAAGATTTTAGAGTAATGCTGAAAATTTTCTTTACAAAAGTATATCATGATTCGAAAGGTTGTCTAACTAGAAAACTTCAAACAAGTGCAATTCCTACACTATGTGAGTTGTGGCCGTGAGTTCTCTTTATGAAAGGACTCATGCCCGTAAATTTATGATTTAGCCAATATTTTGTGACCGTCGAAGGAATATGACCATGGTCATATGGATTTTAAAAATTACTTAGGTCTATATACGATAGAAATGATCGCTAAGAAAATGGTTTGGATATTTTGGAAAAGGTTATGTTAAAGCTTTGAAGGACACCGGACATATGAGTAAGCCATACAATGTGAATTGATATGGAAATGAAAGAATAAAAATAAGAGAGAATTGCGTAGATTTTATCTTTAGATTTTAAAATTTACAAAGTTAGTTCAAATTTTTGTATAATAATAAAAAGTGCAAAGTTAATCCAAAGTTTTATATACACGTTGCATTTTTTGTCCTTAAAATTAATTTAAAAATTAGTTCAAATTTTATGAAATACATAAAAAAATGAATGAATTTAGATTTTAGATGTAAACTAGAATCCAGCCCCCCGCGTTGCAGCGGAGATGTAAAACCATACCACGTAGCATCTAACACATCATGCCAGTGACCACCAACAAAAAATAAACCCATATTAAAAGTAAATAAAAACGAAAAAAAAAAAAAACAAACGAAAAGTAAAATATCAAAACATATCTAACACATCATGCCAGTGACCACCAACAAAAAATAAACCCATATTAAAAGTAAATAAAAACGAAAAAAAACAAACGAAAAGTAAAATATCAAAACATCGAATCACGCAGACGAAACATAAAATATATAAAAAAATAAGCAAGTTGATCTTGGACCAGCGCGTTTCGATGTGGCCGTTAAACCACACATGCACACTACAACATGTTAACTCGTAAATGTAGACTGAAGCGTAAACCGGAAATTTTGTAAAAAATAAAAAAGTATAGCAGACCAAATTTGAACGTAAAGTTAATCATCATGTAAAAATATTGGGTTAAAATAAAAAAGTTAAAGTTAAAAAAAAACCTAATACAACCAATAAAGCATATGGTACAACCTTTAATACATACAAAGGTTGGTATTAGTATATGTATAATAAGAGAAACTCATAAAGTTAATCATCTTTTAAGATTTTTATAAATTACCCTGTGATAATGTCAAAGATTAATCATACTTGTAGCTATAAGTTACGTGACACCATGATTGTCTACCAACTGTGGCTCGTGTATGCTTATTTACTCTATTAAACTTCACCAACAACACATGCATTTTCTGATGAATCCAATACTCATGAATAAGATTCCTATATTATCGGTATAATCCGTATATCTCTGTATTAATATTTATGTTTAATCAATGGAGTTTACACACATCTAAATATACAAACAGATCAATATGAATCAGTGATATTTGTTGATGATGTTGGTCCAAACATAATAGAGGATTTTAAAATCACAAGTATTATCGTTGTTTTTGTAAGGTGAATAGTGTAGTGCAATGTTTTTAACTTAATGTCACTTATTCGTACCATGTTTTCGTGACACTTGATAAAAAATAGCGGGTGACACGTCTATTATATTACTTGTTCGATAAAAATCCTATTGTTGTTTGTGGTTGATTTGTAAGAACAATTATAATCATCCTGAATGATTTTTTTTACTGTCCAACATGTTTTATATACAAATTCTCATTCAGTGGTGAATGGACTTAGGACAGTTTGTGTTCACAATATAATTTATATTTTGCCAACAAAATAACCTTTATGTTGGAAACATGTACTAAATAAATATTTTATTTTTAAAAACTAATGTTTTTGGCATGCTAAGTTTGATGGTTGAAAAATCCAAAAGTTTGTTCCATCTGTCTATATATATATGATATATAAAAAAGATGATATATAGATTATGTAAAACTCATTGGATCAGTTGTGTTCTAGGGAAGGTGGGGATTGTACATGTGTATTAATCTTTTTATGGATTTATATATTAACTCGTGTAGTTTATCGAGGGTTGACTTTGTAATTGGAAACCAATAATATTATTCCACTTGAATCATTTTAGCTTCCACGTTACGTTGCCTTTGGGCCCAAAGTTTATATTAATGAAGTGTGTAAATTGTTTACATTTAGATTCGATAACTACTAAAAAAGTTTTTAATTGAAGCGGTAAGTATGGTTTTGGAAAACTATAAACTATACTAGTCGCGCTACCACAGGGCTTGTGGCTCATCGGTAGCGATAAAGCCTTTAGGAGCATGATCGGAGCTTTGTGACGAGGGTTTGAAATTGTTACTCGTCTCTTCATCCGCCCACTGACATTGCTTAAAGTTTGGATAGGGTTCGAGCAATCATTGATTATGAAGACTTTGATAAATATAATATCAATCAGGCTAGGCTAGTTAGCGATTTAGCAATTTGATAGGATTGTCTTGATTAAGTTATTTTTAAATCAATAGTTTGTATGTAATATTTGTAGGTAATAATTTTAAATAATAAATATGAAACAGTTTATGTATATAGTTGTATGATAGAAAATAATATATGTGATCGTTAAAAGACCGGTTTAGTTCACACAACCAATATTAAGTTCCAAACCACATATGGGACCATTAAATTGTCAAAACCGAACAATTAAATCTTAAACCAGCCTAATTAATTCGGCATGGGGGATTTAGTAGTTTCAATGGTTTATAAGAACTTTTAAAAAGTATATATACTATTCATCTAGTCATGTTCTTGTTGAATTTATGTACATGAGATTGATTATCTTGTTTAGGTAGTATATAATATAAATCTTACTAAAGAAACTAAAACATTTAGCTGGTTAGGGTTACGTAAACTAAAACATTGAGCTGGTTAGGGTTACACGCTTATTAATGTATGTTTATTTATTTAATTTCTAATTATTATAAAACAAAAAACTCACACGCTTTTAAATCCTACTTTTAAATCATGAATTTAAACATCCAATCTTTTGAAGATTAACATTTTTTTCATACACTTTGCTTTTAACATTTTTTTTCATACACTTTGGTACCACTAGGTAAAAGACCCTTTGGCATAATTGTTTATTAATTTTTGGAGCATCTACAAATCTCAAAATTTGTAATGTTTCCATAAAATCAAGTAACTAAAATTAAGTTTGTAAGAAGATAATTACTTGATAAACAACCAATTTGACCCGAAAATCTTGTATTTCGCTACATGTGTTTCCAGTTCGACCTAAAATTCACTTGAACTTGTTTACACAAATCTAAAAACATGATTTCCATGAAACTTCTTGTATTGTTAGAAATTCACAACATATTAGAACATAAATAAGTTTCTAACTAGTAACAATTAATAAAACACACAGTGAATATTTTCCCTTGAAAAACCTCAACCTTTATTGGTGGGTGGTGCATTGAGAGAGGAAAACGTGAAATTTTAGTTATGACTTTCAAGTAAGAGTGGTCCTTATTGTATAATTCACATGTGGAGCCATTAGGAAACATGGGGGTCATAAAGATATCACTCAAAACTCAAAAGTCTTAGAATCAAATGGTTGTACCCGTGATCATTTTCCTCAATATATCTATGGTTGTGACTTTGTTCAAATCTTTAGATCTTTAGTTATAACTTTTCATTCGGCCGTAACGGTGTTGGTCTTTAATATTAATTAACTATGTATTTTCTATCAATTTTCAATGAATTACTATTTTACCCTTCTAATTGATATGCATAAAACTCTGGTTAACCACATAACCCGCTAGTTATCTTCTTCATATTGTTGTCTCCTCTTCCATTTGCCCGCCACCTTGCTCACTTGCAAATCTCACCTAATAAACGGGGGGATGTGTTTCGATTTCAAAAACAAATAGGCAACGGCGGAATTATGTTTAAAAATAAAATAAAAAAAACATTTTTTCTTATCATGTATTCTGCTTTAGACACCCAATTAAACTATCGTAAAAGAATTCATAATGTATACTTAAATAATAATTTCATAAGATGATGTTGACAAATATATAATGCATAGTCTTAAATATCAGCGTGAATAAGGACGCGCAAACGACTATCCAGGTGCTAATTTCATGGATTAAAAATTCCTCAATGATTGAACTCATACGTAATACACTTATTTTATTTGGTTTCATTAATTTCCTTTTTAAAATACCAGCCGACAATTTCTTTTGTAATATCCTAAGGTAGCGTATACTATATTACAAATATGATTGTTAAATTAAGAATGAATTTTCGTCTTTCTCTCTCTGTAATTTGGTCACAATTTTTATTTTTGTTTAAAAATATTTTTTCTTGTATTTAGCCTTTTAAGATTTGAAAAACGTTGTTATTTTCATCCAAAAATAGTATCTTTATTGTTTTAAAATGTTAAGTATTCATTGTTAAAAGGGTGTTTACGTAAATTTTTATATAAAAACAAAATCCTAATTATGTTTACATGTTGCTAACAAAAACTTTTACCACGGAATTCATAGTTTTGGATGGAAATAACAACTATTTCAAACCCTAGGGATGTAAATGTAAGAAAAAATGTTTTTGGATGATATGAAAATTTTAACCAAACCATAGATTAAATAAACATTTAGGTCTGGTGTACCAAGGAGATAGTTAGAATGGAAAGATGTTTTATATTTATACTAAAAGCTGAAGATTATATCCTTTAAGAGTCAGCAAGTTGTGTAAATCAAAATCCGTTCTAGAAAAATATTAACACATAAGTTGCTAAATTGTTTTTTCATTTAGTTCACCTATTTGTTTAGTTTACGAATATACTTTATTGCGTCATTATTTATAAAGTGTTTATCTTGCAGCAATTTAAACTAATAACATGTACTCATAGAACAAATTTTAAAATCCAGTCAGCTACAAAAGTAAAACTAAATTGGAATGCTACAAAGTAATATCTTTTCCAATGCACACGCTAATCTATCTAACTTTACTTAATCAAAAGGTCTAAAATTCGCAATACCTGATTTCTTGTAAGAAAAAAAGTTTTTCGTTGGGCTAACAGGTAACTTGCAAACCAATGTTGGGCTAAACAGCTTTATTTATAAAACCATTGGGTTACCTACTGGGCCATCAGCTCAATATGATAAAGAGGGTTGATGCCTTGATGAGTTTTTATGGTTATGAGCCGATCTATAGATGTCTAACCTTTAGAGCTTGGATAATGTAATTGTGCTCTAATACGTTCTACACTCGGTGATGTTTTCGTATAACTGGGGGTATTCAAACACCAACGGGCAGAATTAAAGGGGGTTCGGAGGGTCCGGTGATACTCTAGTCTAGCCGACGACTTTCCGGTTAACAACGATGCATACTATAACCATGTTTTTAGTTTAAGTCTTTAAAAATGTTGTTAAAATGGGTGAGTGGAAGAGAGAATGAAAACAACCTGATTGGAAAAAAATTATGGCAAAACAACGGCAACCGGTAGAGTTAACTAGTTCGTAGATGATGTATAGAGAAAAGATAAAGAAGAAACAAGAAGATGGAGGCTCAATAATGCCACTAGCAGTCATCATGGTTTTTATATTATTTTTTTCTCGGGTGACATATTAGCGTTACATCAGATTTTCTTATTTTCTTTAATTTTTCTTTGTTATATAGGATATCGTCCAAGTTTTCCTTGTTTTCCCTTTTTTTTTCAATTTAGCTTTTTTTTAATACCACAAACCTCTCAATACTCAATAGATGTTGCTTTGCTGTCCATGTGTCTACATATAAATGCTAGCTAGAACAACACTCCTTATACTAAGTGACCCCATTTGTTTAAATCTTCTATATGATTTTAAATGTCAAGTGTACCTACATAGTTCTTGAATCAAGAAAATAGGGAACCTCCAAGTAAATGAGGTATAAAGCGTTCTAGCTTATTGAATGCGATGCAAACGATGCATAATTTGGACTATTGCATTTTGTGTTTTATCTAGAACAAATTTCAACTTCATTATGATCAATGTTATATGTTGCCTTCTGTTCAATTGGTATACACCACAAAAGTATATATCTTGAAAGGTTCTTTTCAACCGTGAGGTAAACTGTGTGTGTTCAGACGTCATATTGTGACTAACGCGGTTATTAGAGCATGGTCAATCAGCGATAACCAAAACTGAAAACACCAACGAAACTAATTACACACATGTCATTCTTTATGTTTTCGAGCATAGGGTGTCACTGAATAAAATTCTACGGTTTCTAACAACCTCTCACATTTAATTTACCATCATCAATCAATGAAATATGAACAAAACAAAAACATTTTATAATGTCTGTTTAAAGATAAATAAATCAATAATACTTGGATTAAGGTTTATTGTTAAACACAATGTTTCCCTTGATCGAACAAGTGAATAATATTTTTCTTTAAACTAGCTTTTTGAGTGACTTGACTTTGATTGACGTAATTTACTACCGTGAGTTTGATATCTGCAATCCTATGATCCCATGCACGTCTTCAACCACCTTCTATTTTCCTAAATTTCTTTAGTTTTTTATGTTGATTAATAATTAACTAGGTTCATGCACACCTTAGTGGGTCACTTTAATTTAGTTAGTAGTTTGGGGTTAATGTTGTTAGTATTTCAATATGATAGGCAAGTTTATCGCAGAAAGTTATCTATTCGATCACTTTATGTTTTCTTCCCCTTTGCTTCTTCTTCTTGGTCTATTGCTATCCACACTTGATGTCACAAGGTTACTAATGACTTCTTACCAAAATTAATCCCTTACTATTCATTTTGTCAAATGGTGGTCTCTACTAGTGAAACTGAAATTTCTTTTTGGTGACATATACTTTCTCATAGTCATGGACCAAAAAAACGGACAAAATGAGCTATACACTAAAGTAGATATCTTAAACAGCTTTACCACACATCACTAGCTCGATCAACTTTACTAGACATCACTACTTGGATCAATAAGCTCAATGATGTCGCTACTTAGCTAACATCTTTAACAACAACATGAGTGTATTGCCAAGTTTAAGACCTAAAGTTGTTATCTAAAACCTACTTTGATCTTCATTTTTGAAAAGAATCCACTCCTAATGAAAAATTCTAAATATGATGTAATTACTTGATGTGTATGGGCCCCTGCCGAACCACAACCACAGTTCTTCATGGGCCTGCTACCTGCTTAATGGCTACGTGGACAGCTTGACACCTCTAATCATACATTATATATTGTGTAATGATGAAATTGTGCAATAAAATACACTCTCTTTTGTTTATTTATGCTAAAAAATTTATGGAAAAGGACAATATGATACAGTAATAAATGTGTATGGCTTCTTATGGTTTTCATTAATTTTAGTTATGTATATAAGAGCAAGTTTTTTTATTTATACGTGAACGGGTGAATGGGTGTTTTATATTATATAGGATGTTTATGAGTGGTTGCAAGTAAAAAAATATAAAAAAATTATGGGGGTTGTACTAGGGGTGTGTCTTTTACCCGAACTTGAATATTCATTCCGAAAAAAATCAACTTGAACCCGATTAAAGACTAATCCAAGCAATCCAACTCGATAATTACATCAAAGCGAACCCAGTTTTTACTAATGGTTTGGTATTTGGTTGATTTTGTGAGTTTCGTGTCAACCCGATTAACTCGAATATTAGTTTTTAATAAATTTCAAGATTAATATACATGTGTGTGCATATCTATATAAGTGTATTATGCTACCATTAATAAAAATATCATGATTTTCTAAACTTTATATTTTATTGTTGTGATTCGATTTTATTATGTGAATTATAAGGATAATTAAAATATAATGTTTTTTATCATATGAATATGTATAATAAAGTGTCCATAAATATGCAATAACTTTCGGATCAATATGATAAACAAAATTCTATGTTGATAACACATACTAAATCTTATAGTGAATTTTAATCACATACATATTGGTTACACAAACATTTGAGATAACATATAATTTAAAGGTTGATGATTTAGTCTAAACCCAAAAACCAATTAACTTGACCCGAATAAACCCGAATACCGAAATCCGAAAATCAATTAAATATTACTTATTTGGTTGGGTCTTCGAGTCGATTTCTTACACCTAGAAACTCGAGAAACCCGACCAAAGAACCCGAAACCCAATTAAAAAAGCCGAATGACATCCCTAGGTTGTACCGTGTTTTTCCATATATTTGGGGAAACACGGTACAACCCCCTATAAAGTTTTTAATAATTTTTAAAGTGGTTTTAAGTTGATGAAAAATAAAAGATAATGATAAAGATATAAAATAACATTATTTAATTAAAAAGGATAGAGAAAAATTAATGTTTCTTAGTGTAACTATAACAATATGGATGGAAGATGGATTGTGAATACTCTAAGGTGTTGTTTGTTTTTTTTCTGCAGGAAAACGTCTGCAGTCTGCGGACCACATCTGCAGACATCTGCAGCAGAAGAGGTGGACCAAATGTCTGCAGTTTGCAAGAAAAAGACTGTTTGTTTTTAACATCTGCAAAATGCTAACCATATACAAACACTAATCATACAAACAACAAATCAAACAAAAAAAGAAGAAAAAAACAGTAGGCGACGGGGAGGGGGCGAAGGGGAATGTCACACCCCCGCTAAGAGCGGAAACACGGGGATGTAACGAGACGGGAATCGTCATAACACATGGTAAGCGATAGAGGTGCAATAATAATAATGATGACAAGCGTGTCATGACGACACCCGACAACAAGGGGGCTTGTGTCGTGTTTAGTCAGTATTCACGACTACATAGCCATAAGCATAAACATGATACATAAATCATAATACATAGATGATAACATTGTATGCAATTCCCACAACCCGGGAACAAGTTACAAAGTATAATGTTGTTTGAAATAGATACATCGATTGTTTTCAAAATGACAAGTTTGGCCCGAAAATGCATCCTAGGGTCTCCACTAAGGCAGCACACCTAGAACCTCAGCTAGCATGATCACCTGAAAAGATATGCTCAAAATGGTCAACAAAATGTTGGTGAGTTCGCAGGTTTAAAGTAAATAAGTAATTGATGCTGTATAAAGTTGTTGCAGAATACCGTGCATACAGTTATAAGTAAGCAAAATCACATGACAAGAGCTTTACAACCAAACCTAACGACGTACACAAAGAATCTTGTCGGAATATATTCACCCAAGGCCCGTTCCTGGCGTTTGTTGGTACTAACTAGTATACCAACACGAGGGTGGGGGTGTCAACCCAGTAGTACTACCAATACCTATCCGTCGGTTCCCACACTGGAATTAAATGGTTGTAAGAAAGAACCACAAAGCAGACTCAAGCATGTATCAGATAAGTACCCACAAAACAGTAGCACGTTGATTCTAAGTATGTAAATTGTATGTATGTTGTACCGCATAGAAAACGGGCGAGCATACTTTTCCCCCATGTTTGTAAATGTTTGTAAAGTAGTGTAAGCATAAAAAGGGGCCACGAGACTCACATGTTTAGTGGTAGGTATGAATGATCAAGATTTCCAGCAGTTGAATGCAATGATCGGTCAAACACCTATTTGCCAGTTATTGTTAAGCATTAATGACGTGTATAAAGCGTATAGTAATGTTTGGTCGGTTCGGGTTGTATCGGTTCGGTCGTGGGTAGCACACACACAAGCAGACACACGCATCAGATCTTATGTAGATCCAAGTACTAAGAGTAGTCGTCATTGCTTATGACATCCTTGTAAAGATCTCATTGTTATGAAAGATGGCACTTGTTAAGTATTTGAGTTCCAAATGGGTTGTTGGTAATTGTAAAATGTTAGGTTGATTTCAATTGAAATAGTATGTGCATGTTGATAGCGTTGACTTTAATCTTTGTGGTCAAGCAATGACACTTTTACTGATGTTACTTTATCATCATCAGATGTTCAAGAGGAAATTCACACTCAACATCATCAGTCACACAACAGGACCAGACGCTCGTCTCAACGCTCCATTCGTACGAATCAACCTTCAATCGTACGGATCAGCTTCATTCGTACGATTGAGTCTTCATTCGCATGACTGGCATTCAGTCGTACCACACAACACACATTCACACAACCCAACCTCCATGCGCACGAATCAACCTTCAGTCGTGCGAATTAGCTACTTTCGTACGATTGAACCTTCATTCGTGCGGTTGGACTCCAGTCGTGCGAAACACGCACAATCGCATACATTCAGTCGGTCACCTGACTCAATCGCACGCATTCATTCGTTCGCATGACTCATTCGCACACATACATACGATCGCACGACTCAGTTGCATGACGTCCCCAGTCACACAACTCAGTCGCCCGAAAGACACAATCGCATGACTCAGTCGCACGACTCACCCAGTCGCACGGCTCAGTCGCATGACAGACCCAGTCGCCTGAACTGCAGGTTCGCGACTGCAGAAGTGCAGAGCAGCCTTCGGCTGCTTCGAGCATGGGTTTTACACAACAAGGACCTCCAGAAACACACTACAAACATACACAAACATGAAACACAAGCAGAAAGACCTCACACGCACCCACACGACCTCATGTGTTCGGGTTGAACCCGAACACCCGAAACCCTAGTTTGGACAGCCGTGAATAAGCAAGAAAAGGGACAACCAAGGTCGTCTACCTGCTAGAATAAAGTAGACTAGGCTGTAGATGGAGTCTAGACGACGAGAACAAGACCAAGCGGGTTGGATTTGGTGCTAGAATGAAGAAGATGTGAAGAGGATGAAGAAGATAAAGATGAAATGAGATTAAGGGCTGGAATATGGGTTTATATACCCAGCCCAAGTTTGCAAAAATGGCGAGTTTAGTCCCTGCACTTAACCCCCGAGTTCCCCAAAATTTGTTTCGGTTGATTACGACCTTAAAAGTGCTCGTTATATTAATGTTAAAAGCACGTTTTACGGTAATTGGTAGCTTAAAAATGGTTTTATTAATGACAATGGTTATAATTAAAAATGATATATTTGATGATACTGGTGATGAGATTTATTAAAGGTTTAGGCTACACATGCGTTCACGAAGGAAGTACAAGCACAAGGGAAATAAAGCAGACATGATTTCTTAAAGCAGGAATTCATGAAAAAGAGGAAGAATAATTAAAATAATTCAATGCTTAATTATGTCGTTCGACGGACCTTAAGGTGACGGGTGTCACAGGGAAGGGGGCCGAAGGGGAGCAGGCGCGGTGGCGACGGGGGGCGGTGGCGCGGTGGCGACCGGGGGGCGGCCGAGATGGTTCTGAATCTGAAGATGAAGATGGTTGTGAAGATGGGGAGGGGGCCGAATGTGAACAGGCGAGGTGGCAATGGGGAGGCGGTGGCGCGATGGCGACGGGGCGGGGGGGGGGGGGCGAGAGGCTTGTGAAGAGAAGATGAAGATGGTTGTGAAGATGGGTGGTGAAGAGAAGAGGTTAGAAGATGTGTGAAGACATTGTTCCACCTCTTCTTCGTGCACAGGTTTTGAAGATGTTTTTTAATGAAATGTCTTCCAGAAAACAAACAGTCTGCGAAGTAAAAACCTCTTCCCACGTCTGCGAGCACACAGATGAAGAGGTGGGGAAGAGGTTTTTTTAAAAAACAAACACCCCCTAAGTGTTTATGAGTTACATTAGAAAATACAATTGAAAATATAATAAATATGGTGCTTAGTTAAGTTTGAATAAGCTAATAACTTTGTTATCGTTAAACGTAGTTGATCTTATAAAACTCTAATGTAGTAATAATTCTTTTAAATTATATCATACTAGCTTAGTATCTCGTGTAAAACACAAATTGAAGAAATATCAAATCATTTGTAATGATGATTTAGAATTATAAAAAACAATACTTTGGTATAAAATATTATTGAAATTACATAAAATTAACTCATTTATGTAATAAACAGCAATATCATTTTTTCTACTTTCGTTTGTAAAAAAGTTTTGTTTTAGTTTTCTTTAAATCTATTTTAAAGTTCTCTTTAAACACTTTGTTTTGAAAAACCATGTTTGAAATATCATTTTTTTATAAAAAGTTTGATATATATTTCATGACATTTTGTTTCTTTTTATTAGCATCAAGATTTGAATTGCTTAAAAAATTAATTTGGAAAGATTGTAAATAATATATCAATAATATTTATATCGTAAATAAATAGGAGAGAGTGATGAGAAATTTCATGTTAGAATGCTTAGAATGACCCATGTGTTTTTCTGTTTCTTTATTTTATTATAAGTTATAGATTATTAAGCAACATTGCATTCAAATAAATCATATTGATATATAACTAAATCATACACACATAGGCTGAAGTCTAAACCGATAACAAGTTACATAGGAAATAACACATAACAACATATTCAAACACTAAAAAACACAAAACATGTTTTCATAATCAATCCGTCAGACTTGAAACTGGACGTCTAACAAACTCCAATCACATAATTCTAAACCATTTCTAGGGTTTTTCATCTCAATCCCAATTCTTCATCGTTCTAATCGATCGAAGTTTAGGGTTTATTCGGTTGATCATACAACAAGGGTATAATAGTAATAATAAGATAAGATGAGCTTTCAAGATCTTGAAGCGGGTCGTCCGTTCAATTCGAGGCGAGGAGGGTATACGAATGGATTCAAGCAGCAAGATCCGACCCAAGCTATTGCTTCGGGGATCTTTCAGATCAATACTGCTGTCTCTAGTTATTACTCCGGTTAACCCTTTAAGGTTTTTAGGTATGGTTTCATCTTGGTTTCTGGTTGTACTTCGGTCACACAATTGTTTACGTGTTTTCTGATCAACGTTTGTTTTTGATGGTGTCTCTGATTGAACTCTCATTGAGTTTTTCATGTACTGAAGTTCACTGATGATGGTACGACATTGATGTTATTCAACAAGGTTTTACGACCCTCACCAAAACGCGAGAAACCTAATCTATAAATTCTAATAAAGCAAACTTTCTAAAGCCACATATCATTCTCTTGATCTACCTCTTTGCCATTTGTCATTTTTATAGACATCATTATATTATTTTTCCTCCAAAAGGGTATTTTAGTAATTTAAACACTAAAAATAATTTATCTCTCTAATTAAAGATCAATTTTATTAATTGTAATAATTTTTTTTCTCTTATCTTGATATTTTAAATCAATGTATCTTTTCAAAATTAGATTTTATTAAGAAAATAAAAAATCACAATTTTAATTAAAATAAAACTAATAATAAAATATTTTTATATAATATGAATTTTCAAAACCACTAAACTTTTTTGAAACAAAATATTTTAAATGTATCCTTTTTTAAAACTATAAAAATGTGAACTCTTCTAAAACAATCTTATTAAAACAACCATAATAATTACAAACCAGAGTTTTAATAAAAATAAATTCTTTTATAAAAGAATCTTAATACAAATATTTAAAAATAAAAGTATTTAAAAAAGATAGTTAAAAAAAATATAATAATTGTGTTTATTTTCTTGAACTATTACGCACGTAAAATTCATATACCTGTGGATCTTTGTGTTTATTACTAATTATAATTTATTTAATAAATGGGTTCTAACCTATCTATCTATATACATATCTGTCTATTTGTCTATCAATCTATCTATAATAAAAAAAAAAGATAATACGTGACGCAATTATAAGACTTATCATACTAGCTTTTTCATTTATCTCTACTATTAAAACTAATATTGAATACTAATTATATTACTCATACTATTTTTAAATTGAATAGATATATATAATATAATAAATTGAAATCTATTTATTTTAAATTAAAAACACAATCAATGAACTTAAAAAAACCATTTTACTTAAAACAAAATATTTAAAAACCATAATTTTTTTTAAAAACAAAAGTTTAAAAAAATATATTATTTTTATTTACTTAAAGTAACAATTTATAAGGAATTATAATCATATTTTATTTTCAAACATAATTTTATAATTCATAAATTTTTATTAATTATTTAATAATTTATTTATTTATTCCGTATAATACAGAGAGTATTATATTTAATTTGTATTATATTTAATTTGCACGTCAAAAGAATTGTGTATATAGAAATCTAGTTCACACTTCCACTTCACACGTTTCAAACACCATTGTATCCCAAGTCCCAACCACATCAACTGCTGACGTGTCCCTCTCGGTTTGACTTACACGCGCCGGCGTCAAATACATACAAACAACAACAACAACCACCGCCCCATCACTTATTGTAATTCGTATATCCCTTTTTCTTAATTCTTAATATTATGCTTTTGCGTCAATTCTCCCCCAAATTTTCGCACAAATTTTCTTCAAACTCCAATCGCATAATTCTAAACCATTTCTAGGGTTTTTCATCTCAATCCCAATTCTTCATCGTTCTAATCGATCGAAGTTTAGGGTTTATTCGGTTGATCATACAACAAGGGTATAATAATAATAATAATCAGATAAGATGAGCTTTCAAGATCTTGAAGCGGGTCGTCCGTTCAATTCGAGGCGAGGAGGGTATACGAATGGATTCAAGCAGCAAGATCCGACCCAAGCTATTGCTTCGGGGATCTTTCAGATCAATACTGCTGTCTCTACGTTTCAGAGGCTTGTTAATTCTCTCGGTACCCCTAAAGATACCCCTGAGCTTCGAGAAAAACTGTACGTTTTGGATTGTAATTTTGGTTGATTTGTACTGGGTATTGGGTTGATGATTGGAATTTGATTTTGGGTGTATGGGATTGTGATTAATTTGGTTAGAATTGTTGGGGATTTTGATGCATGGATGGTAAAATGGAAGCCGATTGAGGCTGATGATTGCTTGTTATTTGGAAATTGATTGTTTCTTTGAATAGAAGCAATTTGAGGCTGATGATTGCTTATTATTTGAAACAGATAACTTCTTTAAATAGAAGCGAATTGAGGCCGCTGTATGATCATACTTTTGTTGAACACGTCTTCTAACTTATAAATGGTCAATTGTACAGCTGAATTTCATCTTTTGTAATCAGTTCTTGTGTGAAGTGATATGGTGTACTGGTTTATTTGCTAACACCAATGCTGATTGGTTATCTAATAGGAAACCCATATGCGCTGCTAACATACAATTGATATGTAATTGAACATGTAATTTGTGGGATAGAGATAAGAGTATTTGTAGAACATGAAGTTATTTGTGGAGTAGCTCTTAATAACAGTTTACAAAACAGATTAGCCAACTGAAATGTAAGAAATTGAAGTTGTATCGGCAGCCACTAGTAACTAAAAAAATATGTTGCTATCGTATTTTGGTTGATTAAAGATAATATCAGGTGCTTTTTAATCACCACTGAAACAGAACCAGTGTTATGGTTATCCGTTCAATCCCAGCGATAACGTTTTTCCTCATGTACAGTTGGGTTAATTGATTAGAAATGCGGTGATGCATAATATTGCATATGCCTATGTTAAAATGAGTGAGATAATCTTCTCACGTTAAGGACTAGGAAATTAATTTGGTTTCACGATCTATTAATCTTTTAATTTGTTTGCTTTGCTATTCATCGACAATGAGGTTATTTAGTTATTGATTGTTCTTAATTAATAGGCACAAGACAAGACTACACATTGGCCAATTGGTTAAAGACACTTCAGATAAACTCAAGCAGGCTAGTGAAACGGATCATCGTGCTGAAATTAGTGTAAGTGACTCATATTTAAACAAACACACACACACATGTCAGACACATCTTTCTTCAATATTTTGACAGTCTATTGTTTCATATTGGTGTTTGGGATGCTAATAAAGCTTTAGTTTATATGTACATCATAAGACTGATTGTTGTCATACTTTCTTTTGTTGTAATATTCTTTCTGCTATTGTGCAGGCCAGCAAAAAGGTTACCGACGCTAAACTTGCAAAAGACTTTCAGGCAGTTCTAAAAGAATTTCAGAAGGCCCAGCGCCTTGCAGCTGAAAGGGAGACGGCTTATACTCCTTTTGTTCCTCAAGCTACTCTTCCTTCAAGGTAAACTGTTGGGCAGCTACTTAATTAAGTTTGAAGGTTTCTATGTAAATATGTCTCCAGTGATACTTTGTGGAGGTTGAATCGTAGCAAACATTGACCTCTAATATTTGCTACTTATCTGGTACCTGCGTTGGTTCTTAATTATTATGGTTTTATACTTTTATGTGCAGTTATGAAGCCAGTGAAATGGATGTAAGCTCAGAAAAAAGTCCAGAGCAGCGTGCTCTTCTTATGGAGTCTAGAAGGTGATCACAACTTTGCATTAATATTATTTGCTAGGTGTAAACTATAACCACAGTTGTATGCTGAAATCTATGCCGTTTGGTGTGTGCAGACAGGAGGTTTTGCTGTTGGACAATGAGATTGCGTTTAATGAGGCTATCATCGAAGAAAGAGAACAAGGAATTCAAGAAATCCAGAACCAAATAGTCGAGGTAAACGAGATTTTCAAGGATCTTGCTGTTTTGGTTCATGAGCAAGGAGCCATGATCGGTAAGCATTGATTATTCATTTCTCACTGTATTGAGATGTGGCCGGGTCGGGTTGGGTTTGTTTACAAGCATTTATATTGTTCTTATATTTTTTATAATTAATCAATATACTTATTGTGGTTACAAATACGATCTTATTTCAACAATAGTTAATTTCTGTAAATTGAACGAGTCTAGGAGGTTATAAGATTTCAAAAAGACTCCAGGTGGACTTAACCTGTTCAACCAGATTGAGACGTTAGATGTAGACCCACTCAACCATTTTATAATAAGTAAATGGGTTGAAATTGCCACATTTTGACCTTAGGTTTTCATGTTGTGTTACATATGGTCGGTGCCTAAGCTGTTTGTTTTCAGATGATATTGGCTCCAACATTGAGAATTCTCATGCTGCGACTGCCCAGGCAAGATCCCATCTTGCGAAAGCATCAAAAACTCAAAGAGCAAACTCTTCCATGGTAAATAAACCTTGTTTATAACTTTGGTATCAATTATTTAAACGAATTAGCCTTCTTTCTCAGATTGTTTGATGATAATGATCGTGCCCTGTTTTTGTGCAGACTTGCTTGCTTTTGGTGATAGTCGGGATCATCCTTTGTATTGTGATCATAATCGTTGTGGTTTGATTTCGTACCTGTGTACCTATGGATGATATTGTAAATGTCATTTACGGGTTGGAAGGAATTTAATATGCTCCTTTTGAGCATGTTGGGTTCTACAAGGATTAATGTCTCCTCTGTTTCATTGTGTGATAACAGACTTGAAAATTGTATTTTTTTTTCCAGTGATTCTATCGTGTGATTAACAAGTTTTCTTTGTTATGTCTCCCCCGTCGTCCTCTAAAAGTATAACCAATAAGGAGACCTAAGCATAAAAAAGAAACATTCTTAAACAAAATTATTCAGCTGTCACATTAGAAAACACCCAATAAAACAAAACCCAAAAAGGTATAGAGAACCGTATAAATAGTTGGAAATATGCTTTAACGTTCATATAACAAAAGTATTACGTGTTATATGTAATTGCAATATTGCATCTAATTCTATAGTATGAGGATGATCACGAAGTTTCAAGCCCAACCTTCTAGTGTTGTTTATTGCCCTTTAATATTGTTTACTGGGTCTTACAAAAAACTTTGACAAGAAAAAGGTTTAAGACTCCCAACTAATTAACACATTATATATATGACATCTAACGTAAGTACCCTGACCTGGGCTAATATACAGCGGTCGCATTAGGCCGCTGTGAGCCTCTCCTGTGACGCCGATTCCTGTGAAACCTTTGTGGGTTCTTTAGCCTCCCATTATTCTTAAACAACTCCTGTTCGGAAGAAATTAGCAAGCACTCGGGCAACGGAGAAGGGTACCTTAGTCGATCATAACAGTAACTATAGTACATGTACTTTTCTCTAAACCACTTCTTAGCTTGGCGCTGTCGAGGAGTGATGGTGGCGAATTCAGAAGATTCCAGTTCATCGATGGCGTCAATGCAGTTGGTTGAGGTGGCATCGGTGGGCTCGACTTGACAACCCTGAAGGACGAGGTCCTGGAACTCGGAGGTAAAGGGTTCAAACTGGTAGTCTACTTTGTGACGCCCGCCACCTGTGGCCCATGTGGAGGCGTCCCATACGGTGGCATATGATGACATGGGTTTTGATGGGTAGTCACCTCCCATATTCTCGTCACGTAAAACTTCCCTTATTGGGATTTCATCCACGTAAAATCTAAAGAATTGAAGTGAAACAATATGGATTTAAATAAAGAACAAACGTCTTATGTATTACAGTAACAAACTGGAAAATTAAATACATAAGTTCATTTATTGTTCATTGGTTGAGTGAACCATGTTAAAAAGTTTTAGCTGACAATAGATTAACTAGTGGTAGAAAACAAAATTCTTAAGTAAAAGGTATTTCAAACACATTATAGAATGTGGTTTGTAAAATTTAAAAAAGATAAACATAGTGTTTGGACCTCGTCGGCCAGCAATGAGTCAATTACATTTCTCCACTTAAAAGTAGCCTTTTTATCTATCTTATGGTAAATGTAAAGTTTGTTTCCATTTTAATTTTCATCATATTCTACTTTATAATTAAGATTTTTACTAGATACGATTTATTTTTATTTTATGTTTCTACCCAAACTAGTCAACTCCTTAATAATTAACCAATCATATCACTCTTATA
This sequence comes from Flaveria trinervia, assembly GCA_025506515.1. Lineage (NCBI taxonomy): Eukaryota > Viridiplantae > Streptophyta > Magnoliopsida > Asterales > Asteraceae > Flaveria > Flaveria trinervia. The sequence continues at coordinate 97,052,475 of CM046443.1, read as the reverse complement.
TTTTAACACATGTAGATCTAGTTGCAATGTACATAAGTATGATGTGTTAGTAATAACCTGTAATATGTGGCCTACGGATCATTTAAATAAATTTCATCAAATGACATAATTAGTCCCTAATAGTATAAGGGGCTTATTTGATGAAAATACCCCATAATTATAATTAGGGTTTTCCCTTAGATGTTATAAATAGAGAAGTAAGAAGATAACAAAACACACCAATAACTTTTTTGTCAAAATCATCCATCGATCCCTCTAGACATCATAACGGGGACACATCAATCGATCATGGCATCATCATCCTCTTCAAAGACCTCTATTCCCACAAGTAAGATTTAATTGTCTTGATGTTTTGTTTATATTTGATGATTGAATAAACATGATTTGGGTTTCATACTTGCATTCATGTTTCAAGATATAATCAACATGATGATTTATAAGTGATAAATCAAATAAAAACACCACTTAACCTTTTAAAAGCTAAAATGAGTCCAAATATATTTGACCAGTTGCAATTCCCGACATCATATGAAATCTAACATCAAATTCACAGGTTGAGTTGTTTCTAAATAGTTTTAGGTCAGTTTTGAGTCAAGTCTATTAACACATTTAGATAAGCCGTTGTGTTCCGGGACTTCCAGGTTTATGAATTGACCCGTTTGATTCGTTAAATTGTATAAATATCAAAAGATATGTTTTGTCTTGTAATCAATTGGTATTTTATGTTAAGATTCAAAATATAAAAGAAATAACTGTAGTTATAATTATTCCTATAAATTATAATTAAATAAACGACCGAATTTGCGGTAACATGTTCCATAATATACAAAGAAAGATTTGATTGCCAAGATTTTTGGGCCAACTTTTTCTTGTGGTCGGAGAAAAGGCGGGGAGAAATTACCGCATTTAGCGGCTGTGTCATATTAGGTTGTAAGGTCAAAGTCAAAAAAACGAAAAAGCTTAAAGATTAACATTAACATACTCAAGGGCTCCTTTTCACTTATGAACCTGCTACTTATAGACAAAGTGGGATTCGCATGCCTACCATACTCGTTCATCCAGAAGTTGAAAGGAATCACTAAAATATATATATTTTAAAAAAATTTATGATATTATTTATCATAAGGTATTACCTTTTCAACAGTACAAGTAGATAAGATTATTTTGTTAATCTTGCATATCATCAGATGTTATGCAAACTTCTTACTAGTATTGTTATTAAACGGATCAAGTTCATAAGTTGGCATGTCAAATTTGACAAGAACAATATAATCATATGAAATTGAACACAACATATACCCGTTTATTAACACTAACAAGACTCATTTAACTTAAAATCAGTTTTATTTTATTTTAGTTATAAATTGGATCATATAAATACAAATATGCATAAAGCAATTAAGTTTAAACTATAAAGTTGATGCTCATTTCCCTTTTCAAATTTTGAATTTTACATAAGATACCCAACGAATTTAAGACACGACATGACCCACTTATTCTTTAGAATTTTAAAAATCAACAAACTAATAAAATAATAATCAACTCATGAACTTGTCAAACAGACTCAAACACGACCCGTTTAAAATGCTTACCTGAATTTGCCCCAAAATTGTCCCCAACCCTATCTAGACTGATAACAAACTCACGAATTACGTGTTAGGTTTTTATTATAATTTTATGTGGTATAATACATTCTCATGGCAAGCTAGTCAACTACATAACAAGGTAACTTAAAGTGAATCAATGAATTCTAGATTAAAAACACCATGAATTGTTTATGCGATTTGAGTATCTAACTAATGCCTCAAGGTTCAAGCTTTCACTAGGTAAACATGTACTGCCTTTAATCAAGCGATCGAACTACATATCATAAGAAACGATTAAATAAAAAGTAACAAACGAGACGAATCAAACTTACATGATCTTGTTGCGAGTCCAAAGAATACTATATCGATGAAACTCCTTGCTCGGATCAAACCACAACCGATATCTTTCCTCTCGACCACGGGTGGTGCTACCGTTACCATAAACGTTCGTCTGAAACCTCCATGGCTTCCCTCTCACATTCCCCAAAAACTCCAAATCAAGCTCATCGTGAGTCTTAGGGAACATATCAACATTAGACGTCTGCATCAAACAATTCAACATTTAACCTACGTCAATTGAACAATAATCATTCGTTTTGGAGCAATTTCAGCCCTAATTTCCTCAACACAAAGCCTAATCGATATGATGATACGTACGTAAAACGCTACGACGATGCCTGCGGTGTGTTCCGTCGGCAATTTGATCTTCGCACTGAAGAATCCGTAATTGTAATAATCGGTTGATATAATACCAGAACCTGTTACAATTCATCACGAATGTCTAAATCAAAACAAACGAATAACGAAAACAACAATCAGCTTTCATCAATTTCAACGTAATAAATCGATTTTATCAATCACAACTGAACATACCGGAATGACGATTGAGAACGAGACGGACGCTTGTGTCATCTTCCGATCGATCAATATTGAAGTCGCTGAACAGAGGCGCGTAGCCTTGATCGAAGGTTATGGTGTTCAGATCAAAAGCCATCGCTTTATGTGTAGGATTATTACCACTGACGATGTGGTTAACGCATAAGGTGAAGAGGATGAGGTGCAATAATGTTGTTGTTGATGATGGTGATGATGATGATGTCGCCGGTGACGGAGAAGATGAGTGTCTCCGGCGACGATGACGGTGAAAACACATGTATGGATGATTCATATTGAATGTCGTTTTTGGAAAGTGGAATGTATGTATAATTTGTATATGCATGATGCATACACGTATGTATGTATGTATGTATGTATGTATGTATGTATGTATGTATGTATGTAGTATGTATGTATGTATGTATGTATGCATGTATGTATGTATGTATGTATGTATGTATGTATGTATGTATGTATGTATGTATGTATGTATGTATGTATGTATGTATGTATGTATGTATGTATGTATGTATGTATGTATGTATGTATGTATGTATGTATGTATGTATGTATGTATGGATTGAAAACTGAAAGAAAGATATAGAATTCAACAATGAAAGAGGGGGAGAACTTTTTGTACAAAGACCAAATTTTGGTCTTCAATCAGGCCCAAATATATTGGTTATGAACATTTTTTTAATACGTTAATAATGCTAATAAAACATTTTATAAGTGAATGCGTTGTTAGTAGTTGTTACTAGGGGTTGAGTTATGGCTTTTTGAACTACTCCAGGTAAATTTGCAAAAGGCTCGGATTAGCGGATGTATACGCTTTTGAACTCGAGCTTGAGCTTATATCAGAGTTTATTTAATAAACGAGCTCGAGCATAGACTTCATATATCGAGTTTGACTAGACTCTAGCCTATAAAACCCTATTATGTTATATATTTTTTATTTATTATATTCAGTATTATTTATATAGAATTATTGAAATGGTTATTCCTTTAATTTATGAATTTTCTGACTTTGATGAGATCTTCACGTATGATGAACAAGTAGTTATTTAAGTCCAAAATGTTGGAACGAAATGACTAAATTGTTTCAATATCTGAGATCCACCGGATGATACATATGCTTAAAATATCAAATCATGTGCTACGTTCTTGCTCGATGACCATTAATATTTGTCTTTTTGGGTTACTCGTCACCATTGATTTTAAGCTAGTGTAACTCGTGTGGGCGGTGTTGATGTGAAATAGATTGTGTAATATTCTGCAATCTAGTAGTGATCCTTGTATTTGAATTGAAGCAATAGTTTCTAACATGACGTGAAACATAACAACGACATGATACGAAACTAATCTTGTTTTAAATCAAATAATATAGCTTGTCTATTAAACATGTCAATTCAATCAGAGCATGTTTGGTATAATAAATAGGTCAACCAAACAAGATCTGGTAACTTGTTTAAAGGTCAAAAGATGTATTATGATTTTGAAGTATTGATCGGTGGTGAAAGTTCAATATTTAAAGGATTCATTTAAGTGTTTATGAGAAATAGAGTTACTTTTGGTACATTTTTGTATTTGTAGGATAAACGTAAAGAATATGAAAAAGTTGGAAGAAACGGGAAGAAAATTGGAGCTCGGGAGGTGAAGAAAAGTTAAAGAGAACTTGGAAGAAAACGGTAACTTAAAACAGACATAACTTGAGCTATAAAAGCGTTACGGGACCCACAACCTGTCAAATGGAAGATCTAAAAAAGTTACACATGAAAATTAAGGCTGTATAGGGGGTGCCGCCACCAACGCCTCTATACGTGCCACGACGATGAGGGTCGTGTTTTGTGGAATTTAACCTAATTTAAGGGGTTTTAAAGGAGAATTAACCCTAATACAAAATTTACCTCTTTAGACTTCAATCAAGGATTCTAACATTCTAACATCAAAATAATCCGAATTCACATATGATCGTATGATGTTATTCGATACTTATAACATTTAATGGCTTTATTTTTATACAAATATTAGTGTTGCACATGTGTACTTTGAGTGTGTTAATGTGTGCCGGTACTAGAAGATAAAAGTACATAATAGTGAGCTTTACGGAAGTATTGGAGCAAGTGGAAGGATCGGATGTGCAATTACATGAAAGATGGAGTAAAATCAATTCTATCAAGCACCATCGTATCAGTCACCGTATCCACCGCCGTATCAGTCACCGTATCCACCGCCATATCATACTCTGACCACCGTGTCCACCACCGTATCAGTTGTAACATCCGCCAATTTTCAAATTATAACCCGAACCCGAATTTATTTTGAACTTTCATATGATATGAATTTTTTATTAAACTTATTTATTCTAATGAATCATATGGATTATAAATGTAACTGACATAAAAACATTATTTTTAATTTTCATTTGTTAAACCATTTAAACAAGTTATAATAGTTTTATAATTTATAAAGTAAAGTATATACATTTACAACGTAATAATTTTCATTTATGAGTTCTAATAAGGAAAGAATAATTATATATCAAAGTTTTTACAAAAATTATAAATTTATATAAGTTTATAAGTTGTAATGAGAACTAGAGATTTAATTTTAATTAATAAACAAATTATTTCATTTTATTTATAAACTCTTTAAAGTTTTAATAGACAATAATTTAGTTATAAATTGGTTTAATAATTGGGGTCAAATTTGTAAATGTTGAAACTTAATTTATTAGTTTGAACATAAAATAATAAAGATGGATACTTCATGGACCAAAAGTGGAAATCATTTTAAAACAGCCCAAACTAACCCCATTCCCGTTTTTCTGGCCACCATCTCCGGCCGAACGCCGGCGACTCCCCAAATGCCTGAAACCCTCGAAATTTATTACTTAATTGATGTCAACTGTTTCGTGGAACTGTCTCGAACTCAATGGGGTGTGTTAATTTCAGTTTTGGATGGTTATTAAGATGTTTGAGCTCGGTAACCGATCACATTAAACTTCAAGTCGTTCGACTATTAAAACAATATAATAATCAAATTATTTGTATCTAAATCTAACATTTAACTATTCCTAAACTCTTAACAATCATAATTTCATCGGAATCAATCCTAAACAATCCGAACAATTCTCACGTTTCAACGCAACCTGTAGTCGAGGTTATCATCTTTCACGCATCCTAAACTAAAATTGATAGAGGGTTATTGTTTCTAATCATCCTTGGAAGCTTCCTGTGCAATGAATTTGGATAATATCGACAATTGCATTTCGAACCAACTTCGTCTCTATCTCGACGTTGCCCTCTTTCTTTCGCTATCAATTCCATCTCAGTCCAAGTAATTGAGTACATGTACACACTTGGTTTCGAGAGGAAATCAAAAGCCCTAAGTTGGATTTCGTTAACAACTTCGAATTCATGTTCAATTTGACTCAAATCGAATTTAGGGTTCTTGTGAATTGGGAGATTTTGAAATCAACACTTTTAAACATTGTAACAGGGCTTTCAACCAAATTGGCTTGTAGCCCAACTGGTAATTAGCATAGATTATGACCAAGAGGTCCCGGGTTCGACCGGGCTTCCACCATTTTTGTTTTTAATTAGTTTTGTTAACATTTTATAATTCAGAAAATTATTATCATATTATAAAATCAAAATAAAAACTATTTCTTTAACTAAAATATTTCAGAAATTATTAAATTAAATGTAAGGGTTTTAAAACTTATGGTTTTATATTTATTTATTTATTTATTTATTTACTTATTTATTTATTTTAAGAATAACAAGAGTCATAAAACATTATAAATTCTTTCATGTAATTTAAATGCTAAAAATGTTATATCATAGTTAGCTAATAAAATTATTCTTTAATTTTTATTTAAACTCTTGAAACTAATAAAACAATACAATTTTCTATTATTCTTTATTCTTATTTTAAGGTTTTGGATATTATAAAAATCATTTAAATGTTCAAAAACTTTATAAAATGATTTAAATAATTATAAGTTATCTTACAAGTCATTTAAATAAGTATTCAATTATCTTCTCAAATTTTAAATAATTAAATATTAATTTAATTATTACTTTTTACAAATTATACTTAATCTTTATTATAAATTAGATTATTGAACCATTCTTTATCATTCTTAGTCTTAATTAATTTATTCCATCTTTATTGAACCAAAACATAATCGTTTGTTTTATTTTACTTGATTTAATTATTAAAACCCCTCAAATATCCAAATAAAACCCTAATTCATATGTACTCTTGAATCTTATCTTTGTTCTAATCCTAAGACACCAAATCTTAGGTTGAATCATGAAAGAATCATTGAAATCATCTTATCTTCTTATTATTATCTTAAGTGCAACTTAAAGCATGTGAGTTTCCATGTGAGTTCTTCATGTTTTTTTTACTTTATTTCACACCTTTTAGGGTGAAACATATTAACTTTATCAACTTACACTTGTAAACATCTTGATACTTGTAAATGCACATGCAATTCATCGTTACCTTTTTGTCATGGTTATTGTGTTATTGTAAGTCTTATATGAGATACATATTTTGTTTACAATCATTAACTATTACTAGTCTGGCGATATCTTAGATCTTTGGATCTAACAAACCTATTTGGTGTTAAAGCTGATGTATTGCTGGCTTCTGATGATGCATGACTTGTTCATCATGGGAACTAAGTACACTTAGGGGCTGTTTGATTTTGGCTGACCGGGCTGACTGTGTGGTGGGTTGACCGAGTCCGTGTGTTCTGACCCAGACCCTAAACCGAAACATGCTGACCCGAAAAGGGGTGATGCCCCTCCCTGCGCAACCCCCACATGCGCGGCCAACCCCCACCTGCGCGACCCCCACCTGCGCGGCCGACCCCCACCTGCGCGACCCCCACCTGCACGGCCGACCCCCACCTACGCGACCCCCACCAGTGCGGCCGACCCCCACTTGTGCGGTCGACTGCGCGACCCCCACCTGCGCAGCCGACCCCCACCTGCGCGACCACCTGCGCGAACCCCACCTGCGCAACCATCTGCTCGGTCGATCATCCACCTGCGGTCTCCCCTCGATGTGCCCGTCGGTGGTGAAGGTGGTGGCGGTGGTGGTGGTGAAAGGGACATTTGGGGGCTTTGGGAAAGTCAAAATTATTGACCGGTGAAAGTGATTGTGATGGTGGTGGTGGATGTTATAAATTTTATAATTTTATCGTTCAGCAGAGTCAGTCAGACACTGAATCAAACAGCCAAGTTTCAATCAGATACATACCCAGTCAGAACTTCTAACTGGGTCAGCTTTTGACTCAGTCAGATCTTACCCAGTCAGTGTAATCAAACAGCCCCTTAGCCAATCATATAAACTTGTAATCAAATCGAGGTTTGGTTGTAGCTATATATGTTCTATAAACTTGCTAACTCATAACCTATGACATGAATTGCTACTTGTAAATCTTTTTATATATATGTATGTTTAACTCATGGGAACTCACCAACTTTCAAAGTTGGCCCTTTATTTTTAACATATTTCAGGTTTGATACTTAAGGATCTGTTCGTGTTCATATAAAACTTGGACCTAGTTTAACTAAATATTTTATTTCTTTGTTTGAAGCTTTTGTATTGCATGGATTTTATTGTCTTGTAATGTTCAATGAATAATGATCTTTAATATTATTCCAACTTAATTAGTTCCATGTGCTATGAACAATCGTTTCACATTCGTCTGCCCCGATGATTCCGTCGTCGGTCGGGGTGTGACATTAGTCGTCATATCCTGAACAAAATCTAGTGAACGAGCTCCGTACAACTTCACTATGATACGCCGGTCACCCTAACAACCTCCAAATTTTGAGGATTTTCTTCCCTCTTTGAACCCAATCATTTGGATCTCGAATGGGACTTATCCCATGCGAATTTTGGACGTTTACAAGGAAAATTTGGGAGTTCTTTTCACCACAATTTCACCTAAATCAAGCTTTAACAACATGCAATCAAGCATTGTGTGATTTATTATTAGAATTAGGGTTATATAATTCAAATTGGTGATTGTTTGAATGAAATCCTTTAAACTTTTATCCATATATGTCACTTAGATCTTATCATGTGTAGATTACTGTTAATGAATTTTTAATAGGTTTTACTAAAGAAATGAACTTTGCCAAACCTGAATCCTGAAAAGGATCGCTTTTCCCCAAGATTCTTAAATACCTAAACTTTTATTTCATCAATTTAATTATTTCTCAAATAAATTCATAAAGCATTTACTTTTCAATGTTTAATGTTCTTAGGTTAATTGTTACTAGCATTTTCTAGTAAATTCAATACCCTTCTTACCCTTTTACTTATTAATGGTGATTAGGCATTCTTTAGTTAATACTTTTTACCCTTCTTACCCTTTTACCTATTAAGGGTGATTAGGCACTCTTTAGTTAATATTTTGACCGACCAAACGACATTGATCAAGTATTGTTTAGGACTTATGTTTTTATCATTCATTTATATTTATTTAGTTTTTCTAATATTAAGATAATTATAGAAATTCAGGTTTGAGGGACAAGATACAAAAGAACTAAAAAGACAAGATTACAATAAGGTTCATTTGAGCTGAAGTCATAGGTCAATTAGATTGTTATTAAGTCACCGCATATTACTTATATCCATAAATGAACACTTAATGAGGTGCACTTGAAACACGATACTATGAGGTGCATTTGGCCCAAGCATTTGAGTCTAAGTAGAGGGTTAATGGGTGTGGCACACACACTCTCTTGGTGTTGAAGGACGTTGTGTGTGGGTGGGTGGAGGCATGCTTCAACGTGCATGACAAAATATCTTGTGTCTAATTGAGTGTTAAATTGTGCCAAAATTAGATGTATGAGTTAGTAACTAGGTTAGTGCCAAAATTAGGTGTAAACATGCATAACAATCCATTTTGTGTGTTCAATTTTAAATTTAAAAAAAGGGTGAAAGGGTGAGAGTATTTTATTGGTTTAGTGAGTGAGATGGAGTGAAAATAATGAAATAATTTATGTGAAGTCTGTCTGAAGTGAAAGAACGTGAGAATACACTCATAAGTGTTTATGGGTTAAAGTTGATACTTTTAACAGGAATAAACATATGAGTCTTGTTTTAATTTATACGTCCAGCCATTCAACACTAATCCAACACGATTTACACCTATGGCACTTACCCAATTAGTGAAGTAGTCGCTCAAAATATATATATATATATATATATATATATATATATATAATATATATATATATATGTATGTGTGTGTGTGTGTATGTATATATATATATATGTATATATATATATGTATGTTTATATATATGTGTGTGTGTGTGTGTTTGTGTGTGTATGTATGTATGGGGAGGGTTCAAATAAGAACCATTTTTTTGTGAGAACTATAACAACTAATTTCAGTCACCCATTTTTATTACATGCAAATCACATGTAATTTTTCATCTTTTTTTAAAACGTTCGTAACTTTTTTCACGATATCATTTTTTATATATATACACACACTGAAATTAAAATTAAAAAGAAAAAGAAAAAAAAAGACTGCCCGCCATGTGTGGATCTCGATTAGTTTTACTTCAAAAGCAAAACAAGCGTATACAGAAAATTCAAAGGGAAAAGAAGGTATGATAGCTTTTTCTTCTTGATAAAAATATTCTTTTAAGAACAGTCAATGTTTTATTTTAATTTTAATAAAAGAAAGTGAAGTCTATAGAGTATAGATGCAGAGTACTACAAATGAAACACAGTAAGTCAAAACAGCTTAGTTAATACAAAACGTTAATTAAAATTATGTCAATGGATGGTGTTAAACGTAACTAATAATTTTGGTCACACCAGTCGTTTTATCCTTTACAATCTTGAAACCGGGTGTAGGGACACATACACATCTCAAAAGAAAAAAGCATACGATAGCAAAAAGACAAATTAAAAAATCAATCAATAAATATATAACATAAAATTAGTACAATAATTGTGTGGAAGGAACAAGACAATGCATTAGTTGTACCGAGAAAACATATACGTCACCATATAAAGTATAAACTACTCTGGTCAAAGTAAAACTAACAACTCTTGAATCTTGAAAAGTCACATAATTAATAAATAACAAAAATCATGAGGAGTTTGACCAAAAACAAATAAACGTTTCATGTTATAAAAAAAGTGTTAATATTTTAATTAACAGATCAGTAACGAATCACAGTCTATTTGATCATTTTCATTACTCGAGTACAAAACTCAAAATCACCAATAAATAAACGTTTTACGTGTTATTCTTTTCTAAACAACAATGAGTCAATGCCGAATTGGACGAAGTTTCCCGTTACTCCACAAGTCCATAGTCCATCCACATGCACATTGACGTTAACTTTTCACATATAATTAACATACAAAACAAGACACTCTTTCAACAATAATAATCTCACACAACACAAGGATACCCAAATTGAAAACCCACTGTTATCAAACCAAACAACATCCAACAGTCTACACAACACAACATCTAACCATGTTCCACGGTGGCTGCACCGCGGACGGCACCCTAAACAACTCAAACTTCAACGATCCGATGCCATGGATCGGCATCTACGTCGCAGCAGCTTCGCTAACTTGCGCCATAGCCATGACCATTGATGCACTTCATGGCTTCACATACAAAAAGTTTTGGTTCCCATGCAAGTTCTTCACTCTCAACGCCACTTCTCTCACCATCATCGCGATTTCGATCAAGTTTTCAGTTGATCTCAACGCCGCCATGCCCCGCCGCCAAGATCAGTTAGCGAAGGTCAGCAGCTCAGCCTTCATAAGCATGGTTATGGGCAACTTACTCCCGTCGTTGGGGACGATGGAGGATACTGAGTTGTTGGTTAATATTGTTGCTTTGGTGATTCTTGTGATCACTGCTATTACTAATGTTTGTATTCAAATGGGTACTGGTGTGATCTTTGAGTTTTGGGTTGAACATGCTTTGATCATGGTGTTGATGGTGGTTTTGCTCGCGATCTTGTGTTGTTTGTCGTTGGCGATTCCTACGAAGAAGTATTTTTTGGATGTGACGTATGAGAAGAAGCTGAAGAAGGCGAATAAAGTGTGTTTTACTCAGAGGAATTTATCTGCAGCTGAGAGGTTGAAGCAGGATTTGGGGAAGTATTGGATGATGGCATATACGTCGAGCCCACAGTTTGTGATCGGGCGGTCTGCGCCCTGTTCAGCTTCTGGGGCTTTTTGTCTTGTAAACTTGCTGATCTTGATTGAGTCGATAGTCAGACCGCGGCTCATGCCTTGGTCTTTTAGGTTCTGCAGTGGTGAATCAGATTACAAATGGTCTACCACTTTGGTGCTCATGTGTCAGACGGCTGCAGTGGCGGTTGGGACCATTTCACCGGCGTTTAGATGGTTCATGACCATTAACTTCAGGTGTCCTACAAAGGCCTCGCGGGCGAGTGGACAGGAGTTTGTTGTTGAAAGATATTGGATCAAACGGATGCTTTTGTGGCAGATGCAGCCTATAAATTTGAGAATATGTAACCGCAGGGGGAGAAAACTTATACGTTATGCAAAGTTTCATCTTTTTAGTTTCTTGATTGGGGTACAAAAAGGGTTAGTCTTTTGCTGCAAGATGATCAGATATGTTTCAATTTTCTTTGTGAGCAGATTCTTGAGGTTAAGAAGGTTCATAAAAGGCGATAATGGCGTGCATAGTGATGAATCAGAGGATACGAATATGAACACGAATATGGATCTGAGTCGTTATGTGATTTATCTTGAAGGAGAAGAGGGATTAGTGGATTTGATGACCGAAAACAACTGTGATGCTACGGCTCACTGGATCAAAATAGGGGAGAATCAGCAGCCGAAGAATCTGATAAAACTTTTAGAGGGATCGAGTTCTGTAAGTTCTTTTAACGGTGTACATGATCTCGACAGTGATAAAGTTCCATCTTTATGTTCTGGAGAGCCACCAAACTGTTGGGCTCTCCCTATAGTGACATTAACAAGCATAGCAGCTGCAGTTCCCAATATCGACAAACAGTCAATCGAGCAACTCGTTTGCAGTGTGGATGAAGGTCTTATGTATGTCAAAGAGATAGAAACATGTCTAGAAAAGGCAAAGGATCTGAAGCATGTGATGAAAGCAGCAGAAATAGTATGGGCAGGAGTTGAGCTTTGTAACAAATGGTTAAATGTTGATCTTTCAAAGGTAGCACACGATCAAGAACACGCGACAGGAGCTGATGTTATCAGATCACTAGCTGCAATCTCAAAGCAAAAGTTCAAGGAATTTGAGGATGAAGATATGATGTATTTGAACCAATGCTTAAGAGACGTCCCGTCGCGATGGCCCATGAGGGTGTTGGCTGCAAATTCAATGTACAGAATATGTGAAACACTGCTGTTAACAGAACAAATTGAAACCAATGAGAGGTTATTTGAGAAGATATCTGTCATTATTTCTGATATATTATTTGCAGCTTTGAGTAACCTGCAGCACGTTATTTCAAGAAAATGTCATGAAAGTAGGATTGAGGAGCGGGAGAAGAGTATCAGGAGCGCCGTACTGCTGTTTGGGAAAACCAAAAAGATTTTAGAACTTATTGACATGAAAAGGCCTCAAGATGCAGATCATGGGAAACTGATACATATAGATGAGTGGCATATTGTGAGCAAGAAGATGGATACATTGTGCTCCATGTCTTCTTCGACAGACGAGGAAACAGCGACGTCTAGCCCGTCTGATTTGTATATATCAGTTGAGTAATATTGTGACATTTATGGTATGTGACGTATGAAATAGATCTAAGAAATAGAAGTCATTATGAATATCAAATTTATTCATTAAATGATAATAATCGCAGATGCCAACATAATTATTAGTTTCTTATCTTGCTTTAGCTTGTGAAAATGGATAAATGATTCACCACACAAGTGTAGTGGGAAAAACATATACCAAAGTATTTTTTTCATGATTGTTTCCCAAAAATTGGGGCCACTATATATGGAGGCATAGAATGAACATTTTATAAATGTGCAAGGTTGCACAACCTTTAATCTAATATTTGATTCTTTGTGCATCGTAAATCATAATGATGCTTGTGTAGTGGGTTACATGATGACCAACACTCATCCAATCATGCTTTTTTACTACACATATGTTATGAGTTAGTGAGTTTGATCCGATTTTAAATTAGAGTAAATTACAAATTGTGTTATTTATTAGTATGTAGAATTGCATGTTATTTTTTTATTTTAATAGTTACAAAGAATGTTTTTTGTAGAACAATTGCATATCTATCGTCCTTTATACTAATCTTTATTTAAATTCACAATTGAGTCCGGCATGTGCCACTCAAATAAGTGAAATTTATGTATTTTACACTAAGTTAGTATCTTGTGTATCATACGAGTTGAATAAAGAAAATATTAATAGTTAGTAACGAAAAATTATTAGTTATAAAATCATGTTTTGAGATTAGAGATGATTAAAACTACTTAAAAGTAATGACTATAAATAATAAAACAATAATATAATTTCTTTTAAGCTTTTGTATTTTAATTTTTTTATTAGAAAATTGAAGCATTTTGTTATAAATCAAACCGTCTTAAGAAAATGTCATTTTATAAAAAAGAAATTCTTATTATAACTTGGAATTTTAATTATTATGGTTCATTAAAATATTATTATTTATAAACACTGCTTTTAAAATATTTTTTTATTTTTAAAAAAGTTTGATATTTCAACAAAATTAGGTATGCTATACAAATTATTTCTATAGATATTTCATTTATAAGAACAGTTATTTTTCAATTTATTTAAATATTATTTTAATCTAAAAAATAATTAAATAATACAATTAGTATTTAATGTAAATATTTAATATAAGAGAGAAAAACAAGAAAAATAAACTTAGGATGTCTAAAATTTATGACAAGTGACAACTCAAGACCTTCTTTTATTATAATACATAGATGTATACAATGAGTCAAGCTATTTTTACGTCGTTTCAACCCGTCATCTTCATGTTATGTTGTTCAAAGTCAAATATCTGAAATTTTCGGATAATAGAAATCACTATCCATATCCGCATCCGTATCTGATTTCAGAAACAAATACAGATAGTGATATGAATATTCGAACTTTCTTGCAATAATTAGACAGATTTTATAATACAAATAATATCACAGAAACACATTTAAAAAGTCCCAATATACGTTAACAAATCCCAACCTAAAATAAAAAAATGTTTAACACTTTAATTAAATATCAAAAAATATTTTTAAGTTTTCTCATAATTGCATATCCTAATATCCGAATTTTCAGATATGCAGAATTATCTTTAGTACACCAATCATAATTTGAATCATTTTCTCTTTGTATTATACAAGACATCAATTTCATTAGATGAGCTCAACGAAAATAAAGCAACTACATTAGCAACTACAAAGCTAGGTAATTCCTTATGTTGTATTAAATTGTTTATGTAGTCTATAAACTTTACATTATACTGATATGAATTTGTGCTTCAATTAGATTTAATCTAATGGGAGAAGAAGGAGACGATGGATTTAATTATATTGAGTTGTGCTTTATTTCGGTTGAATCTGAGGATGAGGAAGACGTTGCATTCAATAATGGCACAAGTTAGCTTCAATTATTGAAGTTTTTGTCATCGTTCTAGGGTGGTGGTTGTTTTTTAAGAAAAGCTCTTCCTGACCTATTTTGTTTGTATCGTGCGAACCATGCATTGACATTAAGTTTTGCAAAGTGTTTGTTTTTTTGAAAGACTTTCATTAAAAAAAGGTCTGCGTGAGGCCTGTATGATGCAAACTTAGCACAATCACTTTTAAAATCTTTCAAAGTATGCAAATGAGTAAACACCATCACCCAACACTACCCATGTCCACCACCACCATCGTCCGCCTCCGCCACCGCCTCCTTTCGCCTCTGCCACCGTCCATCACCAGCACCACCCACCATCTACCATCACCACCATCGTCCAGCACCGACATATACCACCACTAATTGATTTTAGCAGTCTGCAGTATGGCTGTTCAAACCGCTCAATGCTCGACGTTCGTTTGGAATTTGCTCGAAAAATACTCGTTCGAATTTTGCTCAGTTGTAAACGAGCCGATCGGCTTGGATCGGTTTGTAAACGAGCCGATTGGCTTGGATCGGTTTGTAAATGAGCCAAGCACAAGCAAAGGTCCGCTAGGTTCGGTTCGGATCGAATTAATATGTATATATAGTTTATACCTAGCACTCTAGTAAATTTGACCGACTATATACAGATATATAATCATATATATGGATACTTGATCAATCAACCTAATAAAGGATTCTACAACAAACATAAAAGTGAAATCCTAAGCTGTTAAGAGATATTTTTCGATCATCTCCCGTTCTCACCGTCATCGTTATGTGCAATATGCTCTCCATCTTATCGCCAACAACCTTAGCTTTATCATCAGCCACAACGTATTATCATCTATGAAAATATTATATAATGAAATGTGGCTAATTTTTAAGTCATTAAATCTTATTTCTTGTAGTATAAATCATATGACACATAAGATGGTTAGGTTGTATAAAGTGTTCGCCGCTCGTTTGCGCTCTCTCGAAAATTTAATGCTCGAAAAAATGTCATTCGGTTTTTCGCTCGCTTGTAAACGAGCGATCGGCTCAGCTCAATTCGGTTTGGAAACGAGCCAAGCACGAGCAAAGGTCCACTCGGTTTGGCTCGACTCGTAAACAACCCTAGTCTGCAGATGTTAAAAAGCATACACTCTTCTTGTTGCAGACTATAAAAGTTTGATCCACATCTTCTCCTACCAATTATCTGCAAATGTGATCCGCAGACTGCAAACATTTTGTAGCTGAAAAAATAAACAGAACCTAACTGTAGAATTCTTCTAATCTCGGAGCGTTTTTCTCGCTTCTAGTTTCTTGTGTAGTGATTTGAATTCTCTATTTCATTCTATGCTTTCGATTTGGGATTTATGGTTTGTCCACTGCTGCTCGTTCTTAAAAAAATGGCATATGATATAAATGATAAATTAAAATCTGAATTACTCAATGCTTTATTTATTACAATTTATCAAATTACATTATTACATAAATGCCCCTTACATATGCGGCACATGCGTAACTTAATTGTAAATTTGGATGAAAGTTAGTGGAAATGACAATATGTGTACATTTTTTATAAAAGAAAGACATACATCGTAGCTATTGAAACTTAGAGACACAAGGTATAATTTAATGTATTAATAAATGACACAATTTGTGATTTACTCTTTAAATTATTTGTTAATCGTTCTTGTATGTGTGTGTGTATATATATATATATATATGTGTGTGTTTGTGTGTGTGTGTTAAACATAAAAAAGTACAATATAATAAATTACAATTACTTTGTTTAGCGATTACAAAATCATCATTAAAAAACATAATAAAATTATAATAAAAATAAATAAATAAAATATATTTTTCCTGATTTGTTTTCATTTTCTTGACGTTTTCAAGATTATGTCCTGTCAAAATGAATAAAAACACAATATAATGCTACAATAAAAAGGTAAAATAATAATAATAATAATATAATAATAATAATAATAATAATAATAATAATAATAATAATAATAATAATTACCATTCATAAATTTGTTTTATAATAAGTTACTTTTTAATCTTAAAGAGACTAATGGCTCTTATTTGTCCATTGAATCCGGTGGCAATGGCTCGTCGCTTGCCCAATACTCATTAGTGGGTTCATGAATGTGCCTCCCACGGACATCTCATCAAATGTCTCAGGGTGGTGTTCTTCATTGTGACTGGCGCATATGACGGCTCACGCTCATAACACGTAGCCTTAAAAACATGGTCGTGGATGACGGAAGAGGTAGGTTTTGTTATATATTCTTTATCTTCATTAAAAGATTGCTAATGAGATGAGTATTTTTATTAGCCATGTACTCATGTTATGTGATCCATTGACCTATTCGTGTAACATGGACCATTTGTTACACCCTCGACATCTCTAACAGACTTTTTGCAATGAAGAAAGTGACTTTTAGCAATGAGTAAATATATCATTGGCAGAAAGAAAAGAAAATTAATAAAAAAAATTATTTTATTTATTATCGTTGATGATCGTCAAAGTCTAAAAGAAGACTAAGAATAGTTTCAACAGTCGCCAGTAGGAATGACGTATTAATGATGGTATTTAGAGCTAAACTTTGGATAAAATTTAATCTCATCAACAAAAAAGAACAACCATTCCTAGACTTATCATCAAACACTCGTAGTTAACAACTAAAGGAATTATTATCACCTAATATGATTTTGCATAACCTAAAACAACTCATTAACATATGAAAACATATATTACGAGTGACGTTGGTAATCTGTCGGTATTTCATTGAAATTTTTTCTCATACCATCAATGTTTAAATATCACCAGACAAAAGGCAGGGCAACAACGTCGACCCACATTTTATCCTTATATCATTAGCCCTACTTTTCTCCCACAGTGCGGTTTTACTACCTATCGTCCTTCATAGCTACAATACCCGTTTATCCTACTTGTTACAAAGTATATAATATTTATCTTTGATTTGGACTTTACATAGTGTTTATGTAAATTGCTTATTTTAACACAAATTCGTAAGTTTGAAACAAGAATTGGTTTTTCTGTTAGACTAGATTTTTTAACCACGTGCTACGCGGCGAGAGTCCAGTCATTTTTCGTACAATCGTGTTGACTGTAACTGCCCGTACCATCGCATTTGCAAGCTTTGTTACACGTGTTACAATATAAACATTAACATACCTAAGTACATAGAGAAACATATTTAAAAAATATTTTGCACCACACGTTCATAACAATTTAAAAAGATAATTTAACTGAAAGAATTGCATAGTTCAGTCGAAGCCATATAATGCAATTAACATGATTAATGGCAAGTTTTCATTACACAACCTGCATTGTTTGTGACATTTATGTTGTTAAGTAAGAATATAACGGTATAAAGTTGCGAAAACGGAACTTAAGATTAAAACGTCAAACGCAAATTTTAATTTTTTTTTGAAAAGTATAAGATATATTTATTTAAAGAAACATATTTAAATAAAAGACAAATGTATTTTAATCGTTGTATAATATAGTTATGATTTGTTTAGTTTAACATTATGTAATATACTTATGAGTTGTGTTAGTAGTATTGTAACTCGTCATTTAGTTTGGTAGCCTAGTAATAAAAGTCGAGTAATAAGTACACTTACATCGATTTGTTTCCGAAGAGGAGTAAGGGCGCGGACTTAGAATTTTGAAATTCATAGATCTTAATATACATAATTATTTTTCATTAGACTTCTTATTAAAAAAATATTTGATTCATCATCATCATTTTTCTTCAACAAGAAATTTATTTTATACGAACTACATATCTCTCCTGCAACATCCGATCACCACCGTCACCTTATCTCGACCACCACCATTACATATGGATGATGGATTTGTCCTTAGGTCCTTGTCTTCATCAGCGTATCCTCGCTTCCATAGTCAAATGCTAGTCTCAACCTTAGGTCTTATGTCTTTTCATGCTTAGTTTTTTGTCATCGAACCCATGATTGCGATTGTGGGTTCAACAACCTATATCCGGCCGCCCTGCCATCTTCGAACGACCGAATCTCCGTGGTTTTCACCGCCTTCATGCACGTTACTTTCGACTCACATTACTTTCGACTCGTTTTTCCGCCTAAAGATCTAACTTGGTTGCGACGACTGTGGTAGTAGCAATCATTGGTGTTTGTTTTCTTCTTTGTGGACAATTTTCAAGGTTGATGGCAGCATCACAAAAATTACTAAAGTGTCTTTGCTCAGTGATACTTTATAGAATACAATCAACCCGACTTATTTTCAAATTTAATTGATATCAAAACATAAATTAAATCGATTTTATATCATCGAATATTAATATATTATATTTAACATAACTCGTATTTAAAGAAAATCTGTGTGTCTTTTTATACATGTAAAAAAAATTTAAATCGATGATAACATTCGATTCAAAAAGAAAAGATACTTGTTCTAATCCAAATAACACAAACCAAAACCGATTTTTAAAATTGTTAAAAGTAGGAACTTTCACTTTTGTTTTCCTCTTGATATTGTTTTCCTCTTCAACTTCAGCATCGTCGTTATCTTTGAGAAGTGACATCTTTCTCCTCTCTACCATTAAACTCATAGATTTGTTTTATTTCTTGGTACAATTTTAAACAATCTATTTTAATTTTTTTGTTTCTCTCTCTTATTAAATAATTATCTTAAATACTTATAATACTATTTAATTTCTTTTGAGATTAAAAATTGTTTTTCAATAAACTAAAAAAGAGATATTTTTATAGATGTAACTTCTAAATAAATAAAATTTAAAAATAAGAAAATATTTTAAAACAACAAACACGTTTAAAAATATGAAGTACTTTAAAATGGTTTTTTAGAAAACAAAATAACTAAATTATGAGTTATAATAAGAAAATTTTTTATATTGATATTTTTTTTAAAAATGGTTTGTTTTTGCAATAAAATGTTCATTAAAAATGCAATTAGGGTTTAATAACAAAAGTTTAAAAAATGATTTCATTGTTTTATTACTTATATTATTATTCATATACAATTTCAATTATATCGTTTTATAATTATTATATTTTCATTACTAATTATTAATATTTTATTTATTTAATCTGTATAATACACAGTGTTCTAACCTAATAGCAAATAAAGAAACGCATCTATTTAAGTGTAGGATTTTATCGTTAATGCCCCTAGAGGAGTTTTCTTACGATGATGGTGATTTCTACCTTACCCCATCATCGTAGGTCTGAAGAAGATGTGGCAGTTGCTACTCTGGTGTTTGAACAGTCGCCGGAGATGCAGATAGTGTGGGTCCCACGATCTCTAATACACCACCTCCACTAAACCACGTATGAGTCAAAGGAACCACTGACGTTAGTAAATGAGTTAGATTAAATACAAACAGAACAAAAAACAAAAAACAAACGACTACAGCCCAAAAATGTAGTCCAAACTCTAAAAGTTGAGCCCAAAATAATAACCATGGTGTATCCGAACTTCATCGAGAATTCGAGCCCAAATTATGACAAAATCAAGATTCAAGATATTAGAACTTGTTCAAAGATTGATAATGATATAATATGTAGAAATTTTCTAATCTTCTATGAACGCCTAAGTTACGATGGAGATTTCATTGTTATGGTGTTCTTCATGTTCTCCGTAAAATTTTGATGATAATATGTATGTTGTGTAATTGAACATTACTAGTAATAATTATAGTTATAAGCCTTCATATTTATAGTTGATCATAAAGATGATAGTGCTCATCAAGAAAATTTCCACAGAGGGACCATTAGCAGTTATCAATAGATTGATAATTGCTACAACTTATCAATAAAAATCTACTGTAAATATTAAAACATGATAATTAAACTAACTTGACAAATATAGTTAGAAAATTATATAATTCATAACCTATCCAAATATTGATTTAGAAATTAGAATGCTAAGAAAAAACACATTGAAAGATTTGTTAACCAGATTCTTGATGCAAACTAGATTGCAAATAGCAAATCACTAACAAGTAGATGTCCATTAGAAAGATGTCACTTAAAATATTCTACAAACCATAAATTCCTTTAATAATTCGAACGAATATGATCCATGATTCTTCATCTATGTTACACATTAGAGAAAATGGATAACTTTATAAAATAGTAACTAACTTTCAAATGTTTTCAAATTAAGTAACTCAAGTTTTAAAAGTGTTCCACTTAGATAACCCATTTTTATATTTTATACAAATTAAAAGTCATAACATATTTTTAGCATGTTATACTTTTGGATTCAGTTAAAAAATATTTTTTTCTATCTTTTGAAGCTGATATAGAACGTTGACGTAAATTTTAGGCACTTTCTTTTTATTTTTTTCATAATTAACATGTTTTTTTATTTTTTAATATAATTTTATATATTGAAAACTCAAACTCCAATGTCTTTTCCATCATTACTTTCGTGTCATAATAAAATTTGGTAATGACTCGATTTGATCGTTTGGAGGTCCAATTTGAGAAAAATATGCATAAGTGACTAAATTAGAACACTTTTGAAACTTGGTTACTATCTTGTGATATTTTCCCTAGAGAAAATAAGGAAACCACAATCCCCAAATTGAGGAGATTTGCAATATAGTCTCTAAAGATTATTATTAAGAATATGATCTATGACATAACATAAATACGTTGATTATACAAGGATCTTTGTGAGATAATGTGTCTTTCACTGCTACCCACTTGTTTAAAGAGAGAGTAACAAAAATAAATTACAAGATTATTAATAACATGAGGGCATCGAATCCCAAACACCTTTTTTCTAGCACCAACTCTTTAAATGCATTTTTTTCTCTTCCTCTTTATAGCCATAGATCCTTTCCAAATGATCCAATAGAGAAAATAAGGAAACCACAATCCCCAAATTGAGGAGATTTGTAATATAGTCTCTAAAGATTATTATTAAGAATATGATCTATGACATGACATAAATACGTTGATTATACAAAGATCTTTGTGAGATAATGTATCTTTCACCGCTACCCACTTGTTTAAAGAGAGAATAACAAAAAGAAATTACAAGATTATTAATAACATGAGGGCATCGAATCCCAAACACCCTTTTTCCAGCACCAACTCTTTAAATGCATTTTTTTCTCTTCCTCTTTATAGCCATAGATCCTTTCCAAATGATCCAATAGATACCTTTATCTTCAATCTATTTTCAATAATTCAAAAAATAATTGTGTAGCGACATTGATGTTTTCTTCTCATAAAATAGATGTGAGTTCAAATCTTTATAAAAGCTAGAATGACAAATAAAAAACTTGTTATACTGATATCGGGTTTTCTATCGCTAGATGATATATATACTTGAATATAAGGTTGTTCAAATACATTGAATCTCATTCGGAAAAAGCTCGCTCGAATTCAGCTTATTCACAAACCGAGCTAGCTTCGACTCAACAAGTTTACTATACCAAGTCAGCTCGACTTGCTTAAATGAGAGACCATTCAATTTTGACTCAAATTATTTATTTATTTATATTTATATATATATACATATATACACACACACACACTACATATAAAGCATTTTAGATTGATATATTTGTAATTTTGCATAAAGCGTAAAACACCTAAAATTCCTAATTTACCCCCATTTAATAAACTTCTCTTCATTAATCCATTATTTAATACACATTAGAGTATTAAGTTTAATTCATTGAGTACTATTTTATTTATTAGATTTTAAATTAATATTTAAATCTACATTTACTTTTTATATGCTTTATAACAAAATACAATTTCAATCAAATATTATTATTTTTAAATACTTAACTTTATAACTATTATATACTAACGTATAAATTATCAGAATTAGTATTTTTCAAATTTTACAATCCCCTGCTATGCATGGATCACTCTACTAGTGTGTGCGTATGTGTGTATATATATAAACTTTTGTGAGTGGTGAATGCTTTCGATTAGTCTACTCGTTACTTTGTAATATAGTAATTACATAAAATTTAGTCTATACCTTAATTTTAGAGAAAATATGTCATAACATATAGTGTGCCCTTGCCACAACACAGTGTACGAATGTTAAAATAACCCGTATCAAGAAGGCTTGAAACTTGTTCGAAATTAGTTCGCTTCGAATCGTTTATAAAACATGTATAGCTCGTTTACATCAAAACCAATTACCGTACCTTGGTTTAGCTCGTGAATAGTCCTATTTGAATCCCTCTTTTTTGTTTTTCACCAACCCCCATTGGCTCCGTTACATCAAGAAGCAATTCTCAATGTGCACAGGCAAATACTTAATTAAAAAAGACTTGAAAATTAATAAGCATGTTTAGTCCCAATTTCATGCAACATTAACCATTTCATTGGCTATAAGAGGACCATCTAGGGTTTGTTACCTTTTGATAAACCACCGTATAGAGCAATAATAGATCGATAGTCATTAATATTCAATAGGTTTTAGAAATAAAAGGATCACAATTTGCTATATTCTCAAAGTTCCGGGTTAACAATCTTTAGCATGAAACTCTTTTTATGCTACGACCATTTAGATGTTTTTCTATGTTGATTTGAAGTTAACTATAAATAAGTAGTTATTAATATGTTTATGATACGATTACATCAACATTTTAATCCGTCCTTTTCATAATGCTAATGAGATTCAATTAAGTAAAACTTTATTTGACCGAAACAAACCAAATATAAAGTTATTATCAATGTTTAAAAATTGTTATTTTTTCTGTTTTATATAGAGAAAGAACATTTGCGTTTGTTATTAAGCATTTAAGCTCACATAGTATGGAAATGAAAGAAATAATAAAGTAACAAATAGAATACAAAAAATATGTTTGACGAAAAAAAGCATTTGTCGTTGTCATGGAACAGAAACAAAGAAAGAAAGAAAGAGAAAAAGAAAAGGTTTCAATGTGAATTCATAACTAATATGAGCCGTCTTTCAGGGTTATTAAATTTTCATAATTGTCTTCATATAAAACAATAGATTTATTTGTAATTAAAATACATTGGACGTCTATATATTGTTTTTATATTCAAGAGGGTAGTTTGTTTTTAGAGATTAAGGGTTTAAGTTTTATTTATAATAAGTATATGTAAATTAGTTATAGTATAAAATTAATAGTAAGTTAGATTAGTGTGTAAGTAACCATCATTGATGCTTTACAAGGCAACATTTGTGACGGTGTTGGGGTCAGACGAGGAAACGTGACGAGACGTGTTTATGATTGGTTTTAATGATATTTCATCCTTAGAAAATCATTTTGAATTTAGAGTGTTTAGATTTCCTTTTAACTTCAGTGAATGATATTATTCCCAAAGCTAATCTCTCCATTTTAATAGTTATGATTGAAACGATATAAAACCGTAATTAACACAAAGCAAAAAATCTTTAATTAAAAAATCAATGTTTAAAACTACTTCATTTAGTTTTAAAACAAAATTTTTTTTTATGTAGTTCTTTATCGTTTAAAATAATCTAACATGAGAATTTTATTAGCTTTAATTTGAATATAATATAATTATATTAAAAAAAGTCGTTTCAAAAAAATATCAATGCATTTCTTATTATAAAAATACATCTAAACTAGTTACAACGGTGCATCTGATTTTCACCAGGACGTTCTTGTTGTCTGGATTAAAGACCTGAAAGCTATGCATTCAAACCTCCAACGATGCGTTTGAAACCATATTTAATTTATCGGTCATTTGTTTTTGGCTTAACTACACGTGACACATGATGAACACTTCAGTGTAGATAACTTCTGTATATTAATAATCAAGTGGCCGTATGTGGGTGTATGAATATAATCTGAAGCTACAGGAGTAGATGACCAGTTTGAGGGTGAAGTTGAGTAGGACGAAAATGGTCGGCCAACGTTTTATAGTTGTTTATATGAAAATAAAATATTTGATAAGATTTAAAAATGTCTTTTCCAATTAAATAGATAATATTTACATTGCCTCCAAACAAACACAAAGAACCGAAATCATACATATCATTTTAAATGAATCTATAAGCAAAATCCTGTTACAGGATTCAGTTTAGAAATAATAATCTTGAATTACCAAAAAAAAGATAATTACTTTGTTCATTATCTTATTCTAAAGATATCAGAATAACAGCTAGGCTTTCTTTAATTTTCCAACTATATTGTTTACTTTGTGTTCCACAGTAATAACTAAAATAAGTATAAATTGATATAAAATGATATATATGATTATCATAGAGGTATAGTATAAATATATAACTCCTAATATTTATTACTTGAATATAAAATAAAAATTAGAAAAAAACCAATAAAATTCAATAACTATTAGTTTCTAATAAAATGATTTTTTAAAGTAAAATCCTGTTACAAGATTCAGTTTAGAAATAATACTCTTGAGTTACAAAAAAGATGACTATTTTGTTCATTATCTTATTTTAAAGATATCAGAATAAGTGAATAACAACTAAACTTTCTTTAATTTTCCAAGTATATTGTCTACATTGTGTTCCACAGTAGTAACTAAAGTAACCATAAAATGATATAAAATGAGCTATATGATTATTTAACTCGTAATATTTTACTTGAATATGAAATAAAAATTAAGAAAACCAAATAAAATTTCAATAATTATTATTTTTTTAGTTCTCAAATAACACTTTAAAGCAGGCTTTGATCATATGTTGACCACCCCAATTTTACTTTCAACTTTGCCACTAAATGATTGAAAGATTTTGGAGGGTGACTTGAGTCTTCTTTGTCACAAAAGCACTACTTGACTGTGCCCACTTCTACACACAAAAAGGTGCATGCCAACTAGATTTGTAGAAATAATAAAGTTTGATGGGCCTTTAAACAAGTTGAGGCATAGTAAGATCATCAAGTTGTTTTCTATGATGGTGTTTGGTATTTAACGTTACACGCTTGAACCAGATAATATTAAACTCTTGAAGAAAGTAGGTGTTAATCGTGATCTTACTACACGTGGAATTAAATTGTTGCGACTCGGTTGCGAAGAAGAACAAAATAAAGATGATAAACGTATGGTTGGATAATTACTAGTTTCTTCTTAAACCATTTGTTTATCAGGAGATTATATATATCGTCAAAAGACAATAACTTGCAAGGCCTGCTTGAGGGTCTATTCTTTTTTATTCAATCTAGTTTTTTTTAGAACTACCAAAATTTTGTCTCTCGTTTATTCAATTATTTAAATTACGGCCATGACATCTATGTTTCAATACTTAATACGAAGCTTAAGTTGTCATGAAACATTTTTAGCGGGCTTGTTGAGTTTTGAACCTGCGGTGCAGATAATTTTATACCCGCTAGTTCTTTATAAAGGGATTTAGAGACAAAATTGTTGAATCCGGTTTTCATTTGTGCATGGAAAAACTATCATGTGACTGAATAGTACCCAAAGAAAAATCAATATAAAAATCCACTAATGTAATATAATAAATCCAATGCAATCTTGTTGAAAAAATTGCATTATGTCTTAAAAAGATTGTATTATTTTAAAACAACATTTTTATGAAAGCCTAAATAAGATGTGGTTGCATTAGATCTAAAACAATTTTTGTGTTAGAGAATATAATTTTTTTTGTTAGACTTATGTAACTTTTTGTTAAAAATGAAGTTGTTCCTAAAAATTTGAACTCGACTGATTATTTCTAGTAGTGATGTTTTATTACCCCTTCCGTCTATAATTAGTCATAAATTAAAATTCACTGGTTTTAAAAAATTACTATAATTTTTATATTCTTACTATATACTTTTGTCCTTTTGTGTTATTACTAAAGTTACTACTATAGTTTCATATGTTGTATTATCATATATATATATATATATATATATATATATATATATATATATATATATATTACTAATAATTCATTGCCATATTTCCTCATACTTATTTTTCCGTCTAAACTATTTATATTTTTTAGAAGTAAAATAACTAATTTTCAACTTTTTTATTTTCTCTCTTTTATATTATAATATAAATCCTTTTAAATCAATAATCTTAAAAAATTGTTTTATTTTTAAATGAAAACATGTATGTTATATATACTTTTTCCAAAAACTAATTTTTTTAAACTGATTTTTTACTAAAATAACGTAACCTTTTCAATTAATAAATAGTTTTAAACCGATCGTTTGAAAACCAAAAGTTCTATACATAACCGTTATTATAAAATAATAATTTTAAAGTTAATTAAACCCTGGAACAAAGAGGTATTGATAAAATAAATTTTTTTCAAAGCAATAATTTTTTAGGACGAAGTTTTAAATATAATAAAAAATATTTATCAAACTAATAAAAGAATTTATTCATATGTAATTTCAATTATATCTTATAAAAATATTAATTTGTACTTTTTAACTTGTCATTAATAGATACTTAGTATTTTTCTTATTTAACCCGTGTAATACACAAGATTATAGTCTAGTTATATTAATATTAGACTAGATATATGCATAATTTAAAAAAAAGTACAAATACTTGATTAACTTCACATACAAGAATATAATCATATATCATAAATCAACATTAATAAAACACACATATCTAAAACATTTTGGTTTCTGAGAATACATTTTGGTGCTTAATTAGTGTCTCCCACAATCAAAAAGACTAGAGATTCAAATCATGCAAGGTGTATATTAAAATGTATTCACTAAAGGTCGTCTTTAAGATTTTGAGTGTCTAGTGTGGGTATAAAAATATGGGTCTCTCTAAAACATGTAATTACTAAGAGACTGAGTAAAGGAATCGTTTAAAATTGTGTTTTTTTTGAACTTATAGTACTTGCTCTAGAACATGTAATTACAAATAAGTTAATATATTTTATACATGTTTAATCAACATACGCTATCTAATAGGGAAAAAAATTTAAGGCCCCACTAAAACATGGGTCTTTTACCAATCATGCATTCATCCTAAAAAAATATAGGATTTCTTGATATATTTTTTTGCTATATTTTGATAAGACTCTTCCTAACTTGGGTGTGCCCATGGGACAAATAGTGATGTGGTGGAAAGGGCTCCATTAGAGTAGGGGGTTGCACGTAGCCAAGGGTGGGGAAGGATTGGGTTTTTTTGTTCCCACCAATGTTTATTTTTAAAGTGGGATGTATGAGAAAATAATGGATATGATATTATTATATGAAAAAGGTATTTGTTGATCAATAGATAAAAAACTAAACTAAGGTTTCATGTTAACCAAGTTTACTTGTATATATAAAAAACTAATCACTAATGTGTCATGTTAATCAGATTTACATGTGATAAAAATGAATTGTAACTTTACAGATAATTTAATATATATTATTTAACAATTTAAGGTTGTATTGATGGTTGTATTTTATGTATTATAGGTTGTATATTTCTTTTATTTTTTTATATCTTTTATAAAAATTTTACTTTAAACCTTATACTTTTACATATATTACATTTTAAACCCTATAGTTTTCACTTTTAACTTTAATAGCCTATTCTTTTCTTCTTTTACAAAATTTCCGTTTATGTTTCACTCTAAATTTTGAGAGTTAATACGTTCATCTATGGTTCAATGTTGTTACCTTTATTTTTTTCTACTTAATGGTTTTGTTACAACGTCCGGATCCTAGATCGATTTAGCTATTGCTTTGTAACGTTTTTCGTTTCACAAGCGTTGTTTAATGATTTTATGTCTACTTTTTGTTTGATTTTACTTTTTTTCATTTTTATATATTTATTTATACGAGTTTTTTAGATGTTGATAGCCACTGACATTAGTGTTATTTATAATTTTAATATGTCTATATTACCACAACAAAATAATAATAATAATAGTTTCAGCAAATAAAAAGAAAGAGGGTTTAATGGGAGGTCGTGACTGTCGGCATGGGCAGACCTAGAGCCAAGGGAGGGGGGCAGCCGCCCACCCTACAAAATTTTTTCAGTATTATATATACGTGAAAATTCTGAATGCTCGTCATAAAATTTTGTCATCGCCCCCCTTAAAATTCTTGAAACTAAAGAATAAGCAAAATTATCTCAAATATATTGTTTGAAGCAGAACTACATTAGGTCTAGTGATCTTCTGACAGGCCGACGAACCATATTTTCTAACTAACCGGGTCTGTAATTGAATGTATTTTTTAATTTCACTCTCAAATAATCATGTAATTAGTATGAAGAAAAAAAATTATATCAAGATAAATATATTTGATAATAATATATCTAAAACATGTTGAACATATTATCAAATTTATGAGTATAATTGTTTCAAACATCACATATCATCACTTTCATGAGTATAATTGTTTCAATATGATTTTTATTATATTATACATATATGCAAATTCACGAGTTTGGGACCATTTTAACTATATTTTACGTCAATGAACCGACCCAACCCATCTGACAAGAAAAAAATGATTTTTGTTGAACTGACCCGACTCATTTACGGTGGCCTAATTACACTTAAAATTTTCGCCCCCCATCAAAAAATTCGACCCACTTCTTTCACCATGCAGACTCATTACATCGTATGACTCGCCCCTCAAGTCACAAACCTAACTAATGATTAACATGGCTTAATTAATAATCAGTATAAAAACATTTACAGTATGTGTTTCTAGTATGTTTTTTTTATATTATAAATAATAATCGTAAAGTGTACAAAAGTAAAACATATAAAATATTATCTTTACCTGTATATTTTAAGTGATATTATTTGTTGTTATAGTTTTTTAATATTTTTTGAAAGTTCTTGTGAGTATATATGAGGCAGAAAATATAATGATATAAGTTATATTTAATTATAAAAAATAATTTTATAATAATTATAAAAATAAGTATAAAATATCTGATGTAATAAATAACTCTAAAAGCATTTCCAGCCATCCCCGTCCCTATCTTTATCGCCAACCACATCTCTATATTTCTAATTAATAACATAAAAATCTACCCTTAACATTCGTTATTTTTATCTCATTATATGTTATTCAAGGAAACATATTCATCCCTCGTATTTGGAGGATGTTAGTGAAACGGATGTTATTCATCACATCTCTATATTTCTAATAATTATTCATCACTTATATTTATTATTTAATTCATTTTGTGAGTGGATGTTAGTGAAACGGAGAAAAAAATAATTAAAAAAGACATAAATAATTATTGTTTAATTGATATCAATGACTATGTATATTAGCATAGGTTGCATAATTTTGAATAAGATTTATATTGAAATATATAATAATAAAAGTTTATAAAATATTATATTTAAAAACTTTAAGAAAAAAAATTATGAGTGTGTCATCTTAAAATCTGGTTGGTAAAAAAGTAAAGGAAACAAATGAAAAGTGTCAAGTTTAATGATAGTTGAGAGGAGGATTCTAACTTTAATTTTACATTTGATAGCAAGACGCATGCTTATAACACGTGTATAATGTGCTCAAAGCAATGAAAAATGTTGATTTAACATAGTGAATATTGCTTGTCACTAACCACTAGGGCTGTTCAAACCGCTCGTCGCTTGACGTTCGTTCGGAATTTGCTCGAAAAATGCTCGGTCGAATTTTTGTTCGATTCTAAACGAGCCGATCAGCTCGGATCGGTTTGTAAACGAGCCAAGAACGAGCAAAGGTCCGCTTGGTTCGGATCGGCTTGAATTAATATGCATATATAGTTTATATGTAACAATCTAGTAAATTTGACCCATTATATACAAATATACAATTATATTTATGCATACTTGATCAATCAACCTAATAAAGAGTTCTACATTAAACATAGAAGTGAAATTGTAATCCATTAAGAGATATTTTTTCGATCATTTCCCGCTTTCATCGTTATCGTTCTCTGCAATATGTTCTCCGTCTTATCAGCTACAGACTTAGTTTCATCGTCAACCACAACGTATTGTTATCCATGAAAATATTATGTAATGAAACCTTATTCGTTGCGGTATAAATCATATGACACACTAGATAGTTGGGTTGTATAAATTGTTCGCCGCTCATTTGCGCTCGCTCGAAAATTTAGTGCTCGAAAAATGCTCGTTCGATTTTCCGCTCGGTTCGGTTTGAAAACGAGTCAAGCACGAGCAAAGTTCTGCTGGCTCGGCTCGTGAACATCCCTACTCAACACCATTAATAGAATTAATAATATATAATTTTACAATTAGGTATGAAAGTGTATTACTCTGTCTCATACCCTGTCTTTAGGATCATATTCAAGAATCGTCAAAAAATTATGAGTCATAATCGAGTACGAAAAATAAGCATTTATACATAAAATTGTAAAAGTTTAGACCATCGTTAAGTAGAAGTAAAAAAACAAGACTCTAGTTTGATAAATCAATTGTCTTGACATCAATGTGTTTCAATCCTTCCTCAAAATTGCAAGTTATTTTATTAAGTTTTAAAAAATCATTGGTAAATGATAGTATGATAAGATAATTAAAATGCTAATGGATTCCATTGTTCAATAGGCCTAAAAAGATAAATTGCTAATAAGTTTGTTACTAGTCTAACTAGTTTAAGTGTTTAACAAAATATATCATTTTCTTAAAAGAATCTATATGTAAAATATATAATATTGAATTATTATTTTTTGAATTTATTAAGTTTTAAAAAAATCATTGGTTAGTGGTTGTATGATAAAATAATTAAAATGCTAATGGATTCTATTGTTTAATAGGCCTAAAAAATAAATTGTTAGTGAGTTTGTTATTGGCCTAATAAGTTTAAGTGTTCAAGAAAATATATAATTTATAAAAAAAAAAGCTATTTGTAAAAATATAATATTGAATTATTATATTCTTATTTTTTATGAAATTAATTAAAATTGATAAATCTAATGCTTTAACAAATAAAAAGTGGTTCACATGATATTGTGTTATATATTAGTGTAGATATAGATAATATTTAGTAAGATATTTAGCGTATAATGCTATTTAGCAATATTATTAAAGGTATGTATGATAAAATATATAATGAGTATCATTAGTTTATATCTTTATATTATTAAGTTAAAAACACTTTACAAAAAGTTTAAAGTCTAGTTTTATAAAATACCCAAAACACAATGGTTTAAATGGTAAATATACAAATTAAATTAAATAAAACACAAAAACCCTAGCCTCCCTCCCCCATTCGGTCGCGATCCCTATCCCTACACCCTCACAACTTTGAATTCGACTAGAACAAACAAGAAGTCACGAAATTGGACCGATTTCAAGCAATAGAACCGTTGGAATCCTTAATTGCAAGTTAACACACTTTTTAAGGTTAGATTTTACAAGTTTTTATGGAGTTCTTGTTAGGGCCGAACCCTAATCCGTTTATGGGTGCTCATGGGGTCGAAATTGATGTTGTTTGATGATGTTAATATGTTAGTTGGATTGAATACATGTTGTATAACGTTGATTATGCATGAATTGTATGTTTTTAATGGATTGATCATGAACTTTGATTTTAGGCAAACCCTAATTCGAAATTAGTGTGATTATGTGAGGTTGATGATTGTATGATGAATGCATGATGATTAGTAGGTTGTATGAATGTTAGAATACACTGATCTTGCAAGAAATTGATGAATTGAAGTGGTGTGCATAGGTTACTAATAATAGTAACTTTATTTCCATGACATGATGATCTAATGATAGATTGATGTGTTGATGTGTTCATGATGATAATTAGATGCTAGATTGTTGATATGAATGCTAGAAATCTTAGAATGAATGTTGTTGTTCATTCTTGCCAAAAGTGGAAACTTTTGTTCATGATGATTGTTAGATTATGATAATTAGGCATTGTTGATCATGTCTAGATGTTGTTATGAGCTTGAGTTGGTGTAATTGTAATGAATTCATGAATACACTGAGTGTTTGATGGATGTTGGAATGTACTTTCCCAAAAAGGAAACTTTATTTGCACAAAGTTTAAAGGATGATAGTTTGAACATGTTTGGGATGTTAGGAGCATGTTAGTAAGTTCATGGATGAATTCTAATGTGATAGAACATGTTAAATTAGTTGTATGGGATACTTGAATAATCATGGGTGATGTTTGGACTTTGATGAGCATATATGATGTTGATGTTGGTTAGTAGCTAAGACATCATGTTTGGGACTGGAAACTGATTGTTATGGTGTATGTTGAATGCAATGAACATGGTTAATGAATGTGAATGTGATCATCATACACGTGTGCGAATCTGAGGGCCCTACTTAGTAGGATTGGCAGGGTTTAGGATGTGAAGTCGTGAGTGGCTTCACATGGCATGTGGTGCGTGATTTGATCTTTGCGTGGCATGTTAGTTGTGTTATAACTAGTGGACATGTTAATGTTCTAGATTCGCATGACTTGTATGATACTTGGTTGTATGGTGATCTAAGTGATACACCTGGATAATATAGCATACATATGATCCATTTGAATGTTAACCATGTATGATATATGTGTATGATTGCTTGAATGGTTTACAACACATAAAGTCACCAACGGGTCAAACGGGTCAACTGGGTCAAACGTGTCTGTTTTTCTAAAACCTTGAGTCCTTGGTTGTAGTGTACTTAGGGTTTCACATGTTCTTTGTTTACACGTACTCATGTACTTATATGATCTAGGTAACCTCTGAAGGTTGTCTGTCCATTCTGTCTGTCAAGTAAAACTTTAAGTGTCTATCACGCATATCAGGTGAGTTCATGCCCCACTCTTTATTTAATCTCTTTTGAGGGAGATAGCATACTGGTAAATCATAAACGCTTTATATATTCAAGTTGTGTATAATATTAATATAGTGTTGATATCATGGAAAAGTCCTCACACTTTCGAATTGTTAATATTGAATAGCGGGAAATTTGGGTAGTACTACTAGGTCTGACGAGCCCCACCTGTGTGACTCGAGGTCAACCGGGTGCAATTTGTCCTATTGAACATTGTCACGACCTGTTAAGTCGTGACAGGAGGCAACACGTAACATAGTCAGCTTCAATTGCGAAATCATATGAGTTAATATTTATTGTTAATGGACTGGCTATCTATTACAATGCACTACTTTTATATCTCTACTATTAACTGTTTATGTTTGAATATCACTCTTGAACTCACCAACCATTGTGTTGACATTTTAGTATGCTATTCTCAGGTTATTAGCTTGCTTGCCATTAGGAGCACTACATGATTTCACTTGCATTCTAGGACTCGGTCTTCAAGACATCTTTATTGTTTTAATGGTTAATGTTTACTCTTTTGGGTTGGCGCATGTTTTGCCATAGTATACATTTTTTTTATTTCTTTGGGTTGTTTTACAAAACGCTTCCGTACAGTTTAAAGTTTATACTTTGGTTTATTTTATTTTATTATGGCATATTGTAAGGCCCCGTTCCCGGGACGCCTACAGCTGGGTTCTCATCGCACACAAACGTATAATTACATTTGTATTTCTTAAATCGCATCGGAAAACTAAAACAAAATTTCATTTCCATGTAAATGCTTTTGCAAACTAATACAACATTCATTACAAAAATAGTTTGTTCGCATTACAGTGCAAAAACATTAATCAAAGAATGTCATCCCAAAAGAGCTGAGTAGTTGCCCGTGCCATCCTCAGCAATCATTACCTGCCAACTGGAAACACATCAAAGTCAGCGTTGCTGAGTGAGTTCTAGTTTTATAAATAAAACATACTTTACTTTCATATAAAACCGTTCGTTACTTTTACATGATCACACATCGTACATACACATAGATAATATCATTATTATCTTCTTCGTTCGTTCATTCGTTCTTTCATTACTTACTTGCGCATCGGACATCATCCATACCAATACCATGTGCTACACCCCGGTTAGTCGTAGCTACCGGGCCGAAGTCAACAAATGAACAGCTAAACGTATGCCACGGTACTAGGAGTAACCATCAGTCTTAGCTACTGGGCCGAAGTCAACGAATGAATAGCTAAACGTATGCCACAGTACTAGGGGTGAGCGGTAGAGGTTCTACATTCAGGGTCAATCACCAAGAAGGACCCGGTATCCGATGTGTGCAAGACGTTTCATTCGTTCATTAATACATGCATTCATTCATCATGTTCCTCTTTCTTTATCTTTCACTTTACGTTACATAATACTTCGTTCATTCATCATAACAGTAAAGCCATAGGAAAGATATTAAACATCATACTAAGGAACATTAACATGCATCAACATCACATCATACAGGACGGCATCATACATACACAACATGCAACATCATCACCCTCATCATGCCCAACATGCTTTCTAAGACCTCGATCGTCATCTTAAAAACTCTTATGGGAACCTTTACATCAAAACTTACATCTGCACTTCCCCCGAAAGTCAGAAGTCAATCTACACCTTCCTCGGTTTCAATAGCCCTATTCGGGCGTATGGACACCCTTCAGTCGCATTGCCTCCATGCGACTGAACATCATGCGAATGAACTAATGCAGATGAACACCTATGCGAATGAACATCCATTCGTGCGAATGGACAATGCGGATGAACACCTATGCGACTGGACCTTCAGTCGTGCGAATGGACCCCAATCGCACCCTAATCAGCCGTATGGCCTCCATTCGGCCTCCAGTCGGTCGCCTAGCCCTAACTGATGCAGAATGCAGTTCAACCCGATTGCAGCCGAGGGTTTTCGGCCTCCAAACTCATCTAAACCCATTTTAAGCCTAAATCGACCATCCTAAACCTTAGGGATGCATACCATAACATTATTCAAGCACAACCAAGCAAGAAATCAAGCCCCAAACGGGTCCTACACATACATACACGCATACATAGGGTTTTCACCCAAAAACGCGCGAAAAAGGGTTTTCAGATGTGTTCCAGCCCCAAAATCATTCAAAAACATAAAAGAGGGGTCCTAGAACTCACCTAAACAAGCACAACGACAAGAGTTTCGATTCGGCTTGCTTCACGACAATTTTGGCGACCCGAACCAACACTTTTTCCTCTTTTTCTCCTCTTTCTCTCTATTCTTCTCTTTGTAGCTGAAATGTGAGTGTGGGGAGAGTGGGCTGCCCTCTCCCTACATATATCACCACATTTTCCCAACTTTTCTTCGTTGGCGAGTTGGTCCCTCGACTTTGGAATTTATTTTCTTTTCTTTCGCCACCGGCTTCAAAATAATAAATATTCGGGTGTTACAAGTCCACCCCCTTAAATAGTTTCGTCCATGAAACCTGTTATTCGTCGAACAAACGTGGATAATGCTATCTCATTTCTTCCTCAGTCTCCCACGTTGACTCGGATCCCTTCCTGTGCTTCCACTGTACACGCACAAGAGGAACCACTTTATTCCTTAGCCTCTTTTCTTTACGATCGATGATTGCCACCGGTTGCTCCACATAATTGAGCCTTTCATCTATTTCAATGTCCTCCAGTGGAACAATCATGTCTTCATCAGCTATACACTTTCTCAGATGAGATACATGGAATGTCGGGTGAATCCCACTCAACTCATCTGGCAACTCCAATCTATAGGCCACCTCCCCTACTCGAGCAATGATTCGGAAAGGGCCTATATATCTTGGCTCAACTTGCCCCGCTTTCTGAATCTGATAATACCCTTCCAAGGCGAGACCTTCAACATAACCCGTCACCCCCTGGAACTCAATTGGCCTACGTCGCTTATCGGCATACGACTTCTGTCTATCTTTGGCTGCCTTCATGAAGGCTTTAATCTTTTCAAGCTTCTCTGTCGTAGCTCGATTACCTCGACGCTCCCCAATTCCTTCTGACCAATATCACCCCAACAACGGGTGTTCTGCATCTCCTACCGTATAGCATCTCATATGGTGGCATACCAATACTGGCATGATAGCTGTTGTTGTATGAGAATTCGGCTAACGGTAAGTGGTCATCCCAACTTCCACCAAAATCGATCACACACGCCCGGAGCATGTCTTCCAGTGTCTGAATGGTCCTTTCTGACTGACCATCAGTCTGGGGATGATAAGCCGTGCTAATATGTAACCTCGTCCCCATAGCGTCGTGGAATTTCTTCCAAAATTTAGATGTAAACCGAGTCACGATCAGACACAATAGACACCGGCACACCATGACGAGTTACAATTTCCTTGATGAACAGATCAGCCAACCTCTCCGATGAATGTCTCGCGGATCGGTAGAAAATGAGCGCTCTTCGTCAGACGATCAACTATCACCCATATGGCATCATACCCTTTCGGGGTACGCGGCAGCTTCGTAATGAAGTCCATGGTGATGTGCTCCCATTTCCATTCCGGTATATCCAAAGGTTGTATCTTCCCATACGGCTTTTGATGTTCCGCCTTCACCTGTAAGCAAGTAAGGCACTTACTCACATACTCCACCACATCACGCTTCATACCCGGCCACCATAATCTTTCTTCATGTCATGGTACATTTTCGTGGCACCAGGATGAATGGAGTATCGAGTCTTGTGGGCTTCATCCATTATCTTCACCCGTAGATCCCCAAAACGAGGAATCCACACACGACCGAATCGAGTTCTAACACCGAGTGTGTTTTCACCCAATTCCCCAACCAGACCTCTCATTCTTTCCGAGTTAGATGATCTTCCTTCAATGCCTCATCTTGAAACTCCTTAAATTGCTTCATCACATCAGAGATCATTAGTTGATAAGCTTTCACCCGAATCGCTCCGGCCTTTCCTTTCGGCTAAGGGCATCCGCCACCACATTAGCTTTGCCTGGATGGTAATGGATCTCGCAATCATAATCCTTTATAAGTTCCAACCATCGCCTCTGCCTCATGTTCAGGTCTTTTTGCTCGAAGAAGTACTTCAGACTCTTGTGGTCAGTGAATATGTGCACTTCGTCCCATAAAGGTAGTGCCTCCAAATCTTTAACGCAAAGACCATGGCTGCTAGCTCCAAGTCATGAGTAGGATAATTGACCTCATGAACCTTTAACTGTCGAGATGCATAGGCTATAACCTTCCCTCTCTGCATTAACACACACCCCAACCCCGAGTAGGAAGCATCAGAATAAACCACTAGATCTTCACTTCCATCGGGTAATGACAGAACAGGAGCTTGAGTCAGTCTTGCCTTCAGCTCTTCGAACGCCTTATCTTGAGCTTGACCCCATACAAACTTCACATCCTTTCGGGTCAACTTAGTTAGTGGAGAAGCAATCTTAGAGAAGTCTTGGATGAATCTTCTATAGTAGCCCGCCAAGCCCAAGAAACTACAGATCTCGGATGGCGTCTTTGGTGACTTCATTGCATAACCGCCTCCACCTTTGCCGGGTCAACCATAATCCCGTCAGGATTCACCACATGACCAAAACTGAACTTCGCGCAAACAAAACGCGCACTTGGAGAATTTAGCATACAATTTCTCCCTTCTCAACGTCTCCAGACCTTTCGAATGTGACCGGCATGCTCAATCTTGCTCTTCGAATAAATCAGGATATCATCAATAAACACAATCACTGATTTATCCAACATAGGCCGACACACACGGTTCATCAGATCCATAAAAGCAGCTGGCGCGTTGGTCAAACCAAAGGACATGACAAGAAACTCATAATGACCATAGCGCGTGCGGAAAGCTGTTTTAGGGATATCTTGTTCCTTCACCTTCAACTGATGATAGCCAGACCGAAGATCTATTCTTGAAAACCAATTGGCACCCTGAAGCTGATCGAACAAATCATCTATCCTCGGTAAGGGGTAGCGGTTCTTCACGTCAACTTGTTCAGCTCGCGGTAGTCAATGCACATCCTCATACTACCATCCTTCTTCTTTACAAACAGGACCGGAGCACCCCAAGGAGAGATACTCGGTCTAATGAACCCCTTATCAAGCAGCTCTCGCAACTCCTCCATCAACTCTTTCATCTCGGTTGGAGCCAACCGATATGGTGTCTTGGCAACAAGTTGGGCACCCGGTATCCGATCAATCTGAAATTCAATCTCTCTGTCAGGTGGCACTCCTGATAAGTCTTCTGGGAACACGTCTGGAAAGTCACACACAACCGTACATCGGCTAGTTGTGGTGTTGGTGTATCCACATCTTTTACATAGGCCAAGTAAGCACTACATCCACGCCTCATACACTTTCCCGCCACCGCCATTGAGATCACCTTCGGGATTGTAGTAACCCGTTCACCATAAACCGTTACCAAACTTCCGTCAGGCGCTGTCAACGGATCATCTTCTTGCGACACACAATGTTCGCCTCAAATTCTACCAACCAATCCATCCCAAGAACCAAATCGAAACCACCCAAGGTCATCACAAACGGTCTAACAGGAAACTTATGACCCTCAAGTTCCACATCACAATTCTCTATCATCTCAGAAATCCTGGTAGACTTACCTATGGCAGTTTCTACATCAAAGGGCGCGTCAACACATCTACTACTAACAGGCAGCTTAGCACAGAAAGCAGCAGAAATAAAACTCTTACTAGCACCCGAATCAAATAACACAGAAGCTAAAGTCTGGTTCACTAGAAACGTACCGGACACAACGTCAGGGTCCGTCCTAGCCTCCTCCTGTGTCATGGTGAACGCTCTGGCGCTCGCCCTCGGCCCATCACTTCCCGTCTTCTTCACCCCTGAACCCTCAGTCCTCGACTTCTTACAATCTCTGCTCATATGACCCATTTCCCCACAGTTAAAACATTTGCCCGACATGAAATCCTTCGCCATATGCCCTGTCTTCCCACACTTGAAGCACAAGTTTGACCCAAACCTACATTCCCCGCTATGCTCCCTTCCACACTTGCCACACCTTTTCGACCCCGCACTTGATGTGACCACACGGCGTTCATCCACCCGTGCCTTTTTGTTACCCATTGGGGCATCACCCCGACCAAACCGTTTCCCGTTCCAGTTCCGATCACCACCACCCTTCTTAATTGCTTCAGTCACCACCACCTCCCGCTCATCATACAGCCTCCCTGCCAAATCAACCGCCGACCTAAACGTGCTTGGCGGGCGGCGATCATATGCTGCGAACATCCACCGGTAAACCCTGAATATACCTCTTGATTTTCCGAGACAGAGGCGTCACCTGATCAGGCACAAGCCGTGCCATTTCATTAAACTTGGTGGTATACTGCTGGTGTGTCATGGTTCCAGCCTCCAACTGTAAAAACTCCCTTTCCAACTATCCATTTCTCTGTGAGGACAGAACTCCTCAATTACCATCTTCTTCACTCGGGCCATTTCATTCTCCCGATCGTCCGATTACCCTCTGCTTGGACAATGTTATCCCACCACACAGAGCTGAATCCACAAAAGAGTGGGTAGCAAACTTCACCTTTTGGTCCTCTCGGCACTCGCTGATATCGAGAACAACTTCCATTTCCCTCACCCACGTGAGCGGCTGCAGCGGTGCCATTTCCATCAAAAGTAGGGGGCTTGCATCTCATAATGCCCCGTAGTTACATCCTCGCACTGCCTCTGGCACAGGCTCTTCTTCTTCCTCTTCATCATCAGACAGAACCGTTTCCGGCTCTGGCTGTTCCCGTGCTCCAGAGGATCTGTTTCTTTCTTTCTTTCCCCTTCTCGTACAGCCTTAATAACTTCAGTCACCACAGACGGTAAGATTGTCTACATGACCTGATGGACTTCTTCTACAACAGCCTCTTTTACTGAGGCTCTCAGATTGGCGCTTTCGTCGCCACCCTCCGATGAGGGGTCTCTGGTTCTTCATGAACCACCCTCTCAACTCTGGGTCTCCCTCTCTTAGGTCGCGGTTCAGCACCGTGACCTCCACCCCTAGAAGCTTTCGAAGATCTACCTCCGGCCATCACACGCACACTGAAAGATTCAAACACCAACACGGTCATTCAAGGAAACACTCAGTTTATGTCAAGTATAGTAAGTCCCTAATTACAGTGGCCAGTTGTGATTAGCCACTTACTTTACTCTTCATACCCCAAGTATTACCTGTCCTGACTACATCAGTATTTAAATCTGCATACAACACATAACACATACCATGCGCACATAAAACCGGTTAACTTTACGAAAATACCTGATGGCACGCAGCTACTCAGATTGGCATCCCATTCCCTTTCCGTCCCATTCTCAGTTTAAGATTAGGTTTATTTTGAAAATTTACCCATTTCACTTAAACTTTGGCTCTGATACCAACTTGTAAGGCCCCGTTCCCGGGACGCCTACAGCTGGGTTCTCATCGCACACAAAACGTATAATTACATTTGTATTTCTTAAATCGCAGCGGAAAACTAAAACAAACTTTCATTTCCATGTAAATGCTTTTGCAAACTAATACAACATTCATTACAAAAGTAGTTTGTTCGCATTACAATGCAAAAACATTAATCAAAGAATGCCATCCCAAAAGAGCTGAGTAGTCGCCCGTGCCATCCTCAGCAATCATTACCTGCCAACTGGAAACACATCAAAGTCAGTGTTGCTGAGTGAGTTCTAGTTTTATAAATAAAACATAGTTTACTTTCATATAAAACGTTCGTTACTTTTACATGACCACATATCGTACATACACATAGATAATATCATTATTATCTTCTTCGTTCGTTCATTTGTTCTTTCATTACCTTACTTGCGCATCGGACATCATCCATACCAATACCATGTGCTTCACCCCGGTTAGTCGTAGCTACCGGGCCGAAGTCAACAAATGAACAGCTAAACGTATGCCACGGATGTAGGAGTAACCATCAGTCTTAGCTACTGGGCCGAAGTCAACGAATGAACAGCTAAACGTATGCCACAGTACTAGGGGTGAGCGGTAGAGGTTCTACATTCAGGGTCAATCACAAGAAGGACCCGGTATCCGATGTGTGCAAGACGTTTCATTCGTTCATTAATACATGCATTCATTCATCATGTTCCTCTTTCTTTATTTTTCACTTTACGTTACATAATACTTCGTTCATTCATCATAACAGGTAAAGCCATAGGAAAGATATTAAACATCATACTAAGGAACATTAACATGCATCAACATCACATCATACAGGACGACATCTTACATACACAACATGCAACATCATCACCCTCATCATGCCCAACATGCTTTCTAAGACCTCGATCGTCATCTTAAAAACTCTTATGGGAACCTTTACATCAAAACTTACATCTGCACTTTCCCCCGAAAGTCAGAAGTCAATCTACACCTTCCTCGGTTTCAACAGCCTTATTCGGGCGTATGGACACCCTTCAGTCGCATTGCCTCCATGCGACTGAACATCATGCGAATGAACTAATGCAGATGAACACCTATGCGAATGAACATCCATTCGTGCGAATGGACAATGCGGATGAACACCTATGCGACTGGACCTTCAGTCGTGCGAATGGACCTTCAGTCGTGCGAATGGACCCCAATCGCACCCTAATCGGCCGTATGGCCTCCATTCGGCCTCCAGTCGTTGCCTAGCCCTAACTGATACAGAATGCAGTTCAACCCGATTGCAGCCGAGGGTTTTCGGCCTCCAAACTCATCTAAACCCATTTTAAGCCTAAATTGACCATCCTAAACCTTAGCGATGCATACCATAACATTATTCAAGCACAACCAAGCAAGAAATCAAGCCCCAAACGGGTCCTACACATACATACACGCATACATACGGGTTTTCACCCAAAAACACGAAAAAGGGTTTCAGATGTGTTCCAGCCCCAAAATCATTCAAAAACATGTAAAAGAGGGGTCCTAGAACTCACCTAAACGAGCACAACGACAAGAGCTTCGATTCGGCTTGCTTCACGACAATTTTGGCGACCCGAACCAACACTTTTTCCTTTTTTTCCTCTCTTTCTCTCTATTCTTCTCTTTGTAGCTGAAATGTGAGTGTGGGGAGAGTGGGCTGCCCTCTCCCTACATATATCACCACATTTCCCAACTTTTCTTCGTTGGCGAGTTTGGTCCCTCGACTTTG
The DNA here is from genome assembly GCA_025506515.1 of Flaveria trinervia. Lineage (NCBI taxonomy): Eukaryota > Viridiplantae > Streptophyta > Magnoliopsida > Asterales > Asteraceae > Flaveria > Flaveria trinervia. The sequence goes on along the minus strand of CM046443.1, from coordinate 97,009,410 downwards.
GAATTTATTTTCTTTTCTTTCGCCACCGGCTTCAAAATAATAAATATTCGGGTGTTACAAGTCCACCCCCTTAATAGGTTTCGTCCCCGAAACCTGTTATTCGTCAAACAAACGTGGATAATGCTGTCTCATTTCTTCCTCAGTCTCCCACGTTGACTCGGATCCCTTCCTGTGCTTCCACTGTACACGCACAAGAGGAACCACTTATTCCTTAGCCTCTTTTCTTTACGATCGATGATTGCCACCGGTTGCTCCACATAATTGAGCCCTTCATCTATTTCAATGTCCTCCAGTGGAACAATCATGTCTTCATCAGCTATACACTTTCTCAGATGAGATACATGGAATGTCGGGTGAATCCCACTCAACTCATCTGGCAACTCAATCTATAGGCCACCTCCCCTACTCGAGCAATGATTCGGAAAGGGCCTATATATCTTGGGCTCAACTTGCCCCGCTTTCTGAATCTGATAATACCCTTCCAAGGCGAGACCTTCAACATAACCCGGTCACCCACCTGGAACTCAATTGGCCTACGTCGCTTATCGGCATACGACTTCTGTCTATCTTTGGCTTCCTTCATGAAGGCTTTAATCTTTTCAAGCTTCTCTGTCGTAGCCTCGATTACCTCGACGCTCCCCAATTCCTTCTGACCAATATCACCCCAACAAACGGGTGTTCTGCATCTCCTACCGTATAGCATCTCATATGGTGGCATACCAATACTGGCATGATAGCTGTTGTTGTATGAGAATTCGGCTAACGGTAAGTGGTCATCCCAACTTCCACCAAAATCGATCACACACGCCCGGAGCATGTCTTCCAGTGTCTGAATGGTCCTTTCTGACTGACCATCAGTCTTGGGATGATAAGCCGTGCTAATATGTAACCTCGTCCCTATAGCGTCATGGAATTTCTTCCAAAATTTAGATGTAACCGAGTCACGATCAGACACAATAGACACCGGCACACCATGACGAGTTACAATTTCCTTGATGAACAGATCAGCCAACCTCTCCGATGAATACGTCTCGCGGATCGGTAGAAAATGAGCGCTCTTCGTCAGACGATCAACTATCACCCATATGGCATCATACCCTTTCGGGGTACGCGGCAGCTTCGTAATGAAGTCCATGGTGATGTGCTCCCATTTCCATTCCGGTATATCCAAAGGTTGTATCTTCCCATACGGCTTTTGATGCTCCGCCTTCACCTGTAAGCAAGTAAGGCACTTACTCACATACTCCACCACATCACGCTTCATACCCGGCCACCAATAATCTTTCTTCATGTCATGGTACATTTTCGTGGCACCAGGATGAATGGAGTATCGAGTCTTGTGGGCTTCATCCATTATCTTCACCCGTAGATCCCCAAAACGAGGAATCCACACACGACCGAATCGAGTTCTAACACCGAGTGTGTTTTCACCCAATTCCCCAACCAGACCTCTCATTCTTTCCGAGTTAAGATGATCTTCCTTCAATGCCTCATCTTGAAACTCCTTAAATTGCTTCATCACATCAGAGGTCATGATTAGTTGATAAGCTTTCACCCGAATCGGCTCGGGCCTTTCCTTTCGGCTAAGGGCATCCGCCACCACATTAGCTTTACCTGGATGGTAATGGATCTCGCAATCATAATCCTTTATAAGTTCCAACCATCGCCTCTGCCTCATGTTCATTGATGAAGCGTGACCCTCCACGAGACTGGAGTTTCTATCCTAGATTCGTTGATCATATTATATATAGGGAGCGCGTGCCTGTCCCGAGGCCCAAGACTAGGAACAACGCCGACGACCAATGCCTTCACTCCCACGGACGGTGCAGTCCAACGAGCAATTGATCGCTGCACTGGTGGCTGCACTTGACACTGAGCAGCAACGAGTCAGGCGGCTCACGGTGATGTCTGTACACTGCAGCATGAGGTGCACAAACTGAGACATCGACTGGATGAACTCGAGGAGCAACATGGGAAGACCCTAAATGGGTGTCACCATATGCAAGATGGTCTCATAGCACTCCGAGGGCGCGTGACTGCTCGTGAATAGCGGGACACCGTAGCCGATAATAGGATTGCTATTTTAGAAGCTCAACTAGCGGCACTTCAGATTGTTATAGCTCCTGCTCCTGCAGCAGACCCTGAGGATGAGGATCCCGAGGAGGGACCCGAGGAGGAGTAACCGGTGGAGATGGAGGATGACTGATGGGTCAGATGTTGTCGATTGACTTTCTTTATATGACTTAGACTACGTAGTGTTTTTCTTTTTAAAACCTATGTGGGAAGGGTTGTTTCCCCACACGAACGACAAACTTAAATTTTGACATTGATAAATACATTGTGACTCATTTACAATTTATTTACTTTGGTTATTATTTTTGTTATGAATGTTGTGGTTGTGATGATTCATTATTTCTTTTATTTACTGTTTACTGTGCTTCAATGAGATAAATGTGTTTGATGTTACTCATTATTGTATTTGTGAATGTAAAGTGAAAAGAATGGACGCCCATGGACGTGGACGTGGACGTTGTCGTGGACGCGAACGTGAACGTGGACGTGGCACTGGAGAACAGGGCGGTGGTGCTATTAACATGACCCCCGCAGAATTAGCTGCTCTAATTAATGAGCATGGTTCGAGAAGACCGAGTCTGTCTTCTCCAAATGCAACTGTCCACCTGCTGATCAAGTTAAGTATGCCACCAGGACTTTAGAGGGTGCTGCTCTGTCTTGATGGAACGCGCAAGTCCAGATGCTAGGACAAGCGATGGCAAATAGAAATCCATGGGATGAGTTCAAAACATGATGACTGAGGAGTACTGTCCTCGTAATGAAGTGTAGAAGTTAGAGATGGAGTTTTGGCAATTAAAGATGCAGGGCTCGGAAATCGAGGCCTACACCACCAGAACCCATGAACTAGTAACTTTGTGCCCGGGAATGGTGAATGAGGTGCATAAGAGGGTGGAGCATTACATACGGCGATTAGTACCCAAAATCCAAAGTATGGTAACTGCTTCCAACCCAACCACAAATCAGCAAGCCATCCAGCTAGCTCATAAGCTAACTGACCAAGCCGTGGAGCAAGGACGTCTACCCAAGCGGGGCGCTGTGGCAAGCATGCCCGACAACAAAAGAAAGTGGGATAATGCCAACAACACCAAAGCATCATCATCTTCTAGCGATCAACCTCAACCTCAACAGCAACAACAGCTAGTTCAGCAGCAACGGAGGTTCGACAATAACCGTAACTTCAACCAAACGGCTGCAAATAATCAAGGAACGAGTGGTTATAGTGGTAGACATCCGAACACTCGATTTAATTACCATCATGTGGGAAGGTGTGATAACTTCAAGTGTCAACGCTGTGGAAAAATTGGACACGCTGCTAAGGATTATCGTGGTGAACTGGTAAGGAGGCCACAACAACCTCAGGAAACTCCCAAAGGTTGTTTGAATGTGGGAAAGAAGGGCATTACAGGCGAAACTGCCCACAACTAAAGAGAAATGGTAATGGCAACAACAACAACAACAACGGTAATAACAACAACGGTGGTAATGGTACTGGTAATGGCGGCAATAAAGATGGAGCCAAGGGGAGAGCCTTCGTCATTGGATCAGGTGAGGCTCTAAATGATCCCACAACTGTTACAGGTAGGTTCTCTGTTAATGGTTGTTTTGCTACGGTACTATTCGATACTGGAGCCGATAGGAGTTTCGTGTCCTTAAAGTTCTGTAGTCTTTTAAGTGATATACCCTCTTCCTTAGAATCTAAATACACTGTGGAATTAGCTGATGGTAAACAGATCCATGTAACGCATATCCTTAAAGACTGTAACATAGAACTTGCTGATCATACTTTCGCTATAGATCTTATGCCTGTTACGCTGGGGAGTTTTGATGTTGTGATAGGCATGGATTGTCTCTCTAGCAAGCAAGCGGAAGTCATATGTCATGAGAAGATCATACGAATTCCTGTTGGTGACAAAATCCTTACCGTCAGAGGTGATAGGAGTGGTGCTGTGATAGGCATCATCTCATACATGAAAGCTCAAAAGTTATTACGAAAGGGTCGTGTGGCTATTCTAGTACTTGTAACCGATAAGCAAGCAGAAGAAAGGAGAATGGAGGATATTCCCATAGTGCGCGACTTTCCAGAGGTGTTTTGTTAGGACCTGGTATTTGAACGAAATACCTAATGATTAACGTGTAAACCAAACCACATAGTGCGGAATCCTATTTGATTGGTGATCCAATCAGTGAGAACGCACGTAGAATCAATAAAGTATTGAATCTAACGTTAAGAATCGATTGGGAATCGATCTACTGCGTTCTATGAACTTGGAGTATCAACTTGGAGGTTTCTGGACGGCCAGGGTACGTCTGGAATCGAAATCGAATTAAAGCTCTCGTTTTTCCACGAATTAGGTTGTATTTATAGGTTAGTATTGTTTATTCGTGCGACTTAACCATTAGTATGGTTCAGTCGTGCGATTGAACCATGCGGTTGATTCATCCGCACGACTGAGTGTTCAGTCGTGCGCCTGATTCAGTCGCATGAAGTTGTTCAGGCGTATAGACTATTTAGGCACATGGACACTCAGTCGCATGGTCATTCGGACGCATGACCACTATTGGGCCGCATGGTCCAGTCGGACGCTTGAGAACTTCACTTCACCAAGTTTGAGTGTATTTAATATTATAACATTATGCATAACACTTCAAACAATCACAAACCTAATTAACCAATTCAACATCGACTCATTAATGAAATATTAAACGTTATAAATGACAGACAATCAATATCATTTCATTAGTCATTTCAACCATTACATCCGAATTAGACAAACAAGATCTATTACATTCATATCATGATCTAGGGACATACATGTACCAACAAACTCCCCCTTGGACCTAGATCTCTCTAATATCTTGTTGTCTTCATTACCTGCGCATACTTCTTGTACTTATCCTCTTTTGTGTCTCCTGGATGAATCTCAAATGCATAACAGAGTCTTATGACATTCTGGAACTGGAGGGCTTGTACTATATCCTGCGTATCATAGAACAGTGGCCACTTGTATAGAGTGTAAACATCATTAGCTGACAAGTTGGTAAGCCACATTGGGTCAAATATCCTGATAGTATCCATTTGGCCCTCTTTGTTTAGACTATGACCGCTTCTCCTGTCCTCCAATCATAGTACCACTACTTAAAGTGTGGAGTGAAATCCTGTGGCATTTCCCTGAGTGGGATTCTTGACATCGTGCACGGAGGACTCCACTTCAACACTATCTTTGGCTTTCCAGTAATGGCATTAACTTCAGACCTTCTTATGTACCTTGTAGGCTGTTGGAGTCTAAAGTTAACCCACCTGGTGTGGTACTCCTTCCTTAGGGCAGCCTCAAACCAGCCTGATATTTTTCTCAGGTCAGCATACAACAGCTTTAGTTTGGCCAGCTGGTTGAGCTCAAAACCTGGTATAGTCTTTAGATCATGTGGAAATCTAAAGTACTCTATGCCCTTCTCCCTCTTAACGACATAAACGTTAAGGTCCTCAAAATATGTCCACGTTATAATCCTGCCTGACACCTTATGATGTTTCTTGACTCTGTAGAGTTTGGTGTAGGCGTCCTGTTTAGGTGCAGCGCGTTGGGCTCTAACTTCTTTAAAACAAGCAGCCCATTCAGCCTTTCGGATATCAACATCATCATTTGAGGCTTGGGCCGATCCCTCTTTCTTCTCTGACTCCTGCTCTATTTTTCTAACACCTCAAATGTATCACTGACAAGGGATTCACCCAGATTGGGGACCACATTTCCCTCATTGTCAGCATACTAAGGGTAGTGCTCTGCAGTGACATCTTCTATCTCTATTTCATCAATGTCATTGAGCTCTTCGTCACTTTTCGAGTCGCACGTTGGAGCATCCTTCACAATCTCATTGGGATTTAGCTTGAAGATCTCAGCTAGTTGCTCATTTGATAGATCGTGAATTATTTCCCCTTCTTCAGGGGTATAACTCACCGACCTTCTGACGATCCCTTACAGATCAAGAATCGTAGTTAGCTGAGTCTTGATCTGCTGAAGGGGAGCAACATCGAATTTGTCCCTTTGAAAGTTTGGATCTGCTTGTTGTAAACATGTAACACGTCAAACATTAGTTAATAATCAAGACAGAAATACATTAATCTTAATATAAACATCAAATGCATAAGTTTAATACATGATTCAAGTACAAAGGCTATCAAATACATAATCATCTAATCATTACTTTTATCTTGAATCGTTGGATCATCACTTGGTGAGGCAGAAGAGGAAGCTCGTTGGTCTTGATTTCTCTTTGATCTTCTTTCTTGACCCTGAGCTGAGGCTGATGCAGCTGCATCTCCTCCTTCATCATCATCATCCTCCTGCCTGGCCTCTGTTCTTTCTTCCTCATCCCCTTCATCATCATCACACTCTTCATCTTCATCCTTATCATCATCTACACCCTCATCACCATCTCCTTCCTTTATCTTCAGAGGCTCATCTTTAGTTCCTTTGAGCTTGAGCATGATAGACTATTTAGCATCCTCCAACTCCTCAATCTTCTTTTCTGATATGACTCTGTGCTCTTGGAGTTGGGGGCAATCTCTTCACTCTGAGCAGCCATTTGTTGTGCCTGTTGCTCAATCAGCTGAGCCTGCTGAGAGATCTGCTAGAACTGTTCAGCTGTGAGATCTGCCAACTGACGAATCTGCACAGTCTTCTCGTCATTAGCTGCTAACAGGTGCATCACCATACGGTTCAGCGCTGATAGCTGTTCCTCTACCCCAATGGGAGGTAGAGATGATCCATATAGGTGGGTGGGATGTGATGATGGCCCGGCTTGGTGGCCAGTGGTAGTAGTGGTGGCAGTGGTGAAGATTGGGTTAGGTCTAGATGATAGTGGTGGTGATGTAGGTGTGAATGATATAGTGGTGGATGGGATATATGTAGTGGTAGGGGGTGTGGGAATGGTAGTGGTTGCTGTGGAGGTGTTCGTGGTGGTGGTTGTGGCTGTAGAGGTGGTTATGGTGGTGGCTATGGTTATAAAGGTGGTTATGGTGGTGGCTGAGGTAGTGGGTGGTATGGTAGATGTAGTGGGTGCTGTGGTGGTGATGAAGGTGAGCCGTCTCTTCTTCTTCTTCATCCCATGGGGCTGAGCCATCCTCTTCTTCCACGACCCAGTCGAGGTGGATGCTCCCCCTAGGATACGGCTGGACGGCTCTGGAGCATAGGTCGGGTCAGCGACAGTCTCTCCAGATCCACGGGGGCGTTCACCAACCGTCCGGAGTCCATGTTCTGTGGGAACGACTTTGCTTCCCACAGTCCTAGTCAGTGGCTCCTCGTCTGACTCTTCTTCCTCCTCACCATGTATAAAGTCCTGGTGAAACCCAGCTGACTCAGCTATGTCTCCCATGGAGGCAGATACTGGAGGTATAACGTCTGTAGCTTCACCCCTCGATGGAATGGGCATGTCATCTCCAGCATCCCCACCGTCATCATCATCAGAGTCATCGGCGGGTAGAGCAATCTGCTCAACATCAGAATCACTGTCGTCGTGGCTCCACTTCCTCCTAGCTGGCACCACATAGTTCTCACGGGCCAGATGCCCAAACAATCTCCTAACAGGGGGTTTTACCTGCTTCCCCCTGTATACCTTCATCCGGCCCAAGGTGGTATCATCCATCACCTCAAGCACTACAGCATCATCCTTCTCCTTTGGCAGGGAGGGGAGCTTCTGGTCTATGATCATCTGCATAAATCGGGGGTACATGCAGAAGCCCTCCTTCCCTTCCCCTCAATGTTCTCCACCAAGTAGGTGAAGGTCATCCTGGAGAAGCTGAACGGATGGTTGAGCATCAACGCAACATAAGCGTTCTGGATCTGGTCAGACAACTCATCAAAGCCTCCCTTCCTGGATGCGATGCATTTCAGCAATACGTGAGCAAGATACTTGAACTGGGGACAGAGGTTGCTCTTGTTGAGCACCCCAGCATTGATGTCCCCAGAGTACTTGGCTCGAAGAAAACATCCTCTGACAGTAAGTGGGTGTAATCTAGTAGGACATTCAGCATCGTCCCCCAACTGTAACACGATCCTAAGATCCTCCTCTGTGATAGCTATAGCCTCTCCAAAGATAGTACCTCTGATACAGTGAGGCTCAGAGGATCGATCAACTACCGCACCTTCCCAGAAGGCCTGCTGAATAGACCGATAAGGTGTACATGGAGCAGATATAGTGTGTGCAATCCTCGATCTCCTGAGGAAGGTGATAATACCCGAGAAGTTTGAAGCATTTCTAGATGTCAGATCCAGATGAGCACAAATATTGTGCTTCGTACTCATAGTCCAACGGCTGGCCATCTGTTACACAAGGAAAGTAAACATTAGTACCCATTGGTTAAGAATGTCATGAAACACTTGGACTTGAACAAACTTCTTTTCTGTCATGCGAATGAGACTGTGCGACTGGGATTCAGTGATGCGAATGACTCCATACGTACTACTGAGTGTGCGACTGGACTCATGTGTATGTAGCCTCATGCGGTTACACCAGTCGTGCAACCGAACTCATACGCATAGTTCAGTCGCGCGGTTAAGCTGTTCGCACTCTTCAGTCGTGCGACTGAAATTCATCAACCTGTCCATTCGCATGTCGTTTTGTCCGCTCAATTCAAGTTCAATTTTTCACCAATTTTGAGTTTTAGACTTCGTGTTTTGGTTCATTAGGCTTGGAATCCATTAGTTTAACATGTAAAACCTTTAATTTCATTTGTTTACGTCGTTTGGTTAGGTTATTTTGCCACATAAGTCGCGGTTTTCTAATGAGTCCAATTGTCTAGATTCAGTGTCAAATTGAAGATTTGGTAGTGTTTCTGCACCACAAATTACCTGTAGAATCAATGCAGAAGGTCAGTATGTGAGAATCGAGGGTATATAGAGATCAAACGAAATTTGGGCAGCGTAACGTTAGTCGTGCGATTTAGGGTAAATTTTAGAGTGATGAGTCTCTGCGACCGACTCTCTCTCTCTCTCTCTTATACTAACCCTAAATTCAATCGTACGATTGGGCTCATACGCACATTTCATTCGAGCGAATGGGCATCAGTCGTGCGATTGGTTTAGTCGCCCCATTCAGTCGTCCGACTGGAGTCCAGTCATGTGACTTACTCATTCGTTCGCACTTAAACATCCGACTTGGTCGTTCGTATGGGCCATTCGGTTGGATGGTCCATACTCATGATCCATTCGTACGAATATCTCCCATTCGTATGATAAGTCCATACTAATGGTCCATTCGTGCGAATGGGTCATACTTATGAAATTTTCTGCATTTCTTACCATTTTACATTTAAACCCTTTTCAAACTATAGTATAAACATTATAAGCATTTGATCATCTCAGACATGATCCTTTTAACTTGAAAAACTTTTGATCACCTCAGACGTGATCCTTTTAAACAATTTAGTCACCTCAGACATGACCCTTTTAATCAGTTTAGTCACCTCAGACGTGACCCTTTTAAACTTTGAAAACACATATGGCCATCTCAAACATGACCCTTTTAGGTGAGTTAATCCCATACTGATTTTCATGATGTAGTCCGACGAACAAACAAACTAAAATGACTAACTAACTAGAACCTTGAACTAAATATAAAAATAGAACTTGTTTTTGACTTTTTGTGAGAGATAAATCCTAAGATAGACATCTTCTGGATTTGGTTCCAGAATAGGCAGCTTCAATTTAGTTTGACCACACCTGGAACAATTCACTTTTGGAATCATACAGGCAAGTCAAATCATTTGGGACTCGTTATCAAAACCTTTAGATGCTCACTTCTTGGTTTTCATCCAGAGTCTTTAGCAAATTTAGAAAATCACACTGGTACTACTAGATTCCCACATTAATTTGAACTTTCAAGAATTGCAGCCACAAAGATTGTCAGTATATTTGTCCTCTTAAATCCATACACAGACTTTAAACACAAACAGGTGATAGGTTTAGGTTTAATTATTTCAACTGACATTTGTGGATCCCACACTTATATGGTAATCAACATTCCTCAGGAGCTTTTGAGCGGTCTACGGGTATTTTTACAAGAAGAGACTATTCTTAGATCTTTCAAAGAGAAGCCAATCCTCAGGTCAGTGCCATCGCACAGCAAAGAGGCGGCAAACAACAATGAAGTCTAGAATATCTAGGTTATGCTTATCCTCAGGTCAGTGCCACCGCACAGCAGAGGCACACAACCTATCTTCTTGTTAGAGCAGCTAAATTTTCTTTTACACAGAATGCACCAACAACATATGTCATTAGCTTGATTGCATTTGTCTTTCATTTTTTTTCGTGCTTTGCTCTAATTTTGGTCATCCGCACATATTTGTGGCGTTTACATGCTCATTACCCCTTATTGGAATATTGTTGATTGTGTTAACCAGTGATAAGATGGCAGCCCGCAGTCAGTTGAACAACTTAGTTTGATCTTGAAATCACCAGTCAGGTCTACTCATTTATTATGTTGAATCTACCGACATATCATTTGTGGTCTAGCAACCTCTAGGTCTACTTTCTTTGTGTTACCTTAGTAGTTACCAGTTTGTCTATCATCTTCCTTTTTATATTGCTTAGACTACACAGACTTATACTTTGAATTTTGCATCTTTTCTAAATTAAATTTTAAAGTCCCTTTTGATTTGTTCCTGTGTACTATCATTTTCCAAAAGGTTTGAATCGGTATCACAGATACGATCTACCTTATATCGGCTATCTACTCCTTCTCCCTCGTGTTTTTTTTATAATGTTACTAGCTGACCTACTCTCCCCCTAAAATTCTAAAATCATACTGGATTTAATTATTTTAGGATTTTAACCGACAGCTAAATAACATGAATTTAATTTAAACAGAATAAAATAAATAAAGAAAAATTGAAAAAGAAAAATATAACTGCAATGCATCGGAATACACATGATCATCATCTGGAATAATATCACTTTTCTTTTTAACATCGTTGACCTCTAACAAATATAGAAAACATGGTTTATCAAATTCTTTTGTATAGAGGTCAGCGCGTTGAAAGTCAGTATTAATTTTTACCACATCAATTAAGTTCTTTTCAAAACAGTCTCTTATGAAATGGTATTAATACCGATGTGTTTGGTCTTTGGATGTTGTACCGGATTTTTAGTTACTGCAATTGCAACAGAGTTGTCAACAAAGATAGGAGTAGAAGAAAACTTTAAACCGTAATCCCGCATTTGTTGTTGAATCCAGATGATTTGTGAACAGCAACTTGCAGCAGCAACGTATTCGGCTTCACAGGTTGACAATGCAACCGAGGTCTGCTTCTTACACTGCCAGGTAACTAATCTCCTCCCAAAGAATTGACACCCTGCTGATGTAGACTTGTAGTTCATCTTGCAGCCCCCGTAATCCGAGTCACTATACGCCGTGAGCTCAAAGTCATCATCATGAGGATACCACAACCCAAGTGTGGGTGTACCTTTCATATAACGAAATATCCTTTTGACCCCGATCAGATGGTTAACCTTAGGCTTAGCCTGATATCTAGAACAGAAACATGTAGCGTACATGATATCAGGTCTTGAGGCAGTGAGATACATGAGGGATCCAATCATTCCTCGGTACATTGTGGCATCTACCAGATATCCATTTTCGTCAGGTGCTATATCATGATTTGTAGCAAGTGGAGTCCCAGCAGCGGACGCATTCTCCATGTCAAACCGACTGAGAATGTCTCCCACATACTTGGTCTGATGTAGAAAGATCCCATTCGGTGTCTGATCCACCTGTAACCCAAGAAAGAATTTCATCTCCTCCATAGCACTCATCTCAAACTCTTTCTCTATAACTGCTTCAAACTATTTGCATAATTCTTCGTTCTTTGAACCGAAGATTATGTCATCGACATAGATTTGTACTAGCAGTAGGTCTCCATCTTTTTCTTTGATGAACAGTGTGCAGTCAATGACTCCCCTGCGAAAGCCGTGTTTCACAAGATGAGTTGAGAGTTTCTCATACCAGGCCCTAGGAGCTTGATGAAGCCCGTATAAGGCCTTGTCGAGTTTGTAAACTCTGTCACGATGATAAGGATCTTCAAATCCCTCGGGTTGACTGACATACACTGTCTTTCGAATTTCCCCATGAAGGAATGCACTCTTCACATCTAATTGATAGACTTTAATCTTCATATACGATGCATAGGCAAGGAAGATACAGATGGCTTCCATCCTTGCCACTGGTGCAAACACTTCATTGTAGTCAATCCCCTCGACTTGGCGAAGTCCCTGAATAACCAGTCGAGCCTTGTTCCTGATAATGACCCCTTGGTCATCCTTCTTGCATTTCAAGACCCATTTGGTGCCAATGACCTTAACACCTTTAGTTTTATCTACCAGAGTCCATACTCCTAACTTCTTGAACTGAAGAAGTTCTTCTTGTATGGCACTCACCCATGCCTCATCGTTTAATGCATCACTGACGTATTTCGGCTCAAACTGTGAGACAAAACACCGATAAGCACCATCATGAATGTATCCCTTTTCCATAACAGAGGCATAATCAGCTGAGTACAGCTGATTTCGGGTTTGTACTCCTGATCGGACATCCCCAATGACATTGTCTAAGGGATGATAAACGTTTAGACGTGATCCAGGAGTAGTAGGAACAGCTACCTCAGAGCCAAGGTTATGAACATTTGGTTCTGCGGGTAGAAGGAGTTTGAGGTTCCGAAGTCGAAGGTGCATCACCGTTAGATGCTTGTGGACTTTCAGGAACTGGAACCTGTTGCTCCTGACTGTTCTGGTCATCTTCTTTATCCTCATCTTCAGAGGAGGAGTCACTATCGTCGACTATTTCCCTGACTGAGTAGATGATTCTCCCTGTGAACTCGATGATGTTGGATAAAGAGTTGGTGTACTCAAGATATCATCCATCATTCGAGTAGCCAACTCATCATCAGAAGGAGAGGTAGGGATGTTGAAGGACTTAAAGAATCCATCATAGTCAAAAACGTAGGCGGGTCCTTTGCCAGTAGGTGGTGTGTTATATCTCTGAACATCAACATTACACCACACTTCTACTAGACCCGTTAAGTTGTTGTAAACTCTCTTGTTCGGTATGTTGTATCCTAGGAAGATTCCTTCATCAGCCTTCTCGCTAAATTTACCTTATTGAGTCTACTTCAGAAGTATACACGGTGAGCCAAATGGTTCGAGATACTCCAGATTCGGTTTACGTCGTTGTAGTAGCTCGTAACATGTCTTTCCGTGGCGCTTGACTATAAGAACTCGATTCAGTGTATAACACGCATTAGCCACTGCCTCATTCCAGAATTGAATAGGCAATTTCGAGTCTCCCAGCATTGTAAGTGCTGTCTCTATCAAGCTTCTGTTCTTTCTCTCAGCAACACCATTCATATGAGGCGTGTATGCAGAAGTGAATTGATGCACAATTCCCTTTTCCTTACAATAAGCCTCCATCCATTGATTCTTGAACTCGGTTCCGTTGTCTGATCGCACCTGTCTTACCTTCAGCTTGTATAGGGATTCCAGTGTAGTTACCAATTCCTTGAAGGATTCAAATGTTTCTGATTTGGATTTCAGAAATATTACCCAAGAGAACCTTGAGTAGTCATCAGTAACTACATAGCAATACAAGTCGCCTGCGATGCTTCTTGTACTGACTGGACCAAACAGATCCATGTGAAGAAGCTCAAGAGGAAGTTCTATAGAATGAACTTGTTTTTCCTTATGAGATTTCTTCGTCTGTTTGCCCTTTTTGCATGCAACACAAAAATCAGGAAGTTGGAAATTCTTGACATTAACTCCTCTCACAAGATCCTTCTGGATCAAGTGATTCATCTTCCGTTGATTGATGTGTCCCATTCTCCTATGCCAGGAGATGGAGTCCTTCTCACTGGCTTTTGATAGAAAGCACTGAACTTCTGATCCGTTGTCGAAGCTGTTGAGAGATCCAAAATATAAAGGTCTTTATATCTTGAAGCTGTCATCAGAACTTGGTCCTCTGGAATAACGTAGTCTTTCTTAAGGACGTAACACTTCTTGTTGTCGAATATGACTTTAAAACCTTTATCAAAAATTTGGGAAACAGAAAGTAAGTTGTTTTGAACTTGCTGAACGTAGTTCACCCTATCAAACTTAACTTTCTGATTTCCAACTTCTCCCTGAGCTGTGATATAACCCCCCTTGTTTCCAGCAAACGAAACATGCCCTCCTTTTATTTGCTTGACGTTTGATAAAAGAGCTCTGTTTCCTGTCATGTGCCTGGATGCTCCGTTGTCTACAAACCACGTGTTGGTTTCAGCACTGTAGTGAACACCCTGCACATACAAAGTAAAACATTAGTTTAGGTTAGGAACCCAAGCCTTTACTGGCTTGGGTTTCCCAGAGGCATCACACATCATGAATTCAACCCATTGTCCCTTAGATGGTGAAGGAAGCTCAGGTTCCTTCTTGTCATCATTATCAGACACAGAGGATGACTTCTCTTTCCATAAGCCAGATTTGTGCAATGCCTGTTTGTGATAAACAGTTGACTGGCTAATGGGTTGAACGTTAGGTTCGCTAGTTCGTCTCGGTGGAGTTAAGGAACTCCTTTTATAAGACCTAGGTTTTGAATTCTGAAGTTCAATCTTCTTCCTAGGTGTCTGATAGTAATGACAAAAGGAAGCAATGTGTCCACACTCTCCACAGTTGTAGCACGACCTGCTATCAACTTTATGATTAAACTTTCTTTGTGGAGATGTGTGTGACACCCTGGTAACATTACTTAGTTTGGGTTTTGACTCAGTTTCTTTTGATGTTTTCTCTTGTTTAACAAAATTAATTGTTGTAACATTTTTAACATTTTTTTCCTTTGGTTAACTGGTTTTTGACATGATGCTTGGGAAAGATTAACATTTGCAGTCCTTTTAGATTCAGATTTGACTTTGTTTGTCCCGGACTTTATATTAATCTTTTCAAATTCTTTTTCCAGATTAACACAGGGCAGTTTACCCTTTACCTTTGAAGTGTCCACCTTTTGTTTTGTTCCAGATTCAATTGATGAACATGAGGAATCTGGATCACTAACAAAAGGAGTAGACACCACATGATCCTTTATGGGGTTGTTATTTAAAGGTCTACTCTTAGTGTTCATCAAGGTCTCAGGTGGTGGAGGAACAACTTTATAACCCAACCCCTCCCCGTTGTTTCGTTCTCTCACTAAGTGCTGGAAAATGTGTGATGAACTTGTCCAACTGTACAGTTTTTGCTTTAATGAGTTTACTTCTACTTCTAAAACTGCCTTTTGCTTATTAGTGTCTTCTAGGGAGTTAAGATAGTACCTAATGTCATTAGCTTGGTTAAATGCAACTACTTCAGTTTCCCTAAGCTGTTTAGTCAAAAGGTCTATCTTTTCTTTGTAACTATGCTCATTTTGTTTTAAAACTCTATTAGCATTAGTGCACAGTTGCAAATCCATTACTAAGTTATCATTATGATCTAATAACCTAGCAAATTTCTCATCTATGCTATCTCTAAAAGTATCACAATTAGAACAAGCATGATTTTTAAACAATTGGTCAGTGGTACTTACCTGAGGAGGTTCAGTAGAGTTAGCCATCAACGCAGCATCAGATGTCTCTGGTTCTGGTGATTCTTTCTTTGCTGACCTCAGTTGTAGTTGTCTCTTCTATATTTGACATTGCTATCTCAACTGCAATATCTCCCTCACTCGCGGAATCATCATCTAAATCTTCGACACTGGCAGTATTTGATTCCCCTGGACAGACAAACCGAAAACTCCAGTCCTGTCCTTCATCATCATGAGCAGTCAAAGCTTTTAGATCCTTGCTTGATGAGGTAGAACTGCTAGCTTGCTTGTCTTGACGAGTGAAGGATGAGAATGGGTTCCCGTTCCCAGTCTTCTTCGGCTTCACACATTCTCTCTTGAAATGCCCCTTTTCTCCACAGTTAAAGTAGGTCACTTTATTCTTGTCAAAGCCAAATGTGGTATCCTTAGTAGCAACCAAGTTTTGTCCGGTCTTTTTCACAAACTTCTTCGCCCTCCGAACAGCACTAGCTAAGGCCCACATAATATCCATTCTTTCCAGCTCCATTTCATCCACCTGCTCGTAGTCCTCATCTTCCAGATGGCAGTTTCCAATCTTCCCAGCAACCAGTCCATCATAGGAATGTACCACTGCTGCCAAAAGATCCATGTGCTCTCGAGCTACTTCCACAGTCACATTACCGAGGTTCTCGGTCTTCAGTCTGGTAGCATTCGCTTCAGTTCCAATGTAATGGGTACAAGAAGACCCTGAAGTTTCTGAACTTGAAGGAGTAGCTTGTGAAGGACCCGTTGAGCTAGACACAAATGCAGTCTGAAGAGGTGCTCCAGACGTCTTAGCTTGAGGTGTGGCATTGTACAAAGCTGGATTCTGAGTGTACGAAGACTTCTGAGCTCTGTACTTCATCCTAAGTGCTTCTTCTCGCAACTTTAGAATGAAGTCATTTATATCCAACTTTCCCAGCATCTCATTCTGTCTCAGATTTGACACAAATGAAGCCCACTTTTCCGGCAAACCATCTGCAAAATTTGACACCTTTTCTTCCATGGTAGTAGCAACACCATATGTATGCAGTTCACTCATCAGATGGTAGAGTCTATCAATAACATCATCCAAACTCTCGTTTCCCATCGATAAGAAGTTGTCAAATTCCTTCTTCAGTTCCTCAGCTTTAATTGCCTTCAGCGAAGCATTTCCGTCGTATCTCTTTTCCAGCTCATCCCACAACTTCTTGGCCTGCTTATTCTCCGAGTACTGGTGGAAAATATCTTTAGGAATAGACTGTATAATCAATGCATAAACTCTCTTTTCTGCATTATACTTGACTTTCTGAGCATCAGTCATCCCTCCCAAAGTAAGCTTTACCCCATCTGCTCCCACTGGCATACTATACCCAATCTCGATAGCTTCCCACAAATTTGGATCCACTCCATTGAGGTATATCTCAAAACCTTGTTTCTAGTGGGGAAACTCATCTAACGTTAAGAGTTTTGGTGGTTTATTATGATTCCCCACCTCACTCTCAAGCAACAGTAGGTTCTGGATCCTTGAGTCCTTTCCGGCAGTAAACACTGACATCTGATCTTCCATCTCGATTAACTTTTAAGAGTACTAATCAAATAGTCAAACTGGTGCGACTGGGTGATGCGAATGGGCTATCCGTGCGAATGAAATATGTGATTGGTTCAATCGTGCGGCTGAACTAAGCGATTGGTTCAGTCGAGCGAATGAAGCTGATGCGTATGAATACTGCGAACGGATGGCTCAGTCGTACTAATGGAGAGGCGACTCAGTCCAATCGTGCGTCTGGAGTATGCGAATGAGTCCAGTCGTGTGAATGGCTCACTCGCGCGACTGAAGTTGCTGTTTTGCGAAAATTTCTAGGTTGAACGTGTTTTAGCTGTAAAAATTCAAAATTTTGCAAACCCTAATCGCCTAAGGCCGTAGAAACCGAAACTTGATGAGCGGGGTACTTCCAAGACAACTTTTGACACAAAAGATTCCGTTTTTAGTGTAAAAACACAAACTTTTTATCAATCTTGATTGTATCACACGTAATCAAGAGCCAAAGCTCTGATACACTTGTTAGGACCTGGTATTTGAACGAAATATCTAATGATTAACGTGTAAACCAACCAAATAGTGCGGAATCCTATTTGATGGCGATCCAATCAGTGAGAACGCACGTAGAATCAATAAAGTATTGAATCTACTATAAGAATCGATTGGGAATCGATCTACTGCGTTCTATGAACTTGGGTATCAACTTGGAGGTTTCTGGACGGCTAGGGTACGTCTGGAATCGAAATCGAATTAAGCTCTCGTTTTTCCACGAATTGGTTGTATTTATAGGTTAGTATTGTTTATTCGTGCGACTGAACCACTAGTATGGTTCAGTCGTGCGATTGAACCATGCGGTTGATTCATCCACACGACTGAGTGTTCAGTCGTGCGCCTGATTCAGTCGCATAAAGTTGTTCAGGCGTATACACTATTTAGGCGCATGGACACTCAATCGCATGGTCATTCGGACGCATAACCACTGTTGGGCCGCATGGTCCAGTCGGACGCATGAGAACTTCACTTCACCATGTTTGAGTGTATTCAATATTATAACATTATGCATAACACTTCAAATAATCACAAACCTAATTAACCAATTCAACATCGACTTATTAATGAAATATTAAACGTTATAAATGACAGACAATCAATATCATTTCATTAATCATTTCAACCATTACATCAGAATCAGACAAACAAGATCTATTACATTAATATCATGATCTAGGGACATACATGTACCAACATGTTTCCAGAGGATCTTCCTGGATTACCACCTCACCGTCAAGTGGAATTCCAGATTGAGTTGACTCCCGGCGCAGCCCCGATTGCTAGGGCACCTTATCGATTAGCACCAAACGAGCTACAAGAGTTGTCATCACAACTTCGGGAGCTTTTAGATAAGGTCTTTATTCGACCTAGCACATCACCTTGGGGAGCTCCTGTTCTTTTTGTTAAAAAGAAGGATGGCACATTCTGGATGTGCATCGATTATAGAGAGTTAAACAAAATAACAGTCAAGAACCAATACCCTTTACCTCGTATCGACAACTTGTTCAATCAGCTTCAAGGATCGAGCTATTATTCGAAAATTGACTTGAGATCTGGTTATCATCAACTTAGAGTTAGAGAAGAAGACATTCCTAAGACTGCGTCGTCGTATCGTTATGGTCATTATGATTTCTTGGTCATGCCTTTTGGGTTGACTAATGCACCTGTTGTGTTCATGGACCTCATGAACCGTGTGTGCAAACCCAATCTTGATCAGTTCGTCATTGTGTTTATCGATGCTATACTGATATATTCTAGGACCAAGGAGGATCATGAAGAGCACTTACGAATGATCTTAGAACTATTGAAAAATGAGCAGCTGTATGCCAAATTCTCAAAGTGTGATTTTTGGATAAGAGAAGTGCAATTTCTAGGTCATATTGTTAATGAGAAAGGGATACATGTGGATCCTGCCAAAATTGAGGCGATAAAGAATTGGACTACACCCAAAACACCGAGCGAGATAAGACAATTTCTGGGATTAGCAGGATATTACCGACGATTCATAGAAGGATTTTCTAAGATCGCACAACCTCTCACGGTCTTGACCCACAAAGGAACGACATACAAATGGAGTGAGAGCCAAGAATCAGCTTTTCAATTGTTAAAACAAAAACTTTGTATTGCCCCGATATTAGCATTACCGGAGGGAACGGATGACTTCGTGGTGTATTGCGATGCATCCATTCAAGGATTGGGTTGTGTCTTGATGCAACGAGAAAAGGTGATAGCCTACGCCTCGAGACAACTAAAGGTTCATGAGAAGAACTATACCACCCATGACTTAGAATTGGGTGCAGTGGTTTTTGCCTTAAAGATCTGGAGACATTACTTGTACGGTACCAAGTGCACTATCTACACTGATCACAAGAGTCTTCAACGTATCTTCGAGCAAAAAGAGTTGAATATGAGGTAACGACGTTGGGTGGAACTACTAAAAGACTATGATTGCGCTATTAAGTACCATCCGGGAAAGGCGAACGTAGTTGCCGATGCCTTAAGCCGGAAGGAAACAGCTAAACCCAGACGGGTGCGAGCTTTACAGCTTACTATCAGTACCTAACTGCCCGAACAGGTTAAGAAGGCGCAGATAGAAGCTTTAAAAGCAGAAAATGTTGGTTCTGAGTCGTTAAAGGGATTGGATAAACAGCTGGTGGTGAAAGAGGATGGAATTCGGTATTTCATGGATAGACTTTGGGTGCCTGTTTATGGAAATCTAAGAGATTTAGTTATGAGCGAGGCACACAAATCTAAGTATTCTATACATCCTGGATCCGACAAGATGTATCATGACCTAAAGGCGCACTACTGGTGGCCTAACATGAAAGCGGATGTAGCTACGTATGTGATCAAGTGTTTGACCTGCTTGAAAGTAAAAGTGGAATATCAAAAACCATCCGGACTGTTACAACAACCTGAGATACCAATGTAGAAATAAGAACAGATCTCTATGGATTTTATTACTAAGTTACCCCCGGACTAATACTGGTTGTGACACGATATGGGTTATTGTGGATCGATTGACAAAGTCTGCTCACTTCCTTGCAATTAGGGAAACGGATAAGATGGAGAAATTAACTCGACTGTACCTTAAAGAGATCATTTCGAGACACGGTGTACCGATCTCAATTATTTCCGACTGTGACGCTCGTTTCACGTCACATTTTTGGCAATCATTGCATAAATCTTTGGGTACACGATTAGATATGAGTACTGCTCCATCCACAGACGGATGGTCAGAGTGAGCGTACCATACAAACGTTGGAGGATATGCTACGTGCTTGTGTGATTGACTTCGGAATAACTGGGAAATTCACCTGCCATTGGTGGAGTTTCTTATAACAACAGTTGTCATACTAGCATACAGGCAGCACCGTTTGAGGCGCTGTATGGGAGAAAATGTAGATCACCGGTTGTTGGGCGTAAATTGGTGATAGTCAGCTAACAGGTCCCGAGTTAATTCATGAGACAACCGAGAAGATTGTGCAGATACGAAACTGTATGGCGGCAGCGCGAGACAGAAAAAAGAGTTATGCTGATAAGAGAAGGAAACCTTTAGAGTTTCAGGTTGGTGACAAGGTTTTGTTGAAAGTCTCACCATGGAAAGGCGTAGTTCGGTTTCGTAAGCGAGGGAAGCTAAATCCGAGGTACGTTGCACCATTTGAAATAGTGGAAAGAATAGGTCAAGTGGCCTATCGACTAGCCCTACCTGATTTGCTAAGTGGAATCCATGACGTATTTCACGTGTCAAACCTGAAGAAGTGCATAACCAATGAAACAATGGCTGTACCACTAGAAGAAGTTCAAGTGGATGAACAATTGCGTTTTATCGAAGAACCAGTCGAGGTGATAGACCGTGAGGTGAAAACACTTAAGCAAAGCAAGATACCCATTGTCAAAATCCGTTGTAATTCGCGACGTGGACCGGAATTCACATGGAACGAGAAGATCAAATGAAGCTTAAGTACCCTCAACTATTCGAAAGGACGATGCCAGCAGACGAAGGTATTGATTTAAATTTCGGGACGAAATTTCTTTTAACATGGGGATGAGGTGACAACTCATCCAAAACTCACTCGATTTCGATTTCTGTGTGCCAATGCAGTAGACCAGTGATAGAACACTCTCACCATGTAACGCAATTTTCGGGACGGAAATTCTTTCAACATGGGGATAATGTGACATCCGGTAAATTTCCGTTACCAAACTCCGTTAGTTCCGTTGAGTCTTGCATACACGTGCCGTAAGCGCACACTAGTTGTCGTTTAACGTTGGTGACCTAATAATAATTAGATTATTGATAACCTAATTGATTATGTGGTTATGGTATTATGTTTATTTGTTTGCATGCTTTAAATGTTAATTAGAAAATTAATCGCATAACGTGGAAACGTGCCTATTTATTCGTATGTCTTGTGTTTTTATAAAGATAAAATATATAATGAGTATCATTAGTTTATATCTTTATATTATTAAGTTAAAAACACTTTACAAAGAGTTTAAAGTCTAGTTTTATAAAATACCCAAAACACAAGGGTTTAAATGGTAAATATACAAATTAAATTAAATAAAACACAAAAACCCTAGCCTCCCCCCCCCCCATTCGGTCGCGATCCCTATCCCTACACCCTCACAACTTCGAATTCGACTTAGAACAAACAAGAAGTCACGAAATTGGACCGATTTCAAGCAATAGAACACGTTGGAATCCTCAATTGCAAGTTAACACACATTTTAAGGTTAGATTTTACAAGTTTTTATGGAGTTCTTGTTAGGGCCGAACCCTAATCCGTTTATGGGTGCTCATGGGGTCGAAATTGATGTTGTTTGATGATGTTAATATGTTAGTTGGATTGAATACATGTTGTTTAACGTTGATTATGCATGAATTGTATGTTTTTAATGGATTGATCATGAACTTTGATTTTAGGCAAACCCTAATTCGAAATTAGTGTGATTATGTGAGGTTGATGATTGTTTGATGAATGCATGATGATTAGTAGGTTGTATGAATGTTAGAATACACTGATCTTGCAAGAAATTGATGAATTGAAGTTGGTGTGCATAGGTTACTAATAATAGTAACTTTATTTCCATGACATGATGATCTAATGATAGATTGATGTTGTTGATGTGTTCATGATGATAATTAGATGCTATATTGTTGATATGAATGCTAGAAATCTTAGAATGAATGTTGTTGTTCATTCTTGCCAAAAGTGGAAACTTTTGTTCATGATGATTGTTAGATTATGATAATTAGGCATTGTTGATCATGTCTAGATGTTGTTATGAGCTTGAGTTGGTGTAATTGTAATGAATTCATGAATACATTGAGTGTTTGATGGATGTTGGAATGTACTTTCCCAAAAGGGAAACTTTATTTGCACAAAGTTTGAAGGATGATAGTTTGAACATGTTTGGGATGTTAGGAGCATGTTAGTAAGTTCATGGATAAATTCTAATGTGATAGAACATGTTAAATTAGTTGTATGGGATACTTGAATAATCATGGGTGATGTTTGGACTTTGATGAGCATATATGATGTTGATGTTGGTTAGTAGCTAAGACATCATGTTTGGGACTGGAAACTGATTGTTATGGTGTATGTTGAATGCAATGAACATGGTTAATGAATGTGAATGTGATCATCATACACGCGTGCGAATCTGAGGGTCCTACTTAGTAGGATTGGCAGGGTTTAGGATGTGAAGTCGTGAGTGGCTTCACATGGCATGTGGTGTGTGATTTGATCTTTGTGTGGCATGTTATTTGTGTTATAACTAGTGGACATGTTAATGTTCTAGATTCGCATGACTTGTATGATACTTGGTTGTATGATGATCTAAGTGATACACCTGGATAATATAGCATACATATGATCCATTTGAATGTTAACCATGTATGATATATGTGTATGATTGCTTGAATGGTTTACAACACATAAAGTCACCAACAGGTCAAACGGGTCAACTGGGTCAAACGTGTCTGTTTTTCTGAAACCTTGAGTCCTTGGTTGTAGTGTACTTAGAGTTTCACATGTTCTTTGTTTACACGTACTCATGTACTTATATGATCTAGGTAACCTCTAAAGGTTGTCTGTCCATTCTGTCTGTCAAGTAAAACTCTAAGTGTCTATCACGCATATCAGGTGAGTTCATGCCCCAGTCTTTATTTAATCTCTTTTGGGGGAGATAGCATACTGGTAAATCACAAACGCTTTATATATTCAAGTTGTGTATAATATTAATATAGTGTTGATATCATGGAAAAGTCCTCACATTTTCGAATTGTTAATATTGAATAGCGGGGAAATTTGGGTAGTACTACTGGGTCTGACGAGCCCCACCTGTGTGACTCGAGGTCAACCGGGTGCAATTTGTCCTATTGAACATTGTCACGACCTGTTAAGTCGTGACAGGAGGCAACAACGTAACACAGTCAGCTTCAATTGCGAAATCACTATGAGTTAATATTTATTGTTAATGGACTGGTTATCTATTACAATGCACTACTTTTATATCTCTACTATTAAACTGTTTATGTTTGAATATCACTCTTGAACTCACCAACCATTGTGTTGACATTTTAGTATGTTATTCTCAGGTTATTAGTTTGCTTGCCATTAGGAGCACTACATGGTTTCACTTGGATTCTAAGACTCGGTCTTGAAGACATCTTTATTGTTTTAATGGTTAATGTTTACTCTTTTGGGTTGGTGCATGTTTTGCCATAGTATACATTTTTTTTATTTCTTTGGGTTGTTTTACAAAACGCTTCCGTACAGTTTAAAGTTTATACTTTGGTTGATTTTATTTTAATTATGGCATATAGAGTCGTTCTGAGTAACTATTGACTGTGATCCTGGTTTGTTCACACGCCTCGCGGTAAAACTCCGCACGTGAATTTTGAGAGTTTGACATAATAATAAAGTGTCTTTGGTTCTACATTTCGGTTGATAGTCGCTAATGATTGTGTCTTTGGTGCTACTACTTAGCATAGTTTTATGCTCCCGCGGACGACTTAATACTAGTTACACCTAATAATAGTAAGTTTCTTTAATGCTATAAGCCTTAAGACTTTTTAAAACTGAATGATTTATATTGACATATATGAAACTTGATTATTATTTAAAAATAAGTTTTCCAAGTTTAATCGAAACTAAGAGATAAGCATTTAAAAAATACAGTAATTAATAACATATTTAAGTCAATTGAAAAACAATTAATCATAAAACATTAATCAAGTTTCATACATATTTCATTTTAGTCGGTTAAATTTTGAAAAAAAAACTGAACGTTTAAAAAATTTCATAAATTAATGAAACTTTAGTGGTTTATATGGTTAGAGAAAGTAGGGATAACTTTATAGAAACAAACAGTAGTTATTAAGCTAAACACCATTATTTTAACATTTTGTACTATGTAAACATTTTCAGTAAATAATTAATTTAAATTTGAAGAAACAATATATAAAATAATTCTTTGAAATGAAAAAGAAACTACAATAATTACAGATGATACGTAATTAATAATGAAGTTAGTCCAAATCTGTAACGATTATCAAGGTTGTTTGGCCAGGATTTATATAAAAGTTTGTTTCAACGACAACGATGTCATGTTTTGTATTTTATTACATTAAAAAAATACGTACATAAATTATCCCCCCATGTTCCTATCATATTATATTGAATAACTAAATAACTTTTATTAAAATATTGAATAACCAAAGCCCAAGTAAAATAATCTTTTATGTTCATAAAATAATCTGATAAAAACCCCACCTTCAACATAAACTAATATTAAACACTCGAAATTTAATAAATTAAGCACGTTAACGTGTCTGGTTTAATACTAGCAATTTTTTAAAATACGTCATTACACGAAAATTGAGCAATTGGGTATTTTATTAATGAAGTGTGTAAAGACATAAGTGTCCTTGAAATCTTGTTAATCATGCACAACGTACAAGTTGATAATGCACAAGATACAAGTTGTTTGGCAGTTTTATATGACCTTGGAAACGAAGACGACGACCTCGTTTTGTAGAACTCGTCAAAAGGACGATAGGATGTTCGTTTTAAAAGAAATTATATAATATTTAATAATCAATTAGGTAATGGGAAATAATGTTTTGATGTGATTATTTATTTAAAGTTGTAATTATTTGTTTACAATTAGAAGGATTAAAATAATCAAAACTAATATTATTATTCATATTTGATATTTTTACTTTAGGAACTAGTATATAAAATAATAAAAGACCGGATATGCGAAGCATATTGATGTCCAATTATGCCAACATTAGAAGATTGTAATTAGAATTTTAAGTGACAACAAAGAAGGTGTAGCTTTGCGGTTTCATAATGATTAGTACAATTTTAATAAATAAAGTCAATAATGATAAGATGATTACATGATTGGAATTATGGTTATTAAACTATACTAGTGGAATCGTATGTGTGATGAAAATACGACGGAGTTTATGAGCATTAACACGACTTGATTTCGAATAAAACTAATATTGAAACAAAGAAAAGATAAAGTGTTGTATATTCATAAATTTTTAAAACATTGCATACTCAAATATATAAAAAGTCAAAATATTGAATCGGATTAATTTTGTATATAGATATATATCTATACGCAAAAAATATAAGTACTTTGTATTGGTATATTCGGAATTTTATAAGACATTATATACTCAAGTTATATAATAAAAACTAAATTTTGACTTAGCTAAGTGTTGAATAAAATTACATCAAAGCTTAAAATTGAACATGTGACAACTGTATATTTGTAAGTTTATATAAAAATCACAAGAGAAAAAGAAAATGTAGTTTAAAAACTAATTATAATATTAATTATTAAAAGTAAATAAATAATATACTTGTTTTGTGTTTTAACAATTTGTATTATGCTATTCACTTAGTGGATTTTTAATAATAATGTATGTATATTTTATAAGTTATAAGAAAATAAAATAACTTTTAAAATTAATTATAATATTAAAATATTAAAAAAATAAATAATAAACATGCTTCAATACATATATACTCTTTTTAATACCTATGTAATTTATTATATATAATGTCACGATACAATTGTTGAAACCTATTATAGACTTTCACTACATAAGTCACAAATCACTCTATCGATTTTCCCTTTAAGTGATTAATCATTTCATTTGTACAACTTAAAGTAAGAACTCGATCATTAAGAAAAAAGAATCTTAATTAGTTATTTCTTCCAAAAGAAGGTTTTTCTAGTTAAAAATAAACAAGGAAACTTTCGATTTAGACCAGCTTGTTAAGATCTCTAATCATGTCAAACATAAACAAACTTGAGATTCATTGAAGTTTATTTAATTAACAAATTTGGCTCAAACTTTACATGTTCAATATAACTAGACTCGTGAGCTTAAAATGACCCTATTATCTATGCAATCAATATTTAATGTATTGAATTACGTAACTATTGTTATTATATACAAGGTTATGATAAGTAATCAAAACATATATATCATGTCGCATATTGATATTGTAAGGTTATAACTATAAATATATAAATATGAATAAGTATAAACATATGTAAATAAATTGATAAATTACCCACAAACTAGTTAAAACTTTCAAGGTTGAGCCATCCGTCTCACACATTCTCCTAACCACATTATCATGTGATAAAGTAGTTATACAGATTTCTTAGTTGCAAATAATTTCTTAATATAGTTATAAACAAGTTGAAAAGATGAAGTTATAAATTATATATTTTCAAAAAAATTGATCGATTCCAATTCTAATCAAACAGCCTATTTGATTTTAGTATAACTTTCTGAAGTAGTTGAACACGACCTGTTTAACGCATTCTTGTTAATAAACAGTCTATCGATAGATCAATCGTACTACGAAAAACACAATCAAAGCCGAATAAAACTAAAATTCTTGTTAATAGACAGTCTAACGCTAGATAAATAACATGATCGATCACCCGGAGGCAAGAAAGTTTACAAAATTAAACTTCGAAGAGAGTCACAACCAGATTAATTCAAATATTATTCAAGTTCTTGATGATGATGATGATCAAAATGAGTTCAGAGTTCATCAAAACATCCATTGATCTTCAAATTCAACACTTCCAAGCTGAAGCGGTCATCAACTCGCGATTCTGCCAGCAAAGAACAAGCGCGGCCTGCTTCTTTTTGATGTGAAACCCCTGAACTTGCATCCTCTTCGCGAGGCAATCAGCTTGCGTTTCTGCAAAGTTACTAAAACCGACCAGGGTGTAACCTCCGGCTGCAAATAGTGACTTCCAATGGGGCATTGGCTCAGGAGATTGAAGTTTACCCAACACCATACGTTCGATTTGAGGCTGCAAAAGGAACCGTTCGATCTTGTTTGACACATCTGTAACAACATTAGCAGCATCAATGGAGTCTAGTAACACTTCATAGTACTGGAGACCCTGCAGAAGGTAATGCGGGAAGGGTAGATCCGTCCTTTCACACCCTCGGTCGAATGAGACTACTATTTGTGGCGAGAGTTGCTTCACGAAATGGAGGATCGAAGGGATTGCTGATAGGTGAGTTGAAGCAGACCAAATGGGGAGATTCACAGCAATGGTTTTGTTTTCTGATGAGGAAAACGAGCGTGGGTCGAATGAATCAAAGTTTACAACTTCAAGCTCGAAAGAAATCCCTATTTCTTGAGCGAATTGTGACAAGTTTTCGTGCATAAGTGCAAGTTCAACGGGATGGTGGGTTGAAGGTGAAGCAAAGGCGGTGATTTTGAGCGAACAACCACTGCTACCACCGCCGCCGCCGCCATTGTTTCTGGTTGGAAGTTCTTGAATGAAAGACGCCCATTGCGCCCCAAACCCGATGTCAAAATCAATGATGTGAATGTTTTTGGCGTCGCCGAGAGCTTCAAGAAGCGTCTGGTTTGAAGTGAAATTCATAAACTGAATGATTGGAGAAACTTCAGAGAACATTTTGTAAGCACCCATCTTGAACAAACCATTAAATGGAGGCGAAATCCTACTCAAATTCAAATTCGACTGCAATTGCAGTTGCAGAGCGTCTTTGAAATAAAATGCAGCCCGGTGAAAAGGTTTGTTTGGAGCCGGAGCCGAAGCGAACTGGTGATTGAGCCGCGCCAATATCCCTTGCGCGTGTGAGAAGTTCCCAGAGAGCATTAGCTCAGCCACGGCGAATAGCTGGTCACAGATAAACTGGTACTGGTGGTGGTGGTGGTGGGGCGGCATCGAGGCGGTTTGGGGCGGTTCTTGTTTGATTCCGGCCACCGCCAACGGTTTCTTGTGTACAAACTCGTGACCCTGGTTCAAAAGAGGAACCTTTTGCAAACCCTGATTCAAAATCATAACTTTTTGAAGACCCATATCAGAAACCGAAGCTTTTTGATGACCCGAATCAGAAACACGACATTTCTGAACATTAGGGTTGAAGATCGGAGCTTTCTGCATACCATGATGGAAGACCACCGGTGGCGGTGGTGGTGGAAGGGTGTTGAGAATCACCGGTGGGATTTGATCGGAGTTACACAACGGGAAGAAGTTAGGGTTTTGAGGGTTGCAATGCAGAGGCAC
The DNA here is from genome assembly GCA_025506515.1 of Flaveria trinervia. Lineage (NCBI taxonomy): Eukaryota > Viridiplantae > Streptophyta > Magnoliopsida > Asterales > Asteraceae > Flaveria > Flaveria trinervia. The sequence goes on along the minus strand of CM046443.1, from coordinate 96,980,576 downwards.
CGGAGCATCATTCACGGCGGCGATTGGGGCATTTTGGTCAATTTGGTTCCCCTGCAAAAGCTGTTGAAGACTTAAAGATTGATCATCAAAGTCGCCGGAGATCCACCGGAGAGACTGATCTTGCGCCGGAGAAGCTGCAGATTCCGACAACAAGCTTTCCCAATCTTCCAACCCACCACCAAATCTCTGCTGCTGAAGACCAAAGTCCGCCGGAATGGGCTGCAACTCCGGCCATTCGTCTTTCCGGCCACCGTCTCCGGCGCCGGCGGAGATATTTTGTTCAGATTCCGGCCATTTTTGGTGGAGGTTGTCGTTGTCCGATTGGCCTAGCATTGGTGGTGGTGTGGTGGTGGTGCTGCCATTGCCACCGCCGCAGAAGGAGGAGGAGAGGGTGGAGGTGGAGGTGGAGGGGCTAGGGCTCCGCCGTGAGTCGAGAACGGAGATGGGTTCATTGCTGTTGTTGCTACCGAAGCTACCTTCTTTCAGCTTGTTTGATTCTAGTGAAGATTGAAAAGCTGCAACTTCAAATGTCATACCTATCATCTGTTCACCATGGGGGAAGATTAAAGAACTTGAATTAGACAAACTAGAATTAGACAAACTAAAACCCTAATTTTTTTGGAAAAATTAGCAGAAGAATCATGCATTTGGATGGTGTTTTTTGGGGGGTTTATGAGATTTTGAGTGGGAATTGCTCAAATTGAGATTATTTTACAATAATCTTGGGTTTTTCAGTCCAAAAATGGAGTAAAATTTATGGGTTTTTAAGATTTGGAGGTTTGAGATGTGTAGATTTATGGAACAGGAAATCTTGATTATTTTTAGCTTAAAAGATGCAGGTGGTTCAAGATTTGGAGCTTAAGAAGCCATTGAACAAACAAGAAATACAAAGAAATTAACAAAAAAATATGAACAAGAACAGCTTTAAGAAATCTTGATTATTTCTGTTAAAAAAAAGGAAAAATAAAGAAAAATTTGAAAGATTTGACGATTTGAGATGCATTCAAAATGACCTTTAATCAAACAAAGCTAAATTAATACAAAACCCCAACAAATCAAGAGATTAACAGTATAAGCTTATAGCCCAAATTGAGTCAAATTTGCTAGATTCTTGATTATTTTGATTCCAAAAATGATATTTTTTGTGGTTTTCAGAGATTTGAAGCTTTGAGATATGCTCAAATTGAGCTCAATTAGTAAGCAAGAGATAAAAAAAATCATCAAATCCCAGAAAAAAAAAGAAAAGAAATTAGTAAACATATGAAGAACAAATTTCAAGAAATCTTTGCCTTTTTGAGGCAAAAGATGCAAGCTTTTATCTGGGTTTTATGATTTGCTTCAGATTTGAAGCCATGAAACTAGTTTAAAGAGAGACCCAATTCACAAACCTTTTTTTAATCTCATATCACCATTTGAGTTCCATCTTTTTAATTGCTTCTGCTTATGAATCAAACTCACTCTCTCTCTAAGTGTCTCTGTGTTGTGTGTGTTTCTCTCTCTAGAAATGAGAGAGAGAGAGAGTGTGTAGGTGTGGCCTTGGCCTTTCACTTGGTCTCTGCTTCTATCCTGTTTTAGGAGTCCTGTGGTGTCCCTTCTTGTCTACTGACATGGATGGATGTGTGTATCATTAAATAAAAATAATAAAGACATAAGGGTGAATATGTTTTAACAGCCTTAGTTAAATATATTTTTAAGAAAATAAAATAAAATTCACATTCAACCGCAAATTTCTCTCAAATTTTACTTTTAATTTTCCTTCTTAACATCATTCACATCTAACTGCTTATTTTTATAATTATATTTAAAATTATTAGTATTAAATAATATTTTTTATATATGTTTTATTATATTTTTCACCTCTACTGACACTTATTTTAAAAAAATATTAAAAATTAATAGAGAGAAACAATGTTTTACTAAATATAAAAATAAAAAGTAATATATCTTTTATCTTTACTTACCATCATTCTTTATAATATAAAAAACACACTCACATATATAAAGAATGAAATGTTAATGCTTTTATAATGATTCCCTTGAAATAGGCGTGGTTGCCTCTACGAACATAGGTGACCATCTTTACGTTTAACAAATGAAAATAATACACATGTATGATAGAGGCGTCCACTAGGGTTGTACAAAAAATTCGTGCCTTGAAGCTCGCTTGAAGTTCGCTCGAAAAAAGCTCGAATCAAAACGAGCCGAACTTGAGCCAGGGTTAGCTCGGCTCGTGGCTCGGTTCATTGACTCAGCTCGTGACTCAGTGCATATATATATATATATATATATATATAATATATATATATATATATATATATATATATATTATATATATATATATATATAATATATATATATATATATATATATATATATATATATATATATATATATATATATATATATATATATATATCTATATATATATATATATTATATATATATATATATATATATATATATATATATATATATATATATATATATATATAATTATATATATATATATATATATATATATTATATATATATTATATATATATATATATATATATATATATGTAGTATAATTATTATTATTATTACTACTACTACTATTATGACTATTATTTTTATATTAAGATCTTATAATTTTTTTCTAAAAAATAAAAATAAATTCTTTTTACAAACATTAAGTATTTTATTTAAAAATATATAAATTGATAGTAAATTGTTTATATTTAAAATAATAATTGTTCTCATAAATATGAATACCTAACAAAATAAGAAGATAATTTTGTATCTTAGTATTACTTTTTTTAAAAAATAAATAATGACAGAAGTAGTTTGTCCTTTTCCTGTTCAAATTAAATATACATATAAAGCATGTCACTACTTCTGGCATTTTCTTATAATATATAGTAGGCATAATTTTCAATGTTATAGTATATGATGAATTAGAAACTTTATAGAATAATTCTTTTTATAATACGAATCGAAACTTTAAAGAATAATATTTTTTACAATACATACTTAATAGCCATTTTCTTTTCTATTTGTATACATAAAAAGTAGAAATTTTGATAAAAATACCCCGTCATAACAATATGGTAGCATTCATAATATTTCTAGGTTCCACTGGCCATTAACAAAAACTTCATAACTAGTTTTAGAGTAATTATACTTCTTGTACATATTATTTTTAAAAGATCATCAACTGTTGTGAATGAATACACCTTTAACATTCGTCCACCTCCTAAACTATAGTCTAAAGTCCATCAAACAAAATTTTAAGTTAATCTTTTAAAATGATATATGAAATAGTTCAATACTCGTAGTTTTATGATGGATCGCTTTTTATATGACTAATAATACATACTATCTTTTATGAGTTTTTAACTTCCAAAGAATTTATCGGTTGTATTTATGATATTCATTGTCTTTATGGTTTTTAGAATCAAGGGATGTAAAACAAGTTAAGAAATTATTTATCCTTATTTTTAAAAGAATATATATTAAACGTCAACTTCTGGACTAAAATTGATATTATATTGGGTTACAAGGTTTAAACTAAAAAGGAAACCAAAGGAAATTGGAGAAGTATTTTAGGTGGACTCACATTAAATGTTTTATTGATGATTGAAAGCAATGGTTTGATGATTTTTAAAAGTCTTGGTAATATTAAGCATAGGTTTGAAACCATATTTGAAACTAGCTAATCTCCTAATTATTTTGCGTAAGGAATTAATCTAAATAAATGCAAAGAAAAATGTATAGCTTAGTTTTGATTTTTTGAATTTTAACCACGTTAATTTTAAGTGCTTTGACATTTAACCCTAGCATTTGATTTCTTGGTTTTTGCTATTAAAGTTTAGAATTTTAGAGTTTGATCATCAAACTATTTACAATGAAACGTTTTATTTCCCGAGGTTGCCCACTAAAATTAGGGTCTCAAAGTTTGTCCATCAGTTTGTTTTTTCTTTTTCTTTTTTGGTTTTTGACTTTTTATCTTTAGCCACCAAAGTTTATGATTTTATAGTTTGGTCACTGATTTGTTTTTTTGATTTTGGACTATTAGAATTTAGGATCTTAGAGTTTGGCTATTAATTTGTTTTTTTTTACTCTATGCACTAAAATTTAGGAGTTTAAAGTTTGGTTGCTAAACTATTTCTAGGGAAGTTTTATTTTTCGAGTTTGGCCACTAAATTTTAGTATTTTTTAGTTTCACCATCAAACTTGATTTTATACTTTCTGACGAGTCAGACAAATAAAGAATAAAATAACACAGGGTTACATGTGGAATAATTAACCAAACTTTTACTAGTTACATATCAAGTATAAGTTAGAAATTATTGACTTATTATTAGTTAAGTGGGGAGAGAGTTTCATTGATGTTATTGTTAAGGGTTTAAGATGATCAGGCAATGTGTATGTGTGTAACGACTAGTGATCAATTTGATACGTGGTAAAGTAACGAAGTTGCATTAGCTTTATTTTTTTTTTATAAATACATATAAAACTATATTTTTTACTCGCATTGCATGCCTTCTTGTGCATAATATTTTCAATACCCTTGACAACATTTGGGGTTTGCATGTTTAATTATGATAGTCTCCAAATCATGTGGTCGACAAAGGAAAATTAAGGAATAGATTAATAACACAAGATGTACAATCGATGTATGGTCTAATCATGTATCGGTCGGCCAAGCCAAGGTTTAAACAATTTTGGGCAATAAAGCGAGTCAAGTGTCACCTTTTCCAGCATATAAAAAAGCTAAATAGAAGATCTAAAATTTCATTTAACAAAGATGATTAAATTAGCAGGAAGGTCAAAGACAAGTCTTATTACAAGAAGTGAAGATATAATAGAAGTTAAAGATCAACAACAAGCATGAGACATGAGAAGGCAACAAAAGTAATGAAGAAATAGTAGTGATCAGAGATAGTGGTGATCACTATGAGAAGTTAAAATGATGATCACTATCAAGACTACTTAGATGATAAGATGTGGTCACTTTTTATTAATCAGACATTATAGTTGTGATTTATACCTTATTAGACACACAGCTTAGGGGAATAACACTTTTTTTACGACTAATAAGATAAGATGATTTAGTTAGCATTCATGTGAACCATTATAAATTATTGTTGGGAAAATTACCTAAATGGACATTTGACCAAACAAGATTACCAAAATAACCATTGACCAAATAAAATACAAAAAAGAAACATTCAGTTTGACCCCTCGCCAATGGCGAGGAATACCCATATTCCCTCGCCCATTTTTTCCTCGCCCACGTGGAAAATGGGTAAAATTATCTGGTTAGCGAGGGGTACAACAATCGAAGCGTGGGATTTGACCCGCCCCTCACCGAGTCAGCGAGGGGTACAACAAACGAGACGAGGGATTTGACCTCGATCTCGCACACCGAGGCGAGGGAAACGGCAACCTAGGCGAGGGATTTGACTCGATCTCGCACACCGAGGCGAGGGACCACATTTCAGGCGAGGGAACGACAACCTAGGCGAGAGATGTGATAAAACCCTCGCCGACTCAAAGGTGAAAGTCAACGAGGGTTCGTAAATCAAGGGCGAGGGATTTGACCTTCGGGGGCGAGGGATTTGACATGTGGTGAGGGACACGAAAACCTAGGCGAGGGCCTATTTAAATTGTGAATCCGAGTGTAGGGGGACCATGTGGGTTCAGTTTACATCAAAAGAAACCTATTTTTTTCTAAAAGTTTACATTTTTATAAATAATCTTCTAAGTTTATAAATCATTGTAATGGAACACGAGGTTAGTGTTTTTCTTCTTAATTTCTACTTCTATTTTTACATAAATTTGTTATTATGTGAATGTATTATTATTACGTTTAACATAAGTTTATTATTTTTTATGCAGGGTTTTTATACATCTAACAGTATTACTATTAGATGTAATGTTAAAGTTGCAAAACAAATTTATAATAAACTAAAAAACAATCCTGGTCATCTTCTTATATTTAATAGCACATGTTTTGCAAATTGGTTATCATGTGAAAGTATTAATAATGATGCATCACTTATTCATTTAATTTTACAAACGCAAGTTCCTACCGAAAATCCGGAGAACGGTATTAACTTTTCAATTAATGGACAAAATCTACAATTTGGTCCTAAAGAATTTTGTATCATTACCGGGTTTAAATTTGGTGAAATGACGCATCAAATTAATTCAAACACAACAAGTTTTGTCTATACCGTTTTTCACCAAAATGGAATATATAAACCTACGTTAGATGATCTAAGAGAAGTTTTTGAAAACAGATTACACATGTTAGATGATATAACTGTTATAAAAGCTTGTTTATTATTACTTGTTCAACAAGGTGTTATGGGATTAGAAGGAAAAAATAATTTGAACAATCAACTTTTAGATTTAGTTAATGATTTAGGGGCATGGAATGAATTCCCGTGGGGTACATATCTTTGGAATTATATTTATCCACATATTTATAATGCTCTTTTTAAAAACGAAAGAGAAAAAAGAAAGAAAAAACTACGATACAGTATAAAAGGATTTGTTCGGGCATTTAAGGTAATTTTAAATTTGATAATTTTAATTATATTGATAAATTTATGTTATATATTAGATTAAAATATTTTATTTGTTATAGATTTGGATTTGTGAAGTGTTTCCGATAATGAATAATTATGCAAAACGACGTGGGTTCGTGCCAAGGGCCATTGATTGGCCTCGTATGAGTTTAATAACGTGGGAACACGCGTTATCTATACTAAACAACTCAAAAGATGTACGTTATTATTTTTAATAAATTACAGTAACATTATTTAATTATGTTAATAATAATTTTTTATAAAATTTTAGGGTCATTATCTACCATCAAACATTGTTTCAACAGCATTTGATAAATCGCTTCAATCATACAGAATAAGCTGTCTATATTGGGGTGAAATTCCACCCGAACATGAAGAAATAATATTTGAACATTCTGACCCTAGTGGAAATAATGTGCCACACGTTGATAATTGTTCTAAAAATCAAAATAATTATTCAGAGCAGTCCCAGAATCGGAATAATTATTCGGAGCAGCCCCAAAATCAGAATAATAGTCACTGTTGTGACCTGAAAAGCATTGAGGAGATTGTTCATCGATTACTTGTAATTATATATCAATTATTATAAAGTTTATATCTAAAACAAAATGTGTTGATTAAGTGTTTTTTTGAAGGTTAATTATTTTAAAAAAGAGAATCCAGGAACGCATATTCCGAAGCAAACTTTTGAAGGAACGCATATTCCGAAGCAAACTTTGAAGAAATTTAGAAGAGGTAAGTGTACCCGTATAATTGTATAATTTTTTGATATTTAAACGTAACTTATATATTTTTTTGTGTTTTAGTTTAATACAAGTCAATTTGTTAATCTCCCCCTCAAATGTTTGCATCTCCTTTATCTACTAGGCCTAATATTGAGAAGGTATTACCGTGTTTATATTAATACGTAATAATTTTTATTATTACATTAAATAACACACATAATTATTATTTTGATTTAGATTGTATTGTCTCCTATTTCTAGAACGCGTAACAAAGAGAAGGTATTATTTAATTATTTTTTCCTATTTTTTCAATATTATTTAATTTATTATTTGTTCTTATTATTTATTGTTTTTTGTTTTTACTAACAGACAGTTCCGATTGCGTTAAGAAAACAGAAACGGGGAATAAAACCATCGGCAACTGTTAGTTCACCGTTTTTTGTTTTTAAAAAAGAAAAAAATAAAAATAACGATCAAATTAATATTTTAGAATTATTCACTAGTGGTGATCATTTCACAACTTCTCTTACCGGGGATAGTGATCACATATCATCATTTTTGGTTGATTTACTTCAAATAGGAGATACAGACGGTTGGCTTGAAGCGGATGTAACCATTCTTTTATTTTTCAGCATACTTATATTTATTAAGCATACTTAAATATATTTTTAATTTCCAGCATCTATGGGCTTGGGTGAACTTTTTATTACGGTATAGACCAACAAATGCACGATGGTGTATTTATCCTCCATGGTTTAGAATATACTTATTCATGATGAAAAAGTTATCTAGTTACGCAAACGGTTCTGAACCATTGTATCCACCTATTCGGGATGTTGATGAGATAATTATACATTTTGCTTTTTTATATTTTTTAAAATGTTTTAACTGATTATTTGTTACAGCTATACATTCTAACGAATGTTGCGTCTCAACATTGGATTTTGTTAAAAATAATTTTGTTAACATGGAGTGTTACAGTTTATAATAGGTAACACTATATTCCAATTATTAGTTTAATATTTAGTAATTTAAATATCATATATGTATAACTTTAATTTTGATTTTTAACAGTATGGCGGGATCTTACAAAACAGAAATTGATACTATTATAAAACAAATAGACCGCGTGCTACCGGGATGGTTATACTATCATGGTTTTTTTCAAGATCGGAACATAACAATTTCTATACCCATAATTTTTGAACGAATTACACCGTCTACGATGCCATAACAAGCCCCTCAATCAGGAGACTGCAGTGTTTGGTGTGTATTATGCTACAACGTTTAATTAACGGAGAAGAACTATGTCCGGTTGAAGACGTACGCGTAACTGTTCAAAACTTCCGAGAGAAATTAGCAAATTTATTGTATGAAAATTTAACTAATAGATATAAAGACAAATAAATTGTATATATTTTGTATTGTATATATAAATTGTATATAATTACCATTACTGAAAAATAAAATTAAAAAATTATTGTATACTTTTTCTTCTATAAATATAACACCAACACAATCACACCAACATATTTTCATCTCAATTTTCACATACACACACCAGCACATTATCTCTGAACAACATTATATTTTTTTCTTGGGAAATTCCTTCTCCTAAACCTCCTTATGTTGTTAAACTATAAATTTTTTACCTACATCACAAAAATCAAAAAAATCACGCGACATTGTTCTTGTTTTCTTTACCTACATTACAAAAATCATATAATAAAATAAAAACAGATGTCGGTGATTATTTATTTAATTATAAACGGATTTCAGTTCGTTTTAATATATCGTTTATATGCTACCCTCTTTAAACAAGCGGCATTACCAAACAAGTAATGTCGTCTAGTTATACTAATTAAAAATAACTTATATTTTCCATGGCTCGTAGATTAATTATATAATTAACTAATGTTTTCCGTGTCGTGAAAACAAGTTTGGTTACAGGTGTTACCGGGATCAATTTTATTGCTATTGATGAAATATCAAGTGTTCGTGCAAAAATGATCATATGAAGAAGATATTGTAAACATGTTGTATTATTACATTTGAAATAGATATTTATGTTATAATTATGTATTTTTATATATGAAATAATAATTGTTGTAGGACATTTTGATATAATAATAAAATATTTTATAAAATAGGACATTACATTGTACGCATTGCGTATAATTCATCAGCCATAAAACGTCTGTATCTAAGACAAACATCTTGCAGATTTACTTCTTCCCACGCCAATGATTTGTTTTGAACCAACCTACGTAGTAACATACAGATAACTACTCCAGAATCTTGACTAATGTGACCACCATTATAAGGCCAAACAGTTTCTTCAGATATTTCTAATTCAAGAACTTCTTCTTTTCCCGATAAATCAAAGTACGATATACGTTGTAAAAACCATATAAAATAAGACTCAAATTCAACAACAATTCGATATATGTCACGATGAATACATGATAAATCAAAACAAGTATTTTCACGACATTCATATGGAAAAAATATTTTTAGTTGTAGTGTGTCCATAGCAATCTGAAAAAGATACCAATTTTCATTGTTGTCATGTATTGGTATGTATACCTGCCGGAATAATGCAAAGTTAATTTTTATTTTTAATTTAAATTAATCTTTTTTTAATTATGTAAAAATAATATAATAATTACCGTATCAACCTCCACAATGAAGGATATAACTCATTCATGCCATTGCCGTATTCATTTGTATTAGGCACCCCTTGTAATATTAGTTCGACAAACTCATACGGAAGAATAGTCCAACGATTCGGGCCTGGTATCTCACCAGTTCTTTGAATTTCACTAATCCGCCAAGTTAAAAGTCTGTTTGTCCAAGCACGAACATGCTGTAAAAAATAAGTATTATTATTCTATGAACTTAAATAACATAACGTGAAAATTATATATAAAACTTACAATAGTATGTATATAACCATTGCCACAATAACCTATAAGGCTACCTCAAAATTCTCTATCAAGTATCATAAGACCCATACAAGATATTCTACAGAAAGATGTATCTCCATTGTAGAAAAACCGGATAACATTAGGAGACCAGTTAGGATTATCAAAATGATGATTCTCTACAGGAGTTGAATTGAAATCAATATAAATTGCTGGATTAGAACTTGACCCGTTTCTTTGTCTTTCTCTTATTCGATTTCCCCTGTTTCTTCTGTAAGATGTCATATTAACTTATGAAAAAATTAAAACTTACAATACCATCTTATATAGTAGGTTCAAAAAATATTATGTCATATCAAAGAAAAAAATTATAATAATTAAAAAAAACGATTTTATTATATTTTAATAATTTCAAAAACATATTTTCTTTATTTATTATCCATCTATAAATAGATACCTCATTTACACTTCATTCACCATCAAAGTCATCTTCATTTTCTTTTTCATACATCTATGGATGAACATCATCAATACTCTTCTCAACCCGCTCCTAAATCGTCAACTTGGATAATGAGTAAATGGAGACGTCCAAAGAATCAATCCGAATCTTCAACTTCGGATGTTCAAAACCCCGGTGTACAAACCAATCGACCTACTGTACGTAGATGGCCATTCCAGATGATGAATCTGAAAAATGGTCAAAAGATGTCATAGAATTTTATAATAAGGGGGATACCCCTTTTTGTTACTCTGCTATATTTTTAACGCCTATAAAACTTGGCAAGAATTTTTGGGGTATTTTATTAGGTTACAGACGTAACGGTTATTTCAGCGCAGTGGTAAATTTTTCTACACATTATTAATATAATTTTTTTGTAATGTATTAATAAATGTATTTTTATTCAGCATGTTGAAGGTTGGGTGTTAAAAATGATGAATTGGAGACACAGAGAGCTATACAAAGATGGAACGTCAAATATGCGTTGTACCATACTACCTCCATAATTTTTTGACTTCTTAACTGATTCGTGTAGCAAGCATGTTGTTTCATTTGCTGATGGAAAGTTCAACCCGTATCCATCTATTTTAGATGTTGATTATGTGTACTTTCCTTTTTGTGTTCAGAGTGAAGAATGAGTGATTGTTCGTGTGAATTTGCGTACCATAAAAATAGAGATTTTTTGTGGTGAAGAAATAAGTGATGATAAATTTGGTCGATTGATTCATCCGACGTTAATGAAATTGTCTATGTATTTTAGCGCTTTATTAGTAAATCTTCGTTTCTGGAAAAAGACTAGTCAGCCAGAATAACCATTTGGGATTGAAGTAAATGAAGATTATGTTACATCGCCCCAATCCTTGAGGGGTAATGAAGGAGTTTACATTTGTATGTTGATGGAACATTTAGTTACAGGAAAATAGATAGATTGTGGTGAGAATTTTAAAGAGTCCTGTAAGTTATATCGACGTTTTATGGCAGACCAGTTGTATTTCTGGCGTAGCTTACCGCGTCCACATTAAAATATCTTTTATTATTTTTTATAATTTTATTATTTTATGTGTTTGTCATTGTAATATAAAGTTAATCTAAGTTGTTGAATGCATTTTTAGTTTTTAAATTGTGATGTTTATAGCAGTACTTTATTTATTTTTTCATTTTAATAATAATATTAAAGAAATATAAATGTACAAATTATTTCCTATAAACACATAACATATATATTTTTTCTTGTCAACACGTAGCATGTTACCAATTTTTTAACAATTAACAATTAAAAATAATAACATATATATTTTTTTCTGTCAACACGTAGAATGTCTTCATTATTTTCTGTTAACACGTAGCATGTCTTCATTATTTTTCGTCAACACATAGGATGTCTTCATTATTTCCCGTAGCATGTCTTCATTATTTTCTGTTAACACGTAGCATGTCTTCATTATTTTTCGTCAACACGGACGATGTCTTCATTATTCCCGTCAACACATAATATATCTTCTAGTAATAGTGAGCAGACAACCCGTAATTAGAGCTAGCCGACTTCATTGGCCCAGGTAAGATGTAAGTTGTAGAACACATCTTAACCACTTGAATGTGAAAGCTTCTACTGTCGGTTATAATACTTCTTATCACGTGATCAGTACTATGTAGATAAGAAATTTTTTATCACGACAGTAGAATGCTTTTGATCAGTATTATGTAGATAAGTTAGTATTGGTGTAGCAATGTGTATATTTGGTTTTGGAGGAGGACGTATGTGAAAAACGAATAATATTTTTTTCTTGGTGAGATGAAGAGATTTTCTTGGTGAGATAGAGGGATTTTCTATTTGTTAAATGGTAGGATGAATGAAAAATTGGTTGTTGTTGAATGAAGATAGGTAAAGATATGATGGATTTTTGTTGGTGAAATAGATGAAGTTCAAGTTTTTGTAATGAATACTTGGTTCTATTTATAGGGAGGGAGAATGGAATAATAATTAAAATATAAAAATTCATTTTAATAATATTACAAACATTAAACGTTAATACAAAATGTTTAAATAAAAAACAATATCATTTCAACATTAAGGTTCGTTCAAATCAAAATCCCATATTTGTGATGGTTGGCTAGTTGCGTCAAAAACGTATTCACGAAAATTTTCAGGGTTGACATATGTGGGGGTTGATATGGATTACTGCTTCCGTCTGCCCTTGATTTTGATTTTGAAACTTGTGATGGCAGTAGGGCTCTGCATTGGTCACAGTTATGACCTTGTGTACAACATCTACTACATACAACCTCTTTTACTACCTCACCACATGACAGTATGCGTTTATTTTCTCGCGGTCTGCCAGCTTGTCTTTTATTCCTCAGCGGTGGCTGCACAGGCATGAAATCAGAAGGTATCTCCCACTCAAATTGTGCTGGTAAAGGATTTATTGACTCCTCATATGTAGCCTTATATATATTTTTATTAAACCAGTTTAAAGCCCAGTGACTACAATCTGTTATATTAAAAACCTTGAATCAACAATCGCGTGACCACAAGGTAAACCATAGAGTTCCCATTGTCTACAACTACATGTTCTGCTCCACAAATCAACCAAACCTTTTTTGCCTCCGTCTGCAACCTCAAATGTGTGATCATCGATTCCGGTCACAGTCCATGTTGCACTTTTTACAATTCTTCTTGTTATTTTATTTTTTGCCCATTTTGTAAGATTATGTGGCAAATCACCTACACAAATTAATATGTTAGTATTTTTAACAAATAACATAAAATATTATATTGATGTTTTATATAAAATATTACCTGCAATCTGTCTACGATTAAAATACCATTTTTGTAGATTTTCTCGAAAAAATTCAACGAGCCCAATAATTGGTAGTTTTCTAGCATGTCGTGACAACGCATTGATAGACTCAGCGCTATTAGAAGTCATAATATTATAACGACTTCATGAACAGTGTGCTCTTGCCCATTTTTCAAACCCGACATTGACTAAAGTATTTTGAACGCGTGGAAGTACAGCGGTGAGTCTATAAAATCGCTCTTCAAAATCAGAAACTCTGTAAGCTTTACAGGTCTGCCACCACAATGACTCGTAATTTTTTCCTTTCATCGACTTTAACCGCAGATTCACCATCAAATGACGACAACATAACCCATGATATGCATGTGGAAAGACAGTTCTGATTGGCATATCAATTGAGGCAGCTCTATCAGATATAATTGCCAAATTTGGATTATCATCAATACATTCTTTTAGTTTTGATAAAAACCATATCCATGACTCCCCGCTCTTTGTTTTACCAACACTGTATGCAACTGATAAAATCTGATTGTTTCCATCCATACCTACTGCCAAAAACATGGTGCCTAAAAACTTTCCCTTTAAATGTGCCCCATCGATCACAATTAAAGGCCGTAAAAATTGCACAAACTTCGTATCTAAATAAAAGAAATAATGTTAGTATTATTAAAATATTATCAAAAACTATACTCAAATATTAACTTACCGCTGCACCGATCGCCACAAATAACATTTCAAAACATCCCATTTCATCTACAGCAATTTCAGTGACCGTACCCGGTTTGCTTTCTTCAAGTTTAAGCAGTAAATAGGAAGATGCGAAAACGATTCTTCTGGAGATCCTTTTAAAAGTTCGAGCGCATAAGCTTTCCCACGCCAAGCTTGAGCGTACGATATGCTAACTTTAAATCTCTCTTTAATATCATTCATAATTTCTTTACCCCGGTAAATTCGACCACTATCTTTTAATTGGTCCTTAATGATATGACCCAATACCTTTTTGTTTGCTTGACAAATATTGTGATAAGTTTGTGTTCTTGAACAAGTATGTACTGAATTAAAATATCTAACTTGAAAAATACTTGTACTTTTAAAACAATACGCACGAATACACCAATCGCAACCATCGTTACGACATGACGCCTCAAATCTACTTTTTGATGATTTAACCACTTTATACTCAAAACATTCAGTAAGACACATCGTACCCAATTTGAGTTGTAATTCTTCTTTGTTGTTGAAACAATCGCCTTCAGATATAGTAGACAACCCATAGCCAGTATTTTTGAGTGAATTATTTGTAGGATCCGCTAATGACTCCGTTGTGAAAAAAATATATCTTCATGAATTTTATACTCGAAATGATAGGAAGACGGATCCTCTTTTCACAAAATTTATTATTTTTTTGGTTTTCATAATCACATTCTTGTTTAACATCACTATAACTCTTGTTATCCACAGGAATATCATTTAAATCATAAATAAACTTTTCAGTTTCGTTTGTAAAATTCAATTTTTTTTCCTGGACAGCAGAGCTACTACCAACAATATCACATTCTTCACTGACGAATAACATAAAATTTTCGTTTGGACCATTAAGAACCACATTTATAAAATATAGTAAATCTTTATCATCAGAAATATCGATAAAATGAGTATACGTAGACATTTTATACGATAATCGTATATAACTTTGAATTTTCAGTTTTGAAGAAATCATATATTTTAATTCATCAAACGTTATATTACTAGATAAACTAAGAACATTTCTAACACATTTACCTTTTAATCGTAGATATTCTTCGACACCGTTTACAAAATGTCATTTACCACCACTGCATAATATGATATTAACTGACATTTTTATAACTTTCAAAGAATTTTTAGAAGAAGTTTTTTGAAATAATGTAAGATTTGTTAAGAGTTAATATGGTATTTATAGAGGAAAATAAAATTATATTAATTTTTTAGTATTAAAAAAACATTAATTATTAAAATAATAATAAATATTAAAATAATAATAAATATTAAAAAAATCTCGGATTTTTGTTTTTTTAAAATTGGCGAGGAGTGGCATTTTCGTAAATATGGGCGAGGGAAACACATAATCCCTCGCCTAGTCAGCTAGGGACAGGTCGCGTGTCAGACCGAATGGACGAGAGATGACACGTGGGCGAGGGATTATGTGATTCCCTCGCCATGTCAGCGAGGGATTTCACTATTCCCTCGCCACGTCAGCGAGGGTTGCCACGTGGCGGCCAACGATTGTTTTTTTTTAAATTGAATTTTTGACCGGTTAGTTTTGTAATTTTGTTTGGTCAAATGTCCATTTAGGTAATGTAAATGATGATATCTTTTCTATTCTCTAACTTTTTAAATACTGTCTTTATCCTACGAGTTTTACATAGTTATAAGAAGTTAAATTAAAAGGGTAGCTTTATTTTATTTACATGAGAAGAGTTTTACAACTTGTTGCAACAAAGATTGACGCTATTTTGACATAACACTATAAAGTTGACTTTGACTAAATGAATTGTCGTGATACATATGAACAACTAATCAACTTAATAGTTATCTTGAAGAAGAAAAGAAAACCTGAGGACCAAGTTAACATAATCAGAATTTACAATCTTGAAAAACAACTGAAAGATTTCATGCAACATGCTAGATTTCAAAAAAAAACCATACATTCTGAAAAAAAAAACTCTATTCAAACAGGTCGGGTTTTATCATGACATTTGAAATTTTAATTCAGTAAGATTCCTAAACTTAAAATGTCTCTATGACCAGATCATCTCCCAAAATATTCTCATTCAACAGAGTTGTATTCGCTCTTTAAATAAAGTCGTACGAACTTTCATTTAATAGACATGATTTGTACATGTGTCTAAATACGGTTGATTGATCATATTTAACGTTTGATCGAACATACCTATATTAGGTTCGACAGAACCTATCTAAAGATCGACCGGACCTGTTTACAAATAAGTTCGATCGAACATGCAACATGGTTGAACGACTTTATTTAAAATTCAAACATCCCTATTTAAGTTCGAACATCCCTATTTAAGTTCGAACAACCTTATTAAAGTGATGATAATTTTAGAAATGTTAGTCAAATGGACATTTGTCAAATGAACACATTTTAAGAATTTTTGATGTTACTATCTAAGTAAATTCGAATGGTAATGTCAATCATATCAAACGTTAAATTCAAATATGGCAATCTAATGGTGAATCAATGATTACATTTATATATTACTAATTATTAATTTTTTGGTACATAATAGTGTTGTAACTTATGCCGGAAGTTTTCAAAAAATTTAATTTTTCACTTTTAACACAAAGTTTTTTATTTTTTATAATTAGATTTCTTATATTTGACTTTGTTTACTTTAACTCAAAACTCTTCATATATTGTAGTTTAATCTCACAACATTTATATGTTGAACTTTGTTTCCATATAATTTCCATATTTCGTAAATTATCGTTTTACGTTTCATTTTAAGTTTTACAAGTTAACACGACATAACATTCATGTGTAATTCAATATTTTTACGTTTCGCTTTAAATTTGTTAAGTTAACACAACACAATGTGTATGCATGGTTCAACATTTTTTACGTTTATTTTCCCCTTCTGAAGGGTTCGTCACAACACACAAATCTTAGATCGACTTTTTTATATTTTTCTATGTTTTACGTTTTGATCTAAATTCTCCGTATCAACGCACCACAACTTCAGTGTTGGTGGTCATTAGGGGTAGTGTGACATTGATGTTATTTGGTACGGTTTTACATCTCCGCCGCAACGCGGGGAGATTAATTATAGCATATTACTAATTTTCAACTTAGTTATGCATTTTTAGTTGTACATCATGCTTAATAGTTGCACTTTTGTTTTCTTTTTCAAAAAAACTTATACTTGTAACACTAATAGCTTTCATCTTTTATATTTAACCCTAATATTTTTTTCACTTTCAACTTTGGTTTCATATTTTGTATCTTTTATATATTTTTTTTGTTTTTATGTTTCGGTCTAAAATTTTTAAGTTAACATGCAGCAACACACGTATGTGGTTTAACGTTTTTACCTCTACTTTTTTGTTTAATGTCCCGTTAGGTTTTACATATTGGTCTAATCTTTGCACATTAACAAGCTGCATCGGGCATGAATAGTTCAACATTTTTACGTCTTTATATTTATTTTGTTTTGGAAGTTTTTACAGTGGTGTTGGGGTCACAAGCAACAACGTAATATTGATGTTACTTAGCATGGTTTTACGCCCCTGTCACAACACGGGAGCCATAATACTAGTTACATCTAATTACCAACGCATTGTTGAGCACTTAGAGCTCATTATATAGTATTGATGTGTTTACTTCATAAAACATGTGCTCATTATATAGTATTGATGCTTGTACTTCATAGTTTTAAATCACTGCAAGTGAAATTCTTTTAACAAATATGTGACTCTGTTTAGAAGAATATGTATTAATCCAATTGGGCATTTATTTGTTTTGTAGCTGGGACCGTATTTCCAACCCTCTTTGAAGGAAACTACAACTAGAAAAAAAATTCTGGTTTAACTCTAAGAGGGTGTTTGTTTTTTGAAAAAACCTCTTCCACACCTCTTCATCTGCGCGCACGTAGACGCGGGAAGAGGTTTTTACTTCGCACAGTGTTTGTTTTCTAACGTCTTCCTGACGTCTGCACGGAGAAGATGTGGAACAAGATCTTCTGAACTCTTCACAACCTCTTCTCCCTTTCTTCTTTCATTTGAATCCTAAACCCTCCACCTCTCCACTCTACCCACCTCCCCACTCTACCAACCGGTTCACTCTCGCAGCCCCACCCTCGCCACCACCGCCACCGTCGTGTTCCACCGCCACCTCCCGCCTCTCCCACCCCTTTCGGCCCCCCACCCCCTTCGGCCCCCCCCCCCTTCGGCCTCCCACCCCCGTCGGCCTCCCACCCCCGTCGGCCTCCCACCCCCTTCGGCCCCATCCCTTTCGGCCCCCCTTCAACCGCCAAGCAAGTTAGTTTTTTTATTTAGTTTAATTTATAATTGATTTGTTGTTTGTGTGATAATATGTGATTTGTGTAGGTAGATTTTTTGTTTGTTTATATGATTAGTTTGTATATGGTTTGTATGAGGAATGAAATGGTTTAGTTGGTTGGTATAGTTTGTATGATGAATGAATTGGTTTGTGTTTTGGTATAGTTTGTTCGATTAGTTTGTATGATGAAGGAATTGGTTGGTGTTTTTGTTATAGTTTGTTTGATGAATGACTTGGTTTGCGTGGTTGGTGTTTTTGGTTTAGTTTGTATGATTAGTTTGTATGAGCAATGAATTGGTTTGTGTGATTGGCAGACTACAAATGTTAAAAAAACAAATAGTCTTTTTCTTGCAGATTGTAGACATTTGGTCCACCTCTTCTGCTGCCGATGTCTGCAGATATGGTCTGCAGACTGCAAACGTTTTCCTGCAGAAAAAACAAACAACACCTAAATATATCTTGTAGTCTTGATAATTGATAATTGATAAGAGATTAAGGTGTCACTAAACTCAAGCATGTCACCAATCTCTTATAACGTTTATAGACATCATTGACGACATTACAACATAATGAACACCTTTGTAGTTGTCAATTAACACCCTAGATCAACATAAAGCTCTTGAGAGGTATTATCTACTAGCAACCAATGTTGTTACTTCATCTGTGACTTTTAGTTTTAGGGTATGATTTAGAACGCGAAGCATGAAGAGACTTATCTTTTTAAGCCTTTTACATTTGCTTATTGTCCCTCGTTAGGAAGCCAAATTAGGATTTAGCAGATTACGAAACATTAAATTCCTAATAAATTGGTTTAGATTTTGGTTTGGAAAGGATTTTAGGTCTCTATTAATTATAACGTATGATGGTTTAACAAATAGTCAAATAAATCCAAAAGGTTACACCTTCTTTTTCCTACATCACTTTCAACATGATTTGTCTCGTACTATTAAAACGACGATATCTCAGTCGACTTTAAATTAACGGTAAAGTGTTGCTATTTGCGCAAGGCTAAGCTCAGAATCAACGTAAACATTATGTGATTAAATCCACCAATTAAACTCATGACTTTCTTATTATACTTTTCATAAATATAATAAAATCCAAAAATCAACATAAAAATAATACAAGTCTAGAAGGACCATGTCTTTAATACCATTCGTGATGCTACAAACTCAATATTATATACTGAGGGGTGTTTGTGTTTTTTGAAAAACTCTTCTTGGCTTATTTTGTTTGCGCCACGTAGACCACACACAAACATTGGGGTTTGCAGAGTGTTTGTTTTCTGAAAGGTTTTTCATTAAAAAAAGGTCCGCGCAAAGTCTGCATGGTGCTAACTTGGCACAAACACTTCTAAAGTTTTCTAAAGTCTGCGAAGGATTAAACACTATTACCACCCATGTCCACCACCACCATCCGCCTCCACTACCGACCACCACCACCACCGTCCGCTACCACCACTGTCTGCCTTCACCCACCGTCCGCGTGGAACAAAATGTGTTTTTATGGCTTTATAGCTACTAAAAATGTAATAAAATGTGTATTATGATTTTATAAATATTATTATAGTGATGTATGACTTTTATTTAAAATTTAATATTAAAGTACTTTTTAAAGTTTAAAAACTATGTTTATTTTAATTACAGAATATTTTAGCAGTTTGTAAATGTTAAAACAAATAGTCTTTTTCTTACAAACTACAGACATTTGATCCAGCTCTTCTCATGCATATGTCTGCAGATGTGATGCGCAGACTGCAGACATTTTGCTATATAAAAACAAATATCACTTAAATGTCTATAACCTTAAACAATAAACCCTAGCTAATTCGTTAACATTAAAAATAATTTATCATAGATTTTCAAAAAATAAATTACATAGATCTTAGCATAAACACATAAACTTTTATGCCATCTAGCATATCAACGTTATAGTTTTGTGGTGTCTAAAATCTAAAATGATTAATAAATTTATGAACCCAAGGGTGTGGGTCCGGTTGTATCCAATATGTGTTGTCTAACATGTATCGTAAATCACAAGGCTAACAATTAGCGCGTGGGTCAAGACGTCGTTGTAGAAAGCGAAGGACGGGACCAATATCTTCGTTTATCTCGTTTGCAACATTTTTCTTTTGAAAATATAACAAAATTACAATACTTTTTTTAAAACGTGAAATGAACAGTATAATCTCGATCACCCATTGATATTATTGACGAAATATCACTCACATCCTATGAACACAGACAACGCTAACTACCGGGACCATCCATCATTTCAAAGGAAAGCACCGTCCGAAGGTCTATCTTAGTAAAACGCTTGATCCAACTGCAACATATTGGACTAAGTGATACTCGAACTCCTAACCAGTTAACATGTTCTCATTAGCACAAATTAACAATAAATATTCAAATTCTTTAATACTTCTTTTCATTTCTTTTCTCACCATTAACGACGTATTACAATTATTTGTTTTTCCCTACATATCAAGATCGCTCAAGGATTTCACAAACAACCACCATCACTACATTCCAATTAATCTGTCTTTTCCTAAATATTAAGATCGCTCAAGGATTGCACAAACAACTTAGCAAGTGGAGTCTATTCGGGCTAAACCTTAGGTTACAAAATATTAAGCTTCTTGAAACCTTAAATTCAATATTTTAAGTTAACTAAGAAGATCCAAAAATTCATCTAAGCGTTAGGAAGATGATCGACAATAATAAGATTTGATGTGTTTATAAAATTTCGAATATACGTTTGTGACGTATTTAATTTTACTCATTACTGATTTTATTTAAAACTGAGATAAGTCAAAATTTGAATTTTTTATAACTTTGGTATATAATATGTTATAAATTCTTAATTTTTTTCGTTGTGACATTCTTTTCTTATCCTACGTTTTAATATAATTGTTATGCAAAACCAAGTCGGATCAACAACTGGTTTTCTTGTATAACTTTGTGTATACAATACATAATATTTTATAGAATCTGAACATACCATTTCATTATTCTTTTTTTTTCCTATGTTTTGATATATGTGTTACTCAAAACCAAACTACATCAACGCTCACAAGAATTACTAGAATTCCGTCGCATCACGCAAAGGCGTTTCACTCGTTGCTATATTACACTAGCAATATAAACTAATCTTTTGAACTCAATGGAATTTTTATCATTTTACTTTATTTTTATTTGTTTTTTCGTTTTCCTATTAATCACTTTCCCTGTAAAGGTTTTGGGACAGTGAAAAGCTAAAGGAAAAAAATAATTAAACCAGAAGTACTTTGTGTGGTGACGATTTATGAGGGGCCCTTTTGTCATTTACATAAAGATAACACTGCCTTCACAGGCTTTCACTTCACCCCAACTGTTTATTCTTTTAGTGGTTTTCTCGTCATTTCACCATTCGCACAAACAAGCATTTACCAAATAATATTTTATTATGATATCTGCTATATTATTTTATCGTTATTTGGTCAAATTTTAAACGACGTTAGTTTTCTAGAGATTAGTTGTTTTGTCAAATCACTTAACATATTTTGCTTATTTCCTGATTGGTTTATGATATTCAATTGAATATTAAATAAGAACACTACTTTTAAGTGATATTATTACAAGTGTGCAAACAAGGTTTCTATAATGCATGAACATGAACATAAACAGGATTTTAGCCTTGAGTTCAACGAATCCAAATGAGAAAATAGAATAAATATTGATGCTAATATATTTATGTGTATTTTATACTTCATAAAAATCTCCTTACTATATAAAGAGAATGAATATACAATTAAAATTTATGCCTACTTCATAATTTTGCGACTATATGATTTTGTGGTCGCTAATTTTGCGACATTTTTGTCGGTTATAGCGATATACATTTTTATTTTCTTGTTTTTTTTAAATACTAGCAACTATATTTGCGACCAGAATAGTTTTCGTAGCTATATAAGATTGTTTTCTATTATTATTTTATATTATTATATAAAATTAGCAATCGTATTCTCGATAGAAGCAATTCTAATCGCTATTTTAACCACCGTTTTGTGATCCAAACAAACTTGGTTGGAAATTTTGCAACCCACTCTATAATAGTTGCTATATCCGTAACCGAATTTGTTTAAGTCGCTAATTTTGTGACTATATGATTTTGGTCACTACATGGTCGCTACATGGTCGCTAATTTTACGACTATGTGGCAAGAAATACAATTTTTATTTTCTTGTGTTTGTTTTTTAAATACTAGCAATTGTATTTACGACTAAAATAGTTTTCGTAGCTATATTTGCGACAATTTCGCGACCCGATTGTTTTCGGTTATAATTTTGTATCATTATTTAAAATTAGCAACCATTTCGCGACAAAGCAATTCCGGTCGCTATATTTCCCACCGTTTTGTGACCCAAACAAAATCAATTGAAATTTTTGCGACCAATTTTGTTATGGTCGTTATTTCAGTAACAAATGTTGTTTCGGTCAATAATTTTGCAACTATACATATTTGGTCACTATACGGTCACTAATTTTGCGATTATTTTTGTTGGTCGTAAATTATGGTTGGTTTTGCTCAATTTTGTAGAAGTGCGACATACCTTCGTTAGAGCATTCACAGTCCATTTTCTATTTTTATGTAAGAGTGTGTCCTATATTATAGGGGGTGGTTGTGAGTGGAAGAGAAATAAAAATATGGGGGTTATACCGTGATTCTCCAAATACCTGATAATTTTTTTAATATTTTTAAGGTGATTGTGAGCGAATGAAAGAGAAAAATAACGATAAAAGTATGATAAAATATTATTTAATTGAAAATAAAAAAAATAAATAAACTTTTTTAATGTAGTTATAATAATATGAACAGAGTGTGAATTTTGAATGCTATTAAAGATGCTTTTATAGTTGTTTTTTTTATGTAAGCTTATATTCAAGGTTAAGAAAGTCTAGAAAAAAAAAGGTAAGGTACATGTTTTTCGAATAAACATATAAGCTACAAATGCACTAATGTCCTGGATCTAGGGATTAAAATATTGGAAAAAGGAAAGTAGGATTAGCTGTGAGTTCGTTAAAAAAGTAAATCAAGCAAGACTAGCTTTTCTCGGGGGTTAAAGTGGATATATTGTTGAGCACCGTTCTCTTTTCCACTTCCCCCCTGCAATTTTTCAAATAACGATATGGCCCCTTTACCCTTTTACTCTGTCAAAATGTTTCTTAAAAGTGTTGCCCAATTTCTTTATGTCAAATTCTTTTCTATAAACAACGACATCTTTGATGATGTAGCAAGATTATTGTCGACTTAAATATCTATCTATTTAATAATCTCACACAATATATGTCTTTTGAAACTATATTCTTTTTAACTAATTTGTTAATTCTACGACTTAATTCAAGCAAATCATTCGAAATCAACATTATTAGTAATACATAGGTCAATTGTCATGACCTTTAATAAAAGGTTGTGATTTATTGCACCTGTATATAAAGATCAAACTCGATAAAATTTTATAATAAGATCCTTAACAAATTTCATAATTGTTATTTATCTCTCTCTGAATGGTATTCGATTAAATATTTGTAAGTACCAACAAAATAATTTAATCTAAAAGTTTTTACATAATTTTAAAAGATATCCAAGTTTTTATGATCCCCAACGTTGACCCAAAACCCTATGTTTAGCTAAACACGTTCTCAAGTTCCATTCAAAAGTGTTTAGGCTAAGGTTAAACCATGTTAGATATATTTTGTGTTTCATTTTTTCTAATTAAAGGTTTATTCTAATTAAAGGTTTAGACTAAACCTAAACTCTACATTTAACACTTAATGAATTCAATGAAAGATTTAGGTTGCAATTTTGCGTTGCAACTTTCCATGAAGTTGTGACTTTAAAAATTAAATTCAGTCTTTAAATTTTGTTTTATAAGTACGTGTCTTCATTAAAATATCACATTAATCTACTCAAAGGGATACAAGGTTGTAAATATATATATCGTTAAATTTTGATGTATAATATTTCATCTTATTATTAAGTTAAAGTGTACACAATGAAATACTTGGAAAGATCCATATAATTTTAAATTTTTAATCCACTCGGTCAGCCTATTTTATCATTTTAATCGCATAACAATTTGCTCATATCTTGTAACTATTGAAGATGAACATGTAAAGAAAGACTAATATAAAAACTAATATACATTTTTTTATGAAAAAATCTCATTATTTAATTTTAGTATATTAAAGTCCCACAACTTGTATAATATCACGTGAAGATAATAAATTAATTTTATATATTGAAGTCCGTAATCTTGTCTAAAATACACGTAAGTTTAAATTGCTTTCTAACTCTTAAATATTCAATATAATAAGAGATAAAATTTATTTAACAAAATGAATGGCATTATATCATAAAAGTCATTAATATATAAAATCAATTCAAAATTATGAGGATTTTAAGCAAGTTTAGAGAACATTAATACATAAAAATTAGTTTGGTGATTTTTCACGTATCTTTTACAAGTTTGAGGACTTTAATATACCACATGTAGATTGAAAGACTATGTCGTAAAGGCTAAGAAAATATATATGTATTTTAATTTGTTATATTAACCTAATAAAAGAGACAAAATACTAAAACATTTTCTTTAACTTTTAAATTTAAGCTAAATAAAATATAGATTGTGTTGTAACGTTATATAGAAAGATTGACCTGCATATAGTTGCCCCATCATCTAATGGAATAGGTAAAGGAAGTAGAGGGAAAGGAGACATGCTTGAATTGTTTAGGAAATAACATCAATGATTTGAAAAACTTGTATGATTGAACAAACCCCATGTGAGGCCTAACCTCTACAAATTGTTTCTTTTAAACAAAAAAGTTGATACAAACACTTAATGTGTTGTGAGTTTTATATACACATATATAAAACCAACATTCAATGTATTATCTATTTGAGCTTGTTTAAATTGATTTTATTTTCAGTTTGTTGAATTATTACTTGTTGTCATGTTGGTCATCATGAGATAACACATATTAAACTTGTTTAAAGGGAAAAAATAATGAGAAAATATATTTTTAATTCAACCAAACAGATGATGAAATCCATGGTCACAATTTATCCAAATATGGGCAGACATTTAAGCCATTGAAAGAGACCAATCAACACATTATTTCTATCAATGGCTTGTAACCATTCATGGTGGTGTCACACCTTAGGCCTTGCTATTGCTATAGCCTTGGCCAACATTCAAGGTATTTTTAGATCGTTTTCTACATTGACCATCTTTTTAGTTTTTATAATATTATTGTAAATTCTTTCATGATATAATTTAATAATAATTTAATTGCAATAAAGTTTATAAATTTATAATGTGTTGAAATTATTTATAATGGTTTAAAATAACTTGTGTGAGGTTTAGAGCTTATTTTTTTTAGTTAAGTACAAACATATTCCCAATAGTATGTTCAAAAAACAGTTTTCGTCTATAGGTTTAAGAAACTATAAGGGTAACCCCAATTGTACATAGGATGTTGGGTATCTTGTGGTGGTGGTGGTGAACGACATGAAGAGTGGGCGGTGAACGTAGGTGATGGTGTTTGGGAGGAGAAGGTCGAGATAGAAGGGTGGAGATAGAATGAAGATTAATTTGTTTTAGTGGCTGTGTGGCCGAAGTGGATCTATTCAATGGTGGTGACTGGTGTGGGTTGAGAGGGGTTGTTAGAGTTGATGGTTGCAAGTAGGTGGTGGTGGTGGTTTTATGGTGGGTTTTGAGATCCAAAAAGATAAAGGGTTGAAATGTGGTGGGTTCATTTGTTATACTAAAATATTTAATATATATATATATATATATATATTATGTGGGTCTATAAATATATATTTTTTGTTTTTTCTTAAATCTAGGGATATTTTAGTTATTTTTAAAATATTTAATAGAAAAATTATATTGTGTTTATGTATAATTTGGGACTATTCTTGTATTCTTTTTTTCAAAACCAGAGACCATTATTAGGATATACCACAGGTCCAGAGGCACCATCTGTGTACTTAACTCTATTATTTGTTATATTACATGATATGGAACTATTAGTTTGATTATATAACATCAATTCACATAAAAACATCACAACTTCTAATATAAGGTGAACACCCATCATATATCACTCTTCGTCGTTAAAATACAACTTTCCTCCTATTACCATAAATAAAACCCTATCATCCCCGGTCCCCTACCTATCTCATTCCCTCCGGCCTTCGGCTTGAAACGAAACTCCTCAAATGCATTGTTTCCTTCACATGCAATCAGATAGTGGTGGAAGGAGAGGGTTTGAGGATAGATTTTTGTTGGTTCACCCTACTTAAAAGGATGTATCACAAGTCACAACTCTAGAAGAGAGTAGGGATGCCACGCCTCATGTGACATCGGGCATCTTAGATCGGTGTTGAAAGACCGAAATGAGGATATGAAGCATCTAATGAATTAGAATTACTAGTGTAATTAGTCATTTTGACGATTGTTAAGCATGTCATCTACAACTCTACAAGTCATCTAAATGAAAATCTGAATTTTTTCAATAAGTATTCATTAATACTTATTGTTATTATTAACAATACGTGTATAAGTAGTCAATCGACTTATTGCTATTTATTATATAAATCTCAAACTACCTTTATTTTATCAAAAATATTTCTCAAACTACTTGAGCATAGTTTGACCATCGTTTGTGGACAAGGTAACGATTTCAATAATTGACATGTCATCTCTCCACTCATACATCTTCGACTTTGTTGGATCTTTGAAACCCAATTTCTTACTGGGCCATTTCATTGGGCCCGGCCCGTGTACACAATGATAAGCAAAAGGGCCTAGAACTCTAGAAGCAGTGAAGTACCGGCTTAAGGCCTAAACTTACATGTATACTGTGATAATAAGATTATTTTGTTTCCCATAAAAAGGGTCGGCCTTAAATAAATTTTAAACCTTTGGGATTGTTTAGTTCATATAATGTTATTTTGATGGAATTAAAATCTGTTGTAGAAGTTAAAATTTGAAGAATTTGGAATTGATTTCCGTCATACGTTTGGTTGGCAGAATGCAATGGATATTAATTAAAGTGATTTGTTCTATGTTGTCTAATCCTATTTTTCAACATCTTCTCTCCATCACCATAGTTTATTCTCTTCCACTGTCATCGCACAACACAATCACTCTACTGTCTCACTAACCGACATGTTCAACAAACCTATGAGCATTCAAACTTCATCTCATCTTCAACTCACTTTGGACCTAAATTGATTTGCACATTGCAGACCACACGAAGCAATCTGAAATTGAAATCTTGAACACATTAATCGAAAATGTTAAGAATAAAATATTAGCCAAAAAAATAGGAGCATAAAATTAAAAAAACTTCTTATTTGATTTATTCAGATTTATCCGAATTAAATTCTGATCGGTTCAGATTGAATAGAGATATCTCTTAGTCGGATTGAATAGAGGTATCTTTTATTATCCGAACAGAAATATCTCTTATTCGGATAGGATTGGATTTCGGATAAGGTCATGAAATTTTCAAATCCGAATAATCTGTTATCAGATCCGATGATTTCCCCTAATTATCATCATAAAATCTATTACCGAGTGTTATAAACAAGAGGAGTACAATATAGACTAATCAGAGCATTATCTTGTTTTATCACCACAGAGCAAACAAAGATTTCGCTCCTCAAGACTACGCCTCGTCTCATCTATGCCTTTTGTATAAGCGCCTCGTTTAGTCTAAAGCGAACACCCTCAACTTGAACGTCACATGGCGCTTAGGTTCCTCAAAGGCGTGCTTTTAAAAAGATAGATAGTATTGTTTTGTTTGAGGAATTGAGGATTTGATTATTAAAAACCTTTGTTTTGTCCAAATATTCTATCCTAACAATTTTTTTATGAAGTTAAATATAATAAATCTAATAATGTAAATATTAGATTTATTTATGATGATTTAAATATAATATTCTATTCATGATAGATATTTTGAAAAGATACAATCACTTATGATGATTTACAACATTATAACAGTGTGTTCAAACATACATTGTCAAAATTTTAAATGCACCAATGATACAAACATGAACACCTAATAGTCGACAAAATCGTTTATTACAAATAATTATATGTTCACAATCTATGATCCGGAAGTCAGAATATCAAATCCATAGAAAAACGAAAATACTATGGATAATCCCGTATACAAAAGCTCTACTACCACGAATCAATCACGGACCAATACATCAATGCATTGAACAAAACTCACAAGATTTGGTGAATGTAGTCGATATAACAACACAAAGCTCGTACTCCAACTCATTAAGTAAATAATGTTTACGTGAGGCTTGAACTCAAAACTCAAGCTCGTTAAACTTGACTTGGTGTAACATCAACGAATCTATATTCAAGTAATATGTTATTACTGAATTGTCTAATTTGTATTCCTACTCTATTGTCAAAGGACCAAAAATATATATTATTTCAGAAGCTTAGGGCACATGAATAAGGAAATCACGATGAACTGATGATTTCCCCCAATTGTAAGCAAACTTGGGGAACAAGCCATTGAATGAACCCTCCTCCAAGCTCAATTCAGAATCTTAATAAATAATATGTGTATACACACACACACACGTGTGTGTGTGTGTGTGTGTGTGTATATATATATATATATATATATATGGAATCGCAAGATGAAGTTATAGATCGAACCAATTTAATTTGCTCTGTAATTTCAACCTTCGATACGAAGATCTGACATGGGTATAATCAGAAGCAGCTTTTCGTTCATGTTAGGCACAGCTTTTGGGGTTTATGTAGCTCAGAACTACAACGTCCCCAACATTAACAAGCTTTACAAATCGGGGCTCGTGATGGCACAACACTATGAGCAAAATTATCGCAAACCGAAGGCCAACACCGATGATGATGATGATGATCGACAAAAGAGATAATTGGGTTTTCAATTGGTTATACGGTATCATTTGTGTTTCCCCCTTTTCAATTTGATGTTGTTTCTTGAAATGGGCTGTAATGAAAGGGGGTTGATTTGAAATTAGGGTTTTGATTGTTGGATTGGAATTAGAGATATGGTGACTTGTAATGTGTGAATGTGTGATTGTTAACAAGGTGTGGCCTTATTGTATGATGTTTGATTTCGTCGGCTATTTTGATTTTGATGAATTAAAATGCAAGAATATATACCGATTAATAGTCGATTGTCAGGATCAGGATCGCGTGTTGTTTGATACTTCGATGGCTGGCGTTTGAGGGCGCGTTGTAAGCTTGTATTGGCTCGCGTGTGTGACGCTCAATGGTGCATGTAGGTGACCCGGTGTATGACAATGTGTATGTTCAAAACAAATATTATAGGTGACAAAAGAAATCCAAGAATGTGATTTTTATCATAATGGGGTTTTGAAAATAAATATGGGTTAGAATAGATTGAATAAAAAACACAAGAGGGTCAAGATGAGTTAAAAATTTTTTTGGAAAAAAATAAACATAGGTCAAGATGTGTCTTCAAAATTAGAGCTTCAAGTCACAATAAGTCAAGGTTTCTTCCATTCAAGTTGGTCACCTTCGTCGAGTTTCATCGCACACGACCACCGCAACACCACCGAACCGCCACCATACCACCATCGAACCACCACCACAGCACCACCGGTCCATCGCATCTACACCTTCCCACCTCCGTCAAGTTTCATCGTGCACCACCACCGCACCTACAGTCGGGCTCCGCATTAGCCTCCACCTCCGTTGAGTTTCATAGCTCACCACCACCACACCTACAGTTGAGCCTCCGTTTTATTATCGCACCATAATTGTCACTTTATTGAAGATACAACCCTTTATAATGAAGTCGTATATGTATATTTTTGAGCTCGTATAAGCATCTGTTTATATGTATTGTTGGATTGTAGAAAACTAGTAAAATAGTATTGACTTTTTTAAAAAATGATCCATTTTGACTTGAACACATCCTGACCCGAACCCATGCTAACCCAAACCCATCCTGACCTATTTTCTAAATGACCTATCCTAACCCAAGCCCATCCAGACCCAAGTCCATCCTAACCTAACAACCAAGCGTATCCAACCCACCCATTTTACCACCTCTAACAAATACTAATACTTATAATATAAATAGTATTAGTAATTACAAAGATAACTTTTTTTAAACAATGTATAGTAGTGAAAATGATAACAATAATAATTAAAAGTTAACCCACGACTCAAATTATCTATACTTTCAATCACAGGCTTGTTATTTTTATTATATTTAAAATGCAGTTGACTAAACTAATACAGAAAATAATCTCTCAACTTCATAATTACTTAAGAGTTAAGAATTAAGGTCATTAAGTTGTAAACTTGTAAGAATACAACCGGTTTGATACAATAAAAAAATATGTTTAATAGAACAAATAATGTAACTATTTTATTCATAACTTATTGTCAAAATCAATCGCCAATGATAAATTATTACATATTATACTCTTTAGTTATATATACTTTGAATCTTAATCGCTTTAAGTCCGATGTAGCTTTCATAATCGTTTATTTGATACTAGGTTAGTACTCCGTGAATTACACGGGCTGAACAAATAAAATATTTAATACTTAGTAATAAAAATTTGTAAATTAATCAAACCATGTTGAAGATAAATTATGATTATAATTACATATAAATAGTTATTTCAAGTAAATAAAAAATAATTTGTTTTATAAAACAATTATGGTTTTTAAATATTTTGTTTTATAAAACAATTATGGTTTTTAAATATTTTGTTTTAAAAAAATTAATTTATTTAGAAAAGTTCATTCTATTCTATATTTTATAAAACTTTTGTTTTTAAAATTGTGTTTTTAATTAAAAACAAGTTTTTATTTATTAGATTATATACTTTTTAGTTTGAAAATGGTATGAGTAATAGTATTATTATTCAATATTATATTAATAATACATAGAAATAAAAAGTTAGTATTATTAGACTTACAATTGTATCATGTCTTATCTTAATTCTTCTTAATTATATATAGATAGATAGACAACTTGATAAATAAATAGTCTAGAAACTCGTTTAATAAACGAATTATAACTAGTAATAAAAACAAAAAGTTACCAGTATGATATATTAATATAAGATATAATTAAAATTATATACACGTAATAGTTCAAGAACTATAACAATTATACTATTTTTTAACTCTCTTATATAAATAATTTTATTTTTAAACATTTGTTTTAAGACTTTTTATAAAAAAATATTTTATATAAAAGTCTTGTTTATTAAAAACTCTTGTTTTGAGAAAACCGCTATAAGAAAAATTCACTTTTTATAAATTTTTTTAATAAATGACCAATGTAAAATATTTTTGTTTAAAAAAGGTTTAGTGTTTTAGATAATTTTATATTATATAAGTTTTTTATTATTTAT
Organism: Flaveria trinervia; assembly: GCA_025506515.1. Lineage (NCBI taxonomy): Eukaryota > Viridiplantae > Streptophyta > Magnoliopsida > Asterales > Asteraceae > Flaveria > Flaveria trinervia. The sequence continues at coordinate 96,948,528 of CM046443.1, read as the reverse complement.
ATTTTAATAAAAATATGTGATTTTAATTTGCTTAATAAAACTTATTTTTAAAATGATATTTTGATTTAAAAAAATTTAAATAAGAGAGAGAAATTATAACAATTAATAAAATTAAATTTTAATAAGAGAAAGTAATAAGTTGGAGTATTTAAATTACTATAATACTATTTTGCAGAGAAAATAATTTAAGATTGTATATAAGAATGACAAATGATAAAATGATGGGCTTAAAGCTTGACAAGTGATAATTTTTTTTATTTTATTAGAAACAATAGATAAGTTATGTATTAAACTTGCCATAGTTACATAGACATGATGTTACAAACTTTGATATATTTTTAATCAAACATTTAAACCAAATGAAAGAAAAAGGTCCAAATATAAAAAGAATATACCATTATTATTTTAGAGCATTATACAATTCTTACCTTTTAACCCCCTATTTTATTTTCTAAGGATAAAACAAATGACACCGCAGTTTTATTATCCTCCAAAATCAATCACCCCCAATCAAGTTTCTCTTTAGGTTCGTTTTCTTTCATCTTTTTCTGCAAATCTTCCTTAAATCACTCCAACTGTTGTTCGTCTTTATTTGTGTTCTTACTGGGGTATCTGGTACAAAAATCGCATTATTCTTGTGGGTTTTTATCAAAGTTAACGAATTTATCATCAGTCGGGTGAATTTTTTGATCATGAACTTGATTACTTATTAGGGTTCTTTCAGTTTGATCATCGTATGTGTATTTCGATTTTTCTGACGAAATATGAAAAGATTATGTCTTTATGCCGATTCTAATCGTATTATCTGTTAATTTAGTGATGGATCAGTGTGAATTGGATTTTAATTTGACTGTAATCGAGATGAATTTTGACCTTGTGGTTGATCTATGTGCCCTAAATTTCTATTGTAATCATTAAATCAGCATGAGGGATTTGACCTTTTGAATTGTGTTACTTGAAATTTTCATTGCAAATAGATAGACTCTGTGGTTTGTTTTCCTAAATTGTTATATTTATCTTTGGGTATAGTGAAATGGCAAAGAGTTTATTCAAGCAAGAGCATGATCTTGGTAAGTGTTCCCTTTGTTATATTGATGTTATGCACTGTTAATATGGTTCATTTGCCTCCATTTTATTCTCCCATTTCAACTTATTGATGTTTTGTTTATTTGGTGTTGAGAATGATTTCATTGAGTTTGAGTTGTGTATCGTGTTGTTTCAGAGAAAAGGCGCGCAGAGGCTGCTAGGATTAGAGAAAAGTACCCCGATAGGATTCCAGTAAGTTTTGATCTTTCTATAGATTGATCATGTTTATATAGATGACTGGTTTTGATACCTCTTTTAGGTGATGGTAGTTTAGTAACTTCCTTCAATTTCAACGGTCTCAATAATATGTGTTGAACTGTTGCAATCTTTATAGGGGGGAAACAAGTATCAGTCTTTGCAGTTTATCTGTTGGTTTAATTTATGTCTGTTGAAGAAAGTCTTTGCAGTTCTGAAGTAAGCTTCTTGGTTTTGTTTTAAGGTTAATTTTGATTTGATTATTCTAAGGTGATCGTGGAGAAGGGGAGCGAAGCGATGTTCCCAACATCGATAAGAAAAAGTATGTAATATGCTATAACTTTTATCACTTTCTTTTTTTTCAGTTACTTGAGAGTTCATCAAACATATATCACTAAAAATGAAGCAAAATCCAGATCTTAGGGTGAAATAAGTCATAATAAACAACCAATGTGACATTTTGTTCAAGACCACCTGTCGAGTGTAAGCTGTGGTTTATTTGCTTTCCACTGGGTTGCTGCGTATTGGTAGTAGCCTCGTGAGTTTCCTCTAACAGGTTCTCATTGAGTCTTGGTTACCAAGAAAAATACTAACATATTAGAGACTAGAAAGATAGCCTAGGATTTTGAAATGACCATTTATATAATCTTTATTTAATTAGTTACTAGTGGGTTATGTGTGCTTCAAAGTGTTCATTGGGTTGAAAATTGCAGGTACCTTGTTCCCGCTGATCTGACTGTAGGTCAATTTGTTTATGTGATACGTAAACGGATTAAGCTAAGTGCTGAGAAAGCTATATTTATATTCGTTGACAACGCCCTACCACCAACAGGTAATCTTACTGAAATACATGATTCTTGCATTCTTTTCCATTTTAAATTGACTCATATTTAATACACATTTTCATATAACTTATTTGGCCCTTAACCATTATATTCGATAGGGTGGTTGTGTAATCACGTTTAGAATCTTTAACCCCAGTGCTGTTTTTTGAGTTGATGATAATGTCTGTGTTATTGTTGTGTTTTGGCAGGGGCGATTATGTCATCTGTTTATGAAGAAAAGAAGGATGAAGACGGTTTCTTGTACGTGACATACAGTGGAGAAAATACATTTGGGGAACTGTAATGCTTCTTTTTATACCATTCTTTATGTTTTTTATGATGTTTTATATGTTCATGCATCTTGTTCTCTGTCAAGAAGGCAACATGATACAATTGCAGATGTGTATATAGTTTGAGCCTGAATAATGGGTATGTTAATAATCATTTGCAAGTTATTAAATTCTGTCTAAAGAAGATATTTGCAGTAAGGTCAGAGTTTAGATTGATTATAACGGTTGACAAAACAGATAGGTCAAGTTGGATTCTGTGGCGGGTTGAAATGTGTTAAGGTCAAATTAGGTTCGGGTCACAACAGGATTTTAAAGGATACTAGTCTCACTAACGAACTACATCCTGAGATACTTAATTACTTTACTGGTTTCACATGAAAGAAGCTAATCTAAAGGATAAGTTGATCATCTTGATAAATTCATCAATTTTGAGATACAATTAAGACTATACTATTAAGATGGAACCTTAGACGATAACGAATCCTATCGAGTCAAAACTTATCTCAAAGGTTTTAAAATTCTCCAAAAGCTCTTTTAACTTGATGAAGATTAGTTCAACCCGGAATTAACGTGTTATATAACAATATCTCACGTGTATAAATTAGGTTATGTGTGTGTGCATAGTGTGCATCCATGAGAACGTTGGGTGTTCAAAGAGTACGTATAAAAGTATAAAACTAGTCTTAGTTTGTTCTACGGTTTGTTCAATCTAATCTCATTTTGTCTAGAGTTTGATGTGTGAAGGTCATTCATTGATTTTTTTAATGCAATTACAGATTACTAAATTGATTAGGTTATGATGAAAATGTGTAAGCATGATTATTTTTCAATATTTTTTTATAGAATTATCACCTTCCTTAGAATAAGACATTACACGTCAAAAATAATTTATAATAGAAAAACAAATTGGATTTTTATAATCAAAATATTATTCATCAACCTTTAATAATTTAAATATTACTAATTACTAAGTTATAGATGCATTAATGTTGTCTTTACATCTTTTATAATTTAATCTCTATAATTTTTTACTTTCAACTTTAGTCTTCTATACATTTCATATTTCACAAATTTTCGTTTTACATTTCAAACGAAATTTTAAAAGTTAACACACTGTAACGTATGCGTGAAATTCAAAGTTACTATGCATTTTTTTCCCGTTAACGACCACGTCGCAATGTGTGAGTCCTAAATCGACTTTGTTATTATTTTTAACGTGTTACGTTTTACGTACATGGTTCAACGTTTTTACGTTACTTTTCGTTCGGTTTCATTCTTTTCATTTTTATTGTTTTCTAAGAGCATTATCTATGTTGCTGGTAGCTGACGATGTGACATTCTTTCTATTTGAAACGTATTTACATCTCCCGTCGCAACGCAGAGGTTAATAGTAGTTAATAAAGTTAATTACATAGATGGTCCATGTGGTTTATGTAAAGTAACATGTTTGGGTACTAAAAGTTTTTTGTAATATGTTTGGGTATGGTGTTTTTTATTTTGTAACGGGTTAATATACTAAGACTAACAGATGTTAGTTATTCTGTTAAATCTGAAGGTATTTTTGTTTTTTCACTGTGTATGGACTACTAATGTAACTTAAATGGACTATTTGTATCATTATAAATAAAGGATTCTTTGGGTAATTTAATATATATATATATATATATATATATATATATATATATATATGTGTGTGTGTGTGTGTTACCTCGTAGTTCCTGAATCAAAAATGATTTCACACACCACCACCGACCTCCACCGGCGGCCACCATGGCTAGCCTCCACCACGACCACCATAGTAGTATCACATCATCCTCACCACCACCATCATCTTCAGATTGTTAAATGAAACTGCAACAGAACCATCAACAATCACCACCATTGTCATCCTCACCACCAAGCCGCCACCACCACTACAATTACCGCCACCCCCACCACTAGTTCCACCACACATATCAATCGCATAACCATCATCGCCATTGCATCATCATCACTGTCTTACCACCATCATCATCGCATCATCACCACCATATTACCTTCACCATCATCGCATCATCAATACATAGCACAATCCACTGCCACTTCATATCCATGAAACCACTAGTGTCGTGGGACTTGAGCATGGGTTTAAAGCTTTATTTGCAAGCCCTAATATCAAGAATCCCCAATTTGAGTTTTAGGGTTTTGAGATAAAGCTTACGGTCTGAAGACAAGGGTGGTGATAAGGATGACGAGTGGCAACGATTGTGGGGCGCGGGGATGGTGGGTGGCAACGATGGTGGTCAGGGGCGGTGGTGGATTATTTGGGGTGGTAGTTTGAAATAGGAGGAAGACGATGATGAGTGGTTGGGGTTGAAATTTTAATTTATTTTATAGTAGTTACACAAATGGTCCCTTGATTATAAAAGAAAGATATAGTTACAAAAATAGTCCCTCAAAAGGTACTTTAGTCATTCTATTCAAATTTAACTTGTTACAAAACTGAAAACATAATACATCAAGCTGTAACAAAAACTTTTAGTATTCAAACACGTTATTTTAAATAATCCACAAAGATTATTTATGTAATTAAGTCTAGTTAATACTAAAACGGAATCTATTCAATTTTTCTAACGAGAACGGCATACAAGCCCAGAGTCGTAGTGGGCCGGGTTGAATATCTTGGCCCATCAACAACCCCCAATTCCCAGATGAACTGATTAACTCCATATGCAAAACTGCAAGCCGATCTGAAAACAACTGTTGCTGTTGTTGTTGCATTTCATCACTCGAATCGAAGAAATCTCATCGGAAAGTAACAATGGCCGGAAGATTGAGCCACGTGGCCTCACAGATTATGGCCGGAAACGCCGTCGTTCGGAGATCCGTCGGATCCTCTCTCCGCCTCCGCTCCGGTATGGGTCTACCCGTTGGCAAACACATCGTACCCGACAAACCTGTAAGTTTTAATTCCCTTTTTTTTACCTTTAATTCTCACATCACAATAATAATGATTATTATCAGCTTCAATTCAATGCTATCTTGGATAAAATATGTTCTTAACTTTGTTCAATTCGGTTCTAGGGTTTTGAATGTGAAATTTTGGTTATTATTTGTTGATTTGTTTGATTTGAACTGGAATCAATGATGTTGAGTTGTTTTGATTTGGTTGTTTTTAGCTCCCTGTGAATGATGAGTTGGTGTGGGACAATGGGACTCCGTTTCCTGAACCGTGTATCGATCGGATTGCTGATACTGTTGGAAAGGTGAGGTTTGGGAAGATTTGAATTGAATTTGTTTGTGTGTTTGTGTTGAAGTTGTTGGTGTTTTGTTTGATTTCAGTATGAAGCACTTGGGTGGTTGTGTGGTGGATTGGGCTTTTTTGCTACCCTTGGGTTGATGGCTACCTTGAATGACAAAGCTTCTAAGATACCATATGTAAGTTATATGATTCTGATATTGAATTTAACATGATGGAGCTTGAGAGCTTCAAAAGTTTCTGTGTTACAAGTTTTTCATATGTTCTATATATAAAACATATTAAGTTGACAAGTTCCTATTTTTCTGCAATTTTGTTGGAATTATTGATGCCTTTGAGTGGGTGATGATATGTGCGCCAAGTACTGAATTTCCATCTATATTGATGAACACTTGAACACAAGTATTTATAGGATCGATCATACCAATTTGAAACCCTTTTTCAATCAGTTTTGCCATGAGATTGTCCTTGCACCAAACACAGGCAAACTGAAACATGCGCTGGACCTAAAACTCAGTTTTGTTATTCATTCCTTGAAGAGAGAATGTGCAATAATCTGCATGTTTATTTTAATAAACAAATAGTGAATCTGGTCATAACTTTTGGTGGTTGACTGCCTGTCATAGATTTTGCTTAAATGATATGTGAAGATATATGATAAACATTACAGCTAGAATAATGGAACTCCACTCTTAGTATCAAAAGATAATTGTGCCTTTAGTTACTATGGAACTGGAAGTGTTTTCTTCTGCTACTGTTCTTTCTCTAGGTACTCTTTTGTTAGCTTCTGGAACAGAGTAGATGGATATGTAAATCAAGATAATTATAATCCACCAGAGATGACACACATGTAGACTAGAGATTAGAGTGTCTATTTTCTGTATTTCTGTTTAACTTTATTTATCTTCATGAACAGACGCCTAAGGTATTTCCATACGACAACCTTCGAGTGGAACTTGGTGGAGAACCATAGACCACACACCTGTCATCTGGTACCTCACATGTCTACTTAATTTCATTTGGTGCTTGAACTTGCAAGGAATAATGTATCATCTTGACCTTTGAACAAAAAGTTGAGACTATTTGTGAATTAACCATTTTGTAATGATAAAGTTTGGTATTTTTATTTTCTTTTAGTCTGGTTATCTAATGCAAAATGCATCACATAAACTGCCCTGCAAGTGGGTTAAGTAGCTACAACTCATGCCGATATTCATTAGTAGGTTTCTAGTCTTATTTTTAGGCAATTCTTTTGATACAAAATGTGCTTTAAGCCTAGCTTTACTTTTGGGTGCAATTGTCGATTTAGACTTTAGATTGAGTTGGCCATCTTTGTAGAGAGTCCCATAGAATTATGAAGAGATCGTGATTTGATAATCTTCGAGGAACTTAAAATATCTTAGATTATATTCCTTGCTTGTAGGAATTAGTGTTGGGATGGAGTAAAGGTGATAAAAATGGGTGGGTCAGGTAACTGGTCGAACTGCAGTGTATTGGTGGGGGCTTAGGATACACTAGACTTGCTCTATTTTAGCAATTTTTTATTCGACTTGTTTAACCTGTTGAAATAAGCTTCAATATATATTATTTAATTTACTTAAAAATGCTTCAAAGTTGTCATCATTAACTTAAGGTTTTGTTGCATGGTATATATTCTTGCATAATTGCTAATATAGGTGCACAAATCAGTCTCAAACCTTAAACCGGTTCGGTTTGGTCAACAAAAAGTCAAAACCGGTTTGCAACGGGTTTTTGACCGGTTTAGAGTAGTTTTGGTCGGTTTTTGGTTGTATCTATTTGGTTTTACTGGTTTCAATGAAGATATGATCATACTATGGTTCCAAACCTAGGTCTCGATCACTTCCAAACTGGTTCGTGTTGTTGGTTTCCGTTCATTAACCGGTTTATATATATAGCGTAGCTATTTTGTTTGGATAAGACCATCCACGTTTGGTACCTCATACTTATCTCAATCTATAAATTTTAAGAAGATAGTTTGACCTTACATTAGATGCCTCATCCCTATCCATATCTTTTAAACTTTTAAGGGAAAACATACTGCTCTCTTAAATTAGTGGTCACTTACTCATGAATCTCATAAATTATAAGTATGAGGAATGAGATGTGAAAGACTTTATAAAATATGAAATAGATTTAGAGGATGATGATTTTTAAATAAATCATAGTCATGTTAAAGTTGCCTACTATTTTATCCAAGCCGTTACTAAAGATGATAGTAGTGTCGTAAAACTCTTTATAGCTTATACTCGTGCATGGAGCGTTGTATAAGTATGCGTAGTGGGGGCAGGTATACCCATTTTCTTTTTCCTTTTCTCTTCCTTATTTTTCTATACAAATCACATGTCATTTACAAAGTGAGCTTTTAATTCATGGAAATTGTAAAGCTAACTGTTGAGTTTATTAAATTATCCAGGGTGACAACTTTTACCATTTGGTTTGTAACTTCATTATAAGTTTTCTAACTTTCATTAATATATCAACTTAACACTATCAACCTTCACAAAACATTGTTCATATATGTTGGCGCTAACAAAGACGACAATCACAACATCATGGTCTTACTAGGAAGTAGGAATATTAGGAGCAGTATTCCTTAACACACAACTATGTCTTGTTTCTATACGTCGAACAAAATATAGCGAGGCGCCCAGGATTGGTTGGATGGTTCGTTTACTAAATGAAAAAAGCTACCATTATTTCATTCATTAAAAAGAGAGCTCTAGAAATATGCTTTATTTTACTCAATCATGCGTTGTTTTATAGCGCGAAGTTTTTCTACTTTTTAATTTTGCTTGGTATGAAATTTCATCATGAACTATTGTTAATGCAAAATTTTTGTTCTTAGGTAATCATCTTTGATGGTAGTTGAACCAAAAAGCTTTCACTCCATTTTGTAATTGAAATTAATTAAAATCACCCATGCAGTATAGGCTTGCTATCTGCCTTTTGTGCTTCAACCACAAATGACGAAGGCAGGAAAGTCACAAACGGTCCATACTAAACTTTTATCGTGAAGTTATATTCATACTCATCTAAATTCTGCTTAGGGAACTTTTTTTAAGATATAACTAACACAAGATACACGTATAGATATCCTAAGACGTATAGACTTTCTTGTATTTGTTAACTCGTTAAGGTGGTTATGTAATAAATAAGAGTAGTGGGAAAAATGTCAAACAAACAAAACGTAACTTGAGAGATCTAGATTGCACAAACCCTAAACCTTCCCCCTTCTCTTCATCTTCAATGATCACAGTGAAGGACAAAGCAAAAGCAATCATAAAGATCATCAATTCCAAACATATATACGTTTCTATTCATCCTACGCTATATATTGGCTTGAGATCGATCATGAGGAAAACCATTCCCAAATTCCCCTTGTTGTATCTTGCGAAATCAGTGAATCAATAAGGTGGTTGTGACGTTTGATTATAGGCGAGTATAAAAACTCAACCTACTTTCGGTTTATAGACTTGATATGACACTCTCCTGTTTTGATTAAGATGGTGGGTTGTCACGAACGGGTCATGATGATATTATATACATGTATATGCAAGGTCAATAAGTATGGCCGACGTGAATATGCAGATGTGTGTATAGGTATGTATGTGAAACATATGCGTATGGATGCAAGTATTTGTGTGGGTATATGTAGGTCATGAAAACTTGTGCGTGTATACAACACATATACAAGCAGGCATGAAGAACTTCATGTAAATGAATGCAGCACTTTTCTGCGCATCTACTGTAATCGAGTCTTCTGACCCCTTTACAATTTTATCTATCCTTTCACCTTCGAATATGAAATGCGTCATTTATCTACGAAGGAATACCTACAAAATTTACACCACCATGCATGATGTTCTTTTGCATTACCAACAGTTACGACGTACCTGAATTTATATTACTTCAACTTTTAGGAAAACTCATTACTCATCCATACATCTCTTTCAGAATAAGGAACGAATACTAGTATTCAAAGTTTAAAAAATCTTGAAAACATGCATCTTTATTCTTGATTCAAATAAAATACAAATGATCCTAATCACATCATTTAACTGATGTAGGATCAAACATTACACTGGTTGTAGCGAAGGTGGGCACTTAGCCTTTCACTAAAACTAAGAATCATAACAAAAACACACCAAACAAAAGAAGGACGCGAACGAAGAACAACAAACACACTCACAAAGCCTGAAGATTTCTCTCAACACTTGAAACCCGAAGGGACCTCCTTTCCACAATTGTTAAGCAACAAGCTCAATGAGGCTGATGCATCGAGGTTAACACCCAAGAGGTTAGCTTTAAGAGCCCTGCAAAGGCATGTAGCCGCGTCGAGGTTAACAAGTCCAAAGAAGAGGCTGCAACAAGGTAAGGTTGGCGGGGTTCCTACAACGATGCCATTCAGGAAGTTATTCAGCACCCCTGCGCATGCGCCAAACTTTAGGGCGTTCACGGGGCAAGTGGGTTCGGGTACGGGGTCTGAACTCACCAAAGAAGAAGAGAATGTTGAGAGTGAGGAGAAATGCGGTTGCTTTCATAGTCTTTGGAGCCATATGGGATTTTGGAGTGTGAAGTGAAAACCAGCTAGCTAGCTTACAAGTATTACAAGGTACTAGCTAGTTTTGTGGTGTGAAACTAATGAAGTGCTTAATGGTATTTATAGATGAAAATGATGTCTTTATGAAGGGCTTATTCTTATTACTTTATTGCTACTAGGGAAAAATAGAAAAATTATAGAGATCCATGTGGACTTCATTATATTAACATAAGAGTTTAATGTAAATTTAAACTATATAGAAGATTGAGCAATAGATTTGAGTCGCTTATGATTTGTATGGGTAATGCACAGGAAGATCAGACATTTTAAACTTTAACAGGTTAGGAATGAATGCAGTTACAAGTGCTAAGATACGAGTTACACGAAGTTAACACGCTAGCTAAAAGTTCAGGTTGTCATTGATGTTATCACTTGTAATGTTTAAGTGGAAACTAGCTACTGAAGTTGGTTCCTGCTGTTGAAGTATATGTAGAGGACTTTCGGGTTTAAGTTATGTGTATATAAACAGTTGTAGATAGTCATTTAGGGAGTGTTTATTAGAGAGTCGATTGTATTCATTCTTGTTTAGTATTTACTATAATCATTTTGAGTTTAATCCAATAATGTTGTTAATCGTTGGATCTCATTTTCTCATTTAGTTATTTGATATGTAGTTATTTGGTGTTATAAACGATTTAATTAATTGCTATTCACTTTCAACACGAGTCATGTCAACTAAGAGGGCTTAATTTTGACATCAAGAGCATCGACTATTCGCTAGTCTGAGTTTATGATATCTTAGCAATATTCTTTTTGCATCAATCACATATATTGAGACTAGCGGGAGTTTAGTTCATTATACATATGATTTTAGTTAAAGAAACAGATGAATATCATATGATATATATAGAGATTCATATTTAGAACAAGAGGATAAAAGTAAGTATGCTAGAAAATAGGCTATTTGCACACCTATTCCAGAAAACAATATGATTTTGATTGATTCAAATATCATTGTGAAAACACATGAAGAATGTATTTCATTGATTCATACGTTTATTTAGTCATTCTATTCTATTTAAGGATGTTAATTTTAACTCTCAAGAATGTATCAAACTTGATCTCAAAAGAGTATATCCTTTACTCTATGTTTTAACTATCAATCAGAAATTTGATTAATTTCTTCCTTTTAGTTCCTTTAGATTAATTAATTCAGACATACATTCAATGTTATGCTTAAAGAAATACTATTATATATCTTGAATAAGTATTAACATAAAGTAACGTTGCATGACATATTGACACCAAATGGAACTTAATATTAATAAGCCACATGGGTTGTATGTCAATATGTATGTCAAATATGGTGTTCAAGGTCACGTTAGTGGGATATTGGCAAGGAGGTGCACCCAAAAGAGTGAGGTGGAAATCTGATGGCTTTTGCTGAAACTGTGGTGAAAGATAAAAAGGCAACTGGGTTATTAGGTAGAGTCGGCAGCAAACCAATAAAGAGAAAAAAAGTGTAATGAGTGTCCATGTGAGCTACTTTTGTTGGTGCCAAACTAGGTTATGTAGACTTTTAATAATTGTCTTATAACAAACTTATAATTGTTATTATAGTAGTTTGTAGTTAATTAGCTTTCAAAGCATAACATTCATTACAAAACAAGTGAGTAACATTGACGTATGATTTCTTACAAGACTGTTAGCTAGTGAAGTGGATACCGACGAGAATCCATCGATGATGTTTCTTTGATTCTTGGTCGTGGATAATTTGATTTCTAATAGGGTTGTTGGCATGACCCGTTTTAGAAGAAAATTGGCCTTGTTCATCCGTCAATAATGGTTTCTAAATATAAATCTAATACTGTCCATTAATGGCAACTTTTTTTTCATACAAATATAAATCTTAACTATAAAAATCAATGAATCATCACCCAAAACCTTTCTTTTTTTCACAATTTATACCCTTGTCGTTAATTTCATGTTGAAATCAATGATCTTGGAATAAAATCCGCCAAATATGGCCTTGGAGTCTTTTTTGATGCCAGAGCCGACTATCGATTAGTTGAGAATATGTGCATGTCATTGACATGAGTTTCTTTCTAGCTTTAAATTCTTCAAGGGAAATTGAGCTTAGAAATACACATGATAATTTGTGGGTCTCTCATTGCACGATCTAGAAAATAAAGATGGTACAAAGCACTTAATAACACTACAAGAACATTAAGGCCCAATAATATGCTAATTATCATAGGAATATGTTCCAACACCAATAAGGTGTTATGCCCTAAGTACTATGGAGTCGTGTAACCAAAACAAAACTGTAGATGAACATTTGTTTTACAAGAAAATGACATGTTATGGCCTTGTGTAGCTGCATGTAACAAAAATAATTACATTTTTACAATACATGACACATTAGTGGCACAATAGCAATGTATAGCGTATTAATTACCAATAGAATATAGTATCTGTTGATAATAGCCATATATTTATGATTGAAATACCAACAAAATTAATAATAATGCTGTGAAAAATAAGATAATACTATAATAATAATATAATATAATAAGAAGAACAAAAACAACAACAATATAAAATTAATAACAAAAAAATATAATATTATAATATAATAAAAATAAGAGGCGGACTGAATAATCCACCGAAGAATGCTGGATTACTAATAAGTTATTCATTTATGATTTTGTAAGTCAATTAAATCCGAATTTTTTTATTAACAAAGTTAAATTTAAAAATATATTGACTTGAGAGGTAAATATATATAAAAAATAATTTCAAGGGTACCGCCGGTCACACCGGCCAGTTCTCCCTTCTTAATTTCCATGCCCTGTCAAGATTCCATAACATTTGTTCTTTTCCATTTCACTTTTTCATAAAATTCGCTGGTGTTAGGACACGGAAATCATTTTTTATATGCATGTGTAATTTTGTATTTGGTATATATATGAAATTATGCAAGTATATCTGGCATTGTGTAGATAATTTTTAACATTGTGAATAGGTGTGCGTATATGGTATGTCTGTAGATGTAGGGCCGATATGTGCAGGTCTAGGTATGTATTTGGTGTGGTGTAAGTATGTATTTGATATGTACGACTACGCATTTGGTATGCGTAGGACTATAGGTGTAGGTATGTGTTGGGTTTGTATAGGCATTGTGGTATGTGTTTTGTATTTATATGGCATCGTGTAGGCATGTTTTGGATGTGCATATGAATTTGGCATGGTGTAAGTGTAGGTATGTATTTAGTATGGGTGGTTTTGTATATGACATTGTGTATATATCTACGCGTCGACATGTATGTGTACGTATTTTTGTATTGTATGGACTTGATTGATATTGCATTCTTAAAGAATTGGTTTGATAGTGATGTTGCAAATGGTAAATTAATGTGGACTTTAGGTTTTTGTTTAAAATGCGATTGTGTGACATTGGACATTGTTCATCTCATTATATGTGAAATGTTTATGTTATGTATTAACTTAAAATGTGTTTATGACAATGTTTTTTGTTCAATTGCAAACCATGATAAGCACCAGGGATGAGAGCAACAATGATACGATCGTACTGCCTCACTTTACTAACATGCTAACAGGGTGATTCTCGATAAAGTACCCATTACATCACGTGGACGGGGCACCATGACATTTGGCCAATTTGACTTTGAACTTGGTTGGGTGGGGAAGGGGGGAGGTAGTGCTCTTGAACTTGTGATCAATTGGCGGATTAACGTGAGAGCCAACCCCTTCTCGAGTTTGATGACATATATGTTAATCTTCATGGTATCCATTGTTAGTCTTATGGATGCCGGTGACCATTGTGACGGATCGTAAACCTATTAAGGGTTGGGGCGCAACCCCATGTTTAAATACAACCTCCTAATTAACCATCCCGATAACCAAGTAGAGTTTAGATTATCTGAGAATGATAGGTATGATACATACTAGTTGTATTTTATTTACTATATCATAGCATAAAATATGTCAGCCTAATAACATTTATAAATGAAGAATTATTTTGCTAGTAATTTGTGTTATTGTTAAAAAAAGGCTTTTGTAAAAATATGATGGTGTGATGGTGGTGATCGAGGCTGGGATGATTGTGCGACAATGGCACTAGTGATGTGGTGCAATGGTTGCATGACAATAGTGGTGGCGATGTGGTGCTATGGTTGCTAAAACTGGAGGTTGTATTTATTTTATTAATACTAAATAACATCAATAAAATATTGTTAGTAAATTATATATATTTTTTATTAATACTAAATAACATCAATAATAGCAATAGTAATAATAATAAGACGAAAAACATCAATCATAACAATAAGACCTAATAAAAATAATAATACTAATTACAACAAACTTATTAAGATATTACCAATGTAGTATCGACAGCCGATGGTTAGTAAGATAATTACTTTATTCTTTTGGTAATTCGTTAGTGTGAATGACAAATTAGGGTCTTAGGAATGTGGACTAATCGTCAGCTTGATCTGTGAGGAAATCACAATATATCAAAGCCAAATCAAACCAACCCAAAAGGAACCGAAAAGCTAACTACGGATATCGTTTTATGTTGGCAAAGAACAAATCGATTAAGATGAAGGCGATCACGAAGAACGATCCAATGAAGGTAGGTAACTTTGGTATCATCAGTTAAAGAATAAAAAAAACTTATAAAGATGTTAACTAAACTGGCGTATTGTACTTCTATTTCAACTTATAATCGATATATAGGCATTATATAAGTTACATTTCGCCATGCAAGCTAAACGATAAGGGTTCCACATATACATAAAATACAAAGGTTTGTTGGAAACATGTGCAGGAGCAGGACTACTAGTGCTTCTGAAATCAATGGATTTTTAGCTTAGTATTCACCATCTTCAGTACTCTTCACGGATTAACTTGAACCACATTCACGGGTTCACTTTGTAGTTCGCAACTCCAACAAAACTACAAAATCTCTACTTTCGATTCCTGAATCCTACAGTTATAACATCATGACTTTTATCAAGTGTTTTTCACCATCATCACTTCTACCTTCACGGGTTGCGTTATCACTTCTTCTATAAAACTTAACTTCGACACCAAACAATTCTAAAAGCCACAAAACAGTTGAACCAAAACCCTAACAATGGGTTCTAAGGTTGCAGCCATGTTCTACATCTTCTTGATTTTCATGTCAAGTACCTCGTTACCGTTGGTGTTTGCTTGCAAACACTGTCCGCCATGCAGCCCGCCGCACCATCAACCGCATCCTCCCCCCACAAAGCCACCGCATCATGGCGGAGGAGGAAGGGGCATCCGCCTAAAGCTAAGCCGCCCAAGGTAAGCCCGCCTATTACTAGGCCGCCTATTGTCCACCCGCCTATCATACGTCCTCCACCGGTTACTAGACCACCTATTGTCCGCCCGCCTATCGTACGTCCTCCACCGGTTACTAGGCCGCCTATTGTCCTCCCACCAATAGTGATGCCCCCTCCGGTATAATACCTCCACCTGTCTTACCACCGCCTGTGATATCTCCTCCAATCATACTTCCACCACCTGCTCCTTCATATCCACCGTACACGCCACCTGGTGGTGGTGGCGGTGGCGGGGGAAGAGGTGGAGGTGGTGGCAGTGGTGGAAGAGGTGGAGGCGGTGGAAGAGGCGGAAGTGGAGGGAGCGGTGGAAGAGGTGGAGGCGGTGGTGGTGGTGGTGGTGGAGGGGGCAGAGGGTCCCCACCTATTTCTAGGCCCCCTATTGTTCTCCCACCAATAGTAATGCCCCCTCCAGTTATACTACCACCACCTGTCTTACCACCGCCTGTGATATCTCCACCTATCATACTTCCACCACCTACTCCTTCCTATCCACCATACACGCCCCCTGGTGGTGGCGGTGGTGGGAAAGGTGGAGGTGGAGGGAGAGGAGGCGGTGGTGGCGGAGGTGGTAGAGGAGGCGGTGGTGGGGGAGGCAGGGGAGGCGGAGGTGGCGGGGGTGGTGGGGGTGGTGTTATGCCAACATGTCCTATAAATGCACTAAAGTTAGGGGCATGTGTAGATGTCCTAGGTGGATTGGTGCATATAGGATTAGGGAATCCTGTGGAAAATGTGTGTTGTCCTGTGCTTAAAGGGTTACTTGAGTTAGAAGCAGCAGTGTGCCTTTGCACAACCATAAGGCTTAAGCTTCTTAACCTTAACATTTTCATTCCTCTTGCTCTTCAAGCTTTGGTAACTTGTGGGATGACTCCTCCACCTGGTTTTGTGTGTCCTCCTCTACTTTAAATCGAAATAAACAAAAATACAATAAGGTCGTGCGATCGATGTAGTTAGGGCAGCATGCACGCGGGCTAGGTGTCATTGATGATCATGATGATTCGACTAGTTAAAAGTTGTTGCTCGTTTATGTACTTTTGTAACTTTTATGCATCAATCAATATAGTTAATGTATCTTTTTTTCCTCTTTCGTGCGATTCGTAATAGATTCGTGGTAGATCTTTGTTTTGAATTGTTGTGATCGACTATTATCGTGTTAACTTAATAAAAAAAATTACCATATAAATTGTAATTAGTAGAAGTGGGATGTGTCATCATGGAACCTTTAGTTAAAGTTCTAGTCTCGGACATAAAGTAATAAAGTGGATTTTATTTTAAAAAGATTGATGATTGAATCAAAAAATGATTGACACATGTGTTTAAACTAGGATACCAGCAAAGAATTAAAGGACAGATTTAAAAGTTTAGCTGAAACAAAAAAAAATACAAATTCTGATTAACAAGAAAAGTTGAAAGAAAAAAAATCTAAGCCAGGAACTTTCACTTATGAAATCCTGCGTCATGATTTGACTAAAAAATTTATTGATCTGAGAAAACATGTTTTTGATCGCAAAAAGTTGTATAGAAATAATGTGTTCCACTTAACCAATATAACTAATACTACCTGGGGCTACATTACAACAAAATCACCCAGATGCGACAACATTTTTAACAACAACAAAAGTCATCAGTATTGTTGGGCAAGTAGCGACGACATGTCGTTGCTAAATGGTTACACTGGAAAAATTGACTAGTCAAAACCTATAGCGATGACTTGTCATCAGTATTGGATTTGACGGATGCTGGAACAAATGGGTGCCATATTAAAATCTTGTACCAACATCTCATTGCGATAGATATGGCCATTTCTTGTATTGTGTTTGTGTAGCTACCCAGATTATTAGGGATGTAAACAAACCAAACGAATACGAACAAAACCTTGTTCATGTTCGTTCAATAAGGATATGAAAATATTCATGAACTCTTCACCCAAACACTTACGAGTTTATTGTTCGTGTTCACGTATTAACGAAATGAATTTGTTTATGAACTATGCATAAACACTTACCGAACGTAAACGAACATAAACAAATATTCATGAACATAGACGAACACAAACGGACGTTCATGAACATAATCAAATACAAACAGTTATATATTATTTTTTAGAATACAATTTCCATTTTTTGTATTTCCTAAACAAATCAGTTCGACCCAACTGTTGGGTCGTCTTAAAGCGGTCTTACGGTAATGAAATCAAATCGGCTTGATTAATTGACAATATACATGTAAAATTGTATTTCAAAGAAAATCAGAAAATGAAGTTCATTATTATCATTGTCGTATTTGATACATATGACCATGTCATATTTGGTTCATATTAAGTTATATACAAAATTAGGTGAATTATAATGGTAAGAACAAAACTTATGAGAGAAATGTTACACATGACACGTCTCAAAAGATCATTGGATCAAATGATTCCATAATAAACTTAAATTGAACAATGTAATTTCCAACTACTTGACTTGTTTTCAAGAACATAGAACTAGAGTTACAAATCGACACATGACCTCGATCGGCTAATGTTTACAGCCTAAAACATATAAATATTAGACTTCTTTTGAGTGTTTGACTCAATACATGATTTGCTAGCCCACGGTCCTAACTAAACAAACCCAATCAACTAAAACATAAACATTCTCTTGTCTTCTTGACCCATTTAATAATAAAGATTAAGCTAGGCCCAAATGATTAGAAGGATTATAAATTCAACATCCCCAATAATCCTTAAGCATTGGCGTCTTACATTAATCTTTAATGACCATTATGTCTTTATCCTCAACTTGGACAAAGTGTGGTTCATCTTCAAATTCTTTAACCTACATTGTCATCGTCATTAGGGGCGGCTCTGAAGGTGGGCCGGATGGACGATCACACACCCAATTTCCTCAGAGGCCTGAATTTTTTAAAAAAAAGTTACACATATATATATGTATATATATATAATAAAAACTATAATCTATTAATTAATCTATTAATAAACCCAATAACATTGTGATTATTTCAGCTATTAAATTTTATCTAATAACTCATTAACAAGTTAAATAATTTAGCCTAATAAAAATTCAACCGATTAGCGATGATAACTATCAAAAGCAATGCATTGGAGAACATGAATTATGATGACTTAATTAAGAATTTTGCTTCCAAAAACGCTAGGAGAGCCTCGCGATTTGTTTAAATAAGTAAATTAAATCATTTTACTACAATACTTTGGTTTTGTTTATTGTCATAAAAACTATCATCGTATTATAAAATTTTTATATATAAGTTATTCGGTTTATACTTTTTTATATGTTTTAGCTTAGGGTCTCATTTTTCTTCTCGCCCCAGTCCCAAAGTCTCTTGAGAATTCTCATGGCCAACCCTGACCGTCATCACCTAATACACAAACTTAATCTTCACTCGCCTTCATGTCTTCTTCCATTTTAATTGATCCGCACCCGTCTGGATAGTCACGAATGATCTAAAACTTCCTCTTCTTGAAACTTGGTTCACCAATCTTGCTTGTACTCGACTCTTCATTAGTTGGTTCTTTTATGTAGAGGTTTTGTAGCGCCATTCCAATAGATCATGAATTATATAATACTCATATTTGCATCATTGTAAACCTGAAATTATTATCAGAAATCCAAGTTAAATCTTTTTTCTTGAACAATTACCACTAACGCTCAATTGCTACTGAAGTTGTTGTTGACCTTACTTACCACTGCTGGTCACTTGCTATTGATTCAAAGTTGATGCTGATGGATAAGTTGTCACTAATGACTAACTGCCACTAATCTGATTTACTATTGATGAACAACTCCTATTGATAATCATTTTCTATGAAACTTTTCAATAAGAGTGCAAATACTAAGCAACTTTCACTGTAAAATTAACACACTAGCTAAAGGGGTGGTACCCCCTTGGAAACCTCCCATAGTCTTGAGGTTTCACACATTAAAACCTTAGAGTTTTCATAGTGTCCGCAATTAGAATAGTATATATTGATCAAGTGTACACAAAATACCACCTAACTTATTCAATTTCTACTTTGGTATCAAGTAGATATAATTATATTGAAATTAAATGATATTGATAACACTACATTCACCAAGAAGTACTAGCTAAAACATTTTGTTTTGACAATAATAGTTTTATAGCAATATTGGTCCCAACCAATCGTGTAATTAACTCTTTTATATGTTTCAAATTTGTGTAACAATACAACCTTGTAGCACAAGATGCAAATAGCTAGATTATTTTATCTATTGTAATCAATTCTTGCACCGGATGATTGCAAAATGGAGATGGAGATAGAGATGAAAGAGAAGCAGAGAGTATAATTAATACTTACATCATGTAACTGTTGGTTAATGATAGATCTGAATCAATTATCTTCTTATCTTATTTGCTTAAAGTCTTAAGATCATGACAATTGACATGTTATATTACAAACAGAATCGTTGCAACAAGTCGAAGGAATTATCATTTCTTTTATGTATAGTGTGTTTGATTGATTGGATCCTTATCCAGCAAGAAAGGATCTACACACCATTATCCATCAAATTTTACTTATTTAAATAATTAAAAAGTAATTCCTCCAAGAATCATTACATGTTTTTGGTAATGAGTCTTCTCGATTGGCTAAGCCAACTTGACAAATTAATTATAGCATATTTAGTCACGGGTTGGAGTACTTCTATCTGTGTATGTGAACTCTAGTTGTCATGGGTTTTAAATAATCAATGTAAGTGTATGTTAATTATTTGGCTTTTGTATGTCGATATAACATAGATTATACTTTTAACATATGGGAAGTTGTGAAAGAAAGGAGTGTGTATAAAGTCGGTGCTAGTGGCACAAGATAACAAACAAATAAGGTAATCAAGTTATATTGTGAATTACAATCAAAATCACGTGGACTATACCTCTTACGGATTTATGTATAAAGTCGGTGCTAGAGGCACAAGATAACAAATAAATAAGGTAATCAAATTTTGTATTAATTCTAATAAAACTTACAGAAAATAAAAGATTAGAGGCTTAAATCTTATGGTACTGAAATTGTGTATCTATCCTAGAAAATCTTAGATTTGCTGTTTATAAAACTTAAAGTTTTTTATGTGCTTTTGATTCGGTACATGAGTTATACAATATGCATGTGAAGCACTAGTTGTACACAGTTGAAATAATAATAGTAGAGGTTTACAAACTAGTTTTTTTTTTTCAAACTGGTTCGGGTTCAAAACCAAACTGGATTTTTTATTCACGGGGTCAAACCGGTTCGGGTTACAATCCGGTTTGGCTCATCGAATACTTGAACCTGTCGAACCGATTTGAATCAGTTTGAAACCGGTTTTTTTTAAATAAACCGGTTTTTAAATTTTAAACCGGTTTACAAACTGGTTTTGAGTGTATGGCTACAAAATCTGTATACAAACCGGCGGTTTGGACCGGGTTGGGAACCCGTTTGAGTCAAACTGGGTTTTTCAAACCGGTCTGGTTTTTTTACCAGTTTTTTCCCGAACATGTTTTTTTTATACTTCTAGTTGAATGCGAAGATTTAACTTCCGGTTTTTTCAAACCGGTCATGTTTTTTTTATACTTCTAGTTGAATGCGAAGATTTAACTTCTGAGAATAGATTCAATTACGACAAAGAGAGTGACAAAAATCCATTTATTTGCTGCAGGATATACGCAAAAATGGTATGTAGTCACGCTTCACGGGAGTTCATTGATTGGCTGGCATAACTTAATAAGTTTGAGGTCCAAAATATTCTTAGAAATATGTACTTTAAGATATTAGATTGTTCATGAAAAGTCATAAAAAACCAAGTCTAAAAGAACGTATTTTTGTAGGGGATTCAAATATTATAAAAGGGATAATATGAGAGTCGTAATAATACTTTTAAATCAAAATTACTTCACTTGAATAACTTAATATAGATCAATACATATGTAATTTAATCAATGTGTGATTTTTAAATGAAAATAATTACTAAAGACCCCGGTTAGAGGTTGTTACAAGGGGACATAGCTCCTTGAAACCAAAGTAATTACTTAACATATAATAGTTATTCTTTTTCTGCCTTCATGTTTTTCTTCTAAGTTCTTTTTCTGGCTTTCTTGCATTTCGAATATATTATTGTTACATTACTTACAATATCATTTCAATATATTATTGTTTTATTACTAACTATTTATATTCAATATTTTCACCCCTATAATACAAATATATCTACTACATTTAGTAAAACATAAGATGTGAGTTATATATATCTAGACAAAACAACTTTGATTTTATAAATAGAATCTCTCTTTAAACTTTGGGAAGCTTATTAGACACTAACCAATAAAACTAGCACCTCCATTCCTTCACATGCATGCAAGTTGAGATCTCAACAGTCTACACTTGAATATAATAATACTAAACTTCATCTATATAAGCCTTAGAATCACATCCTAATTGTCACACCACACCCTCAAACTAACCATATCTTTGCTTAAAGTTACACCAATGGCTTTCAGCAAATCTTCAACTCTCTTTTTAGCCACAAACCTCTGTTTTTTGTAGCCACACAGGCATGCTTCACTTGCCACACTCCAACCATTCCGGTGCCCGAAAAAACAACCAAACCCAAGGGTAATTGCCCAAGGGATGCCCTAAAACTAGGTGTGTGTGCCAAATTGCTTAATGATTCCATCGGGACCGTCATCGGGAACCCACCGGACCACCCATGCTGCTCGGCCCTTGGCGGCCTTCTTGACCTTGAAGCCGCGGTGTGCCTTTGCACCGCTTTGAAAGCCAATGTTCTTGGGATTAATATTAATATCCCTATCTCACTTAGCTTGCTTATTAACACTTGTGGCAAAGAGCTCCCTAAGGACTTCATTTGTGCTTAAACACAATAAGATTGTCTAAGATTCGCCTTTTGGTACGTGAAGACGATTCGCTTTATGTTGTGAGTTAACAGTTGCATTTGTTGTCTTTCGTTCTAGTTTAGATGTTTGTTGGGATTCAACTAGGATAAGTTGTTCATGTCGTTGAAGTACTTCTTATTTGGTAATGTATTGTACCCTTTTGTTGATTTGACTTTTGTGTGATAATTGGTTGTTTGAAACTTGTTCACGGGTACTTAGAATTTATATATATTCTCGTACCTTGTTATTGTATGATGGATTTTTGAGAAAAACATGTTCTATACCCTTTTTTCTCTTTCCACATGGAAATCATGGTACGAGTTAAACACACACAAGTGATATACTTTATTTATGTCTCTTTAAGAGCATGCGAAACAAGTAATTTTGTTGAGAATCTTAAAAGCCATTAGTGTTCATCGGTTGATGTCGATATAGATTTAGAATAACTGCGGTCGCAGAAGAACTATAGGTGGCATCGATAACGTGTAAATTATATATATAATACATGTACATAAACTTAATGTGAACGTTTGGGATGCTACTCGATGATCCTATCATTCTTTTAGAAAAGCTTCTGTATATAATCACGCACTTGCTTATTACTGAGAACTAAGGAGTTTCCCCAGCCTTATTAGACTGTTTACGGTTATTATTTTCACATGCAAGTCTAGAATTAACATACCATATCAGCTTTCTTCTATTCATCTAAGAAACTCATCATTTCATCCTAAACACTATCATATTCAACCTCCCTACAAGCAACATCACTATTTTCATATACCATTTCATTTTTAGTTATTTAAAAATATATATACAAAACTACTCTTTATTCTCCCAAATAAGTTTTACTAGACCATACAGAAGTGCTCGGAGAGCCTATTGGCCAGGTAAGCTTCTGAATGTCCAATGTGTTTGAAATGAAGCGATGCTTCATTATTGTTGTAACGTGTAATTTAATTTCGCGCTCTTCACGCGACCAATTAGCTATTTAACGACCTGCATCTTTAATAATCATATGACGTATTCGAATTCCTATTTACGATTTAAAAATATATTATATTTGGTGGAGCCCACTAGAATTAGAAACACCATTCATGGCGAGGTGCGGAGCCCCACATGCACCTAACCCCAACATTGTATGCTTGGCATTGATAACTCCAATCCTAATTCGATAACGAAATCGGGGTGGCAAGGTCGATCTCATGGGGAGGCTTGGAGGAGATCAAGAGATAGAGTTATCAAGTATTTGAATTTTAAATTATGATTTATCTTGTTTAGCATAGTTAGTTAGAATCATGATACGTTTAAGTTTCTTCTCTTATAAATAGGGGTAATGTTCACGTAGTCTAAAGGGAATATATAGAAAAGAGGTCTTTGATTTGTTCTTCCATAAGTGTGTTCTGTGATTGAGTTATAATATCAATTGTTTTCCAACAATTGGTATCAGAGCTAAAACGATCTAGGACTCAAAGGTGTGGGGCGATTAACCACAACCAGAAGAATAATCAGGGGCGTCTAACCGTGTGATGAAGGAATTTGCAGTCGAGAAAGAAGGAGTAAGTTCGGATCTCAATGGCAGAGAAACTGGAAATAGTGGTACCGAAGGCGACCTTCCACCACCTGCTAAAGAACAAAGCGGTGGAGTAACTCCAGTACAACAATCGGCCCATCAAGCAACGTGGGGACGTGAACCAAGCGCCACCTCCTTGCAATGTCCAAAGTTATCCAAGACTAATTACAACACTTGGGTTGTAATCATGGAGTCCATACTTGATGCGCAAGGCCTATGAGAAGCTGTAGATCCATCCGACAAGGGCGCAGTCGATGAGAAGAAGAACAAAATGGCTCGAGCGATTATCTACCAGGCACTTCCTGAAAGTGTTCTAATGCAAGTTGCAAGAAGTCGTAGTGCCCGGGAGATATGGGAATCATTAAGAGTTAGATTCTTGGGCGCTAACAGAGTTCAACAAGCACATATGCAAGCGCTGAAGCGAGAATTAGATCAATTAAAGATGGGTGATAAGGAAACAATTGAAGAATATGCCGGGAAAATATCCGAGTATGCCAATCAATTTGATAGTCTTGGAACACCAATGGAAGATGTGGATCTAGTAAAAAAGCTCCTAGACAGCGTCCCTGACCGATTTATCGCCATAGTTGCAACAATAGAACAATGGGCGGATCTTGCAACGATGTCGTTTGAAGATTGCATTGCGTGGCTTAAGGCTTTTGAAGAACGTATAAAAGGAAAAGAAACTGCAGCAGAGATGGGAAAGTTACTGTTTTCAAAAGACGATAGTCAAGTAAAGAAGGTATAAACTGGTAATTGTCAACTGTGATTTGCACTTTGCATTACCCAAAATATATACAAGAGGAGATACAAAATAAAAAGAGAGAATTACTCCTATACAATAAATACAATAAATGATATTGACTAAGTAATATATGCTAAGAATAAATGGAGAGAAATTCGAGGGAGTCAAATTGTTTCCTTATACCCCCCATCAATGCAAGTCGGTGGTGGACCGAGACGTAGCATTGTCCTGAATTTGTCGAATAGAGGCTTTGGTAAACTCTTGGTGAAGATATCAGCTACTTGTTTATCAGTGGAGATGAATCTCGTGTGGAGCTTCCCGGCGTTCACTAGTTCTCGAACAAAGTGCTAGTCGATATCAATGTGCTTGGCACGCTTGTGTGAAATCGGATTTTGGCTTAGGAATAACGCACTCTTATTGTCACAGAGAAGTGTTGGAGGTCCGGGTGGTAGCGTATGAAGTTCCTGAAGAAGATGTGTTATCCAAATGATTTCAGCTGCTGTGTTTGCCATGGCGCGGTATTCGGATTCACAGCTTGATCTTGAGACTGTGGGTTGCTTTTTAGCGTTCCAAGAGACCAAGTTGCCGCCTAAGTAGATGCAATAGCCATATGTGGATCTTCGTGTGTCAATGCATCGAGCCCAATCTGCATCTGAAAAACATAGTAAAGTAGTGTTAGGTGGACGATCAAAAGTTAAACCATGTGTTAAGGTGCCTTTGACAAAACGAAGAATCCTCTTAAGTAGCTGGAAGTGGGTGGTGGTGGGGTTTTGGAGAAATTGGCTAGCTTGATTGACGGCATAAGAAAGATCGGGACGAGTAATGGTGAGGTATTGAAGAGCTCCCACAAGAGATCGATAGAGAGTTGGGTCATGAAATGGTTGACCTGAGTGGTGAAGATATCTTTGGATGTGAGAGGGGTGGCAATGGGTTTCGAGTCAAGTAAGCCGGCTCTAGTGAGAATGTCATGAGCATACTTGGATTGATTTAAGAACAAACCCGTTGGTGTATGATGGACTTCGATACCGAGAAAGAAGCTTAGCGACCCAAGATCCTTTATCTTGAATTCCTTGTGTAGTGAAGATGTGAAGATTTGGATGAAGGATTCATTATTGCCGGTAATAATGATATCATCGACATACACAAGGAGATAGATTAGAGTACCTTGGTGATTGTAAACAAAGAGAGATATGTCGGCTCGACTATTTTGGAAACCATGATTGAGAAGAAAGGCGCTTAGCCTTTGGAACCAAGCACGTGGTGCTTGTTTTAGACCATATAGTGCACGATTGAGTTTGCACACATAGTTTGGTCGTGTAGAGTTTTCAAAACCCGAGGGTTGTCCATGAAGATGGTTTCGGTGAGATGCCCATTTAGAAAGGCATTGTTGACATCGAGTTGACGAAGATTCCATTTGTTGATAATGGACAGACTTAGAACAACTCGAATTGTGGAGGCCTTGACAACGGGACTAATGGTATGTGAGAAATCAAGACCCGGTATTTGGGTGAACCCTTGAGCTACAAGGCGAGCTTTGTAGCGATCAATGGAACCATTGGGTTTGTATTTTATCCGATAAATCCACTTTGAGCCAATGATGTTGGTAGTGTCGGGCCGTGGGACGAGAGTCCAAGTGTGATTATCATGAAGGGCTTTGAGCTCATCATGCATAGCTTGGATCCATTTGGGATTTTTAAGAGCGGTTTTGATGCCTTTTGGGAGGTGAGAGGTGAATAAGGAGTGATGAAGTGAGTGAGTGGTAACTTGAGAAAGATCGATTGTATGTTTGGGTTTGAAAATGCCATGCTTAGCTCGGGTTTGCATGAGATGAGAATTGAGAGTTTGGTTGATGGAGGGAGGGGGGGCGGTTGGTATAATGGGATCGGATGGGAGAGGCTGATCATTGGGCTGTGGGGTAGGGGAGGAATGGGTAGTGGGATGGGAGATGGGTGGGGAGTGTATTGGGCTAGAGGGAGGTGAGGTAGTTGGGCTAGAAGGGGTTGTTGCGCTGGAAGGAGTGGACTGGTGAATAGGGACGGTTGGGGTGTGGTGGAGGTAATCAGTGTAGTCATCACAATAGGGTATGGGAGTAGATGGGATTGGTTTGGGTGGAGTTTCGGTAACAATGGGGGTGGGGTTGGTAGGGGATGGTAAATATCATCAAAGTTAATAATGGGTAATTCATTGGTGTTTTTGGTTGTTGAGTTTTTGTGAAAAGGTAGGACGTCTTCATCAAATTTAGCATGTCGAGTTGTATAGACTCGACCCGATGTAGGTTCAAGACACCGAAATCCTTTGTACTTAGTACTATAACCAATGAATATGCAAGAAGCACTTCTTGGTTGGAGTTTATTTTTTGTGTAGTCTCTAAGGTAGGGATAAACTAGACAATCAAAAACACGCATGTTGGAATAGGTGGGGGGTTTGAATAAAATTTCAAACGGGGATTTGTTATCAAGTATTTAGTGGTAGGCGGTTGATTATATAGGTAGGGGAAGAAAAGGCATCAAACCAAAGGTTGGGTGGGGCATTGGCATTAAACATCATGGCTAAGCCGGTTTCGGTAATATGGCGTTGTTTCCGCTCGGCTCTACCATTTTGTTCGGGTGTGTGTGGGCAAGATAACCGGTGATGGATACCTTGTTGTTGAAAAAGTTTTTGATCTTGGTGATTGGTGAATTCGGTGCCACCATCACTTTGAAACACCTTAATGGTTGAGTCAAATTGGTTTTGAGCAAAAGTTAAGAAAGTGGTGAGGATTGTAAATAATTCGGATTTTGCTTTTAATGGATAGAACCAAGTAAAGCGGGAATAGTCGTCGATAAAAATAGCATAATATCAATAACCATCCTTGGAGGTCACGGGTGCGGGTCCCCAAAGGTCACAATGAATTAAGTCTAGTACATGTTCCGCGCGTTTAGGATTTTCAATAAACGGTAAGTGTTTTGCTTTTGATAATTCACAAGATTCACATAATCCTGGTTGGGTAATATAGAAGTAACAAAAACACAACAAGTTTATTTAAAATTGAAATTGTGTCAAAAGACACATGGCCTAAACGACTATGCCATTTATTAAAAGATGCTCAAAGGTGCGATGCGGAAAGCGCGGTAACTAGAGACTTGTGACCTTGAGAGAGGATGTAGAGACCATTTTCGCACGTGCCTTTAGCTAGAACCTCTTTTGTTTTGCGGTCCTGAATTTCAAAAAATGATTAGAAAATAAAACATCAACCGGAGAATCGTTTGTTAACCTACTAATTGAGAGTAGATTTTTTGTTAAGTTTGGAACTACTAAAACATTTTTTAAATGGATTGAGTCATTTAGGGAGGTGTTCCCAATGTGTGTAACGGAGGTTGATTGTCCGTTTCCAAAAGTAACCCGAAGGCTACCATCATGGGATGTAACTTTGTTTAAGCCATGAATGGTAGGTAACATATGTGTTGATGCACCTGTGTCGACGGTCCAATCGGGAGAGTCGGATGCTATGTTGCAAGTAGCATGAAAGGCTTCGGCAAGATTAGCATCAAGGGAAGCCTTCTTTTGAGCAAACGAGACAAGTTGAGAGCAAGTTGTAGCATAATGGCCGGTTTGGCGACAAAGTTGACAAAGAGGGGGTCGTTTGGAATAGGATTGGTTTCAGCCCTGAGAAGAGGAGCGACCACGTCCTCGAGAGAATGAAGATGAGGGCCGATTGTTCCTAGTTTTGCTAGGTTGGGCATAGAAAGCAGCTTGAGGGGGTTGTGGGTTATGAAGTTGTTGTGTAAACATTTCTTGATTTTCAGCGGCTGCCAATAGATCATGAAATGAGGGAGCCGGGTGAATGGTCCTTTGGGAGGTGGAGAAGTTCTCAAAAGAAATGCCTAGTCCACAAAGGAACCAATGTCGTTTGTCCTCGTCACTTATAGGGTGTCCTATAGCAACGAGTTGGTCGGCCAAAGCTTTAAATTTTCGACCATATTCTGAGACATAAGAGGTGCCTTTTTGAAGAGTTCGAAGAGAGTCTTTAAGATTGTGAATTCTTTCAATGGAAGAATAGCTATAAGCATCGGCAAGAGCCTTCTAAACAGCTTTAGCTGTGTTATGACCGATAGTCTCAGCCATGGCTTCCTCGGTTAAGGTAGAATTGATTAGGAGGAGGACTTTTTGATCGGCTGTTTTCCGGGTCAGATATTCGGGATTGACAATCGGTTTGTCATTGGCAGTTATGGTCTCGGAAAGTGAAGCAGTGGTGCCGGTGACATGTCCGAGAAGATTGAGATAAGATAGAATGGGGTGATTTGTTTTTCCCATGAGAGATAATTTGAGGATGTTATTTGATGTTGATGAGATGACTAAGGGAATGAAGGGGAATAGAAGAAGGATCAGCAGTGGCTGCCATGGAGGAAGAGACAATAGGTGATGAAAGGGAAAAGGCAAAGGAGGATCGTTTAAAAAGATGAGGCTGATACAATATAAACTGGTAATTGTCAACTGTGATTTGCATTTTGCATTACCCGAAATATATACAAGAGGAGATACAAAATAAAAGGAGAGAATTACTCCTATACAATAAATACAATAAATGATATTGACTAAGTAATATATGCTAAGAATAAATGGAGAGAAATTCGAGGGAGTCAAATTGTTTCCTTATAGAAGGAGTCAAATCACAATAAGAGACAGTATGGTAGAGGACGAGGAGCATCAAGTACCATCATCGGGGTAATAGTAGAGGAAGAGGTCGGGGACACTGGACCGGTCGAGGAAGAGGACGCAACAATGAAACTCGTCTTGATGACAGCCAAAGCAAAAACAATGCTCAAAACCGAGACTATAATCGAGGTTGAGACAAAAGAAACGTTCGATGTTACAACTGCGATAACATGGGACACTTCGCATGGGAATGCACCAAGGAGCCAGAAAGAGAAGCCAATCTCAACCAAGCTGAACCTCGAGGACCAGAGCTAAAGATGATGGCACTCGAAATCGATGAAAACAAGATACTCCTCAATGAAGAAAAGGTGAATCCAGTCTTATATGCTAATGATTCAAGTAATGAAACAACATGGTATCTAGACAATGGCGCGTCTAATCACATGACTGGTCACAAATCACACTTCACAGAGATCGATCAAAGTGTAACAGGTCTTGTGAAGTTTGGAGATGGGTCAAAGGTGATGATCAAAGGAAAGGGCTCGGTTATATTCGAGTGCAAGAATGGTGAGCAGCGGGTGATCCATGATGTTTACTACATACCAGCTCTATGTAGTAATATATTGAGTATAGGGCAATTTGATGAAATCGGATACAAAGCATGGATCGCAGAAAACCATCTTTGGTTGTATGACGATGGCGACCAGCTGCTAATGAAGATACCAAGAAGCTGCAATCGACTGTACAAAATCAACTTAAAGATAGGAAGATCAGTGTGTTTGCTAAACACGATCGGTGACCAAGCATGGCTGTGGCATGCCCGGCTTGGTCATACAAACTTCCGGACCATGAACCAAATGCAGAAAGAAAATATGGTTATTGGAGTGCCAAATATATCACAAGAAGATCGTATATGTGATTCATGTCTGGCTGGAAAACAACAACGAAGTCCTTTCCCGAAACATGCTAGTTATCGAGCCAAGAAACCACTTGAATTGGTGCATACTGACCTCTGCGGCCCTATCTCCCCACTGACGTTAGGAGGGAATCGCTATTTCATCTTATTCATGGATGATTACTCCAGGTACACATGGATCTGTACCCTTAAAACTAAAACTGATGCACTTCCAATGTTTAAAGCGATCGGGGGGGGGGGGGAGAATACTTGAACCAGGTGTTCACTGATTTTTGCAATGAATCAGGAATAAAGAGGCAGTTTGCCACACCATACATACCACAACAAAATGGTGTGGTAGAACGCAAGAACCGAACAATTCTGAACGCAACCAGGAGTATGCTTAAAACCATGAAAGTTCCACAAAGCCTTTGGGGTGAATGTGTTCGACACGTTGTATACATACAAAACCGAACAACCACCAAAGCATTGAAAAAGATCACTCCATATGAAGCTCTGAGAGGGTTCAAGCCTAATATCTCACATCTACGAGTTTCCGAGTGTTGCGCACATATGAAACTACCGATGGTGAATCAAAGGAAGCTCGATGAAA
Source organism: Flaveria trinervia (assembly GCA_025506515.1). NCBI lineage: Eukaryota > Viridiplantae > Streptophyta > Magnoliopsida > Asterales > Asteraceae > Flaveria > Flaveria trinervia. The sequence continues at coordinate 96,917,580 of CM046443.1, read as the reverse complement.
GAAGCAAAATGGTGGTGTACCTTGGAAGTGAACCGGGTTCGAAGGCATACCGGTTATATGATCCCAGTACTAACCGCCTTAGTGTTAGCAGGGATGTTACCTTCGAAGAACAAAGAGCTTTTAATTGGGCAGATCACCATGAAGTCTTGAAGATAGGCAGTGGGTCCGAATGGGTTGAGTTCCAAGTCTACATACCTGAACCAAGCATGTGAAGTCATAACCAAATGCCTGCACAAGGGAATGAACCCGAACCATAGCAAAACCAGGAACAAAGTCCCGAAGAAAGCCTGATTCAACACACCCAAGTGGATGAGATAAGCAATGAAAGCGTACCAGACCCACACATACAGCAGGCTACACTAAGGAGGTCTACACGGCAAATACACCAACCAAAACACTTTGATGATTACGTTATGTACCAAGAAACTACAGACCCTCAGATGGAAGAAGAACCAACCAATTATCAAGAAGCTAAAGGCAACAAAGATTGGGAAAGGGCTATGAGAACAGAGTTAGAATCAATTGAGTTGAACAAAACTTGGGAGTTAACAACCCTCCCAGTTGGTCACAAAGCCATAGGGCTCAAGTGGGTGTTTAAAATAAAGCGTGATGCAAACGAAAAGGTAACAAAGTACAAGGCAAGACTAGTCGCGAAAGGCTATGTTCAACAACAAGGTGTAGATTTTGATGAGGTATTCGCACCGGTCGCAAGGTTAGAAACCGTCAGACTAATATTGGCATTGGCTACTCAAAACAAATGGGAAGTCTACCACTTGGACGTAAAATCTGCGTTCCTAAATGGAGACTTGAAAGAAATTGTACATGTAAAGCAACCTGATGGTTTTGTTGTTCCCGGAAAAGAAGATAAGGTGTACAAACTAAACAAGGCCCTTTACGGCCTCCGCCAAGCACCACGAGCATGGAACGAACGTTTGGATAATACATTAAAGAATCTCGGGTTTAATCGGTGTCCAAGAGAACAAGCTGTATACACGAGAACTCATGAAGACACCTTTATTATAGTAGGGGTCTATGTCGATGACCTTATCATCACGGGAACAAATGCAAGTGAGCTCAATCTATTCAAGAACCAGATGAAAACCGAATTTGATATGCAGGATCTTGGGCTGCTGACATACTATTTGGGATCGAAGTGATACAGCAAGATGACAAGATTATGCTGAAACAAAGTGGGTATGCAAAGAAGATACTGAAAGGAGCTGGCATGATGGAGTGCAACAGTGCCCGATACCCTATGGAACCTAGGTTGCAAGTAACGAAAGACGAAGACGATGAAGCAGCAGATGCAACCGAGTACCAACGATTAATCGGGTGCATAAGATACCTCACCCACACAAGGCCAGACCTAAGCTACTCTATTGGGGTTGCAAGTCGATTCATGCAAGAGCCTAAACAAACTCATATGCAACTCATCAAACAAATACTACGATATATTCGTGGAACTATAAATTATGGCCTAGTTTATAACCGAACAGACAACGCAAAACTAATCGGTTACTGCGACAGCAGCCATGCTACGGATCAAACAGATGGAAGAAGCACCTCGGGTATGGTATTTTATTATGGTAAGGCACCCGTCTCATGGAGCTCTCAGAAACAGAAAACAGTTGCATTGTCTTCGTGCGAGTCAGAGTTTATGGCAGCAGTAGCTGCTGCATGCCAAGCATTATGGCTTAAAGGGTTGCTAAGCAACTTAACTAATGAAGAAGAAGAGGTGGTAACACTCAAGGTCGACAACACTTCGGCCATTGCACTAATGAAGAACCCAGTATTTCACGGACAAAGCAAGCATATAAACACGAGATACCACTTCATATGTGAATGTATCGAACGAGGGGAAGTCAAAATAGAGCATGTGAGCGGGCACATGCAAAAGGCCGATATTCTGACAAAAGCACTACCGAAAATCAAGTTTGAAGAAATGAGAGAATTACTTGGAATGATTGACTCGGGAGGAACAAATTAGGATTACGGGGGTGAATGATAACTCTAATCCTAATTCGATAACGACATCGGGGTGGCAAGGTCGATCTCATGGGGATGCTTGGAGGAGATCAAGAGATAGAGTTTATCAAGTATTTGAATTTATAATTTGAATTTTAAATTATGGTTTATCTTGTTTAGCATAGTTAGTTAGAATCATGATACATTTAAGTTTCTTCTCTTATAAATAGGGGTAATGTTCACGTAGTCTAAAGGGAATATATAGAAAAGATGTCTTTGATTTGTTCTTCCATAAGTGTGTTCTGTGATTGAGTTATAATATCAATTGTTTTCCAACAGGAATTCTTGGTGCCAAGAGGACAGTGGGGCGAGGCACTGTTGGCATGTTGGAGGCCGTCTTAGTGAGCGTGAAAATTGATCAGTATCTTGGTTAATGGTTAGTAAGAATCTCTTAGATGGATATCGAGTGACTATAACGTTTATTTAGATGTGGTAAATGTGTGACTATCCATTTTGATCGTTTAGTTTGGTTGAAGCGCGTGTATTTAGATATGTAACATTATAACTCACAAATTGAACTTGTTAAGAACATATGTCGATGTTAGGCCACAAATCGAGACAAACATTGTCGTCGAATGGTGTAGCTATAGAGGTTTATTTTACTTTAGCCTTTGATTGCAAGGTCATTAAAGTTTGAACTGTGTAATGGGCATATCATCTCATGGATTAAGTGGTTTTCAGAGTTTGTGGTTAGAATTTGATTGAGTAACGATGTTGCAAAGAAGACTGATGATGAGATTTAGAATGTGAAGATTGATTGAGGCCGGTGGAGTTGGCTTTAATAGATCTATGGGGTGACTAGTTTTATATTGAATGCAAAATTGGTGACCAAATTTGTTAGTATAATGTCGACTCAATCTAATGTTAGCTTATAAAAGCAAAAAAGGAGACGCGTGATGTATGCGTATAGGGAGTGGGAGGTGGGACCGGGGACGGGATTTGACCCAAGTCCCAGTTAACCTGAGAGGTTGAACTGGGTGCGTGTGTGAGAGGGGGAGGGGTGTTAGACCTGGTTTAACCTACATAAGGTTCCGGATAACCCAATCAAATATTAAATAATTTAATCGGTATATAAATTTATTTTGTTTATTTAAAAATATCAAAGCATTTAAACGTGTATTAAATCCTTACAATTTTTTTATATTTAAATCTTCGATTTAGTATAACTTTTAGATTTATATATAATTCATACTTTATCTACATTATTAAATTTATAATTATCAGTTATTCTAAATCCAGATACTTCATATTAAGTTTTATAGATTCATACTTTATAATATGAAATCTTTCAGTCTTGTACGTGACCATTTTCCATATAATTTTCATTTTGTGCGGATGTTTGACGAATATGCTTTTATTAAAATTTATTTATACTTTTAATTTATTTAGATTTTCGGCTTAATAAAAATCTATAAAATAAAAGAGCACATGACATTTGTGGCCATCTGACTTACCACAAGTACTTTTCGATGGCACCTATGCTTTATATATTTATTGCTTTTATAATAGGTCCTCCACTTTAATTTATTCTAATTTACACAGAAGACTTTTTGCCGACCCATAAGTCAAATATATATACAAACAATATGGAACTAATGTTCCTCAACAAAATTAACCAACATCAAGTTCTGCAACAACCATGCAGATCAATATGTGCAATCAGGCTATTATGATCATCTTACTTTGTACTTTCACCACCATTTTGAACCTCTTACCGGTGATCGCGAACGACACCGAAACATATATTATCCAACTAAGCTCTCCCCTTAAACACACATTTGCTGAAACCAAAGATCTTGAAAGCTGGTACAACACGTTCTTGCACACGATAGCACGAGTGTCGGATGAGAAACCGCAGTTGGTTCACTCATACCGTAATGTCCTCAAAGGGTTTGCAGCAAAACTGACTGTTACGCAAGCGAAAGAAATTGAAAAAATTGATAGAGTCATATCAGTACAGCCTCAAAGGGTGTTGTCTTTACATACAACACATACTCCTAACTTTTTAGGATTGCAACATAATTTAGGTTTCTGGAGAGGTTCGAACTACGGTAAGGGGATCGTTATTGGTGTCATGGATACCGGGATTACTCCCGGTCATCCTTCTTTTAACGACGCGGGCATGGGCCCTCCACCGGCTAAATGGAAAGGCAAATGTGAAGTGCGCGAGTGTAACAACAAACTTATTGGTGTTAGGAACTTTGTTAGCGGTGATCTGACTGATACCAGATCACCGCTAGATGAAGTGGGACATGGGACCCACACGTCAAGTACCGCGGCTGGGAACTTTGTTGAAGGTGCTACTGCACTTGGAAATGACTATGGCATTGCTGTTGGGATGGCGCCGCTTGCGCACTTAGCAATGTATAAAGTATGTAACGTGAGTCGCTGCGGCGAGAGTGATATGTTAGCTGCTATGGATGCAGCTATTGAAGACGGCGTAGACGTGCTTTCTATCTCGATTGGTGGACGATCCCTTCCGTTTTATAATGATTCTATCGCGGTTGGGGCGTTTGCCGCGATACAAAAGGGGATATTTGTGAGTTGTTCTGGAGGAAACTCTGGGCCTTTTAGCGCGTTGTTATCCAACGAAGCTCCATGGATTCTCACAGTTGGTGCTAGTACAGTCGATAGAAAGGTAAGCGCGACGGTAAAACTTGGCAACGGGGTGTTGCTAGATGGCGAATCGCTCTACCAGCCTAAAGATTTCAAAGAAACCTTCTTGCCTCTTGTGTACCCGGGTTAAATGGCGATAAAAATGCCATGTTATGTACACCAAGATCCTTAAACAACACTGATGTAAAAGGGAAAGTGGTAATATGCCTGAGAGGTGGTAGCGTAAGCAGAATCGCGAAAGGACAGGTAGTAAAAGATGCAGGCGGAGCTGCTATGATCCTCACGAACGCGCAGATAGATGGTGCGAGTACAATAGCCGAAGCCCATGTACTCCCTGTATCATATGTTAGCTACATAGATGGACTCACAATTATAGAATACTTAAGGTCAAGTCCATCACCAGTTGCAACCATTATATTCCATGGGACTGTAATCGGAGATGCATCAGCTCCTCAAGTGACCTCTTTCTCCTCAAGAGGACCTAATCTAGCAAGTCCCGGGATCTAAAACCCGATGTTATCGGGCCGGGAGTTAGCATTCTTGCTGCATGGCCTACATCTGTTGATAACACAACAACAATCGCGCCATTCAATGTGATTTCAGGTACATCTATGGCTTGCCCACATCTCAGTGGGATAGCGTCGTTATTAAAAAGCGCGCATCCTGATTGGTCTCCTGCTGCAATCAAATCCGCGATCATGACAACTGCTGATGTGATCAACCTTAACAACCAACCAATTCAAGATGAACGAGAGCTTCCCGCGAGCGTGTTTGCTGTTGGGGCAGGCCATGTGAACCCATCTAAAGCGAATGACCCTGGACTCGTTTACGATATCCAAGCTGACGATTACATACCTTACTTGTGCGGATTAGGATACTCAGATGCACAAGTTACAACCATTGTCCAAAAGCAAGTTTCTTGCTCAAATACATCAAGCATCGTCGAAGCACAACTAAACTATCCTTCATTTGCAATCACAGTGAGTGGTAACGTGACACAAACATACACTAGAACCGTGACGAATGTTGGGGATGCTGATTCATCTTACACTGTGAATATTATCAAACCACCAGGCATGAGTGTTTATGTGTCACCATCTACACTTGTCTTCTCTACACTAAACCAAAAGCTGTCATATGAAGTGACATTCATCCTATAGGATCTTTTCAAAATCAGTATGTTGAAGGGGCCATTCAATGGTACTCCAAAAGACACTCAGTCAGAAGTCCTATTTCTATCAAATATGTTTGAGTCGTAACACATATATTGGTTTTATTGGATACTCGAGTGCTGCATTTACCAACTGTTTTCTACCTTAAGTTTTTTTAATTAACTTTGAATTATAAGTGTAATGTTGTTTCATAAAACCACTGTAATATTGCTCTCTTTGACTGGGTTATAATAAGTTGTATACATGTTAGAAATCTACATAGTCCAAGTTTTTTTAAAAATTTCTTAGCCTAAGCTCGTACATAACAATATACATGTAACTCAATCAAGGGTGATTTAAGTTACAAGTTATTTACGTGATAAAGTTATTATAACTAGTTATTGAAATGTAAGGCTCGTTAATTTAAGATCTACTTTTCTCATAATTCAAGATTATTATTGATTTTGAATTATTTTTATGGAAGGGATAACATCCCACCCACGTACAACACTAGATCATAAGAAACTATATAAACTTAATTGGGCATGTGTGTTCATTTTAAAAACTTTATACTAATAATACAGTCTAATACTTTACCGTAGTCAGAGCGGAAGGAAACTCTAAGTTTAGGATTGAATAAAAAACTGCAAAAAGAATAATAGGAGGAACAAACTTGGACTATAAAAAGAAAATTAGAAGCTTAGGACTGCTAACAAATCCATAGTTTGCTTTATATGATTATCCATCTACAATCTTCATGTCAGTGGTCATGTAGACTTGCACGGGGCTCGTAATTGGCGACTCAACAACAACGAGCAGCTGGACTAAGCGGCAAAACGAAGTTCTACAAGCCACATGACAACACGGTTGGTGGCTAGTGGACCATAGTCCTAAAAGAGAGAGCGACTCAACTAAAGGTGGTCCCTGAGGACTTCCTATGAGTACTATGAAATCAAGACATAGAGTTTCTGATTCATTTATTTTCAGGAGCTTAGCTTGTTTGTAAAGCACCTTACCATCTAGCTCCATCAGGGATAAAAGATTTAATGACCTAATTGTAAGACAATAATGTTTCATCAAATCGAGCATTTATCCATAGGGTACTCTAGTGTTGTTCATAAAAAATAAAGATAACAGTATGTGAATGTGTATAGATTAGCTGGACACGCTTCAAATAAAGAACAAGTATCCACTACAAGATCAGCTGCAAGCCATGAGTATTTTTATAGATTGATCTTAGGTCGGGGTATGTATAGTTGAATGTTAATAAAAGTGACATACCGAAGACAAAATCTTGAACGCGCTACGGGTATTACGGGTTTCTTGTGATGTTCAATTATCAACGTACAAAGAAACCCTAAAATCGTCTCAACAAGCAAGTCAGATGACATCCTAATGGTTCTAGTGTTTAATAGAACTATGACACATGTTACAAAGACTAATTCTTGATCAACTTAACACCAATGAAACCCTAATAGATTTAATCAATACTACCGTCTAGAAAATCAATGACAAGTCAATATTGTAAAGATTTGACGTATGATACTAGGCTTTGATACCATGATGAAAATATAAATCAAATGGAAACTTTATATATTAAACAGACTAATGATGTGAATCCAGATATAAGCTCAATACCATCAAAGTAGCTTTAAAGTAGACATACTTAACTAAATGATACAAAATACATCGATTATAACAAGCTAATGATTATCATTCCTAAATATATACAACAAAAAGCTGTAAAGCAGATGTCAAACCAGAAAACCCAGATGTTCTTCAACGATGGATGCAACGAGAGCGTTTGTGAGAAGAGAAAGTATCTAAAAGTCAGTTTTTTTTTTTGCCTTCGTCACTTGCTCAGTTCTTTAAATACAAATTTGGATTGTTCCACCGGTTGAAGTGTTGAACCCGTATCCAGTCTTCAGGAACAGCCCATAAAGGCACATGCAGCCCATTTGCTTTACTTAATTCAGCTTCCAAGCCCACCAGTGTTAAGCCCAGCAGAATAGTCCATTCTCATACAACTATACAAGTCCACAAATAGAAACTTATAAGAATATACACCACACAATACATAAATACATAAATATCATTTGACACATATCTAAATCATTGAATTTTACATAAACTGGGGTGGAAGGAGCAACCGCCTAGAATCTTGTCTCATGAGACCTCAATTTTTTTTTAAAAATATATATCTTTTTAAAACAAAACCTCTATACAATTAACTCGTTACACACTTTAAATGAGCTAATTACACACTTTAAATGAGCTCATTTCTATCAAAATATAATTTGGGCGAATCCCATAATCCGCTTAAATTGGTCTATCACACAAATAATTTATAATATTTTTTCGTTTAAGACCTTTTTTTCTAGTTCACCCCGGACGTCTAAATTCTCAGCTTCGGCATTGTACATGAAGATGAATAATTTTGAATACAAACTTTACCTCCATCAAAAGTAAAAAGAGTTTGTTCCCCAAAGAGCTCAATAGTATAGAAATTGATAATAATGAGTTCTTACAACCCGTACTTTGCAACGGAGGTATAAACCATACAAAATCTAATGTTGAAATGATGACGCAAACTTATGCATTTAAAAGGGTGTGGACAACATACATAACTTTAATGTGATAAAATATATATCTGATATGCGTTACAAACTATAAATAAAGTAACATGTTACATTTTCTTATAGAATATTATTACAAACCCGTGTATCATGACTTTAAACAATGAAAAAATAACATTTTATATTATTTATATATTTATGTAAACTTACTAGTTGTGGCTTGTTAAGTGATAAACAATAAACGTTCCTTATGCATTATGTTAAAGAAAACAAAACCTACATGTAAACTCATATATAGCAAGAAACCATTTAAAAAATACGGCGGAGGGTTATATAGTACATATAAGAAATGTATGAAGTTATTTGATACAATATCGAAGTCTAGAATATAGATATAAAATCGTATTATGTCTCGCACAACTTAATAATTATAATAAATGATAATTAAAGTAAATAATTACAAGAAAGGTAGAAAATAAAAAAGAACCACTAAAAATAAAAACGAAAAATGTAGGATTATACCTACATTCCTCACTTAAAAGAAAAAAAGCTCTACAAATTAAGTACCCCAACTAATCTATGTTTAAAGAACATTGTTTTTAGAACCGGATCGAAAAACAACCATACATCTTACTAGTCGACTGGTTGGACCGGATTTGAAAACTAGATGATGTCATATATATACGTATATATACATATACATATATACACACACACATATACATATACATATACATATACATATACATATACATATACATATACATATACATTACATATACATATACATATACATATACATATACATATACATATACATATACATATACATATACATATACATACATACCCATACGCATACATATACATATACATACGCATACATATACATATACATATACATATACATATACATATACATATACATAACATATACATATACATATACATATACATATACATATCATATACATATACATATACATATACATACCCATACCCATACCCATACCCATACCCATACGCATACCCATACGCATACGCATACGCTTACGCATACGCATACGCATACGCATACGCATACGCATACGCATACGCATACGCATACGCATACGCATACGCCTACGCATACGCATACGCATACGCATACGCATACGCATACGCATACGCATACGCATACCATACGCATACACATACACATACGCATACACATACACATACACATACACATACACATACACATACACATACACATACGCATACGCATACGCATACGCATACGCATACGCATACGCATACGCATACGCATACGCATACGCATACGCATACGCATACGCATACGCATACGCATACGCATACGCATACACATACGCATACACATACGCATACACATACACATACACATACACATACACACACATACCATACACATACATACACATACACATACACATACACATACACATACACATACACCTACACATACACATCCATACACATACACATACACATACACATACACATACACATACACATACACATACACATACACATACACATACACATACACATACACATACACATACACATACACATACACATACACATACGCATACACATACACATACACATACGCATAGCATACGCATACGCATACGCATACGCATACGCATAGCATACGCATACGCATACGCTACGCATACGCATACGCATACGCATACGCATACGCATACGCATACGCATACGCATACGCATACGCATACGCATACGCATACGCATACGCATACGCATACGCATACGCATACGCATACGCATACGCATACGCATACGCATACGCATACGCATACGCATACGCATACGCATACGCATACGCATACGCATACGCATACGCATACGCATACGCATACGCATACGCATACGCATACGCATACGCATACGCATACGCCATACGCTACGCCTACGCATACGCCTACGCCTACGCCTAGCCTACGCCTACGCATACGCATACGCATACGCATACGCATACGCATACGCATACGCATACGCATACGCATACGCATACGCATACGCATACGCATACGCATACGCATACGCATACGCATACGCATACGCATACGCATACGCATACGCATACGCATACGCATACGCATACGCATACGCATACGCATACGCATACGCATACGCATACGCATACGCATACGCATACGCATACGATACGCATACGCATACGCATACGCATACGCATACGCATACGCATACGCATACGCATACGCATACGCATACGCATACGCATACGCATACGCATACGCATACGCATACGCATACGCATACGCATACGCATAACGCATACGCATACGCATACGCATACGCATACGCATACGCATACGCATACGCATACGCATACGCATACGCATACGCATACGCATGCATACGCATACGCATACGCATACGCATACGCATACGCATACGCATACGCATACGCATACGCATACGCATACGCATACGCATACGCATACGCATACGCATACGCATACGCATACGCATACGCATACGCATACGCATACGCATACGCATACGCATACGCATACGCATACGCATACGCATACGCATACGCATACGCATACGCATACGCATACGCATACGCATACGCATACGCATACGCATACGCATACGCATACGCATACGCATACGCATACGCATACGCATACGCATACGCATACGCATACGCATACGCATACGCATACGCATACGCATACGCATACGCATACACATACACATACACATTATAAGATTTGTGTCTATAGTAACACATTGTTAACAATTTGCGTGTAATTATTTTACTGTTTCAGGTGTCAAATTTTTTAAATATTTATTGATTTTTGTTAATTAATATACGTATATAGAATTGTTTTCATATCGTAAACAAATTGAATCATTTGCTGTAGTGGTAGCTGTGACACCTCGTATTTTCAGGTTAGCGTCGTCAATATAATTTTCGTTACCTTAACGTTCTCTCGTTATTTATCTAATTATTTAAATAAATTATAATATTAAATTAGAATCATTGTGCAAATGAATCAAAGTGAAGGGACCTAAAGTGTAACTTAGGAGACTTAAGGGGGGACCATTGTGTAACTTTCATATAAACATGTTAAATAACCAACCCACCCTCCTTCCCCGGCTACTCCACACCGAACCCTAAACCACCGAAAACCCCTAGTCGCCGTCGACCTCCTCATTCTCACGTAGCCCCATCCGGCAGCCCTTGTTCGCGACCCTTAACCTCCTGCATTCGTTCTGTTTCAAGTGACGATCCCGCTCGCGGCTTCCTACGTTACCGAACGACGATCGTTTGACGACCGACATCACCCGTTCGTGAGGACCGACCGAAGCAACCTTACGGTAAGAGTTCATCGTAGTTGTTACAATTTTCGGTTTCGGTTCATGGTTGCGGGTTCGGGTTCATCTCGGTTTGAATGTATGCGCGTTTGTATGCTCGTAGGTATATATATAAAGTGTGTCTTGTATGTAATTGCAAGGGGATTTTGGGTGTATGTGGTTGTGCGCATATGTATATATGTATGTACCTTCTGCAGTTTGCATGTATGTGTGCGTGTACATGGAGGAGATGATGTGTGTGTGTGTGTGCATGATGATGTGTGCGGGAGTGTGCATGATGATGCGTGCGTGAGTGTGTATGATGATGTGTGTGTGTGTGTGCGTGATGATATGTGCGTGAGTGTGTGGTGATGTTGGGTGCGTGAGTCTGCATGTGTATGTATGTGTTATGTGTGGGTTTAGTATATGGTATGGGTGGTGTGATTTGGTAATGCATATGCATATGCATACATAGTGTTATAGGTATAGGATGCCATTTGGAGATAGATGTATGATTTTAGTATGCAGGCTACATGGATGTACATCACTTGGTTTTGGCATAGGTTCATTGCGTTTATGTGTGTTATATAGAGTGTTCATGTAAGTGTTTCTGTTGGAGTATGATTTCATGATATGAATGGTATTAATATACCATTGTATGTGTATTTTATAGTGGCTTGATATTGTGTGTGGAGTACATGTCGTGGGGTACGTTAATGTTACGAAATAAATGTACTTTTCTTTTCATGGGTTACGTATGGGTGTATAGATATATAACGTGTGATTTTCGTTTGTGTCGTTCTACGTTTGTGATATGTGGGTTATGCGTTTAAATCGTTTGTTTTTTTTATAACAAAAAGTCACAAAATTTAAAGTGTAGAAACAATGTATTTTTATACATAGTAATCGAGTTTTTATACGTTGGAAGTGAATGAGTCTTCGAGTGTAATTGTTTATGAATGGGGATATCGATAACGTACACCGTAATCGAGCCGTGAAACGCGAAACCGTACGATTTCATTATTAAGTATTTAATATTGATTGCATATATTAAATATAATCCAGGTTAAGAGGAGATCCTAAACGTTTGTGCTTTCACTTATTAATTGCTGTGCATTTAAGGTGAGTTCTCAGCCCACTTTACTTACTTTCTTTGGGGTGAAAGAAACGTGTGTTCTAAACGTATTTTCACCTGATCGGTATTACTTTAATATCACTTGTTTACTAGTGTGACACCATACTTAAGTCCTCACTTTCGAACCGTTAATATATGTACTCTAGCGAGGTAATTCTGAGTAGATCTACTGGGTTTGACAAACCCCACCTGGGCTAGTCGCGCTAGCACAACGTTCGTCAAACGGGTGTTTAATTGACCTATTTCTGTTGCTGTGACCGGTGTTCATAGCCGAGGCATTCTTTACGTAGTCAGCGTCGGTTGCGAACTTCATACACTTAGTAACTTGTTGAGTAGACTAGCTATCTACTGATATATTTTGATTACTGCATCAGTTTATTGTTATGTTCAGTTTATCAAAACTGTGGACTCACCAATCTTGTGTTGACACTTTAGCATGTTTCTTTCAGGTTCACAAGAAGCGCACACTTAGGAGCATTTTATTCATGCATTATTATCCATGTGATTTATTTATCGTTTTTCAGTGAATTTTATTTATTCGTTTTGCGCGTGTTGCGCCATTTAAACAACTAATATTTACTATGCTTCCGTGACTTCTATTATGTCCACGTTTAAAACTAGTCTTTGATGAATTCAAGTTTTATAAGTAAATTATGTTTTATAAACACGTGTCGTTTGGTGTAACTAGTGGCTGAGATCCTGGAAGTCACACCCTAACGGTAATACCCCGTTTGTGGAATTTGAGGGTGTGACAGATTGGTATCAGAGCTACTGGTTATAGCGAACTAAATTGAAAATCGCATCACATTTGCATTGCATTTAGACTATAGCCTGATGCCTTAGTTACACACATATACAGACGATTAGTTTGCTCGTAGACTTTGCTTGTTTGTTCGTTGGCATTGCTTGTTTGCGTTATTTGCGGGATTCATTGGCGTTGCTTATTCTTGTGAACAGTTTCTTGCAGAATGGCATCATCTTCTTCCGTACCATCATCATCTTCTCGAGGCAAGAGGCCTATCTATTACGATCACATTCCTTCCTCTGAGACTCCTGCGTCTGGCCCTTACGTTATAATAATAATGAGAGACTCGATTACGATCAACCTTTAGCTTTACCCGAGTACCCACCGATACATAGGTGGGAGTGCTATCCACAGTACATTACTGATCTCATTCTAGAGAAGAATGTACCCCCACCTCTCGAAAACCGCCCACGCACTAGATCCACTGCTGGTAGGGACCCTAATGCCCCTACATTACCACCTCTTCCTTGCCCTCCAGAGCAGGCTATAGCTGCTTTGGCAGCCACAGTGCATTTGCAGCGTAAGCGTGTGGCCGCACTCGTGAAGGAAAATACGGAACTAAAGAAAACATCGACTAGGACTGCGGAGAAACTCGAACGACTCGAGACTCGATTCGATAACTTCTTGGAATATCACAATGACCTAATAGATCGTTAATGGACTGGCCGGGCGGGCCGAGAACACAGACAGCGACTAGGAATTGTGGAATCCCAAGTCTTCGCTCAAAACGCAGTGCCTAAACCAGAAGCGCAGCCCGAGGAAGAAGAACCCGAGGAAGCACCGGAGGAAGAACTCGAGGAAGCACCGGAGGAAGAAGAACCCGAGGAAGCACCGGAGGAAGAAGACCCTGAGGAAGAGCCAGAAGAAGAACCCGAGGAGCAGCCTGATGACGAGGCAGAAAACAGCGACGGATCTGTTGACTCTCACTGACTTCCTCATTTATTCTTTTCTTTCATTAATCTTGTTATTCCATTAGACTTATTTCATTTCACACCTAGATGGGAAGGGTTGTTTCCCATCTGATTAATACTTTTGGATTTTAGTATTTGATTTGATTAATTGTATGCGTACCTACAATTTATTTGATCAGAAATTATTATTTGAACTTATTAGTTGTGTGTGCTAAATTCTTTTAATTACTTGTACTCAAATGAAGTAGATATGTTTCATATTACTTATTTTTGTATATTGTGATCGTTAAGAATGTCTGGAATTGGCCGAGGACGCGAACGTGGTCGTGGCACCATCAACATGACCCCAGCTGAACTGGCAGCCCTAATCAATCAGCATGTGGCTGATGCTCTTGCAAATCCTAATCTCAATCCGCACGCCACTCCAATCGGTAAGCAATACAAAATTTCCCCCTGACGTTAACGTTCCGTCACCCTGGTTAAGTTGTAACATCTATTCAAAATTCTAAACGCCTGATCAAAACTTGTTGCAGGACAAGGGGTATGCACGTTTAAGACCTTCATGGATTGTAAACCCAATCCATTCACGGGTGCAGAAGGAGCTGTGGGACTCCTACGCTGGTTCGAAAAGCTTGAGTCAGTGTTCGAGATGTGCAACTGCCCCGTGGCAAATCGGGTTAAGTACGCCACTAACCCTGAACGGTGCTGCGTTATCTTGGTGGAACGCTCAAGTTCAAATGTTGGGCGTTGAAATTGCAAACCAGAAACCTGGAATGACTTCAAGACCCTGATGAAAGAGGAGTACTGCCCTCGGAGTGAGGTGCAGAAATTAGAAACTGAGTTCTGGAACCTAAAGATGACAGGCTCCGAAATCGAGGCGTACACCACTCGATCTCACGAGCTTGCTACCCTATGCCCTAACATGATCGACCCTCCTTCCCTAAGGATTGAGAGGTATTTGCACGATCTGTCACCTGAGATTCAAGGCATGGTCACTGCTTCCAAACCAGACACCATACAGGAGGCAATCAGGTTGGCCCATAGACTGACTGACCAGGCAGTCATCCAGGGAAAACTACCTCCACGAGGTTCGACATCGACCCCTTCAGACAGTAACAACAAGAGAAAATGGGAATCTGGTTCCACCAACAAGCAGAACAACTCTCAACCGCAACCTCAACAGTCACGGAAGTTTGACAACTATCGCTCATCTCATCAATCATCCTCATCCTCATCTCAGCAGAGTGGTGGCTACTCTGGGACATTACCTAAGTATAACAGATGCAACTACCACCACAACGAGAACTGCAAAAAGAATACTTGTGAGCGGTGTGGTACATTTGGCCATGCTGCTAGAGATTGCAGGATGAATATGACATCTAGACAGCCGGCCCAGAGGAATGAACAAAGAGGCTGCTATGAGTGTGGTCAGACCGGGCACATCAAGAGGTATTGCCCAAAACTGAGGAAGAACAATGGTGGCGGTAATGGTGCTGATAACCGCAATGGCAATGGCAATGGAAACAACGATAAGAACGGTAATGGTGGAGCCAAGGGAAGAGCTTTCATCATTGGTTCAGGTGAGGCTCGTAATGATCCTTCTACTGTAACTGGTAAATTTCCTATCAATGGTTTTTTGCTTCGGTACTATTTGATTCTGGTGCTGATAAGAGTTTCATTTAGCGTAAGTTCAGTAAATTGCTAGATGATAATTCTGTAGCCCTAGATACCAATTATACAGTAGAAATAGCAGACGGTAAGATCATTGAGTCTTCACGTATATACAGAGGTTGTAAGATTAGTCTATCGGGGCATGATTTCAAAATTGACCTATTGTCTATTACACTCGGTAGTTTTGATGTCGTTGTCGGCATGGATTGGTTGTCTAAAAACCAAGCCGAAATCATTTGTCGTGAGAAACTTGTTCGACTGCTTTTGCTTGATTGAAAGATACTCACCGTAGAAGGCGAGGAGGGTGCAGTAGTTGGCATCATTTCATACATGAAAGCTCAGAAGTTTTTGAAGAAAGGACATTCGGCGATTTTAGCCCTGGTCACCGAAAAGACTACTGAGGAGAAACGACTGGAAGACATCCCTATAGTTAGAGACTTTCCGGAGGTATTTCCTGAGGACCTACCTGGACTACCCCCACACAGGCAAGTAGAGTTTCAGATTGAATTAGCGCCTGGAGCAGCTACGATCGCTCGGGCGCCGTACCGTTTGGCACCGAATGAACTACAAGAGCTGTCTAAGCAATTGCAAGAATTGCTGGACAAGGGATTCATACGTCCCAGCTCTTCACCCTGGGGAGCTCCAGTGCTATTCATGAAGAAGAAAGATGGAACTTTCAGAATGTGTATTGATTACCGAGAGTTAATAGATATCCTCTCCCGCGCATTGATGATCTGTTTGACCAATTGCAAGGATCAAGCTACTATTCCAAGATTGACCTGAGATCAGGTTATCATCAGCTACGAGTCCGGGAGGAAGATATCTCGAAGACGGCATTCCAGACACGTTATGGACACTATGAGTTCGCGGTAATGCCTTTTGGATTAACCAATGCCCCAGCAATTTTCATGGACCTCATGAACCGTGTCTGCAAACCTTACTTGGATAAGTTTGTCATTGTCTTCATTGATGACATACTGATCTACTCTCAGAATAAGGAAGATCATGAGGAACATCTGAGGATCATTCTGGAATTGTTGAAAAATGAACAATTGTATGCAAAGTTCTTAAAATGTGACTTATGGATGCGAGAAGTGCAGTTTCTTGGTCATGTGGTGAACGAAAAGGGTATACATGTAGATCCTTCAAAGATTGAAGCAATCAAGGATTGGCCTGCACCAAAAACGCCTACTGAGGTGCGACAATTCCTTGGCTTGGCAGGTTATTACAGACGATTTATCGAGGGATTCTCAAAGTTAGCGCAACCTCTAACTGCCCTAACTCACAAGGAAACCATCTACAAATGGGGCAGCCAAGAGGAATCAGCATTTCAGACACTTAAGGACAAGCTTTGCAGTGCACCGATCCTAGCCTTGCCGGAAGGAACAGATGAATTTGTTGTTTATTGTGACGCATCCATCCAGGGTTTGGGATGTGTGTTGATGCAACGCAGCAATGTCATTGCTTATGCGTCTAGACAACTTAAGTTACACGAGAAGAACTACACAACGCATGATCTGGAACTAGGAGCTGTAGTGTTTGCTTTGAAGATTTGGAGGCACTACCTCTATGGAACTAAGTGCACGATCTATACAGACCACAAGAGCCTCCAGCACATATATGACCAAAAAGAGCTGAATATGCGACAACGACGATGGCTAGAACTACTCACTGATTACGACTGTGCCATTAAGTATCACCCGGGTAAAGCCAATGTGGTAGCCGACGCCCTCAGTCGAAAAGATACCCCTAAACCTCATCGAGTACGTGCATTACAATTGACCATCCACTCCGACCTACCAGAACAAATCAAGGCTGCCCAGTCTGAGGCCTTGAGAGTTGAGAACCTAAAAGCAGAATACATGCGAGGTATGGAGAAACAATTAGAGACCAAGACGGATGGAATCCGTTATTTCATGGAACGGATCTAGATACCATAATACGGGAATTTACGAGAACTGGTAATGGATGAAGCTCATAAGTCACGCTAATCAGTTCATCCGGGTTCAGATAAAATGTACCATGATCTGAAAGAGTGTTATTGGTGGCCTAACATGAAAGCTGAGATTGCCACCTATGTAAGCAAATGTTTAACTTGCTCCAAGGTTAAGGTGGAATATCATAGGCCATCTGGTTTACTTCAAAAACCGAAACTTCCAGTTTGGAAATGGGAGCAGATCTCGATGGACTTCGTTACGAAGTTACCAAGAACTCCCAGCGGATGCGATACCATATGGGTCATAGTAGATCGCCTAACAAAATCTGCTCACTTCCTAGCAATCCGAGAGACTGATCGGATAGATAAGTTAACACGGATTTATCTAAGAGAAATAGTTTCCCGGCATGGTGTACCAGTTTCAATCATATCTGATCGTGACGCTCGATTTACTTCTCACTTCTGGCAATCATTACAACGATCATTGGGAACGCGGCTGGATATGAGTACTGCGTATCATCCGCAAACCGATGGTCAAAGTGAGTGTACGATCCAGACATTAGAAGATATGTTACGTGCCTGCGTGATCGATTTTGGCAGTAATTGGGAAACTCACTTACCATTGCTTGAGTTCTCCTATAATAACAGTTATCACACCTCAATCAAGGCAGCTCCATTTGAGGCACTGTATGGACGTAAGTGCCGATCACCTATTTGTTGGGCAGAAGTTGGAGAAAGCCAACTTACAGGTCCTGAGCTTGTGCACGAGACGACTGAGAAGATCGTGCAGATACGTAACCGTATGGCGGCAGCACGTGATCGACAAAAGAGTTACGCCGACAAACGTCGTAAGCCATTGGAATTTCAGATTGGCGATAAAGTACTTCTAAAAGTCTCACCTTGGAAGGGAGTGATACGCTTTGGAAAGCGTGGCAAACTAAACCCCAGATACGTTGGACCGTTTGAGATTGTCAAACGGGTTGGTCCGGTAGCCTACCAGCTAAATTTACCAGAAGAGCTAAGTGGAATACATAACGTGTTTCACGTGTCTAATTTGAGGAAGTGTCTATCTGATGACTCACTCGTCGTTCCGCTAGAAGAACTGGAGATTGATGAACAACTTCGTTTCATTGAGGAACCAGTTGAGATTATGGATCGAGAAGTCAAAACCCTAAGGCGTAGCAAGATTCCAATTGTGCGCGTTAGGTGGAACTCAAAGCGTGGCCCGGAGTTTACCTGGGAACGCGAGGATCAAATGAAGAAGAAATACCCACAACTGTTTAAAGATCAGACATCTACTTCTTAAGAAATCTCAGAAAACCTATCATAAGAGAGCTTCTGACCTCCTATAGCAACTGGCGTTTTATATAACCTGATGTTCTAATTTTCGGGATGAAAATCCTTCAACAAGGGGATGATGTGACACCTCGTATTTTCAGGTTAGCGTCGTCAATATAATTTTCGTTACCTTAACGTTCTCTCGTTATTTATCTAATTATTTAAATAAATTATAATATTAAATTAGAATCATTGTGCAAATGAATCAAAGTGAAGGGACCTAAAGTGAAACTTAGGAGACTTAAGGGGGGACCATTGTGTAACTTTCATATAAACATGTTAAATAACCAACCCACCCTCCTTCCCCGGCTACTCCACACCGAACCCTAAACCACCGAAAACCCCTAGTCGCCGTCGACCTCCTCATTCTCACGTAGCCCCATCCGGCAGCCCTTGTTCGCGACCCTTAACCTCCGGCATTCGTTCTGTTTCAAGTGACGATCCCGCTCGCGGCTTCCTACGTTACCGAAAGACGATCGTTTGACGACCGACATCACCCGGCGTTCGTGAGGACCGACCGGAGCAACCTTACGGTAAGAGTTCATCGTAGTTGTTACAATTTTCGGTTTCGGTTCATGGTTGCGGGTTCGGGTTCATCTCTGTTTGAATGTATGCGCGTTTGTATGCTCGTAGGTATATATATAAAGCGTGTCTTGTATGTAATTCCAAGGGGATTTTGGTGTATGTGGTTGTGCGCATATGTATATATGTATGTACCTTCTGCAGTTTGCATGTATGTGTGCGTGTACATGGAGGAGATGATGTGTGTGTGTGTGTGTGTGCATGATGATATGTGCGGGAGTGTGCATGATGATGCGTGCGTGAGTGTGTATGATGATGTGTGTGTGTGTGCGTGATGATATGTGCGTGAGTGTGTGGTGATGTTGGGTGCGTGAGTCTGCATGTGTTGTATTATGTGTTATGTGTGGGTTTAGTATATGGTATGGGTGGTGTGATTTGGTAATTGCAGGATCGTTTAAGGGCTTGAACACAATTACAACACAACAACACAATGAGAAGATTAACTAAACTTTTAATCAAACAGTGAACTAGGTAACCAAAGGTGATACAAAGAACACAAGTAAAGCAAGAGACAGAACAAGAGAGTATAGTTTTCAAGGGAGCAGTATATTGCTTTCTCAAGTTCTTTTACAAGTGTTACAAAGCATATCGAAGATACAAGAAACTTGAAATACTTATACTACAACCTACAGCGGCTATACTATGAAAGCCAGCTGGATACAATTGACTAGACACTAACAAAATCAATTGTAGAATCAAAAGGCATATCTACCTTTTGACCTTGTGACTATGACATGCCATAGCTCACATCCTTATACATTACAAAAAGGATAAAGTACATAAAGTGGAAAGTTTCAGACTCAAGACCTCAATGTACAGTTACCAAAAGCATGGACCTTTTCACCAACTCTTGTAAGTTGGTGACTTATCAGAGACGCAGCGGAAAAGGTGCTTTATGGAACAGTACATCAGATAAAGCATGTGTACTAAAAGTCTTCGGAAGAAATCTGTCTTCATAGGGTGAAGCTTCGGAAGACTTTGTCTCTTGAAGCTTCGGAAGACTTCATGTTTGGCTTCAGAAGATATTGGTCTTGACTTCGGAAGATTTTACACTTAGAATGTTTTTTCTAATGTATTGTGTAAAACTTCCGAAGCATTCTTCACTTCAGTACTTAGTGCATGTTGCTGAGACACTTAGGCAGTTTTGGGTTGCATCAGACTTCAGGAATCCTTACAGTAATGCATATGCATATGCATACATAGTGTTGTAGGTATAGGATGCCATTTGGAGATAGATGTATGATTTTAGTATGCGGGCTACATGGATGTGCATCACTTGGTTTTGGCATAGGTTCATTGCGCTTATGTGTGTTATATAGAGTGTTCATGTAAGTGTTTCTGTTGGAGTATGATTTCATGATATGAATGGTATTAATATACCATTGTATGTGTATTTTATAGTGGCTTGATATTGTGTGTGGAGTACATGTCGTGGGGTACGTTAATGTTACGAAATAAATGTACTTTTCTTTTCATGGGTTACGTATGGGTGTATAGATATATAACGTGTGATTTTCGTTTGTGTTGTTCTACGTTTGTGATATGTGGGTTATGCGTTTAAATCGTTTGTTTTTTTTATAACAAAAAGTCACAAAATTTAAAGTGTAGAAACAATGTATTTTTATACATAGTAATCGAGTTTTTATACGTTGGAAGTGAATGAGTCTTCGAGTGTAATTGTTTATGAATGGGGGGATATCGATAACGTACACCGTAACCGAGCCGTGAAACGCGAAACCGTACGATTTCATTATTAAGTATTTAATATTGATTGCATATATAAATAAAATCCAGGTTAAGAGGAGATCCTAAACGTTTGTGCTTTCACTTATTAATTGCTGTGCATTTAAGGTGAGTTCTCAGCCCCTCAGCCCCACTTTACTTACTTTCTTTGGGGTGAAAGAAACGTGTGTTCTAAACGTATTTTCACCTGATCGGTATTACTTTAATATCACTTGTTTACTAGTGTGACACCATACTTAAGTCCTCACTTTCAAACCGTTAATATATGTACTCTAGCGAGGTAATTCTGAGTAGATCTACTGGGTTTGACAAACCCCACCCGGGCTAGTCGCGCTAGCACAACGTTCATCAAATGGGTGTTAATTGACCTATTTCTGTTGCTGTGACTGGTGTTCATAGCCGAGGCATTCTTTACGTAGTCAGCGTCGGTTGCGAACTTCATACACTTAGTAACTTGTTGAGTAGACTAGCTATCTACTGATATTATTTTGATTACTGCATCAGTTTGTTGTTATGTTCAGTTTATCAAAACCTATGGACTCACCAACCTTGTGTTGACACTTTAGCATGGTTCTTTCAGGTTCACAAGAAGCGCACACTTAGGAGCATTTTATTCATGCTTATTATCCATGTGATTTATTTATCGTTTTTCAGTGAATTTATTTATTCGTTTTGCGCGTGTTGCGCCATTTAAACAACTAATATTTACTATGCTTCCGCGACTTCTATTATGTCCACGTTTAAAACTAGTCTTTGATGAATTCAAGTTTTATAAGTAAATTATGTTTTATAAACAACGTGTCGTTTGGTGTAACTAGTGGCTGAGATCCTCGAAGTCACACGCCTAACGGTAATACTCCGTTTGTGGAATTTGAGGGTGTGACAGTAGCACACTTCTTCTTCCTTATGTTAAACGTGTGTTTAAGTCTCATCGAATACGTCTTAATTAATAGTTTTTTTGGCAAGTTTTTTTACTTTATTTTATTACTAGCTTTAGTAACCCCCGTGTATTACACGGGTTAAATAAATAAAATATAAATAAAATAAAAACTATTAATTATATAATAATAGACTAAGACATTATATGATTAAAATTATGTATGAGTAACAACTATAAGTGATAAAACAATAATATAAAATTTTTATTTTTATTTTTTGTTTTTTCAAAGATAAATTAAATATTTTGGTTTAAAATAACGTTTTAAAAAATTTTCATTTTTAAAAAATTTTCTTACTATAACTCCTTATTTTAATTATTTTTGGTTGATAAAAATTACTTTAAAAAACCAATTTTGAAATATTACCTAAAAACTGTTTTATTTATTCATTTTTGGAAAAAAATCATTTTATAAAAAATTATCTCTATAGAAATAGCATTAATAAAAAAACTCTCTTTCTTATTTTATTAAAAAGCTAATTCTAATATAAAAATAAATAGATAATATTATTAATAATTAATATGGTTATTAATAGGAGAGAGAAGCGGGAAAAGTTTAATGAGAATGAATGTGGTGGTGACAAGTGGCATACCCATTTACCATTTTATTAGAATAAAAATATATAATAATAGACTAAGACATTATATGATTAAAATTATGAATGAGTAACAACTATAAGTGATAAAACAATAATATAAAATTTTTATTTTTATTTTTTTTCAAAGATAAATTAAACATTTTGGTTTAAAATAACGTTTTAAAAAATTTTCATTTTTAAAAAATTTTCTTACTATAACTCCTTATTTTAATTATTTTTGGTTAATAAAAATTACTTTAAAAAACCAATTTTGAAATATTACCTAAAAACAGTTTTATTTATTCATTTTTGGAAAAATATCATTTTATAAAAAATTATCTCTATAAAAATAGCATTAATAAAAAAATCTCTTTCTTATTTTTATTAAAAAGCTAATTATAATATAAAAATAAATATATAATATTATTAGTAATTAATATGGTTATTTAATAGGAGAGAGAAGCGGGAAAAGTTTGATGAGAATGAATGTGGTAGTGACAAGTGGCATACTCATTTACCCTTTTATTAGAATAAAAAGATGTTAATTAAATTTAAAAAAAAATTTGGTTTTTTTTCTCTTAATATATAACTAATAGTTTTTAAATCAGTTATATAATTTATCGATTTTACGTATCTATGTAATATTTTATGCATAAGGATGAAGAAGCATAGCCTTACTTGCGATGAAGTGCGGTATGCCCTCTTAGTTATTCCTTACTGTGGGAGCCAATCAAACTCTTATGTATACATCTAAGATTTCAATTGATTATACAAATACAACAAACACTTTTATGTAAATGTCTTTGATTTGATAAACATAAACTTATATGTAATCAATTATTGAGAGGAGCAAAAGGAGAATTTATATAAAATTTGACTCCTATTTAGTTTTATTAGACTTTTTAAAACTCAAATAAATTTATATAATCAATTATTTTCAGGAGAAATTAGATCATGAAATCCGGAATTTGAGTCTATTTACTTTGAGGATATACTACGACTATATCTAAAAAGGAAACAGTTTTTGAAGCGTTGGTGCACCGTGTGTACGTACATTGTGCCTCCAAACCTTTAACAATGTAGCGTCTAACTCAAACCTATATATTTCTAACCCACACAACGGGTGCATCTAATCTATATGCATTACTAGTCAAGACAGATTTACCCTTGCCCTATGATTCATGTGACATGTCCTAGCTAATAACCTTTACGGTTTTTAAAAATCTCATATTGTTCAGATAACTAATGCGCATGTGCGCACACATATATGTGTGTGTAAAATATGTGTTTATTTTAGAATTGGTAAGAATTATGAGAACAACTCTTAACTTTGTATTGTTTTTTCATATAAATTAACTAGAAGGTAACGTGATTTTGGATTCGTTTGATACTTATTTTTAGTAAACTTTTTTAGTGATGATATTTTGTTTAATATGCACATGCACACATACCCTACATGAATATGTTTATATACACTATAGGCACATATGCATCTTGTTAAATTTAAAAAAATTACTAGAGAGAAAATTAATGTAAAGAGTGGGAAAATTAGACAAGCCATTCATTTTCAATCAAACTATTTTCATTGTGTCAATATATACGTACATGCGTCACGAGGTACTTAACACACTATTGGTTCTCTAATAAACATACATATGTGTATCATTAAGATTTTATCTCAGTATATTTATACACACACAACATTATGAATAAGATACTTATGGTTAGGCCCAAACAGATACACAACATATCTATACCTTTTGTCGAGTCCACACGGATATATACAAATTTGATTGATTTTGCTTTAAATTTTAAAGTATTATACGTTAAATGGACCTCATTACTCATATGATATAAGATAAGTTTTAGTAAAGATAAAATTGAAAAGAAACTTATATAATTCAACCCGACTGCAATACTCCTATATACAAATTAAGATATAAATGAAGATGAAAAGATTTCTTAAAAAACACATTTTCTTTTCTAAATCTTATCCAATTAAAGAATATCGTGAGATCATTCTGTTAATTATTTGTCGGCGTTTTTTTGTTAGTTTAACATCAATTATTGGAAAAAGGTCATAGGGTTGCAAGCATGAACAAGTGTTCTTATATGGACACTTGTCGTATCATGTTTGATCAGTTGGCTTTTAGGCCTCTTGAACGGTTGCTCCTCTAGTTTTTTTTACTTTGTTTAATGCAATGAAGCGTATAATAATATTATTTTTATTCATAAAAGTATAGTTAAATAAAGAAAACGCATACATCAGCAGTGGGACTCGGCTAAACATATATCCATTTGATGAGTAATTCGACAAGTGTGTCAGCAATGTGACCGGGTTAAATATTTAATTATGTTAAGTTTTCTGTACGTAATTTAATAAAAAATAAATTTTAATAATTCAAACTATTTACTATTGATTAGTATAATCCTTTTTTTTCGTTGGTAGCGTAAATTTTCGACTCGATGGTGTAAATTTTCGGTCCGGTTGTGGAATTTTTTAAATAAATACAGAGTCCGTCCCCTTAAAATAGTTTGTTTTTGTTGATCAATAATCAATAGTTTTGATTATTAAAATCTAATTTTAATTCCTTTAAAATAAACTAGAATTTTGAAATGACGTGTTGTTGTGGGTCTGTTTGAGGTTTGTTTTTAAATGAAGTCATTTAAAAAAACAACGTAAAAAAGTTAATAAACAAAAACAAAAATTAACATAATGAAACCATTAAACTGATCGTAAAATTCATAAAGAAATGAAATAATAAAATTAAAAGAACCTAACTCTTTAGAATTAAAAAGAACATTAGAAAAAAATAAAACAAAGCACACACACTGAAAACGCTATAAATGGAGGGGAGTGAGGATTGAACCCGGTGGGTTCATTCACCCCAATGAGCGGAAACTTACCCCTTCAAATTCTCATTTGGTAAAGCTAGTGACAGTTAAGATTTACAAACCAAACTAACCCCTTCAAACTCTCATTTGAATTTTTTTTAAAGTAAAAAAAAATCAAACTAAACAAATAAAAACACAAATGTTACCTTGTGCTTAACCACGTTGGTTGTTATTATAGTCACCGGCATACAATTTTAATAATCTATACTATTATAGCAAGTTAACTTTTAAATGATAATATTAAATGCTAATGATTTTGTGTACACTTTCAATATATATATACTTTCTAAATTATTAAATAAAAATTATTTAATAAAAAACATGTTTCTTTTTATTAAAAAGCGTAACTATTTTACAACAACATTACATGAACGATGAAGTTTTTTAATATAACTCATATTCTTTTTACAGAAATGATAATGTTTAAAAATAATTTTTTAAAACATTTTCTTAAACAAAATATTTTTAAATACAAAAGTTTAAAAAAATGTTCCTATTGTTTTTATTACTTGAGGTAGTTAACTATACATAATTTCAAATATATCTTATCTCAAATTATAGTTTTATAATTTATAAATATTGATTAGTAGCTTTAATTTGATATTTTTTTCAACCCGTATGGTACATGGGTTATAAACAAGTATATATAATAGTTGAAAATATATATAACTAGTGGTTTCCATCTATGTGCGTTACAAGTGTGATGAATGAGGTGAAATAAGACTCAGATAAATTATCATAGTTATAGACACATCATAGCGAACAAATCAATCTCATGCATTCCAGATCATTTGAAATTTATTCAGTGTTAAAGTATAAAACATAACCAATTGATCCTACCAACACATGTACAACAAGGCTCAAAACCGATTTGTAGTTATGGATACACACCAGATCATAGCATTTGAATCGCAAAATTAGCAAAAAGCTTTGGATGAACACAAGTCCGTCATCATCAACTAAACAATCTTTGCAAAACAGCCAAAACAACAAAATTGAAATACAATCTTAGTCAATAACATAACGTCATAGGAACAACGTATCATTTCATTATCTAGTAACAAAATAGAAACGAAAACAACAAAATGAGTAAAGTATGGTCACCAAAACAAAAGAAACCAACACCTCACTACTCCTTTAGTTAGGTTTTAACAATTTGTAGTAATGATTTGGCTTAAAACTGACGTTGGGTTACAGCTGCGTGTCATACGCGATTCATCATTATCGACCAATAGAAATTACATCAAAATAAAACCTCATTGAACAACATGAAGCATGCAAACCGATCACATAACGAAGTCTCTGATGAGTCACGACTCAACATCATCATCGGCATGGATATCATGAAAAACATAACAAATTCAAAAATAAGCCAAGATATGAAAACCATAGCCTTAAGTCTAATCTAAAAAAATCAATCTACATAACTTAGCAGGGAATACAAAGTTGGTAGCACCATGACCATCACCGCCACAAAACAAGTCGAGGATGACTACCACCTCAACCTCAACCATAATCGAAGGTAGAATGACAACATAATGAATAACAAAGGCCACCGCCATAGATCACAGATAGATCAGGAAACCCTAAAGGGTACTAAAATGATTAAATTACCTCATCACAAGTATCATAACCCTAAACATTAGCTACAATTGCGAGGCAAAAGTGCGGTAATGGTGACAACCATCCCCGACATGACCACGATAGCACACCATATATGGTGGAAAGATTAAAAAACCCCAAAGGGTACCGGAGATAAATAACAACCGTACCAGCACCATTGCCACCATTAACATCAAGGATAAGCGGGAAGGAAAATGATGTCGGTGGTGACAACCACCGCTAACCATAAATGACAGCTAGATCCGAAAAACCCTAAATGATACTATAGATGTAGAATCATTTCACCTCCACCACCATAATTGTTAACATCAAGTGAAATTAGGTAACAGAACAACATCGACTATAACAACCACATCTGGCAGGGCTACAATCTTGACAAGATTCACATCTCGCACTTTCTCTCTCTAGAAAAAATGATGAATTGGGTTGAAATATCTATATTCGACTAGAGACAACTAAATATTGGTGGGTGTGGGCTATGAGAGAAATCGTTATTCATCATGCCTTTGTAAATTAACTATAGTGTAATGTAATAGGTGAAAATCAAAAGAATATAACAAAGAAAATAGGTACAACTAATTTGCAAAACATATGAAATACGTTGAATATTTACATAATTTTCCAATTATAGTTATCTTTATTTTTTATGTTTTAATCGAGGTTACACACCACTAAAAATGAAGTTTCACATAATATACCCCTCAATGTCTCGAATCAGTTGGTAATTAATCATGGATCAATGACCAATCTCAAGATTAACAAAAAAAATTATAGAAATTAAAAGCTATAATTATATGTAACAATCCACGTAAACCGTATCAACATATTGTCCGCTTTGCCCCCGATAGGTTGTCCATCCAGCGACTTACATTTTTGTTTTCACCCTATAATATCCCACATCAGTTGGGAAAGGTAAAGAAAGCTTCCTTTTATGGAGTTGAATACCTTTCTTATCAGACGCATTATATAACCATGACAGGTGAGCGCCTGAGGGCATGTTGATACCAAAGCGGAAAATATCTAGTATGGTACTTGGCTGTTACAAATGGTATAAGAGCCAAGCCTAGGCTGGTGTGCTAACGAGGAAACTAGTCTCTTAAGTAGGGGAAGATATAACATCATATATCGGTTGGGAAGGGGAACAAAAGCTTCATTATATAGAACTGGATTAGCTTCGCTATCAAATGCGTTTTAAATAATACCTCGTTATTTAACAATAGATCAACAATGAAAGATTGTCTAAATCAAAAAAATGTTCAAAGATGAATTATCTAGGAAACACCAAACCAGCACTTTTAGTGAGTTTACGGATGGGAAAAGTTTTTATACGGGACATTTATTTAGTAATCTATCAAATAGAGTTACTATAAATAGTAATAGAACCAATGTTGTTTTCAAATGAATATATTCCCATGCCTATTAACACTATTGGTATTTTTCGTCTTTCTAAACATGCTTAATTTTGCATGTATTTAACATTTTGTTTTGGTGATAACTAAGTTCTTAGAATTGTAGTCTTGAAATTAAATTGACCATACTTATCTCAAAGGAGGTCGAGAACAAAGGTTGATATCTCAAGGTGGTCTTAGGACCCTCATCTGTATAACTTGCAACTTTTTATGTGCTGGTCTAGACTTCTATATGTGCACACATCATGAAACGAGATCCAACATGTATGCATGGCGTTTCATGTTTTTAGAAGGAATGCATATTTGAAAACTTGTGGTGTATAAGAATGTATGCCATTTTCGATTTGCAAGGAACTATTGGTAGATAAATGTTGGAATATGTGGTATTAAAAGATACTTGAATTGGTTTGCATAGTTTCTTGTGTGTGTTGAATATGTATACATCATTTGCATATCTTTATTCTAACTTTAGAAATTATCCTTTGTTCATAAGTTCCTCTAGGAAATCTAAGATAGGAAATCTAAGATTAACAATAAAATAGAAGTATGTACAATTGAAGACAAAGCGACTGAAAGGAAATGACTATAAATGAAAAGCCA
Source organism: Flaveria trinervia (assembly GCA_025506515.1). Taxonomy (NCBI): domain Eukaryota; kingdom Viridiplantae; phylum Streptophyta; class Magnoliopsida; order Asterales; family Asteraceae; genus Flaveria; species Flaveria trinervia. The sequence continues at coordinate 96,887,671 of CM046443.1, read as the reverse complement.
GCACATGATGCTTTGCCACTAACGCATAATCTCTAACATCAATGCGTCAATCAACGCAATGCACAACTTATTAACGCATGAAAACGACTTTGAAGGGCATTAGTGTACTAATCATCATATATGTATCTTTAAATCAATATAATTGTTATGACCTAATATGACTTATTTTAATTCAACTCTTTAATACATGATAAGGCCCATAAGCATACGGTAATACCTATTAGAGTTTGTATCATCATATACACATGTGATAATAGCAGATAATATTATTACCTAATGTGATTTTATGTTACGTAAAACAACTCATTAACCCACGACAATGCTAGCTTGTTAAGGTCATTAGTGTACTAATCATCATACATTTGTTTTTAACACAACTTATTAGTATACTAAGGTTTATTTGTGTGTTAATTATCACACACATGGCTTTAATATTAAATAACTTGTTACAATCCAATATTAGTTTATGTAAACTAAAATAATTTATTAACACATGGCACCCATAAAAGTTCATTAGTGTACTCATTTTATGCATGTGTCCTTAATAGTTAATTGACTTGTTAGAACATAATATGACTATGTAAATTCATACACGCGCTATGTTTTTATACAAAGTATTACTGACCATTTATTGGTTGGAACCGTTTTCGCAAGAGATTTTCAATGAAGATCATCACTGAAAACCTTATGTTATATAGTGTTAGTTGTGTATCATTAATTTTTATATAATTATTTTATAGGCACTTTTATAAAAAGAACATAAAACAAAATAAAAGTATAATTTATGTTACTTTGAGATGATGTGGCGTTTGTTAGTTAACTTATCACATATAACTTGATCACTTGTAAACGAATTGTAATTATCTATTCTTATAAGCAATCATTTTGCATATGTGGCCTTCGTTTGCTGAACATCCACATCATGTCTTATAATAAAACCATTGCTATTTTTATTAATTTTTTTATTGTGTGTGTTTGTTTTGTTTTAAATGCTGGTTTATTATAAGTTTTTTTATATTAAGCGAATCATTAAGATATTGTACACAATATAATTTTTTAACAAATATATACCGCTATAGCATTTAAGTAAAATGACAAAAGATAAAAGTAAGTTGATCTGTTCAAGAAAAAGTGAGTTGATGAAAAATGAAAGTCTTATTGGAAAAGTATTAATTAGAATGGAAAATATAACATAACTTCTATTTTTTCTTGTTGGGCGGTGGAGAAAATAAATTATATTGGTTGTTAATTAATTAGTACGAGCCGTTGACTTGGCTATTATCACGCTAGCAATATCCATCAAAATGTAGGAAACAATTAGCTGTTAAATTTCGTGTATATAATATTAATTTTGAGTATATCTGTTTTGTTTAATTACCTGCTAAGCTTTGTATATCTCATTGCTATAATAGTCTATTTGAACATTTTATGTTGTGTTCAAATATTTTTGTTTACCTGTCTAACATCTTAGTGTCAGGTTGTTATGGATTTGTAATTACAAGAAAGTAAATAATTAAGTTATGTCAAATAGGAATGAGGTGTTCAAAAATTAAAAAGAAAAAAGAAAAAGTAAATAATATCCCTACAAACAGGCATCTCTATAAGAAAGACGAAATACACTTCATCTAGTGTTTTATTGCATGCAGATATCTTTATAAACTATAAAAAAATATTATTCGAATCTAAACGTTTATAGTATATCCAGTAGATATAATATGTCTTTCCCTTGAAACGTTCGATCTGTTCTCATAATTTTTTTAAATAAAGTTGTTTATCTGGGTGAAGGTTCTCCATCTTTTTTCCTTGTATTTTTTTATTGAATTACGTATATACCTATTTGCTAAAAACCTTAGATGTTCATACAAAAACGAAAAAGAAATATCACACGAAAAGTTATATATTGGCATCATGATTTAATGTTACCAAAAAGTTTTACCACTCCGGAAATAACCAGAAAATTAGGTATAATGAATGGATGAGATAATATTTGGATCACATGGGTTGCGTGGTGAGTAAACGTACACACCTATTTAATAGTGATTAAAACATATGCTTTAAGTCATAATCTCACGAAATACTTGTAAATTTATTTTAATTATAAATGAAAATAACAATTCATAAGTAGACAAAATGTTATTGAAAGTTTAGTCCAACGTATTCGGCGAAATTCATTTACATAAAAGGTGGCAACAAATTATTAATATAATTAAATGTATGTGGTGGAAATTTAGTCCCAACAATAAAACGACTCGAATAGGTCTTTTATACGACCCAATATTATACTAATATACCTTGCAGGCTCACGTGTCAGTTGACTTCTATTTCATGGCCAACGACTTCTTTAACCAGTTTTTGCTGTCGTATCTTTTTAAATATTATGATTTTTGAATATACTTATAATAATTTCTTTTCTTTGCAATCAAATTAATTACGCTCGATTCAAGGGCGATGAGGAAAAAAGAAAAAGAAACAGAACAACACAATAAATCATGATGGTATTAACTAATATAAGTGTCGGAACAATTATTCAATTATTGATGATTAAAAAAACATAAGTCTTTCAATTATGCTTCCGTTAATGTTTGTGGATTCTTGTTAATATCCAGTAGGGCTCGAATTAATATAAAAGATTAAATTTATGGTCAGAATTGATAATTTTCTAGTCTTGCGATTGTGCTGGGAGGTGTTGCTTTTCTAATTGGTTTGTAATTGCGTCTCATGTCTAATTTTCTACTGGTCGGATTTATATTAATTTAGATTTTGCCGTTAAAAAGCATATTCGTCAACTGTAATTGTAGTTAACCACTTTTATCAAATATGGAATATAATATGTAAGTTGTTAGGTGTTGAAGGTTATGATTAAGGCCACAAACGAATCAAACGAACATGAACAATACTTTGCTCGTGCTTGTTCATTAATGAATAATAAATTTGTTCAGGAACTATTAACGAACACTCACCAAACACAAATATGTTCATGAACTACTCATGAACACTTACCGAGAATAAGGAAACGCAAACGAATATAAACAAATACAAACAAATGTTCATAAACATAAGCGAGCATAAAAAAAAGGTCATGAACACAAATAAACCCAAACAATCATATACTCATTTTAGTATAAAATTTGTATTTTTCATCACAAAGGAAGATTCATGAACATAAACAAATATAAAAGATAATATTATATCATAAAACTTTCAAATAAACGAACATATTATCGAACGTTTACAAACACAAATGAATGAATGTGCCATGTGTTCATTTTTGTTTGTTTAACTAAACAACTTAAAGTTTTTTTGTTTATGTTTGTTTATTTATTAAACGAACTTCCCACCGAACCATTTACAAACTGTTCAATAAACTTTCAATTCGTTTGAAAATGAATCAAGAAAAAGTTTCACCTTGAAAAAGAACATCAACATGAATGGAATAAAAAATCAATATCAACTATTAACAATCTCTTACTAAATAAATATAATCAAATGATGATGGAGAAATTATGGTTTTTAACATAAAAACAAAAGAGAATATTTTATCCCGTCATTAGTAAGTTTATTTCTGACGATACTAACTTATTCCTCTTGACAGTTATCATTCATATCAATATTAACTGTCCATCAATACTTAATATTCCGTTTGTGCTAACTCAACATGAACATTATCTTCTCCTCTCGCTATTATTACTTATTTCCTACTCATAACACAAGTTTCTACTAGTAGACTAACGTCCTACTAATAAGCATAGTTGATGCCAATGGATCATTGTTATTGCAATCATCAGCACAAACCTTGAACTTTCTGCTTGAACTTTCTAGTTAACTTTATGTTTGACTTTAGAATTATATGCCTATTATATTCAATTATTGCGAATTCTAGACCCTATCATGTTCAAGAAATCTTTAACACGTTCAAACACTGTAGAAATTTAGGACTAAAGAGTGTCTTTGTCAACATTTGTCGCATTTGAGTTCATGACATCCCTGATGAAATGTAACTTTACATCAATATGTTTGATCACTCTTACCACTATCTTTTTCTTTGATAGATGTATTTGATAGGCGCATTGCACCCAGGTTATCATATAAGACAATGATATGTTTGATATTTACAATTGATATGTTTGATATTTTCAATTGATATGTTTGATATTTACAATTGATATGTTTGATATTAAATCAAATGATTACATTAAAACCACAAATGAAAAGGATTACAATTTGTCTCCAAACACTCCCCTTCTTACCACTTATATATAAATTTCTTACCAATTTTAAAGTAAAAGAGAGTTACCATGAGTATTAATACTTTACATCCAATAGTCGGTACTTATTCCCAATGGCGTACCAATAGTCGGTACTTATTCCCAGTGGCGTACCAATAGTCAGTACTCATTCTTAGTGGTGTACCTAGATTATGAGGTTAGCATTATGTATTTGTAAAAATTCAAACTATTCCCCATAAAATACTTTACAATCTTCTCTTTAAACTTTTGAAGCTGAAGAAAAGCAAGAATGCCATAATCACATTATAGAGTGGAACTACAATGGGGGTTATGGTCCAACAAATCATATTTTCTAACTAACCGGGATCTGTAACTGAGTTTTTTGTTAGTACTTTAAAATCAAATAATCAAGTAGTTAATATGAATAAAAAAATTAATCGAGATAAGTGTTTTGGCCAATTAAACAAACTATATTTATATTTGTTGCAAGATATGAGAGATTAAAAGTTATATTTAGTGCCGACATTGTTCTCAAAAATATTATATCAGCATTAAAGGGTTTGTGAACTATTGTTACGATCAGTATAAATACTTCAAATATATTACATAGCATCACTTTAACGAGTATAATTGTTTTTAACATCACATATAACCATATTTATAAGTATAATCACTTTAAAATGATTCTTGATATATATGCAAATACAAGAGTTTGATGACCGTTTTAATATTTTTTTTCGACAATGAACCGGATCCGACCCGAATGGATCCGAACTATACAAAAATTTATATTATATTGTGATAGTCAAACAAATTTTAAAAAAATTTCGCCCCATGAAATTTTTTTTAGTCTACCACTGTTCATTCCTAATAAAAAAAATATAACCGCTGTGAGTAGTAACTTTCATCGATATACAATTGTTTAGATACCACATCATGTTTAGTTTTGCTAACCTTCTCTCAAGTCAAAACACGGGATGAGAGAAAAAAATGGATCAATACAATCGTTTACACTACGAATAAGTTGTTGGATTTATAAATTTCATATCGCCTTTCACATATCAAATTTGCAACAAGAAACGTTATCATCAACAATTCTCGTCAATTTGCTTCATAAAAGTTGATTGTACAACCCTCTCACAAATTGCCTCATATGACCCATCAACTGCCAATTTAACCATTTATAAAAGTTATGCAATAGGTCAATTTATAAAAGTTATAAATTCTTTTTTTTAATAAGTTAGAAAATATTGCAACACTTGCAACTTAGAATAAGGTTACAACATATATATTTTATTTGTTATGCTCTCGCGATGATTTCAATCTAAACTAAACAAAAGACAATCTGCATTTGAATAGAAAGGCAATCTTCATATATATAGGTCAACTTGCTAATGCATTTGGCACTTGACAACCGAGCCATATGCCTTTATGAGAGTATGCAGCCATATGCATTTGACACTCGACACTTGACCCATATGACCTATTTTACCCATTTGAATTTTTATATAACAAAAAGTTTAGAATACTACTATATTGTTTCATACGCAAGTTATAACAACATATCTAACCAATAAATATAAATTGTGTACTACCCTAATCATACCCAACACATGCATCTTCCTTCATATTTTACGATTTCTGTAAAATAGTTAAAATCATAAAATATTCGAGCTTGAGTTCAATGTTATATTTGATATGAAAAGAACATGGGAAGTAAATTATTTATTTGTGGTCCGAATGGCATGGTTATATATGCGATATATTTTCGTGATTTTAATTAAAAAAATATATTCTTGTCCCGTATGGATGTATTGGGTATTTGTCAATTGCCATAACATCATTAAAAATACAAGATTTAATCTCTGCTACTTAGTGGTTAATATTATGTTTTGTTTCTTATTTATGTGCACTTTTATGTTGTTTGTTTAAATTTATGTTTTTTTTTTTAATTCATACCGAGGATTATATGAATGAGATTTTTGGATGTGTAATTTTTCTTCTATCTCTTAGAAGTTAGCATCACATGCTCTCACATTTTAATTTTTTAATATTACTGAATTTATTTGTTATGTGGTTCTTTTAATGTAGTCGGTTGTCGTTATACTAATAAGTTACATTAGTTTCAAACAAATTGTGCTTTCTGTTTAGAATACAAAAAAGAGATTGTTATGACATCATGACATCCTTTCTGTGATAGCCAAATAATCTTTAAAAATTTTCATCCCATGAAAATGTTTTTTTGAGTCTATCACTGGTCATTCCTATATAAAAAATATAACCCTTATTAGTAGTAACTTCCGTCGATATACAAACATACCATCAACAAATATTTCATCTTTATCATTGGTACCACTTCCGTGTAACCTCTTACTAATCACAAAGTCACTATCGACTACAGAAGTTTGTGTTTACTGACATTCATTAACTTTACTAGTTTATGATTGATATTATTTGAAAACATCGTTGAAAATTTATTGATTATATTTTTTATATTGATTATAGTTTATGATCCTCGGCTTTTTATGTTTCTGCTTTTCTATTTCTGCATGTTGACAATTGTAAAAGGCATTGTAATTGTTAATTTATATATTTTTATATTGATTATATTAATAAAATTTAGTTTAATTAATTTTTTATATGAACGTTGCTACAAATATTCCAGCAATACTAGCTAGGTGGTTTAAGACACCCCTCGTTCAATTCCCGTAGATACAGCGAAAACCCAATTGCTAGAGAATATCATCAAGACAATCAAATTAAATTATTATATCGATCAAATACTACTTTTAGGAGCATATGTTTTGATTCCCATGATGATCCCATTCACTGTGATCAGCGGGCCCACAATTATTTGTCCTCGCAATAGATCGATCGCACCTCGCTAATTATTGCATGAAGGATGGAACACAATTAAAGGTTTTAAGCCAAACCTTAAAGTAACAAAATGTAAAAAGTAATAGTAAATTAATAATAAAAAAAATAATGAATAAATTCAAATGATAACTCACACACCCATCAAATCTACAAAATGTAAAAAGTAATTTAAATGGTTTTATCATTAAACCCAACCTTATTTAATAAAATGTAGTTTTTCTGCTTTGCATTCAGCTAGATTGATACAATAATGTTTATTCATTAAAACTAAACACATTTAATTTCATGTTTAAGTTATCCATGGAATATGTAAAAATGAGTTTAATTATAAAATGGGAAAAAGAATCAAATACCAAAATTCATAGGAAGGCCGCTATTGAGACCCCCCTTAAACGAATATTCAATGCATTTAAAAGCCAATCATCCAAAGACATGCTATTAACTATATCTTGATAAAGTATTATTTTTACTACTTGATTTACTTTATTTATTTATATGTCATATTGAAGTATTTTTATTTTTATTATATAATAAAGATTTTTATCTATCTTAAAACAATTTACTAAGATCTATTGCTCAAGGTTTTTGTCTTGCATGTTCCGATTATTTGATCATCTCAATTCTGGGTATATAAATTCAACTTTTGAGATTAATATAAGGATATTGTTATAATAAAGATGTTAGTTAATTTAAAAGTTATTAAAAATAGTTGTGGGTTTAACATTTTTTCTTCTATTGTTTTAAATATGGATGACGTTTTGATTATGTTAAATATGTCAGTTTATTGTGTCTAATACGTCACATTATTGTGTCAAATATCAAGTCTTACGTTAAACAATATTCATTATTTGTTATATGTATTTACCATTATGTTTACATTTTAAATCATTTCGTTTTATTTTATAGTTATACATACATACATATCACTCTATGTGTGTGTGTGTGTTATTTTTGAATAATATGATTTTTGAAAAATATACTAACGAAATAACATAATTGTGTGCTTCTAATTTTAAAACACAATGCTACAATAAAAATTATAAATTTTTATGTATATATTATAAATTTATTATTGTAGCATTGTGTTTTAAAATTGAAGGGCACAATTATGTTATTTCGTTAATGTATTTTTCAAAAATCATTATGTTTAGGATAACACAATGATAAGAAAAAACGCAATGAAGCATTTTATCATCGTATTTTATATTTTATATTATTTTATGTTATTTTATTATTTTTTTATTATTAAGTTAATTATTGGGTTTCACATACCAAAAATACACAAAGTGTTATTTCACCATTTAATTTTTTTATAATATATTGTTTTCGTAAAACACAATAATGTTCAGAAAAACATAATAACAAACAAAAAAACACAATTAGCTGCACCAAACACACAATGATAAGCATAAATTTTATGAGCTGAAATAAGAAAACAAAAATATATATTTTCATATAATGATATTATACTCGTTTTAAAGATAGAAATTCTTGTTAAATGTTGTAATTTTTATAAAAATAAAAAGAATGTCATATCAAAAGTTATGTGTGTTTGAGAAAACCTGAAGAAATCAACAAAAATGACTATAATTAAAATACTCATCTAATATTTGTTTTACGTTTAACATTTTGTAGATTTAAAATCGTTTTATTTGAACTCTTTACTTGATATAATGATGTCATTTTATTGATTATTTAATATTTATTTTTATGTAAAATTGTTGATGTTTATATTATTCAGAATTCGTGTTAGAAAAATCATATCAATATTTTTGATAAATTAGAAATGTTAAATAATAAAAATTAACACAATATTATACAAATATAGCATATTGACTTGATTTTTGCCTCTCAAATAGAGATAACCTAGATAAGACAAAACGTATTATTTGCCGACATTTACCGGAAAGAAAACTAACATATCTTAAAAGAAGAAAAACAATAATATTTTATTTATAAAACGATAACTAATCAAAATTTGGTTATTAATCATTTAATTTGATTTTATGACTATTAGATCTTCATTACCATTTTGGTAACGTAACTTAGCTTAGATTATATTTTCTTCTACATTTTGTTCGATCCTTTAAAAGTATTCTACATGCTATTTCTCATTTGTACTTTTATCTAAGATAATAATTCTCTATCATTTCAATTCGTTATTCTCTTTTTTCACTCACAAAATTATAGGACATAGATGAAGACTAAACAGTGGGCATCTAAATATAAGAAAATAATTATAAGTTAGCCATTTAACTCTTACTCCAATTTTAAGGATACAAATGCAAAAGAAAATTTAGAAGCATACCCTGAATTTTTCATCAAATCATAGCGATGTTCACAACTCAATGGATATGTTCAAACACTATTTAAGACTTCAAGATCGTTCTTTCATTAAATCTTGATGTCTATAGTACAATTAAATGGACATTGACCAATGTTTGTCAATATTTACTCGTAGCATGAAGCTTTCCGTTTCTTATGTTGTATATACCCTCTTTTTGTTCTATAAAAATCTTATCACATATCTATTATATCATCTCAATTGAGATTTTTATCTATAGATTATGTCTTTATTATATACTACTGAGGATAAGGATGACCAAATGATGGAACACTTCTGTGTCAAACTCCAACTTTATTCGTATTTGAATTATGAGATTTTAATTGTCTTTAAGTTGAATTCTAACTGATTCAATTCTATCATCAAAGAATCAAATAATTAAATATAAAGAAACAATCACTTGAATTGATCAGAAGTTAATCATCAACAATTGATCAATTTTTATTAAACTGAGTTGAAATAATTATGTAAATGTTACAATGAAAAAAATTGCACAATTGTTTAAAAAACCTTCTATAAGAATCGTTTATATTCTCTAGACTATCACACTTAAAAACGCCTAAAAACAATATAAAACTAATTTAAAGCTTAAAAAGAAAAAAAAACTAATCATTCGTGTGAGTACAAACTTTCCATCTAAACTAACTCCCACTGAAACCAAGTTCCGTTAGCATAAGTTTGTATCTATCGACTATTATAGTTGATACAATAATAATTCCTACGGTCCATCATAATCTTGTTAACCTTTTATTCCTACCCAGTAGCGGATCCAGAAAATTTTTTCACGGGGGTGGAAATTTTAAGTGTTATTAGGCCACCGCAGATGGGTCGGGTCGGTTCAACAAAAATCATTTTTTTCTTGTCAGATGGGTCGGGTCGGTTCATTGACGTAAAAAGTCGTTAAAATGGTCCCAAACTCGTGAATTTGCATCTTCTTATTCTAATAAAAGGGTAAATAGGGTGCTACGTGTCAACACCACAATCATCTCATCAAAATTTTTCCGTCTCTATCTCCTAATAAATATTTACCTTAATTATTAATAATATTATTTTAATACTTTTTAATATTTAATAAATTAAAAAATAAATCTATTTTTTAAGGTTATTTCTAAATAAATTGATATTTTTAAAAAAGTCATTTTTTTAAAAACAAAAATAATTAAAATTTGAAGTTGTAATAAGAAAATTTTTAAAATTGACATTTTTATATGGTTGTTTTAGAACAATATGTTTATTTTAAAACAAAAATTAAAAATAAAACTTTAAAAGTTGATATCACTGTTTTATTAATTATTTTTTCCCGTACGTAATTTTAGTCATATCATATCATTTTGTAATTAATAAATTTATTATATTAAAATTTTATTTATTCAACCGTGTAATACACGGGTTTACTAAAGCTAGTATATGTATAATATAATAAAAATCATATTGAAGCAATTATACTCATGAAAGTGATGATATGTGATGTTTGAAACAATTATACTCATAAAATTGATGATCTGTTCAACATGTTTTAGATATATTATTAGCAAATATATTTATCTTGATATAATTTTTTTCTTCCTACTAATTACATGATTATTTGAGAGTGAAATTAAAAAAATGCATTCAATTACACACCCGGTTAGTAAGAAAATATGGTTCGCCGGCCTGTCAGAAGATCACCAGATCCAATGTAGTTCCGCTCCAAACAATATATTTAAAATAATTTTGTTCTTTCTTTAGTTTCAAGAATTTTAAGGGGGGCGGTGACAAAATTTTACAAGGGACGATCAGAATTTTCACATATATATGACACTGGAAAAAAAATTAGGGTGGGCGGCTGCCCCTCCCTTGGCTATAGATCCGCACATGTTCCTACCTATTGACCAGTATCTACTGGTCCTAAATTCTAGTTAACTTATATTTGACTTTAATAACACCTTCCAAGAATCTCCAACTTATTGCTCAACAATTTTAAGTTAAAACCTAACTTAGTCACAAATGTTCAGAAACTTTAAAAGTTTAAGAAATTTTAGACCGTGTAACACCTTTGTTCTCATATGAGCATGCAATATTGTTAACTTTATATATATACCTTCACCACATATAATTGTTAACATCCTAGATAATTGTAACCTAACGTTGATGTGTTCGGTTCCTTCTATATGCATTTGATTGTGTGATAAATGCAATGAACTCTGGTTATCACATAAGACCAATGAATCTAGATTTTAATCCTAAGATATGTTAGAAAACCTTTTAACCTTATACTTTCTTTTATTACTTTAGTCAAAACTATATTGTCTTTAGCTATAGATAAAACAACAGTATGTCGCAAAACTTTTTAGAACTTGAAATGCATATTGATTAATGGACCTTTCTATTTTAAGATCTTTGGCAAAATCAATATCAACATAAACTAGAAAAAATTCCTCATCAAGAACATTACCAAATGGCAACCTAATATTCCCTAGTACCATTAAAGTACCTCAAAAATTTTTTTTACAATTTCCTCATATTTGATAGAAATCTGCTCATAACATTAACAACATAGCATACACAACATCAGATGCATTAGACTACGGACTAAATTGGCATGTTGTATATCTAATGTATCATAAAACTTAGAATTTGTTTGTAGAAATTCATGTTTGATAACTTCAAATGTTAATAAATTAAAGATGTCATACCTTTATTTTGATCTACAAAAGAAATATTATAGCACCTTCTTTGCATAAGCACCTTAAGTTAACCTAAGTTTCTTAAAATATCTTTTATGTAACTCCCGTCCTTAATATCTACTTGGCTTCCTCCAACTCTTTCATGTTAAATTTTGCCCTTAATAACTTTTTAGCCTCAATTTCATGCACATCCTTACAAGCTATTACACATAATTCATATAACAGCAAGTACACAAACTCTTTGATTTGGTTGTCGAGACTAAATAAAAGGAATTTAGTTTATCAGTCTTAGCTACCTTTATTGTGTAAGGGTAAGTAAAGTCGTTTCCTCAGGGAATATGTGAAAAGTGTTTAACTAACGTGACACGATTAACTAAAAGACTCAAACATTATAATTAAAAATTGAAACTTAGAATTGATTAATAAACACAAATGCATAAAGCAACAAATTTGATAACGAACTTAATTAAATAACAAAAAACAATCACTTCCGGGCTTTCAATTCTACAAGATCAACAATTTGTACTTCTAAATTAGGGTTTGTAAGAAACAATACTTCAAGATCTTAGCTTTTGATTAAAGTGACAACAAAGGAACAATCTTTTAAGACTCATTCATTCACAATGTTACCAATTCTCTTATATCATGTTGCCTACTTTTCTTAATGAGTTCATATTGCAAGGAAACCGAAAAACTCATAATCAAGCAAACAAATTTATTTATAAGTAACTTGTTTAAATCAATCAAAACATAATGTTGCATTCAATATATCAATGTTTAAAACAAAACCTAATCAATCATACCAATCGTCTCACTTTACAAGAATCGTACTCTCAAAAGCAATCAAGAGAACCTAGCCACACATCATCTTATTTCAATCTTCAATCTTGACTTGGAGAATGTTTGTGGATGATTTTAGGAGCCTTAGAACACCAAAAAAACACCTAAAGTTTGTCACTTTTCTTCTTCTAGATCGAATTAGGGTTGTTTTGGCTTAAATAAACTTTATATTCCACAAAATCCGAGTGTTAGTTCAGCCACCAACATATGATACGCCCAAGGGGGCATATCATACGCCCCCTCAGCTTTCCTACACCCAACTTTCTGAAATTTTGGTCAAATACGCCCATAAATACGTCGTCAATACGCCGACCGACGTATGATACACCCATGGCGATATATCATACGTTGGGCCCATGTAAAATTTTGATTCCGTTGACAAATTTTGGGCCCCGTAACTCTTTTTCTAGCCCAAGTTATGCCCATTTTAAGTTACCATGATCTTGAACCTTCGGTTCTTGCATTTCTTCACTTCTCGGGCTCCGATTTCCATCCCCTTCTTCCATAATCTTCATGTTTCACCGAACGTAGTTCTAGTTTCCCATTTTACATCTTTTGGTAACTGCGCATTTGGTCCTCGTGTTTTCATCCTATGCTTATTCACCTTAGAATAAGCTTCCTTAAGCTCCACTTCCCTACACATCAAAACAAAGTCAAAGTAATTTCGTTACATTCTAACGACGATGTAAAATCACATAAATAGATCAAACCTTGAATTATTATCACTCGATCACTCTTCTTAAATATCTCCTATAAATTAAACATGACTATATAATTGCTTCCTTTAAAACCCTTAAGTGATCATATATTTATCATACTTTTTATAGCATTGTTTGGGTAAATATATGAGACTATTTGAGGATTTCTTTAACAAATACACCTTATTTTCATGGCTCTCAACCTCATATCCATGTTATTACTTCAAGTGAAATTTTTTTAAAGGTTTTCAAGTAAAATTGAAGATTTTACATCTGTTACTCTAGCTCAAAATCATTAGTAACAATTATAACCAATATTTGTCTAATTGATAAGTGTTTCACTATAAGTGAGAATATCTCATTGTAATCAACACGTGTTATTTATGTAAATCTCTTGGCTAGAAACCTAGTAATGAACCTTGAACCTTGAACCTTGAATAATTAACCCGTTGAGCTCTCTACTTTGACATATAAACATGTTTACCTACAACAAGCTTTTGATTCTTTAGTTTATCAACTAGAACCTAAGTTTCATTCTAGGGAAAATTACTTAGCTTTATTCTCATATATACTGATTCACACAACCTCATTGAAAGATAAAGGATTGAGAACATCTTTTTGTTTAGAAGTAATGACATCTGTTGAGATGTCCTCATTTATATTAAATCTTGCAGGAAGGACAATGTGTTTTTAGGGTTTAACTATATGCAAAGTTTACATGTTGGTACTTCTAGACTATTAAAAAGAACATTCACACCACCTTCCTATCTCATTCGAGCTCATGAGTTCTAATCTAGTTGTCAAGACTCGATTAAAAATAAGTTATTATATAGGTCTTAGCTACCTTTATTGTGTAAGGGTAAGTAATGTCGTCTCCACAAGTTGTAAAAAGTGTTTAATTAACACGACTCGATAAACGTAAAAATAGAAAATTTCAATTAAAGATTAGAACTTTGAATGAAATTATGAGCACACATGCATTAAGCAAAGAACTTTAAAACGCACATACTTAATTGATGAAAACGATCACTTCCGGGTCCTATGCAAGGTCAACCATTTATACGCTCAATTAGGGTTTGCCAAAACTTACTTCTAAAGACTTCAACTTTTTTATTAAAGTAGTAACAAAGGATCAACCTTTTAAGACTTGTTCATTCACAAGGTATTTAAGATTCACATAATGATCTGGTTGTCGAGACTCAATCAAAAACGATTTATATAACCGGTATTAGCTACCTTTATTGTATTAAGGTAAGTAAGGTCGTCTCCACAAAACATTAGTGTAAAGTGTTTAACAAACAAGACTCGATTAACATAAAAACGAAACTTTAAAATTAAAAATTAAAACTTTAAATGATTTCAAGAACACGTGTAAAAAGCAATAAATTTTGAAATAAAATTACTAAATAGGGAGAAAACAATCACTTTTGATTTTCCGATTCCGCAAGATTAACAATTGATATGTTTATCAGGATTGTGAGTAACAATACTTCAAGATCTTAGCTTTTGATTAAAGTGATAACAAAAAACAAGCTTTTAAGATTCTTTCATTCACAATATTACTGATTTACCTATATCAAATTGTTTACTAATCTTAATGAGTTAACGATACAAGAAAACCAGAAAACTAGTAATTAAGCAAATAACTTTATTTATAAGCAAACCTTTTAGTTCAACTAAAATATAATGTTTCATTCAATAATCCAATGCTAAATACAACAATCTAATCAAAACATACTAATTGTCTTACTTGACAAGAATCATACTTTCAAAGCAATCAAGAAAGAACTAGCCACTCAAGGTCTTCATTGAATCTTCAATCTTGTTTTGGTAATGATTATAGATGATTTGGGATGAAAAGGAATATACAAGATCACTAAAAATTAGCTTAGAATTATCAATTTTAGGGTATAAAAGAGTTCTCCTTTGAATGAGATTGGATTGGTTTAAATAAATTTAGAAATCCAAAACATCCGGAGGTTGTTGGTGTGACCGGCATATCATACCCCCAGTATCATATGCCGGTATATAGTTATACGGAGCTTGTTCTCCGATATCTGTCCAGGATATGATTACTGATACGCTGTTTAGCGTACAAAGTAGCAAAAATCATAAGAGAAGAAAAGTTCATAGAAGGTTGAGAAGTAGTACGTCCGGCTCACCAGGTTCTACCACTTAGGGCCAAATCATAGTCAAAAGAAGAGTTTAATGTTGGCTTAGAAGGAACGCTAGCTATATGCTAACACATGCAAGTCGAACGTTGTTTTTGAGGAGCTGACAGAAGGAAAAGAGGCTCCTAGCTAAAGGTAGCTTATCTCTCCCAAGAGGCGAGAAGAGTTAAGAACAAAGTGGCGAACGGGTGCATACTAAGAAGATAGAAAGTGTTTTTATCACTTGGTTAGTAAAGTCAAGTTTTTGGCCTTATCTTGCGGGCGACGACGACGACAGAGAAAGACTAGGCATTTAGACGAGCCGCCCGGTGGTGTGGTACGTAGTGGGTTTAGTACGCCTAGCCAAAACGGCTCTGAAAGATATGATATGATGGTGTCGGATTGCTTTGACTCTATCTTTTGTGTAATTGTAGGGTTGTTCAAACCGCTCGCCGCTCGGTCGATGCTCGTTCGGAATTTACTCGAGAAATGCTCGTTCGGAATTTACTCGAGAAATGCTCGTTCAGAATTTACTCGAGAAATGCTCGTTCGAATTTCTACTCGATTCTCGTTCGGATTAATATTATTGCTATTATTTTTATTATTATTGTTATTACTATTATTATTATTACTATCATTATTATTATTATTATACTATTACTATTATTATTGTTATTACTATAAATTATTGTTATAGTTATTATTATTAATATTGTTATTATTATTGTTATTAATGTTATTCTTATTAAAATTATTGTTATTACTGTTCCTGTTATTATTATTAATGTGTTATTATTAGTATTATTATTATTATACTATTACTATTATTACTATTATTACAATTATTATTAGTAGTGTTATTATTATTATTATTACTATTATTACTATTGTTATTATTATTACTATTCTTATTATTATTAATATTATTATTATTATTATATTATTATTATTATTACTATTATTATTATATTATTATTATTATTTATTTATTATTATTATTATTATTATTATTATTAATTATAATTTTATTATTAGCACTAATATTATTATTCACTTTTATAAAATCAAAATATGTTGCAAAACTTAACATGGCCGATATATAATAAAACTAGTTAGGCAACAATCAAACACTAAAAACCTTGTTTTAAGTTAAAAAGAGGCCTATAACATTTAATTATACTTTGAGTAAATTACTATTTGTATCCCTGATATTTTTTCATTTTAACCACTTGTATCCCTACAGTTTTAAATTGTCATCTGCCCTCTAATGTTTCATTTTTATATCCATTTGTATCCAAATCTCTAACACGTTATTTCATTAATTCTTTTATGAAAAGACTATAATGCCCCTAAGAGTTAAAAATAAAAAATAAAAAATTATAGGACCCCACATCTTCTTCTTCTTCTTTAACCACCATAAACACACACTTACTTTCTCTTTATCAAACATAAACACAACCCACTCCATCAAATAACACCACCAGTCCACCACCCACATCTTCTTCTTCTTGTCTACATCCACAAGTCCACCACCACCCATCAACACCACCACCCATTGATGCTACCACCAACACCTTCTTAAATGTCTTTATCTTTAGTCATGCTACAACCAATCCGATCGGTAGCTTTTCCGGCGACACGATCACGGTGGTCCGGCGACATCTTCCTCCGCCCCTTCAGATGACTATTCACATAAAAGTTCACAAACAGCAGCAGAATCGCAGCGTTCAACATCGAATTGATCCAGCCCCAATCCCATTACCTTTCTTCAGGTGGAGAAGAAGAACTCTTACGTGACAGACGACGTTGCAGCCGAGTAAAACCATCTGACAGTTAATGACGAACGGGAAGCACGCGCTCCGGAGCCCAATCGCCATCCAGAAGCGGTAGCCGTAGACGACGGAGTAGATGGCGATGGTCAACAAGATCCCCAAAATCTGAAACAATTAGGAGAATTCGAGCCACAAGAACGACATGAGGATAAGGATCGAATGGTTAAAGAAGCGGAAGAACGAGAGGCTCCGGCGACGGAGGACGGTGAAGAAGGCGCGGATGGTGTGGAGGAAGCGGGTCAAGTAGAAGATGTAGGACCAGAAGAAGACCCGACCAGAGGGGCGGGTGCCCAAGGGGAAGTAGAGGAACCACTGGAGCGGGTGGTGTTGGTCCAGCGCCAGAACCACCGCGTTTAGGGCGGGGATGGGGCCCAAGGGACGGGGCGGCGGCGGTGGTAAAAGGTTATGACTTGTGAGGAGGAACAGGATTGAGGGGTTAAGTTTGTTTGTGGGTTGTGACCTACGGCTCCCTACAAAACATCGGATTGGTGGTGATGAAGGAGGTTATTGTGGTTGTGATTGGTACTTATAGGGCAGTTGTGGTGGTGACCGAGTGGTTGTGGCGGTGGTGACGGGGCTATTATGGTCGCAACCGGGTGGTTGTGGCGGTGGTGACGGGGCTATTGTGGTGGTGATTGAGTGGTTGTGACGATGTGATAGGGTTATTGTGGTGGCGACCGGTGGTTGTGTTGGCGGCGGGGTGGTTGTGGTGGTGGTGATGGGGCTATCATGGTGATGACCGGGTGGTTGTGGTGGTGGTGATGGGGGTGGTTGTGGTGGTGGTGATTTGAAGAAGATGATGTTGATGGATGTGACCCACGAGGTTTTTGTGTGTGTTTTAATTTTAATGGTAGTTTCATCATTTTAATAATAATTTTAACAGAAACATTAATAGTGTTACTTATTTGAACTGAAATGGAGATAAAAATGAAACGTATAGACTCAAATGAAGATGACATGAAACGTCAGGGGCCGGATGGTAATTTTAAAACCGTAGGGATGCAATTGGTTAAAATGAATAAACGTTAGGGATGCAAATGGTAATTTACTTTTATACTTTTTTTTTGAAATACAACTTAACCTAGATTCTTACTCGAGCGACGAGGCCCTATTATATACTTTTATGTAGACTAGAATTTGTAAAAGTTGTTCCAGTAAGGCTCTTCATCATCATCAACTCGCTTAAACATGTGTTAACCTTTTCATGTATTAGAAGTATGATTTGTATCTGTATGTTTTCTAGTTTGTTGATATTGATCATTTGTAACAGCAATTGATTTAACGTATATGCTCATCCATGCATGGTTTTACATGTATCTTATCAATAATTTGTTAAAGATTTCTTCTTGATTTTCTTCTTTTGTGTAAGTTATGTTAGGCTAATGTTTTTATAAAGAAAAAATGGACTGATTGCTAGTAAAAAAACTAACTGTATTAAGTGAGCAAGATCTCTTAAAACCGGACTCTAGCTTGTTGTCAAACATATCTCTTTAGAATAGTCTTAGATTTCTATGTTTGATCATTGATATAATGAGGATATAATAACCTAGTTGACGATGTTGTTGTTGTAGTGGTAGTTGTTAGAGATGTTTAAAGTCGGATATCTGAATTTCGGATAGTGGAAATCACTATTTGTATCTGTATCCGAAATTTCGAATATCCGAAGAAATTTCGGATACAGATAGTAATTCGGATATCCAAATTCATTTTTTATTTTTTTTATTTTTTATTTTTAGGTTTTTTACCATAATTAGACATATATTATAAAAATAATATACAAAACCAACATATATCATAAAAGTTACAAGATACACATCTAAAGAATATATATATATATATATATATATATATATATATATATATAAATTTAAAAAAATAAAAAGATATTTTTTAGTTTTCGGATAATCGAATATCCGAATATCTGAAACTTTTGAAAAGCACTATCCGAATCCAAATTTTCGGATATCCAAAAATTCGAATATTTCTTATTTAGATTTTCGGATCGAGTTTTCAAATTCTTATATTTTTGAACACCTCTAATAGTTGTAGAAGTACCATTACTTTATAGATATAATTTTGAAATGTAACCGTACAACTACGTTTCATGTTTCTATATTTTGCCTTTGTTGTGATCGAGATATTTCATAATTGATTAAATGGAATGATATAAATAAAACAGTTATGCAACTTAATTATTCTTTAGTGGTTCTTTTCTTCATTGTTATTGTGATTAAACATGAAAAACTAATAAAAAATAATCAAGTTTCCAATTGTTCTATTCACATCGTTAAGGGGTATTTGTTTTTCAAAAAGCTTTTCCCAACCTGTCTTCTCAGCGTCGTGTAGATTATACATAGACATTGAGGTCTATATAGTGTTTGTTTTTTTGGAAGAATTTTTATTAAAATAGATTTGTGCGAATTCTACATGGTATAGACTTGACATAACCATTTCTAAAATCTGTAAAGGATTAAACACTATCATCCATGTCCACCACCACCGTCCGCCTCTAGCCACCATCAGTCACCACCACCACCCACCATCTACCATCACCACCACCGTCCAGCACCGTCGTATACCACCGGTAGTTGATTTTAATAGTCTGCAGACGTTAAAAAATAGACACTATTCTTGTTGCAAACAACAGAGGTTTGGGTTCACCTTTTCTCCTGCAAATGTCTGCAGATGTGGTTCGCACACTGCATACATTTTGTTACAAAAAAATCAAATAACACCTCAATTTTAACATTTATTTAAAAGTTTACAACAATAAAACAACATTGAAACTTGAGTGGTTCCGTATGGACGTTCTAGGAGAGTTTGGATGTGTGCTAAACACAAAGATTCATAAAACTTTTAGAAAGCTTGAGAAATGAAAAGCTTTAGTGCGGTGTCAAACCTTAAAAAAAATATTAAAGAACTCATGAATGATAATAGGTTAGAGTTATTGTATATGCGAGTACAACCAACTATGTAAAAAGTCATGGGATTTTTAGACATGTGACTATATATATGGTAGGAACATCTTTGTAGAATTGTTTGGCTGAAAAAATGGACACACTTGTTGAATGTAATATTCGTTCCTCTTATAATCAATATTGTTTGTTATGTTTACGAGTAGTTGACGAATTTGCTTTTATTTACCCGAGTGAAAATTTTTCAGGAATGTCACTCATCTTTTGATTGTTATCATCTGATCACATTTAACTATGAAGTTTTGTTTTTATTCAAAGTTAATTTTTCTAAAATACATTGGTGATATCAAAGATATGACATTATTTATGAACCCGTGATATCTCCTATCCACGGCCGATGTTGGATTTTTCTAGGATGGTACATATAATTACGTAAGTTATATAATAAAAACGCAAGTTATGTTCATAATTACGCAATTAATAATTACACAAGTTATACGCATAACACATAGACATTAATAATTTTTCTATACAAAATAGTATAGCAATACTATACTCAAACTAAAGAGAATAGAATACTTGATTTTATGATATATTTTTTTAAAAAAAATATATCGTACGAAAAGTTATATACGTTTTTAAAAAACCGAAGAAATGTGAAAAAATCAACATCAGCTATCTCCAAAGGTACCCTTCCAGGCCATTTCATTGCATGATTATTTCTTTTTTAATTTGAACCGTTCATCTATTAACTTAATGGTTGTTATTACTTCGTATGTTTTTCACAAAACAACAATTTGTATTGTGAACTTTTTTTGTGTATATGTGTGTGTATGCATGTATGTATATAGGATAGAATTCATTTAAAAACCAAAAGAAAATAAAAAAATAAATTAAATTTATGCCATTAATCTGATTAAGATCTGGTTCAATATGATGTTGAAAAGGGTACCGACTAAGTACAAATCTGTTGTATTATTTAAAAATAAAAACTAGAATCATGAATTTTAATTAAATTAAGAGTATAAATTTAATTTATGAGTTTTCTTAATATGAAAAGTCTTTTGTTTCCATTTGAAATATATGGTTTTTTACAATAAAGAGAGTTTATTTGTTTAACCATCTATGATGAAATTAAACATTAAAGCTTTAACAACACATATCCATGATTTCTATAGCATACTACTATATACTTACAGTTAAAAGTTAAAACAAGGTATATATAAGAACTTAAATCCTTTTTAAAGGATACGTGTGAAGTATAGTATAGCAATATTTGAAGGACTCAAACACGGATGTAATAGAAGTAATAAATAATAGTAATAATGATAATATATTGTGAATGATTAACCACATATATACCCACGGCTATAAAAGCCACCCCAAGTCTTGCCTAAAAACACACTGAATCTTAAGCATCTCATACCCACCTTACATTATCCATCATATCTACCCACCCTCACTTCTTCAAATCTTAGGCTTCAAATACTATCCATTACACAAAATAACAAAACATATAATATGACACTCCCAGAATTACATGTGTCAAAAACTTTGCCTGATGCCTGGGACTACAAGGGCCGCCCGGCCGCCCGAGCCACCACCGGAGGGTGGATTAGTGCCGCCATGATTCTAGGTCCAACCACCCGCCATATCTTAATCTGTTATGCATTGTTCCTTTGTTAAGGTACGGATAATCTGATTTGAAGTTCATGTGATCTACTTTCAGGGGTGGAGGCATGTGAAAGGTTAGCTACTTTGAGTATCGCGGTGAATCTGGTGACGTATTTGACTGGAGTTATGCATTTTGGAAATGCTAGCTCCGCGAATACCGTCACCAATTTCCTCGGTACCTCTTTCATGTTATGTCTCCTTGGTGGTTTTGTCGCTGATTCTTTTCTCGGCCGGTAATCACTAATCATTTGTTTTTCTTACATACCTTATGAAACAATTCTCTTATTTTGGTTTTTGATGTTTGTAGGTATCTTACAATTGCCATATTCACAGCTGTTCAAGCAACGGTAAGTAACATATTTTGTCCATTTTTAGATAACGCAATAAAAAAAAAGTCTAAAATGTATCTTTTTTAGTATCCTTAGTTATTTCTTGTTAGTTAAAAGAATATCCTACACTAAGAATATCATAAACTAATACGATAAGGTTATGTCGTCCACAAGGTTCTTAACTTTAACTTTTTATCTTTTTTTGTAACAACCAACAGGGTGTGACAATCCTAGCCATCTCAACCGCGGTCCATAGCCTACAGCCACCTAAGTGCACACCCGAGAGCCACGAGTGTGTATCCGCCAGCGGGGCTCAAGTCGCGTTTCTTTACATCGCGCTCTATTTAACCGCCCTAGGGACTGGTGGACTCAAGTCTAGTGTCTCGGGTCTTGGATCAGACCAATTTGATGAGACTGATAAGGAGGAAAAGACCCAAATGACAAAGTTCTTCAATTGGTTCTATTTTTTCATAAACATTGGGGCATTAGCCGCGGTTACGGTCATGGTTTATATTCAAGACAATTTGGGTAGGCGTTGGGGGTATGGGATCGTCGCGTGCGCCATTGTTACTGTGTTGGTGATCTTCTTGTCGGGTACGAAAAGGTACCGGATCAAGAAGCTCGTGGGTAGCCCGTTAACCCAAATAGCCTCGGTTTTCGTGGCCGCGTGGAAGAAGAGGGATATGGAGCTTCCATCGGATCCATCATTCTTGTTCAATGAAGATGATGTTGAAATTATTGAAGATGATAGCAAAAAGAGCAAGCAGAAGTTGCCTCACAGCAAGCAATTTCGGTATGTTTTTTTTATTTTTATTTAGTGTTACTTTATTTTAACTGAACTAACTGTCTAGTGTACGTGTGTCATTTTCATCTATATGTTTAAATAATATTGTAAAGAGGGACACATAAGTGTATAAATAGACACACACACATACCAATCATTTATCCAATATTAAATATTTATAAATAAACATATAATTTGTAATTATTGCACATTGACTTTCGCTTCTCTATTCAATAATCTAAATTTATGTGTATGGCTTACACATGTTACATATGTATAGATCATCATCTATATATTTGTAAGTATAAAAAATAAATTTATATGAAATTATAACATATGAGAACAAATTAATTTGAACATTTTTGTATACATATATATTAATCCATATACTTGTCTTTAGAAAACATAAAATTCAAGTGTGAATTAGACTATATATTCTTTTATGTTCTCATAATAAATTAGTGTTATCATATGTGATGTGTATGCAAGAAGTATAAAATTTAAAGAGCATGAATCATTGAAAAAATTAAACGCTTTATATTTGTTTTTATAATAATATAATAATATAGTATATATGATAGTTTCCGTTATGTATGGATGGGAAATTTCTATGAATAGCAGTAACCTTAATTAGCTATACAAAAATCTTGAAAGTGATAAAGCAGGTAAAAGAATTAATCTTTTGCCTAAGAAAATGACTTGCAAAATCATGCGTTTATTTATTATAATACTAAACACTGAAAAGTTCATGACTCACATGAATGAAAATGAGTTCATTGCCTTTTTAAGTAGATACCGAATTTGATATGTGTCATCATAATTAATATTTTCATATTAGATGTTCTCATGATATTCTTGACTACTAGATATAATTTATACACATTATCCACAATATGTCTACAACTGGTCCATTTCTAACTGGCCTTTGTTTTTTTTTTTTTTTTAATTAGTAAACATCATAATTTATTTCCTAATGTATTGAGATTCAAAAACTTAAAAGCAATTATTTATGAACTTTAATATCTTAAAAAATTTCCAATATTCGATTATGACAGATATGGTCCCATGTTTTGCCGATTAATACGAAATAATTGATCAAAATATACTTTGATTATTTGGCATCCAATAAGATACACGAATGATTGATCCATTGTTCTTGATTTGCCAGCCAATTAAACAAGTGGATACCATCTTTTGTCCATAACTTAAGCAACTAGAATAATAAGCCAACATGTATTTATTATTGTTTATACCAATAATTTTCCTTCCCTCAAGATATTACAAACCAAATTTTGTTTTAACATGAACTTTTAGTCTTTAACAGATATTTTAAACCATAAAAATATAGAGTTTTACTGTAAGTTAAATTCTTGAGATCTCTAAAATAATTGGCATTATTGGCATTATAATAATCATGGACAATAAAAGCAGTTTTGTTTGAAAACTTTTTGGGAAAATCAATATGTTTAGTTTGATTATTCAACGCCTGCAGGTGTTGTAATTTCCACGAGCATGAGGACGGTTGAAAGATTAAATAATGATAATACTAATAATAACAATTTAAAAAGTTTAAAAAAACATAATTTTAGTTTTAATTAATGTTAAAAAGACATGTATATAGAACAAAGTGCATGCATGTGTTTTGGTTGGGCTTGGTTGGGCTGATTTATCGCAAATAGGCCCAAGACTCGTAGATACATACAAGTTTCTATTTAATATGTTTCTTATTTGACATCAAAACAAGTATTAATATTGAGATTGATATCAAAACAAGTTTCTCATACATGATTATTTTAGTTTGTATTTGATATTAAAATCAGTACCAGGTCAAAATATTAATATGTGGCTAATTGATTGGTTTTCAAGATCTTGATCCATTGTTGAAGTTATTGGACATTAATCTTTGAGTTTGTATTTAATATGTTTCTTATTTGACATCAACCTTATTGACAAATCTTTCTACTTTTGACAGTTTCCTTGATAAGGCAGCAATCAAAGAAGCCGAAGTATCGTACGAATCAGTGGTTAAAGTGAACAAATGGCGCCTAGCAACTCTAACCGACGTCGAGGAAGTGAAAATGGTGATCCGATTACTACCAATATGGGCTACGACAATAATGTTCTGGACTGTATATGCCCAAATGACAACATTCTCAGTGTCACAAGCCACCACAATGGACAGACACATAGGAAAATCATTCGAAATCCCAGCAGCCTCACTCACTGTTTTCTTCGTGGCAAGCATCCTCCTAACGGTCCCAATCTACGACCGCTTCATAGCCCCAATCGCCAAACAGTTCCTCAAACACCCACATGGGCTAACCCCTCTACAACAAGTGGGAGTAGGGTTAGTCCTGTCCATACTCTCCATGATTGCAGCCGCCCTAACCGAGATCAAGCGGCTACACGTGGCTCGTTCACATGGGCTAGTAGACGACCCGTCTAAGGTGGTCCCACTTACGGTCTTCTGGCTGGCCCCACAGTTTTTGTTGGTAGGGTCTGGTGAAGCGTTTACTTACATGGGACAACTTAACTTCTTCTTAAAGGAGTGTCCAAAAGGGATGAAAACAATGAGCACAGGGTTGTTTTTAAGCACGCTATCGCTCGGGTTCTTCTTTAGCTCATTGTTGGTGACAATAGTGCACAAGATCACAGGAGATAAGCACCCATGGATAGCTGATAACTTGAACCAAGGGAAGCTTTACAACTTCTATTGGTTGCTTGCGGTTTTAAGCGTTTTGAACATGGGGTTGTTTCTTGTGGGAGCAAGATGGTATGTGTACAAAGAGCAAAGGCTTGCTGCAGAAGGTATTGAGTTGGAAGAAGATGACTTTGTAGGACATGCATAAGTTTGAACTTTGAAGCTTTTTTTAATTTGTTGTTTGTTTAGATATTTGTCTTTTGATGGAAATTTACATGCTTTTTACTCTCCTTTAGATGTTATGACATCTTTGGTTCTGGCTTCTTGTGAAAAGTAATAAGGGACAAAAGTGGAAATGTATAAAAGGGAGGCCATTTTTGTTCTTCAAGTGAAAAGGGGCTTGATTAATAAATGGGTGTTTAATCTTTTTTTGTTGGTGTTTGTGGTTTGTTGGTCAATGACGGACTATCTTTTCTTAACTATATATCTTTTCTTAACTATATATCTTTTCTTAATTTTGAACCGTTAAACTTCTTTAATGAGTCTTATTATTTTTTTCTTTTTAATGGCTGGTTAGTAGTAGTAACACCAAGTTAGTATTAATTCGTTAATGCAAAAGTCTGAATCTTACACCTTCAAAAGAGGTAAAACATTTCATCTCCTTAAATACTAGGTTAAAAAATCATTGGTTAACGAGTCTTATCTAGAACTCATGAATTATATGTGAGAGGGGAAGCAAATAAAAAGGGAAACAATCTTCCCAAATGAAATTTAATGTGTTATTAATATTATGCCAAGTTCCTATAAAGAAATCTTAAAGTGGCAGATAACTCCTATAAAGAATTAATGGAGCTAAAGGAATTTGGTTGTACAACTGAATATTGGTTTGCAGTTACAGAGTTTGAACATTTATCTACGATAGGCGGAGGCGAATTTAAATTTTTTAATAGGGAGAACTCAATATTTATATACAAATTTACATTACCAGACAAAAATTTACACTATCTAACTAAAATTTAACACTACCGACAAAAAAAGAAGGGGCGGTGGCCCACCCCAGCCTCCACTATCCTCCGCCCATTTGGGTCGTCTATTCGTTTTCATTCATTATTCATACGCCCGTAATTCTAGACATTGCCAAGTTATGTCCTTTTAAGTAGGGGCCTTTCAACAATGTTTGCCTCTATGTGTCTCTTCATATTCATATTCAGCCCTCAAATGGTCATATGTCTCTTTTACCGCATGTATACCGAACATCTTCTCTCTATGTTTTCGTATTTGCTCCCGAACAATGGATAATCTTGAACTTAGTGATTAAGGCTCCCGCAACAAATAAATGAATGACTTATTATTCTAGTCCCAAACCATGATGATATCCAAAATCTTAAGATTTTGTTAAGCCTGTAAAAAAACTAATCTACACAGCAACTAGAATACCAAGGTAAAAACGAATACACAGAAATATATATATATATATATATATATATAATTTTTTTTATAAATGTAAACTTTTAAGAATAAATCAAGCAAAACCTACAATACTAAGTGCCCTGGCTCCCTATCAACTCCATTTCGATGACTTGTCGTAGAAGCATGCAAAAACCTAATTAACCTAGGTAGCTAGAAATAAGTTATCGTATTCATGTGTAGCATATGACCAGTATTACTCATTTTGTCTTATTTCAAAAAGTAAAACGTAAAAATTAATAATTTGATTGATTGAGTTAGGTTAATATTAACCTAAACTGTAGTTAACTAAGAAAACAAAATAGTACGAAAATACGAGATAAAAAACAACTATAATTAGTAGCATTCATGTTTTAGAATTAGTAGCATAACATATAACCATAATTTATTACCTAGTTGAAAAGGCCACAGACATAACTCATTTAAGGTTTGAAAATGTGACATAGATATCACTAATAAAACTTTTGTAACAAAGGATAATTACAAATCAAATGAATCCGTCATGTTGACTTAACGATACGAAAAACCAAACAAGAACACACGCTAGGATATTGTCTAAATGAAAATTAACAGGTACAATATGAGATTTGTAAAACAAACATTGGTGAATGATTATGAAAAACCAAATACGGATGATTATCAATAAATTCAGCAAAGACAAATATTTTTATTCAAAAAATTATTCACTAGTAAAAATAATAAAAACATATTCACCTTCTTAGTAAATTTCGTAAATGAAATTGAAAACAATTGCATAACCAAAACCTACACCATGCGATAATAATAGCAGAGAGATTATATGCTATCAGCACACAAATTTTCATTAAAATAAACTAGAAAAACTTCCCCTGGTGTTAAGTGTTTAGTGTTTAGTGTTAAGTGTTTAGTGTTTAGTGTTTAGTGTTTAGTGTTTAGTGTTTAGTGTTTAGTGTTTAGTGTTTAGTGTGTATATAATCGAATACGTGTTGTGCTTTGGATCTACGTGCAACAATAGCAAATAGTTGCTTCCCTCTTGTCGCTTTATGAAGTGAAAAGTGTGTCCCCTCAATTTGTCGTCGATCTCCTTTTTTTGACTAACGTTTTACGTGTGCTTATAGCCCAATTAGCTTTCGATGGATTTTAATTTTTTTGTAGCTTGTAATGTCAATTCTCACGTGGGTTTTGCTTATGCAAAAGAAACTTGTGGTCTAAAGCTCTTCAACCAAAACAAAGTTTCCCACTCGTAATTCACTTGACTGTCAACCAAAAGAAACTTGTGGTCTAAAGCTCTTCACATTAGCTTATATATATATATAAACATTTTTATTGCTCTGTCGAACTTAAGTTAATTAAAATGTATCATTTTCACTCATGGTATTTTGAAACATTCAAACTTTTAAATATGAATTAATTAGGTATCGATTAAGACCTAAAAATATATACTTAAACATAATCAGTGTATGTGCATCATCAATGTATAAGATAGTTCGTGACAAAAATCATCACGTAAACCTCAAGTATTCAATTCAAACTAAAAATGATAGCTTTTCTATATTTTATACATGACAACTCTTTTTTGTTATTGTTTGTGGAAAGAGTCAATGCCACAATTCCACAAATATTTTTAAGTGGATTTGTTGAAATTGATGGTCTTGAAATATAAAAATTCCATCATGAGAACGTATTTTAACGTGAGCATAACGAATCGTGTTGAGACTGATGATTTTGAAATGTAAACGCAAACTTGTATCAAAAGTAATTATGTGGCCTTGTGTGGCCATTGGAACTCGTGGGCTCACATATATAAATATAAGAGAATGCGTTCTAAGTGTTGTTTGCTTTGAGCCAAAAACGCACTTATGGGCACACATATATATACAGATTAAAGCGTGTGTAATATCTAAAAGTACAATGTAATTTGTTTGTAATATTAACAAATATAATGTAATTTGTTTGTAATGTTAATAAATATAATGTAATTTGTTTGTAATGTTAACAAATATAATGTAATTTGTTTGTGTAGCTAATACAACCTATTAAGACATGACATGTCCCGACAAAACTGAGCACTATAGAGTGTTGACATAAAAGGATAATTAGAACTAAACTGCTAAATTGAGTTATTACGGTTCAATGTAAAGTTGTGTTGCCAAAAGTAATCCACCAACAAGGATCCCCAACACTAAATTGATTTGTTATCAACAAATGTTTCTTGTTGTAATCTAAAGTAATGCATTAGAGTCGATTAAAATTTAAAATCCAGAAAAAAGTTGTCTAGTATTCGGTAATCAATAATGGATTGCCGATGCAAAAAATATTTTCATTGGCACACATTTCAGTCGATAATCACCAACTGATTTTGTAACTTGACTTTATATGTGTATCAGTGTATGTTGTATAATCTTTTTACTCTAATAAAACAATAACTTGTGATGACAAGTGACAGTACCACAATTATCGTCATCAAAATTTTCTCTTCTCTTTCTTCTATTAAATAACTAGCAGTATCCCGTGTAACACACGGGTTGATTAAATAATATGTGAAATAATTTGTAATAAAAATTTAAAATTATAAATAATATTTGTAAATAAGATATGATTGAGTTAAGATAAATAAGTAGTTCAACTAAAAACAATAATAATATCAATTTAAAATTTCATTTTATAAGATTGTGTTTTTTAACTGTTTTCTTAAAGATTCTGGTTTTTTTATTTTATTTTGAAAAAATATTTATGCTATGAAACTTAGAAAAAGTGGTATTAAAATACTTCGTATTTAAAAAAATTGTGTCATATATTTTTAAAGTGTATTTTTCATTATAATATCAAGTTGTCAAAGTTTTACAATATCAAACTTTTTTATTTAGAAATTTTTTAATAATATAATTACTATATATACTTTTATCATTTATCAGGAGAGAGAGGCGGAAAAATAAAAATAAAAATACTTAATATGTTGACATGTGACTTAAAAAGCCTTCTTTTATTATAGTTTATAGATTAACTTAATTACTAATAATATTATTTAACACTCTTTTAGATCTAATAAATTAGAAAAGAGATATATTTATCAATGTTATTTCTAAATAAATACTTTTTCTAAACTATATAAGTTTTTTAAAATTACGAATTAAAATTAAATTTTTAAAACCAAAAATAATTAAATTTGAGAGTTGTAATAAGAAAATTTTTAAAAATGACATTTTTATACGGTTTGTTTTAGGATAAAATGTTTACTTTTTATTTTGGAAAAAAATTAAAAGCAAAATTTTAAAACCAGTCACTCTTGGTGTGTGTTTATTCTACTAATCGCCAAATACTTTATAAATTACTCACACCAACAAATAATGAAAAGCAATAAGGAACACAAACTTGAAGATTACTTGTGTTTCTTTGAATTGTTTATATAATTGCAAAAGCAAGAAAATGAATCACTCGTTAATCACACAACATAGGCCAGAAATTCAAAGAGTAACGAAATACAAAAAGTGAATTAGGGATTTTAATCTTACCATCATTGTTTATTCAAGTTCAAGGGATTTCAATAGTGTGAGATATTGTAGGTGGTGAAGATGATCGGTGTTGGGCTATCAGATAAATAGGGACGATGGATTTAACAGTATTGAACATAAGAGGAACGCAGGTATACATACTTATCCAACGGTCCAATATCTTTTGATTTTATTTTTCATATAAAATAATTAATTTTCTATTTGTTTAATATATTAAATGTGGAAAGAAAATGATAAAAATACACTTCATGTGAGAGATACATAATTAAGTTAACTATACATTTAACTGAAAGTTAGTGTAAAAGACAATAGGTGTACACATATTTTAAAAAAAGAACATCGGATGTAATTGTTAAAACTAAATGAAATACCATTTAATTTCGTGTATCAATAAAAGGCACAATTTGTCATTTACTCTTTAAAAAACTATGTATGTTTATATAACATGTTTTTCTATGTTAGGTGTGATTATTTGTATTGGCTTTGTCAGGTTCTAATTTGTTTTGTTTTAATTTGGTAGGATAATAGCAACCTTATTGCACTACATATATGAAATAACGTTGTTTTTGTTTGTGGAAAAGTTAGTAGGAATGGGTGTTCTAAAAAATTAGAACTATCCTAATTAAGTTAATCACATTGTAGTTGAATAGAGTATATAATATCAAACTTGATATGAGCCCTTGTTTTTATTTAGAATTTGGCTTAACTAATGCGTTAAACTTGTTTTAATTACTAAATCATGTGTATTGATCTTGTAACAAGATGGGTCACCACCAGCAACTATATATGAGTTGCTAACAGAATTGTTAGAAGTGTATATGTTTAAAACCATATTGACTGATTCAATTGTATGAAGTTATATCTCTTGATTAAATTCCTTACAAATCCATGTTTACATTTCATGATGTTCACTCTTTATAATTAGTTAGGACAATTTTTTTACAAGCAGTTTAATGTAACGAGTAAAGAGACTTAATAGTTCCTCATGGTCACCAACTCAAGATATCAAGTGCTCCAGTGTCCAGTCCACCTTAAAAATTACTGCTAATTGTAAATGTGCAACAATTTAGGTCCACTTAATAGGTCTGGGCCATAAAGCCCATAACCCATTTTCTTTTAGGTTTTTCCCCTAAATAGAGGAGTTCCCTCATCCCTTGTATACATATTGTATAGACGCTTCATATTTATACAATACCAGATTTTCAAACTTGAAACTAATCATGATCAAAATAGACATTAATCGAATCATGCGATGGTAAATCATGATTTATTTGAACAGTTGTTCTAACCGTAAACTATAAACACTAAAGTTACAGAACACACAACTCAATATGTTTCTTCAAGAAAGAAATACCTACAACAGTTTATTAAAAAATGGACTTGAGGTTGGATTGCATTGACAAAACTTAACCGTACCATACAACTATTTGTTTTGACAATTTTCCTAAATACATTCTTCTCTAACAAATTCATAAAACCTACAATCTAAACAAACTCCTTTAGACAGCTTTGGGCATTTCACTCTTTTTTTTCTTTTAATATTATATCTATCATCCAAATGAGTACAAGAGCAGACTCATCTAAATTAATTTGCTAATATGTCAGCTACACTATATATGAATTACAAAGACCGCGCGCCTTGGGATCACATCTCCATTTGCAAATCCGAAGATAGAATGTCTCGATATCATCACAATAAGAATCTCAAAGAACTAGCCTAAGTTTCACCGTAGGGGCCCCTCTGCATAATCAAAAGGCTGTCTGTTTGGTACATTTTAAACATATTTCGCTTATTGATCATGATATTATCATACTAGCTTTAGTAAACCCGTGTATTACACGGGTAGAATAAATAAAATATTAAATAAAACAAAAAAATTTTAATTATAAGATGATATCATAAAATATACGATTAAAATACATATGAGTAAAAACTATAAGTAATAAACAATTATATATCAATTTTTTGTATGAGAAAAACATCTAATATGTACGTGAGTCTAAAATTATAAATAAATAACCTAACGTGACCGTAAAAAAAATTAAATATTGACTAATCTCGTCTCGAGTAATTGTAAATGACAAAAATTGTAAAATATAATGGTGTAAGTAAAAATTGCTTGGAAATTTATTAAAAAAAGAGCCTCGTAGAAAGCAGTGTCCATAATGTTTTTCCGTACTAATTATAACATATAATCATGCACATATTTAGTTGAATTCACTATTAAACTTACCCTCACATAATAATACAACTAAACATGGACAATGCAAAAATCAATCAAAAGAACACTTTAAATTTCAAATTAAAAAATGACTACTCTATATCTTAATAGACTTGATTAAAAAGTTACCAATTCTTTGTTTTACTAATAGTAGTTTCTATAGAAAAAACATATAAAACATTATAATTGGTGTGTTTTTAAGTGATACTATACAATTTTAAAGTAAACAATCATTTTAGAATTATGATTTAAAACTTATTTTGTCTTTCAAAAAATAAAAATATAAGAAGATAGTTTTAAAAATTAACCAATAGAGTTTGTTAATAGTAAAAGTAAAAGATATATGTTAAGTTTAGAATGGAATGGTTTTAATTTATATCCTGTTAATTTTGGAAACAAAATGTGTATTTAAAAATTTTAATACAAAAATGGTATATTTAATTTTTTTGGGCGGGAAAAATATTTATTATTAAATGTCAAGTTGACATGTGGCATTAGATGGGTTTACAAAGTGACATGTGACAACCATAGTTACCTTTTTATTAAAATAGCTGGATGACTGAAGAAAATATTGTTACCTTGACGAATTCAGGTTCTGACTGGGGATTTATTAACAGTGTCTTCTCTAAATTCGCCAAATATATTCGGGCAATCCTCCCAGTTTTGTTCCTCTCTATTTTCCCAATACCCACCTATATATTTATAGGTGCCATTTTTGCTGTCTTTTTCAAACCACCGTGGTTTCCATCCATTTTCTTGTAGTTTTCTTGACTACAAGATTTTAGAGCATTGTCAAGAATTATAAAGATACTTCCGTGAAAATATCGTATTGCATAAAAAGGTAGCAAATTTTGGACATAATTTTATTTGGATAAACAAAGTTTGGCGGCATCTTTGCACTCAAATGAAAACTTTTTGAAACTTTAAACCTTTGATAAAATCATATTTTCTTATATCAAAACTTTTGAAATTCGACTATATTACAATTAAAAACTTGAAAGTTTGACCTATTTGTGAGTGCCAAAAAGAAGTTGAAGGAAGCATGAGATGCATACCATTCTCTGTCTTGTTTCCAGTCTTAGCTTCTCCGCATTTGCCTTGTCGTATTCACCATTCTCCAGATGCCTTTGGTCTGGTCTAAGTCTTGAATCAGTGGGGGGAAGTTTCTCCTTAATCCGTTAGCAAACACCCACAATCAGTCACAACTATAAACTCACTCAAACACACACGGATTTATTAGAACACAAAAAATGTGTCATATGTGTACCTTCAATCCTGGTGTGAGCTCGTTTAAAGTGATAGCAAACGAAGTTAAATTATATCGCGTGAGATTAACAGGTGGCATGGTCCTTTTCCACAATAAATTTTCATTGACCATATCTTTTGTCTTGCTAGGTCCCTCTCCAATTATATAATACATGCTATCATCCCATTTCCCAAATAAGGTAGCATGTTTTCTACCACTTTTATCTTCAACAAACCCATGTACCTATTCACAATAAGCATAAAAATATTAAACTAATTAACATAATATGTCAAGAACACAAAAGAGACACAAACTTGTATCATATTTAATCACCTGGTGAGGATTTCTTTCAAGAATAGACTGTTCTTTAAACCTGAGCTTGCAAGATAACTCCCGATTACCATGAATATGCATCAATCCATGATGATCACAATATACCTTACCTA
Source organism: Flaveria trinervia (assembly GCA_025506515.1). Classification (NCBI taxonomy): domain Eukaryota; kingdom Viridiplantae; phylum Streptophyta; class Magnoliopsida; order Asterales; family Asteraceae; genus Flaveria; species Flaveria trinervia. Next base: position 96,852,823 of record CM046443.1, on the reverse strand, counting down.
AAATAAGATTATAAATGCTGGTGGTAACCTGAAAACAGTACATAAACAAATATAGATTGAAATAGAAATTTGTAAAAAAAATAAATAAATAAAGACAGAAATTTAGTAGTTTTGTACCTTACTCCATTGGAAAATCTCACCATCATCAAATTCAAGGGTCAAAACTCCAACTGGGTCAAGTTGAATTGATCTTCCCCAAAACTTAGTTTTTATGTTGCTATCTCCCCAAAATTTCCATCCTCTACCTTCACAATGGCAAGCGATTAGGGTCGGATGGTGACTAACCTGTAATCATTATTAATAATAGATTATTACAAATAAAAAATATTGGATTTTGGTTCATAATGACTATATAAATTTGTCTTTTATATGTAATTGTTGTTTCATATTGCGGTTTGGAACTCGCAATAATCAGTTTTTAAAGTTGGATAAACATATGTTGCTTCTAACTATATGATAATTTAGGGGTCAAATAATCACTTTTGCAAAACAATCACCTATTTATGTCGTTGTTTGGACTTGTAATCCCATTTTACAAAACATCACCCATTATTTCTCAAAAAAGTTATTTTTGTCATTTTACCTATTGAATTTTTGAATAATCAAAACATTATAATATGTTCAGCAATTGGTTATCTGATTTTTAGAATTTCAAGCAGCAAAAATGCATCCAGACACTATTTCTACATCATGTTTATTCAACATCACACAATCATATATTCAAAATGCCACCCAACACCATTAGCATTAATATAAACAAGATTAGCTTAGAACAACAAACCTTCTCAGAAAAGAAACGAAGTCCTTTTTCAGGATATTCAGCTTCATAAGTTTCCCCTAATAAAGGATTGAACGGTTTACAATGCCTTCCTTCAGATGAAGCATACCCAGAAACCGCAAAGGCAGCAACATTCAGTAATCTCTGGAGACTGTTTCCCTAGGACAACAACACATTACAAAAATATAACATGCAATAATATCTAATAAACTACAAGATATTATTAGCCACCTTTATACCTCTTTTCCATGCTGATATGCACGATCTAACAGATAAGAATACTCAAGATCTTCAAAACATTTTTGAAGAGATGAAATTGGCTCATTAAAATAAACGGGTAGGCAGACTCTCGTTAGATCCTTTCCGACATTATCTTTAATCATTGACCATAAACTAACCCCCTTTTCTTTTTCAATGGGATCAGGAAGCTTTTTTCTTCTTTCAAATTGCAATTTCTCAGTGTTTATTTCATCCATAACATCAGATTGGTTTATTGCACCAGGAAAATGATCTTTTGTGTCAAAAAAGTATGTTTCTTCGTCTTCTGAAGCATCTTCAAGCTCTTGTTTCTCCACATCATCAGATGATTCAGTTGTACTCCATTCTGATAACATCAACATATGTTTATTAGTCACAAAAGTAGGTAATAACACAAAAAATGAATCACATTTTACCACTATATTCTGCACGTTTAATATTTGAAAGCTCGTGTTGTGTCAATTGATACTCGCCTTCAGGAACTCCAGAAGCTTCATTTTCAATATTAGCATCCTAATAAATTTGTATAATACCATCTTAATACAAATCAAATTGCAGTTTTAACCCCAATACTTGAAGAAATTTAGAGTTACCTCTAGCTGTCTCAAGGTGTCGAGTAAATTAGAACGTTCTTCACAAAGAAGTCTAACTTGCCCATGAATTTCTGAAAACTCTGACAGCATAATCTGCTCACAATCCTTAATTAGTACCTCACTGGTGCCTTCATTGAGTAACCGTTGCTTTAATCTTTTGGTTGATAGTGATATATCAGAGTGTATAATTGGTGATCTATCATTTATTCTTCTTAAAGAAAACAGGTTTCTTGCAGAGGCCAAAGCTTCTATCCAAGCAACTCTTTCTTCCTTCAAACTAGTCCTTAAGTGAAGTGTTTTTGTAGCAGTAAATATATAAAACCGCCTACTATCCGATCTGCTCTCTCGAAATGATGAGATCTACATCAACGGATTAAAATTAGAACATAAATCCCAAGTTAAATTTGTTTCAAGTTAAAGCATAAGTGGAGGAAAAAACAACGCTCAACATAAATTCAATCGAGAAAGATGTCCAAACACATCCTTTTGCGTAGTCAGCTCAACTTTTTATCTAACCATAAGCTTTTTAATCAAAAGTATGATCTTTAATGATTTCACCCGATAGTGACAGCCATTAACTAAATCAACTCTAAGTCATTAAACCCAAAATAAATTCAATATCATTTTTTCTTAAACACCTAACTTGCACACCTTTAATTCTAATCTTAAATCTACACCTTTAGTCCATCATAAAACTCAAACCCTCGACCACACAAGAAGTGACATTTTTCTACACACATTGGTAGTGCTAACCACATACCCATTGTAATTTATGATTAAATAGTTAGAAAGAAAGTGAAATAATGCAAAAAATAATACTTTAAAGATTTTATAACATTTTGGTCAAATGAAAGAGACAGGCAGAAATAAAACTCACCAAAAGACAAGATCCAAATGAAACGAGGGTAAGAAATAGAAGGACAAAGCAAAAATTAGTCCAGATTTTGATCAAATAAACACAAAAATGGGGTGCTACTGTCACACTATTTGATAAGAGGTAGGCCTGCTGGCTACACAGAGGCTTAAAACCCATTGGATTGGATACTCACTTTGGCCCTTTTGACATGACCCCAAGATCCAGTCCTTTTTCCCCATGTTGTTACCCATTTCATAAATTATTGTCTGTGATCAAACCGTTGAATCATGTATAATGTGGATTCAATCTGTGAACTGATCAACGGAGGTAGCTCGAATTTCGAGATGATTGATTCAATTTATTGCAATTAAAAGGGGGAGAAATTTTCACCTGAAGATTTGGGAACAGTTTCCGAGAACAAGGGGTTTAAGTTTTAACTTCAAATAAGCTTAAAAAAATGTGTTTTCCCCTTTTGATTTGATCTTCAGTTTATGAATTCATTCATTGAATTCATAGTTTGATTGATTAATTACCTTGAGATGAACGACTCCGACGGTTTTCTGAGGCTTATTCCGTCTGCTACCGCAACTATTGAGACGTATGAGTCTCCCAGAAGACGCATCGCCGATGAACCTGACGTCATCACCGGAGTTGAGGTTTTCCGGCGGGAGGATCTTAGAGTACGAAACGACGCCGTTGCGTAACACAAACCATCTAGATCTCCATCCTTTACCGTAGTTGGTCCACTTATACAACACGCCGGCGAAACCGCTACTTCCGGCGCCGGAATCAGATCCAGACGACGGCCAACCACCGGCATTGGCATCGGATCTCATATCCGCCGCCGAACACGACCTCGACAACGCCGTCACCGGCTCCGGCGAGTTGTCTCCGATCGCCGAACTGTCGAGCGAAACGCAACACAGCGGATACATCTCCTTCACTCGCATTCTGTCAATCGAATGAACCCCCCCCCCCCCTCCTTCAACTTCCGATCAAATCAAATCGCCATCTGTAAATCAACAATCACAGCGTAACAAAATCAATCAACTCATCAATTGAATAATGAAACAATCAATGAGCAAAACTGTGTGTAAAATTGTAAATCATACAATGATGTGATGGAGATGTGAAGATAGAGAGAGATGGGGGAAACGGTGAGTAGAAATGAGGGTTTGGGGTGATAATATAGTAATATAAATATGTATGTATGTATGTCTATATGGATGCAGAGAGAGAGAGAGAGAGAGAGAGAGAGAGAGAGAGAGGGTGAGTGGCAAAAGAGTAATTTAAAGAAGTAGCAGGATCACCATGACACCATGGGAGTAGAGTTTGGTGGAACTAAGATTACAAGAGAATGAAACTCCATTTTCTCCTGTAACCAGATGTGAGAGAACACAGAGAGAGGTACATGCAGATGCCAGATACATACGCATTCTCTATGGGTGTGTGTGTGTATATATATATGCCTATTATCTTATATATATATAAATAATCAACTTTTATTTATGTTCAATATTAATCCAATAACTTTTTTTGTTTTTTGATAATGTAAACCGTTTATACGACTAAAACACAAAGCATAGAGCTGAAACTTCTCCACCATATACCCCGTTGCATTAATGTTAAGTTGTTACACTTCTTTCTTTAAAATTAGTTATCTATTAAGGATAGACTATTAAATTAATAATATTTTCACACTGTTTCCTTTAGGTGTTAATATCAAATTATTATTTTTTTGTTTTTTTATTATCGTTATATGACAAAACTAGACTAAAGACTCGTGTAATACACGAGTTCAATCATTAAAAATTGATTTTAATTAAAAAAGTTCGTAAGTCATAATATTGTTGTTAATACGTTGTCTATCCATTTTTATGTTTAATTTTTTTAAAATTATTTGTAATTAGTATTAGTAATTTTCATTTATAATGCTTATAAGTCTAAATAATGTATAATATGAAATGAAATTAACTTATAAATAAAAACTTTGGGTAATAATCAAATTGTATTGAACATGACAACATCTATAAACATCCGAAACTTCTTTGTATACAAATTTGATGTTCTATTTATAATTTTACCATTATTGTCTAATATTAATAATTTTAATTTATGTATACTTGTAACTTGAAATAATGCAACATTAAGTTTGAATCAGTGTTAGGGACAAAACATGTAATGATTACAAAAGATTTTGAATTATCTTTGTAATTTTTAAAGTTTAAGGACCAAACATGCAATTTGATTAAATCACAGGAACCATTTATGTAATTTTCTCTTTTTGTTGAACAAAAACATAAATCAATTTCATGCTTACATCAATTAAAATTAAATCAAAGTTTTATCCTTTCATAAACAAAAACGTAAAATAGTCAAATTGATATTAAAAACCAAAATACGCTAAAGTTTATATATTTAAATCAAAATCAAATCCTTAAATCGTATGGGCCACTGAGACTATTGCAATCGAGATTCGTATATATGAGCATTGAATTAAAACTGTTGCAATTGAGATTCGTATATAGAGTATTGAATTGAGACTTTGCAAACCAGCTGTTGTGATTCAAAACTTGAGGTGTTTATAATATTAAATAGATCAATGAAAGCGTAAAAGGATCGGTGAGTTGAATTTGAAACATAACGTGATTTGGGGTAAATCGAAACCTTGATATGCTTGTAAATTGAAAAGGATATGGAATGGTTATCTTTCCATTTGAAAATGGATATCACGATTTAGGAAAATTAAAACCCTGAATTGATTATTTGAGACCCTTGATTTGATAATATATATATAAAATCATTTCGGGATAGAAGACGCGTATAGGCTTTCTTCTCATTTGCATAGGACGAGGAATTAGGAAACCATTAATTACTTATTTAAATAAGCAAGAATCCAACATGTTTCAATTCACAATTTAGTGTAATACAACCTGTAAAAACTCATTATATTATTTGTTTGTTGGGATAGAGTCAACTTGTTCTTTTTGAAAAAAAAAGATCAACTATAACTTGCAAAATTTGTTAGTGTTTTATTTTGAAATCATCATAATGTTCTTTGTAATAACTTTTTTTCAAAGTAGAATTGGTAAAAAATTAACTTAACAAAATGAGTGTTTTAAAAAATATTTACCAAATAACGATATTTAAATTTAAAACAAACATCATATACATACAATGTTAGTTTCGTTTTACGAGCCGGCTCGATCTTGACATATGAAGCTCGAGCTTAAAACAATTTATTAAATGAGTTCGAGCTTGTTTAAGCTTAGCTTAATTAAAGTTTTTAGCGAGTCGGTCTCGAGTTGCTCACGAAACGATGTGACTCGTTTCTCCCCTAATTATTGCTGGAGGTCTATTAGAAACATACATGTCATCGATAATTGATGCTTACGTTTATAATTCGCAAAATAAAATAAAAATAAACCATTAAATTTTTTTGTTTCGTCATGATATTTATATAAAGCATTTTTAAAGAATGTATTTTTTGTTAAAAACATTTTTTATTATATCTTTTAAACTACTTAAAAACATTTTCAAAAAATACATATTGTTAAAATAATAAAAACAAATGTGTCTATTTTTGTGTGAAATTGAAACAAAATTACAATGAAAAAATTCAACTTTTCTATGTAAATATACAATTTAAAATTAAGTCCGGATGAATTAAAATAAATCAAATGTTTTAGAAAAACTTTTTGTTCTTAATTACGACATATGAACCAAATGGTTTTACAAGTTTATTAACATTGTACTTGACTATTTATAAATAATATTACTTTAAAGTGAATTAAATTTAATCAATAAATTATATTGAGGAAAAAAACAATTCTTTAAACACCTATTATGGTAAATAAATATTTTATACACTATTTAAGGAAACAAACATCATATTGTAATTATAGTAATAACTAGCTTTATTAAACCCGTGTATTACACGGGTTGAATAAATAAAATATTGATATAATAAATTTATTAATTAGAAAATGATATTTTAAGATATGATATGACTGAAATTAAGTATCATAAATGACTACAAATAATAAAACAACGATATCAACTTTTTAAATTTTTTTAAAAATAAACATTTTAAATTTAAAACAAACCGTATAAAAATGTTATTTTTAAAAAATTTCTTATTACAACTCTCAAATTTGATTATTTTTGTTTTAAAAAATTGACTTATTAAAAATATCAATTTATTAGAAATAACCTTAATAAATAAATTTCTTTCTTAATTTATTATATATTAAAATGTATTAAAATATTTTATTAGTAATTAAGGTAATTATTTAATAAGAGAGAGACGAGAAAAATATGGTGAGATGATTATGATGCTGACACGTGGCACCTCTATTTACATTTTTATTAGAGTAGTAAGAAATAAGATAAAATAAAATTAATTTTATTCAAAGAATTATTACTAATAATAAAGATAAATATATTTTTAGACGTGAAATTAAAATAATGGAGGCCTAGAAAAGTAACACGTAACACTAGATGTTGTTTTATTAACAAATATAAGTATAGATTTTATATCAAAGGGCCTTAGCTATTGTTCATTCTTAACATGTTAAGGGTTTGAGTCTCGTAGTGAACATTGGATATATATATATATATATATATATATTCTCTGGCCTAAAAACCATCACCGCCCTCTCACTTAGAACCCCTGATCGCCTCCACTACTCAAGTTTAGATATTTGTCACCACAAAGTTGCTTCTAGTCGTTGCCTCAAAAACAAGTCACGGTTGAGGGGAGATAAAATGAGATCAGATAATAATAATATATGTGAACGAAGTCTTCGGAAAAACTACATCTCTGGGAAAACAAAGTCGTCCCCTGTGAGAGGGAGGAGATAGTTGGTGAAGAATGGTTTGATTGCTCTCTCAAGTGGGCTTAATAGTATTTTGTTTATTTTATTTCAAATGGAGTGGGGTTGATGGGGTTTTAATTTTTTATTATTATTTTTAATAGTAAAGGTTATTTAATTAATTCTTACATATTTAACAAAAAATTTGAATCCGACCATTTTAAGATGATGATCATCTCTTACCTTTCGGCAAATAGTGAGACTAACATGAGCATCCATGCAACTAGTTCTAATAGTAGATGTTATTATTTATGTTAATTTGATTTCATGGAATGTGAATGTAAAAAAAATTACATAGGCATTTATGTGTTCAACATGTGGCCTTGAATAATACAAGAAAACTATAAGATTCATACTTTAAAAATAAAAACATTTTAAGGGTATAACTTTTAATAAGTAAATATTTAGAATTAAACTATCATCAACCCCAAAAATTTTCTCGTTATACATAACCTTGTTTCTTGTGTTATCTACCAAAAGCCGTATGAAAGGGTGAAAATTGGTCTTGTACTTAAAACAAATAAGATCCATATAGTTTGATATAAATGATCATCAATCTAAGTTGGTTGATTTGATTTACCAAGGCATATAAAAATTAAGAGATCTTAGATTCGATTCTTGTTTAGAGTAAAAATGTTTTGATTTAAGCTTGGGTGTTTACTCAGTTGTAAATTTCTTATTAAGGGGGTTTGGAGTGTAGTCTTGGCTAATAAATTAATAGGTATGTCCGATCAAAATAACATATATTTTTGAATCAGGGTTGTACGTTTGCCTTTAAGATAATCCATATGATGTGTTATTCAAATGAAGAAAAAAATATTAAACACTTGTTAATTTACTATTGGTCGGTTTATAAAGTTATTATTATATATGGGATATCTACCTCTTATAATTGTGAGCGAGGAACTTTTTGCATAATAAATGGTTGGTAAAAAAGTGTAAATTCGACAAGATGAATCCATTATCAATTCACCTTGGTCAAAAATGGGATGTACGAAGAATTATGTCACGTTTTTGTATGCTTTTATGTAAAAAGGTGTCAAAAACATCCCATTCATCCATTTGTCTTGATTATGAGTCACACATGATGCTCAATAGCTCAAGTGATGGAAACATTCAATCATAAAGAAATTTGATGACTAAATTACCCGAGGAATTTGTTATGAATCATAGTTTCATTTATGATAGATAATTGTTTTAATTAGTGCATAATACTTGATTGTTTTGTGTTTTGTTTTGTCTCTTGGTGGAGAATTTGATAAAAAAAATAACCATTAGTAGATAGATTTACGATTATGGCAGTGAAAGAAGAACCTTCATTAATATATACTAAGGAGGTTCATTATCCTCACGGTAATCATAACTTAGATGAATATATTGTTGAACGTGAAAACTTACTCAACAATAATATGAGATAAGAAGATGTAGTAAGAAAAATAAAAAAAAATTAAAATACATACGTAGGCAATTAGTAGTGTATTAAACAAACATGCTCTAAAATCATAAAATTTAGTACAGTATTTTACTATTGAATAAAAAAAACATTTAGGGTGAATTAGGTATTTTGTACTTACTATTATAGTATTATCGTAATAATGTGCAAGTCTTTAAAACTACTTCAGTGTAAGGTTTTTTATTATATGGTTTTTACTTTGTTTCCCTATGACACTTTACAATATATAATATTTTATAAAATTATGAATTTGCTGCATCATGCATATTATAATTGATTTTTAGAGGTTTTACTTTTTCCTACTTTTGGCGTTTAAAACGGAGTCGCAACAACTTTACACGATTGTAACCGTCACGCAGCTGCCACCACCTAGTGTGTTTGTGTGTATTATGTAGTTATTTTCTAATAAAAAAGTTATTCACATAGTTAGTTTTTTTAATTTATTGTATAGTTTAAAGGAAGTAAAATTCTTTAAAAATGGCTACTTAACAAGATAAAACCTTCCTAAAAAATTATTTTTAGTATATAAAAAAAGAAAGATAATTAGATAAAACCATTTGCTTACAAATGTTTTTACTAAATTTACAAAAGACATACAAGACTAACTTTATATTTTAGATACTAAACATTTTTTAAATAATTGAATTAAACTAAGAGGTTGTTTGTTTCAGTATTTTAATGGTTCAGTATTTTAATGGTTCAGATATTTAAATGTTTAAGACTGTTTATTTTGTGAATAAATGTCTGAATGGTTTAGACATTTGTCTCTGAATGGTTAAGCAATATACTAATGTTGAATGTTTAAGACCGCTTACTTGAATTGGTTAAACATTTGCTTTTAAATAGTTAAGCGATATAACAGTTATTATGGTTCATAGCTCTTAATGGTTTATATCTCTTAATCATTTAAACATGTTATTGTTTCAACACTTAATGATTTAAACTAGGTTAAAATCCTGTGTAATACACGGGTTAAATAAATCTACTGTTACATTTTTAATAATAAACGAAGTTATGTATTAAACATTGTGTAATATATGTATTGAATAAACACATATACTACACATACTAGAAATTTTGAAGTTAACATACTTAAAATTTTAATTATGGATAATTATTAACTAAAAAATATTTTTTTGAAATTTGAAGTTAAAATATTTATTTTCTAACATTTATTATTATTTAAGATGCGAAAGGGACGGGAAAATAAACTATTAAATAGTCTAGAATGGTGACACGTGTGCAACTTTATTTTTATTTATTGTTTTGGAGGCCGGATCGGACTGGCCGGCCCGACCGATTTGACTGGGGATCGGTCCGGTGGCCGGTCCGGTCTGCTATGAATCGTTTTTAAGGTGTCGAACCGGCCAGTTCTTCCCGAACCGGTGATTGGACCGGGAAACCGGACCGATTCAGACCGGTTTTTGGTTTTTTAATTTTAGTGGGTAAAAACGAAGTGTTAAACCATAAATTAGTGTGTTGAATATATAAATATAGTTAAGGATTATATATAACTATAATATATATATATATATATAATATATATATATATATATTTCATATAGAAATTGCTTATATTTAATTACATATATAAATATAGTTAAAATATAGTTAAATCTAGTCCAACGGTCCGACCACCAAACCAGTAAAACATCCGGTTCGACATCCGATCCGGTTCTTCGATTCTAAAAACATTGATAGAGATTAGCTATAGTACTTAATGTATAAAGGTATACTTGGATTCCATCAATTTAAGTGTTCAAGGGGTGGTCCTTAATTTCCTTGTTTCCTCACACTTCTCACATTAGAATTATCGATCTCTAACGTCTCAATTTCTCCAAAAAATTGTTCGAAACACTCTCCCATACTTCTCAAACTCCTCAAACCACTTTTCGAATAAATTAAATTTATAACATTTATTATTTAAATTTAAAAATTAAAACTAGTTATTATAATCACTAAATTATTATAGAAAGTGAAAAAAGCTCAAACTTCCATTTTTAAAAACAGAATACGAGACAACATCTCATTAATCTAAAAATTCAAGTAGTGGTCTATGCAAGATCCGCTAAAACCCTGTCGTGGATTTTACATGAACGTATAAGTAAATAATATCTTCAATCGTATCTTCATCATTTGGAAGATCATCTACATATTCAGATATATTGTCGCACCTCATTTTTTATAATCATATTATGTAGGATAATGCATGTATATATTATCTTTTCTATTTTCAAAGTATGCAACATCTTGTGGGATATTGAATTATATGTCGTTGACCTTTTAGGACATCAAAAGCTCGTTTCAAGTTTCATTCCAAATTTTGTGAGGCCATGAACCGTACTTATTCATCGTCATGTGGCTAAGTAAACATGTTGGCCATAGTTGCCCACTATGGCTTGTCCTATTTGTAAGATAATATAGAGATTTATATTTGACTCCGTTTTTTCATAAATAGACACTTCGGGGATGGTTACATACACAACATCATTGACCAATGGCAATTGCAAGGCGCGCGTGTGTGGTCATTGTTGCATCCGATGACTCCATAAAACGTATAAATCCTGAGACATTAACGCTTCGAGCATGATCGTCGGTGCTTGTGATCGCCCGGCTGCTACGTAAGATATATAATGTGTCATGTATTACAAATAATCCAATAATATATACTTGAGATTTAAACACCTAAAAGCCAACTATAATATTTGTTGGATGATCTAGGAAGGTAAAGATACAAGCATAAGGGTAAATATTATATCAGTGGAAAATGTTAATGTCATTGTGAAATTTTTTTTATCCTTTACTTGGGTTGTTCTCATAAAAACATGATGTATCGTCTTATGGAACTTGAAGATAGTTGAGAGAGATCAAAACACGAAGATCAGGAGAGGTGGAGCGGATGAGAGACTGATGAAATGAAAGAAACAAAATATAAACATTTATGTTGAAAGTTGTTTTCTAACGAGTTATTTTGACTCGCGTGTTGTAGCGGATGTGTCATGATAACATTAACGTGGTTAATGACACGTTGTGGGGAATTTCGTCATGAGCATTGTCAATGGTTAAGTAAGTTACTAGTTTTTAATTTTTGAAATTAAAACAAAAATAGAAAACAATATTATGCCTTGCTGATCCATATTTAAAACTAATTATTTAAATAAAAATATACATGGAAAGTAAAATGAAAATGAAATAATTTAAATGAAAAATAAAATAAAAAATAAAAAACTAAATTTATGGTGTGGGAATCGAACCCGGATCACTTGCCTTTAAGGGTAAGCAGCTAACCAACTAAACGGTTTGTGAGGAATAAATAGAATATTACACTTATATAAAATAGTATAAAATCAAATTTAGAAACTACTTTATTAATTAAAAGCGGCTTTTTTCAATATACATAAAAAAGATAACCATAATATAATTGATATGATAATAAAGTGTGAAGTAGAGTTATCTTAAAAATCATTTTGTAAAAACTCTATGAGCAAATTAACCCACACAATTTACTTCACATGCACGTGTCATTTCCATCATTTATTTAAAACATTTATAATTTTTTTATGATATTTTTTTTAAAAAAAAGTTCACCATTAAATTAAGTATATTTTTTATCTTTCCAACTCTATCATATTAATATACTTTTCTTAAAAAAGTTATCTAATTGTCATTTACATATGTGTAAATCTAGTTATACACATATGTAATACCGGATTTACACATGTGTAAATCAAATATTACACATATGTAAAATGAATTTCGTAAAACAACGGGGATTTTTTTTCATAATATTCTTTCATTTTTTTTATTAAAGAGAGAAACGAAAGAAACACTTCTGTAGTTTTACCATTTTATTTTTACATTATTTTTTGTTTTATAAATCTTTTAATTATGTTTTTGTTAGTTATTATTTTATTATTAAAAACTAATTACTGACATTATTATTTAAAAGTTCTCATAAATTTTTATTTCGTTCCTCCCCTAAGAAATGATATGCTTAAGAGAAAGAGAACTATAGAGGGCACCTAAATAAAAAGCAAATTTAGATTTTGACTTGTGGATACGACATGAAAAAAATATTTTAATGTTTTTCTAAAGACATGTGAATTTATACGTGTATCAACTTTCAACTCTTGCATGTGAGTACGTTTTAACAATGTATGGTCCATTTTGAAGATAGTATCACATTTTTTTATTTAATATTATCATATAATCATATATTTTTCTAGTAAATCCATATATTCGTATTTAGTATAGAATAATGGTAACCGCTAATTTAACTAAGGTATTTTCAAAAATGATTTTTAAGTTCACCGTCGCTTTTTCTATAAACCAGTTTAGGCTTGTTTCGTGATTATTTATAGGTGTTTTCTTCCAAATAGATGGTGGTGGAAAACGTATTTACTAAAATGAATGTTTTATAATATGTTGATGAAAATGAGTGTTTTTAAATAGGTTTCCTATTCTCACTCCAGATTTAATTGGATTAAAAGTAATATATATTTTAAAAAAATCTTTACAAAGAGTTAATGAAAATATCTAATCAAATAAAAAATATTGTTATCACATTTCAATAAGGGTGTGCATGGTCCGTTTGGATCGGTATTGGCCTAAAACCGAAACCAAAAACCGATATTCGGTTTCTAGATTTTTAAAACCGTTCGGTTTCGGTTTTTTTGGTTTTTGGTTTTCGGTTTTAACTTTGGTTTCGGTTCGGTTTTTGGTTTTTTTCGGTTTTACCATTTGTGTTTAAAGTTTTAGAAAAAAAAATGTTTTCAAGTAATGAATTTAAGGAAAAAACTTTGACCTTACATTATTTTTTTGATCTCTAAATATAATCTATATATTTTTATAATTTAGTTGATGTTAAAACTAAATGTAATTTACAAAATATAAGAACAATATATTTAATAAACATTTTAATCTATCAATTCAAATAAAAAATTAAATATTATACTTGAAATCTAAATATTTAATCTATTTTAGATGATACAAGTTAAATAAGTAACTAATAGGCTAATAATTTTATAAGCATATGATTACACCTCTAAATTTACAAGTTTGATTATATGGTTTCGGTTCGATTTTTTCGGTTTTTGTTACAAGCAAAACCAAAACCGAACCAAAATTTCGGTTTTTAAAAAATCATCAAACCAAACTGTCGGTTTTCTAGCGGTTTCGGTTATCGGTTCGGTTGTGTCAGTTATTTTGGTTACTGTTTGATTATTTTAGTTTTTTGCTCACCCCTACATTTCAAAATGTATTTGTAAACATTTACTTTTAACGTTCTTTTCCACATAAATAAATAACATATTTAAAGTATTTTCTACTAGAATTAAATAAACTATATAAAAATATATTTTGATCATAAAGTATAAATGTGACGGAAGAAGTGTATTTGTATTGTCGATTATAAATGCTTTTTATATACCTTTAGTATTTTATATGTTTATATTTTATTTCTTGTAGAAAAGACAAATTATTTTTGTTTCGTTTTTTTCAAGTCAAGTCGATATGTTTAAACCCATTCCTTTTTCTAGATGTGTTTTTTAGAACCGTTTGTTTCGAATTAACTTTAAATAAGATGTAAAAAGTTGAACAATTTAAAAGGGTGTTTTAAAATACCAACGCTTATAAAGAAGAAAAACAAAACATCTTATATAATATTACAATCAGCAAAATATATTTTTATATATTTTTTAGTTGTTGTAGAAAATACTTGAAAGAGTTTATCTATTTCTGAAGAAAAGAAGTCAAAAGACATTGTTTACAAATGTGTTATAAAAACGTCCTAATTTTTCTATTAAAAATTGATTTGATAGTTCACTTAACTTTTTTGAAAAGAATATATTTTTAAACATATAATTAATCTTAATCCAATTAAATGATGAGTGAGAAAAATAAATTTTATTTAAAACACCGATTTAATAAATATTTAATAAAACACCCATTTCAATAAATAAGTTTTCCATAAACTTTTATTTAAAGTCTTACGGTTAACTAATTCATAAAATCTCTTAAAATAATTGTCAATATTGATAGGAAGTATTTTAAGCTATATGTAAGCTGATGTTTATTTACTTTAGTATGTAGCACTAGTTTCAAAGGTATCGGTCACACTGATGTATAATATTAGCTAATTAAGTTCATGGAATATTTATAAATTAATTGGTTATTATAATAAGATAATAATTATATTTAATAAATATAGATAGTAAAGTGTGTGAGATATATATACAACTACATGTAAAAGCTTTTAGCATTCACTTTTCTTATTGTTAAAATCATGAAAATCACTATAATTTTTTTGTGTAAAGCCATGGGTCTCCTCATTTAAAATTTTGTGTCACATAAACATCACATTATCACTATTCTTCATCCTTTACTTGATCTTTCAATCAAGAAAATCAGCACTGTTCAAATTTTTATATATTTTTAATACTAAAAATATTTACTAAAATATAATAATGAGTATAAGTTTTTATATATTTTTAATACTAAAAATATTTACTAAAATATAATAATGAGTATAAATATAAAATGAATGTTAATAATTAAAGGAAAATAATACATTGTTTCAAATTGAAGAAAACATAAATGTAATATGCATCTTCAAGTTAGATAAGGGTAGTTGAGTTGTATAAATATTTATTTGTTTCTTTTTGTAAAATATTATATATTACAAGTCATAACTAGAGAAAAATCAAATTGTATGTAATATATAGCAGTGACGGAGCTTGAACTATGTCATAAGAGAGACGGGGGTGAAATTCATTTTTTTAGGGGGGGCGAACTTAATATTTATATAAAAATTTACACTATCGAGCTAAAATTAATACTACGGACAAAAAGTAGGGCCTCCCTATGAAGCTCCGCCGGTGATTTATAGCATTTTATATGCAAGTTATAACAATAGAAAAACACCTATCAAACCCATAATTCTTCTTAGGTTTTTTAACCCATAAAGGAATTCGGCCTATTGCTGTGGGGTGTATTTGGCGAAGGTTGGTTTCTAAGGTGGTGATGAAGAAGGTCGGGAAAGACATGGCCCAACATTTGGGGGACTTTCAATTTGGGGTAGGGATGCCTAATGGTGCAGAGGCGGTGCTTCACAGTGCAAACAGGTTTCTCAACTCTTGTTATGAAGACGGCTCCTTGGCCTTGCTTACTGTGGATTTCTCTAATGCTTTTAACACGGTCGACCGCACAACCTTCCTTCAAGAGGTTCATCAGCATTGCCCGTCAATCTATCGGTGGGTCCATTTCTTTATGCTCAGCCTGCTAAGTTGTATGTTGGTAATGATTGTATTGGGGCTACTACCGGAGTACAACAAGGAGATCCCTTAGGGCCCCTTCTCTTTGCCCTTGCCTTACACCCCCTTATTCTTCGGTCCAGAACCGTTGTAACCTTTTGTTTCATGCTTGGTATTTGGATGATGGAACGATTATCGGCAACGCGTCTGAGGTTGCTAAGGCCTTAGACATCATCAACGTGGAAGGGCCATCTCTGGGGCTTTATCTCAACATTAAGAAAACAGAGGTTTTTTGGCCGACATGCGATGGGCGTAAAGTTCAGGACGGACTTTTCCCGAGAGGGATTGGTAGACCAGAGAGGGGGGTTAAGCTCCTTGGTGGAGCTGTTAGCCGTGATCCTAGCTTTATTGAGGAGTTGGCTGGGCGGCGGGCCTCGGGAGCAGTTGACCTCATGAAACTCTTGCCCTGCCTTAAGAATCCCCAATGTGAACTACTTTTGCTAAGGTCGTGCATAGGAGTTGCTAAGTTACTTTTTGGGTTGCGCACTTGTCAACCCCATTTGATGGAGGATGCGGTATCTCGGTTCGATGATGGTCTCAGGGAGGCTATAGAAGACATAGTCGTGGGTGGTGGCCTTTTTTTTGGTGATCTCCAATGGCGTTTGGCATCTTTGCCGATGCGTCTCGGTGGTTTGGGACTCCTTTCAGCTCGAGATGTTGGGGCTTATGCTTTTGTGGCCTCTAGAGCTCAGTCTTTAGAACTACAAGATCATATCCTTCGAAACAGTGGGGTCTTCGGGCTTGACCCGGACTATCAGCAGGCGCTCGAACGCTTATATGTCCTTCTCCCAGACTTGGATATTGGCGGTTTCTCTAATAAGGACACCGCCCCCTCGAAGCCACAAACAATTTTGGCGAATGCTCTGTTTAGCAAAATCGCTCAAAGCCTGGGAGAAGTTTTTTCTTTGTCATCCCGCCAAAAGGTGGTGTTTGAGTGCCTGAAGGGCCCCCATGCTCAGGACTTTTTGACCGTTATCCCGATTGAAGGGTTGGGACAGTGCATGTCTCCAGTAGAATATAGAGCAATTCTCAAATACCGGTTGATGATCCCTATGTACCCGGAAGATGAAACATGTCCGATATGTCGTAAAGCTTGCATGGATAAATATGGGGAGCACGCCCTTCACTGTAAAGAGCTACCTGGGTTCAAATATCGGCATGACTGGGTACGAGATGTTTTGGGGGACATCCTAAGAAGAGCTGGGATTTCTGCTAAGAAAAAAGCCCCTGTGAATTTCCTCACGGACCCTATGGAGGGGAGGTCTACTTTGCGACCAGCGGATCTGCTCGTCTTTGGCTGGGCTGGGGGCAAACATGCGTGTGTGGACCTCACAGGGGTTTCCCCTTTGGTTGGTTTACGGGAAAACGGTTTTGTAGCTGGTCAAGCAGCAAGAAAGGCAGAATCAAAGAAAGTGGATAAACATGCTAAAGCTTGTGCAGAGAACCAGCACGCTTTTGTTCCCTTTGCCTTTGATACATTTGGCTCCCTAGCGCCAGAAGCTATCAACTTTTTGACCAGGGTCCAACGGGTCATAGACAACCATTGCTCAACCCCGGGGAGGCAAGGATTTGTTTTTGGAAGGTTAGGATTTGCTATTCAGAAAGGGGTGGCGGCGCAGCTTGTTGCCCGTCTACCTTCTATTTTGATGTAACTTGACATAACAGTTTTTTAATTAAATATATATTTTTATTATAACCCATCCAAAAAAATAATATCACTTAAGCAAAGCAATGAATTCAAGCATCACCGCAACTCATCCAGTTAATTATGTAGTGTTCCAGCACCATCGAGCCGCCATCTCAACCTCACAATGTTTCGACAAAGGATATCAACTGGTCTACATGTTTAATTGGGGCAATGTTTGGGGTATAAACGAACCGAGTCGAACCTGAATTTGGCTAGGCTTGAGCTTGACTCATTTTGGCTTAGGAGCTTGAGCTTTTTATATATAACAGAATATATTTTTCTAATAATTTTTATTATAATTGTATATATAGTAATAATCATTGTTATAAATGTATGGTTATATAGTGAAGAGTTCAGATGCAAATCACGGCACGTACTCGTCATGCAAAACCAAAAAAATCTAACCATTGGCCCCATCCCCTCATCGGACTATTGCAAACTTGCAACAACTCGTTCCCCCTTCATGGAGTGACATAAGTGTCCCCTCTAAAGGTTATGGTGCGAGATGTGTCGAGACATTACATGTTAAATTGGTTGATTCATGATGCAACGTGACTACTCACGACATGAGCACCCCCTTCACTTTTAAATTTATGATTTTAGTTATTCAAAATAAAAAGAATTTAGTTATTCAAAATAAAAAGAATTTAGTTATTCAAAATAAAAAGGTATAAAATTGTATTTGTGTGGGATTCTTTCCAACATTGAACTATAGATCTTAATCAACTAACAGCTTAAATTTAATTTAAGAGATTTTTTCAGCTTTTTTGGTTTGCATTTAACCTTTGCTAGTTATATAAGTTAAATGAGAATCATAACAAAAAACCCATTTATGCTTGCTATTCAGCTCAAAGTAGACTTGTGAACTTTAACCTGAGCTCTTATATGACATAAGTCATGATATGAGCTTAAACTTGATTAAAGCGGGTTCGATTTAAGAGTTTTACTAGTTGATCTCAAGTGATTCCCGAGTCGACGTGTATTAAGGAGAATATTACACGTGGCTTGTGGTTAGCAAAACTTAAAGATTTGGAGAGTGGTGAGTTGGTGATTTGGAAATCACAAAGGCGGGGAACCGACGTTGTTACCATCGATTGTACTTTTCATATCCTTTACCCATTCTCAATGACTTTGGTAATTTATTTGAATAATAATACTACTATAATTTAAAGTAAAATAATCAATTCTAACTTGAATTGAAAAAGATACTTTTCTTAAATGTAAATAAGTTAATATTCACATATAGTTGAGACATATTTATAAGGATTTGTTTTTTAGTCTCAAGTTTATATCAAACCAGTATTTAGACCTCGCGTTACAGCGGGGCATAAACTCATGAGAAAAACTAACGTCGTGAGCAACGGGATTGAATGCCCGGATTGAATCAGGGTTCACGCCGCCCGCCTGACTTGAAATTACACATTCAAGGACACATCAATAATATTCGTAACTTTGTGTAAAATAGGCTAAACTCCCCGTTTGCAGCGGGAAGTAAAACGATAAAAAAGTAAATGTTAAAACGTAGCCAAGAACTCGCTCAACGACGAAGATGTTAATAATATACATAACTTTTTATAAAAGAACTTGTGCATTAAGACCGTCGAATATATATTAACTTTATGTAAAAAACGTTAAAAAATTATGTTAAAATGTTGATAAAAAAACCCGCCACAATGAGGAAAAAATCGTCAAAACATAAGCATATGCAAATTGGGACATAAAACATCACATTTCAAGAGTTGTAGGAAGAAAAGGAAAATGAACTAAATCAAAAAGTTTAATAAGTTTTGACAGCTTGTACATTTCCATTTTAAATGGAATTTTGACCAAAACATAAATAAAAAATAAATATATCGCAATAAAATTCAGAATTTTATAAAATACTAACTTCTAAAAGTTATTAGAGAAAAAAAGATGATTGTGCTAAAAAACAAATATACAAGCATAGGATATAAAATGAAATACAGCTAAATGTGTGGGATGAAAAAAAATAATAATTGAAACTCTATTTGAAAGTAATCTAAAAGTTTGAACAAATTACCAACTATCATTGCATATTAACTTTTACTATGTGCATAGGCTATATTGAATTTGGCTTTTAAAGTATAGCTAACTAATAATTACTTGCATATCATATTTGTATATTCAAAGGGAGTTTTTTTTAGCTAGCGTAGTTGAAAATTTTATTTATTAAAATGATGTATCTTAAAAAATATTTATAAAAAAATAGAGTTTTGAAACTTTATTAATTCTCAACCCTGTTTTTATTGGCTACTTATAGAACTCTTTTTAAAAAGTTTTTTCTAATCCATTTAAGGATAATATCCTTAAATTTTTTGAAATGTTTTTTGAACTTTTTTATACTTTTGTAGATTTTTTTAATCTATTTAAAAAATGCTTTACAATAACGCATTTTTTTTAGATATTAGTCCTTGTATTAAAGTGATATGTTTTTTACTTTCTTTAACTTCTATAAAATTTAAATAGTATCCACTTTTTTAAATAATTAAAATTTATTTATAAAGTTAAAGTAATATTCCAAAAATAATTATATCCATTTAAAAAACCTACTATAAAATATCACGACAATTTATTTAAATTTTTATAAAACCTTTTTTCTCTAATTTTTGTAAACATTTTCTTCAATAATTTATTTTTTTCCTTAGTTAGACAAAGAGTCTGTAACATTTTTAAATAAAAATTTATCTAAAACGGTTTGTAACGCTCTAAAACACATTTCTAAAGTTACTAAAAAACATATCTATCTAAAAACTTGTAAATAAATAAAAAACCATTTTGAATTCAAAAAGTTAGAGGAAATCAAAAATATTTTTATTTTAATATCATGATTAAATATATATTAAGAATTTCCTACAATATTTTTTAAATATTATAAGAATGTGTTTTAGAGCGTTACAAACTATTTTAGATATATTCTTTATTAAAAATGTCATAGACAGTGAAAAAACATATCATTTTAATACAAGGATTAATCATTTGAAAAAGTCATTCTTGTAAAGCATTTTTGAAAGAAACTTAAAAAAATATTTCTAGAAAAGTATAAAAAAAGATTCAAAAAACATTTCAAAAACTTTAAGATATTATCCTTAAATGGATTAGAAAAAAACTTTTTAAAAAGGGTTTTTAAGTAGCCAATGAAAGTAGGGGTGAACAATAATAGAGTTTTCAAAACTATACCATTTTAGTAAATATTTTTTAAAGTACACCATTTTGGTAAATAAAACTACACTAGTTTGGGAAAAAAACTCATCCAGAGGTTACGATTAATTATAATTTTAGGAAAGTAAGATGGCTCGAACATCACTTCTCAGAATGCATGGTTTTTATATTCACCTGTGCGTGTGTCATTTTAATCATACATTACATTACAACAATACGAGATGTTATGAAATTCTAAAGGTATTTAAATCAATAATTAGGATAATTTAGGAGTCATGTAAGACAATCAAATCTAACTGTTTGATGATTCATCCAAATAATTCAATCGTATACAAATCAGATGAGATAAAAAAACAAATATGATTTTACGTGTGTATCTTTCGTGAACCGAATGACCAATCTTCAAAAGTCGTATGTTTGGATAGGGGTAAAATACCACTTCAATAACTGCCCAGTATTGAAACTAATTCACTTAATACTGGGCGAAATTTTAGTCGGCCACAACCAAGGGCGCTACCCCCAACCATCATATGGGGGTGTTGCCTCTTTGAAACCCTCATCACTTAGGGGTTTCCCCCTTATGAGGATCTAATACCGAATATCACAATAAACTCAAATAAGTGTACATTCATACCTCCTGACTTATATAAAAAATATACAATCATATTGGTCAATTAGTTAATCTAATTGCAATAAATATCTAACAAATTCTGTTTTTATAGAAAAGATTACTGTGGTGTTTATTTGTATCATCGTAATACTTCTGGAACACAACCATTTTCTAGAACTATTAGGTGTTCTTACATTTGTTGGCATTTAAATCTCTAAAATTGATGCACTACTATGGGCATGTGCATCCAAACGTATTAAACCGGTGAATCAAAGTTAACACACGTTAGTTTTAGACCCTAAACATATTATAAAATAAAAATTACAAGCCCTAAATTTGTTAATTGAAAATTTAATACTTAAATATGTTATTTTATCAAATAATAAGGATAATATTTGTAATTAATTTTATTATTAAACATTGGATTTTAGATTTGGAATTAACATATAAGCTAATTTTAATATTTATTTGTAGTTCTTGAACATTGAAGTAGCATATGCTGCTGCAGCTATTTCTTTGGGCATCCCATTCCTTTGCTTGTAAACTAAGGTATAACTTTGAGTTCAACTTAAGATTAGAATATGATTTTTTTAATCCAAAAACAAGATACGTACGCTTTAATAATTATTAAAATTAGTACTTGCGTTCGCATGATGCGGCGCATATGCGTATTTAATCGAATACGCAAAAGATTAAAATTGTAAAAAAAACTCTCGCAATCGCTGAGTAAAACCAAATCGTTACATGTTGTGTCTAGTTAAAAATTCAACTAAAAACTATTATTTTTAAAGTATGTTAAAGTGAGCGGAGGTAAGCGAAGTGGCACGTGTGTGTACTTTGCTAGGTTAGGTGAAGCGGTGCGTAGATGTATCAATGATACATCAAAATTTGAAGGCAAAAAAATTTGAAGCATTGTAAAAATAATCTGTGTATTATGGTTAGTCATGTAAAAAAAACTGGTTCGGAACCGGTTCACCTAAAATAAACCGAACCGGTTTCAAAGAAAAACTGGTTTGGACCAAACCGGTCCCGAACTGGACCCGAACCGCTAGTTTCTATACCGGTTTGCTATCCCCGCACTCAAAACCGGTTTATAAACCGGTTTGAAAGTTAAAAACCGGTAAGAAAAACCGGTTTGAGTAAAAAAACCGGTTTCAAACCGGTCCGAACCGATTTGATAGGTTCGAGTTTTGGGCGAACCAAACCGGTTTGTAACCCGAACCGGTTTGAAGATAAACCGGTTTGACCCTACCACGAAAAACCCAGTTTGGTTTTGAACCTGAACCGGTTTGGGCCTTAAAACCGGTTTTTACATACCTAATTATGGTGCAATAAACCAAATCTTAAGATGTTGTGGCTTGTGAAAAGATACGCTATCATCAGTGGAAAGGTGAGTTGTGTTAAAATTCAAATCATATAATAGTGATGATACATTACAAATGTCAAATAACCAAAACACAATACGATGTAAAAAAACTCTCGCATTGTCATACACTTAGCCAAATCTTTACTTGTTCTGGTTTTTAAGAAATAACCAATACATCATAAAATTATTATTTATAATACTATGATGATGCGAGTGTTGACATAAGTGTGTATTAAAGACATGTATGTTGTGTTTGAATGCTTAGCTCTAAAGGTGAAATTTGACGTGTTACAATGAGGGTGTTAAAATATTGAAGTCCTACACGTTAGTATTCATATGGTAGAAAAAATCGCATTGAAATGATGAAAAATAAGATGTCACGATGTTAAGTCCAAATTTTATAGATATCATGTTTTAAATGTTATAAAGGGAAAAACAAAAAAAAAACTATAAAAACGAAACCTTAAGCAGCTTTGCTGACTTATATGTCTTTTTTGTATTTATGACTTCGATATTATAAAAAATAACCCGATTATAACAGAATATACATTGATAATTAGATAAAAATGAGTGTGTTACAATAGTATATTTAAAATTATATAAAACATTATATGTAAAATATTATAGGAGAAATAAAACATGTTCAAATTAATTATTATACAGATGCCGAGGTTCATTAAAGACATACGATACATACAAATGTTTTCAGTTTCGCGTTTTGCCTTTCAAGCTATATATAGTTTATAAGACTATATGTATGAATATCTTTACGTGCATACATGTATGTGTCTATATATGATATATATATTTTTGTTTAAAAGAGCAAAAATGGTGTTTTAGTCGCTTTTAAATTGACTTAAACTAACTCCAACAGTAAAGTTAAAAAAAAATCAATGACAACACCATCGGAATAATTTCAATCAAAATAATCAAGATAATCAGTGAAATTTGATTTATCTCTGAAGAATTAGAACTTTGGATATGCGTATGTGTAATATATTTTCGTTATTGTGTTTTACGTTTTAGATAATGTCATGTTTTTTTTTCTTCTTCGTTTTTGATGTACAATATAAGTTTATTGTTGTTATATCATTGTATTTTAGCATTTTTTTAGAAACTAATCATTAAAAAAACCACGATGATATTCATGAAAACACAATTATGTACAGGAAAAATAGAATATTTGAAGTCTCTATTTTAAATATTTTCATCATTGTGTTATATGTATATATTGTTATGTTTTCCATATAAGGTCATTTTTGTGTTATTTTGCATATTATTTTTATGTATTAAATTAATTTATTGTTATCTTATTACTGTGTATTAAAGATATACATTGATGTTATTTAACTATTATGTTTTTCAAAGCTTATTTTTATTTAAAAAACCATAATGGTATCAAGAGAAACACCATAATGTGTGGGAAATTCATAATGTCGCGTTGCAAAACACAATTAGCTTGAAAACATAATTTTTTACTTTTATATATAATAATACCTATACTCATATTAATAAAAATTCATTTAGGTTTATAGTGTAATGTTTAAAAAATAAAAATTAATGTAGCAAACAAAAGTTATATAAAAGTTTAAAGAAATTGAAGAATTCGAAAAAGTCAACAAAATTGATTATAACTAAAATACGTTGTCGCCAACTTTTCCCTAAATATAATGTCAACAATTGATTAAAAAACTGATTATTTAAGATTACTTATTATATTATTTCGGATAGATACTCTTCTTTTATATAACTTAAAACCTAAATATTATGGTTTTTTTTCAATCAAACTCATGATTAACATCCACGCTACGATATTTTAAATCCTTCATAATTTTTTACCACTAACAACACACCCAAAGAGAGAGCCCATGAATTTAAAATTTAAGCCAATTAATAAACGAGTCAACCCGGCTCTACTCGGTTTGTATACGAGTCGAGCCCGAGCCTATGTCAGGTTGGTTTTGGCTCGCTCATTAGCTAGATCGTTTAAATTAATAATTAAACTAAAAGTTATATAAAATATAAATCAGTTATAACATATTGTTCAAATATGACATACAAGTATGTTGTTTTAACATTTTCTATTGAGAAATTAAGTATAAAAATATAAAATGATGATTATAGTCTTTAAAATACTAATATAATATAATTGTTTCATATATTGAGATAAGGTAAACAAATAAAAAATATTATTTTTTATTTATGTATATACGTATATGTATAAAAATAACCAAACTATTTTTAAGAAATAAATACGTTCGATCGTCGGCTCGATTTTTAAACGAGTCGAACCTGAGTTCACCCCAACTTATTCGGCTCGTTTACAATCCTTACTTATAGTTAATATTACTATTAATATATTTTCCATTATCATAATAATTAATATTATTATATTATTTCTTAATTTACTCCCGACATTTCCATACATAAGAGCCGGAGAAAGAAAGTAACAAAGTGTTGGTTTATGCAAAACGAAAAATCTTGAAATGTGTGACACAAAAATTAATTAAAATTGTAGTTAGAGCCACCCTTCTAAATAACTACAAAAAAAATTTCTCCATAAAAATAAAGCTCATTGTTACGATAATGTTATTTATTTACATACACATGTTTAGCGTTAATATCCATGGTAAAATAAAATTATATATTAAATTTAATTATAAATGCCTTTTATCTTATTAATCACTCGTATACTAGTGATTTTCTTGGAACTGCTTCAAAAAACTTCGCTCCAGAAAATAACTCTAAATCTTTTTTCTCCACAGAAAAACTTATGATTGCTTACTGTAACATTTGGTTATTTATTTTGAAACCGACAAATAAAAATAAAAATAAAAAATCCAAAGTCGATGGACCAAACTCGCCAACGAGAGAAAATTTGGGTATGTGGTGATATTTGTAGGGAGAGGACAGCCATTACCCTCTCCCCACACTCACATTTTCAGCCAAAAGAAAGAGGAGAAGAGAGAAAGAAGAGAAAATGGAGAAAAAATTTGTTTGAGTTGGTTCAAGTGAGCAAAATCGTCGTGTAGCGAGTCAAAACGAAGCTCTTCTCTTTGTGGTCATTTGTGTGAGTTCCAGGACCCTCTTTTACATGTTTTTGAATGATTTGGGACTGGAACACATCTGAAATCGGGTTTTGGTGTGTGTTTGTGTGTGACCCGTTGGTGTATGTGTGGGTATGTGTATGAGTCGTTTGGGTGTTGATTTTGAGCTTGTGTGTACTTGAATGGTGTTGTGGTATGCATTCCTAAGATTTAGGATGGTTAATTTGGGCTTAAAATGGGTTTAGATGAGCTTGGAGGTCGAAAATGGCAGGTTGGGTTCAGGATGAACTGCATTCTGCACCAGCTAGGGCTATGCGACCGAATGGAGGCCATACGGCCGATTGAGGTGAGATTGAGGGTTCATTCGCCCGATTGGGGTTCATTCGCACGACTGAGGTTCATTTGCACGATTAAGGGTTTATTCGCACAACTGAGAGCCCAGTCGCATAAATGCCCATTCGCATTAGTTTCATCCGCATTAGGTCCATTCACACTAGTTTCATTCGCACGATTGGATATTCATTCGCATAGGTGTTCATCCGCATTGGTTCTATCGCATGATGTTCAGTCGCCTGGAGGCCATGTGACTGAAGGGTGCCCATACGCCCAAGTAGGGCTGGTGTACCCAAGGGAAGTGTAGTTTATGTACTGACTTTCGGGGAAAGTGTAAATGTAAGTTTTGACGTGAAAGTTCCCGTAAGTTCATGTAAGATGACTGTTAAGGCCTTAGAGAGCATGCTGGGCATGATGATGATGATGTTGCATGATTATGCATGTTATGTATGTATGATGTTGCCCTGTATGATGATGATGACTGTGTATGTTATGTTCCTTATTATGATGTATGTTTATCTTTCCTGTGGCTTTACGTGTTATGTTAATGAATGAAATGAAAGTAGTATGTACCGTAAAGCGAAAGATAATGAAAGAGGAACATGAAGTAAGAATGCATGCATTAATGAATGATGAAAGTAAAGAAAGTCTTGCAAACCTTATATGCCGGGACACACCACTAAAAGGTGTTAGCCCAACGGTGTGCGGGTTCACTACCCTGGGAGGATGCACATTGG
This sequence comes from Flaveria trinervia, assembly GCA_025506515.1. NCBI lineage: Eukaryota > Viridiplantae > Streptophyta > Magnoliopsida > Asterales > Asteraceae > Flaveria > Flaveria trinervia. Next base: position 96,825,741 of record CM046443.1, on the reverse strand, counting down.
GGTCTTTCTTTGTGATTGACCATGTGTATAGAACCATTGTTGCTTGCCTTAGGTACTGTGGCCAGAGGTGCTAGGCACCTTGAATGAAGGTCTAAGATAGGCTTAGGTCCAGTACGATGAGCATCAAGGGCATAGCACATGACAATGATATACCTGAACTTTATCTTAGGTATTATGGTCAAAGGTGCTGGGCACCGTGAATGAAGGTCTATGATAGGCTTAGGCCCAATACTATGAGCACGAAGGGTAAAGTTCATGGTGTTGATGAAAGAAAAAGATGTAATGACGAAAGAACGAATAGTGAAGATTATAATGATATTATCTATGTGTACGTATGATATATGAACGCATGAGTGTAAAGAACGATTTTAACGAAATAAAAAGTATGTTTTATTATAAAACTAGAACTCACTCAGCAACGCTGACTTTGATGTGTTTCCAGTTGGCAGATAATGATTGCTGAGGATGGCACGGGTGGCTACTAAGCTCTTTTGGGATGGAATCCATTTATATAGTACTTTTGTGATGTAATGCAACGAAGTATTTTGTAACTGATTAACGATGTATTATTTTGCAAAAGTTTTTATGATGAAATGAGATGTTATTTTTGAATGTTTCCGCTGCAATATTTATGTAAAATAAATGAAAGTGTATGTTTTACGTGCAATGATTTACCAGCTGTAAGCGTCCCGGGAACGAGGCCTTACACTTACAATAATATTAGAGTAAATTACAAATATTGTCCTTTAAGTATTACTAAAATTACGGATTTTATCTTTAAACTTTGATAATTACACTAGATGTTATTTATTTGAAAACTTGTCACACTTTCCGTCATTTTCACTGATTGAAGTTAAATATTTCTGTTAAGTTTATGATAAATAACATTTTTGTCTTTCTCTTTTAAAGGATAAATTATGTAACTTATACTAATCATATATTTTCTTTCTTCCTTTTATTTATTTACTTATTTTTATTTTTTCTTTTTTTCTCACCACTTTTAATTTACAACTTTTCTTAAAAATAATTAATACATTAATTTTAATTGCAAAAAAAATAATTTCATTTATTGATGTTAATATATTACAATTTTGTTATTTATTAATTTTAGTTAAGTACTTTTTTGCAAGAACAAATAAAATTTAAAGAACACCTAATAGTTTTTCTAAAAATAAAAATTACAAAAACTAATAATATAATTTACTGAAACTCATGAAACATAATTGATTAAAAAATAAACTAAAACATGGATGGGTTTAAATAACACCGATTAATGAAAAATTTAAATAACACCTAATAGTTATTCATTAATATATTATTTTGTTTCTTTATGTTAGTATTTACTTGACTTTTCTTTCTTTCTCTCTTATAAACATTTTTGTTCTATAAACTTATCTTAATTATTATTAATTACTAATTTGAATTTTTATTAAATTCAAATTTTATTTATAGATTATTAAATTATCTAATGTTTTTATTTGTTTACTTTAGTTATTTCACATTAGATAAAAATTAAACTAGTAATCGGTTTGTTACACCATTGCCTTTTAATCCTTTGGTATAAAAATTTCAACTATATCAAATAGTTTATTTTAGGTATTATATTAGAAAACCTATTGAATATCGTATGAAATTGGGCCATGACTTTTTATTTTCCTTAGTTATAATTATTCTATGTTAGGTCTTATATATGATTAGGCTTTGCTTAATATATAAAGTCTTTAATTGTTCTTATTGTGAAGTTTGATCCCGTTTTAATTTTGGTGGTATATGTTTGATTTATAACAATTAAAACCCATTAGTAAACGTTTAAAAAAACCGAAAATAATAGTGCGTTTAATTAAATAACATTTGATGTCTTTGTTTTAATTAAAATTTCAGAGTAGTTGTTTGGACTTATCACTATGATAAACTTTAGATGGGTTGGTCACTATTATATAAAAAAGAGAGAGAAATGTTAAAAGTCAAACCAAAACAAAAACCGTGTAAGACAACCCACTGACCCATGTGCCACCCTATTTTTATTTTTTTAAAACTGATTGGGCCAATAATATTTTATCACCGCACAAATACTTTTTTTTAATTTTGTTACTTAAGGCTTGAATTTCTTTTTCTGATCTGTTTGCTTCTTTTATAGAAAAATTTTAATACATAATCTTTTTATTTTTTCTAGACATTTTTATATAAGTCTTATTGAAAATGGATTTTTTATAAAATATATTTTTATTATAAAATTAATATTAGCTATCCGATGAATGTTTTAAAATAGAATAGTAATTTATTATATATTTTAATATAATAAAAACTAATCATAACTCATATTTAGATGATTACAAATAACTAGTTAATAATGTTTAAGGTAAGTATTTAAAATAAAAAGTGGTTAAAATATAGAAATACTAAAAAGTAAAACTAATAAAATAAGCACACAAAGAAAGAAAATAAAAGATTCATAAAAATTACATATTTTATTCTTTTGAGGGTTAAGGGTAAAATGGACATTTACAAAAACTTAACAGAAAAAGTTAATTGCCGTTAGTAAAAAGGAAAAAAAGCGTTATAAATTTTCAAATAAAGGATATTCAGTGTAATTATTAGAGTTTAATGATAACACCTATAATTTTGAACATACTTAAAGGACAAAATTTGTAATTTACTCATAATATTTTTTTTATTTTACCGTCTCACATATACATGTGTTGCGTTGATATCCATGGCAAAGTGAGATAAATATTATAATAAATGATAGATTTAACTAGGTTAGTCCTCATGTATCACATGGAATGAATGAATAAAATATTAAATAATTAGTAATAAAAATTTATGTATTATAAATTTATGCTTGAAGATAAAATATGATTATAATTACGTAAATAGCTACTAAGTAAATAGAAAATAATGTGTTTTTCTTAAACTTTGTTTTATAAAAAATATGATTTTTAAATATTTTATTATAAGAAAAATGATTTTTAAAGAAAAAAGTTCGTTGTATTATGTGTTTTATAAAATTTTTATTTTTAAAAAGTGTGTTTTAATAAAAATAGGTTTTCCATTTATTAAATTCTACAATTTTAATATAAAAATAGTATAAGTAAAATTATTAGTATTCAATAATACTATTAATAATATAGATAAAATGAGAAAATTAGTATGATAAGGCTTACAATTGTTTCACATTTATTTTAGTTTAAAAAAATTGATTTATAGGCTAAACCTCATTAATTAAACGGACTATAGTTAGAAATAGACATGAAGAGTTAGATTATAATATTTAAAAATTAATATAATTAAAACTAATATACTTAATAGTTTAAAAAATAAAACAATTATACTATTTTAACTCTTTTATCTAAATAGTTTTATTTTTTGACATTCTTTTTTTGATTTTTTATAAGAATTTTTTTAATCAAATTCTTTTTTTAACTTTGATTTGTAATTATTCTGGTTGTTTTAATAAGACTGTTTTTAACAAACTTCACATTCATAGTTTTATAATAAACAAACGATTTAAAATATTTTGCTTAAAAAGTTTTAGTGTTTTAGAAAATTTTATATTATATAATTTTTTTGTTTTTTATTATTTAATTTTTAATAAAAGATGTGATTTTTAAGTTCTTTATTAAAATATATTTTTAAAAAGATAGATTAATTTTAAAATAGTTAAATAAGAAAGAGAAATATAACAATTTGATAAGTGTCATAAAGTTGGTTAAAAAATGTCAAGTGGGTATTAAATACTATAGATATAGAATATAAATTTTAATCAAAAGATGTGATTTTTAAGTTCTTTAATAAAATATATTTTTAAAAAAGATAGATTGATTTTAAAATATTTAAATAAGAAAGAGAAATATAACAATTACTAAAATTAATTTTTAATAAGAGGGAGAAACTTGTATTAGCATTTAAATTATCATAATATTCTTTGGGAAGGAAAAACCAATGTGTGAATATTTAAAAATTTAACAAGTGACATAAAAGTGGGTTAAAAAAAACAACAGACAAAAAAACTTTTTTTATTACTATACTATAGATTAATCGTTTCAATTTAATTAGAAAGGACATCAAGCTTATATACATATAATATGTTAGAGCTTTTAATAACACCTGAATAATAACTGAATGTTAGAAAGTCAAAATTGAAATTTTTGTTTTAAAGAGAACTTAGAATTTAAGTATTTCTACAAGTTAGTATTTTTATAAAAAAATAAAACAATAAAAAAAGTAGAAAATGAATATAATGTCATCATAATCTTGGAAGGAAAAAATAGAGTAATAACAAGAAAAAAAAATCTCTACACACATTCAAGAAATAAAACAATAAAACCCATTAAAAATTTGGGATTTTGTCATCAAATTAGGGTTAAAATGGAGTTGTTTAACGAGCAAGTTTGATGGAGTTAACGTCAACTTAGACTAAACTCAAATAATTTACAAGTTAGATATTGAGCCTAGGCATGTAAAAACCGGTTTTAAGGCCCAAACCGGTTCGGGTTCAAAACCGAACCAGTTTTTTCGTGGTAGGGTCGAACGGTTTATTTTTAAACCGGTTCGGGTTACAAACCGGTTTATCTTCAAACCGGTTCGGGTTACAAACCGGTTTGGCTCGCCCAAAACTTGAACCTATCAAACCGGTTCGGACCGGTTTGAAACCGGTTTTTTTACCCAAACCGGTTTTTCTTACCGGTTTAACCGGTTTTTAACTTTCAAACCGGTTTATAAACCGGTTTTGAGTGCGGGGATAGCAAACCGGTATAGAAACCGGCGGTTCGGGTCCGGTTCAGGACCGGTTTGGTCCAAACCGGTTTTTCTTTGAAACCGGTTCAGGTTATTTTAGGTGAACCGGTTCCGAACCAGTTTTTTTGTACATGACTAATTGAGCCTCTACTCGGTTTGTTTTCTACTTGAGTTGGTCTCTAGCTCAGTAATCTGTTTTGTTTTCTCTTTTTCATTATGATATGTTGTTAGTTTTATATATAAGTCTCAAATAACAAATTAATAACAATTCAACATTATTTAGGCTTGTAAGTTTTCTATATAAGTCTCAAATAACAAATTAATAACAATTCAACATTATTTACGCCTAAAACAGGATATACAATAAACATCAAAGAAGTAAATTTATTTGAACTAGTCGTCATAAGCTCGAACTCAACTTGAAGCTTTTACGAGCAGTTTAAAATCAACTCATAGCTAAAATATGAGCAAGTATTCACCAAGCAAAATTACGAGCAAGTTACCAGTCACAAATTAAAAATCATACTTATATTCACGTACCCTTCGGATTCTACCAGTCAAAAATTATATTGTTGGTATAGCATATAAAACCATTTTAAAAAATGACTAAATTGAAAAACAACCCAAATATGTGCATGATCATTTTACATATATATATATATTATATATATATATATATATATATATTTAATTTCGAAAAAGAACCCTTACAAAACATATATTATTATTAATTTTACTGTGATTATATTAAACAAAAATTAATGACAGTGTCCTACCACCATCAAACCACTACCAATGATCGGACACACCACCCTTATTTACAACCTTACAGCTGGTGACATCAACACTATGCTTTTCCAACTACCATTGACCACCGTACGGAATCATAATCTAATCGTCATCAACTCACCGTCAAATCACAAAACAATTAAACCTAATTAACTGTATTAAAATCATGATTATCATTATTGATTCATTGTTAAGTAATTTCTTATATAATCAACCGTTGAATTCGCTTTGTGCGTCGAGATGTTAACAAGTCATCGCTAAATTACATGAATTAATTTTAGCTGATAGTTTACAACTTTTTATATTGAACTATTTAGATAACTATTTTCATGAACAAAATCAAATACATACGTTTGTTACGCATAGGTTGGTTTGTAGTTTTGGTCGAATTTTAGTTGTAATTCGTTTCATACGACTATATAAAATATTAAAATTAAAATATCATCGTAGCTATAGGGGTGATAAGAAGCTAATTGTTTTTTCGGGAGATTAGAGTTTAAATTTGACAAATGATATAGTAGAGTAATTCAACAGTAAAAAATGTTAATATCATTAGATTCTAGAAACTAGGTCAATCATAGTAGACTGATTACTTATTATAATGATTGGTCAATAAAACATATTAATTCTTGACATTAACTTTAATTTGTTTTTTTTGACAATAATTTGATTTGTTAATGTAGATCATAATTTGATAAAGTGTACATATTTGGGAAGTTATTAAATCATTAAAATTGATTAAACCCATGATTACAGTTCCGTCTATACCTTATGCGTGTCTTCAAACAATAAGTATTAAAAAAATTAAGTCAGTCAAATTTATAAAAAAATCATTTAATCCCCTAAACTATTAAAAATAAGTATAAAAAGTATTAAAAAAATTAAGTAAGTCAAATTTATAAAAAAATCATTTAATCCCCTAAACTATTAAAAATAAATATAAAAATACAAATTCATTTTACTTAAATGTATGGTAATATAGTAAGTGTGTATATATATATATATATCATATTATTTAAAAAATTTAAGTTAACTAATGATCTTAAAAATACATAATACCAACTCCTCAAACCACCAAGTTGAACCATTCTTCATTGGTTTGGAAAGTCACGACGATCTAACCAACCCAACTGATTTTTTTGTTTATGGTCCTATTATTAAGACACCCAAGCGGATAAACGGACATCTTAAATATGCTTCGTATAGGGCTATGCACAACGTACATGTACAATGACACCATTTCAAATCATGACGTGCTGGACAAATCAACCATTAAAATAAAAGCTAAATGTTGCATATAGGCCTATACGCGATGTATGGTTTTTCAGACTATAAATTATTGGTTGTCATACCAATCATTCAAAAATTCTATACGTGACATATGATAATATATGTGTCGTATATACGCCACATATAGGCAATACCTAGGTGCCTCTTCTAACAATGCCTCCACACCTATAAACAAACTTTTTTTTCGTTTCAAATGATTTGACATGACATAAGCAGCAACTGTCACGGCAGCTCCAACAACCTTAGCATATTTACCAAGACGTGAGATTACCTGCACATGTGGAGGCATTGCTAAAGTAGGTTGCTCGTGCCTCGTGAGTTCAGAGCCGGCACATTCAATTTAAGATGACACGATAATGCGAGTGCATTCTGTCGGTATCAAATCTTCTGAGCTGTCACCGGCTCGATAGTATCCAGATGCATCGTAGTTCGATTATTGGTTTTTGTATTATTATTTGAGTTGTATATTTTGCGTTATTGTTATGTATGTACAAACTCATGTCATATATATAAAGGATCACGCCATACGTCTCGTATGATACTATACGACACGTATAGATTGAGACGGGGTGTTAGATTTAAATTTCGGAGGTGTCCAAATGGAGGGACCCTTAGACTTACCTCTTTGGCTTAAAAATGTTATAAAAAAGAGTCAAATCAGATCGTGAAGACGAGTAGTGCGGTTAATGATCAAATATGACCACGAGAACATATATAGAGAAAAAAAGTGTCAACAGTCGGTTGATCAGCTTTGCTGGACTTTGTTTGGTAGTATGAGTGGAAAGCCATCAATTGGCAAATAAGTTTGAGATTCGATAGTCTATAATATTATTCTTATTCACGTCGTACAATTATTATTATTATTGTTCCTACAAATAAAGCTAATTATGACGCATTTAACTTATAGTCAAGGATTGTAAAATGTAAATCACAGCCATCATGATTCATGTGTGTATATGTACATGTGGTTTAACGTACAATTTCTCTGATCAAAAAAATTGTGTTAATGATTTACAAATTCTTTTTTTGAAAGAAAAAAGATGAAAGAAAATACAAAGTTATACAAGGGTTTGAAAATCATCGGATACAAATAAAGAAAACTATTTTAAATTAAGTTTTTCTATCAAAGTATGAGTAACTTGACATTTTTTCCGGTACATACAATACGTTCCATCAAAATACATATTCAAAGATAAAGCTAAATAACCCATACAACATAGAACAAAAATATTTAAATAGATGGGATGTATACTTTTTAAAGACAAATAAAAATAATTTGATATTTTATATGTTACAACGTAATGATTACTCTTCTTTTTAAGTATAATGATAGTGATTGACTTTAAAATCTTCTTTGAGGGGGGAGAAAGAAAGACTTTATTGCTTGAAATAAAGTTGCAAAATTACAAAGCGATAATTAAGTTTCAAAATAATATAACTTTAATCTTGTTTTATTTATATATTAGTTATAACATGTTGAAGTTGTACAACCTATATAAAGCATGATTACTATCTAGTAAGTTTTCTCCAAATTACATGTTAACTCCAAGTGAAACTTGTAAAAGTTCATAAATAATAACTAAATTTAATAACTGTCAATAACCCATGAGGCCATGATAGAAAATGCAGCAACTTAAACAAAAAGCGTTGAATCAGTTATAATATGTATTTTCTCTTAAGTAATGAGTTTTTAATATATGTTAAATCGATTATTAGATTTGGACATAAAAATTGTATTACAAAGATATAACTTGAATTTTTTTTTTAATTTTGACAATACTTTTTATCTTTTGATCAAATAATGCGGAATATTAAAGTTTGTCCGCGAATAGTCTGCTCGCTTGATAATAACACCTAAATCTTTATTGGTTTACTAATAAAAATTACAGTATCTTCAAAAGTAAAGATTGTTAGGGTTTATGCAAAAGCATGCAAGTGGTCAAAAAGTGACAAAAGACTTTTCAAAGTAAAAGTTATGGTTTGAGTCTTATTAAGTGCAATATGTTTCAAGTGTGTTAAGAGTTTTACTACAGTGAGTCTTTAGGTGGTGGGTTTCCTTTGGAATGATAGGCAAGCCGGGTTACCAGCGTTGTTTGTGATCGCGGGAGTGGGTAGCCTTTTATTAAAGGGTTTACCCGAGTGACCGGACTTAATAGTTATTCGTTGGCCGTTTAAAAAAAACTGATAAACAAACTTTATGAAAAACAATCAATTTTTCGATATTTTAGTTACAGTGTGAAACAATTTTTGTTTGCGAAAAGATGTGAACTTTTGAAAATACAAACATAACAATATATTATAAGATTTTTATTTAACTTGCTAAAAATAAATTTACAGTCAATTCAACAGAAGACTAGATAGATCATGGATAGTTTTAACCGGAGAAGGGGCATATTTTTTAATGCACCATTGTTATAATCAATCTTAACAGGAATTCGGACCCTCATTCGATTCTGGTCTCATAGGTTGAACCTCTACCGATGAAAGGTTAGATTTTGGCCAGTGAGTGACGGATGAACCATCTACCTAGTTTAATGATTGTATTGGTTTTGTGTAAAACTTTCTTTAGTATTTCCTTATACTATAAAAATTAAGCTTAGGCTGTCTAAAACAATATTAAAATATTTGTCCTTGTAAATAAACCTTTTTCCCAGGGGGTTATCCTTCTAAGGATGGTCATAGCACGAGACTGACAGGACAGGCTGATATATGAACTATTCTTATAGGATATGCCAGCTTAGAGTCCAAAAATTTCAAACTCGAATAATGAAGATACTCAGACGAATCAATGGCCTATCAATGATCCAAATAATCGTTCAAAAGAAAAAAACTAATTAAAATGTTACTTGTGTTGTGTAATAAAAGTTAAAAGACTATTTGAAGACCATCAAGGTACAAGTTTGATGGTCAAACTGGTCGGACCGATCAAACCAGTTGGACCAAATTTAACTATATTTATATATGTAATTATATATAAGTAATTTATATATGTTTTATATATGTATTTCATAGTTATATATATAATTTAACTATATTTATATATCCAACGTATTAATTTATGGTTTAACACCTCATTTTTACCTATTAAAATCAATAAAAAAAATACCAAAACCGGTTTGAACAGGTTCGGTTTTCCGGTCCGACCAGCGGTTCAGGATGAACCAGCCAGTTCGACCACTAGAAAACGTTCTATAGCAGACCGGATCGGCCACCAGACCGATCCCCGGTCAAACCGATCGGTCCGATCCGGTCTCCAAAACAATGATTAGTATAGCCCAAATATAAAAGTAGATTAATGTATGAATCATCGTTCTAGAACTAAAATAAAAACTATTCCTGGTTGTTGATATTTCGTATTTTTTAGTAGCTAAATGCCTAAATTAGGGCAAAAAATCTCAATATTTTTATTTACTTGTTCTGGGAATATATTTTGATGACCGGACAAGATTTAAGACAATGAAGTTATGTTTCACGTCTTATCTTTGTCTCACATGCATAAATGCATAATAGGTTGGTAGTATTTATTATTATACACTTATGAGATAAACATAAGAGTAAAAATGTAAAACAACATATCCAAATTCATAAAGCCTTGATTAAAATGTGTAAAATTTGAAGGTCCTAGAATTCAAGTTACCTCAAAACTTCCATTCATAGGATACTCCCACGTATATAACAAGTCGCCCCTGAATATTATTAGAATATAAAAACATTTGACCTATTGGATGCACTACCAAAAAGTAGGCCTTGCAAAAGAAACCCAAATGTTTTATTTTGGGTTTGAATGAGTTTTTTAAATAGATGTGGGTTGGGATAGATTTAAAAAAATAGATAAATAGGTTAAGATAGGTTAAAAATATACATAAGAAAAACTCATATGGGTCAAGATGTGTATTTGTCCTATCTTAAATTTTGAATCTACCCATCACCATCTCAAATGCCAAACTCTAAAGCCCCTAAATCGCTACCCAAATCAAACCACCGCACCCACATCGAACGAACCTCGCATCACAAACCGATCATCGCTTAAGCAAACCGACCACCACACTCATATCGACCGCACCTTTGCTACCCAAATTGAACACCTGACCCACATCGATCGAACTCCACAACCCAAATTGATAACCACTGATACAAATCGACCACCGTACCCCACGCGATCGAACTTTACAACTCAAATCGATAACCGCTGAAACAAATCGACAACCATACCCAGATCGATCAACCTCTGCTTACCCAAATCGACCGATGTTACCGAAACAAATCGACCACCGCACCTGCATCAATCGATATCAATCTCTCTCGATGAATCTGTGGAGTAGATTGACCACCGCAACACTTCTGCAACACCATTTCACCACCAAAGTTGCCGTAACCGTTAATTGTCGATTTATTGATGGTAACCAGCCCAATCACCATTTATGTCCTGTGATTTCTTCAATGTTAGTTGATTTTTGATAAATGCGTTTGACTTTGGCAATCGTCATTTTTCTCGAGTTTTTAAAATAACCCATCTTAACCCGAACCCACCCTGACCCGAATCCATCTTTATCCAAACTCATCCTGACCTTTTTTTAAATAACCCATCCTGACCTTTTTTTAAATAACCCATCCTGACCCGAACCATCCTAACCCAAACCCATCTTGACCTAACAACCAACCCAATCCAACCCGCTCATTTTCCCACCTCTAACCAAAAGTGATTTACCATCAGATTCATAATCCCTAAAAACAAACACAATATTTCAAATAATAATATTAATCAAAGACAATAGAATTATATGACCCAAGTAATGCTATAAATAATAGAGCATATATAATATACAAAAATAGATAAAGAAAAAAAGAACAGCAACAACTGGCAGTCAAATCCATGTTACGTAAGTACTAAACAGAAGATACTATTTTCTCTGCAAAAAGTAATAAATTCGTGGAAACTTTTGCATCCAACCAATAGGAAAAACAAATTTAACCCCATTGGCCCCTCCACCTTAAAACTCATATTCATATCTAATTTCATATGCATTTTAATGTAAGTAACTATACACGTATCTCGTATCTCTCGGATTGGGCCCAATGGCTTAACCGCGCCTACGTAGATTCAGCTAATTAGGCCTGGTCCATCACAGCTCTCTCCCTCCTTCATAGAGGAGGGAGAGCCCGGTAAATCTCCCTCCTCTATTACTCTACTCGGCTCACTACTCCCTCTTCCTGTCTTTGCCCTTGCATTTATACATACGCAGACGGCAGATATATGATATTATCTTACGGACGTAACTGACTTGACCAACAAACGGTGTTTCTCACGGCTTAGGGCTTTGGCCTCATGTCACCTTCTAATAAGTCCCTTACATTATGCAACCTAGATCTAGGCGCGGAAACCCTGTATAGACAAGGTGTCGCTATTTGTGAATGACGACAAGTAGAGATTTTTTCTTTTTTCTTTTTTATTTTTTTACTTTTAAAAAAAAAATTATAACTATAAATCGACCTAAATAGCGTATTTTATCTAATTTAGTGATGTTTGCTTAAATGTTCTACTACTTCATAGCAAAACATGTTATTTATTGAATGTAAAACATTTCTTAAAGTTTTTACTATCTTATTGCTAAGCATGATATAGCGGACGTTATTTACCGCTATTCGCTATGTAATATATAGGTGGTTTGCCGCTGTTTACCACTATTCGATATTGACAACTATGGCGGGAAAGCTAGAACCAGTGCAACCCGACAACCAATGGAATCGGACCAAATTCTTGTTTTTACTCCATATAGTTGTGTGATCCTAATAGTGCCATCTAGTACTCATATTCCTACTACTATTTACTACATAGGTAAATCATGTTGCAAGCAAACAACTTTGTATGAACGTATAGTGACTACTCATGCATGCAGAAACATAGTACTGACCCCTCTTAGGCTTCCGCTAATAACTGCGGGCACTACTACTACTATGCATAAGTATATGTATACAAACAAATAAAAACAAAATAATTAACAATACATGGTACAAATCATTATAGCATTGCAAACAAGATGTGTGAAAAAAATACCAAGATGCACATGAACTTGTAAATATTCATTGGGTCCCATTATATAGTGGGATATCGAAACAAATATTAAAGGGAAATGATGTGATATTATTCTAGAGGGTCCTATACTCCAAGAAACTATGATTGTCAGGGTTTCATTACTGTGTTAGAATTCAGATATAAGCATTGATTCCCATGTAACATCATATGACTATGTTGAAGAGCATGCGGATGGATATGATTAGATATGTGCAAGTGCACCAAACCGATAATTCTAGCCATCAGATCATATCCACGAGCCACAAAGATACCTAAGGTTGATTGTTGCTGTTAATTCTAACTTGTTTTATGTACCTTGGAAGTTCATACTATTTGTGAACCCTCATGCAGGAATGACACTTATGTAGTAGATACACGGATGAAACATAAGTTTAAAAGAAGAAAAAAGTGCGAAAAAAACCCATCTTTAATCCAAATTAAGAATTTATTGCCAAAAATTAATAAAATAAAAAAACAATTTGTAATAGGTATGTGAAACAATGTCTGGCCAGGAAGTTCAAAAATAAGGTCTGTTTTCTTTCTTTTCATTTCTACATATATTAAAAACAGCAATGGCTCATAAATAATAATTAGATGAAAATAAACTGCAGTGAACTAAAGATGAGGTTAACAGAATAAAGCAAGCACCTGAGCTTAACATTTTTCTCTGCATCATATGTAATGTAGTGGACCCCATGTGGGGACAGAATTTCTACTGTTGATCTGTCTTCTTCATCTCTCCAATTTGATTTAATTTTAATTTTGATTTTCAATATTCCATCTTCAAATGTGTCAGTCCAAATTTCTCATTTTCTGAATCTCCCTCTGTCCATGTTATCTACTATCAATCATGAATCAACATTGGTTAGTAAATACACACACTAAAAAGTAGATTCATTTTCTTCACATTATCACATTTCAGGTCAAATATCCAGATGTGGTCCTAAATTGCTGCAACCAATAAAATAATAATGGTATATAACTTTTAAAATTATTTCATTAAAGTATATAATAAAATTTGAAGATTATTTTTTCTTTTTCCCTTGGATATGTCAGAAAACAAGATAGCAAACAGAGTCAAAAGCTATAAATAATGACAATAAAAACAGGGAAACTTCACATGTTGCCTTCAATCTGAAATTTTTGATAATCTTTTGACTAATGAATGTATTCACATTTTAAGATTCTGATCAATTTTTGACCAAAACCTTTTCTTTTGTTGAGCAGCAGTTCAGTTTCCACCAGACCCCTACCCAAATCTTGGGTGCAATAACAGCAATATCATAATAATCCCTCAAAATCCTTTTTTGTATTCCCAATTGGCACTTGTAAAAACATTTACATACAGTTTGTACCTATGTATGTATATGAATATAAATAATTGGTCTACAGGAAGAAGATGAAAAAAGTTTTAGTAACACTAAGAAGAATTCAATACCTTTTGCCTGCAAATACCATCAATGTGACTTAAGGCACTTGCAGTGGTACCATCTGTAACAGAGTGTTTATCAAGCAGAAATAAAAACTGCATCTTGCAAACCCTTTTAAATATCTTAATGTAGGGTTACATTGTCTTAAAAGCATGTTAACATGAAATAATGCATAAAAATCCAAAATCTAAAACAAAAATCTTTATCAAGAGACAGCTTGATTTTTGGACCATTCACAATTTCATATATACAAATCATTACAAAAGAAAAGGCTTGATGTTTGATGTAATTAGCTAGGGTTAGGTAAGGGATCAACGAATAACGTGACAACACGTAAAAGTTTTAGTGAAATTATAGAGAAGTTAAGGGCATCCGTGTTTTCGTGGGACATATTAGATTATAGAAGTTTGTATATCTCTTCTATTCATGTAGGACAACCAGAAATATAAAAGAATGAAACTAAGATTCATTTAGTCCCTTAAAGAGCACCATTTACGCACCCCACACGTCAACTCAAAATTCATGAATAAAGAAAGAGTTTAACACCTCAATTTGATGTTTGATTTCGTTAGCTAGGGTTAGGTAAGGGACCAACTAAGTTTTTCTCTGCAATATAACGTGCTCATAATTAAAGGATTTCAATCAAAATCGTAGAGAATTTAAGGGCATACCTATTTAAGTGGGACATATTAGATTAAAGAAGGTTTGCATGTGTCTTTTATTCATGTAGGACATCCACAAATTTGAAAAAATGAAACTAAGATTCATTTAGCCCCCTCAAGAGCACCATATAAGCACCCCACACATCAACTCAAAATTGATGGAAAAAAGTTTAACACCTCATTTTAATAAAAAGCATTTAACCCCTCAAGAGCACCCCCATATAAGCACCCCACACGTCAACTCAAAATTCATGAAAAAAGGTTTAACACCTCATATTGATAGAAGGTGTCTCCAGATTCAACAGCATAAGCACGATATTAAAAGAATCGTTTCTGTTCAGTACAAAGCAACATGTAATGTTAAGACAATATGAAGCATATGATTAAGGATCCAATAAGAAAAGAACATGAAAGGGAAGTTGGTATGTTCCCTTTGTGACAGCAATTCCAATAAAAGAGTAGTACTAATGACCAAGAACAACAGTAACAAAATGAAATAAAATTCTAGAGAAAGAATACTATAGGTAAAAATGTGTGACAAAGATCTGATCTTACTCATCTTCAACATGTAATTTAATTGGCATATTCTATTAAAACCACCAGAGATGCCTTCAGGTCAATAACTTACAGCTCCAAAAGGTTAAAAAATATATTAATATCAACATCACAAGAGCATCAAGTCAATTGCAGCATGCATTCAATAAAGCCCAAAAACGCAGGCCTTCAGAAACCATAATGGTAATAATATAAATGAGTACTAATATTAAAAAGGAAAATCTTGAACATCACAAAGCAAGTGTCTGCAACAGGTTATGCATTCAATGGTTTATTATTAGAAATTATCTCATAGCCCATTGTAGCATTAATCAAAAACTGCTCAACCAAAAGTGTTTGATTACTTCCAATTGCAATAACTCAATAAGCATGCAGATTGATCTGATTCACTAGTGAGAGTCGGTTTATAAGCAGTTTCCAAACACACACAATGAGCTAGTGAAGTTGCAGATCATTTATCACTGAAAGATCTTTGTTACCAACATATAAGATTCAATCAAAAACAATAAGATCAGTACACCTTCATGAATAAAATGCAACAAACATGATTCCAATCACCGAATCACAGAATTCTCATATAATGATATAAATTGTACAGAAATACATAACAATCATAATAATTTCTTCAAATCAACTGACATAAAAAACTCACAATTCAAAAACCGAGACACAAACAACGCATTAAGAATACCTAATCCGGCACCAGCAGCAACATCCAGAACAAAATGCCGACCAAGCAAAACCCTAGAAACCGAAGTAGCAGACGCCCAAGCGACAACAATCAAATTCACCCTCTTCACACTCTCAACCACATCCAACCCCCACAAATCAGACTCCAATTGAGCCAAAACATTAGGGATCAGATCCAACGAAAGGTGAATCAACGAGGCGATGAAGCAGACTCTAGAAGCATGACCGCTGGGGAAGGACCAATGGTCAACGGAGAACGTGAGGAACATGTGTTTGTTGTAGATGGGGCGGGGGCGGCGGACGAGGTGTTTGATTGTTCCGATGAGGATGAGGTCGACGAGGGATCCGATGAGGAGGTTGAGGAGGAGGATCGGAGGGTGGGGGATTTGTTGGCGAGGGGGGAGAGAGGAGGGAGAGGATGAGGGGGAAGAAGAGCCGCCCGTCGCCGGAGATTTCGAGGAGTTTCAGGGCGGAGCGGGGGAGGAGGGGTTGTGTGAGGTTGTGAAGTGTGAGGGAGACGGTTGTGTCGAGGTTGAGTAGGTGGCGGAGGAGTAGCGGTGGTGGTGACGACGGTGGTGGTGACGACGGTGGTGGTGACGACGGTGGTGGTGACGACGGTGGTGGTGGTGGTGGTGGTGATTTCTCCATGGTGGATTGATTTGATCGGACGATGAGATGACGGTGGTGGTGCTGTTTGGTACAGTCGCCGGAGAGATGAGATTTTTGTTTGAAGCGCTTTGGGCTTTAAAGTTAAAACTTACAGGCCCAATATCCTGCATTATTTAGATAACTGGACCCGAGTCAGGTTTGAACCGGTTTTTTAACCAAACCCATGACCCATAGTACCGACTACCGAGCACGACTAACCGGTTTGTACCCGATCTTAACTGATGGTTTAGAAGGCTAGGAGCTATATGGTGATAAACATGCAAGTACTGGCAGTGGCGGAGCTTTAACTATTTCGTAGGGGAGGCGGGGCGAAATTAATTTTTTTAAGGGGGGCTGACTCGATATTTATATAAACCGGTTAATTGGTTAGTAACCGATTTTTAAGCACTAGTAGAAACCAGATTTGAACTAACTAAAAACCCGTTAATTGGTTAGTAACCGAAACTAGCTAGTTTTACCGAGTAGGTTTTTAGAGCTTCTCAAACAATATTTTGGATTAACGGGTTTTGAACACTTTGACTTTAAACGATAGAATAATCTTTCTTTTGAAGCCAACTGATCTTTTATATATATATATATATAGAAGAGGACATTCGCCTAAAGAATGTCTTTAACTCTGTTATTGTATAGAATCAAGACGACGAATGAAGAACAAAAATATTCATAATCGATACCATGTAAGATTAAGATAGTTTATTAATTAACAAAGGTTTTTTTTAACAACAATAAAGGTGTAATAGGGATTTGATTTGAAATATATTCAAATTTAAATTTATAGAAATAGAATATTCGAATTGGAGAAAGTTTATAAATTCTGAATGTTGGGCTGGTAGTTAAAGTCTGCATTAAAGATGGTTGTTTGATGAGTTATTAAGACTTGGGCCTGTCCTATGTAATGAACGATTATTCAAGGCCCAAGTACCAATTCATTTGTAATTCGCACTTGTTTTGTTGTTTACTTGTTGTTCATATAAAGATATTTGATTTCCAGTTGGTTGTCATATGAAATATAATAATAAAACCAGTCCACGATTCAAACAAATGGGTTTTAATCCAATCTGTGATCCAACTAAACTAAATTAGTAGATGGATCGTGATATCCAAAGACCCCTTTAAAATTTAGTTTTTACTTGTTACATTCATAAAACATATAACATATTTAACTAGTATTAAGTGTGTTGTGGGGATGGGGGTAGCAAAAACATGGAAAAAAAACTAACGTCAAAACATTACTACGAGTCTGATGTTGAAGGTAAGAAAAACAAAATCTAAACATCATTGATATCATTTGAAACATTATATCAAAAATGCAATCATCACAAACTCATGTGTTGCGGCGTGGTCGTTAACAATATTTGGAACTTTAAATTAGAAAAAAGTTTCACGTTGTAACATTGATAAAAATAAGCACGTAAACATTAGGGATTATAGTATAAATTGGTTTAAAATAATAATAAACTTTTTTAAAGTTGAGGGGATTAAATGTAAAAGTAGCAATTTTAAGGAACTTAAGTTTAAAAGATATAAAAGATAAAATAGATAACATGCATTGAAGACTTGTAATCTATGCATCAAGAATGTGGTATATGGTTTTGAAGTATAGGATATTATATTTACATGAACACATCTATATACAAATGCATTTTATCATATAAATTTGGACTCATTCATCATCATTGGTCATTGTTGTAGTTCGTGATGACTTTCGGTTCATGGTGTCATTTTAAATTATACAAATTAAGTATGTGTGTCATTTTAGATGATACAATGTGTGAATATATGAGGTGTTATTGGTGTTGTCCATGACAATGTGCTTCTTTATACCTGAATGTTAATATAGATGAAACGGTCCCGATTAAAATAAGTTTGAGTTGAAACAGGTTGTTTTATAGCATTCTTGTGACAAACAAACATTAGAAATTGCATTGTCATAGTGATTATTTGAAATTTTAGTAACACGAGTATGGAAGTTATTATATGCATTAGGGATACATTTGTGTATCTTTCAACTCATTTTTAGTAATACAACCATGGTAAAACTCAGATACTCTTTAGAGAAAATTAGTATTTAAATAAAATAACTATAAATTTCACTTGGTTGGTAATCCAATGTTAAAGAGCAAGATACTATTTATAGAAGACTAGTGTTCAAATTAGTTTAGGAATTGCTGCATTTTAAGAGTACCACGAGTAGTTAGATGTGTGAGCTGTTCTATAAAAAAACTAGTAGAAGATAAAGTGGGTCCTGACAAATTGTATCCTTAGTTCAAGTTTTGTAATTTTAAAGAGGTACATAAACTAGAATTAAACCTTGTGCTTTGCATTAGGTTTTTTTCTTCATAAACTCTATGACGCAGCAAGTAGATTTTGGTGTACACCCAATGTACGTGCTGCAGCGGGAACGCATAATAATGTATCGTCACATTTGTAAAATTGATAATACTATGCCAGGTAGGAGCACGATGGGATATAAAAAAATTATGTCTAAACATGATATAAATAAGCACCGCATTCGTTAAAAATAACAAAAAGTTTGTTAAAAGTAAAAAAGAAATGAAGAAATTAAAAGAATCTTGAAACTAGAAAAAAAATCAACAAAATAAGGCTAAAAGAAAAAAATTGATGTTTAATTACGACATATTTAACATTTTCAATGAATCCTTAAAATTATAACACCTAAACATTGATATCTTGTGCATGTTAAGTTATACCAACCAAGTCACTATTAGTTACTAATATTCAAGTAGAATTGAAATTGAAAATCATATTTATAAAACTTTCTATTATTAATGTTAAAATATATATATAAATTAAATAACCTAGATGGAATATATGTAAATTATAGTTACTATTTAGTGATTGTTGTGCGGAGATTAACCCATAAATAGTCAAGTAAATGGAAGATCATATTCATTGTTGTGAAAGTGAACTGAGGCCAATATAGATCCACCACGATTGAAAAGAATCTAAACCAGTCATCGAATGTTTTACCACCAAAATTGACCACTTGACACACAAGAGTTATGGCCAATAATAAAACCCCTCTAATGTACACCTCTCCCAAAAGTAGGAGGGATTAGTTATAATGAACTCGGCTCGAACTGCGACTCAACAAGTACATACAATGGTTTCCCATGTGATTTCAGTCGCTCTCGTCCCTACAGTAACAAAATTCAGTTAAATACATTGTGTTAGATATGTATAATATATCTAGACATAAACGAACTTTAACAAAAAGATTACCAAACGTTCATGAATTTGTTCAATAAGGTTGTTTCATGTTCATAAGAAACTTTTGATCAAACAATTCAATTAACTATTCATACTTTGTTTAATGTTTGGTTAGTTTAGAATTACTTAATGTTGTGTTAACTATAAGATATAAGAAGAACTGCATATTTAGACATTATTATATAGTCCAAACATTAAATAAAAACAGTCATTTTGTAACTTAGGTTTAATTAACTATTATGAAGAAAATACCTTCAACTCTGGTACTTCAATCACACAAGCACACTCAACAACTTCAGCACCCGCGCGCTCTGAAAACAATATATAAGTTATGGGGTATTGTTGGTTTGAATGAACATCAAAATATGTTGATGAAAAGCTTAAGACTTTCATCTATAATACTAAGGGAAACAGGTCAAACGTCTCCCAGAGAGCATCTTCAATGCATATGATCTCCTAACTTATTTTATTAATAAAATGAAATCATATTTGACGCATTAATTATTAAAAGAGGTTTAGAAAAATTCTATGTCAATCACGACTCGACCCATGTAGTAAAGTTTAAAGGGTACCAAGTAAGTTCATTGCAGCACAAAGGGTGCCACCAGTAGCAATTAAATCATCAACAATTAGAGCTCGGTCTCCAGATTCAACTGCTCCAACATGCATTTCAAGGCAATCTGACCCGTATTCCAAAATGTATTTTTCTGATATCACTTCACCTGTGTTTATAACTTATACACCTCAGTACTTTTAAACCATATAATAATCAGATATACATGCTATACATGTTACATACCAGGCAACTTTTTTGGTTTCCTCAATGGAACAAACTTTGCTCCTATAGCAAGTGCAATTGGAGGACCAAATATAAAACCCCGAGCTTCAATTCCTGAGATAAAGCAAATGTTCATGAGCATATGATGTAAAATTAGTTTTCATTTTATTTTTGTAGTGAAATCCATACTTCAAGTAGGAAAGTAAGAACTGTTTAACATCAATTTAGTAACTTACATCCTTGGATATCACAATCATTGCATTTTTTTAACTAAAGATCATCAATGCATCTTTGTTCATCCAAATTAAAGTATATTTTGGGAGAAAAGGTGAATTAAAACTACCTATGTAATGATTATTATGCGACCAAAAAGTATTTTGTTTCCTAAATAACCCTATCCCCCTCAGGCACGTCTCGGGGATGCTATGTTTGTTTATAATTCCATTTTTTTAGTTATAAAATTTTTCTGGCCTCTGTCTCTTTATCCAAAAGAAAAGGTGCAATAAACGAAAACTAAGAGAATATATAAAATCATGTGAATAATAGAATGATGGAGACGTTTCAAGAAAGATCAACTTTGTTAAACAATGTAATCATGATAAAAGCTTTTGTTAGAATTTACACTTAAGGACAAAATATTATGCCTCAAACCAACTTTTCCTGGTGTACGTGAGCTAATTAATTAAATGTTAGTCGGGTGAAAGAAACCTATTTGGAAGTATGTGGATAAGAGAGATCATTCTAAAATGCATTGCAGATTTAAAATTATATAACTTTGTAGTTTTATCCATTACCTTTCATGTAACTTAGCTATCGGCACTCCAATTTCTATAATTTCGAATCTTTTATTCTATATGTAGTAAGTTGGAACCAGGAAACAAAACATAAGTGGGGATTATTATACTTTTGATTATATGTAAAGTAGGTAGAAACAAATAGATAAATCTTAAAGAAATAAACATTTTAAGAATTTGGGCACACCAAGATTAATTGTATGTGACAAAAGTTAAAAGGGACAATAACTTATAGGTCATGTTAACAAACCTATGTATGCTGCTGAGTTATATCATACTATGTTTGAAACCAAAGGCCAATATATTGAATTGTTTTTTTAATTACGTATATACAAGATGCAAGCTTCTCTCACTCTTGAGATTTATCGAAAACTAACGAGCCAAAAAGTCAAAAACTCTTATACATGCTTTGGGTTTATCATGTAATTTGAACAAAGAAAATGGTTCTAATCACATGATGAAGATCCTTAACAGGCTTCAAATAATCAAATCTATATTTTATATGTCTAAATTCAAGTTATAGTAAGCGATAAACTATTTTGACATGTAATATTTTTCATCAACAAATAGAAGTGCACACTAAGACAAATTAAACAAAGTTACATGAAGAAAAAGAAACAAAGCCCACTTGATTACACTAGACTATTCGCCTTCTGCAAATGATCCACCCAACAATAATTGATCATCAGAATTTGACACCAAAAGATATAAAATCATGAATAAAAAAGAGATTGTGAGAGTGTGGGTTGAGATGAGGATAAAATCAACATATATATATGCACACACACTGAAAAGTGAAAAGAATTGAGGCTCAAATTCAAAAGCATCTCATCCAAACAGTGACAAACCTTTAAAAAATCAACAAAGAAATGAAATGAAGCACAACAAGTTAAAAAAAATATGTCCTCATATTCAAATATCCATCATCATCCCTTTAGGGCCCCACTTACCCTCCCCCAACAACAAGAACCACCATTATCCCACCCAAAATTTGGATCTTGATAGGAAAGACCACATGCTTTAACAAGCAGTGACCAGTCTTAGCCGCTCATACACATTCATAGCAACTAGCAAGCAATCAATGACAATATCTTCCCCAAATCCCCCACTATCTATTACCCACTGAAAGATAACATTATACCCTCACTTCCAAACAAAAAAGCTCACATAATGCCATTTTAAGATTTTGTTGTAGCTCAAAGGCATTAAAAAAGGTCACCACAAGCCTACTAAACGATAAACTACCCATCATACTTCAGTCTGTATCAACTAGTTTCATCTGTGATGAGAAGCATCAGACGATTTGCAGTGGATTTCAACTCCCAATTGAACACAAAACAACAAAAACAATCAAAACTCTACACATGATGTAACCTAGGGTTTTTTTCCTTCATTTTTTATATGAATAAAGTTCATCAATCGACCCTACCTCTCAATAAACAACGGGCTAAAAGGCAAAGCACTATGAATTCACTCAATTAATTCTCCCAATTCACAACGAAAGTGGACATAATTTAGATGATATAATACAACAAGCTAACAACTACCTGCAATTACAGATATGTGCTCATGTTTGTAGCGCTCAACGAACAAATCAATGGTGTCCTTGAACGCCTTGGGATCAAGCAACAATGTAGTGATGTCTTGAAACATTATGCCTGTGAATCATCAACCAAATGCTCCATCACTCAATCACCACTGATAAACACATAATAATAATAATAATAATAATAATAATAATAATAATAATATTGTTATCTTATTGTTGCAACATGAGTGTACCTGGTTTGGGGAAGTTAGGGACGACGCGAAGGGTGGATTTGATGCCGGAGATACGGGCGGCGGAGTCACGGTGGTCGCCGGCGGACATTGCGACGGTGGGGAGGAGAATTAATGGCGGATTTGAAGGGTGTTAGAGTGGGGAAAATGAGAGGGAAACAACTGTATTTATAGAATATATTATTAGTATTATGTGGGAGTGTGAGGAAGATGGGGTTTTTAAGTTTGGTGGTGGAAACTTTAAGGGGGTGGGTGAGCACACTGCACAAGACCAGGGGCTTAGTTGAAACTTTAATGGACGAGAGTTAATCTATTCACAATTTCTATACTTTGAAATTAGTTTTTTTTCTTCTACAAATTGGAATTCAAGTATCCGAAATATTATTTATTAGCTGAAAATAATTTATACTGTTATTTTATTTGATAATAATCTCAATATTCATTTGTGTCACTAACAACAGTCTCACTAACATAATTATTAAATATTTACGATTGTTTTGCACTTGTTTTCGTTCGCAATAATGATTATTAATGAAATGAAAAAAATACAAGTTAAATGAAGCTTAAATAAATACAAATTGAGAGTGAATATATGATAATGATACTATTGGAATTATCATGGGTAACAAAAGGGAAAGTTGGGAATTTTACCAACCAAATTAATAGTAGGATTATTATCGGTCAATGAATAATAATTTGAATTATTAAAATCTGATTTTTTATTTTTAACGGCAGTTCTTGTTCCGAAAAATAATAGGATTTGGTCATTTGGGTTTGTGATCATTTAATTGAAAATCATATCACTTGGACCATGGGTGATTGATTATTAATGACTATTAAGACGTGTATTCCACCGCATCAACGTCAACTTAATATCATTGTATTTAACCAAAACATGAATATCAGTTAATGTCTCTTAATGTACCTTCAATCATTACTCATTTATGATATTTTTATGTGAATTATGGCGTTGTGTGAAAACGTCACCCACATATGATATCCCTATAACACCTTATAACAAGTGTAAGGACGTTTTCACTCTCCTATAACGCCTAAAGTGAAAGTGCCCACTTTATGCGCAATTACATTTGGTGCATGTTTGGGATTGTTTATTTTCCCTCAACTTTTGATTTATTAATTTTTAAAAAGTTAATAAATCAAAAAAAAATATTTGTCAAACCCAAAATGACTTTCAAACTAACTTTTCATATAGAGTAAAGAGAAGGTTTTGAAAAGTAAAAAGATGTTTACTTATTGTTTTATTAACTTTTGAAAACTCATTTTGATCAAATTTTCTATTATATTTCTCTATTATCTCCTATTAAATCTCCTTGTTTTTAAAGTATATTTTTTAATCATTTTAGAACATTTTATTTTATAAGCTAATGCAAACATTTTATTGTAAACCTCATAAGTTAATAAGTGTTTGTGTCAAAAATTCTTTTCAATCAAATTAAACAATCTCA
Source organism: Flaveria trinervia (assembly GCA_025506515.1). Classification (NCBI taxonomy): domain Eukaryota; kingdom Viridiplantae; phylum Streptophyta; class Magnoliopsida; order Asterales; family Asteraceae; genus Flaveria; species Flaveria trinervia. Next base: position 96,800,798 of record CM046443.1, on the reverse strand, counting down.
AACATTACATTGGTCTTACAATCCTACAATCGAGGTTTTATCCAATGTTTTCAGAACCGGATCGGACGTCGAATCGGACACCTTACTGGTTTGGTGGTCGGACCGATTGGACCAGATTTAACTATATTTTAATTATATTTATATATGTAGTTAAATACAAGTAATTTATAAACGATTTATGGATTTAACTATATTTTAATTATATTAACTATATTTGTATATCCAACACACTAATTTATGGTTTAACACTCCGTTTTTGCCCATTAAAATAAAATAAAAAATAAAAAACCGGTCTTGTTTCCCGGTCCGACTACCGGTTCGGAGAGAACCGGCCGGTTCGACCCCTCAAAAACGATTCGTAACAAACCGGACCGGTCACCGGACCGATCCCTGGTCGGACCGGTCACCGGACCGATCCCTGGTCGGACCGGTCACCGGACCGATCCCTGATCGGACCGGTCACCGGACCGATCCCTGTTCGGACCGGCCGGTTCGATCCGGTCGCGAAAACAACGGTCTTATCTTAAAGGCCACACCTTGAAATTAGTAATTTCCTTTTGCAAACTGCAACTATTTGATGAGAGTATCTAAGGTTTTGTTACTTTTAGGTTTTTATTTTGAATGTAATTTTGTTTTTATTGTCCATATGTATATTTTTAAAATAAAGTCTATAAAGCTAAGGTTTTCTTATAAGATTTACATTGAAATTGGTAAAAGTAAATACACTGTAAATACGAAGTTAAATTTCAATAAAGCATCGTTCAATTAAAGTTAAAAACTGCCTCGTTAAATGAATGCAAATTGTAAATTTAAGGGTGGAGTGCTTTTGCTCCTAGACGTAGGTGAGTTGGTTAAAAGACGAGTTGATTTGGCTCCTTAAAAAATGTAATATTAAGGGTATCACCTTTCTTGAAAAAGGTGTAGTCTTTATGATTTGGTAGATATAATTCTTGTAATTTTAATTTGTATTTTTTAACAACCAATAACTTTATTAATACAAGACCAGCGGAAATGGATAGAATTCATAAGTTCAATTATAAAGATGAAATGTTATGTATTGAGAATATGGTACGTTCTGGGGTGTGTCTAGGAAATATTAATTTTTTAGAGAGAACAATAAGTCTTGACCTAGTGAATATGCACTGGGCTTTACCGCATCTTTTGTTTTTGGGTCAAATAGGAGAATCGAGGAAAAACTATGATGAGTGACAACTCCGTGTACAACGAAGAAAAAATAAGGGAAAAAGTCTAATGTGGTAACCTAGGAAATTGAAAACGACTCTTACTTTAAATGAAATTCTTATAGAAATATGTGTTTTGTCAAATCAATGTTTGTCAATTAAAGATTAGCCCATGGTCTCTTTATTGACAGATATGTTCATTCATTCATTTTTTCGTCTTATAGGGTATACCATATTCGTACCACTAAAAATTCAAACTTTGTAAAATAATTGACAATTAAAATTGGTCATTTTCTAAAAGCTTCAATTGTAGTTCAACCAATGTTGGTTAGAACCGTATTATGAAGTTCGGAAGTTTGAAAAGCATAACCGCGACAAGTACTAGTGTACCATGACACTTATGACGAGGTGGTGTTGTGGTGCGAAACAAGTTAATGATCTTTTGACATTATATTGTGATCCATACAACAGACGAGCCAACCATCCAACCAAACATTACATGCACATAGCCACTTCTCGTCTCACATTATACATATCTAATATGAAACAATACTATAACAATTGTCAACTCTTAGCGTAAGGGAAATTCAAGACCAAACACATTACACAAATTCATTTGCGACACATACGATTACAACACCCAATATATGCTACATTTAAAGTATAACAAAAGAATCAAAATAAAAGAAATCTAAAAAACAAGTCCAACATAAAATCTTGAGAGTAAATAGTGAAATCTAAACTTTTTGTTGGTTTGCTAACAAGGTACATCACATTGGTTGGATGATAATACAAGACAAAAAAAAGATATATTATGTAAAGGACAAACCAAATTTATGTTAATGTTGACCGTTCTTAAGCATCTACTATTCACAGGACCACAATAGTTAGTGCCATTGGTGGGACTATTTTGTCATTTAATTATACTAAAGGGTTACATTTGTAAATGTTTCATACGTTAGTGGCTATTATTGTAAAATTTCCAAACGGTTATTGTGAAGTCCAACTTGTATTATCGGTTTTATTCTGATGTCTACTCTAGTATTTATATATTTGTAAAACATTTGTAAATATGTATACTTGATAATGTGTAATCTTTACATGTATATCATTTATATCTTTTAGGAACCTTTTTGCCCAAACTTAGTTAACTAGTGTAAAGGAAATAGTAGAGAGCATTTTAAAGATATCTGGATCGCAGAGGAAGGAATGTGTAAAAAATATGCATAGAGGCTGAAGCAACCAAAAACTTTCTGCATGCATGCTGCACAAGTACTGAAGAAGAATGTTTCGGAAGTTTCACACATGCAAAGGAAATATTCTAAGTGTGAAATCTTCCGAAGCCAATACCAATATCTTCCGAAACCAAATATGAAGTCTTCCGAAGCTTCAGAGACAAAGTCTTCCGAAGCCTCAACTATTAAAGACAGATTTCTTTCAAAGACTTTTAGTAACATGCTTTATTTGATGTACTATTCCATAAAGCTAGACACATTTCCGATGCATCTCTGTAAAGTCACCAACTTGCATGAGTTGGTGAAAAGGTCCATGCTTTTGGTAACTGTACATTGAGGTCTTGAGTCTGTAAACTTTCTACTTCATGTACTTTATCCTTTTTGTAATAGATAAAGATGTGAGCTATGGCATGTCATAGTTACAAAGTTAAAAAGGCAATCTGCCTTTTTGACTCTACAATAATTTTGTTTTATGTCTAGTCAATTGTATCCAGCTGGCTTGTAAGGCCCCGTTCCGGAACGCTTACAGTTGGATCTTCATCGCACATAAAACATATAATTACATTGCTTTATGAAAATATTGCAGCGAAAAAATAAAAAATAACTTTTCGTATCATTACATTTTGCAAGTTGATACAAGCGTTCATTTCAAAACGGCATTCGTTCGCATTACAATGCAAAAACATTAACAAAAGAATGCTATCCAAAAGAGCTGAGTAGCCACCTCGTGCCATCCTCAGCAATCATTACCTGCCAACTGGAAACACATCAAAGTCAGCGTTGCTGAGTGAGTTCTAGTTTTATAAAATAAAACATACTTTTCTTTCGTTAAAACCGTTCTTTACTTTCATGTGATCATACAACATACGTACACATAGATAATAGTTATTATTATCTTCACCGTTCATTAACTTCCGTTCATTCATTCATCTTACTTTCATTCGTTCGTTCATCATTAAATCTTTTCCTTTCGTCATCACCATGAACTTTACCCTTCATTCTCGTGGTACTGGACCTAAGCCTATATAAGACCTTCATCGGTGGTGCTCGACACCAAATGGTCACAACACCTAAGGTAAAGTTCAGGTATACCACTGTCATATGCTATGCCCTTCAGTCTCGTGGTACCGGACCTAAGCCTATAAAAGACCTTCATCGGTGGTGCTCGACACCAAATGGTCACAGTACCTAAGGCACGCAACAATGGTTCATACATATAGTTAATCGCAAAGAAAGACCCCGATGTGCATCCTCCTACGGTAGCGAACCCGCACACCGTTGGGCTAACACCTTAATGGCGTGTCCCGACATACAGTGCTTGCAAGACTTTCATTACTTTCATCATTCATTAATGCATGCATTCTTACTTCATGTTCCTCTTTCATTATCTTTCATTTTACATTACATAATACTTTAATTCCTTCATTAACATGACACGTAAAGCCATAGGAAAGATAAACATACATCATAATAAGGAACATAACATACACAGTCATCAGCATCATACAGGGCAACATCATACATACATAACATACATAATCATGCAACATCATCATCATCATGCCCAACATGCTCTCTAAGGACTCAACATCATCCTACATGCTCTTACGGGAACCTTTACGTCAAAACTTACATCTGCACTTTCCCCCGAAAGTCAGAAGTTAAACGACACTTCTCCTCGGGTGCAACAACCCTATTAGGGCGTATGGACACCCTTCAGTCGCATGGCCTCCATGCGACTGAACATCATGCGAATGAACCAATGCGGATGAACACTCATGCGAATGAACACCAATCGTACGAATAAACTTAATGCGGATGGACCTCATGCGAATGGAACTAATGCGGATGAGCACTTATGCGACTGGACCCTCAATCGCATGCCTCCCCATGCGACTGACCCCAATCGTGCGAATGAACGTGCGAATGGACCCCAATCGCACCTTATTCGGCCGCATGGCCTTCATTCGGTCGCCTAGCCCTAGCTGATGCAGAATGCAGTTCATCCCGAACCCAATCTGCCATTTTCAACCTCCAAGCTCATCCAAACCCATTCTAAGCCCAAATCAACCATCCTAAACCTTAAGGATGCATACCACAACACCATTCAAGCACACACAAGCTCACAAACAAGTCTCAAACGTATCATGTACACATACGCATACGGGTCAAACATGCACACACTCAAAAACCTGATTTCAGATGTGTTCCAGCCCAAAATCATTCAAAAATGTGTAAAAGAGAGGTCCTAGAACTCACACAAATGACCACAACGAGGAGAGCTTCGATTTGACCCGCTTCTCAACGATTTTGGCTCACTCGAACCAACCCGAACAAACTTATCTCCCTTTTTCTCTTCTTTCTCTCTTCTCCTCTTTCTTTGGCTGAAAATGTGGGTGTGGGGAGAGGGTAATGGCTGCCCTCTCCCTTTATATACCCCCACTTACCCAACTTTCTCTCGTTGGTGAGTTTGGTCCCTCGACTTTGGACTTTATTTCTTTTCTTCTTTCGTCGGCTTCAAAATAAATAAATCACCGGATGTTACATGGCTTTCATAGTATGGCCGGCTGTAGGATGTAGTATAAGTATCTCATGTTCTTGTAACTTTATGGATATGCTTTGTAACACTTGTAATAGAACATAGAGAAAGCAATATATTGCATTCTTGAAAACCATATACTTGTGTTCTGTCTCTTACATTACTTGTGTTCTTAGTGTCTTATTATGGTTAATCCAGTTCACTATTTGTTTAAGTTTAGTTAATCTCCTCTTTGTGTTGTTGTGTTGCAAGTGAATCCCCTTCACCGATCCTATATTTCGTATCAGAGTTTTCCAGGCTCTTGATATAAGATCCCCCATCTTAAGATCCCTCACACACACAAATACTAAACTTTTTAAATGACAGCCATTTCCAAAACTGATATGGAAAATGGAACCATGAACAAGTCCCCACTGATCACTCTTAATGACTTTGATACCTGGTGTCTGAGAATGGAAGGTTTCATCAGGTCTCTGGACTCAAGAATCTGGGAGTCTGTTGAAAATCAACCTTTCATACCTAGCACTCCTTCTGCTACTGGTGTTGGTATGATCCCCAAGGATGTGGCAAACTACTCTGATAAAGATAGGAAAAGAGTAGAGATTGATAGAAAAGCCATGATAACCCTTCAAACATCCCTTCCAAACTCTGTATACAGAGGTTTCAAGAAGTGCAAAACAGCTAAGCAGTTGTGGGATGCACTGAAACTGATGTATGAGGGTTCTTCTGAAGCCAAGGAGAACAAGAAAGATCTCCTGAAGCAGCAGTTTGAAAACTTCACCTTTAAAACAAGTGAAACCATGACTCAGCAATACTTCAGGTATGTTGAGATTGTGGATACCCTTGTGGATGGTGGAGTTCCACTTGAAAACAGAGACATTGTAAGGAAGTTCATGTCCTCACTTCCTAGGCAGTGGACACACTACTGTGTGATGATCAAGAGGACTGAGAATCTAAAAACTCTTACTCTAACAGAGTTATATGGGATTCTCAATGGCTACTAGATGGAGATGAACATGCAAGGTTCATCTGCAACTCCAACAATCAAATGGGTTCAGCCCTGCATGTGGTTGAAAGGGATAGCATAGAACCCCAACATCATCTCATATGCTACCCTGACAACTCACCTAAGGGTCCTTTCATTACCTTCCCAGACACACCTAGAGAGAACTACACCCAAGGAAGCCCATTCTAAGAGACAAGTTCTTCTCAAGCATTTTTGTCTTCTGATGAAAGTTGTGGTAGCTTCCTATTCACCCTTGAAGACCTGGACTGTATCCATCCAGATGATCTAGAGTACATGGAGATAGTCCAGCAGATGGCTCTTCTCACTCACACAGCCAAGAAGTTCTACAAGCGGACTGGAAAGAAGTTTCCAAGCAATGCAACCAGTGGAAAGTTTGGTCTGGACAAAGGTAAAGTCAAGTGTTACAACTGTAACTTGATGGGCCACTTTGCTAGGGAGTGTAAGGCACCTTGAACAAATGGTGGCCAAACACAGTCCAGACCCAATTACACTGACAAAGCCCCCCAGAATTAGAAGCCAAAGCAGCAGGCTGTTGTTGCTGTTGAAGAAGGAGGCTTTGACTGGAGCTTTCAGGTGGAAGATGCCTCTCCAAACCAAGCACTGATGGCAGATCATGATGAAGCCAAGGTATTGGAACATCTTAGTACCCCTCAATGCATTGCTAAAGTTAATAGATACAGGTCCTATAACTTGGAAATGAGATCTGATCTTGAGTCCTTAAACATTTTAAAAGTTGATTTTAGAAAGTCTGAAAATGATTATAAACTAAAGATTGAGGAGTTAGAGAAAACCATTTCAGTTCTAAAACATGAGCACACAGATCAAGGATCTCATAACCAAGCTGACTGAGTGCCAGGCTGAGCTTGTGATCAGCAAAGCCAGGGCAGACAGATGTGTTCTTGAAGAAGAGACCTCAAGAACATGATATCCTCATCCTTGTACAACAAAGTGTGCTATCAGAACAAGCAGGGACTAGGATCAAATGAGATAGCTCCTCCACACACAATCTTGTCTGTAAGATCACCTAGGTGTGGTACTTGTGAAGATGAACTTCCTCTCATAGATCCTTTGAGTGAAGAGGATGAAGAAGTGATAGTGAAGAATTCCTATGAGAAGAGTGAAGAGGAGGATTCTAAGAAGGGCCACTATCCTTCTGAGGAGAAGAAGACTGTGATGACCAAGTCAATGAGAAAGAACTTGATCAGGAAGAGCAAGAGAAAAGCAAGGAAGGCTCAAGAGATCAAGGCTACTTTTGATTCCAAGCAGAAACAAGTGTTTATCTTTGCAGGATTTGAAATAGTAAAGACTGAAGACATCAACCTAAACTCTTCTACTAAGACTTCTAGTTCTTGTTCAAATCATTTCAGTACCAAGAAGAAGACTGATCTGCTGTGTACCACTGCTGCACAGCCTGGACCATCAAACTCCAAGAATAGTTCCCAGCCCAAAAGGATTGTCTCAGCATCTGCAAAGATGAAGGTGGAGAGGGGATGTAACCAAATTCAGTCTTGTTCCCAGCAGAAAGCTCTTGGGAAGAAGAAAATTGAGTGTGTCATGTGTGAAAGTACTGCTCATCTTGCTACGGATTGTCCATACAATCCTAAAGGTACTCTTCACATGACCAAGACAAAGACTTCCAAGAGTTTCAAGAAGATTCAAGCTTTGGAAGGAAAATTCATTTCCTTCGGAAGCTCCGAATCTAAGAAGAAGGCAAGTGGAAAATTGCCTTCGGAAGAAAAGTTGGTCTCGGAAGGAAGGGATGCTTCCGAAACACTAAAGTCTGCTGCAGTGTCTGCAGGTTCTTCTGAAGGCTAAGTCATCAAAACTTCCAAAGTATTAAAAGCTTCTGAAGTATTGAAGGTCAAGTCCAAGACTCCAAAGGTGGTGTGGAAGTCTAAGAAAAACCAAGTGACTAAGAATTCTCCATCAACAACAGCTCAAGATCCTCCTAGCATAACCATAGGATCTCTTACTGTTGCATTACCTTCTGTTTCTCTTAATAAGCCCAAGACAAGTAAGGCTTGGGTTTCCAAATGTAACTAATCATTTTCTTTGTGCAGGGGCAGCTGAAGACAAATAACAATGTCTAGATCATTGATAGCGGTTGTTCCAGGCACATGATTGGCAATAGGTCACTACTCCAGAATGTTGAAAGGATTGATGGAGGGCCAGTTGCCTTTGGAGGAGATGAAGGTGGTTATATTTCAGGAAGGGGCAAGGTCACAAATGATAAGCTTAGCATGAAAAGGTAAACTTTGTCAAGGAGCTTGGGTACAATCTTCTGAGTGTATCCTAATTTTATGATCAGAGTCATAACATGCTCTTTACTGAGCATGAGTGCATTATTATCAAGCCCGGGGTGGTCATTCCTCATGAGCATATTCTGCTTAGAGCCCCTAAGAAAGGGAACATGTACAAGATGGATTTGCAAGAAACATCTCCCCCTTGAGAAGTTTCATGCTTTCTGTTTAAAGCCAATAGTGATGAGCCTTTCCTATGGCATAAAAGAATGTGCCATGTAAACTTTAAAAATATAAATAAACTGATTAAGAATGATTTGGTAACTGGAATGCCAAAGAAAGATTTTACAAGTGATGGCCACTGTGTTGCATGCCTGAAAGGAAAGCAACATAAGGTATCTCACAATCCTAAGGAAAGGAACTCAATCACTACACCCCTACACTTGTTACATATGGATCTCTTTGGCCCCACAAGTGTAATAAGTCTAGGAAGGACCTCTTACTATTTAGTGATCACAGATGACTTTACAAGATTCACTTGGGTCTTCTTCTTTAGAACTAAGGATGAGACTCCTAAGATTCTGAAAAGTTTCATTTTGAAGATTGAGAATCAATTTGATCACAAGGTCAAAATCATAAGATGTGATCAGGGAACTAAATTCAAGAACCAAATCCTTGATGCACTCTGTGATGAAAAGGGTATTTCAAGACAATACAGTGCTCTAAGGACTCCTTAGCAGAATGGTGTTGCTGAGAGGAGAAACATGATACTGATTGAAGTTGCAAGAACCATGTTGTCTGACTCTAAGCTACCCATCACCTTCTGGACAGAGGCAGTCAACACTGTCTGCTATGTGCAGAACAAAGTTTTAGTAGTCAAGACTCATGGCAAGACTCCTTATGAACTGTTGCACAAAAGGAAACCTTTCATTGGTTTTCTCGGGTCATTTTGTTATCCTTGCACCATCTTGAATACCAAGGATCAAATTTCCAAATTTGCTGAGAAATCAGATGATGGACACTTCATTGGATACTCTTCCCAAGCTAAGGCTTACAGAGTATACAATCTCAGAACTAGAATTGTTTAGGAGTTAGCCAATGCGACTTTCAATGAACACACACCCCGTGTGGCTGGTTCTGGTCCTGATTGGCTCTTTGATCTTGATCTAGTTACCAGCTGTTTTAACAAATCTTGTGAGACTGTTTTAGGATCTGCAGAAAATCTAAATACAGGTGATCCTGATCCAAGATTTGAGCTGAGAAGACCTTCAAGTAACACATCTTCAGCTCCAATTGGAACTACTTCTGCAAATGAGGTTTCTATCAGCACTATAATGACAAACTCAGCTGATACATCTGGTATGCCTTTAAATTCTAGCTCAGAGGCTCCACAACCAGATAAAGATGCTTCAATTGCAGAAGAAAATGATGGTAGTGGTGACAATGATCAAGACTTTCTTGATGCTGATAACCACTCCATAGATGACAACATCAATGATGTCACACACTCCTTGGATCAAGTCTCTCTTGATAAGTGCGCTGATGTGGTGGGTGAAACATCTATGCCAGATCTAAAATTTTCTAATTTAGATCTTTCTCAGCAACTTGTTGTGATCCCTCAGCTAAGGATCCACAAGTCTCACCCCACCACAAACATCATTGAAGATGTTATCAGAGGGGTAAGAATAAGAGGACAAACCCATAAAGCCAATGTTTGTCTTCACTCTTGTTTCTTATCCCAGATAAAGCCAAAGAAAGTTGATGAGGCTCTGAAGGATGGTAGTTGGGTTGAGGCTATGCAACAAGAGCTGCTTTAATTCAAAAGGCAGAAAGTTTGGAACCTTTGTCCTCTTCCTTATGGGAAGACTTTAGAACCAAATGGGTGTTTAGGAACAAGAAGTATGATAGAGGTATTATCATCAAGAACAAAGCTAGACTAGTTATTGAAGGGTACACACAAGAAGAAGGGATTGACTACACTAATGTCTTTGCGCCTGTAGCAAGACTGGAAGCTGTTAGGATATTCCTGGCATTTGCTGCATCCAAGAACTTCAAGGTCTTTCAACTTGATATGAAGTGTGCTTTTATTTATGGAGTGATTGATGAGGAGGTGTATGTTAAACAACCACCTGGTTTTGTAGATCCTGATCATCCTGATTATGTCTAAAAGCTTGACAAAGCTTTTTATGGGCTGCATCAGGCACCCAAGAAGTGGTATGAGACACTATTTGAGTATCTTTGCAAATATGGATACCGGAGATCTACTATAGATGGAACTCTCTTCATCAAAGGACATGGAAATGACATATTGCTAGTCCAAGTATATGTGGATGACATCATCTTTGGTTCAACTAATCCAAAGCTCTGCAAAGACTTTAAGAAGCTGATGAAAGACAGATTTGAAATAAGTGCCATAGCGGAATTCAACTTCTTTCTGTGAATTCAAGTGAAACAAGTTGAAGATGGCATCGTCATTAGTCAGTCAAAGTATGTTCTAGACATACTCAAGATGTTTCACATGACTGACTGTAAGATTGCTAAGACACCCATAGACAGAAACCACTCCCTTGGACCTGATCTTGAGGGGGAGTGTGTAGATGAGCACTTATACAGGGCTATGATTGGGTCTCTTATGTATCTTACTACTAGCAGGCCTGATATCATGTTTGCCACCTGCCTTTGTGCAAGATATCATGCCAACACTAAGATGTCTCATCTTATCACTGTCAAAAGGATTCTAAGATACCTTAAAGGTGCTTCAACACTTGGACTGTGGTATCCCAAGAATCCTGACTTCAATTTGTATGCTTATACAGATAGTGACTATGGTGGTTGTAACATGACTGCAAAGTCTACATCTGGGAGATGTCTGTTTCTTGGTGGAGGGGTTGTCTCATGGCAATGCAAGAAACAATCATGTGTCTTTGCATCAACTGCTGAAGCTGAATACATTACTGTTGCAAGCTGCTGTGCTCAAATGCTTTGGATTCAGAATCAGATGCTGGACTATGGGTTCGACTTCAAGGAGACTCTCATTCACATAGACAACAATAATGCTATCTCAATCACAAAGAATCCTATGCAGCACTCAAGGACCAAACACATCAATATCAGGTATCATCTAATAAGAGATAATTATGAAAAGAGATTAATTAAACTAGTCAAAGTTCACACAGATGAACGAGATTTAAATATCTTGTATCAGCTATTGGGATGATCAACTTTGAGTAGGTTTTTTAAAACTAATTCTTATTATTTCTTAAAAACATGTGTGTCCTAAGTTGTCTAGTTCATCACTTTCATAAGCTCTTATTTTCTTTGGATGAAAATCTTTTTGAAGACTTTCCTTAGATTTATGAAAATTTTGATCTTTCGGAAGTTCTGTTTTTAACTTCGAAAGAAAATCATGCCTTCAAAACAAATAATTGTCTAAGAAATTTTACCTTCGGAAGAGATTTCTGATGCTTAAATGGATGTCTAAGACACTTATATGTTTTCAAGGACCTTCTTCCTCCGAAGCAAAATTAACTCTCGGAAGCTTTGTTCTTTTGTGCACAGAGCATTCAAGGCTTAATTTCTCTTCCGAAGCAAAAATTTCAAAACTCTCAGGAAATGCTTCCGAAGTCATTTTACCTTCGGAAGATTTTTCATTAAAACTTCCGAATATATTTACCTTCGGAAGCTTTTTGACTTCCAAGAAAACTACGTTTTGATCAAAAGCAAACTACTTTTTCAGAGGTGGGACCGACATCCGGATTTCAAAGTTTATCCTCTTTCATTAAAATTTATCTGAAATCCTTTTTCATATATAAACCCAACGGTTTCCCCTTCTTTCAATCATCTGCTTCTTCCTCCAAACCTAAAACCTCAAATTTCTCTCTAAAATTTCTTTCTTCTTTCTTTCTTCATCCTTAAGCTACCTCACAATGGCCAATCCCACTCATAGAAATGACCCGAACTTTACCATACAGCTTCACAAGCAACAAAACCAGGTTGCTATGTTAAGCTCTGAGAAAGATCCTCATTTCTCAGAGGTTTGCCGTTTCTTAGCTTTATCCAACTGTAAGGCCCCGTTCCCGGAGACCTCACAGTTGGTCATTCACAACATTAAATACATTAAACGTTATAAATTTACAAACTTAAGCAGCAGAATCATTTTAACAAAAACCATTCATCTCATAAAAACACTGTTGTTGAGCAATACACTATTGTTTAATCGAATACAAAAGAACTGTTTAATTGCATTACAAAACAACAACAACAATAAGTATGAATGGATGTCAGTCTTTTCCTACCGAGTAGCTTCACCCTCGTGCCATCCTCAGCAATATTTACCTGCCAACTGAAAATGTATAAAGGTCAGCGTTGCTGAGTGAGTTCTAGTTTTAAAAGTAATAAAATACTTTCTGTAAGGTATATATATGAAAATACTCTTTTTATGAAAACTTCATCTCTTTATACGTGAGCACGCATTAACTATACAATTAGGTAATGCTTTATCTCTTTACTGTATGCCTTGTTTACTCTATACTCTTTTATATTTATCTTTCACTGTCTACGTGGGCCAATGAGCAATACCCTAAATTACATGCGCGGGGGAAATGGTGATGGGCCCTCTTTTCCAATAAGGGGCTCTACATACGGTATACAAGGCTGGCCCAGACACCTAGGGATGCTGCAAAGGTCCGCTAATCTCAATTGACTGCCCCCGTGTGCATCTGAAGGTAGTTAACCCGCATCACAGTTGAGCTGACGACCTCATGGCCTTGTACCTCCTGTAAGCTTGCAAGACTTGTTAAAATTTTAATTAAGTTCCACTTCTCTTCTTCATTGCTCTTTCAATTTATTATTAGTAATACTTTACGTTACGATTATAAGCACACCACGTGAAGTCACGTACTAATAGTAATAATATTAATAATATTATTATTAATAATAATAATAAGGAACAATCATAAGGCAATTATAATGCATGAAACCAAGCATTTATAAGCCCTAGTCAAACCTCGGTCAAAACCCTAAAGGCACCGACTCCTAAAAATTCTGAAATAAATTCTAAGTGTTAGGCGCTTTGACACTATTTGGGCGCATGGCCCATGTTTGGGCGCTTCATCACTATGCAGGCACATCAGCGATCACTTAACTGCTTTAACACTTAGCCTCATGAACCATTCAGGCGCATGGACACTATTCGGGCGTATGACCCATTCGGGCGCATGGACACTTAAACGCATGGGCTATTTGGGCGTATGGAAACTTAGGCGTATGGGGTTATTCAGACGCATGGGCACTATTGGGGCGCATGGCCCTACACTTAGTCGTCCAACTAATATTCTAGGCGCACGAGGGTACTGTTTAGGCGCATGAGTTACACTTAATCATTTCTAAGGCATTTCCAGGCGCACGGGCCTTGTTTAGGCGCATGAACCTTCTGTTCAACATGTTTCTAGGATAATTTTGAATCCAAACATCCAGCCTATCCATTCTAAGCTTGCTAAGGTTATTCTAAACATGAACAACCTATAAGCATCTAAGAATCATCATCAAACATGCATAATACATACAGGTATACATACATAAACATTTAAAAATCGTTTTAATATATTTTCAGCCCCAAGAAGAGTTTAAAACAAATAAAACTGGGGTCTAGAAACTCACCTGGTGCAACTTTGGGTGTATCTTCCTTCTAACCCGTTTGCAAATGAGTTCGAACACCTAAAAACACACCAAAACACACACACACGGACACACACGCAAACACATAAGCACATAAGCATATAACCGAGGCAAGACCCAACATGAACACTTAAAAACCTTGAATTCTTACCTTGAATTCAATATCTTCTTCTTCCTCTTCTTTAACCGAGAGTGTTTCAGCTCTCTTCCTTTCTCTCTCTCTCTCTCTCTCTCTCTAAAACCCGATGAAAAGGTGATGGAAGTGAGGATGGACGGCCATGCCCACCTTTACACCAACTTATTTGTACTTTTGTCCTGTTTACACATTTAGCCCCTCAACTTGGGTTTATTGATGTTTCCTTCCTTTATCCTTCATTTTCTTACTTTTCTTTTCTTTTTAAAGAATAATCGGGTGTTACAAGTCCACCCCCCTTAAATAGGTTTCGTCCCCGAAACCTGTTATTCTCCCATGTAGATTCGGATCCCTTCCTGTGCTTCCACTGTACACGCACAAGAGGAACCACTTTATTCCTCAACCTCTTCTCTTTACGATCGATGATTGCCACTGGTTGCTCCACATAATTAAGCCTTTCGTCTACTTGATATCCTCCAGTGGAACAATCATGTCTTCATCAACTAAGCATTTTCTCAGATGAGATACATGGAATGTCGGGTGAATTCCACTTAACTCATCTGGTAACTCCAATCTATAGACCACCTCTCCTATTCGAGCAATGATTCGGAAAGGGCCTATATACCTTGGGCTCAACTTACCCCGCTTCCTGAATCGGATAATGCCCTTCCAAGGTGAGACCTTCAACATAACCCGGTCACCCACTTGGAACTCAATCGGTCTGCGTCGTTTATCAGCATATGACTTCTGTCTATCTTTGGCTGCCTTCATGAAGGCTTTAATCTTCTCAAGCTTCTCAGTCATAGCCTCAATTACCTCGATGCTCCCCAATTCCTTCTGACCAATATCACCCCAACAAACGGGTGTTCTGCATCTCCTACCGTATAGCATCTCATATGGTGGCATGCCAATGTTGGCATGATAGTTGTTGTTGTATGAGAATTCAGCTAACGGTAAGTGGTCATCTAACTTCTCCCAAAATCAATCATACATGCCCGAAGCATGTCTTCCAATGTCTGAATGGTCCTTTCTGAATGGTCCTTTGACCTCCCTAACCATTAATCCTCCACTTTATGAGGATCATCTGCTTGAATTTTGGAAGACCTGCCAAGAGGTCGTAATGGATGTGGAGAAGGCATTGTCTGCCACAGTGCAGGGGAGAACAATCTTCATCACTCCAGCCATCATCAACATGCATCTTCAGCTGGATGATGAAGAAGGTGAATTGTTCTTTCCCAAAGAAGCCGTCAATCATTCTTTTGAGCAGATGGGGTATGAGGGAGATTTCTGTGTAAAGATCTTTAGGAAAGGGAGGGTCTCATCCCAGTAGAGATCATGCTCCATGTGGTCATTCATAACTTATCAAACAAGCATGGTGGATGGCACAGATTCCTAAGGATCTCTCTTTCATTATCCATGGAATGGTTTAGGGGATCAAGTTTGGGTATTCTCAATTTATTTATACTAATTACTTGCAAACTTAGATTCCTTAGAATATTACATGTTTCCTAGATATGTTCAATACATTCTTAACTGTGAACTAGGCTCACAGTTAAGAGGAACAGGTAACATTCTTAAACTGGGACAGATGAAGCCCGGTATCTTTAAAATATTGAGAAAGCCCACTGTTGGCTTCTCAGGGCTTGTACAAACACCTTTGATTGTACAAACTAGAAGATGAAATCGTGGCTGAAACTTCAAAATAGAAGTCCTCAAGAGGTGATACCCCAAGCTTGTACAAACACCTTTGATTGCTAGGCTTCTTGACACAAATTTTCAGCAACAAAACCCTCTTTTGTATGCTGAAATTTCTGCTCTAACTTTTCTTCAAACCGTGAGAGAAAGAGAGAGAGATTTGGGAGGAGTAGAAGTCCTTTGCATGTAGGAGAGATGTGTGTTCTTTTGATTGTATCAAAAACAATTAATCTAGTGTGTTATCAAGACAAATATGAGACCCCCAAGGCAAGTGGGCGGCCGAAAATCCATTTGAAATGGATTCCCACATTTTGTTTTGTAACACAATTAAAATACACACTAAATCCTTATGTTTATAAATTTAAAACATGTTTAAACTTTATAAACTTAGTACTTTTATTTTGTTATTATTTAGTAAGACTAAATAAAAAAAACAAAAGGTACCAAATGAACAATTATCCATATAATGATGTTCATCTACAAAGGCAATGATTTAGAAAACCCATTTTCTAAATTGGTGTCATAATTTATTGGTGTTTGTTTAGCTTGTTATTGGGTATGACCCGACTTGGATCATATCACACTAGCCACATCAACTTAATATGCATCTTGGGCAGATCAAGTCATTTCAATCTCCCACTTGCACAAGATTCATAGAAGGTTGATGCAAGTAGCAAATAACGCCTAGCAACGGTTTGCTGCCCCTAATGTATATGATTAAGTGCCATTCAATAACATCGTCCTCTTCAAGTGCCTTACTTGAAATGTTTTAGGTGAATTAATCATCTATCCTTTTGTTTCAGATGTCATGTTAAATCCAGGAGACACAGAATGTCATTCTCCGATGATTTAACTTTAACAGGCCTTAAACATCTAACTCTCAACGAATAAGAGGAACAAATTCCTTCTTGATTACATACGTCTCTCATAATCAACTCATATCATACCTGAACTCAGCCTTATGTACTGCCAATTTTTCAGAACAGCAAAGAACTAAATCAAAGTACAATACTTGATGAATGTCAAGACCCAATATGTATCTCAGGTCAGAGGATACAATGATATTCGCCTTTACTCAATATCTCTTATGACTAATCACAAGGATTCTATGTTGAAATAATTGAGAGCGGGTCGGTCCAATACCTATATCCCATAGATATCAATGAACCTTGGTAGCAGCCTCTTGCTTTATATTCACACCTTATGAATATCATCCAATCCAAGTTCATTACAGTCTTACATTCATAGTTGTTCCCACAAGTATGATCGACTGCGGATGTTTGAATAACTTATTTATTCATGGATTTAAACATGCTAAAACAGTAGAACAAATGAAAATTATAACCATATAATTAAGACAAATAACATAAGTTCCAACATACAAATATAAAATACAAAGTCAAATCCAATCACTAGAATATTGAAGTCCCATGGCACAAATATGACCTTCATGCTTTGCCTTTTCAAGGAGCTTTGTGAGTGGATCCGCAATGTTTTTATCAGTGTGGACTTTGCGAATACATATCTTTCCCTTTTCAACTTCATCTCTTATGTAGTTGAATCTCCGTTCAATGTGCCGAGTCTTTTGATGAGCACGAGGTTCCTTGATTTGAGAAATCGCACCCTCGTTGTCACAAAAGATCTCTAGGGGATCCTGAATGGAAGGGACCACCCCTAGTTCGGATATGAATTTCTTCAGCCATGCAGCTTCCTGTGCTGCCATTGAAGCGGCGATGTATTCTGACTCTGTAGTGGACAACGCTACGACTTCTTGTTTTGAGCTTTTCCAAGAAACAGCTCCCCCATTCAGAATAAAAATGTACCCCGATTGAGATCGTGAATCATCTCGATCGGTTTGGAAACTCGCATCTGTGTAACCTTTTACAACGAGTTCCTCTTCACCAGACCCGTAGATCAAAAACATATCCTTAGTCCTCCTTAGGTACTTCAGAATGTTCTTGACAGCCATCCAATGACCATCACCTGGATTTTGTTGGTATCTACTTGTCATGCTTAAAGCGCATGACACGTCCGGTCTAGTGCATATCATTGCATACATGATGGATCCTATAGCAGATGCATATGGGATCGTCTTCATTCTATTTTGCTCCTCTTTTGAGCTAGGACATTGAGTCGTACTCAATATTGTCCCTCTTTGAATAGGTACAGTACCTTTCTTAGAGTTTTCCATCTTGAACCTTTTCAAGATTTTGTCAATGTATGCACTTTGATTCAAACCAATTAGCCGCCTTGATCTATCCCTATAGATCTTTATTCCCAGAATATAAGCGGCTTCACCAAGATCCTTGATGGAAAAACAACTTCCAAGCCAGGTTTTTACACCTTCCATGGTTGGAATGTCATTTCCAAATAGTAGTATGTCATCAACATACAATACTAGGAAGGTTATTGTGCTCCCACTAGCCTTCTTATACACGCAAGCCTCATCAGCGTTTTTGATGAAGCCAAATTTCTTTACCTCCTCATTAAAACGGTGATTCCAGCTTCTCGATGCTTGTTTCAATCCATAGATTGATTTCTTTAACTTGCATACTTTGTTAGGATATTTTGGATCGACAAAACCTTCAGGCTGAACCATATAGACATCTTCCTCAAGATATCCATTTAGGAAAGCGGTTTTGACATCCATTTTCCAAATCTCATAATCATAATGAGCAGCTATGGCAAACAATATCCTTATAGACTTTAGCATTGCAACAGGTGAGAATGTTTCATCATAATCAACCCCTTGAGTTTGAGTGAAACCCTTTGCTACAAGTCTAGCTTTGTAAGTATCCAAGTTTCCATGCATATCGGTTTTCTTCTTGAAAACCCACTTACTTCCAACTACTTTGGAATTTAGAGGTGGTACGACAAGTTCCCAAACTTGATTGTCATACATGGATTGCATCTCAACGTTCATGGCCTCTAGCCATTTGTCACAATCCAAATTGGACACTGCATCATGATATGTGGTTGGTTCATCTGAATCTACCACATAGCATCCATCCATGAAAAATCCATATCTTTCAGGTGGATTACAAGTTCTACCACTTCTGCGAACGTTTTGTGTGTATTGATCAAACGCTTGATCATCCTCAACATTTTCATGTTGAGTGCTAGTTTCAACCAAACGTGCATCGGGTTGTGTTACTTGATCCTCCTCAAGATCCACTGTTCTACTACTAGTTCCTTCCATAAGGAACTTTGTTTCTAAGAACTCACCCTTTCTGGCAACAAACACCTTTTGTTCCAGTGGATCATAGAAATAATATCCCATAGAATCTCTAGGATATCCAATAAAAATACACTTGGTGGATCGGACTTCCAATTTGTTTGGGGTGGGAGTCTTAACATAAGCCTCATAACCCCAGACCCTTAAGTATGATAGGGATGGAACTCTTCCATGCCATATCTCAAAAGGTGTCTTTTCCACCTTTTTGGTTGGGGCCATATTCAGAATACGGGCCGCGGAGAGTAAAGCGAAACCCCAAAATGATAGAGGCAATGTGCTTCTAGCCATCATAGATCGAACCATATCCAATAAGGTTCGATTTCTCCTCTCAGACACACCATTATGTTGTGGTGTCCCAGGTGGAGTGAGTTGTGAGATGATCCCACAACTCCTAAGATGATCTTGAAAAACATCACTTAAGTATTCACCACCTCTATCGGTGCGGAGAACTTTAATTGACTTGTTGAGTTGATTTTCAACTTCATTTTTGAAGATTTTGAACATTTCAAAAGCTTCATCTTTATGCCTTAATAAGTACACATACCCATAGCGACTATAATCGTCAGTAAAGGTAATGAAGTATCTTTCACCATTCCTAGTCATCGGCTTAAAGGGACCACATACATCCGAATGTATGATTCTTAATAAATCTTTTGCCCTTTCATTAGTCCCACTAAAGGGTGCCTTAGTCATTTTTCTAGTAAACAAGATTCACATACATCAAATGAATCACATTCATTTGTTTTTAAAAGACCATTCTTTTGAAGTGTTTGTATACGTTTCTTGTTTATATGACCAAGACGACAATGCCAAAGGTAGGTATCATTCAAATCTAATTTGAGCCTTTTGGTGGTTGCTTGGTATATTGAGCTATCATATGTTGTGTTCTCATGAACCAATTCATAAATACCATTATTAGGTATGGCCTTAAAATAAAACATATGATTTAAAGAAACATGAATATCATTGTCAACAAACTTGAAATTATAATCACATTGTCTTAAACGGGAAACGGAAATTATGTTCCTAGTCAAACTAGGAGCATATAATACATTATTTAAAATAACTTCCAAACCACTTGGAAGCTTCAAAATGTAGTCTCCTTGGGCTTCTACGTGAACCTTTGCACCATTTCCCATGAAGAGACTAATTTCCCCTTTTGCATAATGTTCATTTCTTTTGAACCCCTGCAACAAATTGCAAATGTGAGTTCCACATCCGGTATCTAATACCCATGTGTTAGAGGAAATAACATTTAGCTCAACATGTATCATATAAATTATACCTGAGGTTTACCCCGCATCCCTCTTTTCTCTCAACTCTTTGAGATAGACTGGACAATTTCTCATCCAATGCCCTATCTCACCACATTTGAAGCATGGGTCGTTAACAACAACCTTCTGCTTCTTCTCCTTGGGCCTCGGAGGTTCCGCCCTAACAACCATCTTCCCCTTTCCTTTAACGTGCTCCTTTCCTTTGGCAACAGTTGCCTTAGGGGGGGGAGTAGAGACCTTCTCCTTCTTCCACCTTCATTAATGTTAAGAACAGGTAAAACCCTTTTACCCATTCCCGCCTCAGCTGTTTTGAGCATTGAATGAAGTTCATTTATGCTCTTGTCCCATCCGTTCATGTTGTAATTCAAGACAAACGCCTCAAACTTCCTAGTTAGGCCGTTAAGGATCAAATCCGTGGCCAACTCCTTTGAGACAGGACAGTTAAGCCTCTGAAGGCGGTCGATATGGCTTTTCATCTTAAGAACATAAGATGAAACTGATTGGGATTCCTCCATCCGACATGCATGAAGCGCTCGAACCGTTTCGAAGCGCTCCACCCTAGCTTGTTGCTGGAACGTTTCCCGCAACTGAGTGATCATGTCATAAGCTCCATGGAGCTCATACTCCTTTTGGAGTTCAGGAGTCATACTTGCTAGCATTAAGCAAGAGACTTGGATAGAGTCTTCAACATATTTGACCCAATCATTATAGGCCTCCACATCCTCTTCGTTAGGTTCATCGGGGATGGGATCATCAAGGATGTAGGCCCGTTTTTCCTGCTTGAGAACGATTCTCAAGTTGCGGTACCAATCCATGAAGTTGTTAGGTGTTAGACGATCCCTTTGAAGGATCGCCCTAAGAGATTGGTTGTTTTGGTTGGGTACATCGTTATTAGCGTTGTTGTTGTCGGCCATCTACAAGATTTTACAAAGATCCATTTTAGTAATTGTGATAAAATTTATTTCATTTTATTAACACCCTTTATGTCTCATAGACTTAATAAATAAAATTCTAGAATCCAACGTTATATTTAAATATTGGTTAGGTGACCTTTATCCCATTATTTAAATAAACAAGGTAGTCATGAATGACAATTGCAACCTATTGCAACTTCTAGTGATATGGGATCGTATGAACATCTTATGTTTACAACGGCATGTTATCCCATCAACACCTTTTATAAAACACATTTTAGGTGATCCATTCAATATATTTTATAAATCAAGTCGTCCTACTTACACACACGTGTGAGTTTACTACATAAGTGGTTAGGTGACCTTTATCCCACAAACATGGTATTCTCATCTCAAGTTACAAGTTCCCTCAAAGTGGTTAGGTGACCTTTATCCCACTAAGAGTTTGCAAATAACCTAAGTGTTGTATAAAAGGATGGTGTTTAACTTGTTTCAAAAGGGATTTATAATATCATAATCCTTGTTAAGAAAGGTCTATGTACCATATGATTGTATGCATTCAACCATATGGTACTCAATAGATTCTTTTAAATAAAACCCATTTTATTTTGCAAACCATTAACTCCTTTTAAAGAACCATTCTATTATGCTTAATGATTTGAGAACCAATTTCTAGTTATAGCTTGTTATAATAGACAGTTTGTAAATCACATCCAAATATTCAAAACAAACAACATCATAAGCATTCAACCAAGCATAAACATAACATTCACATATGCATAACAAAGCATACTAAGTTGAGCACACTTGTTTAGCCAAAACAAGTGTGTCAAAAGGTCTTGTCCTAATGGGTTAAGAACATGATACAAGGTTGACAAAAGGACTCCCACTTGAAACCACATCTTCAAGCATCCTCTTTGTCCATCTTCTCTTCAAATCTTGATCTTGAGCATCTTTACAAAATATGTATCCTAATACATTTTTTTCTAGTAAAGAGAAAAAAAACTCCTAATCTATTTATTACAAACCATATGAATAAATGAATTACAAAACAAGACTTGAAACATGAAATTGAATTATTACATAGCCAAATGAATATAACATGACAACCAATCAATCAATCCACATGGTCTAGGCTTTGTTATGCATAACCAAAACAACATATCCAAAAATTCCTATGTCACGAAATGGGGCAGCCCCTTTTAACCCATGTTCTTGGCCAACATAAACCAAGAACAAATGGGTTAAGTCCATACAAACAAACATCTTATGACTAGATTTTTAAAGATCCTTACATGCATAAAGTAATATCTTTAAGAAATCAAAAGGGGGGTTTACATTCCAGCCCACAAACATACGGGTATGTGGTGTCAAACACCATAAAAACCGAGAACAAGCAAGAAAAATACATGTATGCTTTCGTATATGTGGCTCTTGATGCCATTGTTGGGATTCAACATGTTTATCAAAGTTCATATCATCTTCATTTGTATGAAAAACGCAGCGGAATATAGTTTGAAACATGTTAATATGTTGATTATTAAACCATTTTAATAAGCAAACCCCAAAGCCATGGATCAATATACGAAATACATACAAAGGAATAAACATAGGATGTAAAGAACACAACCTTTGGAGCTGTTCAAAGACGAATTTCAAGAAGAGAAAGAAGATGAAATCGTGGCTGAAACTTCAAAATAGAAGTCCTCAAGAGGTGATACCCCAAGCTTGTACAAACACCTTTGATTGCTAGGCTTCTTGACACAAATTTTCAGCAACAAAAACCTCTTTTGTATGCTGAAATTTCTGCTCTAACTTTTCTTCAAACCGTGAGAGAAAGAGAGAGAGATTTGGGAGGAGTAGAAGTCCTTTGCATGTAGGAGAGATGTGTGTTCTTTTGATTGTATCAAAAACAATTAATCTAGTGTGTTATCAAGACAAATATGAGACCCCCAAGGCAAGTGGGCGGCCGAAAATCCATTTGAAATGGATTCCCACATTTTGTTTTGTAACACAATTAAAATACACACTAAATCCTTATGTTTATAAATTTAAAACATGTTTAAACTTTATAAACTTAGTACTTTTATTTTGTTATTATTTAGTAAGACTAAATAAAAAAAACAAAAGGTACCAAATGAACAATTATCCATATAATGTTGTTCATCTACAAAGGCAATGATTTAGAAAACCCATTTTCTAAATTGGTGTCATAATTTATTGGTGTTTGTTTAGCTTGTTATTGGGTATGACCCGACTTGGATCATATCACACTAGCCACATCAACTTAATATGCATCTTGGGCAGATCAAGTCATTTCAGAAACAACCCTGGTCCTGAAAATGTTAGAGCTCATTGCTCAAGGTGACAACCTAGTAGTACCAGCTAGTGTTGAACCCACACTTGCTACTTCCAACCACCTAAACAACCACAAATCACCATCACCTACCAAAGAAAATCCAAACGAACCCCTGCTCAGACTATTCAATCTGTGGAGACTTCCATACATTCACCCATACAGGAGGAAGTGGAAACTAGAGCTCCCACTTCTCTGAGGAGCAGACCACTCCCATCTCTTCAAGGATCAGTGCTGAGGTTCCTCATGATCAGCATGATGAGCTCATAAGCCAAACTGCCTTAAGCCATCACTCTGTGTCTCAACACTCAAGTGATCAACCTTCAGGGGACAGTTACCATCCCCAGGCTTTAGATCTCAACCAACCAATCCCCAACCTTGATTTCTACACTAATGAAGATGTAGGTTTCAATGAGTACCATGATCCTTTCTTCTTTTCCCCAACTCAAAGAGAGATAAGTGCTTCTGAGGCTCCTACTTCTAGCCCCCATCAGTCACCTATTGCTGAGGTGGACACCTTTGAACCTGTTCAGGATGTCCATATGGAAGAGGCTCTCACTTTTGAAAATGATTACATCATTAAGACCTCAACCATGGCAACTCAGCCCACTGTCATCTCAACTGAGACTGCCAGTGAGCAGAGGAAATCCAGCAGCCAAGAACCTAAAGCTGGTGGTGAGAGAGAGGACTTTGGTCTAATCATCTCATCCCCCGGTGATTCTTTTGATGAAGATAAGGGAATTTAAGACTAAATGTGTACAAATTGTCCAAAACATGCACCTATTTAGTCTCCAAGGTTAGTCACCTTAAATCTCAAGTGACTATCTTGCATAACAGGGTCAATGATCAGCAACTTCAGATTTCATATCTTAAGGAAAAACTAGCTGGGAGACCTTTAAGAAGAGCTCAACCAGGAACACAAGAACCTATGGATGTGATTGACCTAACTCTTGGCTCACCTATGCAAGTGGGTGATGCTACCAAAAAGGAGGAGAAAGTCATTACAGCCACAGAACCTGGAAGTTCTTCAGAGAGAATGGACATTGAGGACTCACTATCTTCACTTGCAACATTGTAGTCTCAAAAACCTCCTCAAGTCCACGTTGATGTGGATTATACAGACTCTTTCATACAGAGCCTGTTTGAGGATGGGATACCAAGGGCTATGTCATCTCCACCATCTTCCAATCACATCATTGGGTGGAGGTATGACAGCAACAGGAGAGCCCTAATCATCATAAAAGTTCAGGGACAGCAAGAGATCTTTAATTTTCAGAACCTGAACTATTATGACAGTCTGGATTTAGTCAACATGCCACCTGTCAATCCAAGCCAATTAAGACAAGCTAACAAGTTGGCACAAAGAATCCAAGACAGGATCACTGCAGAGTTCAGCCTAAGAAGAAGACTGTGGGAATCAGGTAATGTTATCGATCAATAGATGTTGAGGCAGACCATAAGATTAGCTTCATAGGGGAAACCTTGACTGAAGGCCCAGTGACAGAACCTGAGAGCCCAGTCTTATCACTAACAACTGTTGCAGAGATCAATGCCCTTTTTGAGACACCTGCTGGTGAAGGTGCTTCTCAATCTCTCTCTGACCAGAGCTCAGAAGCTGCATCAAGCAATGAAGGCCAAAGCTCTCTCCACCCTGAGTCACAAAGGTCTGTGGGTGACAAAGGAAAAAGAAAGATGACATCTGAGGAGATTGAGGAGGAGGAGAGGGAGAGGAAAAGGAAGTTGAAGGGAGAAAGTTCCTCTTCTGAGTCTGCAAGACTCATGGAGTCTGCTATCAGGGTTGCCCCCAGACCAGATACTCAGAATGATGAGTTAAGGGCAGTCAGGATAAACTATCTGCAGACAAGGAACTATGACATAAACAATGTCATCTCTCTCCCCTTAGAAGAGTTAAATGAACTGGTTGACCTGGAAAGGTCACTGGAGAAGAAAGAGGCTGAAGATGCAGAGTTGTTAGTACAAATCAAAGAAGAGAGAAGAAAGAAAAGATTGTACAAGCATACGCCTACCCTCTCCCCAGTTCAAGAAAGTCCTGCACAAGAGGACGTGGTTCAACACGAACCTCAGGTAGATAAAGAAGAAGAAAGGATCAAGATGATCAACTACCTGAGTGCCACAGGCCTCTACCAGGCAGAAGCACTTCTTCCCTTATCTTATGATTATGTTGATTTTGAGTATCTCAAACAACTTGAACTTGAGATAGTCAAAGAAAGAAAGACAACCAAAAGAAAGCTGAGGGAAGAAGCTGCTAAGTCAAGAGCCATCATCCACAAAAGCATGAAGAAATCTGCTGACAGGCAAAAGATGATGAGCTTCTTGAAGCTGTATGGATTCAACGGAAGGAGACTTGGCCCATGTCTCTATCCACTATGGATGAGCATATCAGGGTGATCAAGCAGAAGATCAAAAATGGAGAGCTAGTTGACTTACATTCCCCTCCAAGTCAAGCCCCACCTAAAGTGGAGGTTAAGGTTGAACAACCAGAGACATCACAACCTGGACCTCCTGCTGAATCTTAGCAAGCTTCATCTTCTGATCCACAACAGCTTCAGACTCACCCTCAATCTGAACCTGTGAGAGTTGAAGACCCAACTGAGAAAGACAATGAAGATCAATTAGGTACTGCAGGCCAGTCTTCTCAATTAAAAGTTACAAAGAGAAAGAAATGGATGGCTTCTAAACCAAAGCCAAAGAAGAAGAAGACTACATCCTTTTCTAAACCTCAGGATGAGTCAGAACATCTTAAGGATGTGCAGCCAGAGGATGCTCCATCATCTCCCATTCAAATAGCTCCTCTTGCATCAGAAAGACCCATCCTGTCCTGGACATACACTACAAATCCAGAAAGGTGGCATGTCATCAAAGATCATGGCATTAAGAATGTCTACACTTGGCAAGACATGTTTTAGTTGCCTCTGCATGATCTCTTTGACATGTGAAGACATTTTGACAGTCTGAAGGATCTTAATCATCTCATGAAGAAAGGGTTGGTTATCATCCTGATGAGGACTGTTGATATCTGAAGTCTTCAAAAGTTTTGGTATCATCAACCTAGGAGGAGTTTGTAGAGAATATGTATAGAGGCTGAAGCAACCATAGACTTTCTGCATGCATGCTGCACAAGTACTGAAGAAGAATGCTTCGGAAGTTTCACACATGCAACAGAAATATTCTAAGTGTGAAATCTTCCGAAGCCAAGACCAATATCTTCCGAAGCCAAAGATGAAGTCTTTCGAAGCTTCAGAGACAAAGTCTTCCGAAGCCTCAACTCTTGAAGACAGATTTCTTCAGAAGACTTTTAGTAACATGCTTTATCTGATGTATTATTCCATAAAGCTGGACACCTTTCCGTTGCATCTCTGTAAAGTCACCAACTTGCATGAGTTGGTGAAAATGTCCATGTTTTTGGTAACTGTACATTAAGGTCTTGAGTCTGTAAACTTTCTACTTCATGTACTTTATCTTTTTTGTAATAAATAAGGATGTGAGCTATGGCATGTCATAGTCACAAAGTCAAAAAGGCAATCTGTCTTTTTGACTCTACAATTGATTTTGTTTTGAGTCTAGTCAATTGTATCCAGCTGGCTTTCATAGTATGGCCGGCTGTAGATGTAGTATAAGTATCTCAAGTTCTTGTAACTTTATGGATATGCTTTGTAACACTTGTAATAGAACATAGAGAAAGCAATATACTGCATTCTTGAAAACCATATACTTGTGTTCTGTCTCTTACATTACTTGTGTTCTTAGTGTCTTATTGTGGTTAATCCAGTTCACTGTTTGTTTAAGTTTAGTTAATCTCCTCTTTGTGTTGTAAGTGAATCCTCTTCACCGATCCTGCAGAATGGTAGGTAGATATTCAGGAGTTGGTGTACGCATTCATGGACTAGCTAGACAAAAGCATACAGGACGGAAAACAACTCAACTTAAAAAGAGTAAAACTTAAGTTACGTTTGAAATTAGGGGCCCATAAGTAGCGAACATAATGTTCTCCACAGGCCAGATCATGTGATAATCCACCAAGGTCGAGCAATTTCAGACCTACATTCCGATATATAGAGCCTCATTTTTTAAACAAACGGTCTTTCTTCAATTGTTGTATTTTTTATTCATTTTTTATATGTAGAACGTGTAAATCCTTAGATTGAGTAATTCACACATCTATTTAGAAATTCAATTTTGTATTTAGACTAGCAAGTTTGTTTTCCAATTGTAACTCTACCTATCATATATAAACGCACCTGTAAAAAGAGGGTTGGATGTAATGTTTGATTACTCGGCATTATATCAAAACTTCTCTTAAATTTGTTATCGTATATGTATTGTTTCCAATTTGCATCATAAGGAACCGAGAGAGGAGTATGATGTGAGAGGTATATAATTTCATAATGTATGTTTATATGTAGATCAATTATATTTGTTTATATCTAGATCACTAATATCTGTTAGGAACCTTTTTGTTCAAATTTCATTAATTCTTATGGAATTTTATTATAAAACCAGTTGTAACAAAAGAAAAGTTTATTAATTTACATGTTAGTTTAGATCTAGTGCCATCATATATGTTTATATGTATATCATTAATATTTGTTAGGTACGTTTTAGTCCAAATTTCATTAAATTTGTTTGGAATTTTACTATAAAACACTTACTATTACTATACTATTTAAAATCTATAGAGATGAATAGTGTTGTATAATTGTTAACATGTGTGATGGTACAAGCCATTTGTGTATTAAAATACATGTCTTGACATGTGGCTATCTCTTGGCTTTCTCCCAATTCTTGTAAAAAAAACCATATATATGCACCTAACAAAAACTAGAGATATCATATCTTTTAAAAATATATCTAAAAAAATATTAAAATTACAAGTATTTTGATCAATTTATAAAATAAACAGTAAATAAGCTCTAAATGATTCTTTATGGTTCTTTATATATTTATGGTTCTTAATTGAATGTTTATTTTATATAGTTAAGTTACTTTTTGTTACTAATGTGTAGACCAAATGATTGATGACATTGTTGGTTTTCTTTTGATAAGTCTTTTGAATGAGGTTGTTACAGGAGTTTATGATTTTGATCACCTCTTAAATAGGTTATGTTGATTAGCTTAAAAGGCTGTGATGATGACATCTTAACGAGACATAGCCGGATGACTAGCCTCTTTTGCATCCATGTGTGTTTTGATGAACTCATGTGAGCCCTTTCTTTTACCATAAATCAACCTTTTTTTTTGTTTTTATGTAGTTACGTTACTTTTTAATTTACTTGTGTGTAGATCGAATAATTGGTTGCCTATTTGGTTTTCTGTTGATCGAGGTGTTACATGAGTTGTTGGTTTTGTTTTGATTGGTAAATGTGACCGTATGTAATTAATGCCTTAAAGGCTATGATGATGTCTTCCAATCCTATGATTTTTTTTGCTTGAAGATTTTACAGGAACAGGAAAATGAATTTAAAAACCACATGTGATGTTTCACATCGTGATCTTAAGTTTTGTGTTTTCGACTTTTCGGTGTTTGCTTCGATTTATATTTAGTTAGAGCATTCCAATTCACTCTTCGTATTTATTTTTATAATTACACTAAAAATTATTATTATTATTTTTTCAATAAAATAATATTTGTTTGTACTTTTATCGTTACATTTCTTTTTTCTCCACTTACAACCACTTTTAACAAATATTAAAAAATTAATAAAGATAAACAATGTTTTACCAAATATAAAAATTAATAGTAACATAATTTTATATTTTCACTCACAAACACTAATATCCAATCTTTATAATATAAATAACGAGCTCATAAATTTATAGAGAACATACTGTTTATGCTCTTATGTTAAGAAGAAAAGATCACACCAATCATAAAAAAAAATAATATTATTAATCACTATAGCTTCGTTAGATTTCAGGATGATCGGAAGGCATGTGTTTTGGAACATGTGCAAACCGAATATTTCTACTAGTAAGAAATACGAAAAACACATTTTGTGAGAGTTGAGAATAAATTCCCGCAATATAGAGATGTACAACACTTAAAATTGGAACGTTTAAGGAGTTTCTAAAAATAAAATTACTTTTTTAGTCTTTGTGGTTTGATTGTTATAACGCTTTTAATCAAATAGTTTAAAAACGTTCAGTTTAAGCACTATGGTTTAAATTTGTCTCAATCAAGTCCAAACCATTAACTCCATCCATTTCTGCCGTTAACTTTTACTTAAAAGACTAATATACCCGTGTTTTTAATTTGTTACTACATTATAAATAATATGAAACTAAATTATCTATCTTAATCAGCCCACACCACCACCTGGGCACCTCAACCAACACCACCACCTGGGCACCTCAGCCACCGCCACCACCTGGGCACCTCAGCCACCGCCACCACCTGGGCACCTCAGCCATTGCCACTGTAACACACGGTTATTTATCTATTTTAAAGTCGACGAAGGAAGAAAAGAAATAAGTCCAAAGTCGAGGTACCAAACTCGTCAACTAGGAAACGTTGGAAATGTGGTGATATGTGTAGGGAGAGGGCAGCCATACTCTCCCCACACACTCGAATTTCAACCAAGAAAAAGAGAGAAGAAGAGAGAAAGGAAGAAACGAGGAAGAAGTGTTGGTTCGGGTTGGTTCGAGTGACCAAAATCGTCGTGTAGTGAGTCAAAACGAAGCTCTACTTCTCGGTGTTGTTTGTGTGAGTTCTAGGAGCCCACTTTTACTTGTTTTCAAACGATTTTGGGGCTGGAAAGCATAGAAAACCCATTTTTGTATGTGTATGTGTTTGACCCATTTGGGTGTGTTGCGTGTGATGCGTTTAGAGTTCGTTTCCGGGCTTGTGTGTGCTTGAATAGTGTCGTGGTATGCATCCCTAAGGTCTAGGATGGTCGATTTAGGCTTAGAATGGGTTTAGATGAGCTTGGAGGTCGAAAAGGGCAGTTTGCGTTCGGCTGGAACTACATTCTGCATCAGCTAGGGCTAGACGACCGACTAGAGTGAGGCCATACGGCCGAATGGGGTGCGATTGAGGTTCATTCACATGATTGAGAGTCCATTCGCACGATTGGGCCAGTCGCATGGAGGCCATGCGACTGAGGGTCCATTGTCATAAGTGTTCATCCGCATTAGTCCATTCCCACGATTGGGTGTTCATTCGCACGATTAGGTGTTCATTCGCATGGGTGTTCATCCGCATGAGTCCAATCGCATGATGTTCAGTCGCATGGAGGCCATGCGACTGGAGGGTGTCCATACGCCCAAATAGGGTTGTTGCACCCTAAGGAAAGTGCAGTTTTGACTTCTAACTTTCGGGGGAAAGTGCAGATGTAAGTTTTGGCGTAAAGGTTCCCGTAAGAGCATGTAAGATGACGATTGTGGCCTTAGAGAGCATGTTGGGCATGATGATGACGTTGCATGTTTATGCATAATGTATGTTATGTATGTATGATGTTGCCATGTATGATGCTGATAACTGTGTATGTTATGTTCCTTATTATGATGTATGTTTATCTTTCCTGTGACTTTACGTGTCATGTTAATGAACAATGAAGTATTATGTAACATAAAGTGAAAGATAAAGAAAAGAGGAACGTAAAGTAAGAATGCATACATTAACGAGTAATGAAAGTAAAGAAAGTCTTGCAAGCATGATATGCACATCGAGGTCTTTCTTTGTGATTGACCATTTGCATAGAACTATTGCTGCATACCTTAGGTACTGTGACCATGAGGTGCGATGCACCGTTATAGAAGGTCTATGATAGGCCTAGGTCCAGAATCATGAACAGAAAGGTATCGCATATGGCAATGGTACACCTACATTCATACCTTAGGTACTGTGACCACGATGTGCGATGCACCGTTATATAAGGTCTATGATAGGCCTAGGTCCAGAATCATGAACAGAAAAGTATTGCATAGTACACATAACCTTTACCCTAGGTACTGTGATCACGAGGTGCGATGCATCGTTATAGAAGGTCTATGATAGGCTTAGGTCCAGAACCATGAACAGAAGGGTAAGGTTTATGGTTGATAGAAAGGAAAAGTAAAAATGAAAGCATGAAAGATTAAAGAAGATAATAATGATATTATCTATGTGTACGTATGATGTATGATCGCATGAAAGAAAAGAACGGTTTTAACGAAAGAAAAGTATGTTTTATTGTATAAAACTAGAACTCACTCAGCAACATTGACTTTTTATGCGTTTCCAGTTGGCAGGTAATGATTGCTGAGGATGGCACGGGGCGGCTACTCGGCATTTGGATGGCATTCTTTTGTTAATGTTTTTGCATTGTAATGCGAACGAATGATGTTTTGAAATGAACGCTTGTATTAACTTGCAAAAGCATTTGTAATGATATGAAAAATTATTTTTATGTTTCCGCTGCAATGTTTTATGAATGATTAAATGTAGTTATATGTTTTATGTGCAATGATTTACCAGCTGTAAGCGTCTCGGGAACGGGGCTTTACAGCCACCGCCTGCGCACCTCAACCACATCCAGCGCCTGCGCACCTCAGCCACCGCCACCACGTGCGCACCTTAGCCACCGCCACCGCCTGCGCACCTCAGTCACCCCACCGCCTGCACACCTCAGCCACCGCCACCGCCTGCGCACCTTAGTCACCCCACCGCCTGCGCACCTCAGCCACCGCCACCACCTGCGCACCTTCGTCACATAACCATCTTATCCACCCATCTTCATCTTGTTATCTCCCTCCCTCTTCCCTCTTTCTAAACATTCACCCCCATCGCTGCTGCCCACCCTTTAACCCCCAACGTTACTTGAGCTTCAACATCTACCACCACCACCACCACCTAATAATCTGTGTCCCTTCCACCCGTTTTGTTTATCCGTTCATTTTAGAGAGAAAGACAAAGACAAAGAAGAAAAAGGGGAGGGGTATAGGCCTCAATTTCCACTTGATTTAAAGCAAAATCTAATTCATAAGGAAATCTTAAAAATGAAGATGAGGGTAATGGATATGATGTCTTCACAGGAGAATATGATGGTGGTGGTGGTGGCTATGGTGACTTCACCGGAGTAGGTGGTGGTGCCTAGGTTAATTTGGTGGTTTATAAAATTTGTTAAAAAAGAGGTGAGTTTGAAAGAGGTGTAGAGAGAAAGCTGAGAAGAGAAGAAAATGTCATTAATTTATTATCATGTGGGTTTTATATGATTTATAAATTTGTATTGTAATAACTATTTTAGTCCAAGGGTATTTTAGTCTTTTTAATAAAAGTTAACGGTAGAAATGGATGCAGTTAACGGTTTGGACTTGATTGAGACAAATTTTAAACCATAGTGCTTAAACCGGACGTTTTTAAACTATTAGATTAAAAGCGTTATAACCATCAAAACACATAAACTAAAAAAGTAATTTACTCTAAAATAAAACTATGTCCTGTAACCCTTCTTTTTGGTAAACAATGGCTAGCCCCAAATGATAGACCCTGGAAGTTAGATTGACTATTAAACTAAAGTGTGTTCATGTATTACTTAAAAAAAGTTGTGTTATTTTGTTTATAACACCAAGACAGCTAGGATGTTCATATATTCGTTCAATAAAGTTTATAAATGTACAACTGTATTAACAAATGTTATCAAAATTAGAACGAATTCTCATGCAAACGCATAAGAAATAAATCTAGTTTTTAACCAAAATAAAAAGTTTATTACAAATGCATGTCAGCTTTGGGTGGGGGGTTGCCCACGCCGGGCATCTCGGCATGCCTCGGCATGACACCCCAACACCACCGCCGGTCTTACGACATGTTCTAACAGTGTGTTATCGCGGCTTGTACTCGGCGTGGTTTTGCTTCTAAAATCTAACCGTTGCCACCTCTCTTAACGACAAATTTTACATAGTGTGATGTCGCATGAGTGTTTCCCTAACTATGAGTGTGTGATGTTTGTAGCATGGTTTGACACGACATAATTTTATTGATGGATTTTATGATGTGGTGGAGATTTATGACATGAGTGATTCCTCCACCTTGGATTTAATCTACTTTAATAACACCATAAAATATAAAACTTCTAAAATTATTCAACATATTACATGGTGAAGTTAAAGGAAAATTATTATAAAAAACGCCTATAAACTTACGCATATAATATTTATTTTAAATGTTTAAATAAAAGTAGCACTTTTGATCTTTAAGAATACTATATTAGTAAAAAGAAGATTACCAACTAATACTAACTAAAAATATTCATTATTTATTAAAAAAATTACATAGTTAGAATAAAACCTAATCAAACATTAACAAAAAAAAAACATTACTAGGTTAGATAAGTAAATATTAAAAATATATAAATATCAAAATATAAGTCTAAAAAGTTAAAAATATACCGGTCCTCCAAAATATCAATCCAAGATCTTGCCAAAGCTTATTCCTCTAGGGTCGTCTATTGTTGAGGCATGTGAGGCCGGATCATTTCGTTCCAACTTTTTTGATGTTTTTCAAGCAGGTAATAAAACATGTTGTGATGGTCATCAAAAGAAGTTGAGTTTTGAGTATTTGTTGTAAATCAAGGAATGATTGGTTTTGTTGGTAAACGTTAGAGCCATTGAAATCAGGCGAATTGCATCCAAAGCGGTAGATCGACCACTGGTCCATACCTTTTGGTTTGGAGTGGTTTTTCAAATAGGTTTTTATGAGTTGTTTGGATCCATTGTGAGACTATGAAAAGATGATAGAAGAGACTTAGTATTAGGTTTTTTGGTGTGAAAATGTTAAAATCTTAATGGTTAGTTATAGGTAAAAGTTTAAAGTTAATATTTACTTCCTACCTATTACACAACGGTAAGTTTTAAAAACATACATATTTTTAAAAAAAAAAATTAGGTAAAAGAGATGGGGAGTTGCGCGTAGATACTCATGACGGGGAGAAGGAAACAATCAACACGAGCCCCGCCAACCACATTAACCCGTTTACGGTGGGCAACTTTCATACTTAACAGTCATAACACATTAAGATGCCATTATACTATTGAGCTAAATGCTCTTTGAATCTTTGATATTATTATATGTGTTGGTAATATTTAATATTCTCAATTCATAATAGTTTTACCAATGCAATGGGTAGGTGAGACTTTGAACAATTAATAGTGTATTTACTAGGAGAGAACAAACTTAAAAGGTATGTAAGTTGTATTCAACCACCTCAACGATCACTTCAAGGGTTGTAGTTATCATATTGGCATATCTTTACGGGACCAAAAACACACAAAAAAAATATATTTAACGGCGGGACCAAAAACAGATGATCTATGTTCGAAATGCAAGATCGAAAAGAATTATTATATTGATGTGTATGGACCATTTTGAACCGTATCCGCATATCACGAGTAGGGCTGGAAGTTTTATCATGTTTAACAGATTACAAACGACGTGATTAACACAAGTATCAAACATGAAAACGACACTTTTAACATTTAAATTTGGTGGTTTAAGCGTGACAGTTATATATTTCAGGCATGATTGCAAAACTCGTTAGGCGTTGCCAGGTCGGTCGATTGGGGAGTTGCGAGTACTCGGACTAGGCGGGGTGTACCCGGACAGTACTCGGACGTGATAAGTTATAAAGAAATTAGTTTTTCGGAAATTATAAATATGTTAAATATCATAAACTTACTAAGATTTATAAAAAATAAGTGAATATCAATATAAATAAAAAGAATACATGTTCACATACAAAAATGTTTCTAAACGTTATATCAATTATTTAGTATTATAGACGAAGTAATCATTTTTATTATCTTCCAAGGTATTTTAATGATAAACAATAAAAATCTAACAAAAATCGGTGAAAAACAGCAAAAATCGATGAAAAATAGTGAAAATCCGAGTTGGACCGTGTTGACCGAATTGGACCGAGTTTGACCGATTCCGAGTAATGTTGACCGAGTTGTTGAAAAGCGCCTCGGCATCTTGCCGAGTTCCGAGTACTCGCCGAGTACTCGGCCGCCTAGACCGAGTTTTATAACACTGGTTTCAGGTATCAAGAAGATGAAATGATAATTCTAATTATTTTTAAAAAGTAAAAAAATGCATAGTACATTTTTTTGTTAAACAAGTCTTATTATATGTAAACAGATATACTCATTTTGCCAGCCCTAATCACGAGGACATAGATACTCTATTATGTATACTCCTAATTTTAGTAGATATAGACATACAGTTATATCTACATGTTATGACATATTTATAAAATGTTTTGAAGTGTTGTAGAATATATACAAAATCAGCCAAACATGACAATTAAAGTTGATATACGTTCTCATGCTACGTGATAACTTTGTTGGTATTTCAGTGATTATATATCAAAATATCTACTTGACCTTTGCTAGTTTTAAAAATTGTGGTGTGACACATCCTCCTCATTCGTTTATAGCAGTTAGTTCACTTAATAATTTAAAAAAAGATTTGGGTCACAAAATGGTACAACATTTTACTATACTATTTGGGGCCGTGCGAACGACATGAAACATAACACCTAGGTTGTTGATATTAAGATATGCATGACAACATTAGAAAACAAGGGATTTTGTTACACAAAACTTGTCAAATATTATTTCTTCACAAATTACGACACATTTACAACAAATTTGCGAAGGAAAGTTACGAACTTTACGACAAATTTACGAAAAAACAAAAGGGCCTATTTTACCCTACAAATTTTGTCATAAAAGTATAAAAAACTTACTTTTCTTAATTTATATCAATATGCAACAATAAAAAATGTTAGAAAAATATGTATTTATGATAAGTTATTTATACTTGTTATGTATTTGCTACGCACAGTATAATATTGATAGTTGCATAATGAAGTGTCATAATCATATAAATAATTATATACGCCTATATGATAAATAAATTAAGAAATATGTATTTAAAAAAGTTTTTTTTATACTTTATGACTCATTTGCTATGCAAACTTTTAATTAATATAGAAAAAATAAGAGATGCATCGTAAATGTGTCATAAAGTGTAAATATTGATATAAACAATAATCGACGTAACTATGATAAAAAAAATAAAATATATGCGTTTATGATACATTATTAATACTTTCTTCTTGAGTTATGTGATGTTTCTTCTATTAATACATATATTTATAAATTAAACTTTAATAGTTATATATACTATAAAAAATATCACACTTTAAAAATATATCGTTAAATAATAAAATAAATTAGATTATAATAAATATATAAGAACTAATACGTCCTTAATTAAAATAATAATCTCACAAATACTAAAATTTTAAATTAAAAAATGTCCACATCGTTTAAATTTGAGTGAAATGATAACTTTATTATCCTCAAATGTTTATTGTAATAGTATGGATGTAGAGCTTAATAGAGAAGATGGAGAGACACATTATATATAAATATATATATATATAAAACAAGACTTTTCAGGAAAATGAGGGTTTAGTTGCTAATATTAGTTGTTTATAGCACTCATAACCCGTTTGATATATATATGTGAGTGTAATTCTTAAATTATATAGAATAGTTATGAGTAGTTGTGAGTGGTTGTGAGTTAAGGAAAGAGAAATGTTATTGTTCAATCTGTAAATTTAAGAAATTACTGTTCAACCCTTATAATTTTTTTAATATTTTTAAAAGTTGTTGTGTTGTTGTAAATGTAGGAGAGAAAAAAAGTAATGATGAATGTATAAAAAATATTATTTAATTAAAAAGATAGGAGAAAAAGTTGATTTTTTTTTAATTTATGAGGTTAAATTTAAAAAGATATTGACTTGGGGGTAAATATATATAAAAGATGACTTCAAGGGTACCCGCCGGTCACATCAGCGAGTTCTCTCTTCTTAATTTTCATGCCCTGCCAAGATTCCATTAACATTTGTCATTTTCCTTAGAACCCGCCGCTGCCACCGGCGAGTTCTGACCCGGGTCTTGAAAAAAGAGAACCCGCCCATGAGACCAGCGGGTTCTTTCTTATTAGGGTTGGTCGGGTGTTGTGTGTTTAATATAAACCCTTGCATCATTTCACTTTTTCATAAATTCCCAAATCCTAAAAAAAACCTTTAAACCAAAAACCTCCTCAAACAACATAAAAAAATCACACTATTTTCACTTAAAAAACCTTCATCCTTAAACAACTCAAACCAAAAACCTTTTCAAACCAAGTTCAATTTTTTAGTTTTGAGTTGTTTGAGGATTAGGTTTGTTAAGTGAAGACAGTGTGAGTTTTTTATATTGGTTTGAAGAGATTTTGGTTTTTGGTTTGAGGGTTTTTTCATGATTCGAGATTTTATAAGAAATGAGATGGTTCAAGAGTTTATATTAAACACCCGATACCCGACTAACCCTAATAAAAAAGAACCCGCCAGTCCCATTGGCGAGTTCTCTCTTTTCAAGACCCGGGTCAAAACTCGTCGGTGGCACCGACGGGTTTTGAGGAAAATGACAAATGTTATGGAATCTTGGCAGGACACGAAACTTAAGAAAGGAAAACTCGCCGGTGTGACCGGCGGGTAGCCCTGAAGTCATCTTTTATGTATATTTACCCCACAAGTCAATATATTTTTTAATTTAACCCCATAAATAAAAAAAATTCAAAAAATTATATTTTTAATATAATTATATAAATAAAGATAAGAAATGTATTGTGAATGCTTTTATAAATATACTAGCCTAGTAACTCATGTGTCAAGTTAAACAATAGAAAATATCTAATTCATAAATTATATATATTTCTTATGGATATATATCTTATGAATGAAAGTATATATTACATAGAATAATAAAAATAACAAAAAGTCGTAGTTATTAACTACAAATCTTTAAATACTTTTTTGTATGCAAAATTTATCAATTTGATAATATACCAGAAAGTTTATCATCATTATTTGATATCATAAATTAGCATCATTATCTGATGTTACAACTTTATGTCTCTTTCTTCTTATAACTAAATCATGAACCTCGATTGTACGTAGGGAAAAAAACCCGTAACCAAACAATCGATCTCTCAATTGATGCTATTCATACTGATCTTTTATTATCTTAGTGATGCTAGATTTCTCTTATGCTAGATTTCTCAATTGATTTCTCATTTTACTACTATATGTTATGAGCCCAACAACTCGATCAAAGCCCTGTTGTATGGTGGCTTTTTGTCAACCACCAATCAAACATTGTCATCAACAAGCTAATCCCGCACATATTATTTGTTTTTACTTAATTCTATTGAACATTTGTTAATAGAATAATATTTAGCATGGAGGGCTCGACCTTATTGTATAGATGGTCCTTGACCCTAGTTTAATCATACACTTACTAATCAATTATATTTTTCTCTCTTATTGCAAGATTTGGTATCTTTGATATCAATTTAAAAGTCAAATAGCCTTTTATTTATAATTGAAAAGCGTGTTTGAAGTAGTTGACAGAATTTTATGGTAGATTTTGTACATTATGACTACAAATAAGAAGTTAGGGATATATGGTATTTAGGCTAGGTCCTACCACTAAAAACAATATTTATTTGTTCTTAGAAGAAAAAACAAGGCACACAGGGTGCTCCATTTGGGGTTGCATATATTATGGCACCAAGTTTAAAAGAATCAAAGTCTAAGATAACATAGTTTTCCCATATTAAAAACACATATTATAATTTTTATTTTACGTTATCTCGAAATATATAAAATTCATGAATTCATTTGGTTTCTTAGTAATTATTACAACATATTACGGATATTAATTTTTATATATGATTCCCCTATTTCACTTCTTTCATTCAAAGACATGCTACGACTATTGTTTTCAAAATAATCATTTTTAAGTAAGAATAGAATTGTTAGATCTAGCTGAATCGATGTTAAGTTTCATATGCATCGAATCTAATTAGAAGTATTAGTATGTAAAAGTTATAAGTATTTTTATTAATTTTTATTTAACATTTCTTTACTTTTAGATTTTATTTAAAACATGCTAGTGTTTTTATAGTCTAAATGTAAGTTAAGGTTGCACGTTGATGACTCAGAAATTGCTAAACTGTTCTTATCTTGTATCCTTACGGGTGTAGAACACCGCCCCTAGGGGCGAGTGTTGTCATGTGGACTCATGGGCGACCACGATCATGAGAGTTTGTGTGCATGTACTAATCGTTGAACGGCTAGACATATTAATTAATTTTAAAAAAACTTAATCATACAAACGCAACTTATATATTTCAATTCATGACACATTCTACTCTCTAACTTTTATATAATTACTCTTTTATTTTTTTAGGAACAATAACTTATCAAGTTCCACATCATCATCCATCCAAGGCTTATGACATGTCGCTCATGCGGTTCAAGCCAACATTTTATTCGTCATTAGATCGAGTGTTCACTTCCTCTTACAATACTCGCTCAAATCAAGCAATATTGTGAGGCATCTAACACTCGTATTATAAAAGATTATTTTTCCAATAACCCAGTGTGAAGATAGCAAATTGTTTAAATGTCGTTATCGCGTGAGTCGACAACTATTTTGTACACATAGTTGAAAATTTGGAGACATGATCTTTGGATTTGACAAAGCTTATTTCTCAGCTAGAAACGCATAACGACCTTAAAGTGATTTGGCTGACTATTTTCTAAAGGAACCATGATGGTTGAAGTATTGTATTTTGTTTTCTTATTTAAGTGTTATACTATTTTAAAAAATAATTATTTTTATTTATGTTTTTAAAAAATATTTGAATTTTATTTATGTTTTTATTAAATATTTGTATTTAATTTATGTTTTTGTTAGACATAATGTATAATATATAAAATGTTATATTGTATATATATATATATATGTATATGGGAGAGTTCCAATGAAAAACATATTATAATTGAAAAACCAAGAAAACTACTTATTTATCATTGATCCTTTTAATCTATGGTTGAGTTTAATTAATGGAATATTATTAATTAACTAAAAGATTATGAGTGTCTAAATATGCATTATGAGAAAATTAGGAAAAACACAAAATATTAACTTGGTGACTACCAAGTATAATTAACAAAATTTCTAAATTTACTCCCATCTTTTATTTTCTCTTACATCTCTCTTATATTTAATAGTAATTTAAATAATCAAATGTTATTTTCTTTATTTTGGATTGAAAAATTAAATCATTATGTTTCTTATAAAAACAAATAAACTAAAGAAAACTACTACTTATGCATTCGTAACAGTGTGTTACGTATGCTTACAATGTGTGATGTATGCATAACATTGTGTGTTACGTATATGTAACACTATCATACATATGTGTATCATTGTTAACAAACCTATATGAATATCCAGAATAAGTTACACATTTATATTTTAAACCAAAAACTTTTTTAATGATAAAAACGATTTCTAGAGTATATATATGTAACAGTGGAGTTACGTATACGTACCAACACTTACATACATGTAACAAAATATAGTAACAACGAAAACTATTGAAAAACATAAAACTATATATATGTGTGACTACAAGTCCAACTTACGTATACGTAACAACAAAAGTATATATATAAACAAAAAACTTACACATGCATATAGTAAAGTTATATAAACACTAAAACAATAGAGTTACATATATGAAAACAAAACAGATGTACATATATGTGACAATAGAGTTACGTATATGTTACATATACGTGATTATGATAAAATTAAAAATTGTCATGTTCTTTGTGTTCGTCTTTCTCATCAGGTTTAGGTGTTCGTTTTGTTTGTCGTGCTTACATATACGTATCCCACATGCTTTGAATCAACCATTGTCTTCTTCAATTGATCTTCTTTTTACTCGAATACTCTTTTTCATCTATTTCATCATTATCTTCATCTTGTAAATATATAGGAAATTGAGAATTGATGATGATGGTGATGGCGATTGATACTTCAAAGAACCAAAAGAAGAAAGACATGGTGCAGTCCATGTTTGCCGGGATCGATGAAGTCGATGGTAGTAGGCAACGACGATAAGGTTCAATGGGTGACTTCTACAGGTTTGTACTCTTTATAAATTTATGTTGGTTGGTGG
This sequence comes from Flaveria trinervia, assembly GCA_025506515.1. Classification (NCBI taxonomy): domain Eukaryota; kingdom Viridiplantae; phylum Streptophyta; class Magnoliopsida; order Asterales; family Asteraceae; genus Flaveria; species Flaveria trinervia. Next base: position 96,759,208 of record CM046443.1, on the reverse strand, counting down.
TGGAAGTCGACAATGAGGTGCTTCAGATGGTAGTTCTTGATGGGGAGCAGAAATTATTTTAAAAAATTGTTTAATTGAATTAATATATAATGATTTGATATAACAAATTCAAATTGAGAGTGAGAAAAGAAATGGATTTAGTAAAATAATTAATACCATAATTATGTTAATTGTAAGATTACAAAAATACATTTTTTATTAAAATGAAAACATATATATTAAAAATCTATGATTGATTGAAAGTGGTTTGTATGGTTTTTTAATTATAAAACTGGTTTTCATTTGATTCCTCCTATATATATACATACACACACACACACACATATATATATATATACACACACGCGCGCACACACAAAGTGTAATTTTCATGCAAAACGTACGAAGTCATCAAAGCGTGACACGTGTTTTTTAGCGGACAGGTAGATTTGTCCGCATTACAATTACGCATAAAAGGTATATAATTATGCAAGTTATATATATTATTACACAAGTTACATCTATTATTAAGCAAAAAAAGTACTCACATTATAAAAAATAATCATGCAAGTTATATGATAATTACGCAAGTTATGTTGATAATTACGAACTGAATAATCACGAAATTTATATGCACAACATATAGACATTTTCTTAAAAAAAAATTTAGTATAACAATACTATTAAAAAAGATAAAATGTTTGTTTTATGGTGTATTTTTTTAAAAAAATAAGGTCATGTGAAAAAGTTATATGTTTTTAAAAAACATGGAAAACCTTTTACAAAAAATTTAAAAATTATAAGTTATTTTAATTCTACCCTTTCACACATTACTTGCATAATTATTACATCTTAAATCTAAACTATTTATTTTTTATATCAATGATTCCAACGTCTTAAAAGATAAGTTTTGCACTAACTTTTTGATTCCCACGTCTAGACATGGGCAAACCGGGTTTTGGGCCGGACCCGGAACTGGGTTCAAACCGAGTACGGGCCGGCCGGTTTTTTTGGAACGGGTATGGGTGAACCTGGGCTCGGGTACGGGTCAGGTTGGGCATACTTAAACCCTACCCGGCCTACCCGGTTAGGGTCGGGTTCAGAACCGGGTACAACCGGTTTTTTTTTTTTTTTTTTACTATTATAATTGCTATTAATATTAATATTATTAGTATTATTATTATTATTATGATTGCTATTACTATTATTATTATTACAATTATTATTATTATTATTACTATAACAACATTAAAAAAACATCTATAACTCATTAATTTATTATTTATTTATTAAAATAACTTAAAAAATACATTAACGAATCAATAACTAATCAACTATTTTCTTCGAGAGGCTTTATCAAATGCTAGTTCTTCATCGGATATACCAGAAGATACTCTTTCTTCTACCTCTTCATCGTGTACTTTACATTCGATTGCAATTTCGTCTTCAAGATTTGTTTTGTCTTGTATACGATCCATCGCGTCTAAGTGGTCTTTTAAACAAATGCACATCTCCACCGCTTCCGGAGTTAATCTTGTTATCCGTAATGATAATACCCTGCCACTAAGAGAAAACGCAGACTCCGAAGCTACCGTAGAAATATTTTGAAAATTTTTAAAATTCAAAGCCATGAAATATAATTCTTGAAGCACCAAATAACTAGTGGGATAATAAACTCTCGATAATTTTGTAGTTGAGTTTTTAAACACCTCAAGAAATTCGGATAAATGTTCAATATTTTTCCAACCCAAATCCGGAAACAGGTCGGCTTCGCAATTATCCGAAAGACTATTATGAAAAGCTTTTAAAGTGCCTTTTTGTTTTAAAGCACAATCAAACATATGACAAGTCGAATTCCACCTAGTAGGTACATCCCAATTAGGCCCTAAAAATCTAGATTCTGTATCTTTACAAAGTTGTTTATAATCTTGATATTTTTTTCTACTTTTTTTAAAAACGTCGTGTAACATAAATCGAAAAGCTTTTATAAAGCTATCACCAAATGGTACGGATGGACCATCTTGTACTACTAAATTGTGTTTGTTGTGAATCCGGATTACTTTTCAACGACTTACAAAACTTCTTGGTAATGTGTTTGTTTAAATTCGTGTTAGAATCTTTAGCAAGTAAAGCTCCACAAAACTTGCAACGAGCCTTTACAGATCCGTCACTCAACTCAACCATATCCCAATTGCACCAAACATCCATGTTACGATTGTGTGGAAGAACACGAACGACGGTTGGAGAGTTCGATGAACCTTGACCAACGGAAGATTGAGAGTGAGCCATATTGAGATTTGAGAATAAACGAGAGTAAACGAGAGTATTGTTTGCATTTTTTGCCTATGTTTTTTTGTGTTTGAAGCTTGGGTACCTTACCATATCAACCCACACCTATTTATACTTATTTTAGAGGCAAAAACAACAAAAAATGGTCAAATTTGGTCCCCAACGGCTAGAAAAAAACGGTCGAAACCGGGTCCAACCCGGGTTCAACCGGTTCGGGTCCGGTTCCGGGTCGGGTCCGGTTCCTATGAATTCCAAACACCCCAAACCGGGTACAACCCACCCGGTATTGGGTTGTACCCGGACCCGGGTCCGGTTCAGGTATGCCGGGTCGGGTATGGACCCGGTTTTTATGTTCAACTCTACCCACGTCAGTTTCATTGGGCTTCATGAGGCCCAAACAATATTTCTCGAAACAAAGACTTATTGGTCTGTGAGCGACTCTGACTAGAGTTGCACATAAAAACCGGGTACGGACCCGACCCGGTGTAACCGACCCGGACCCGGGTGTCACACCCCAACCTTGACGGCGGATTCGTCGAGATGTGAGGGTTAAGATTGTTCACAGCCACATAACGCTATATTTAAGTGTAAATATCAAAATTACAAGTTTCAAAAGTCATTACAAACATAAGCCACAAAACATGAAATAATCCCAAATAAAACAAAACGTAGCATAACATTTATTTATTTAACTAGGTCCAAGTCCTAGTTTTATTTCCAAGCTTCAAAAGTCCACTTTAAACTTGGGGATTTCCTGAAACATGATAAAAATAAAAGTCAACTAAAAATAGTTGGTGAGTTTCCAAGGTTTTCATACATAATAAGAAAAGAAAGTTACAAGTAGCAATTCATGTCATAAGTTATAAGCTAGTAAGGTTATAGAACACATAACGTTACAATCAAACCTCGACTTGATTACAAGTATAAAAGATTGGCTAAGTGTATTGGTTCCCTAGTGCACAAGCATACGGCTCCTAGGAGTCGGCAATACATCGACTTTAGCACCAAATAGGCTTGTCAGGCCCAAAGATCTAAGACGTCGCCAGGCTAGCAATAGTTAATGATTGTAACAAACTATGTATCTCATATAAACCCTTACAATACACAAATAACCATGACATAATAATAAGATGAATTGCATGTGCTTACAAGTCTCAAACGTTTATAAGTGTACAATGTATAGATAATCATGTTTCACCCCAAAGTAGTGTGGAATAAAATAAAATGGGGCAAGGAAAACTCACATGTTAAAATAAATATATAATGAAGATCAATAAGAATAATAATAAACGTCGTTCCAAGATGAACGTCACAAGGCACCTATATATATATATTATAAGATTTATGTCAATAATATGGTTAGCGATATAATAACACTAGGGTTCCAATATGAATTGGGGAAAAATTTATAACACCACTCAATAAACACTTGTTTATGATTCATTTGATGAAAAATAAAGGTACTAATTATAAAATTTTAAAGGAATTAAATCCTTTGTAAATAACTTGCGTAATTAGCTATAAACAAAATATATTTGAATTTAATAATTATATAATTTCTAATCAAGGAAAAACATAAAGTTCCAATAATGTAGTAAGTTTGGACTTATCGTACAAATCTATTTTTTATAAAGATATCTTAATTAAGATGTTTGTAAATAATTTTTATAAAAAGTTTTTCAAGATATAATGTACAGAAAAAGGTTTAGATGATTTAAAAAAAATGAGAGTTTATGAAAGTTATTTTTATTTTTAAAAATAATTTTTTTTTACTTAATTAAAGGCTAAAACAACCTTTTTAAAAAAACAGAGGATGCCCGGGTTCGAACCCGGGACCTCTAGGTTAGGATGGGAGCGTGTTAACCAGTGAACCAAGGCATCCAGCCGCGGTTACAACCTGGTTTTGAAGCTTAAGAATCATCGCACATAAAAACCCCCAATTCTCATATGAGCCCTAGAACAATGTTCGATCAAATTGAGCCCCATATGAACATTGTAATCGATCGAAAGGTTAGGGCTTTTGATTCCCATATGAAATCGAGTATAAAGGTAGTTTTAATTACCCGAATTGTTATTGGATTGGTGTTTGAACACTCGAGAAAACGTTGCGGACGTGGAAGTCTTAATGGATAGGCAAACCTCAACGATAATCAAATTAAATTTATGGGAAGCTTCGCGTGATGACCTCGATGCAAAGCCCTTTGCGAATTTGGTCAATTGAAGCTTAGAAGATAATGTTCGGTTGAGTTGCAGGTCGCGACGAAGATGGTGATTGAATTCGTTGTTTTTGTTTGTTTTAAGTGTAATTGGTGGTTGTGAACACTTGGAATTTGTTAGATGATAGTTTCCGTTCGATTAATTAGATTAATACAACGATTTAATGCTCGAACGGCTAAGTAATTGAAATGTTTCGGTTATGTATTCGATTCGTTTGGTAACCGATGATTAAACACGTTTAATGGGTGCATTCAAGTTCGAAACGAGTTCCAGAAGGCTTTGAGAACGGTTCTGGGTCTCGAAACGACCGATTTTTGATGTTTAAGGGGTCGCCGGAGCCGGCCGGATCTTGGCCGGAAGTGATGCCGGAAAAACGGGTCGAGAGGGAAAAAGGGGGGTTTGGTTTTAAATAATTACACAATTGGTCCCTCTAGTTTATTATTTAACATTTTATGCTTAAAAGTTCCATTTTAAGTTTCAAAAATGACAAATTAACCCTCAAACTTAGTTTAAGTTTATAATTTAAATATGGTTAAGTTTATAAATCTTTATTATTAGTAATCTTATTATTACTAATACTATTATTCAATATTATTACTTATTATTATATTTACTTTTATTAATATTAACCTTATTATTATTATACATACTTAACATTTCATGAAACCCAATAACAATAAATAATAAACACAAACAATCACGAAAGTTTCAAAAATGACAAGGATAACCTTTGTAAGAGTAAACGAAGTTAACTTTTAGTTAACGAAAATACGAAATGTTACACCGGGTCCGGGTACAACCCGATACCGGGTGTACCTGGAAAAAACCGGCGGGTCCAAACCGGTTTGGGGTGTTTGGAAATCATAGGAACCGGACCCGACCTGGAATCGGACCCGAACCGGTTGAACCCGGTTGGACTCGGTTTCGACCGGTTTTTTTTCTAGCCGTTTTTAACGGCTATATAGCCATTGGGGACGAAATGTGACCGTTTTTTGGTTGTTTTTGCCTCTAAAACAAGTATAAATAGGTGTGGGTTGATATGGTAAGGTACTCAAGCTTCAAACACAAAAAAACATACGTAAAAAATGCAAACAATACTCTCGTTTACTCTCGTTTATTCTCAAATCTCAATATGACTCACTCTCAATCTTCCGTTGGTCAAGGTTCATCGAATTCTCCAACCGTCGTTCGTGTTCTTCCACACAATCGTAACATGGATGTTTGGTGCAATTGGGATATGGTTGAGTTGAGTGACGGATCTGTAAAGGCTCATTGCAAGTTTTGTGAAGCTTTACTTGCTAAAGATTCTAACACGACTTTAAACAACACATTACCAAGAAGTTTTGTAAGTCGTTGAAAAGTAATCCGGATTCGCAACAAACACAATTGAGTGGAGACGGTGGAATCTTTAATTACAACGTTAATGAGGTTCGAGATCGAATGGCAAAGTTCGTGATTCAATAAGCTTTGCCTTTCAATCACTTCGACAACCCTCGGTTAACCAACTTAATTCGAGAGACGCTTCAACCTCGTTACACTCACGTAAGTCGTACTACACTTAGACGTTATTGTTTAAAATTGTGGAAGCAAGCAAAAAATGATTTAATTGAATTATTTGAAAATTTAAATACCGGTGTAAACTTAACTAGTGACGTTTGGTTGGCGCCACACGGTTTGCCCGAATTGTACATTTGCGTCACCGCTCATTGGGTAGATCCCAGTTCATGGCAAATGATGAAACGTACGATTGCATTTGATCTATTTCCGTATCCAAACACCGGAGAGTGTTTATTTTACTTTTTGGATAATGTAATAACTACTTTTAATTTACAAAATAAAATATTTTCAATGGCATTTGATAACGCTTCCAACAACACAACCGCGGTTGAAAAATTAAAATTAAAATATCTTCCGATTGCAAACGGTGATTTTTTTATACTCGTTGTGTTGCACATATTATTAATTTAGTAGTACAAGATGGTCTATCCGTACCATTTGTTGATAGCTTTATAAAAGCTTTTCGATTTATGTTACACGACGTTTTTAAAAAAAGTAGAAAAAGATATCAAGATTATAAACAACTTTGTAAAGATACAGAATCTATATTTTTAGGGCCTAATTGGGATGTACCTACTAGGTGGAATTCGACTTGTCATATGTTTGATTGTGCTTTAAAACAAAAGGCACTTTAAAAGCTTTTCATAATAGTCTTTCGGATAATTGCGAAGCCGACCTGTTTCCGGATTTGGGTTGGAAAAATATTGAACATTTATCCGAATTTCTTGAGGTGTTTAAAAACTCAACTACAAAATTATCGGGAGTTTATTTTCCTACTAGTTATTCGGTGCTTCAAGAATTATATTTCATGGCTTTGAATTTTAAAAATTTTCAAAATAAAAATAGTATGTTTAGAGAAATGATAGAACCAATGAAAGACAAGTTTAAAAAATATTTTCTTGAGTTACCACCCGTTTTTACTTGTGCCGCTGCTTTAAATCCTATTTTAAATGTTGCGGGGGTAGAATGTTTAATAGACGAGATAAATGACAATTTGGATATACATGACGAAAACCCCAATTTTTCAACCGAGGCAAAAGAAGTTTTTAATATAAGTTTGAAAATTATTTATAATTTTTATTTAAATAAATATGGACCTAACGTAAATATAACTACGCAAAGAGAATCAACCTCAAGTGCTAGTACCTCGTTTAAAGACCCCGTTATGACTATGTTGAATGTTGTTCGGGATGTGACGGCTAAACGTCAAAGGGGTAACGCCCCAACAAGCGAACTTGGTATATATAGTACGACGAATTTTATTTCAACTATGAGTACTCAAGATTATCATGCATTTGTTATTTTGGCTTGGTGGAAAGGAAAGGAATCCCAATTTCCAATTCTTTCCGCCATGGCCCGTGATTTACTAAGCGTCCAAGCTTCTACGGTAGCTTCGGAGTCTGCGTTTTCTCTTAGTGGCAGGGTATTATCATTACGGAGAACAAGATTAACTCCGGAAGCGGTGGAGATGTGCATTTGTTTAAAAGACCACTTAGACGCGATGGATCGTATACAAGTCAAAACAAATCTTGAAGACGAAATTGCAATCGAATGTAAAGTACACGATGAAGAGGTAGAAGAAGGAGTATCTTCTGGTATATCCGACGAAGAACTAGCATTTGATGAAGCCTCTCGAAGAAAATAGTCGATTAGTTATTGATTCGTTAATGTATTTTTTAAGTTATTTTAATAAATAAATAATAAATTAATGAGTTATAGATGTTTTTTTAATATTGTTATAATAATATAATAATAATAATAATAATTGTAATATAATAATAATAGTAATAGCAATCATAATATAATAATACTACTAATAATATTAATATTAATAGCAATTAAAAAAGAATAATAAGTTATAGATGTTTTTTTAATGTTGTTATAATAATAATAATAATAATAATAATAATAATAATAATTGTAATAATAATAATAATAATAATAGTAATAGCAATCATAATAATAATAATACTAATAATATTAATATTAATAGCAATTAAAAAAAAAACCCGGTTCTGGACCCGACCCTAACCGGGTAGGCCGGGTAGGGTTTTAAGTTTGCCCAACCCGACCCGTACCCGAACCCGGTTTCACCGATACCCGGTTCTAAAAAAAACGGCCGGACCGAACCCGGTTTGAACCCGGTTCCGGGTCCGGCCCAAAACCCGGTTTGGCCATCTCTAACTCTGACTATTTATTTAATATATACACATCAAGATAAATAATCACACTCACTAAATCATATCACATATTATTTGATTAATGAGTATGAGTGATGTAATTTTTAGTAAGGATAAATTTATTTCTCTAACATCCATTCATTCTTGGGATGATATATGTGACTGGTTTAAAATCACATATTACTTGCTTCTAAAATCAAAACTAATGACCGTTGGACATTAATTTCCAACTCACACAAACAAGTCATCATGTTAGTGTGGAGATGAATTGGTCTACAGGGGATGTATAATAAGTGGGCTGGATAGTTTCTATTATTTAGTAATACGTATTGTGTTCGCGTAGGACTCTAACAAGTTGGTTAGATATTAAAGTTATTGATTTTAGTTTATTCAAAGGTTTTGGTTTTTTACTTATATATATCAAGTTATGATATACACAATTGAGATAGTGGTCTAGCAAGTTTAGTTAGCCTCATAACACTAAAGTCAGAGTTTAGTTAGCCTCATAACACTAAAGTTAAGTTGTAAATTGTAACTGAGTTTGAGTATATTTTTAGGGATAACAAGTTTTTAAAAGTTATCCGGTTTACTATGTTCTTAATACCGATTATGGACTTGAACGGTTATGGTTGTAATTTTAATACAAACAAATGTATGATACCGGACTTGATTGATTATGTTTGTAATTTTAATTCAAACAAATATATAACACAGATAAATAACAAACACTATATAATCTCTTTTATTTAAAATGTGAATTTACTTGTTATATAAAAATGAAAACTAGTTTATATTAACTAAACAACTAATTTACCTGATATAACAAATCACACTTAATTATGTGGTAATTTAAATTTTAAAAACATTTAATACTAATAATTGAATACTTAAAATCAATAACACAAAATCAAAAAAAGACATGTACATCACAAAATAAGTGTCTAATATATAAAAATTCATGGCTAAAAATCAATAAATTACATAACAATGAACCATTAGTTTTATTCCTCAAATATGTAGTTTCTAAACTATGAAAAAGTTACAGTTTATGATTCACTGTATATGATAGGTAATATTGACTATAACTATCATCGTATACGGTTTTTAACTTGTGTGGTCGTTATGACGCTTGTTTAGAAGCAATTTGCTTCGTGAAATATTCATAAGCTTGCAACACCAAATCCTCGTCTTCCCATTCATCGCGATAATTCTCAGGTCGAGCTCTTCTGCTTAATGAAGTCGCATGATAAATTTTCTTTCTCCATTCTTCGGTTTTTGGGATCCCACATTGTGCAGCAATCCAATCATTGTACTCAAACTGAGGAAATTAACCAGATAAAAAATGACCAGGTCTTAAACCAGAACACCCATAAAGGTTAGTATGGTCAGAAAGATTATACTTTGACTTTTAAAGTCAACCGAACTAACTTTGAATTAAAATCTGAATGAGTCCCTTAAATCAATGAGATCAGATTGATATACCTCATTGAACTGTATAACAAGTACAGTAAGGAGATGCAATAAGCAGAAGAATTTAGTGGTGAATATAAAACTTATTTGACCTTGAAATTCATTGTGTATGACTCTCTGTGCTTTAAAAAGTGCAAAGTGCCCTTAGGCGTACGGTCCCTAGAGCCAAGGCGAAGGACAGTACATGACGTTCGCAATGCACTTGTCTTACAAGAACATTTCCAAATTGCTTATGGTCCACATTTCATACGCAAAACATATTTAATATGCAATAACAAAACCAACAAAACAAGCCTATGTCAGCACAACATATACATGTTATAGGTCTATAGGATATCAACTTTATAGTGTAACCGTAAGCATTTACACTATGGGTGGACCTTGAAGCAACAGTAAGAGTGTTGGCATACGACCTAAGCATTTAAAACCCTATTATAAAGGCGGTCAAATAGGCGTGTCAGACAGATCGAATGGGCTAAGTGGTACCTATTCAATACTAGTAATTTGTAATCAAGTCAATCCCTTTGGGTTGACCCACAATCATTTTATTGACATTTTTACTTGTATAAATAACTAATGCATTAGATATGATTATCAAATCTATATTATGAAATCACTAATCTAATTTTTTACCTGATAGCCAGCCAAATTATGGGTATAACGTTTTGGCATGCCAGATGCTTGCAAGGAATCATAAAACGTCTCAACATCTTTCATCATTTCTTCTTGTGAAGGTAGTGAAATCCGACCCGATAATATACCTGCTATCCACGCACTTTGGAGTTCAAACTGAGGGAAAGGAGCAATCTGTACATTTAAATCCACTAATTAAGAAATTAATTTGCTATAAAACCTTAAGCTAGATTCTGCATTAAGAGTTTAAGACTGAAAGTTACAAGTCAAAATTACGAATGTAACCTTCCATGGCAACCCAACGAAAGAAAGCCAAGGGGCTAATGATGGCGGGAATACATGTTTATAAAGCGGCCCCACTCGATTATCATCAACAGTCACGATACCTTTGACATCAAGAAATGGAAAATAATACTTGTACCTAAAAGCGCATAGACCAAACACGATCATTCATTCAGGAAAATCTTAAAATATATAGGACTGGCGATTACAACATGTAAAGGGACCACACTTTCTTGCTTTGGAACTTCAAAGCCCATAAAAATAAAAATTGTTAAATGACCTAAAACCCACCCTGTGCAGTGCAGAATGATGTCAGCAGCGATCTTAAAATCATGCGGAAATGAAATAGTTCCATCCTCATTGGCACTTTCTATCTGCATTAGACGTTATTGTTATTGTTATTGTTATTGTTAGTATTATTGCTATTGTTATTAGTAGTAAAGAAAATGTAACCTAGAAGTAATACCATAGGACGGAGCCAAATGTTGTCATATCCTGGTAAAGTTGCACTTTCTTCGTTCGAGTTTGACCAAGATGCAATGTGGACTTCCTTAGCTACACTTGCAATCTCTCTAGAGATATCAACCGCACTTGCTGAGCTCCCTATCAGCACTACAATCTGTACAATGGGTCAAATTTAGAAATATCAACTACAGTCAAAGATTAATTTCAACTCGTTTCCTTTACCAGTAAATTGTTTACTCATTTCATTAGACATGTTAGATATAAAACATAACTCGAACAACCAATTCGTAGGTAAACAGGTCAACGTACCACTTTTATCGACAAAGAATACCTTATTTCGAAAGGGCTCAGGAACACGATAATTATGACTATGAATCTGCTTCCCGGGCCACCGATCAACACCTACAAATTCATATAAAACCACTCAGACAAACTCATGTAAACTATTTTTCTTCCCAATCTCCACATGATCCAGAAACAGTATCTTAGTTCACTTTTATCTACACAACATCAAAATCAAGCCTAGACATTACACGTCTATGCGATAAATTCACACTGTATGTCTGTATGATCAAGAAATACACAAAATTCTCTACATCGATTCATTATCACATAAACAATGCCCATAATTCAACTAATTTCAAAACAACTTCAATATCCCTCAATTTCCCATGAAGCTTACATCCTAAAAATTGAAACTTTCCTACAGAAAATCACACTTCATTATCAATCAAGAAACAAACACATGCTTAATAGTTAATTCATGGATAAGAAGCTTTGATTCAATAATCTGACGAGATCAAAATTCCTTTTGGGGGTAATTAGACTCGATTCAATATTCTTTTGATTCATGGATAATCATATCCGATTCAAGATTCAAAATACCCGGAATATGTGCGATTCGGGGCTCCGAATAATGCCCATTGCAGACAACAACAGCATCAAAAGCTTCATCAACATCTTCATCTTCTCCACTTTTCTTTCTAAATCGCACTTCCCACTTCCCAGACTCCCTCCTCCGAACCCGACTCACCTCCGTTTCAAACCGAACCAACTCACCGATTCCGAACTCGTTCGAATAATCCTTCAAATACTCCAAAACCTCCCGATGACCCGGGAACCTCCTCGGGTCTCTTTGACCCGTTTTCTTTGCTACAAACGGGTATTCTCTGAAACCCATCACTTCTCGTGGCAAATTGGTGCGGAGAGAGGCGTAGAGGCTAGAGTGGACTGCAGTACGATTTGGGTCGGATCCTAAGGGATCGGATTCGGTGTTGTTGGTGTATACCCAAATGCCACCGACTTGGGATTCACGCTCGAAGACGACGACGGAGTGGCCCTCTCGCCGGAGATGACGGGCGGCGGCTAGCCCGGCTGCTCCGGCGCCGATCACGGCGACGTTGCAGGCGGCGATGGGAGACATGGGTGGGGGAAGTGGTGGATGGATGGTGTTGGATTTGTGGTGAATTTTGGATTAAATATCTGGTTGTATATTGCAGAAATTGGTGAGAAATCGTCGTCGTGAGTGGTGACACGATGATGACGACAATCTCTCATCATGTTGAAATACTGAAATGTGTGTTGCTAGTAGATTGAGTTGGTTTTTAGATGGTTTCACGTTATCCGTTCCCAATGTATAAGTTTTTTTCTTTCTTTTTTTTAAATTTTCTAATTGCTATTGTTTTTTTTAGACTTAATTATAAAAAAGTCACTTTTATTATGTTTAATTTCACTGTTCTAATTCTCTAAAGTTATCAGAGCGTGACATGTGTTTTTTGACGAATGAGTAGTTTCATTTGTGTCATAATTTCGCATAAAAGTTATATAATTACACAAGTTATGTATATTACTACGCAAGAAAAAATTATTCAAGTTATAAAAAATAATTACGCAATTTATATTTATAATTATGCAAGTTATATGATAATTACACAAATTATGCTTATAATTCCGTTGTTTATAATCACACAAGTTATACGTATAATACATAGACGCTTTAAAACATGTTGATTCTTTTAAAAAAGTATAGCAATACTATATTTATACTAAAGAAGATAAAATGCCCGATTTTATGGTTTATTTTTTTTAAGTAGTGTCATATAAAAAAGTTCTATGCGTTTAAAAAACCAGAAGGAAATTGAAAAAAGTCAATGATTATAGGCTATTTTTAAATCTACTCCTACAGAAATATTTCTTGCGTAATCATTTCATTTTTATATGAACTATTTATCGCTTAGATCAATAGATGTTATCATTTCGTATACTTCGCACGAATTATTCACTTTATACCGTAAACTTTCTCGTAAAACCAAACTAACTAGTAGGGAGCTTGGATGTAAAGTAACTAAGGAACAGAAAAACCAAAACATAAATAAACTAGTTAAGCACATGAACCAAAAAATACAAGCATGAAAATAGAGAACATCACCTAAACCAACTAAAACTGACATACTAGACCATAGTCTATACCTAGATTTGCGAACCATAATCGCCCTAACAGGCCCAAGCTAGATCAATTATGGTGATAGCTAAACACCATTTTGTGAAATACAAAGTGAAGTGTGAGCTACACAAAATCACAAATAACGGATTGGAGCTTAGACCGGATGAAAATTCAAGAAAACAACCATACTTTGATATATTCAAGTCTTTGAAATCGGGGATTTAATCGTTTGGAAAACGACAACATTTCGTGACTTCAACAAGAACCAAAATATAGTTTTAATAAGGGCAGTTGCAGCTTCAACAAGAACCAAAATATAGTTTTAATATAGTTTTAAAGCAAATGATAAAGTTGCTATTTTGTAACTTTAAGGTCATAAAAAATAGTCTGCCATACAAGATATAGATAAAACTATGTATATCAGATCGCGAAATGAACGATCCCATCCTTGAACTCTAGACAAAATGAAAGCTAAGTATAATACCTCATTTATAGATTGAACATAATCAACTCCAAGCACAATTTGACGAATAATCAAAATTTATGATAAAACTCTGTCACAATACCAGGAGACCTTCCTTCAAACCCTTCAGGGTATGTTTGGTATGTGATAATGGAATGGACGAAGGAATAGAATGAATAAAGGAATGAAATGGATAAGATAATTAAATGAATCATTACATTCAATTGTTCCGTTTGGTTGCCCTTTAGTAATAAATGAATCGTATCTTTGTTTTATTTGTTAGGTATAAAAATCGAAACAATAAAGTGTAAAAATAGTTATGATGGTGATGGCGAGTGGAGGTGGTGGCCGGAGGTGGTTTCCGGCGGCGGTGGTGGCCGGTGGTGGTTTCCGGCGGCGATGGTGGCCTTCGGAGGTGGTTTCCAATGGTGGTTTCCGGCACCGGCCGTGGCCGGTGGTGGTGGCCTTCAGTGGTTTCCGGTGGCGGCGGCGGTGGCGGTGTCCGGCGATAGTGTTCCCGGTGTAGTGGTGGCCAGTGGTGGTTGCTAGTGACGAGCGATCTTGGTGGTCGGTGGTGGTTGTTGTGGCGGGTGGTGTTGGTGACTAATGATGGAAGAATGTATAGAATAAAAAAAGAAAGGGGAGTGGATGGAATGAATTTAAGGGAATGGATTCAATTACGTAATGGTTCATTCCATTACCTCCACTAACCAAACATGTCTTTATTCATTCACCCTCAATGGTTCATTCCATTCCGCCCCTCATTCCTGCATATAAAACGCTACCTCAACGTACGGGGCAATTGAGGCGCACATGATTTGAAATTTCCGCCTTTGAGTCGCTGAAAAGACATGAATAAGTCTCTTTGGTAATACCCCTGCTAGCTAGATGAGAAGAAAGAAGTTTTCTAATTTGAAATCTCTCACGAAACAACCAGCTTTTAGCGAAAGAACTAACCCATTTTAGATTGCTAACATTATCTACCATTGGAGAACTGTGAACATAGCCTTTCTTTGTGAATAAACCAAGACACAACTCGAACTAATCCATATAGTAAAAAATATAGTTATAAATAAAATTAATCTGTCAAAAAATGAAATCTTCTAAACAAGGACTGTTTTGTTGTTGGGTTGATGGTTTGTTGCTTTATAGTCAACTTAGAACAACATTATGTATTATGTAATATTACTATATCAGGTTGTAAAACTATTAGTCCCGTGATTTATGCGTTGTATACGAATAGGAATGACGCATATTAGTAAATTTAGTCCCTTGATTGTAAAACTGGGTTACTCGTTTCCATACTCATCAAGTAATCCTCGAGTGAATACCCGTCATGTATCCGTTTATTTGTTAAATTAAGTGTTGAGATATTTAAATATATTTATTATTAATTTAATTTTTATATAATATTGTAATTAGTACTCAATAGATTATGTTGTTATCCAAAAACCTGGGTTAAATATTATACCTGCGCGTTCTTACGTGTTGATGCGTTAAATAAAGACTTGTATAAAATACAATTAAAAACGTAGGATTAAATGATTGATATTACAAAGTGAATAGTTTTTTAATCATGTGTTTTATGATAAATAGTTTAGTTGTATAGAACAAGCAAAAGTGTAATAGTATATTATATATTCTTTACATTATAAAAAGGACACTGGACAAATTATGTGGTAGTTGGAGCTGGTACCACATGTAAACCTTTTTTGGGTTGATAGCTAGAGGTCTTATTTGTATAAAGCTTTTTGATAGAGTAACTATTTTTCTCTATACAAGTGTAGTTTATTATTTATAGGGCTTCTAAACTTATTTCAAAGTCTAAAGTGACCTTAGACATATTTCTAATCATATATGAGTTAATTAATAATGTTATGTCAAGTTACATCAAAATAGAAGGTAGACGGGCAACAAGCTGCGCCGCCACCCCTTTCTATATTACAAAAAATTATGTTAATTTATATATTATTTATATCATTGTTTATAAAATGGTCTGATCAGCCCACCTAAGGAAGCCCAAGAACCACTTGATTCACAAGTGTAAGCGTCGGAATCGAGGCCCAAAAGGAATTGGAGCAGGGCCGGGCCAACTGGCCAAGTGGTTCTATTGTTCAAAGGAACAAGCAAATTCACATGCACCCATGTTCCTGTTGGAAAAAGAATATTAAAAAAATGAATTTTTAACTACAGAAGAAAATGAGTTTTTCTAAGCTTTAGACATAAAATATATACAACAAATAAAGTCACTTCTAATAAGAAGTTAAGATGAAGAGGATATTAATGGTTAAAGTTAAGTCTTTTAATGTAAATGCTAGTTGAAACATCAAAGTTGGTTGTTTTAGTAAAATGCTAGCTGAAACATCAAAATTAGATGTTTTAGTTCAATGATACTTGAAACACTTAAATTAGGTGTGTTGAGAAGTAGTGTGAATCATCTCAAGTTCTAATTGTGTAAGTTAATTGTAGTTGACCATTTTCATGTGTAAAGTTCATCACAAGAGAGTGATTAGCGCGATGTATTGTGTATCGTACTCATTGTTTCCATTTGTAATTCGTATTTTCAATCCTTTATTGGTGTGTGAAATTGTTCTTGAGGTTTTTGTTAATTCTTGTTCAATCGAATCTTCTTTGGAGTTGATTTCAAGAAGGTGTTTTAGTCAAAAATACTAATTAAAACATCAAAATACATCAAGTTAGATGTTTTAGTCAAAATACATTCAAGGTTTTGGTTTATGAAGATGTAAGGTGTTTAAGTTCATCTTTAACTATAAATACCAATGTGGGCGTTGGTTAAAAATCCACCAAATAACGCAAACTCTCTAAAGCTATGAATTTTACAACAATTATTTAATCATCCTATTCTACTTTCTTTGAGGAATAATCCAGGTTCTGTGTCTACCCAGGTTGTATTAATTGCTTTGTTTGGTGTATCCTAGGAGACATACAAGTTCTCTTAGATAGACTCATAATAGTTTTATGAGACCAGCAATCCTCAACCGCAATCGTTAATTTCGTTTGTTTGTTGTTGTTGTCAAGGACAAAAGTGAAGACTTAACCTTTTGAATTATTTTGTTTAAACAAAAACTAAGAATGGCTTGGAAACTTGATTTCTATTAGGTTTGTGGTTAGAGTGGGGCCCCTTAAAAGACGTTTTTCCATTTTTATTTTGTCTCGAGGCTTAAAAAGTTTGCAACACTGCAAGGGATGGATTCAAGGCATTCGAACTTCAAATTGCAAAAGCCAGATTTAACATCGGGTACTCGGGTATCAAGGAAGGGAGGCACAAATGGGTTTGGAAATGATATTTAATTAGTCATTCTCGATTCATTATACAATAATGAGAATTCATAGAAACCTTACTAATCACGAAAACTGCACCCATAATTGGAACAAGTGCTTAACTCTTAAGAACACCTTTTCGGATGGAGAGTGTCCACGAATAGGCGGTGATGGATTCATTGATAGCTTTAATAAAATCATATGATTCATATTAACGCGTCAACATCATCAAATCATGAAAAAACTTCTATGATCAAACATAAAGAAGCCACATCAAGTATAGTTTTAAGAATAAAAGAAACCAGAGAAGCAAAAGATGCTTTACAACATTAAAATCCTTACCTTGATCTTTATGAAATGACTGATTGGTCTTCACTATTGATATCCATAGAGAAACAATGATTGAGATGATAACCAATACTCAAAACACCAAGTCACATTGCATTACTTGTGTGATTCTTGAGGTTTTATGATCATTTGCAACAATGTCATGCGTTGTTATTTGTGCATCTGAGTCTAGCATAGGCTCCTAACAAACGAACCTCTATAAAGGAAAGAGATTAACAACTCCTTATGCTTATTTTGTGAAAATAAGAAGAAAGTGACTCGCTCTCCTTTTATTTTAAGTCAGTTTGGGTCAAGGTAAACTCATGATCGAAAGTCCCGATGACATCTTGTGACTTGATAGTTAATTTGCTATCGTCCTTAAAGAATCTGATTCTAACATATCTCATGAAAAAGGTTTTACAAGTAAATCATTCACTTAAAAGACTCCTTGATTGGATGAACTTACAAAGGATTAAGTCTCATTTTTTCTTATGACCAAAGATTAGGGGACAGATGAAGAAATTGAAATGGAGTTATAAAGATCTTTGTAATTTAATGTGTCAATCCTATTATCAATTCTTATATTTTCCCATCTTCCAATCCTATTATCAATTATGTTTTTCTACATTCTTCCTAGCTTCATTTAATAAATGATAACCTCTTGTGTTGGAACACATTTAAGAAAGATAAAACTTCATGAATCAGAATCATGAGCCAGGATTTGAGTTGAAGCAAAGACACCCTTTTGTGTTGGAACACATCATATCAACCTTTGCCTATAGATGAACCAATAGGGGCCATTGATGCCAAAAGTCAATAGTATAGGGGTATTTATAAAAAATATTCAAAGGCTTTTTTGGTACTTTTGCAGAGGTAACCGTCCCAATATATCTGACCGGTCTCTTCTCTCATAACCATAAAATCAACATGTACTAGAGAGAGAGTGTGATAGAGACACCAACTTTATATGTATATATATAATATTTACACAAGAATCCCTTCTGTTTCACTCATACGCACCGCCTGCGCACGTTAGCCACCACCACAACAATCACCTCCTGTTTTATAGCTCCCCTCTCTCTCTATATATATGTGTATGTATATATCTTTCTTTCTCTCTCTTTAGATATGTACATACATAGATAGAGAGAGGGCCCAACTGGGTTGCATTTATTTCGATTATTTTTCGGATCACTCAATACACACACCACAGCTGTTATCAATCTCATGCATCTCTGTTCTTGCTAACCTGCGCCGGTACCTTCTTTCTCTTTGTCTTGTGATTTACGATTCTTGATCGTTTTGTATGGTTTTGTGTCGTGATATGTGTGTATTTATGTGAATTTCATTGAACAGTTGGTGTGCAAAGATTGGGTTTTACTCTTCTTGTTGTATAGTAACGGAATTAGAGATAAAAAGATTAGATTTTTATGAGACGTTTCAAGAAATTGGATCTTTTAATATGATTAGATGATCAAAAAACAAAAATGGTGTTTTGGTGAAGATGTTTGTGTACCAAACAGCATGGCTTTATTGTGAGATTGGTAATCAGGTAACGGTATTCGGAAGTTGTACTCTTGTGTTAAAAAACTTGTACCCTGATCACATTGACGATTTCAGAGTTTCCATTAGTCTTTTTCCTTTGAACATTCTCTTGTTTTCCAGTTTATACTATTCCATATTAACGCGTATTTCATGACTATGAACATATATGGTGTATAGTTGTACTGTTTGTTATAATGCTTGTACTGTTGGTAAGTTTCTTGATTTTGATGGAAGGTGTTCTTGAATTCAGTTATACACAAGACTCAAGATCATGTTTGATCACGAGATCATGTTCAAGAATCAAGTACGTTAAGTTTTATTTTATTTGCAATGGATTATTAATATTATTGTTATTTGGTAAGTCTTCATCCGCATCTTTGCTTGTTCATCCGCATTGACAAATGCGGATGAATTAACTTGATCAGTATTTCTTCACTAGATCATCCGCATTAGTATGTTGGTCATCCGCATTTGATTATTTTTTATGCAAAGGTGCAGGAGCTCCATGGGTTGTATGCAGTACAGCAGTTGTTGGTGAAGGGTGATTCGAAGTATCCAAAATGTGAACTTTTTCCAATGAAGAGAACATTTACTGAAAGTCATCCGGTAAATCACAATCAATTGAGTTCTTATATAAACATTAGTAAGAACTATGTAAAAACTGAAGTTGATAATTTTGACCCGTTTACTTAAAAATGGTCCATTTGGGTTGTGTTTGATCTTAAACGGGGTAGATCAGAAGGTTTCAGCTAAAGAGGGAACATGTGGGTCGAACAGCTAACAGACTGAATTGGCCCAAGTCTATATCTAATACAGACATCTTTTTTAATAGTTTTATTAGCACATTAATTATTTATGATTTTTATATGAAACGGAAAGAAAGGTGTTTGTGTGTTAACCCAACTCAAAGCAGCCTATTTGGATCTGTATTAAAATAGCCGTTTTGATGAGCTTGTGAGCTTGCTTTGACCCGTTACCTCATCCGTTCTTTTTGCTATCTCTGGTATAATTCATTAAGCATGTTATTCATCCTGCACTTAGTATGAAAAAAGTGAAAGGTTAATAGCATGATTAAGGCCCTCCATTTACTCGAGGAAAGTTGAGATACTGTTGGTGTATTTTGGGGTGGGACCCACACGATTCTTGAAATGGGACCCATAGACATATGTATAGTGTATTTAGGTTGTTGTATATCTCTTGTGACCTGAATGTTTAGTTGTATGCTCTTCAGGTGGGACCCTCACAACTCATATATGATCAAGATTTTGGCTCTAGATTTCAACACATGCCTCTTAATCTTCGACTTTCCACTGGTAATTCTTGTGATGATGATGCTTTGGATTGTGAGGAGTTGAATCTTTTTTTGAGCATCGGGATGACTTCCAATAAAAGAATCAAAAGTTCACGAAAATCTCTGAAGAACACAGCGATATGCGCATCTTCACCAGTAGTAATTGATCTGGAAAATTCAACAGAATCTGGATCGAATGAGTTTTTGAAGGCAAATTTGCATCAAGGTTTGTCACTCTATAGCTAAACTCTGTTATCTTGACTTCAGAAAGTCAATTGTGTTTTTTTTCCGAACGAAATTTGACATGAATGACGTAAATTAAGACATTATTTAGCTTGTCTAGAAGAGGTATATGCTACGTGTTTAATATCATAGTCAGTTAGAAGGTTTAGTTACTTTATTATCCTTGATAGTAATTCAGTTGACTTTTAACAGTCCTACACAAACTACTTTTAAAACAGTTGGCAGGCCACTAATAAAAGTCAACTCTACAGGTGATTTGAAGGTGAACGGTGACATGCATCAACAATGCAGCCACCTCAATCAAGGTTTGCTTATGTATTCTTTAAGTTCTATTCTCTTGACCTTTAAAAGTCAAATGCATTATTGTCACAAATATGTTTTAATTTACTTACTGGTCAAAGTCAAAATTGTCACAAATTTGTTTATATTTCAACTACATGTTTTTCTACTAGTGGCATCATCATATAATCTAATTTACTTACTAGCCGTGCTAAAAAATGTTGGACACTTTATTTCCTTTCTGATCTGGAAAATTGTCCATTTGACTTCAAAAGTCAACACATAATTCCTTTGCCATCTTTAACCTTTTGCAATCAAGAATTGTACTTTTTTTCCTTTCGAGTTGAACCCGCTATAATCTTGTCTTCATCCTTCAGGATCCAACAGTTGGCGTGATGTCAAACGAACATTTTTACTGGATCTTGATCTCAACAAAGATCAACCCGACGAATATCCCTCCTGTGATGGCTCATGTGGTGAATCTAGTAGTCAAATTGCCACTATGAGGACCTGCACCATAGATCTTGAGTCCCTTCCTGAACCCTCATCAGATCTAACTGAAGAAGAAGTAATAGACATCTCAGCAGAAAAGGTAGAAAATGCAGCACTCTCACTTATCAGTATCTCAAAACAACAAACTTCAACCATCAATCAAGATTCGGAGGCCAATCAACGTCGAATGAGATTGAAATCAGAATTGAAAACAAGAAGAAAACAATCACACGATCGTTATCAGTTGATTCTTATGAGTCACTTGTGTTGAAACTAGAAGAAAGCAGCATAGAAGAAGATTCTGCAACATCAAAGACGTATGAAATAAACGAATTTGATCAAAAGGAAAGTGGGATCAAGTTGAGAAGAGGAAGGAGACTAAAAAATTTCCAGAAAGACATACTTCCTACATTATCATCACTCTCAAAACATGAAATTTGGGAAGACATTAAGCTTTTAGAGGGTGTGATTAGATCTAGAGAATACAAGCGGTTAAATAAAGCGAAGGCGGGGAAAGGAGAGAATTGGTCGACTCCGGTGAAAAGTAAACGGGCAAAAGTCAACTCTTCGGGTCAAAAGTCTTCTATACAGAAAAGAAAACCGTAGGTTTAATGGATTAGAAGCAGATAAAGATTGATTCTTGAAGGATTTCTAGTTTTTGTTTATGATAATCATTCTAGTATCTAGTTTCTTGTCTCTTTGGAAGTTAAATACTCCAACCAAATCATATCTTTTGGCCTTACTTTAGAGAGCCTTTCATTTCTTAGTTCTCTGTGAAATAAGTTTCTTGTTCTAGTTCTCTATGACAGAGTTTTCTTATTCAAATTCACTTTTAAACAGTTTTATATTAATCTATTCGTAGGTCACGTACGTAACTTGTGTTTTACCTTATCTCATTTAAAGGCCACCTGTTCGGTTTAAGCTATGTTTTATCTCACATTGTTTTGGAAACTATTGGTAGCTATAGTGAATTTTCTGGTAATAAGTTCATACAATGAAGTATCTGATAACAAGTTCATACGGTTTTATCTGATTACATTGTTTAGAAGACGATTAATAGGCATAATGAATTTTCGGATAACAAGTTCCTACGGTGAAGTTTCCCATAACAAGTTCATTTGGTTAGGAAAATAAAAAGAAAAATGATGAATCTAACTGTCTAAGAGTGGTCTTAGACTCTTAGGTATAGGCCCAATATCCTTCTTCTGGGCTTCTACTTTCAGCTTGGCCCGATTCCTAATGGGTCGCTTGAGCCCAACTTTAGAAATTGTTATTTTCAATCTTTTGAAAGAATGAAAGGTTTGTTTTTCAAAGTTCAAAGAGTGATGTTTAGAAGAAAAAAAGTTATAACGATCCTCACATAATGGGTTATGTAGCCACATTGCAACTTAGTAATGCACTTCATGAACATTTTATGGTGTATGAATTTTAGTTATTATACCATATTTAACATATACCTTTTT
This sequence comes from Flaveria trinervia, assembly GCA_025506515.1. NCBI lineage: Eukaryota > Viridiplantae > Streptophyta > Magnoliopsida > Asterales > Asteraceae > Flaveria > Flaveria trinervia. The sequence goes on along the minus strand of CM046443.1, from coordinate 96,736,308 downwards.
TAATCAATTTATACAACCAAAACTCGATACATTGAACTATATATTAAAAAAATAGATCATAGTATTAGTGTAGATATTATGAACGAAATATTACTCCAAGCGTTAAGCGCGGTCGTGTATGTTACTCAAGTCAATAGTGGTGTACAAACCGGTTTTTCATCAAAATCCTCAAATCGGTTTTACTCAATAGATATTATGAGCCGTTTTTTAACAGTTTAAAAACCGGTTTTTGGTGCTGGGTTACAAAGCCGTATACAAACTATCTATTCGGGTTGGGTTAGGAACCAGTTTGGCTCAAACTGTGTTTTTTTTTTCAACCGGGTTCAGGTTATTTTCGGTTTTTCTTTTCAAGCCGGTTTTTTTACACCTCTATTACTCAATGTGCACAATATGTAAGTTCGGTGAACTATTAGACTTATGAACATATTTATTGATAACCGTTGTCTAAACATATTATTATTCTTTAGTATTATTTTAAATTTCTAACACATTAAAATTCTACAGAATAATATTGTCATGAATTAGATATATATTATTAACACTAAATATAGTTTCATCATTGAAAATTCACGTCATACACATGACTTCAACTTAGCAAAATGCTTGAAACTCATTACATTCACATGAGCCATATTTTTTCCAAGATACACTAATAAAAGTTACCATTTCTAATAACTATATCATTTTGCTTCTGTTATCCTTTGTTACAACCTTTTGTAAAACGTTTATTCTTTTCATTTACATAAATTACGTTGAATACTCTCCAGCACCTTTTAGAAAAAAAATGACGTTATAAATGCCATCTAACATGCATTTTTACTAAATCTACTACAAAAAAACTAGTCGATCACCCTAAAAACCTGTTAATACAAAATCTAATGACTAAATAACGTAAGACCATTAAATTTACAAATAACTATTAAAACTTATAATATTTGTTAGTATTGTTACATAGGGGGTATAGATAGTAGTTGGAAAAACATTCAACTAACTTGTTTTATTATGTTCAAATCATACAAACAAATGTAAACAAAACCTATGGATTTTGTAAACATTAATCCATAGTTTCATCACTTCGTGTTAGTTTATTCGCCTCGTAGTTCACCTCAAATTGCTGTTTGTATAGTCGCTTTCTGCTCTTTTGCTTCGAGAAATCCGAAGATTTCAAGCTATACAATCACACACATCAATCATCGTTCTTCTCATGATTCATTCATTCATCCTTTAACATCTGCAATCTGTTCATGCTTCTCATTGGATCTTAATCGCCCTTCTAATGGCGAATGCATTTGGGGTTCTCACTCCAACTATGAGGTTTTCTTCGTCAATCGGTGTAAATCGTGCTGGATATTGTTACAATGATGCAATCTTGAAAAGGGTTCGATGCTCTGTTACGCCTCAAGGAGTTGAGAGTTTATCCCCTTCTGAATCTCGTGTGCGGAGGTTAGTTTGAGGTTTTGATTTATGGGGTTTTGTGTGATTAAGTTGGGGTTTTATGGAATGTGAATCAATCTGGATATGTAGATTTGGTTTTGTGTAATAATGGTGTTGCTATTGTGTATGCATATTGGCTTTTGAGGTCTAATTACTAGTTTTTTAGCTTCGAATTATGCATCTGTTCATTGGGTAAATGCATTAGGTTAATTAGCTTCATTTATCATCTGGGAAAGTTGTTTCATTTGGGGTCAATTTGCTTTCATTTTGTGGATTTTCACTTAGGAGTTCCATTAACTTAAAATCTTATCACTAAATGATGTTGATTTCGTTAGATTTTGCAATTGATGGTAGTAGATTTGGAGAACAAACTACGTTAATCTTGCATCTAAGATATGAACTCGGAGATCAAACAGAATCTATGCTTAATAGTTAAAACCAAGAGAGTCTATACCCTTGTAGTTATCTTTCTTATGAAATAATATTAACTACTTTTATAAATTAAGCTAATTTTGTATGCAATTGATTGTAATTGTTGTGGTAGTGAGATTGATGTTGATTGTTTAGCCCTATTTTGTAGTGGGATATGAATCCATGAGATTTTTGCCACTTTAACATGTTTTCAATTTGTTTTTATTTTGTTTTTGTTTTTTGTTTTGAATAAAAACAGGTTGTAAGCAAGGGGTGTAAACTAGTTGGATGTGGATCAGCTGTACCTCATCTCCAGATTTCTAATGATGATCTTGCTACAATTGTGGATACTAGTGATGAATGGATATCTGCACGAACTGGAATTCGCAACCGACGAATACTTACAGGTTAGTATCATTTTCCATTTATATATACATATATTCCTAAGATATCAATCATACATGAATTATACATTATATATGCATATATGTACCATATTAGGGATGCAATCTGATGTAATCAACGACAGGAAACGAAAGTTTGACGGGTCTGGCTGCGGAGGCTGCACGAAAAGCACTTGAAATGGCAGAGGTCAAACCTGATGATGTGGATCTAATCTTGTTGTGTACATCAACCCCAGAAGATCTATTTGGTGGTGCTCCTCAGGTTGAACCTGATGACATGGATTAATCTTGTTTTCCTGTAACCATATCATAAAGCTTTTTTTTCTTGATTGTGTTATTCTTGTTTGAAATGTCATTAGAATATTTTCTGATGTTCTCTTGTATTCATGTTTTAGATTCAAAAAGCACTTGGATGTAAAGGAAATCCACTAGCTTTCGACATTACAGCAGCTTGTAGCGGTTCGTATTGGGCCTTGTATCCGCTTCATGTTATATTCGAGGTAATTTATATATATATATATATATATATATATATATTATATATATATATATATATATATATATTTATATTTATAATAAGGTTTCTTTAAGGTTTGTTTTTCTTTCATATCACATAAAAAGGTTAAAGGCTAATAACTTTGGTTTTATTTCTTTTTAGAGTAAACCATCTTTATTTTCACTTGTGAATACCCATGGAACATCTAAAATGTTGATTTTGGGTGATCCATACAGGTCAAAATGATTCATGCCAGTAAGTTTGACCATGTTGATGTTTATTTTTCAGGCGGTGGTTATAAAACGTACTTGTGATTGGAGCAGATTCGCTCTCTCGTTATGTTGATTGGACTGATCGAGGGACATGCATTCTCTTTGGTGATGCTGCTGGTGCTGTTTTGGTCCAGGTGTGTTTGAATACTTAGTGAAATTTTCAAGTCAAAATCACTTTTTCTTTTCCACATGGTCATAATTATAAAGATGTTCGTATTGATTTGGGTCCGTATGGTTTTGCTTGTGCGCATTTAATAAAGGGTGCATCAGTTATCTGACAAACAGTAAAAATGTAAAATTGTGAGTACAAACAAATCTGAAACCAGTGTAAAAAACGATTGAAGTACTCTTGTGTGATGAACTTGTTATTCTACAACCAATTAGCAAAGAACATGTTGAATAGGTTAAAGGATTAAAAGTCGAATTTCTGCCTGTTTATTTATGGATGGGCTGATTTGGGTTGCTTTTATCTCAAAACAAAGAAAAAAAAAGCTATATGAGGAATGGGTTAACAAAGAAAAAAAGCTATATGAGGAATGGGTTAATAAGAGGATTAAAAGTTGAAAATGTCTTTTCTAATACATACAACCTCCTAAATCTTTTGATGCAAAGATCCAGATTATTGCTGGCATAGTATTGCTATTATAATCATAATCAACACATTAACTATTAATAGGAAGTTCAAAATTTGGTAAAAAAAGTGGACCCTTAACCAAATCCATTTAAAATTTTGACCTGTTACTCACCCGCCAAACCTGCCATCTTGCCACCTCTCTTCGTGGTGTAAACTATTTGCAGGGTCTGTACTCTATTTATATATAGAGTAAGAGAAACAAAGGAAATACTTTTTGTTATACTTTTTTCTATATTTATTATTTTATTAACCACATACAACATGTTTGCGGGCGACTATATCTTGCAATTTATGCAGGCATGTGATGATGAAGAGGACGGTTTATATGGTTTTGACATGCACAGTGATGGTGATGGCAACAGGTTATTATACTTTCTTAATAAAAGATGGTTTCCACTTTCCATTCACTGTTAATTGTTTGTCAAAATGTTAACTTTTTCTATAAACCCTCCCTAACAGGCACCTAAATGCTGGAATAAAAGAAAAAAAAGCAGATCACGAATTGGGTACAAATGGTTCAGCCCTCAGTTTCCCCCCAAACCGTTCTTCGTTTTCTTGTATAAAAATGAACGGAACAGAAGTTTTCCGGTTCGCTGTTAGTGTTGTGCCACAGACCATTGAGGCTTCGCTAGCCAATGCTGGTCTTAACCGTTCAGATATTGACTGGCTACTGCTGCATCAGGTATGAACCAAAACTTCCCATTGGTCCCTTAAATTGTAGCTGGAAAAATGGGTGGATTGGATAACGGGTCAATACATTTGAATTCAAAAGGGCAATTGTTGTAATGATTTAGGAGGGCCTGAAATAATTCTTGTCCAAAAGTTTTACTTAAATAATTATTCTGTCATATATGATTACAAACTAATGTGGACTTAAAATGGGTCGAAACTGTATCCTCTATTTCTGTGACAGTTGGCATGTATTTCTTAAGCAGGCTTCATCAAAGCGGTACTTTATGTAATTTTATGTGCAGGCGAACCAGAGGATCATTGATGGAGTAGCAACAAGACTCGAGGTCCCAAAGGACAGAGTGATATCTAATCTAGCAAATTATGGCAACACAAGTGCGGCTTCTATACCGTTGGCATTAGATGAAGCCGTTAGAAGTGGGAAAGTCAAACAAGGTCAAACCATCGCGGCTGCTGGTTTTGGTGCAGGTCTTACATGGGGTTCTGCTATCCTGAGATGGGGTTAGATTTCTCTTTTCAACCATTGTTTTTGTACACTGCAAGTTATTTGGTCAGAATGGAAAGCAAAAAAGAAAGTGTGAAGACATGTTGTACATTGTTTCCAAAATCTAACATATCTTGCCTTTTGTTTCATCTTCTTGATTGTGAAGTCCCAAAAACAGTGATAAGATTTCATTATTTTTCTCAGTTTTGAATCAATTTCTCTTTTTGATGATGATAGTCATGTAAAATTGCTCAAAGATGAATTCTTTCTGCAAATTCTAGTGAAAATATATGAACATGAAAATTACATTAAACTACAAACAAAACTCTATAAAGTCTCTCATTGATCACTGTCATCTTCATGTCTAGCTTTAATACTTTGAAGAGTACCTTCAATGGTGATATCTGATTACGAAAATTAAACATTTTTAATACGTTGTACCTCTGTAGTCAGTTTATGTAATAACACGTTTATTACATCAGGTATGTGAATTAAATTTTTTTCGCATGTGTCTCTACTTTTGCTCACGTGTTTTACTTTATTCCTATTGAGATATGGGGTCTTTGGCTTGTGGCAGCCAACCCTCTTCGGGAAGCCGGATTAGGCAACTTGTCATTCCTGTTTTGTAAACCCTAAATCGGTTATAGATGATAGGTGTTGAAATATATGAATGATTCAATTCAATAACAAACATATTGATGTGATATTATATTTGGTATGATATTATTCTAATGTGATAGTTTTTTGTTTGTTGTTGCATGTAAATTTGATTGATTGGGTGGATTCACGTCTGGGCATTTTGTCCCGCACATCCTGCTAATGGGCTAGTAGTTCTGGATTGTTTGTGGATACGGTTGTTAAGCTAATTGGGTTTGGACTAGAGTTGGGCACAACCTAATTGGGCTTGGGCTATAGTTGGGCCTTCAATCTTTGTTTTTCTAACAAAAGCTTTTGTATCAAAAGGGTTATATATATATATATATATAATTCTTTTACAAGAAATGCAAAGCAAGAGGAAAATACATCTTTATGATCTTGTTTATGGTCATAAACAAGCATATCTTCTGTTCATCATCATTTCACCCTTATATTTTCATCTGATACTTTTATTAAAGAGAGAATAGATGTTGTTCATCTTTGTATCAGTGTTTTGTCACAATGACAAATCCGTTTGTTCTTTTTGAGTTTAGTTCGCGATTGTTTATATCAAATCATCTTGTTGATGGTTTGAGAATTGTTTATCTTTTGTAGTGATTAGATTGTTTCTAGTCTTAATTCTTCTTGTTTTTGGGTGTAATTGATATTGATTTCGGATTGAATCAATTTGATTTTTTTTGACATGGTATCAGAGCTTTAGGTTCTCGATTCCGAGTTCTTTCTATCGTGCTGTGTGATTCTGGTTCTCGGTTGGGGTTTTTTATAAACAAACCCTCGATCGGGTACACTTTCTTCTGCTGATAACTTGTTTGCTCCAATTTTGGAGTATTCATCTTGTTCAATGGGATGTCATTTGGGTTGAAACCCTAGGTCTAAGTTCTTTTGTCTGCAGTGTTATGGTTACTTCATTGCGAGACCTCAGATCTTGGTTCGTTTTTGGTTATGCGTTATCTAGCTACTTTTGCTTGTCTTGGCTTCGATTGTTAATTGTTTCAAATCAAAAAGAAAAAAAACCTTTGAAGATCAGGGGTTTCAGTTCGATTGTTTTCTGGCTAGATTCTGGGTTAGGCGTGGATTCTTGGTCCTCATGATCCCAATTTCGTAATCATTTGTTGTGTCGACATTAGAACTTCCATACAAATCAGTGAATTCATGATTTCATCTCTCTAATTGTCGGTCAAAGCATTCTTGATCCAATCTTTCAATTGGTGATTGGTATATTGTGAATCTAAGGATCGCAGTCAGGAATTATCAGTGTTGGTCGAAAACAAGTCAACGTTTGCGGAATTAATGTTGGCTTGGTTTGATTGTTTTGTATTAAATTTCAATATCAATGAAGATTCAAGAACACACTAACAGAAACACAATTAATGAATAATATGTATTTCATTAAAATATATTAATGATTACAAAATAATGAATAAATGATATCAAAGTTTGTTATGAATGATGTGACGGCTGCTAGGGTTTGATTGAATGAATTAATGCGATGTTTGCTGTTTGTTGTATTGCTATAGTTGTTGTCGTGCAATCAATCGTCTAATTAAGCGTCCTTGAATCAAAACCTATGATCCATATATATAGACAATGATGTTTCTGTTATAGGAAACACCAGATCTCTTGGGATTTGATTTGTTTCAGTTAAGGAATCATCGGATTTCTTGGGATTCGCATAACTGCCTTATTGACTTGTTGACTTGTAACACTTGTATTATCCAAGTGTTTGGACTCTGCAGGAATAGTGTCTTCCGTAGGAATTTGTTCTTCCGTAGAAGTCTTGTTCTTCCGTAGATAATTTGTTCTTCCGTAGATGATTTGTTCTTCCGTAGGAATATTTGTTCTTCCGAAGCTGATCTGTTCTTCCGTAGGAATCTTGTTCTTCAGTTCTGGTTGTTCATCCGCAGAGGATCTTTTGATGTAATTTTACTTGTAAGAAACATATCTACGGAAGAACAAAATGTTCATCCGTAGATGTTTCTTACACTTGGTCAAATTCAGAAATTGCCCAAGTATAATGTTCGTACCTGCAACTATACATAAATCAACACACATATAAATGGGTTAACCTATATATATAATGCATACACAATAATAAATTACAACCATTCATTGCAGATATTAATTCAAGTACTAAGCCTATACAAAATTGACTAGATCTACTAATCCTAGACCTAACAATACTCCCCCTTAGGCTTAGATACTTGTAATCAGTTCTTCAAGACTGAAAGTTCTTTCATCCGTGCCACCATCCTTTTGTTAAAATATGATACTACATCCTTTTGATCATCGTACTTGTACTTGATCTCCATTCTGCACATCCTCTTCAGAGTCTCAAAGCTTAGGCCCAAAATGTCTTCTTCAGTTGTGAGTGTTTCCACAACACATTGATTGTTAACAATCTACGGATAAACCTTTAAAATTTTTAATCTTTGTTAACAATCTACGGATCAGAAATTTGAGACACAATCTACGGATAAAAATTTAAATTTTTAACACTGTAGCTTCTGCTGATGCTTAAGATGACACTATAGCTTCTGCTGATGCTTAAGATGGCACTGTAGAGAATTATTGGTGTATGGTTCAAGTCCATTGCTTAGAATCATTTATTGCTTTTGGACCTTGTTGACTTTGTATACATGACAATTTAGCACAAGAAAGTTTAAAATGATTTTAAAGAAAATTTCATGTATCCAGGAGCTAAGATGATGCTCAGATTCTAATTCCTTCAAGTTGATAATGAAATAGACAAAGCTGCTAATTGATAAACTTAACTTCATGTATTTCTACTCCCCCTAAATTTATGATTAATGATGACATTAAGCATTTATCATAAATTTCTAAGAAGAATAACATGAGTGACTTTTAACAGTATGATGATGAGCAGACATATATACATATATGATGGGATCATACTATAATACTAAGCCTCTTCCTGATGAGTTATTTTGTTTAATTGATACCTGAACAAAGTTCTGATTGCAAGTATATTATCCACTTAAATCCATACAAGAGCTCATGTATCAACTATGCATGCTGTTTATTATGTTTTCATATTGATTTGGAATTAACTATTATGGTCTTCTTATTTAATTCATAAAGATTTTTTCCTCCCTTTGCAAGACAAATCATCACTTTTTCACACTTAAGAACTATGTACTTTAAGTTATAAGTTCTATCTTGAGATCCAGTTGGCATCTCATTAATGCAATGATGTAGAAGCTCTAGATAAATTTACAATTGATCACATACGATTCTTTTGAGAGCTTAGATATGATCATCATCGGATATGATCACTAGGTCTTTACTTACGTAAAACAGAGGTGCCTTTAACCCAGGTCTTTGTTCACACAAAACAGAGGGATGATGAGGATCATGATCTTTTCACCTTTTGTAACTGAGACTTAGTATGGTGATCATACACCCAGGTCTTTGTTTACACAAAACAAAGGGAGTGTGATTTGCAAAGATAGATATTATAAAGTGTTGGTACATAGTGTGTTTAAATGAGTGATTTGGTCACATCAGAATAAGACTCACTTTGTATTCTCAAAATGAAGTTTCCTACAAACAATCATTTAGCATTATGTTTGGCATGCACTCAGTGTAGTTTCCACTCAAGATGAATCTACTCACATATCAAGAAACTTGCTATGATTTATTGTTAATTTATGAATTCAGAATAAGCAAAGATATAATGTACTATCATTTCCCATGCATATGTCATGCTGAAGCATCATTACACACAGTATTTTGTATTTTTAAATTGATTAATCTAAGTTAATCATGCCTAGAGACTCAACCAAAAAATTAAATCTGATTGAATCAAAGGCTTTAGTGAATAAATCAGCAAGCTGATTTGTTGTATCCACTTTGACTAACTTAATCAAACCCTTTTCTGAGCAATCTCTCAGAAAATGATATATTATCTTAATATGTTTTGTTATACTATGTTGCACATGATTAGTAGTTATAAACATAGCAGCAGAATTGTCTATATAAATTGAAGTTTGAAGATAGTTGTAATTATTGTCAAGCAATTGGTTTTGCAACCAAAGGACTTGAGAGCAACCAGCTGAAGCAGCTATGTACTCAGCCTTAGCTGTGGATATAGATACGTTGGTTTGTTTCTTGCACTGCCATGATACTAGCCTTGGTCTGATGAATTGACATCCACCAATTGTTGATTTTCTGTTACTGTTACATTCACCATAGTCACTGTCTGAGTATGAGTAGAGTGTAAAGTCACCATACTTTGGATACCAAAGACCAAGTCCTGGTTTTCCTTTGAGGTATCTGAAGATCCTTTTTACAACATTCAGATGAGACTCCTTTGGATCAGATTGGTACCTAGCACACACACACAACAAACATAATGTCAGGTCTACTGGCAGTTAGATACATAAGTGAACCTATCATTGATCTATATAATTTTTGATCAACAGATTTTCCTGAAGGGTCAAGAACAATCTTGTCAATTGTTGATGCTGGTGTTTTGCATGAGGATACTTCAGCAAGATTGTATTTATTCAATATTTGATGTATGTATTTTTCTTGATTGATGAATGTTCCATCTAGTTTTTGATGAACTTGAAGACCAAGAAAGATGGTTAATTCACCCATTGAACTCATCTGAAATTCAGATTTCTTCAGCTCTTCGAAATTTACACACAATCTCTTATTAGTTTAGCCAAATATGATGTCATCAACATATATTTGAACAACTAAGAGATCTTGATGTTCTTGTTTAAAAAAGAGTGTCTGATCAGTGGTTCCTCTTTTGTAGCCATGCTTGAGCAAGAAAGATGATAGTGTTTCATACCACTTTCTTGGTGCTTGATGAAGACCATACAAGGCTTTATCTAGTTTATATACCCTATGGGGATAATGAGGATCTTCAAAACCAGGGGCTTGTGACACATAAACTTCCTCATCAATCTTCCCATATAGGAATGCACACTTGACATCCATCTGATACACAGTGAACTTCTTATATGATGCATAAGCTAGAAACACTCTTATTGCCTCAATTTTTGCAACTGGTGCAAAAACTTCATCATAGTCTATTCCTTCTTCTTGAGTGTATCCTTGTGCAATAAACCTTGCTTTGTTTCTTATAATAATCCCTCTATCATCTAGTTTATTTTTGTATAGCCACCTAGTTCCAATAGGATGTTGACCTTCAGGCAAATCAACTAGGGACCATACATTTTGCTTTCTAAATTGTTGAAGCTCTTCTTGCATAACTTCAATCCAACTATTGTCTTTTAAAGCAGCAGTGATGTTTGGAGGAACTACTTGAGAAAGAAAACAACTGAAGAGACTTGGCAGTACCACTTTGGCTCCTTGTAGCTCTCTTTGTAGGATCTCCAATGATGTTGTTGACTGGATGAGTCTTATGGATTCTCATTGATGGAGTTGATTCAACCGGCATAGATGATTCCAGGTTAATCATTTCCATTGCCTCAGACTGATCCAACCCAGATTGAGAGTTTAAGAAATGGTCAAAATGTTCAACATGAGTTGAAGGATCATGAGTGTCTTTTGTATGGGCTGTAGAAGCAGTTCCAGTATTGGTTTGCTCTTCCGTAGGAGTTACAAGAACTTCTCGGAATCATTTTGCTCTTCAGTAGAAGTTACAGGAACTTCTCCGGAAACATTTTTCTCTTCAGTAGGAGTTACAGGAAATTCTCCGGAAACATTTTGAATATTTGTTGTATTCACTTGAGAGCATGGATATGTTGAATGGACATCATTCACATCTCCGGATGCACCATGTTCATTTCCACATGTAGTGTCTGCAACTGCTGCTGATGTGTTTCCACCCAAGTATGGGTGAATCCTTGGAGGATCAGCAGATAATGTTACTTCAGTCATATGAGGTGGAACAAATGGATAACATACTTTATCAGATCCTGCAGTGTTCAAATGATCATAGTTAAATGATTTAGTTAGAGCATCTATGTCAAACAACCATAATGAACCTTTAACAGACTTAGTAAATACAGATTCATCAAAGGATACATTAGGAGTTTCTTTCATAATATTATGTTGTAGAATATAAACCCTATATGATTTAGATGTTGAAGAGTATCCAACAAAGAAACCATCATATGCTTTTTTTGAAAATTTTCTCAATGACTCTTTTATGTTTAAAACAGATACATGACATCCAAAGACTTTAAGATATCCTATGTATGTTTTCTTTTAAACAAGAGCTCATAAGGAGTTTTGTTATGTTTTTTGACAATTAATGTTATGTTTTGAACATTGCATGCAATATTCACAACCTCAGCCCAAAAAGTGATGGGCAATTGTGAATCAGCAAACATTGTTCTGGCTACTTCAATGAGAGTTTTGTTTCTTCTTTCAGCAACTCCATTTTGTTATGGAGTTCTTGGTGCACTGAATTACCTTCCAATACCTTTGCTCCTGCAAAAGGAATCCAGTTCAAAATTGACAAATTCAGTACCATTGTCACTCCTAAAAATTTTAACTTTTGTATCAAGTTGATTCTCAATCTTGATCACAAAGTCTATTAATGTTTCTAATGTTTCACTCTTTTGTTTTAAGAAAAAGACCCATGTGAATCTTATGAAATCATCAAGTATCACCAAACATATTGTCTTTTTCCAATGCTCATCACATTGGTAGGACCAAACAGATCCATGTGAAGCAATTTGAGTGGTGTAGTATTCGTATTGATAATTTTAGATTTATGGGACACTCTATGTTGTTTTCCTTTATTACAAGAAAAACAGTGAGTTGAGCAATGAAACTCTTTGTTTGGCAATCCAATAACCAAATCATTTTTCACCAATTTATTCATATTCTTCATGTTAGAATGGACAAGCTTTCTATGCCATAATTGAGATACATCTTTTGATAGCTTAGATAGAAGGCATGTTTCATGTTTTGTGAGAGATGTGTTGTTCATATCCAAAACATAAGTGTTTCCTTTTCTTGCTGCTTTGAGGAGGATCCATTCTTCTGGAACATTAAATCCTGGCTTAAGAATGTAACAGTTAGTATTATCAAACAATGTGGTATAATTTTGATCACAAATTTGAGACACACTAAGTAAATTATACAGTAAATTTTCACAATAATATACTTTCTCAAATTTGAGCACACCATTTGTTATCATTCCTTCACCAACAATTTTACCTCCCTTTTTATCCCCACCAAATGCCACATAAGAAGCATTTTTATGTTTGAAGTCATGGAGAAGAGAACAGTTTCCTGTCTTATACCTAGAACAACCACTGTCAGCATACCACTTGTTGTCAGCTCTCCAATATTATTCCTGCATTCAGAAATAAACCAGTTAGAATGGACAACCCAAGTCTTAATGATCTTGGGTTTGTCATCAGTGTCTAAAATTGTTACTCCTTCATGACTTAATCCTGAAGTTTCAGTATTAATTTCATATATAGTTGATTCATTTTGATTTGACAGTGGTGAGGGTGATTCTGTTAAAGCTGATGTAGAAGCTTTGGAGTCTTCCTTTTTAATTTAGTCTTCCTTCACCTTATCTTTCTTTGGTTGATATTTTGATTTAGAAGATGAACCTACACTTTTGAAGGTTTCATCATCTTTTGCTTTTGATTGAGACACATGTGATCCCTTTTCAAAATGATTACAGAAATTATCACTAATGATTGACTTCTTCTCAGCCAAGTCCACCTTTTTGTGAGGTGTTTTGGATTGGCTTGATGTTGTTTTCTTTACTGATTTAGCATCTTTAGAAGATTTTTGCTTTGGTTTTGACTTTTGCTTTTGATTTACCTTCTTTTGCTTTGAATCATCTTGACTTATAGTAGATTGAGAGTCTGATTCTGTCAAATTAGTTTTTGACTTCTTTGAGCTTTTGCTTTTGTTCTTTTTGTTACACAGCATTCTTGAGTTGAATGATTATTTTTGTTGCAAATAGCACAAAATTTGTTGAAGTAACACTCTGAAGTCATGTGATTGTTCATATTGCATGTGGAACAGTAACTGCTGAAGTAGCAGTCTTCTGTATTGTGATTAGTCATATCACCACTTACAATACATTTCTTCAGATTCTTCTCCAGGCTCATCTTTTTTCTTTTTCTTGTTCAGTTTGGGAGCCTTCTTTTCATCTTTTGAAGAATTTGATTTGTTCTTGCTGTTCTTTGAAGTATCATCAATTGAATCTTTCTTGTCCTTTGATGAATTTGTTGCTTCAGATTCAACATATTTTGTTTGTTAACAACCTCTTTTTTTGATACCTTATCCGTAGATTCCACTTTCTTCTTCCGCAGAAGTTCTACGGATTCAGCAGACTTTGCTTTCCACAGATCTTCTACTGAAGAATTTTTCTTTTGCTTAGTTGATACTTGTTTCTTCTTACCTTTATCTGCATGGGATAAAAGTACTTCTTCAGTTGATCCGCAACTATGAACTTTTTGAAGATTCAGTTCTTGAAGTCCTTTATTTAGTTCAGCAATCCTCTTGCAGATAGTCTTCAGCATGTTTCTCTGCTTTGGAGGATATTGCAGCTTTGATTCTTCAAGTACTTTTGGAATGCCTGTTTTAATATGAACATTCTTACCAATGGTCATTTGATTAACATCAGGTCATCAGAATCATCCAAGTCATCACAATTATCATAATCAAATTTTGAATCATTTTGATTTAAAGATTCTGATTCAGAGGATTTAGTTTCACTCACATTAGCTTTATTGTTAATGTTGATTTGAGTTGATTTTGTTTTAATCTTGGTGCTAGGCACAAAATGATTTGACAGAGTGTTGGTCATTGTTTCAGGTAGAGATGTGTAATTATCATTTATAGGTGGTGCAACAACATTATAACCCAACCCATACATGTTTTTTGATTCAATATTAGAATTTAACAGCTTCTCATATTGCTGAGATGATAATTGAAACTTCTGAAGTTTCACTTCAATTGAAGTATGATCAGCCATGGATTTTGTTAAGGAAGTGGTCAGATGCTCAACTTGGGCTTTTAGGCTATAGTTTTCAGAAACAATTTTTTCTAAATCCTTTTGCAAAGAGTTAACTTTGATTTGATACAATTTATGTTCTCTAACATGGGATTCATTCAAAATCATAGTTTCTTTTAGTTTGTCAGCCAACTGTTGAGCATGGACTCTATAACATTCAACTTCCTCAACACATGTTGATGAACACAACCTTTCTTTTACCTCTATAGCCATTGGAGGAACTTTGTGTTCCATATGAGCCATCAATGCATGATTCTCTTCCAAGACTTCTTTTTCATACATTCTCCAGTCACACGTTCCATCTTGAAGTATGATCAGCCCTGACTCTTTTGAGTTGCTTGGTCCAGCTGTTCATTGGTGGCTGGTGGGGATGTATTGATCAGTTGAGATTGTCTGTGCAGAGATCTTTGAGAGTTTGATTGTTGATGAGGTTCAGTCTGATGTTGTTGATGCTGCTGATGTTGTCTCATCTCTGGATATGACTGTTTATTACATTCTCTAGAGAAATGTTCATAGAGATTGCACTTGAAACATCTTACCTTTGATTTTTCAACACCAATCTTTGATGTTTTACTGGTTGCTGCCAAGTTCTTGTTTCTCTTGAGATATTGATTTGCTCTATAAGCAATTATTGCCATCTGCCATTGTAGGTCCATTTCTTCCACTACATCAGGGTGTAGTTCTTCTAAGTCTTGTTGGCAGATATTTGCTGACGTTAGAGAGCTTCCCGAAAATGCTTGAAAACTAGAACTAAAAGCTGCAAAGGTTGCTTTTTGTTCTTCAAAATCCAATATCACAATGATTGGTTCTGACTGATTGTTTGATTGTGAAGACTTTGCTGTTGCTACAGTTGTATCTTTTCTATCAATAGTTCTTCCTTTATCCTTTGATTTTTACTTTGAGATGATTTCTTTGAGGGTTTAGAAGCATAAAAGCTAACTTCCTCCTCATTATCACTCAAAGCACAAGAGTTATCACTTTCATTTGTTGAAATAAATACACTTCCAGCATTATTTGTTTCCTTGAAGTGATAAGGTGAGACATGGGTTCTCACACTCTTGTTTCTTGATTTTTCATCCATTTCAAGAGCTTCCACTTTTACAACTAGTGTATCTAGACCAGTTGACTTGAGATCTATGGTATTCTTGAACATGGATACTGTTTGCTTCCAACTTTCTAGCAAAGTGTGGAGCATTTTCTTGTTTAATTCCTCATTGGTATATTTCAACTCCAAAATATTCATCTCAGTTATCAACTGCATGAATCTATGAAGTTGTTGAGAAATTGATTCACCCTCAATGTGATGAAATGTTTCATATTGTGACCTGAGGGTGCCTCTCCTTATGCTTCTGATCTCATCACTCTCTTCGCAGAGAGTATGAAGTATCTTCCACAAGAAGTTTGCTGTTTTGTAGTTCTCACACTTGATCAATATCTCTTCAGGTAAAGCCATACTAAGCAAACTGTATGCTTTGATATCAACTTTGACCTTTATAGATCTTTGGTACTGATTGGTTGATTTTTATCATTATAATCCAGCCCAAGGGTGGGTGGAATATAAGGACCTTCAGTGATGGACTCCCACAAGTCAGAATCTGTGTAGTTCACATGATTCCTGAACTTGATTTTCTAGGATTTGAAATCTGCTTTTGTTTCCAACTTCGGTGGTTGGTAAGATGATCCACTGAAGTTGCTCATGATGTTAATTGATGAGAATGATCAACAAGATCTGCTATTCATTTAATTTGAATATAGATACGAGTTAATCTAATTGACTGCAGTTGAACGACAAACAAATTTCACACAAAATTCTTTTAAAACAGTAGATCTAATCAGTAAAAACTGACAAATCTACAGAATTCAAAGCAATTAACACAACTAACACTGATAGATCAATCGATCTAAGTCAATGATCACTTGGCTCTGATACCACCTGTGAATCCAAGGATCGCAGTTAGGAATTATCAGTGTTGGTCGAAGACAAGTCAACATTTGCGGAATTAATGTTGGCTTGGTTTAATTGTTTTGTATTAAATTTCAATATCAATGAAGATTCAAGAACACACTTTCAAAAACACAATTAATGAATAATATGAATTTTATTAAAATATGTTAATGATTACAAAATAATGAATGAATGATATCAACGTTTGTTATGAATGATGTGACGGCTGCTAGGGTTTAATTTAGTGAATCAATGCGATATTTGTGTTTGTTGTATTGCTATAGTTGTTGCCGTGCAATCAATCGTCTAATCAAGCGTCCTTGAATCGAAACCTAGGATCCATATATATAGACAATGATGTTTCTGTTATAGGAAACACCGGATCTCTTGGGATTTGATTTATTTTAGTTAAGGAATCATCGGATTTCTTGAGATTCGCATAACTGCCTTGTTGACTTGTAACACTTGCATTATCCAAGTGTTTGGACTTCGCAGGAATAGTGTCTTCCGTAGGAATTTGTTCTTCTGTAGAAGTCTTGTTCTTCCGTAGGAATACTTGTTCTTCCGAAGCTGATCTGCTCTTCCGTAGGAATCTTGTTCTTCAGTTCTGGTTGTTCATCCGCAGAGGATCTTCGGATGTAATTTTACTTGTAAGAAACATATCTACGGAAGAACAAAATGTTCATCCGTAGATGTTTCTTACACTTGGTCAAATTCAGAAATTGATTAAGTATAATGTTCGTACCTGCAACCATACATAAATCAACACACATATAAATGGGTTAACCTATATATATAATGCATACACAATAATAAATTACAACCATTCATTACAGATATTAATTCAAGTACTAAACCTATACAAAATTGACTAGATCTACTGATCCTAGACCTAACACATATTATGAAGCTTCTAGTTGTGGAGGAATTTCATCTGCATGAAATGGAAAAGTTCCTGAAGAAAACTGTTATAAATCGTAATTACTATGATGCGGAATCTCTCTCAAGTTGGTGATATTTTTGGTGTGAAGTCTTCCTGATTCTATATTGTATATAGATGATAGGACTATCGTAAATGTCATCTCCTCCAAAGTAATGTTAGTATCCTAGCCAAAATCACTACATACACAAATAATAGTCATGTGTCAATGGTGTGTATGTAATATGGAATCGCGCGAGCTCCCTTTTAGTTGCCTAAGACAAAAATGTCATACAATACTTATTATTACATACACCTTTTGGTGCGAGTCGTGTGTTGATGCCATACAGTACTTTTGGTATCATCATCATCATCTGGAATGAATGGTATCCATTTTATTTGTCTACTAGAAAATGCCATACAATACTTTTGGCGTGTATGTAATATGAAATTGTGTGGTGAATGTGTAATATACATGTTATAGAAACATAAAATACTCAAGTAATTTTAACTTGAATTAATATGTGATTAATGATTTTAGAAACATCAAATATGTAAACCCTCAAAAATAAATCATGTGAGTAGTGTTTTACAGTGGTGTTCAACAACGATTTTAACTAACCAAAGCATGGTTGTTCTACACCTTTGACTTGTAAGAACTTTTGCTCGTACTTAAGAAAATAAAAATAAACATCACAAAAAGATTTTACTCCAAACAACATTAATAATATATATACTAATTATCAAGTTTAGTATTCATAAAAAAGTATAATATTAGTTGTACTTATTTTTTGTTTTTTATTTTGTTAATTCTAAATATTTTTGTTTTTAATTCAATACTTTATATCTTTTATAATTTTGTCCCAATATTATTTTACTTTCAATTTTAGTACCCAATGTTTTCATATTTTACAAATTGTTCGTTTTATATTACGATCGAAATTTTACGAGTTAACACGTCGTAACTTGCGTTTAAGGTTTGACAATTTATGCTTATTTTTCTCCGTTTAACGGGCCTTGTCGCAACGCGCTAATTGTAGATTGTCTTACTTATTATTGTATGCTTTACGTTTTGTCTACGTGTTTCAACATTTTTAATTTTGCTTTTTTTGTTTATTTCTTTTGTTTGGATTATTTTTTTTTGATACAAGCTTTTTTGATGTTGGTGATCAATAGACGTGGTGTGTCATTGATATTACTTGGTACGGCTTATGCCTCCTGTTACAACGCGTGAGGTATAATACTAGTATACTACTAATTATCAACTTGATTTATGTATTATGATTATATATTGGGCTTCAAAAGTTGTACTCTCAATTCTCGTTTGGTCAACTAAATCCTAAGTGTTGGATTATATTATGTATTCTAACTACCAACATCTATACATATATTTTTATGCATATAGTACAACCATTAAAAATTTTTAAAATGTTATTTTAATGTCAGTGCTTTTACATTTTTTAGAATTTAACTCATATGAAATTTAACCTTTAACTTTGTTTCACTATACTTTCATTTCAAACAAATTTTTTGTTTTACATTTTGGTCTAAATTTTGAGTGTTTGTCGTAACGTGTGTGTATCAGTCAACGTTACACCTTTTTTCTCCATTTAACGACCTCATTGTAACGTGCGGGTGCTAGATCAACTTAGTTATTATTTATAATGTTTTACGTTTCACGTGTATGATTTAACGTTTTTATATCTACTTTTCTTTTGGTTTTATTTTTTCTCTTTTATAAGACGTGTTTTTCCGCTACTGGCGGTCGCTGAGGTCAGTATAATATTTATGCTACTTGATACGATTTTATATCCCGTCGTAACACGGAGGCTGATACCAGTTTCTATTTCCCTTTGTTTTGAAGTTCATTTGGCATGTCAACCAAATCTTCGAATATAACCGTACACAACTCCTCACCGGAGTCCCTGAGTCCCTATCACAATTTCATTCATTCATTCATTCATTCATTGGAATTGGAATTGGAATTAGAATTATACATCTCACTGATCATCATCGTTTCATCATCTCCAAACAAGACGATCCCTCAATCATCCTGTATCTTTCCCCTAAAAGATGTTCAAATCCTTATGTAAGTCTCCTTCTTCTTCTTCTTCCCCAAATCCCCTTCAATTTCATACAACTAACTGTTCGTTAAATCATCCCTGCAGATCGGAGCAAAGCCCCCACCGGCCGCCGGCGACTCTCCGACTACTACTCCGACTGGATCACCGCCCTGAAGACCACCCACCTCCCCAACCTCCGCCACCACATGTCGGGCTCCGCCCCCGCCCTCCTCTCCGCCCACGTGGAGATCCTCCACCACCACTTCAACTCCTACTACCACACCCTCGACGCCGCCGCCGCCGCCGACGTCTCCCAGATCCTCTTCCCCTCCGGCCACCGCAACGCCCTCGAGCTCCCCTTCCTCTGGCTCGGCGACCTCCACCCCTACGCCTTCACCAACCTCCTCCGTTCATTCCTCCACCACCACAATCAAGATCATGACAATGATGATGATGATTACAGTGACGATGATGCTGATGATGATGGGGTTGAGGAGATTGAGGTGGGTGAGTCTTGTGAGTTCTTGAAGAAGCAGTGGCCGTTGATGAACGCCTGGAGGATGCAATCGCGTAAACTGACGGTGAGGATTGATCAGATCGAACGGGGGTTGAGGCTGATGGTGCCGGCGTTGATGGGCAGAGTGAGGGCGGCGCAGGCGGCGTTTGTGCGGCGGGTGGGGTCCGGCGAGGTGGGTGCGGCGGAGGCGGCGGCGGAGATGGAGGAGGAGATGGTGGGGATCGTGATGGATGCTAATAGGTTGAGGAAAGATGTGATATCGGAGATTGTGAGTCTTACGAGTGTGTATCAGGGTGCTCTGTTTCTTGAAGGATTGGCCCAATTTCTTGTTGGGATTAGAGATGAGAAGATGTTGCATGAGTTCAACAAGAGTAAATTCATCATCAAATCATGAATTCCATTGATTGATTGATGATGAAGAAGATGATGTATTGATGATGTATTGATGATGATGGTGGTGCTGATGTGAAGATCAAAGTTTGATGATCTTGGGGAGATTAGGGTGTGTTTCAAGAATCAACATCATATCTTCATCAAGAGTTCGTAATTAAGTTTTTTTTAACTGATTTTTGAGATCTTTGATTGATGCTAAAGTTTTGAATTTTTGATTGATATATTGTAGTCCATAAGTTTACAAGTTGAGTTGGATCATTGATATTTTTTGATTAATTGTATGTTGAAATGAAAATCATCAGAATCATGAGAAGTTTAGAGTTATGAGTTGGTTAATTGGTTTGTATTATATACTTAGATTAAATTTTTTGAAATACAGTTTAATATTTTTTAATCGACACGGTAAGAATAGTTATGAATGAATCAAAACGTGTGCAAGATAGTACAAGGTTAATGTTTGCAGAATTGGACTGGATGCTAGGCCGAACGTTTATCGGTTTGCTGATTGAATTGAATATAAAAGCCGGATAAACTGGTTCAACCTGTCTAGTTCCCGTTCTGACCACCAACATCAAAATGGTTTTAAGCATTGTACCGGACCGGATTGAATTCCATTCCAGATTCAACTTGACGGTCTAATCCTGTTTTCAGGTCTAGGTTGTTTATATGTGAATGAATCAAAATGCGTGTGGATTGAAATAACTTTGTGATTTTTCAAGTTTTTGTAACCTTCACAATTGAACGGCTCAATTGAAGACACTATGAGTTTGTGTGATTGTTATAGAAAATCATTTTCTGATGATATGTGAGTGAAAATGGTGGCATCCAAATTCAGGTTACGTGTCACATTTGAGTATGCATCAATAGAAATAACCATATGATACAATAGTAAAGATCGATACATCACTATTGATTCACGATTCTTTTTAAACGACAAAGCAAAACTTTTATTAGAAAATACTACTAGCAAGATGCTAGAGCACATACCATCAAATTACACCAACAAAATATATAAATCAAAATTACACAAATAATATCAAATTACATTTTCCAGTTATACTCTATTCTTATACAGTGGATAACCATTATTTTCTTTTGGCTGCATCTTGAATTTTGCAAGTCATCTAAAGCTTGTCAAATGGTCATTTACACACTCTCTAAACCTTGGCACCAGGATGATATTTGACACCAAATGTGACAAGACATGAAACACGATATTAAAATATGATCGACTAACTCATTATGCCCAAAACACAGATTGCATTACGAGGACTCTAACGCCACCCTACGTCTTTCTAACTCCGTCTTAACAGAATTTCTATCTAATCTTGCTTTCCAAATGAAAGCATTTATCTTCAATGGAACCCCCAAAAACCATGGCAAGGGGCATAAGTCCACCGGGGGCGATTGGATAATCGTCTATATAGCTTTAACTAAAAATGCACCGGAGTCGTCCCCCACCCAACACCACGAATCCTCTCCTTCATCTTTTTTAAAGTTTTGCAAAACAAACTCCAATTGAGCTAATTTATTCTTCTCAACATACGCAATTTTTATGTAATATTTTACAGAAAAATCTACAAGTACAACACAATTAGATAGAAAACATACTTTTGTGATTTTATTTATATATTCTTTATTATAATGACAACACATCAAAAACATTGATTATATATTATATATTAAAAGGCAAAATGCAAAGCGTTTGAACATATTGTACAAGTCTTGTATGCCGCAATTGTGTAAATGCTATTGTTAGTAAATTTACACCAACAACGCGGCGTGTGTTGAATAAGGCTCGGAACAGGATTTCGGTTATGGTTGCTAACCATAAACGGTAGCCACACCAAAACAACCCAATATCTTTTGAATATCATCATAGCCCAACACTCTATTAAATACAAAATGTACAACATCATAGTCACTGACTTGAAACAAACATTAGTTCATGTTTCCGAATGCAGCATCACAACATAATCTCAAAAGCGAACACAAGAACAGATGAACATTCGTCATCATCATCGAACTATAAACCTACATGTGAACCTCGTTCACAATACCACAAAGCACGAGAGTTGTCTTTCCCGTCACAACCGACCAACAAATTCCACGCAGAACACACGGTGATTTGAAACATCACCACCAACAACTGCATGAACACCACCGACGTTCAACTCAAAGGCGACTAACAGCAATAGCAACACACCATCGGCCACTAGCCAAAGCGAGCCCAAAATCAGAAAGAACTCGTATCTATTCACAAAGGTGGTAGAGCAACAAGATTTGGTGAAAAACACCCAAAACACCACAACACCGACAACAACCATCACCATCTAGTTCGATTTCAAGCTACGAACCATGAGATTCCATGAAACGACAACACCGACGAAAACGGTGACGTCGACAACCGGTTGAGCCATGGACAACCACCACCTGCTCCACCTCAACCACAGAGGGGAGGCGAAACGACAATAGAGCCACCGCAACAACAACCGTGGTCGTCACCTTCATGGTCGTCGCCTTTGATACAACCAGCCACCACACAAAACCCTAAAAACCCCTTGTTGTCTTTGGTACGGCCGATAACAGAGCCACCACCACACGAACCCCCTTCGGTGTAAGCAAGCACGTTGCGGTAATGCCTTCCATTGAAGGCGATCACGATGCAGGTGGTGGCAGTGCAAGCGGTGGTTGTGCTGGTGCTGGTGCTGGTGCTGGTGCTGGTGCCAGTGGTGATAAGAGAGAACAGTTTATCTATCTAAAAATGAAACAGATGGAACAACAAGAAGGTTTTCCTCTTTTTATCTCTTTAAACACAGTTAAAGAGGTGGAATTTGTCAAAGTGAAGAAAGGTGTGTGGCAAAACCACAAAGACACCAAAGAAACATGCTTCTTCACCTTTGTTTTTAAATATATAGGTTAAAGGTTAATATATAGGTTAATTGTATTGAGAATTTACATTTTGATCCCTCCAAGTGTTTACACTTCATATAATATAGTTATCTTTTAACACACTCATAGAATATTGTTTATTTTATTAGAGTTTTTTAATATTCTCCTAACTTTTAGATGTGAATAATAGAAATGCATGTGGATTCAAATAACTTTATGATTTTCAAGTTTTTGAACCTTCATCAAAGTTCACAAATGAGTGGCTCAATTGAAGACACCATAAGTTTGTGATAGTTTTATGATGATACCCAAGTGAAAAATGTGGCACCCAAAATTCAAGATTTCAAGGTGCGTTTCACTTGCATTTGAGTACGCATAAACAAGAACAAACTTAGGATATGTGACTAAAAATAGACACACAACTATTAATTCACGTATTTCATTGTGATTTTTCTGTAATATTTTACTGAAAAACAATCTATAAGTATAACACAATCAGATAGAAACATAATTTTTTTTTATATTTTATCTACATGTTCATTATATAAAGACAAACACATCAAAAAAATGATTATATATTAAAAAGCCAAAACACAAAGTGTTTATACATATTATACAAGGCTTTTCTGTGGATAATTGTGTAACTTTCGCATAGTATTCTTAATTTACATAAACTAGCTTCGCGGCGGGGTTGAATTGATAGTTCGTGAACTCGATAAAAGGTTCGGAAATGCCGGTTGTTGTGACTGCAAACTAACCATTTACCATGCCAAAACAACAATGTCAAAGGCCATTCATTTATCATGATTGCCTACAATTCATATTTATACAAAAGTGGCTGCAATTAGAATCATTGTCATGCCAAAACACCAAAGACTATCATTTTATCCCGCATCATTGCTTCATCAACCGAATATACCAATACCAAGTAACACATAATTGTGACCATCATCGTGCCATTCCATCTCAAATGCATTCGTCCCAATCATCATAAACGTTAGATCTAAAGCTCATAATAAATAACCCGTTGTGGCTGCATTACCTTGATACATACCCAAAAACATGGAACACTACAAACCCATGATCAATGCCCTGTATTTATATATTTGTCTTTTTAACAAACTTATAATATAAGTTTTATTTTTATTTTTCTCTTATAAATTTCCAAATCTAATTTTTTATAAAATTTAAATATTGTTACGACATGAATATTTTTATCTACGTTTTAATGTAAAAGTCATCGACACAAAAATATATAAGTCGTTAAAGCTATTTTAGGGTTTTACTAATATTACAATTTTTTTTTAATTCTTATAACTTTTAATATATGATTTTTATAAAATTTAAACTTTTAAGTCCTCATTGTTATCAACGTATTATTTTTAATTTTTTCTATTGCTACATGACCATTTTTAAACGTTCCTATGCTAATTTTTGTAATTTTCATGTATTATGCTTAAGTACTATCAACGGCCTTGTCTCATCGCACCGCACAATTTGTGATAGTTTCGATTTATAATATAAAGTATCACAACATTTTCTTTTCTTATTTTTAACGTGCCGGTTCTCAACAACATTTCAACATTAACTTTTTTCACAATTTTATATTCCTGTCGCAACGCAGAAACTTGATTCTATTTAAAAATTATGATTGGGCTAGTCTGTACCTCCTATGGACTAATGGACCAATTGAAATCGGGCCTAACCATTTATATGTTATTATGTTAACTAATAAGCATGTTACTATGTTAATGTAGTTGGGAGCTCAAGCCTAGAATTTATTTTCTTCATCCACTGAAAACTGAAAATGGTTGGAGACTTGATTTGAGATTCACTTCATGAATCAACCTACTTCATTATGTTTTAAGCTACATTTTGATGCTAACGAGATTAGTTTGAGGGAAGCGTTAAGAGTGCATATTAACGTCAGATTAGTTTGTAAACTGTCTAACAGACAGTGAGCCTTCTAAGTAGGATAAACACGCAGCTAGATAATTGTAACAATTTACAATTCATAAACACATATTTATAATATAATAAAGTTGCGTTCTCTCTATATTAAAGTTATTAAATTTTGGTTTATATTAGTTTTTCTTTTCCTAACGACGACTTCTCTACTTACTCTTAAACTACATTTTATCATGTAAGTTCTGATTTTCTTTAAAAGTTACAGACTGTTACCAGTAGGATATTATGTAAGTTACTAGCTTATATTGTTTATGAAAACTTTTATATTATTTTTAAAAATTATTTTTACAACATTTGTCTTGTTGAATATACAAATATTAATTGCCAATTCACTGTCAAACACATTGCAATGTGTTGTTGATAAATTTGCTTTATTGTGTGTTTTACATTAAGGTTAAACATATTTTTTTTATTTGGATAAGTGTTTAACTTTATTTGTGTGTTTGTGTTTTTTCTCCCATATATTTTTGGGCTTAATGAGCTAGTGTTGTTGCTATTTGGGCTTAGATTGGATTGGGCTTGGGAGAATCCATATAACAATATGATATCTAATGAGTTTCAACGTCTTTGAGGAGAATTATTAGCGCCTTGATCATCGTCTGATCGTCTTCATCTTATTATATGTCTAGGGTTAGTTTAACTTTTGTTTTCAACAGTTTTAGATCATTCAGTTTTGATCGAGATCGTAGAATCCGTATTATGTATATACCATATCATAACGATTAGATATTAGTTTGGTTTTGTTCTTGTAATATAGGTTTCCAACATTATTTCAAATTGCCCTAATACAAGTTTGTTCTCGTTTAACTAGTTTTTAATATCGTGTTTTTGACATGTCTATTGTTGGACTTGAGCCTCAACTTATTAAAAAGAAAACTTGTTTAATATTTTGGTATCATTATCTTACAAGTCTTTTGATATAAAGTTTTATTTATTGTTTTTGTTTCTATTTAAATTGGTTGTAATTTCACATATCGAAGGGTAAGGCTGATTCTCTCTGCAATCTGGTCGGGCCACTTGCACATTTAAGTCAATTTCTAGAACGTATTTCATGTTTTTTATAATTGATTATTTATAGGTTCTCATTACACTTTGAAGAAGGTTGCAATTATTAAGATATTATTATCCTTGGAATAGTTAATCAAATCAAGATTATAATATAAGAAAATTTAAAAGTTCATTCATCATCCTCATCACTTTAACTGGACTATAGATCTTTATTATTGAAATTTTATATATCAGTTATTAAAAAACTCTCAAAGTCTGATTTTTCATATATGCCTCTATTTAATTCAATTTATTTATTTATTTATTTTCTTCTTCTCATTTTTTCTACCGCTCACAAAAAAATTCAAAAAAATTAGATGCAATTATAGAATAGCAAGCTCTCAAATATGAGTAATGTGTTTGCTTTCCTCTAAAATACGGTATGAGAATTGAGGATGTGATGTAGTGAATTAGTAGGTGCTAGTGTTAGAATATGAGGATGGGATCAGTAGGTATGTATGAGTTGGTTATGTTCTAACTGAGTTAAAGTTGGTGACATCTTTAAAAACATCGAATCAATTTGTAAAAAGTTAAAACTAAGTTAAATTCTTGGCGATTCGGATCCAAACTAGAGCTCATTTAATAATAGAGCTCGAACTTAAGCTTCATATACTGTATTATCTAAGCTCACAAGCCTAAACAAAATTATTTTTATACAAATACGTTATTTTTCATATAATATAATAAATATATGATTATACAATAGTTATTATTGTATCATAATAATTATAAAAGTAAGTAAATATTATATATTATCTTGTTATCTTGTATATATAAATATTTATACATGTATTTAACTAAAACATTAGTATAATAAGAGTCGAGTATGAGCTGAACTCGAACGTAAAAAATTACTCATAATCAAACACAAGTGTAAAGAATTACTCAGTAGTCGAACTTAAGATCTAGACATTGAACTCTATATGAATTGAGCTAAATAAATAGAGCCTAAGCTTAAAAAAATAAGATGTGCCAAGGATGGGTTCGTCGCCTCGTCTAGTTTACTACGCTAATGGGATGAAATTTGTTACTAAAATGTTAGTATTGTTTCACAATTCATTCTTGCATTAATTCATATTCATTAGGTAACAATAAAAGTTGGTATTCATTAGGTAACAATAAAAGTTGTTAAGTACAAATATGATAAACAGTAAATTAATTAAACACTGCAAGTTAATACATCTAGCATTTAAATATGTAACAAGTACAACACAACAATAGTTCACCCTTCGTTCGTTTGTCCGTAATTCAAAATAAGTTTGAAACAAATTAGTCTAAGATAAAATATAAATTAACATCAATGAGTGCATCATTATCATCTTTACATCCTAAACCAAAACGGCCACAAAATAACTGATATCTGGTAAAACGAACTCAAGACAGATAGTCTAATGACAACGTGATGCAATAGTTGATCACTCGACGTCTTGCGAATCCAAATGGTAATTAATGATTAAGGTGTTGGGATGTCGTTAGTATAGATTAAGATTTCTTTTCTAGCTCGCTTAAATTGTACGCAGGTTGACCTTTTTAATGCAATGTTAGCCTCCTTGCTAATTAAAGGACAACATATTTAGTGGTATCTTATGTATACATATAATGGTATCTCTTCCCAAAAGATTAAGGGGACGTTTAGTTGGAAAGAATGTAATAGAATAGAATAGAATTGAAAACTAGTATAATTTTCAAGTAAATTATGTTTGAGTGTGTAATGAAATGTAAAACCCAAATATATGTTTTATCGGAAATTCCCTTGGTGATAGAATTTCAAATTCTCTCTCTAGGTGGAAGGATTGTGAAATTCCACAACCAAAAGAATTTGAGATGAAATATTACCTTGGGTTTTACATTTCATTACTCACTCAAACATAATTTTACTTGAAAATTATATTAATATCTCAATTACATTCCATTTCTTCCAACCAAACGCCCCCTAAAAGTTTGAGTCTTATGTCATAAAATTCTTTAGAAACTGGATAATGTTTTTAAGCATTTCATCTCGTTCCTTATATTTTTGTAAGTGTATTCTTTACATTTTATGTAATAGTTGTGAGTGGATGAAAAACAAAATATTAATACTTGTTTATATTTTGTAAAAATTATTTTCCACTTATAATTTTTTATATATTTTTTAAAATAATTGTAAGTGGAGGAGATGAGAAAAATAATAACAAAAGTATAAAAAGTATAAAGAAACAAAATTGTAATTGTTAGTGTATTTACAAGAATAAAAACAATAAATAAGATGTGAATGCTCTTTAATTATTAAGATATAAGAAGTTAAAGAAAAAAATAGGAAAAAAAATGATCGATGGGAAACAAACTTTCCTTTATCTATATACACTTGACTTTTTATACTTGTTTGAGAGGAAAAAATAGAAAAAAAGATCGATGGGAAATTTTGTTTGTTGTAACTTCAGTTTTGAATAATGAATATCAGGTCGCCATCATTAATATGAACAAATGTCATGTTCTCTGGAAAACATAGAAAGTGACACCACCCGTAACGTACGTGTATGCTACCATTGCCGTTAACCCATATGATTGTCCAACAAGTTACAACATAAGCACGTTATTAATTACAAGTATAACATAGGATGTTATGATCTAGTAGTATCAAAACGTGAACACGTGTATTTTAAGTTGAGCATATGTGTGTTCTATTAAATTACAAAAGTGTTTTTAGACATACTGTTTTAATAATTTTTATGCCTATTTATAATCTCACAAATATTCATGTGTCATTATAATCACACCGTTCTAGCTTTTTAGATGGTGTATAACAACTGAATTTGTGACTAATATGTTTTGATTAAATATAATAGTTTTATCTTTCAATAACGGGGGTTGGTAGTTTTGACAACTACATGGTTGGTGGTTCAGATGGTAAAAATGACAATAATGGTAGTTGTGATGATGGTAGCGGCTGCGTCAGTTTTGTGGTGAGAAGAAATGAGCCAAGTGTGTTTGGTTTGTGTATTTTTTTACTAAATTAAATATAAAAAATAAAATGGAATTTAATGGAAATAAGTTTGAAATTTGATTTGCCAAAAGGTTGGAATCTACCAAATTTGGAATTATTCGTATTAAACATGAATTTGTAATGCATTTTGATCACAAACTACCGTAAATAAATTGAAATCTATCATCTCGACAATCACCCACCGATTACCCCTTAGCGTTCCCAGCCAACTGCCCTAGCGTTCCCAGCCAACTGCCCTAGCGTCCCCGCCCCTTTGCACCCCGACCTCTCCTCTCACCTTAGTCATGATCCCCATGGTTGACACATCTACACCATCTCCAGAACCCTCACACCTTTACTACCGTCTCCTTTGTCACCACACCTCCACCACCGATAGTCTTTCGGGAGTCTATTTCATATCTAGGTATGTTAATAATTTGAATGAACCAATGCCTCCTTTCAGTTCACGCTAGGCTAATGTGAGTTTATGTTTAAAAAGTCACAACCAATGTGAAACACAAACCACTGATACCCATTTTTCTTGGACCATTGCTAACGCTCTCATCCATCTTCAGAGGCAAGATGTCTTGATTTCTCCATTCTCATAGAACTTGTTCTTTTGTGCCCTTAGGTAGGACGCCCCTTACCTATCTCTTAAAACGTAAAATCAAAAAACCAAATTTCATTCTACCCCGATTCCATGTACGAATAACCAGAGTCATTCTTTAATAAATGATAACTATGAGTCAGACTCAATAAAATTTGATCAATTCTGTTTTCTGTCGTTAAGGTGGAGAACTGAACCAAGAATCCTTTTTTTCCATCATCAATCGAATCATTGTTTGCAACCTAGGATTCTATTTGGACTTATCGAAATCTTTTAAATTTAAAACGAATCAGTCAACCAGGTCTACAAATCTATTCTAACTATCAAAGAATTCCTAGAATTTTAGGCGGAATGGGGGTTGTAATTCTTTCTACCTATTGAGAGGTATAATCCAGGTATAATTCCTAGAATATTTTTAGAACTAGATAGGATATTGAATTAGACGTCTTACTGATCCACTGATCAGACTGGTTCACTGATCGGACCAGATATGAGAACCGAAATAATTATAATTAGGTAAATTGGATTTTAATAATCCAAACTATGGACTATTGGCCAATAATAATCCGTACTAACAATTTAACCGATGTCACTCTCAACTTTCACTTTCTTGGCCAAGAGCAATCCCACATTAATGGAGAATTAACTCTGTTTATTTATTGATGACGTGGCTGTGATGTGGCAATTCTTTTGGATTTTAATAATCTAAACTATGAATTATTAGCAAACAACACTCCAAACTTTTATTTTTGTTTTAGTTATGATAAATACTTGTATTTAATATTACTTCATAAACTAGTTCCAAAATTAAAGAAAAAACTCACAACATGGGTGCAGATTGGACTAAAATCAAGATACTAAGAAAACATGAAATGCTAATGTTATAACGGTGGGTTTTTAAGTATTATTGTTATCATTTGCATATGCTAAAATGCTAAAATAACAACTGCAAAAGTAACATAAACAAAACAGATCTAAACAAACATCCCAAATACAATAACTAGTCACTTGTTCAATGTTTAAAGATTACAAAATTAGAGCAATTGTTTCAATCGACTTCATAAGCTTAACAAAAATATCAAAATATTATAAAAGCACTGAAATATTTCATAATATAACAAAACATCATGGTTTTGGAAGAGAACTTGATGCTTGGGTTGATTGTTGGGCTGCATATGAAGATTGAGATAGGTTCTCACCACCCTTGCCTCTTCTGTTTCTGTCCTTATTCCTGCCATCTGTTGTTGTTTGAGGACCTACAAACTCATTGAAAATTAATACTGCAGTGGAATCCGGTTCAATTCTATGACAACTTATTGGTCTCCCCCTTGATCTTTTTGGCTGAGGCGCATTTGAAGTTTGACCCTTATCGGGGCATCTCCTCTTGTTGTGATCTTTAGACTTACATATACTACAACTCATTAGCACACCATGTTTAGTCAATTTTCCCGATTTTTTGGGGTCCTCATGTGGATCCTTTTTTCTGTTCTTTTTTGGTCTTCAGGTCCAATTTTGATTGGAGGAGGGTCTAAAGGAAAATCAACAGGAGGCCAATATCTATGACTAGGAAAAGGAGGAATTGTGAATTTATAGGACTTCATGTACTTTTTTTAGTATAATTACCATGAACAAACTCCTCAACATTCTTATGGATGAACCCAGCTACTGCACATGCATGGTAACATGGTATACCGGTTAAATCCCATTTTCGACATGTGCATGTTTTGTTACCAAGATCCACACAAACATCATCTAAGTCCCTGACCTGAAACACATTAAATGATGATGGGTATACATCATATTTATAAGCCATGTCTTTCTCCTTATCAAGTTTCATTTGTATCCTAGGGCACACAATGACATCCTTTTCTCCCATTTCTTTCTGCATTTTAGTTAGTCTTGCCATTATTGCTACCCTTATATCCTCTAACATGCTAAGAATGTGTTTGGATCTGGACTTAATGATATATCCATTGAAAGTTTCAGCCATGTTATTGACAACAACATCACATTTAGTTTCAGTGTTAAGAAAACACCTGCAGAAGCATTTTGGATTTTGATTAATGAAAGCTTCTGTTGCAGCTAGTGAAAGCACTTTCATCTCTTCAATCACAATTCTATAATCAGGCTCACAGTATGCTCTAACAGCTTTCCAAAAAAGTCCCTTTAGATCATCACCTTTAAAGGCTTTATGCCAATTTGCATAGATGTGCCTAGCATAATTTCTGTGCTCAGCTTTAGTCCACACTAGTGAAACGGCATTAACTAGTCCCTGTTGTTAAATACAATCAAAGTTAATGCCTAAAATTTATGTGTAAAATTCAATTAACAATAATTGCCTAACATGTATGTATATTAAAATTAATGCCTACTGTTATATAATGCAATCACAATATGGTTGACATATATGTGAATATTTCTAGCAAAATTACTACCTACTGTTATGAAAAGTTCATGTCTACACATTTAAGTTTCAAGCATTAATATATGCTCACTATTATGAAAAAAATTCATGAAAAAGAATTAAAATTAAATAATTATTATGAGTGTCCAGACTTTACACTAAAAGTAGTTTGTGTAAGTAAATTACCTTTTGTTGATCAGATATGAGTGTCCATCCCTTTCCATCATCATTTAATTCTAAACATTTTTTAACTCAATTAAAAACCATGTCCAACTCTCATTATTCTCCCCTTCAACTACGGCCCAAGCTAAGGGGTACATTTGGTCATTCGCGTCCCTTCCTATGGCAGCCAACAGCATACCTCCGAGAAATGTCTTAAGAAAACAACCATCAAGACACAATACCTTTCTACAGCCAGCCATAAAGCCCTTCTTAATTTCATCAAAACAAATAAAAAGTCTTCGAAAAACATCTACAGTGCCACTAATTTCCATGTTAGGTGGGATAGTTACAAGTTCAAATGTGGAAGTTGGATTTGTAGTCCTTAGAGCTTCCAAGTAAGAACCAACCTTGCTATAGTGTTCTTTCATGGAGCCATGAAGTTTCGTATGGGCACATATCTTGGCCTTATAAGCCATCCATGTCCCTATCAACACCTTGAACTTCTCTCTAACCATTGTTTGGATACCTTTTGCACGCCATTGTGGTTTAGCTTTAAATAAAGGCAAAAATGCATTTGCTATAAACTTAGCACTTAATTGTCTATTCTTTTTCATGCTTCTTTGACAATTGTGCTTGTTGTTTACTGTTTTAACCTTATAACATCCTTTTCTCCTATCAAATGACAAGTAAAGCTTGAATGAACATCCTTTCTCATATTTCACACCTACTCTCCCTTGCCTATTCTTATTGCTAACGGAGATGGTAAGGTTCCTACCTTTCGTGAAAACATATTTTCTTATTGCCTCTTTGAACGCACCCCTTAAAGAGAACCTTGTACCAACTACCCAAATTCATTTATGCCAATCCGTGTGCTCATCTACTACGGGAAGATTTACTCTATCCTTGTTCCCTCTAATATCATCTTCCTCACTTTTCCCTGGTGAATTAACATCAGCTTCCGAGTCCTCATAACTACTGTAGAGATTAATGAAGAGGCTGATGCAACCTAAACATCTTAAGTCTATCATGCATGCTGCACAAGTCCATCAAAGAAGAAGCTTAGGAAGTTTCACACATGAAACAGAAAATACTCTAAGTGTGAAATCTTCCGAAGCCAGGACCAATATCTTCCGAAGCCAAACATGAAGTTTTCCGAAGCCTCAGAGACAAAGTATTCCGAAGCTTCAAGATCATGAAGACAGATTTCTTCCGAAGACTTTTAGTAACATGCTTTATCTGATGTACTGTTCCATAAAGCTGGACACCTTTCCGCTGCATCTCTGCAAGTCACCAACTTACATGAGTTGGTGAAAAGGTCCATGCTTTTGGTAACTGTACATTAAGGTCTTGAGTCTGTAACTTTCTACGTTATGTACTTTATCCTTTTTGTAATAGATAAGGATGTGAGCTATGGCATGTCATAGTCACAAGTCAAAAGGCAATCTGCCTTTTGACTCTACAATTGATTTTGTTTGTGTCTAGTTAATTGTATCCAGCTGGCTTTCAAAGTATAGCCAGCTGTAAGATGTAGTATAAGTATCTCATGTTCTTGTATCTTTCAATATGCTTTGTAACACTTGTAATAGAACATAGAGAAAGCATATACTGCATTCTTGAAAACCATACACTTGTGTTCTTTGTGTTATGTCTCTTACATTACTTGTGTTCTTAGTGTCTCAACTTGGTTAATCCAGTTTACTATTTGATTAAAGTTTAGTTAATCTCCTCTTTGTATTGTTGTGTTGTAACTTACACCCTTCAACGATCCTGCATTTGGTATCAGAGCAATTCAGGCTCTTGATATAAGATCTCACCATCTTAAGATCCCTCACACACACAAATACTAAACTTTTCAAATGGCAGCCATTTCCAAAACTGATATGGAAACTAGAACCATGAAAAAGTCCCCACTGATCACTCTTGATGAGTTTGACACCTGGTGTTAGAGAATGGAAGGTTTCATCAGGTCTCTTGATTCAAGAATGTGGGAGTCTATTGAGAATGGACCTTTCATACCCAGCACCCCTTCTGCTACTGGTGTTGGTATGATCCCAAAAGATGTGGCTAACTACTCTGATGAAGATAGGAAGAGAGTAGAAATTGACAGAAAAGCCATGACAACCCTTCAAACTGCCCTTCCAAACTCTGTGTACAAAGGTTTCAAGAAGTGCAAAACAGCCAAGCAGCTGTGGGATGCACTGAAACTGATGTATGAGGGTTCCTCTGAAGCCAGGGAGAACAAGAAGGATCTCCTGAAGCAGCAGTTTGAAAACTTCACCTTTAAAACAGGTGAAACCATGACTCAGCAGTATTTTAGGTATGTTGAGATTGTGGATACCCTAGTGGATGGAGGAGTTTCTCTTGAGAACAGAGACATTGTAAGGAAGTTCATGTTCTCACTTCCTAGGCAATGGACATACTACTGTCTGGTGATCAAGAGAATTGAAAATCTTAAAACTCTTACTCTGACAGAGTTATATGGGATTCTCAGTGGCTACCAGATGGAGATGAACATGCAAGGTTCATCTGGCAACTCTAACAATCAAATGGGTTCAGCCCTACATGTGGTTAAAAGGGATAGCATAGAACCCAAACATCATCTCTTATGCTACCCTAACAATTCACCAAAGGGTCCTTTCATCACCTTCCCATAGACACCAAAGGAGAACTTCACTCAATGAAGCCCATTCCAAGAGACAAGCTCTTCTCAAGCTTTTGTGTTTTCTGATGAAATCTGTGGCAACTCTCTTTTCACTCTTGAAGACCTGGACTGTATCCATCCAGATGATCTAGAATACATGGAAATAGTCTAGCAGATGGCTCTTCTCACTCACAGAGCCAAGAAGTTCTACAAGAGGATTGGAAGGAAGTTTCCAAGCAATACAACCAGTGGAAAGTTTGGACTGGACAAAGGCAAAGTCAAGTGTTAAAACTATAACTTGATGGGCCACTTTGCCTGAGAGTGTAAGGCACCTAGAACAAATGGTGGCCAAACACAATCCAGACCAAACTACACTAACAAAGCTCTCCAGAATGAGAAGTCAAAGCAGCAAGTTGTTGTTGCTATTGAAGAAGGAGGCTTTGATTGGAGCTTTCAGTGGAAGATGCTTCTCAAAACCAAGAACTAATGGCAGATCATGATGAAGCCAAGGTATTGGAACATCTTTGTACTCCTGAATGCATTGTAAAGTTAACAGATACAGGTCTTATAACTTGGAACTGAGATCTGACCTTGAGTCCTTAAACATTTTAAAATCTGATTTTAGAAAGTCTAAAAATGATTATAAACTGAAGATAGAGGACTTAGAAAAAACCATTTCAGTTCTAAAACATGAACACGTAGATTTTAGGACTCAAATCAAAGATCTGATAACCAAGTTAACTGAGTGCCAGGCTGAGCTTGTGATCAGCAAAGCAAGGGCAGAAAAGAGTGTTCTTGAAGAGGAGACCTTCAAGAACATGATATCCTCATCCCTGCACAACAAAGTGTGCTATCAAAACAGGCAGGGACTGGGATCCAATGAGATAGCTCCTCCACACACAATCTTGTCAGTAAGATCTCCTAGGTGTGGAACTTGTGAAGATGAGCTTCCTCTCATAGATCCTATGAGTGAAGAGGATGAAGAAGAGATAGTGAAGAATCCCTCTAAGAAGAGTGAAGAGAGGATTCCAAGAAGGGTCACTATCCTTCTGAGGAGAAAAAGAAGACTGTGATGATCAAGTCCATGAGAAAGAACTTGATCAGAAAGAGCAAAAGAGATGCAAGAAAGGCTCAAGAGATCAAGACTACTTTTGACTCTAAGCAGAAACAAGCTTTTATCTCTGTAGGGTTTAAAGTGGTAGGGACTGAAGACATCAACCAAAACTCTTCTGCTAAGAGTTCTGGTTCTTGTTCAACTCATCTCAGTAGCAAGAAGAAGATTGATCTGTGCTGTGTATCACTGCTGCACAGCCTGGACCATCAAACTCCAAGCACAGTTCTCAGCCCAAGAGGACTGTCTCAGCATCTGCAAAGATAAGGTGGAGAGGGATGTGACCAAAGATAGTCCTATTCCAAGAAAAAGCTCTTGTGAAGAAGAAATGAATTGTTTCATGTGTGAAAGTACCACTCACATTGCCAAGGATTGTCCCTTCAATCCTAAAGGTACTATCCATATGACCAAAACAAAGGCTTCAAAGAGTTCTAAGAAGATTCAAGCTTCGGAAGGAAAATTTTTTTTCTTCAGAAGCTCCAAGTCTAAGAAGAAGGGAAGTGGAAAATTACCCTCGGAAGAAAAGTTGGTCTCGGAAGAAAGGAGTTCTTCCGAAGCACTGAAGTCTGCTGCAGTGTCTGCAGAATCTTCTGAAGGTTCAGTCATCAAAACTTCCGAAGTTCCAAAAGCTTCTGAAGTTTTGAAGGTCAAGTCCAAGACTCCAAAGGTGGTGTGGATGTCTAAGAAAGACCAAGTGACTGAGAATTCTCCATCAACAACAGCTCAAGGTCCTCTTAGAACAACCATAGGATCTATTACTGTTGAATTACCTTCTGCAAATGAGCCCAAGACAAGCAAGGCTTGGGTTTCCAAATGTAACTAATCTTTCTCTTTGTGCAGGGACAGCTGAAGACAGACAAAAATGTCTGGATCATAGACAGTGGTTGTTCCAGGCACATGACAGACAATAGGTCACTACTCCAGAACTTTGAAAGGATTGATGGAGGACCAGTTGATTTTGGAGGAGATGAAGGTGGTTACATTTCTGGAAGGGGCAAGGTCACAAATGGTAAGCTCAGCATAGAAAAGGTAAACTTTGTTAAGGAGCTTGGATACAATCTTCTGAGTGTATCTCAATTTTGTGATCAGAGTCATAACATGCTCTTTACTGAGCATGAGTGCATTGTTCTTAAGCCTGGTGTGGTCATTCCTCATGAGCATATTCTGCTTAGAGCCCCCAGGAAAGGAAACATGTACAAGATGGATTTGCAGGAAACCTATCCCTCTGGAGAAGTTTCATGCTTTCTGTCTAAAGCCAATAGTGATGAGTCTTTCCTATGCATAAAAGAATGTGCCTTGTAAACTTTAAGAACATGAATAAATTAATTAAGCATGATTTGGTAACTGGAATGCCAAAGAAAGAGTTTACAAGTGATAACCATTGTGTTGCATGCCTGAAAGGGAAGCAACATAAGGTATCTCACAAGCCTAAGGAAAGGAACTCCATCACTACACCCCTACACTTATTACATATGGATCTCTTTGGCCCCACCAGTGTAATGAGTTTAGGAAGGACCTTATACTGTCTAGTGATCACAGATGACTTTACAAGATTCACTTGGGTTTTCTTCCTTAGAACTAAGGATGAGACTCCTAAGATTCTGAAGAATTTCATCTTAAAGATTGAGAATCATTCTGATCACAAGGTCAAATCATAAGATGTGATCAAGGAACTGAATTTAAGAACCAAATCCTTTATACATTTTGTGATGAAAAAGGTATTACAAGACAATTCAGTGCTCCCAGGACTCCTCAGCAAAATGATGTTGCTGAGAGGAGAAACAGGACACTGATTGAAGCTGCAAGAACCATGCTGTCTGACTCTAAGCTGACTATCACCTTCTGGGCAGAGGCAGTCAACACTGCTTGATATGTGCAGAACAGAGTTTTAGTAGTTAAGACTCATGGCAAGACTCCTTATGAACTTTGGCATAAGAGGAAACCTTTCATTGGTTTTCTCAGGTCATTTGAATGTCCTTGCACCATCTTGAATACCAAAGATCAAATTGCCATGTTTGCTGAGAAATCAAATGATGGACACTTTATTGGATACTCTTCCCAAGCTAAGGCTTATAGAGTGTACAATCTCAGAACTAGAATTGTTGAGGAGTCAGCCAATGTGACTTTCAATGTGCACACACCCTGTGTTGCTGGTTCTGGTCCAGATTGGTTATTTGATCTTGATTTAGTTACCAACTGTTTAACAAATCTTATGAGAATGTTTCAGGATCTGCAGAAAATTTAAATACAGGTGATCCTGATCCAAGATTTGAGCTAGGAAGACCTTCAAGTTATACATCTTCAGCTCCAGTTGGAACTACTTCTGCAAATAAGGTTTCTATCAGCACAATAATAACAAACTCAGCTGATACATCTGGTATACCTTCAAATTCCAGCTCAGAGGCTCCACAACCAGATAAGAACACCTCAATTGTGGAAGACAAAAATAGTGGTGGTGATAGTGACCAAGTATTTCTTGATACCACTAACCACACCATAGATGAGAGCATCAATGATGTCATACACTGCTTGGATCAAGTCTCACTTGAAAAGTGTGCTGATGTGGTGAGAGAAACATCTATGCCAGATCTAAATTTCTCTAATTTAGATCTTTCTCAACAACTTGCTGTGATACCTCAGCTTAGGATCCACAAGTCTCATCCTACCACAAACATCATTAGAGATGTTGTCTTAGGGGTAAAAACAAGAGGACAAACCCATGAAGCAAATGTTTGTCTTCACTCTTGTTTTCTATCCTAGATAGAGCCAAAGAAAGTTGATGAAGCTCTAAAAGATGGAAGTTGGGTTGAAGCTATGCAACAAGAGCTACTTCAATTCAAAAGGCAGAAAGTTTAGAACCTTTGTCCTCCTCCTTCTGGGAAGACTACCATTGGAACCAAATGGGTATTTAGGAACAAGAAAGATGATAGAGGCATCATCATAAAGAACAAATCTAAACTGGTTGTTCAAGGATACACACAAGAAGAAGGGATTGACTACACTGATGTCTTTGCTCCAGTGGCAAGATTAGAAGCTGTTAGGATATTCCTGGCATTTGTTGCATCCAAGAACTTCATGGTCTTTCAACTTGATGTGAAGTGTGCCTTTTTATATGGAGTGATTGATAAAGAGGTTTATGTCAAATAGCCACCTGGTTTTGTAGACCTGATCATCCTGATTGTGTCTGCAAGCTTGACAAAGCTCTCTATGGGCTGCATCAGGCACCCAGGAAATGGTATGAGACACTATCTGAGTATCTTTGTAAACATGGATACATGAGAGGTACTATATATGGAACTCTCTTCATCAAAGGACAAGGAAAAGACATATTGCTAGTTCAAGTATATGTGGATGACATCATCTTTGGTTCAACTAATCTAAAGCTCTGCAAAGACTTTGAGAAGCTGATAACAGACAGATTTGAAATGAGTGCCATGGGGGAACTCAATTTCTTTCTGGGAATTCAAGTGAAGCAAGTTGAAGATGGCATCTTCATAAGTCAGTCAAAGTATGTTCAAGACATACTTAAGAGGTTAAA
This sequence comes from Flaveria trinervia, assembly GCA_025506515.1. Taxonomy (NCBI): domain Eukaryota; kingdom Viridiplantae; phylum Streptophyta; class Magnoliopsida; order Asterales; family Asteraceae; genus Flaveria; species Flaveria trinervia. Next base: position 96,696,671 of record CM046443.1, on the reverse strand, counting down.
CATGACTGACTGTAAGATTTCTAAGACACCCATAGCTAGGAACCACTCCCTTGGTCCTGATCTTGAGGGGGAGTGTGTAGATGAGCACTTATACAGGGCTATGATTGGGTCTCTTATGTATCTCACTGCTAGCAGGCCTGATATCATATTTGCTACTTGCATCTGTGCAAGATATCAAGCCAAACCTAAGATGTCTCACCTTATCACTGTCAAGAGGATTCTAAGATACCTCAAAGGTGCATGAACACTTGGTTTTTGGTATCCCAAGAATCCTGACTTTAATCTGTATGTCTATACAAATAGTGATTATGTGGTTGCAATATGACTGCAAATTCTACATCTAGAGGATGTCAATTTCTTGGTGGAAGGGTTGTCTCATGGCAATGCAAGAAACAATCCTGTGTCTCTGCATCAACTGCTGAAGCTGAATACATTGCTGCTGCAAGCTGCTATGCTCAAGTACTTTGGATTCAAAATCAGATGCTGGACTATGGGTTAAACTTCAAAGAGACTCCCATTCACATAGATAACAACAGTGTCATTTCAATCACAGAGAACCCTGTGCAGCTCTTAAGGACAAAGCACATCAATATCAGGCATCATTTAATAAGAGATAACTATGAAAAGGGATTAATTAAACTAGTCAAAGTTCACACATATGAACAATATGTTGGTCTGTTTACAAAGGCTTTTGATGAACAGAGATTTAAATATCTAATATCAGCTATTGGGATGATAAACTTTGAGTAAGCTTTTTTTAAAACTAATTCTTATTATTTCTTAAAAAATATGTGTGTCCTAAGTTGTCCAGTTCATCATTTTCATAAGCTCATGTTTTCTTTGGATGAAAATTTCTTTTTGAAGACTTTCCTTAGATTTTTGAAAATTTCTGATACTTCGGAAGTTATGCTTTTAACTTCGGAAGCAAATCATGCCTTCAAAATAAATAATTGTCTAACAAATTTACCTTCGGAAGAGCTTTGAGATTTATCTTCCGAAGCTTAAATACTTGTCTCAGACACTTACTTATTTTCAAGGACCATTTACTTCTGAAGCAAAATTTAACTCTCGGAAGCTTTGTTCTTTTATATACAAAGCACTCAAGTTTTAATTTCTCTTCCGAAGCAAAATTCTCAAAACTCTCAGGAAATTCTTCCGAGGTCATTTTAGCTTCGAAAGCTTTTTAATTAAAACTTCCAAAGATAATTAACCTTCGGAAGCTTTTTGACTTCCAAGAAAACTACTTTTTGAGCAAAAGTAAACTACTTTTTCAGAGGTGGGACTGACATCTGGATTTCAAAGTTTATCCTCTTTCATTAAACTTTATCTGAAACCTTTTCACATATAAACCCAACGGTTTCCCCCTCTTTCTATCATCTGTTCTTCCTCCAAACCTAAAATCCTAAATTTCTCTCTTCTTTCTTCGTTCTTAAGCTACTTCAAAATGGCCAACCTTGCTCACAGAAATGATCCCAACTTTACCATGCAGCTACACAGACAACATAATCAGGTTGCTCTGTTAAGCTCTGAGAAAGATCCTCATTTCTCAGAGGTTTGCCGTTTTCTAACTTTGTCAAACTACTTCACCTCCCTAACCATTGATCCTCCACTCTATGAGGATCAGCTGCTTGAATTCTGGAAGACCTGCCAAGAGGTCATTATGGATGGGGAGAAGGCACTGTCTGCCACAGTGCAGGGGAGAACAATCTTCATCACTCCGGCCATCATCAATAGACATCTTTAGCTGGATGATGAAGAAGGTGAGGTTTTTTTCCCAAAGGAAGCTATCAATCATTCATTTGAGCAGATGGGATATGAGGGAGATTTCTCTGTAAAGACCTTTAGGAAAGGGAAGGTCTCATCCCAATGGAGATTCCTGCTCCATGTGGTCATCCACAGCTTATCAAACAAGCATGGTGGATGGGACCGGATTCTTGAGGATCTCTCCTTCATAATCCATGGAATGGTTCAGGGGGTCAAATTCAGGTATTCTCAATTTGTTTATACAATTTTACTTGCTAATTTAGACTCCTTAGAGTATTACATGTTTCCTAGATATGTTCAGTACATTCTTAATTGTGAACTGGGCTCACAGTTGAGGGAAACATGTAACACTCTTAAATTGGGATAGATGAAGCTCGGCATCTTTAAAATTCTGAGAAAGCCCATTGTTGGATTCTCTGGGGTAGAAACAGCCCTAGTCCCAAAAATGTTAGAGCTCATTGCTCAAGGTGACAACCTAGCAGCACAAGCTAGTGTTGAGCCCACACCTGCTATCTCCCAACCACTCTCACAGCCTCAAGTCACCATCACTTACCAAAGAAAATCCAAACAAACCCCTGCTTAGGCTATTCAGTCTGTGGAGGCCCCCATATACTCACCCATACAGGAAGAAGTGGGCATTGGAGCTCCCACTTCTCCTGAGGAGCAGACCACTCCCATCTCTTCAAGAATAATGTTGAGTTCCTCATGCTCAGCCTGATGAGCTCATTAGCCCAACTGCCTTAAGCCATCACTCTGAGTCTCAACACTCAAGTGATCAACCTTCAGGGGACAGTTACCATCCTCAGCCTATAGATCTCAACCAACCAATTCCCAACCTTGACTTCTATACTGATGAAGATCTAGGTTTCAGTGAGTATAATGAGTCTTTCTTCTTTTCCCCTACTCAAAGAGAGATGAATACTCCTGAGTCTCCTACATCTACCCCACATCAGTCACCTACAACTGAGGTGGACACTCCTGAACCTGTTCAGGATGTCCATATGGAAGAGGCTCACTTCTGAAAGTGATTACATCATTAAGACCTCAACCATGGCAACTAGACCACTGACATCTCAACTGAGACTGCCAGTGAGCAGAGGAAAACCAGCAGCCAAGAACCTCAAGCTGGTGGTGAGAGAGAGAGGACTCTGGTCCAATCATCTCATCCCCCAATGAATCTTCTGATGAAGATGAGGGGAATCTGAGACTACCGGTGCAAAAACTATCTAAAACATGCACTTACTTAATCTCAAAGATCAGTCACCTTGAATCTCAGGTGACTACCTTACACAACAGGATCAATGATTAGCAACTTGAGATTTCATATCTTAAGGAAAAACTAGCTAGGAGACCCTTAAAAAGAGCTCAACCAGGAACACAAGAACCTGTGGATGTGATTGACCTATCTTTCAGCTCACCTATGCAAGTGGGTGATGCTACCAAAAAGGGGGAGAAAGTCATTACAGCCACAGAACCTGGGAGTTCTTCAGAGAGAATAGACACTCAGGACTCACCATCCTCACTTGGAATTGTGCATTCTTAGCAACCTCCTCAAGTTCACATTAATGTGGACTACACAGACTCCTTCATACAGAGTTTGTTGAGGATGGGATACCAAGGGCTATGTCACCTTCACCATCTTCCAATCACATCATTGGGTGGAGGTATGACAACATCAAGAAAGCCTAATCATCATAAGAGTTCAAGGGCAACAAGAAGTCTTCAATTTTCAGACCTTGGACTACTATGAAGGTCTGGATCTAGTCAACATGCCACTTGTCAATCCAAGCCAATCAAGACAAGCTGACAGACTGGCTAAAAGAATCCAAGACAGGATCACTGCAAAGTTCAGTTAAGAAGGAGACTTAGGCAATCAGGCTATGCCATCGGTCAACTGGATGTAAGGAGGACCCTAAGATTAGCTTCATAGGGGAATCCTTGACTGAAGGCCCAGTGGCAGAACCTGAGAGCCCTGTCTCATCATCATCAACTGCTGCAGAGATCCACACTCCTTCTGAGACACCTGCTGGTGAAGGTGCTTCTCAACCTCTCTCTGGCCTGAGCTCAGATGCTGCAACAAGCAATGAAGGCCAAAGCTTTCTCCACCCTGAGTCACAAAGGTCTGTGAGTGACAAAGGGAAAAGAAAAATGACAACTGAGGAGATTGAGGAGGAGAGAGAGAGGGGAAAAGGAGGCTAAGGGGAGAAAGTTCCTCTGCTGAGTCTTCAAGACTCATGGAGTCTACTATCAGGGTTGCCCCCAGACCAAATACTCAGAATGATGAGTTAAGGGTAGCCAGGATAAACTATTTGCAGACTAGGAACTATGATATAGACAATATCATTTCTCTCCCCTTAGATGAATTGAATGAACTGGTTGACCTGGAAAGGTCAAGGGAGAAGAAGGAGGCAGAAGATGCAGAACTCCTAGTGCAATCAAAGAAGAAAGAAGAAGAAAAAGACTGTACAAGGATATGCCTACCCTCTCCCCAGTTCAGAAAAGTCCTGCACAAGAAGATGTGGTTCAACAGAACCTCAGGTAGACAAAGAAGAAGAAAGGATCAAGATGATCAACTACCTGAGTGCCACAGGCTTCTATCAGGCAGATGCACTCCTTCCCTTGTCTTATGATTATGTTGAGTTTGAGTACTTAAAACAGCTTGAACTTGAGATAATCAAGGACAGAAAGACAACTAAGAAGAAACTAAGGGAAGAAGCTGCAAAATCAAGAGCCATCATCCAGAAGAGCATGAAGAAGTCTGCTGATAGGCAGAGGATGATGAGCTTCTTGAAGCTATATGGATTCTCCGGAAGGAGACTTGGCCCCATGTCTCTATCCACTATGGATGAGCATATTAGAGTGATCAAGCAGAAGATCAAAAGTGGAGGGCTCATTGATTTACACTCCACTCCAAGTCAAGCCCCACCTGAAGTGGAGGTTAAGGTTGAACAACCAGAGACAACACAACCTGGACCTCCTGCTGAAACTCAACAAGCTTAATCTTCTGATCCACAGCAAGGTCAACCTCCCTCTCCTTCTGAGCCTGAGAGAGAGGAAGTCCCAACTGAGAAAGACAGTAAAGATCAATCTGGTGATGCAGACCAGTCTTCTCAGTTAAAATCTGGTAAGAGAAAGAAGAGGATGGCTTCTAAATCAAAGCCAAAAAAGAAGAAGACTGCACCCTCTTCTAAATCCCAAGATGAGTAAGAACATCTTGAGATTTTGCAGCCAGAGGATGCTACATCAACTCCAATTCAAACAGCTCCTCTAGCATCAGGAAGACCCATCTTGTCTTGGACATACACCACAAATCCAGAAAGATGGCATGTCATTAGATATCAAGGCATTGAAGACACTTACACATGGCAAGATATCTTTCAGTTGCCTCTGCATGACCTCTTTGATATGAGAAGACACTTTGACAGTCTGAAGGATCCTGATCACCTTATGAAGAAAGGATTGGTGATCATCCTAATGAGGACTGTTGATATCTGAAGTCTTCTAAGTATTTTGGTAGCATCAGCCTAGGGGGAGTTTGTAGATATTAATGAAGAGGCTGATGCAACCTAAATATCTTAAGTCTATCCTGCATGCTGCACAAGTGCATCAAAGAAGAAGCTTAGGAAGTTTCACACATGAAACAGAAAATACTCTAAGTGTGAAATCTTCCGAAGCCAAGACCAATATCTTCCGAAGCCAAACATGAAGTCTTCCGAAGCTTCAAGATTATGAAGACAGATTTCTTCCGAAGACTTTTAGTAACATGCTTTATCTGATGTACTGTTCCATAAAGCTGGACACCTTTCCGTTGCATCTCTGCAAGTCACCAACTTACATGAGTTGGTGAAAAGGTCCATGCTTTTGGTAACTGTATATTGAGGTCTTGAGTCTGTAACTTTCTACTTTATGTACTTTATCCTTTTTGTAATAGATAAGGATGTGAGCTATGGCATGTCATAGTCACAAGTCAAAAGGCAATCTGCCTTTTGACTCTACAATTGATTTTGTTTGTATCTAGTCAATTGTATCCAGCTGGCTTTCAAAGTATAGCCAGCTGTAGGATGTAGTATAAGTATTCATGTTCTTGTATCTTTCAAATATGCTTTGTAACACTTGTAATAGAACATAAAGAAAGCAATATACTGCATTCTTGAAAACCATACACTTGTGTTCTTTATGTTCTATCTCTTACATTACTTGTGTTCTTAGTGTCTCAACTTGGTAATCCAGTTTACTGTTTGATTAAAGTTTAGTTAATCTCCTCTTTGTGTTGTTGTGTTGTAACTTACACCCTTCAACGATCCTGCAACTACTATGACCCAATTCGTTATCTTTTCTCTTTGTCACTTCAAGAAGGTGGAGATCCAAATCATGTTCAACATGTGTATCTTCTCCATTTAAATAACTTTCAGCCAATACCTGCTGTGATTTTTTCTCTTTCATACTAACATGTTCTATTGCAGCAACAGATGCAAACCATTCATTATCATCTGTGTCTAATCCAGATCCAATTCTACCATCATGAACATAATCTTCAAATCCATCAACATAACTATCATTGAGATATTCGTCTGAACCATATATTGAATCACTTATCAAATAAATGTCATTATGTGGTTCCTCCATATGAGCATGAAATCGAGTGGAAACGTACTTCAGGAATTAAAGTATGAAGTATCAAAGAAGATGAACAAATGTTGAGTATGTAATAGGAGAGAAGAAGAACGCACATTCCAAAGGAGGAGTAATTGATCAGAGAAGAGGAACCGACGTGCGTATTATCAATGTAGGGTTTTTTTTACGTAGGTGTTTTTGAGCCAATATACATGTGGGTGCTAAGTGTTTTTCCATGTAGGATTTTAGAAAATGGTTAATTAAAAAAAATCCATGTCAGCTCCACGTCAAAGCCACGTCATAAATTAATAAACAGAGTTAATTCTCCGTTAAGGTGGGATTGCTCTTGGCCAAGAAAGTGAAAGTTGGGAGTGACACCGGTTAAATTGTTAGTACGGATTATTATTAGTCAATAGTCCATAGTTTGGATTATTAAAATCCAATTTGCCTTATAATTATTGTAATGAATATATGTAAAAAGATACTGAAAATCTACAAATATATGTAAAAAGATACTGAAAATTTACAAATATATATAAAAATTGGTTCAACAGGTCCGGCTGCCAAAACGATTTTAAGCACCAAATCGGACCGGATTGGGATCCAATTCCCGGTCCAACCGCCCAGCCCGGTCTGGTCCGGTTTACATAAATGATCCCATAGGTTTAACCATATTACAAGTTTGATCAAGTAGGTTTTATATATATATATAAAATTAGTTCAGCATTTGTTAATATGATATCAAGTTTGTATTCTAAATGCTATAATTAATACATTTCTTTAATTGAAATAGAATATACAAATTACATAAAAGTATCAGAAACATTGATGTAAAAGTTGAGTTGAACCTTTTCGAGATTAAATTCTAATCATGAATTATTACTTTGCTTATCTATTCATTCTCTATTTTATAAACTTTAACCTTTTCTCCGTTGTAATTATAACATAACAAACACCATAATACAGTTGAGAAATAAAGCTAAGTACTTATGTGTTGAACCAGTAAAATGTCTGATTAAATAAGAAGCTTTGAGCCGGTAAGTGCTGAACCATTAAGTGTTGTTTGGTTAGATCTCAACAGCACAAAAATGACTATTTTAATCTTCTTAACAAGACACATAAAAATTTACATAACGACACTCTTTCTACAAACCATCTTAACATATCCACTTTTAGCTACTATTTCATTATAAAAATAATAAAAATACAACTTTTAATCAAATCCCAAACATTCATATAATAACTCTGCATCAACCAGAACCATAACAAGAACATAACTCTAGAAGAATAGAACTCGTATCAAAACTTTTCATGAATCTTGAACTATGATTCAAGTTTTACAACCCAAACAACAAACAAGATACTCAAAATTTGCCTAAAAATATCAACCCACATTTTTCAGCAAGAAGATACTCAACAAACAACAAAAGAAAAATATCTCTTTTTACCGAAGTCTTTGAAAGCAAGAATAGATCTGGGTTTGAACCGGCAATGAGGTGGTGCCTGTGAGGTGAGGCGAAGGCGAATCGACGATTGGGAGGAGGCAACGAGCTGACGAGGCTGCGGAAGGGGTGATACAGGCAGAGGGTGGTAGTTGTTGGTGGAGTAGGAGTCGATGAGTGTGGGTAGGAGTTTTAGTTTTGAGGGGTAAAATGGTAAGGATTTCTATCTAGCATTAGAATGGAGCTTAAGCATTCAGTGCTGCTGAATGAAATGATTAAGAGTTAATTTTTTAAAACTAAAAATAATTAATTTTGGAAGTTATAATACGAAAATTTTAAAAAATAATAGTTTTATATGGTTTGTTTAGAACAAAATGTTTTTATATTTAAAAAATTAAAAACAAAATTTTTAAAAATTGATATCATTGTTTTATTATTATAGTTATTTCTTATACGTAATTTTAGTCATATCATATTTTAAAATATTATTTTTTATATAATAATTAATATTTTATTTATTTAATCTGTGTAACACATATGCTTATTAAAATTAGTTTGTTAATATGATATTAAGTTTGTATTCTAAATGCTATAATTACACTTTTTTAGGTGTAACATTTCTTTAATATAAAATTTACAAATGACATAAAAGAATCGGAAACTTTGATGTAAAAGTTGAGTTGAACCTTTTCGAGATTAAATTCTAATCATGAATTATTGCTTTGCTCCTCTATTCATTCTCCATTTTATAAATCTTAATCTTTTCTCCGTTGTAATTATAACTAACAAACACCATAATAAAGTTGAGAAATAAAGTTCATGAGCTGTTTGATAATTTTTGTGCGACTAAATGATAAACTAGTAAAAATTTTGATCGGGTAAAAGCCTATGATCCGATAAGTGCTGAACCAATAAGTGTCTTTTGGTTAAATCTCTGAATAGTAACACAAAATGACTATTTTAACTTTCATAACAAGACAAATAGAAATTTACAAGACAACAATGTTTCTGCAAACCATCTTAACAAATCGCCTTCTAGCTACTATATCATCATAAAAATATTAAAAGTACAACTTTTAATCAAACCCAAACATCCACATAAGAACTCTTCATCAACTAGAATCATAAAACGAACATTACCCTAGAACTCATATCAAACTCTTCATCAATCTTGAACTATGATTTAAGTTTTACAACCCAAAAAATAAACAAGATACTCAAAATTTGCCGAAAAATGTTAACCCCAACATCAACCTATGTTTTTTCGACAAGAAGCTACAAGAGAAAAAGATAAATTTTGACCGGAGTCGTTGAAAGCAAGAATCGATCTAGGTTTGAACCAGCAATGGTGAGGCGGGGCGGTATCGAATTGGCGGCAGGGAGGAGGCAACGGGTAGGCAAGGCAGCGGAAGGGATGCAACAGGCGAAGGGTGGTAGTCACTGGTGGAGTCGGAGTCGATGAGTGTGAGTGGGAATTTTAATTTTGGGGGTAAAATGATAAGAATTTTCATTCAATATTAAGATGAAATTTAATCATTCAATGCTAAATAAAATGATTAAAAGTTAAAAATTTATATAAACAAACATCTTTATTTCTTACTGATTCAGTGATAATTTATTAATGACTTATCTATATTACTATATAATACATCTCTTTGGATAGAGATGTAATTTTGCCAAAAATACAAGATTTAAAACAACATGTACAAATGAGTGCATCACATTTAAGAGGGGTAGAATAAAGATTTGATTAAAGTTTTAAACACTTTAGGGGTAATATGATAAATATATCCATTAAATTTAATAAAACTTGACATTTTTGCCCTTGTCTCTTTCATGTATTTAATCAACATTATTAATATATTATTTTATAATATGATATTATTTAATTCACTTCATTAAATTTTATTTTATTTATGATACTATAAATTGACATTTAAATTTATATTTACTAATTATATTTTTATAACTAAATAATATTTTAATTAAGTATATTATTTTATTTAAATATTTAAGTATATAACTTATATAAATCTTCATATTTATAATAACTATAATACTAATATTTTTCTAGAGGCATATTATTATAAGTTTAAGAATTTTAATACTTCTCTATATCTTTTATAATAAAAATGAAAGGATGATAGAATGATAATTTTACATATAAACTAAAACACCCATATGAAAAGTAATACTTAAATTTCAAAAAATTAATTATTTTGTTTTATTTATGCCCTTACAATAAAGTATAATATATGATTGCTTATTATACAAATACTAAAACATATACACGTGGTCAAACAAAATCGTCATTTACTTTCAATGTCGTTTATATATTGTGATTGAGCACTAATCCATCTTCCCATTTTTTTATCTGTTGTTAAAACCTCAATAACAAACAAAATGATAATTGTGGTGATAATTTCTCCATTAACTTTCTTCGGTATATGCAAATCATCACCAAAAGTTGACTCCGATAATCATAAAACTCTAACCTACATTCATAAAATAAACCCCCCTAAAATTTAGGTAAGAAGTGATTTCCAACAATAAATATCACCCATGCTTTCACTATTCTTGTTGGGATAATATAATTGTCTTAAAGACTTTTGTAATATACGTAATTGTTTTCTTTTATTCAATTTTTTCAATAATTATATTTTGATTTTTTAATTTACGTCATAATGCACCGAGCCGATACTGATTAAAATCGAATTCCCAAAAAATTATGCAATAACCATACCGCCACAACGCGCGGACATTTCCAAAAGAGCAAACAAAAAGAAAACCCAAACCTTAATAGCGAGAATCGTTAGGGTATCGATAACGAAAGAAATAAAGCATGAACCCGGAGAAAGACAACGTCAACGAACCCTACAAACCAAAGACACGTGTCCAGATACAAAAAACCCACAAAAAACCACACCCAAAATCTCGAACCCACACCCAAAACAAACCATATTAAAACACAAAAAAAGAAAAAAAATTAAAACACAAACAAAATAAACAAAAGAAAATTTTAAACACAAAAAAAAAACGCCACCGACCAAACGTTTTAATTAGAATAGTTATAGTAATATACGAAGGTAACAATGGTCAGAAAATATCAAGTGTCTTTTCACTTAATTGTCTTGATTAACAAGTCTTATTTTTATCTTTGGATAGACAATCACAAGAAAAAAGTTACAGCATAGAAGAAAAATATAAGATAAACAAAGTATTATATCTTTTAATAATATTTAGCCTTTATTATGTAATAATCATTTATAATAATAGTTAATACAACATAACCAATGTTCTTTTATTCTTGCCATGAGAAACAAATTCCATTAATGAAGTTTAGCCATTTAAGTTGAGCAATCTTTCATCACTCGTCTCTTTTTGTTAACACTAGAGGTGTACAAAAAAACTAGTTTGACAAAAAAAACCAAATAACTTGGCACCAAACTCGGTTTGTAAACCAGTTTCAAATTAAAAAACCTGTTAAACCAGTATAAGAACTGGTTTTTTTCTTAAAAAACCGGTTTTTAAACCGCTCCAAACCGGTTTGAGCGGTGTGAGGATTTTTTATAAAAATTGATTTTTCTATGTTCTTGTGGTTAATTCTGAATTTTTAATCCTTCAACATCAATTGTTTACGGAGATAATGTTGTTTTTATTGATTTTATTTGTTAATATGATGTGCATTTCGTATTTCTATGACACATGCATCTATTGCTATGAACATTTGAAGTTTTTGCAACTAAAGTGAGTGTTTGGGAATTGGAATTGCATATTTAATCTTTTTTCATTCTAAGTTTGAACAAGTAATCTAAAACTTTTTGAGTCTATCCCATGGGAAAGATGGCGAGACAATTTTACTATGTTTTCCATATAATTATTAATTCGAAGACTCTTCTTAAGTACACCATATGATTATTATAGATTATTAACAAATGCTATGAATCTTTTTAATGCATATGATGAGTATGATGCAGTGTACCAACTAAAGAAAACGAAACCACAGTATAAAATATAACTATCAAACAATATATTGTTGATATTAAAACACTATGAGAAAAACCAAGTATTTGTGCTCAGTGTACTTATAATATAACTTACAAATAATAAGATGGTGAGACAACTTTCTTATGAAATTATGCATTTTATAAGTACATATTAGTTTACTTCAACTCTTTGTTTTTCATATAACTATTAAAGCCTAGATTGTCTAATACCAAATAACTTTGTTTAATCCATACAAACTTTGTATTTCTGTAGCTCCCTCAATTGAGTTATATGTATGCAAGCTTCAGGTGGTGAAATGTGATTGGTATTAAAGCACTACGAGACTACTGATGAAAACTACAGGTCTAAATTGCTACATAAAATCAAATGAAAAGTAAATGAATTAAAATTAACACATCTATTAATGAGATTTAAATATATAAATTGTAAAATTTTTACTCTTGTTTTCATATATAATCAAGTTGTAAAAAAGTTAATACGTCTATCAAGTTTTATTTTTATTTACGTCTACATTTTAATTTAAAATTTATTTGAAACAATAGAATACATAGAAATTTTAATACTTCCGCAGCAACGCGTGGGTCACCACTAGTTTAATAAGCTGCTAAACATCCCACAGGACATAACATAATCTAAAATGCGGACCATGGGAGCTTACGGTAGACCAGCGATACCATATGAGAATGCCATGCGCCTTAACGTTCGGCTTTGACTTTGACTTATGCTTCGAGCCGTTAGTCGGGTACGTAAGCGTCAATCAAGGCCATAAAATATACAATAATAATAAACAAAAATAAAATTAAAAATAAATAAATTAATAATAATGATTTATTTGGGCCCCATATGAGCTGGCAAATCATGTGGCTCTATCAATATGGCTATTCATGGTTATATTTAACACTTTCATTAAATCACCACCTGTTTATTCTCTTATAACAAGTTTATTCTAATAATAAAATTAAATACGTCTCTTTTGTTTCTGAATTTAATATAAGCACGATCATTTAGCAAGCAAAATAAATCATTTACTATTAATAATTAATAATTGGTTTATAATCATATTTCGTAAGTGAAATTTAAGTTATTTTCTAATACATAATTTATATATTTATTCATGTCATCATAAAAGTTTGTGTCGGTTTAGTTATATTTAAGTAGTGACGTAAATAGATGATAAAATTTACTAGATATTATCATTTTTTTTCCTTCAAAAAAATAAAAGCAGTCATATAATCTTTTGTCGGTGTAAGAAAATATACATAATCTTTTGCAAGACAGGTTGACCAAAAACGGTAATCGAAAGATTCCAACTTAAATGACTGCCTAATCACGCAAGGATAAAAAAATATGAGTACTAAATGAAAGATCTTTGTAAAATATTGTAGATGATCTTCTTGATTGTAATACTTAAAAAAATTTAAATCGTAAGACCTAAAGTTTCTATGATAAATTATTATATTTTAAACTCTACAGGTTACAACATTGTTAGTTGAAGAGTATGTTACTACCTGAATGTTCGTGACTATTGATTACAACATTTCTTTAGGTTAGAAGTTTAAATGTTGAAATTTGTTTACGTCGTGAGAAACTAGACAAGACCTATAATATTTTCATAAGATTATTTTTAATAAATTTTTAATAATAGTCTTTAGTTTTATTATTTTTAAAAAAAATATCAAAACAAAGTTTAGTAACTTAAAACTTGAGTATAATCGTAATCTATTTATCCGAGTACCAAATATCATATATGTGATCTTTGATTGGTCTAACCACAATAAATAGAGAATCTGCAATGGGTTAGGGGTAGCGAACCTCCATATATGCTAGTTTTTTTTTTTTTTTAAAAAAACCTAACAAACGTACAAAACCTTCATGGGTTTCCTTTCACGTCAACAATCTTCAAGTTACCATGGAGACCGAGCTCGACACTATGTCATGTTTATAAAGATGATAAACCTTCTTCTAGAGATACTATTGGCAAGAGAGATTTAATTTGGAATTTTACTATTTATTACATTGTAAGTATTTTTATGTGTAATCACATAACAATCAAACCATAATAATATACAACTTGCTGGTAACCACACATGAAAATACAATATATATTTTTTGTGATAAAGACATAACGTGTGAAACCAAATCAAAACCAAATTGCTCAATCGGTTTGATTTCAACTCATACAACAAAATCATAAGATTCGAAGGGGCATTCCTTTTCCAACCTTCATGAAGTATCAACTCCATCCACTCATACAACAAACACATAAGATTGAAAGGAGCATTATCTTTACAAAATACATTAACTTACTAATATTTATAAACATATAAAACATTATAATTAAAAAACTAATTTCATTAATAAGACAAATACATAAAAATACGAAAAAATAATATTAAATTTAATTACTCACCGTCTTCAGACGGGGTTTTCAAATTTGTAGATTTTTGCAATGTATTCCACAATATCGAAGTTTGAAACGAGTGTTAAAATTGCTGGCAAGACCAAAAACATTCAAGTTAACAACTACATTTTATTAAAATTTATACATGCATGTTAATACCATAAAATAAAAAAAGACTGCGTATTTAGTTTATTTCTAAAACTTTAAGAGCACAAGTTATTTATAAAATACAAAATTTACCTCAAATTAAGTATTAGATAATTTTTTTATAAAAATAAAATAACACATGACTTGTGATTGGTCTTACTAAAAATTGAACATAAGTTTATGGTGAGCATCTGACCCGCTTTTAGTTGCGAACTATGTATCCACCTTACTTGATTGAACTTGCAACTCAACCCGTGAGTGCCCCATCAACCCTAACAAACCTTTGAGGCCAAAGGGTGTATTCTGACACCCTTCAACTTCATCTAGACATCGTATCATTAATGTTTTCTTATTTCACTTTGCCTTATCCTACAAAAATAATTTAACCATCACTAACATCTTTTATTTAATAAAACAATACAAAAGATACGGCTTGATTATGTATAGTTTGTTTCTCATGCCGACAACAATTCAGCACTATCGTTAATCTTTTATTACATGTTAACGCCTCGTAATGAGTGGTGTTTTCCTCCCCATAAGCTTCACATCAACCTTAACGCGAATTAAAATATACCGATTAACCTAATTTGAAAACCCTAAACACAAACAAGATGGCCCCTAAATTGCAATAACCAATTTATTATGTTTCCACTTGATTTACCACCATCCATCCAATTCCACCACACCCTTCTCTCTCATCTTACATTGCATGTTCATATGATCATTTGCCAGCAAAGACCAGATCAACATCCAACCCATTTTCTTTAACTTTCTTGCTATTTGTCCCCACCCACACCTTCAAAACAAGAAAAAAGAACAATCTGCAATCACCCACATCACACACACACACACACACGCACAGTCTCCATCTCTCTCTAAAGCAGTTTCATTTCTCTCTCTCTACTGATAATGTAAAACCCCTCAAAAAGTTGCATCATTTTTTTGATTCCACATTCTTTTCATTCAGCGTGATAAAAGTTTTTGCAATTCATGGCTTCTTCTTCTAGCTTTCTCCATTGTCTTCTTTTCATCTGCATTTCCTTGTTTGTGACCTTCACTTTAGCTGAAGATCCCACTGTTTCTTACAAATTTGAACTTACCTACATTACTGCTTCACCTCTTGGAGTACCCCAACAGGTAAAACATCCATTAAAACAGCTCAATTTCAATCATTATTTGATGGGTTTGTTCTAAATTTTGAATCGGTAGTGTGCTTTCAAGTGGGTATTGCTTGATATCTGTTAAAGATTAATGGGTTAGTTTAATTTTCGAAGATTTGCTGTAAGTTCATGTGTGTTGTGCTAAATTTATGCTATAGATTGATGGGTTTGTTTCAGATCTGGGGAATTTTAGGTTTTTTTGAATGATATTCAAAGTTCTTAACGCGCATTGTTTGAATCTTGATTGTTAGGTTATTGCGATCAATGGGAAATTCCCAGGCCCTACTATAAACTCAACTACTAACAACAATGTTGTTGTTAATGTGAGGAATAAATTAGATGAAGAGGTCCTCATTACTTGGTAAGATGTTGTTAATTGTTCTTAATTCTACAAATACATGAATCTTTTTGTGTTTAGTGTCACAAATCTGAAGCACGAATGTTGAATTTGATGTGTGCAAATGTGGGATTGAATTGTATATTGATTGAAACAGGGCTGGTATACAGCAAAAGAGGAGCTCTTGGCAAGATGGTGTTCTTGGTACCAACTGTCCAATTCCCCCAAAGTGGAACTGGACTTATAACTTTCAAGTTAAGGATCAAATTGGCAGCTACTTTTACTTCCCTTCGCTCAAGTTTCAACGCGCAGCGGGTGGCTTTGGTGGCTTTATTATCAACCCAAGGTCTGTTATTCCAACCCCATTCGACAATCCGGCTGGGGATATTACTGTCTTGATTGGTGATTGGTACATTAGGAACCACACTGTAAGTGTTCGATGAAATGCCTCAATGAAGTTTCTTTGTGATTGGGTTGATAGTTTATGCAACTTTTGTTCCTTTGTAGGCTCTAAGAAAGACCCTTGATGCTGGCAAAACTCTTGGAATGCCCGATGGTGTTCTTATTAACGGAAAAGGACCTTACAGATATAATGATACTCTTGTCCCCGATGGCATTGACCATGAAACTATTAATGTCGAACCAGGTTAGTATAAGTTGATGAATTAATCAATAATATAGTAATATCTATCATCTTGTGTTTTGTTATATGTATAGTTGTGATTAAGTCAAACTTGTTGACTTTGACAGGCAAAACTTACCGACTTCGTGTAAGCAATGTTGGTGTATCGACTAGTTTGAACTTTAGAATTCAAAACCATAACTTACTTTTAGCTGAAACCGAGGGCTCATACACAGTGCAACAAAACTATACTAGTTTAGATATACATGTTGGACAAACATATTCATTCTTAGTTACTATGGACCAAAACGCAAGTAGCGACTACTATATTGTTGCTAGTGCTAGATTTGTAAATGAATCCACCTGGAAAAGAGTTACTGGTGTCGGGATCTTACACTACTCGAACTCTAAAGGAAAAGCATCGGGTCCCCTTCCCGACCCTCCTCAAGACCAGTATGACAACACATTTTCAATGAACCAAGCTAGATCCATCAGGTAAGCTTGCTTACTGTTTTTATAAACATAATCATTTATAGAACATTGAAACAAAAGCGGAACTTAAGTTGTTATACCTCTTAAAACAAGCGAGTGATCTGTATGAATTGATGCAGGTGGAACGTTTCGGCTAGTGGAGCCCGCCCAAATCCACAGGGATCTTTTAAATACGGTTCAATAAACGTGACTGAAGTGTACGTATTGAGAAACACGCCTCCAGTGACAATTAATGGAAAAAGAAGGGCTACTCTTAGTGGGATTTCATTTGTGAATCCTACAACACCAATCAGGCTTGCTGATCAGTACAAAGTTAAAGGAGTATATAAGCTCGATTTCCCAACTGAGCCCCTAACTGGACCACCTAAGATGGAAACATCTGTTATTAATGGAACTTATAGAGGATTTATGGAAGTTGTATTCCAAAATAACGAGACCAAAATGCATAGTTATCATATTGATGGATATGCCTTTTTTGTTGTCGGGTATGATAGCTCAACTTTACAGTTTCTTATGTTTCGTGTTACATTATGAATCTAATCTTTAATTTGGTATCAGAATGGGTTATGGTGAGTGGACGAATGATAGCCGAGGAACTTACAATAAATGGGATGGTATTGCTCGTACTACCACACAGGTACTTTAAGCCTCAAAGAAGTAATTAATCCTTATTTACTTTGTTAATATAAGTTTAGCAAATGTCATATACTTATCATGGTGATCCATTTTGTTAATTATAATTCTTTTTACCATCTATTTTGGTAGTTATAAGTTTTCTTAATGATCTACTTGGATGATTAAAGTTCTTTATACAGCTAGTTTTTTCCCCGTATATCGTTATAAACTTTTATGTTTCATAACACTATAAATCATCACAGTGGGTTTTTTGATAAAAGTTATAGTTGCCATACTGACCACCTCCAATATATATTGCTATTGCATGATGTTTTTCTTATAAAAGTTTCAAGAATCATTGGTTTAGATATTGGTATTGATCTCATTTCATTATAATAGTAAACTGCAAGAAAATACTATGTACTTTCAATTTTTACTTATATATGTAATATTTTTTAACTGTTTATAATGCACATACTATTTCTTACCAAATTGCGCAATTTGTAATCATTAAGTGCAGTAAATTGCATACTTTGCTAAAAAAATGCAGTTGCACATTGCTTCTTCTTGCTGTTTGACCTTAAAAGATGTAACCATAAAGCATTTTTTCTAAATTAATTATCCATATTGAATGTAGGTTTATCCTGGAGCCTGGACTGCAGTATTGATATCTCTAGACAATGTAGGAGTGTGGAATTTGAGAACCGAAAATCTCGATTCCTGGTATCTTGGTCAAGAAACTTATATCAGAATTGTTAATCCCGAGAAAAATAACAAAACCGAGCTGCCAATGCCCGATAACGCTCTTTTCTGTGGGGCCCTCAGCCGTTTGCAAAAGTATGCATACTCATAACTGTCACAAGTCATGTTTATTTGTTCTTTATTTTGTGAACATTGTTTGATGACATATGTTGTTTGATAATTTCAGGCCACAAGATATCTCTCCGGCGACAACTATTAGGTTTTCCGGCGGTGGCTATGGATGGTTGATGATGGTGATGGGGATATTCATTAGTGGTCTATTGATCTGATTTGATTTATGTTACTTTTATGTGTTGCTGAAGTGTAATTGCAGGCTTGTTGATACATGTTAACTTGTGTTATTTCTGAAAATTTTCGAGATATATATTTATATTTTAGTGACTTGGGAATTATTTCATTATTATTTTATTTTCACAAGTTTTATGTAATGACTAAATATTTTCATTATGATTTAATCTCTCTAAACCTCGAAATCTGTTATGGTTTGGTTTTATTTAACGGCCATAGCAAAGAATAAATTAATCGAGTTGAGCTTGCAATCATTGATAAATTTAACAATCACAAGATTTAAGATAAAGTATTGATCGAGCTTGAGTGAAGCTTCAACTTGACAGTGTTACGATTTAAGCCTAGCTTTTCTTTAGAAATTGTATCTTTTAAAATTGTTAGAAGTATTTTAGAAAAAAGTAAAAATTATTTTAATAATGATAAGAAAAGAAGGTGATAAAAGAACCTTTTATGGTATAAGCCCATAAGGAAACATGAAATGGATAAGTAACAAGCCAATCCCTGTTTAAAGGTTCAACCAATGAAAAGTTAAACCATGGATGCAAAAATGGAATCCCAAGTGTAACTTGGAGAATATGATATTATAATATTGAGATTCGTAACTTGTATTATCTATTGATAGTAAGGTAGTGTATATTTAAATTTAATTGTGTTTTTTTGAACGGCTACTTAGTGGTTAGAAGTTAGTAACACAAGTTAGCATTAGTTCATCGATGTCAATGTTTGAACCTTAAACCTCAAAAAGAGGCAAAACCTCTCATCTCCCCCTTAAACCACTAAACTAAAAGATCATTGGCAAATCTAATTATGTTATAGAGTCAAAAATACGTGTTTGTTGGTATAAAGCATAATATATGCTATTTAAAGTGTAAGTTAATTAGTATTACAATATAATGTATTTATTGTGGCATTTTATAGATAAAAATGGTATAAAAAGGAATTACAATTGTTGAACTAGTGAGAGAAAACGAGATGAAATGTAAATTATTTGAAGCCAGTAAATATTTCCAACCGAATAAGCTTAAATACATCTCAACATATCCCAATCAAACATTCAAATCTATGTTTGCATTCACTTCTCACCATCTCTCTTTAATTCTTTTACACCTCTTTAACTCTCATCGAATGCTAATCGGTTTCGAAGCCCAAATAAAAAATAGGCTCTATAAGTTGAATGCAGCTAATAGAGATTTCTAAACATAAATTGTAATTGTAATTAACATAGAAGGTGATAATAATAACATCATCAAACATCACATGTAAATGCATATGATCATCCAAATATTAAGGTAACAAACATAGAAAAGTACTACTAGCCTTAACCAAACCCTTACAGCATTATGACTACGAATCATTTAGCTGAACATGATCTTCATGACTACCGAATGATTAATTTGGAAGAAATAATGTTGGAGTTGCACTATTGAACTTCAAAATCATCCCAAGTATACTCTAGTGCTTCCTGGATCATGTTCTCCGGCATATAACCGGCCAACTCAAACTCTTTGATCGATCATCTAAATCTCGACTTCAAGCTGTTCTTTTTTGCGCGAATCTTAGTGGACATCTTCTTGGTGATTGCTTCAACCGTTTTTCTTCGGTTATATTGTGCATTTCATCCAACAAACAAGCATCATCTTCCATTTCTTTAGAACTTTCTAAGTGTGAATCCATTGTAATCTTATGATCTTCTTCGATTATCTTCTGAGTTGGGTTTGACAAAGAAACATCATCATCATCTTGGTTATGATCGACTTTGGTTTCTGTAGAGTTCTTGAAGGCCTTATTTGGGGATACACTTTGATCAAGAGTTTTTTCAGTATGTTTCAGGATATCTCCAAGTATAATACTCGTTAAAGCATGAGATTCAGATTCTGACATCAGCAAATCTCGTACCTGAGGGACTGGAAGATCATCAAAAGACACAGGCAAGGATTGTTTGGCACATTTATCATGGGAAGATTTAGAAGCATAATCTTCCCAGGTACATGGAAACCCAGAGAGAAAACCATTGCAGATCTGTGCAAAAACAGTGATCTTAGGCGTGACTCCAATTAAAAACAAGCATTCATCGAGTAAATTTTCAACAGACATATGGAAATGAGTGATTTGGGTTAAACCTAATACATAAACAGGGGGAATATACAGATTAGCTAGAAACACAATGCAAATCATCACATGTAAAACAACTTTTCAATTATAAATAATAATCTAAATTTTAAATAAAATGATCACAAGAGGCTGTTTAGACTATTGAGACTTTCAAGTTTCAACATGTTTGATCCAATCCTGTTCTAGCTAAAAGATCTTATTTGACCCATTTGAGATAAAACACATGTAAATCATCACATGTAAAAGTAAAATTGGTTAAAATGGCCACCTCTTTATTTTTGTACTTACATATAATACATTAAGTCGTTAATCATCACATGTGGAAAATAATTAAAAAACTAAGGATTGATGATACCTTAGGTGAGAAGCCATAAGACAACGTGCGTGACTTATTTATGCAACCACTAATCCGGATTATGATGCCATCTACTGCTTCAAGAGTGTTGCTATCATGCCTCTTCGCAATTGCTGCAGAACAATAAACTTGAATTCCATCTTCAATAGCATTAACATTAGGCCTCTTGCCAGTTGATGGAGAGCCCAAAATACGCATTCCTCGTGTACTTAATGTTCTGTGGTATTAAAAAATCACAGTATAACAAGCCAGACCTCAACATTCTTAAGATCACTAGAGGTGTGCCAAATGAGTGAATCTTAAGGTTCTAAATTATACAATAATTCAAATGGAACCTTTTGTTACTGTGTAATACATATATCTAGACCAACATAACCTAATAACCTTACTCGCATCCAAATTTAATCTTCTATTCTTCTTATGGCAACGTCAGATTGAAGATTAGAATCATCATATACAAGAATACACCACATGATCAAAAATCTTCTCTACAAGCATACATCCTAAACTCAAATTGAGGCTTCCCATGTGATCATCAAATGCAATGATGAACTAACTAAAATTTATGGGATTTATTAAGAACAAACTTCTTACTCTCTGTTAACAAAGCCTCCAACGCCCAATTTGGATTCTTTTTCGACCTTTATCAGCCACCATTCGCGCAAGAAAACCTGAAAAAAAAAATGGTGGGAGTGTGTCAAAGAACAAAGATTATGCTGTAAGAAATAGAATTCAAAAAATTTGATGTGTGAACCTACTGATTTACGTCTTGATGAAGAAATGGAGGTTTTTGAATCACTGAGAGGGTTTGGCATGAGGGTAGCAGACTCAACTAATCCAATTAATCTAATGCAGAATTTGAAACCCTGCACGTAAGATTAGAACAGTAACAATGTTAACGATGAGCAATAAACAACCACTTTACAATGACAGTCACCGTAATTATAACTGGTTAAGCATATACAGTTATACACATAAGCATATACGGTGACCTCGCGATTGTTCTGAGTTTCAAATTGCAAAGAAACCGACTGTAACCGGTGCTAATGTGATCAGGACTCAGGGGCTGAGACGAAGAAGACGAAGAGAGTGGTCAATTTGTGCTTATCAGAATGTGGGTATGGCGGATTTAGGTTTTTCTACCAACGTTTTTGGGTGATTTGGGTTTCCAACACTCTACTAGTGACGAACAACAGTGACGCTCCGATTGAGTCTCTAAATCTTTTTCTATTTTTGATTTTTGATTTTTGATTATTTATTTATTATTATTATTATTATTATTATTATTATTATTATCATCATTATCATCATTATCATCATTATCATCATTATCATCATTATCATCATTATCATCATTATCATCATTATCATCATTATCATCATTATCATCATTATCATCATTATCATCATTATCATCATTATCATCATTATCATCATTATCATCATTATTATCATTATAACACTAGTCGGATCAAATTTAAAATTTCTTTTTATTTTTCTTTAATCTATCTTTTTAATTAATTTAGTATTTTAAGATGTATATTAGATCTAAACTAGCACGTTACGACATGGTTGTTAAATTGGAAAAAAACAAAGGTAAAAATGGTGAATCACACACACATGTTACGATGTGTTACTCAAAATTTAGACGGAAACACAAAACAAAAAAAATTGTATAATATGAAAAGTATGAAGAACCAAAAATGAAAATAAAAGAAAATATTAAGGTTAAATCATAAAATATGTAAAAGTATTAGGTTAATTAATGTTACCAAAAGTTAAAATTTAAGAAAAAGACAAATGTTGGTACAACTCACTAAACACATAACACAACTTATTAGACATATTAAAGTTGATAATTAGTATATATAAATAAATCACAAATTATTGTATTAATAAATATTACAAATTCAAATCAAAACATGATATGTGTTGATGGTTTCAATACGTAAATTCAATTCGATTGGTCCATCTAATAAATGCGGTAAGGGGGATTGAATCATAGCTCGATCTGGTTTTGAAAACATATTTTGAGGGATTAATAATAGGTTTTAGGCGAATAATAATTAAATATAACAAAATTAATCAAGTGTTACTAAACATATTCTATTTTCTCACACATTTAGTAAGACTGTCCACAACGTTAAAAGACGTCATTCCCACAAATAGTCCTAGTCAGCATGACACATCAGCTTTCCACTAACTTTCAACCATTTTTCCAACAATCAACTTTTACCTCCAACATCATCCTTTCCACAAACAACTATTATAAGTTACATAAAAAACAAAGCAACACATATTTTTGTGACGTGGGCCCCACAAAATGCATCCGTGGAACGCCCTTGGCAAAAGACAGGTGAAGGACGGATGGGTCTGCACAACACAACCCTTTTGAAGGGCAACAAAAATAGGGCTAAGGGCGATGTGTTATGGACAATCTAAAGGACCAGAGCTCTTATTAGAAAAGTATTGTCCTTCTCACAAGAACATGTAGATTTAGTATATAAAGAGTATACGTTTGATCTCCCCCTATACAATATGTCTTTCACAACGGGCTAGGTTTGAGGGGGAGAATAATCCTTTTCATGTTTTTTGGGCATTCTTATGTTAAAGTTAACCGTAACTTAATATAATTTATTTCCAATGACAAAATTATACTCGCTAGACTATCTTAATTTACACTCTATTGCTTAGAATGGGCCTTGAACTCTCACCACTTGACATAAACATCATTTTAACATCCGGGTACGATCACACCATGTACCCTTTGGTATAACTTAATGTACATGCTAGTCTCATTAAGTTTTGAGTGTAATCATTAACTATGATTTCAAAAGAAGGCAAGCCATACTTGTTAGATTGGTCGGGTCAGCTAGACTGATAAAGGAATATTTGATTTTTCAGTTTGGACATGTTTTGTTTTTATAATAGTTAGCTTATAATAATTATTTTTAAAATAACAAAAATCTTTTCTGGATGGTATATGTATTGCATACTTTGAAAATGAAAAAGATTAATGAATAATAGAGGTTAAACGACATGTTTAGTTTACACATCAAAAAATGAGCAAAACCATTAAACTTGATTTTTTAAATTGTAAATTATAAACCCTAAACCAAAACCACATAATTCTCAAACTTTTGCTAAAGTGGTTAATTAGTTTCATTTGAATGCTTAAATAGGTTTCGGTAGGTAGTCGTACAAACAAAATTAATGAGATTAATGGATTCTGATCCAATAATATAGAAAAGTACCTAAGATCGTAACTAATAGTTAATGTCCTTTTAAGGGGTATTTTTCGTCATAATAATGTCTCAACATTATCTTTTTTAAATAAAAGCATATGTAGTGGTTAATGTTCCTTCAATCATTACCCAATTATTTTGTTTAATTTTACATCTTCCTTTATCAATATATGTAAGTAGAAATATATACTAAATCGCTTCTGCGTTGTACTGAGTATTGAGTGGTTTGTCATGTAATGGAGTTATAGTGTTTACTTGTTTTGTTTTCAAGTTTCAAGTAACCATTTTTGGTGAATTGTCTCTACTAATTCGCTTTGATACCCATTCACTTGATTTAACATCTAATGTGTATCTCTTTACATTTAAACCACAACTCAAAAAACCCACCACGGTTCCGTCAGAAACCACCATATCCTCCTCCTTCGCCACCATGGCGATAACAACGAGCAGGGCCCTCGACCGGTGGAGAAGAGCTTACCTGTGTTCATCGGAGTGTCGCCAGCAGCGGTGTTCGTCGGATCCTTCACTGACGGTTTGAAGCTTCTCTCTCCATTCTTCAACCTATCTCTATCAATTCGAACAATAGCATCAACTCTGGCATTATTGAAAAAACGTCACAACTCCATAACGCTCGAAAATCAAAGCCCCAAAAAAGCAAACAAAAGGAAAACCCAAATCGAAATAAAAGATGCCAGGGTATTTATAATGATCGTCAGGGTATTTATAATAAAAGAAATAAAGTAAGAACCCGAAGAAAGACAACGCCAATAAACCCTATAAACAAACATAATCGAAACACACATCAAAGAGATGTGTCTAGACCCAAAAAGTCACAAGAAAAACTCCACCTCTAAACCTCGAACCCACACCCAAAACAAATCTATAAAAACACACATACAAAAAAACACTACAAAACAACAAAGAAACCCACGAACAAAGCTTTTAATAGTAATAGATAATATCCAACTATCTATAGAAAGCAGTGGCATACAAAGCAAATTTCATAGGTAGCCAAATTAACCTTCATCCTTCAAACAGTTTGATAAAAATATCTAATAAAATAAAGAAATTAACTTCAATCTTGCTAACATTAACTCAGATTCTATCTCATGCCATACGATTTACCACTTAAAACATATGCTTTCGCGATCCATCAACAGCTACCTTCAAATCTTCATCACTAACACATGCAGCATTTGGTCCACATCCAGGAGGAAAACTTCTAATAGCTTCAACAAATGTTCTTCCGCTAGAACGAATCTGTTCATAACCTTTAACGCAATCACTAGTCTCCCCATTAATGTTCTTCTGTATATTTTCAACTGTCAATTCAATCTTCAGTTCATCCTGCATTTGATGGCATCTTATTTCTTTCAAACACACTCCATGGAACCTCAATTCAGCATATGCACCCAATTTGACTATTTCTGCTTTCGATTCGATATCACCCTTCACCTCACATCCTTCATCATCATCGTCATCATGATTAACAACATCATCCTCATCATCATCACTACATGTGTTCGTCATATCTGTGAAATCTTTCTCTAATTCGTCTTCACTTGGATTCACAGTCTTCACAATACGCGGTATAATGTCACAATCCAAATTTCGTGTTTCAGAATCACAACCTTCACTACACACAGAATCTGTTTCAAGTGGTATAAACTCATCAGTTTCATCATGTTCTAATTCAAACATCCCTTTATCTGCACAATCTTCTTCACATTCATCAACACCCACATCATCTTTATAATCACCCACTGCAAATTCACAATCTTTATGTCTTTTAAGCGATTGGAGAACATCAGGATCATAAAACGCATCTGGGAAATCACGCTTTGCAGAAACTGTTCTTGGTTTCCACTTGCACTTGCTTACACCATAACTATCATTCATCCCACAGCTGTTGTTATCAGTATATGAACCCATTGTCTCACTGCATGAATAAACACACAAATTACATATAGTTTTATATAGAGATAGTGAATACGCATGAAAAGCTCGTCTTCCTCACCCCATAATTACAACCCGATTTCAACCCGTTTTCTAACTATTTAATTCGATTCGATTTATATTCAAAAAAATTACGTGTCTAGCGTATTGAAGCATCAATTTCGGTTTGCAATGAATGAACACAAGTTTAAATAAACAATAAAACAGATTCAGAAGAAATCTTTACCAGAAGTAATGACAGATGAAAGATTTACGTTAACAGATCTTCAAACTCAAAGGTTTAGAACGAGGCTATTTGATCGATTTAGGGCTAAGGTATGTTGAAGAATGAAGAGTGCTGCATATATATATATATATATATATATATAATATATATATATATATATATATATATATATATATATATATATATTATATATATATATATATATATATATATATCTTATATGTATGTATAGTTGAAGATTGACTTGATCTTCACGCAAACGCACTATTATTTGGTTTTATTTATCAATTTTATTTACACTGTATGCATTGTATGGATTGTTTATTTGTTATATATTAAATTGAGATTTTTTATCCTCCGTTTTATAATAAAAGAATAACTTAAAACAGGAAAGTAGTATCCAAGAAAAAATATTAAACAGCAAAGTAAATTGTGGGGATCTTGTATTCTTGTTTGCCATAAACATACTTCTATTATTTTTTAACAGCCTTTTAATTTTATTATCTTTTATTAAATGATATTAGAAGTCACATACTTCTACACGTCAACCCACCACCCGATATACTTCTATTAAAAGTAGAAAAATATTCTGCACGCGCGTTGCTCGGGAAATTACGTCATGGACACGAATATTAAAACATATCATGACGGTTATCACTACGACGTGAAATCCCAAGGCATCTAGGAAATGGAACCAAAGAAATATAGTAAAAGGCCAACAGAAAACTTATAAAAATAAAAAAAGAAAAGATTGTTAATAAAATGCGGGTAGGGTCTCGAACCCGCACAACAAAGACTTGATTTGTTAATCGAAGTTATTGTTCCTTCTTCTAATTGGTAGTGGCCATAGTGAGAGGATGAGATGAAAATATGTGGAAAAACAAAAGAATTAAAAAAAAGAAAATGAGAGATATTATGTAAAAAGCTAAACTCGTGTGGTTAAAAATAAAAGCGTCAAAGTTCATTAAACCTCTCAAAGTAAAGAAATTTATAGATTCATAGTGACATGAAGTTTATTTTATTGTTGAAGTAACTAACTCAAAATAATTGCGTGGAATATTCTACAAATAAATGAGGGATCATTATCAAAATAACAAAAGTGATTGGTCAAAATAAATAATCTAAAATTTTAGTGTAGCTAAGAGTTAGTAAATTATATAGATAGATAATGATATCTTGTTCCTCAAGCTTTGCTCTATTTTGAAATAGGGTTTTCTGTTTATATATATTATTTTTTTGGACACAGATAATTTGTTGGTAGTGATTTGTGTTCTAAGATGACAAGGAAGAAGACAAAGGTTGAAAAGACTGGGTTTGATAGCAACCTCCCGAGTCAACGGATTCTAGTTGTTAATGACGATCAGAACCATAGTTGAAGTATAATTAATTGGCAATACAAATGGAACACGTTTGGGCCTGTTTAACCCAAGTGGATCATCGGACCGTAACCTGGGTACCATATTCAACTGACCCGACTCGCTATTTCAAACTTGGTTCCCCCGTAACTACTAATTGCATGAAGAAGCTACCATGTTCCCACGTTCCACTTATTTCCATTTTGTTTTTAATATATCACATCTAGTTTTGTTATCATGTTACTTTTACTTGTATTTTTGGTGTGACATCCTATATATATCTCACATCGGTCGTGTACAGAAAAGATTCCTAATTTATAAGTAATGTCTAGTATTTATATCACCAATGCGTTTTGGGTGTATTGGTTGTAGATGAGAGGAGAATTCCACAGTTAAGCGTGCTCAGGTGAAAACAATCCAAGTATGGTTAACCTCCTTGGGAAGTTTTCACCCAAGCAATCAAAAGCAAATCTGTGAGCTCCTCGTGGGCAAAGAGGATAATATTGGTAGTGTGAGGGGGCTGAATGTTACAAATGATATCAGAGCCACTCATGTGCTGTTCGGGATGGTGGGACAAACCTCACCGAGGATGGTGAGTTCTCGGGCTTATCGAGGACGATAAGTCCAAAGGAGGGGAGGTGATTGTGACACCTTACATATATCTCACATCGGCCGTGGACAAGAAAGATTCCTGGTTATAAGTAATTTCTAGCATTTAATATCACCAACGCGTTTTAGGTATATTGGTTGTGGATCAGAAGAGAACTCCATAGTTAAGCGTGCTCAGGTGGTAGCAATCTAGGTATGGGTGACCTCCCTGGGAAGTTTTCATCCGGGCAACCAAAAACAAATCCGTGAGCTCCACGTGGGCAAAGCATATAATATTAAAAGTGTTAGGGATCAGATGTTACAAATGGTATCAGAGCCACTCATCTGCCATTCGACATGGTGGGAAAAACCTCACCGAGGATGGTAAGTTTTAGGGCCCATCGAGGACGATGAGTCCAAAGAGGGGGTGATTGAGACACCTTACATATATCCCACATCAGCCGTGGACAAGAAAGATTCCTAGTTCATAAGTAATGTCTGGCATCTATTATCACCAACGCGTTGTGGGCGTATTGGTTATGGATTAGAGGAGAACTCCACAGTTAAGCGTGCTCAAGTGGCAGCAATCCAGGTATGGGTGACCTCTGTGGGAAGTTTTCATCCGGGCAACCAAAAGCAAATCCGTGAGCTCCATGTGGGCAAAGCAAACAATATTGTTAGTGTGAGGGGTCAGATGTTACAAATGGTATCAAAGCCACTACTGTATCATTCGGGATGGTGGGCCAAACCTTACCGAGGATGGTAAGTTTTGGGGCTCATCGAGGATGATGAGTCTGAAGAATGGGTAATTGAGACACCCTACATATATTCAACATCAGCCATGGACATGAGAGATTTCTAGTTCATAAGTAATGTCTCACATCTATTATCACCAACGTTTTTTGGGCGTATTGGTTGTGGATGAGAGGAGACTTTCATAGTTAAGCGTGCCTTGAGTGGCAACAATCTGGCTATAGGTGACCTCCCTAGAAATTTTCACCCGGGCAACCAAAAGCAAATCCGTGAGCTCTTCATGGGTAAAGCAGACAATATTGGTAGCGTGAGGGGCCATATGTTATATTTGGTTTCTTAGGTGGTACACTAGGAGTAGTTTTTCTTTGTTTTGTTTAGATCGTGGCTTAAAGTACCAGTTTCTTTTCTTTAAATGTATCGAATAATTGATGAATGCAGGTTTTTTTATGATCAAAGTTTTGATCGTTACTTTTACTTATTGGATTATGAGTTAGATTAATATTCCATGCTAGTTCAAGCCTGGCTAGTTTGAATGGTGTTCTTAAATCCTACATTAGAGTCAAGTGATGTATCTGTATCTTGATTCTCGTTTAGTTTTGCCATACGAGTAGATTGAGTGGTGAATTTGTATATCGATCCTATTTGTTGTCTATCCATTCATTTGATTAAACCTTTTTATTTGTTATCCCTAACTTGATTTGTTTATATTTATGGTTTTGTTAAGAGGGGTATTTTGATGTTTTTAAAAAATTTAACAAACAATTAGACAAATGGTCTCCATTTAATTGAAAGGAAATGATACCATATTACCGAGAAGGTCAAATTAAAAGTATTAGACTAGAGGGTTATTTGATTCATACCAAGAGGATAAAAAAGCAAAATCTAATCCACTTTATATAACAGTTTAACAGTGTTTTCAAAACCGGAACGGATAGGGAACCGGTCATCTTACTAGTCGGACCATGTTTAAGAATTAGATGTCGTCATAATTATATATATAATTTAATATGATGATTACAGTACAAATAATATGCTATCTAAAAACCGTGAGAATATATCTGGTGCGTTCATTAATGAATTAAGGTTAAGATTATTGACAGGTCATCAACTTTTAATTAGTCTAGTTTGTGATAGGAAAATAGCAAATTAGTAAATAATGTTAATTAGTAATATAATATAACATCCATAATGAAAACTAAAATCTTTAAGATGTTGAACTTTTTTTGGTAAACAATAACTACTTCCATCAATTTTTTAAACTAAAATAACTTTTATATTGTTTATTATTTTTAAAAATATATATACCATAAAATCAAGTAATTTTTTATTTTTAATATGTGTATAATACTGTTATATTTTAAAAAAAATATCAATAACATCTTTTTAAAAAGTTTTCGTAAATAGCACACAATATTTATACGTGGTGCTATTTTCGTAATGTAGCACATAATAAAAATAGCACTTCACAAATTTAAAATAACACTTAATAACACCAAATAAGACTTAAAAAAAGTAGCACTTTAATAAAATTTTTATAAAAATTATCACCGTTTTAATAATTAAAAACATCAAATATTACCTAAAAGTAGCATGTACAACTAAAATAACACATAAACTTAACATAACACATATTATAAAACAACGTGGTCTTTTTTTACACAATAACTTTTGGTCACAATAGAGAGGATTTCATTATTTTACTCAATGATAGAAGAAGAAGATGCAAGCGTAATGGTGGTTCTCGAACTGGTGAAATACATATCCAGATTATGTTGTACATTTTATTAGATATATATTAAGAAAAAAATTCATTAATATATGATTAAATCAAGAGGTTGTTAAAAACAAACAATTATGTAATTCCTATTTTCCTAATATACTTTTCAATCATAGCCATCAACTAATTCATATGGCATAAATATATTGGTTATTATGGTTTTTAGGAAAACTAGTATTTGTATTATATCTCACTCCTATAATTCAATATAAGTATTTTATTTGTATATTTTATAAAACTCAATAATAATTATATATCTAACACACGAATTCATCATCTGACCAACTCGTTAAACCCATTAAAATCCAAAAAATATAATAGAAAATAAAAAAAAATTATAAATCTGGTCAGACCTGGTTCCCGGTTCTCGGTCCAACCACCGAATTGTTTCAAATAGGCCGGTTCTTGGAGAAGAAAATGAGTTGGGGTGGATCGGACCGGTGGCCAACCAAATCCCGGTCCGATAGGTTGGTCCGATTTGAGTCTAACAACATTGTAATTTAAAATTAGAAAATTATTAATTAATGTGAGTTTGTAGAAGTTTGATTTGTTTACTGAACTAGCCTTTGTAACCCCGACGAGTGTTGTGCGTCTTAGATACATTAAACCGAGGCCAAAACAAATGCACATTTTTATAATGTTACGTTTACATCATCATAGCCACAACACGTGATGGTTAAAATGTGGCTCAGTACCGACATCGGATTCCGGCTGCACACCAAAGACCACGGTCGCCAAGCTAGGGCAACCAACAACAACTGTGTGGTATCATCACAACTAGTGAACAACCAAAACAAATGGTCGCAGATGAGATAACCCTCATCATCATTAACAAAGTGAACAACCCAATGATAATGTATCAGATGAGGTAGTACTCATCTTCATCATTGACATAACAGATTACCCAACCACATAGCCTGTCGTCACCGACAAAGAAAGCCGTTAATGGCAACTTCGGGCAGCGACATCCATGATTTCGAAGAGTCTATTGCTCTAGAACTACATCCAAAATAGTGGAATAAATCCAACCAGACCAGATCTGAAAACCTAATACCATAACAAAACAGGGTAGAGAACCAATTTAACCACCAAACAACCCAAAATCTCATATGAACACCTCACTTCAAGTTCATCATCACCGATTCATATAACTAAAGGGAACCACACCAACATGCAAAAAAAATTAGATAACAAAATCTCAGATAAGCAAGTGCTCATCGTCATCAACCGAATGACAGTGCCGCCACCATTGCAGTCGTCAACTGTCCATCAACGACGGCCGCCCAACCACATGCTTACAAAAAAAAGAGCAGAGCATAGATTAGGTTAACAACAACCGTCACTATCATAAACAAGTGATAGATCTAGAAACCATAAATGTTATTGTATCAGATAAAAGAGCGTCGACGAGAAAGAAAACACCTCACGGCCACCATCACCACCCCTAAGAGGAGGGATGAGTAGCCAAGTAGGAGCCGAGACATCATCGCCGTGGTAACAGGCCATGCAAGTGACGACAACAGACGTTGTGTGAACATAGATTGGGAGGCATGGGCGATCTGCCACCGCTAGGGAATGACGACACCACCAACGATCAGAAGACCGGGGCAACCTGCCACCGACAACTAGCGACGAAACCATCAGCAACATCAAGCAATCCAACCGGCACACTCTCTCTCTACAAAGGGTTTCTATGGCTATAAACACTCACGAAGGGGTAAAATGCAAACCCCAAAAAAGCTGTGGCAAAAACCGACGATCGGAAGGCCGGGACGACCTGCTGCCGTCACCCGACGACGGCACCGCCGGCAACAACAAGCAACCCAACCGCCACTCTTTCTCTACAAAGGGTACAATTCCTTTTTCCAGTGGTTAGACATCCCCATCACGCGCCCGCGGCCGGCCTGTCACCAACGTGGATCGTGCCCGCCGGATGGGCGGCGATGGGGAGTCTCGCCTATTGATGGGGTGCCCGTCCGGAAGGGCTGGAGAAAGATAGGGGTGGTGGGCCCCACCACCAAAAATAACTAAATTAAAATGTTTTAATTAAAATGTTTTAATTAGAATATTTAAAAGTCTTTTAATTAATATAATAATTTAATATAAAATTTTAATTAAAATGAGTTAATTAAATAAAAATATTTATAAATTTTTCTAGATATCTAGTATTGAAGTAATTAGTTAGAGTTAATTAAATAATAATTTAAAATGAGTTAATTAAATAATAATTTAAGTATAATATTTTAATTTTTTTACATTTATAGTATTGAAATATTTTAAATTCTTTTTACATTCATAACTACTACTTTTTTTGTTGTTTTCATAATGGCTACTTTTTTTGTTTTATCATAACAACTATTTTTTTTTTCATAATGGCTAGTTTTTTTGTTTTATTCATAACGGCTAGTTTTTTTTGTTTTATTCATAACGGCTAGTTTTTTTATTTTATTCATAACGGCTAGTTTACCTATTATAAATATATTTTATTCAGTTGAGAGTTTTTCTCAAATCACACTTCATCATCTTTCAAACGTTATAACTCTCTTCTAAACACAATTCAAAATTTAATTCTCAATGGATCTAAGAGCTCCATTCTCTTTCACATAAATGTTAAACGATGAAACCAATGAAGAATATCCACATCAGCAACCCGGGTTCTCCTAATGTCAACATCTTGAGTTCTCCCAACTCCCACAACCTGGGGGATTCCCGTATCTTCAACAATCTAAGGGATTCCCACATGTTCAATAACCTGGGGCATTCCCATATGTTCAAAGGAAAGGTTGCTCACTTTAATGCATCCTACACTCGTATCAAATCACAATACAAAAGTGGTTGGTCAGAAGACCAATATATAACTCAAGCAAAATATGATTACACGAACACTAATAATGGTACCTTCATATATGGACATGTGTGGAGGATAGTTAAAGACATTCCAAAGTACTCTACGCCTACAAAAGTGTATCGTCATCAAACCTCCAAAAGAACAAAAACAAACAACACAGGGGGTTATGCCTCTTTTGCTTCAGATACCAACTTCGGCAATGCTCCTGAATCAACTCAAGAGTGGGGGGGTATCACTTGATGATGATAATAATAATGATGATGTTCTTGCAATACAACAAGAAGATCAAGAAGAAGAACATCTAGAAGAAGAGTCTCGAGAGGAACCTCCAACACGTCCAATGGGGAGAGACAAGGCAAAGAAGTTGGCCAAAATAAAGGGTAAAAGCATGACTTCTTCTTCTTTACTTGCGTACAAAACAAAGAGACTAAGTCTTGTTGAAGACCTGGCCGAGACGATAAAGGTAAAGAAGAAATCTATCCAACATTTCGACCAAAAAATTGATAAATTCTTTGAGTTGGAAGAGAAGAAGATCTTTTTCATCAACACAAGTCATATGGATCCATTCCAACGTGTCGAACATGAAGAATTGTGTAACGAGATAAGAGAAATATGGAATGCCTCGTCGCAAGGAACAATTTTAGTTTAATTTGTTGTTTCAGTTTATGTTATGAATTTAGTTTAATGTTGTATTAGTATAATTCTCTATTTTAATGTAAATTTAGTTAATTAATGTTTTTTTTTCTAACGACTAGTTTTATTGTCTTTTTTTAACGGCTAGTTTTATGGTCTTTTTTTAACGGCTAGTTTTATTGTTTTTTTTCTGACGGCTAGTTTTTTTTTTTCTGACAGCTAGTTTTATTGTCTTTTTCCAATGGCTAGTTTTTTTCTTGTTTGTATAAATACCACAATGTACACCACAACCACTACAACACTTCACTCATTTTCCACACGAATACTTTGAATCCAAAATTCTAAAAACGAGCACCGATGATGATAGAATATTCATTAATATTCCTCAAATGCTCATACAAGAATTTCAAAATCTTATTTCCCATTATATCGAAGAGCTTGCTAATAGATTGTTTGAGCTTGACCAAGAAGAAGAGGTAAGTTCTTCCCGATAACGTAATAAATGCAAAGAGATAGATAGAGGTCGTAAGGTGGAGATGCATGATTGTGGAATGATTACTTTGCTCCAAAGTCGGTGTACGATAAGTGTTTTTTAGACGACGGTTCAGAATGCGCATTGGTCTTTTTAATCGCATCATCACAGATTTATTTGAACCAAGTAAATCAAAACACTGGAAATATTTTACACAAAGATATGATGTTGTAGGTAGAAATGGTCTATCACCAAGACAAAAATGCACAAGTATAATTCGTCAATTAGCATATGGCACAACAACTGACCAATGCGATGAATACTTAAGCATTGATGAAAGTATTGCTATGGAATGCCTACAAAAGTTTTGCAGATCTATCGTGGAAATTTATTCATTTGTGTACTTAAGAAGACCAACCCAATATACCGTTGACCGGTTAGTAGTTGAACATGAAGCCCATCATGGGTTTCCTGGAATGCTTGGAAGCATTGATTGTATGCACTGGAGTTGAAGAAACTGTCCAACTACATGGAAAGATCAATATACTCGTGGTGATCATGGGCATCCCACCATTATGCTAGAAGCGGTTGTATCATATGGCCTTTGGATTTGGAACACATTCTTTGGAGTAGCTGGATCAAACAATGATATCAATGTGCTTAATCAATCCCCAGTTTTTAATCAAATCTTAGAGGAGAATGCACCACAATGTAATTTTACAATGAATGGGTATAACTACACCACAGGGTATTATCTTGCAGATGGTATTTATTCAGAATGGACAACACTTGTAAAGAGTTTTACATATCCACCGAAGAATAATCTAAAAATGAAGTGGTACAAAAGGCGTCAAGAGTCTGCAAGAAAGGATGTAGAAAGAGCCTTCAGTGTTCTTCAAGCTAGGTAGGCAATGATACGATCCCCAGCAAGATCCTCGAACTTACTGGTATTAGGTGATATAATGCATGCATGTATTATATTACATAATATGATTGTAGAAGATGAAGGAGGTTCCATAACTAATTGGTCGTGTGAAGAGCAAGAACCAGAGCCAGAAAATTACAATAACGGGGTACCACCATCATATTAAACACACCTATAGAGATTTACAAGCTTACGTAACCATGACACACACCATGCATTGCGGAACGATCTAATAGAATATCTCTGGGCGAATAGGGGGATTAGAGAGTAGTTTTATTGTTATTTCTATCTATTAATTTTGTATCGTCGTTTTTATTTTATTGTTTTACATTGTTGTTTTTTATTTTATTTTATTTTAATTAAATATATTTACAATAATTTAAATATCTTTATTTAAAGTAAATTAATAAAGAAAATATGAGGTGGAAAAATAAAGATGTTTGTGACAAGGATAGTGTTAGGGGTAAAAAGTATTTGTGGGAAGAATAAATAAAAGTAAGTAGAAAATTAATATGTCATGCTAATTAAGACTGCTTGTGGAAAGGATGAACTTGTTGGGAACAGTCTTATAAACACACACGAAAAGGTAAAGTGCAAACCCTAAAAAAGGTTGTGGCAAAACCATAAAAAACTCAAAGGTAATTGCTGATGAAAAATAACTATTCATATATAGGTAAATAAAATATAATAGATAATAATAAACATGTTATAAATATGTGTTTATAACGTAAGGAACTATTTAACTGTTATGAAAATAATCGAAGTAAAATAAAGTATAGATCAAACATGTTGGGAGGGACTACCCCTTGCATAAAAAACCGGGTCCATACCCGACCCGACATACCCTACGCGTAATTCTAAACCAATAAACCCAGATAAGGTCTCAAAATAAAACACTCAATGGCCCAAATTTGTCTATAATATAATTAATTGGGGGCCCAATCACCTTTCAGAATTTTAAGAGGGACCCCAATCACCTTTCAACGTTTTGGGTTCAACATTTTGGGTTCAACATTTTGGGAGAGTATAGAAAACTTAATCGAGTTGCAAAATAGGCAAGTATTTCCATATTTTCCCCATATTTCTTTTAACTCAAGTTAAAACAAAAACCAAAATGAAAATAAAAATGCAGAATATGTGTTTATGTAGTAGTTTACGTCTAAAAGTAGTTTAAGTTGAGTGAAGTATAATTTACTATTTGAATAGTAACCTAGTTAGTTTCAACGATTCAAATTTAGAATAATAGCTTAGAGCAGTCCTTATTTAGGTGAGTGCATTTTTGTATTTTAAACAATGATTGTGAGTAACGGATAGAAAATGTTACTGTTGATATGTATATTTAGGAAATCATTATTTAATCTCTATAAATTTTAATATTTTTGAAAGTTGTTGTGAGTGCAGGAGAGAAAAAAGATAACGATAAATGTATAAAAAAATATTATTTAATTAAAAATTATATAAAAATATAATAATTTTAATGTAATTATAAGAATAATATAAATAATCTGATATGAATACTCTTAATTATTGATAGAAAATAATTGGGTAGCAATTCGATGAACAGGTGTAAGTATAATACAAATAAAAATATATTTATATATTAAATATGAATTAATTATACTCGAACACATTCGTGGTCCCCAAAAGAAGAAGAAAAAGTAATTAATAAGATATGAATTTATTATATCTTTGACTTAGCTCCCAATTTGTGTAAAATATGGGAAGCAGATCTAATATACGAATTTTTATATTCTACACTTAGTGTAGCAGGCTGTTTACGTGTAATGACTTGAACCCCATGAGCTCAAGCTTAAAATACAAGAAACCTTACCGGTTGCTTTTAGTCCACCTTTAATTTCTCTTTAACAATTTTAAACAATTTTAAACGAGTTTATCAAAGTCAAACGTGGTCAACGTAACAGTGCAAGTATTGTTAATGATTTAATTAGTTATTAGTGTGTGTGTGTGAAATATATGTATGTAGAATAAGAGCACGCCTCATGATTATGTCTGCTGTGAAGTTAGCATCGCGTAAAGGCTAAATTTAGCAAAAAAATAGCAAACATTCCTCTTCATTCAACTCAACTTGTCTTTTTTTACTCAACACACAACATCCATTTTAAGTCTTTCAAAAACTCCCATCTAATTCAGTGTAAACACCATATTTTTTCCTCTTACAGTCCGTAGCACTTCTGACACTCTGGTGGCAGTGAAGCCTACGGACTCTATGTCAGTAGGGATTTGTTTGTCCCTACAGACGACCACAAATGTTTGTGGATTTCAACACATCCGTGAGACGAACCATGGTCATAGGTCTAAGGTCCCTATCAATTTCTCATTTTCATTTTGGAATGAAGCCAGCAAACCTGATTGCATGGTGAGTTACTCAATTGTCTATATATATATATATATATATGTTATGTTATTAATCTCTCTACGTGTAGAATGTGTATAGTTTTGTTTGAATTTTATGCGTCCATGGCGCACGGATAATTAACCTGCAACTATCTAGAGAAAGACAATATTTATGGTTTTTTAAGTCATTTAGTTCACATTTCAACCGGTGGATTCAAGCCCATATATAGTGAGAGTATGTGTATATATGTATGAAACATATATATACATATGTTATGATATGAATATCATAATTTATACCTTTTGTTCGGTTTACACACAAGCATGAATATATGGATGGCACTGCCTTAAATGTCTAATATGTTGTTTACCATCAAGTTTACATACATATATATGTAGCTTCTGTTTTAATATGACGGCCATCGTGTATATATTACTGGATCAGCAATTTCCGTTTTCGATATACACACACATATATATATGAATCTAACATGAAGATTCTTCCTATATGTATTTGTATCTCTCTCTCTCTCTCTCTCTCTCTCTCTCTCTCTCTCTCCCCAATATGTTTATGTGACATTTAGTGTTCTCTTTCTGCCATGAAATATATCCATGCGATTCTTTGTCTTCGTCAAATTGCTTTAATACGTACGCATAAAATCTGTAAGAACTGATAATATGAGAGTTTATGTTTTTTTATAAGTGCAATCTGGGTCATTAATTCTAGAACCAATTTTATGTTAGAACCTAAAAGCCGCATTAGTGGTTTGTATGTGCGTAGTTCATTAATAGTGAGATGGGTGGTTATTTAACCATGTTATATATTAAGTTTAAAGCAAAATGTAAATATGCATTATGCGGTTCTTGAAATTTTCAACACATCTTTAGTTCTTAAACGAACATCTCTCACTACCATCACTCAATTATTACAATGTACGTATCATGATCACACTAATTTGCATTATCAACATCATACAACAAAGTGATAAACATACATTTTTTCCTTATATAGTTCGTATAGCTAACATAATTTAATGGATTTGATTTTGTCCCGCATAATCTTGTCGCTGTACGGAGATTTAACTTGAGCAAACAACCAAGAACATTCGCAAAACGAACTAATTAGTGCAAGAACAATAGAAAACTGGGGATCTGAGACCGAAGAAATGGTCGCAAATTTACGAAACGTTTTGTGAACCAATTTGAAAGTGCAACGTACCGTTGAAAAATAACAAAATAAAGTCAAAATATAATGGTCGCAAAGTGATCACAAATTAAATACCTTTTTTTCAGGTAGTGGTAAACTTTTCAATTGGTTAACCATCTTGGATAGCTCCCGTCAAAAAGATTTAATTGTGAAGTTCTCATCTCGATCTTAACTCACCATTGTGCCCAAAAGCAGTTGGTGATATTCGATTTGCTCGGAATTTATAATGAGCCAATGATCTCTCTTGTTCGTAATCAATGTGAGGTTTTCCACAAGTGTTACAAACACTCCCTTTATGAACCCATAGTTGTTAATGAGATTCGTCTGAAGACGTAATTACACGGGTGGTCTCTGTGGTATGTTCTGATATCACTTTTGATCCCTAACTCTTAGAAACTACATGGTTGGTCCAATACTTTGCACAAACGTAACATCCTTAGTCCCTGAGTTGGATGGACGTTAACTTTTTCCGTTAAGTGTATGTAAAATGACTAAAATGCCCTTAATAAATAAGATAAAGTAACAAATTAGTGGGCCCATTTCAATGTTTGTCACCCACCCTCTTGAATGGTCAAACCTCACAATCGCTGGTTGTGTTCTTTTGCCACCCCCATCATGCTGATTCGTCTTCTCCGACCACGGTTTGTCTTCTCCGGCTAGCACCGTTGTAAGGCGCCGTTCCCGGGACGCTTACAGCTGGTCATTCATCGCACTCAAAACATAATTTTCGTCATCTTATATAAAAACTTCGCAGCGGAAACATTAAAAACAAAACAACATTTTCATTTCATCAAAATGTCCTTGCAAAAATACTACAACTGTTCATTACATAGTATCATTTTACATTCCATTACAAAGGCCTTATAATAATGGATGCCATTCCAAAAGAACTGAGTTGTCGCTCCATGCCATCCTCAGCAACATACCTACCAACTGGAAACACATCAAAGTCAGCGTTGCTGAGTGAGTTCTAGTTTTATAAATAAAACATACTTGTCTTTCGTAAAACCGTTCTTTACTTTCTTTCAAAATCATACAGTACTTTACATT
Organism: Flaveria trinervia; assembly: GCA_025506515.1. NCBI lineage: Eukaryota > Viridiplantae > Streptophyta > Magnoliopsida > Asterales > Asteraceae > Flaveria > Flaveria trinervia. Next base: position 96,656,162 of record CM046443.1, on the reverse strand, counting down.
CGTTCGTGATCATACATCATACGTACATACGAATAGTATCATTATTATCTTCATCATTCATTCATATCGTTCTAGATCTGGTCAGACTTTACCCTCTTCGTGGCACTCAGCCACGATTACTGAGGTCAAATAACAAAGATCCCGTTTAGTACATTATTAAGATATTTCGTTAACGTTTATTTAATACATTCGTTCCTTCCATCATTACCTTTCCCATTCATCAACTCACGCCATACTCCCGACTCATGTCCGAAGACTGGTACTGTGCCGCGGTCTGTACACAAACCCCCGACTCATGTCCGAAGACTGACACAGCACCGGAGTACGTGATTCGTTTCTCTTTCATCTCATCTCAGTCTCACGCACTACTCTCGACTTATGTCCGAAGACTGATACTGTGTCGGGACCTGTACACAAACCCCCGACTCATGTCCGAAGACTGACAAAGTACCGGAGTACGCGATCCTCTTCTCATTCATCTGGATCCTGTCTCATGCAACACCCCCGACTCATGTCCGAAGACTGATACTGTGCCGGGGCCTATAACCAAACCCCCGACTCATGCCCGAAGACTGACACAGTACCGAAGTACGGGACAAGGACCTTTTTCGAGTCTGTTGCAACACAGAGTCGCTCACCTCATACATATGCTTGCAAGCCTTTCATTCGTTCATTTATTCATTAATGCATGCATTCATTCATTACGTTCCTCTTTTCATTATCTTCCACTTTACGTTACATAATATTTTCATTACATTCATTAACGTTCAATGCAAAGCCATGGAAAGATAAACATATATAATAACAAGGAACATAACATACAGTCATCACATCATACAGGGCAACATCACACACCCATAACATACATCATGCATAGCATACAACGTCAACAACACATAAATCACGCACATCACATCACATAACCATACGGCATCATACATCATAATGCGTCACATCATCATCGTCATTAGCTCAACATCATACGTCATCTTATACCGTCCATGGCCATCACATCATCGGGGAAATCCATCTCGACCATCACCTCTCAAAGTCCCTCAAAACTCCTGGGCGCATAAACCTTATTCGAGCGCACCAACAGCTAGGCGTATGGAGCTCCAGTCGCATGACTTCCATGCGTATGAACGCTCCAGTCGCATAATCTCCATGCGTATGAGCTCTCCAGTCGCATGACTTCAGGCGTATGAGGACTGTTTAGGCGCATCACCTCCAATCGCATATTTTCATGCGTATGGACCTTAATCGCATGACATCCAGGTGTATGGACTCTAGTCGCATGACCTTCATGCGAATGGCCTTCAGTCGCACACCTTTCGTGCGAATGGACCTCAGTCACCTTCCTTTCATGCGAATGAACCTCAGTCGCATAACCTTCGTGCGAATAAACCTCAGTCGCACGACAATCGTGCGCATGGACCTCAGTCGCACGCCAATCGGCCGTATGGCTTCCAATCGCACTCCAGTCAGTCGCCTAGCCCTAGCTGATGCAGAATGTAGTTCACCCCGACTACAGCCAAGGGTTTTCAGCCTCCAACCTCTTCCAAACCTCTTTTAAGCTCAAATCAACCATTCTAAGCCTTAGAGAAACATACTACGACATCATTCAAGCATACCTAAGCCCGAAATCAAGCCCCAAATGAATCATACACATACACACATACATAAAAACGGGTTTACACCCAAAAACTCAAAAAAGGGTTTTCAGATGTGTTCTAGCCCTAAAATCGTTCAAAAACGTATAAAAGAGGGGTCCTAGAACTCACCTTAACGATCCCGTCGAGTAGAGCTTCAATTTGACCTCTCTACACGTCGATTTTCATGTCCGAATCCGCCCGAACCAAGCTTTTCTCCTCTTTTTCTCCTTTTCTCTCTTCTTGGATGAGTTTTTGCAAGAATGGGGAGCGTGTGGGCTGCCCTCCCCTTTTATACTCCCACTCATCAAGTTTTCTCTCGTTGGCGGGTTTGGTCCCTCGACTTTGGACTTTATTTCTTTTCTTATTTCGTCGGCTTCAAAGAAAATTTCCAGGTGTTACAACCGTAACCCTCAACCAGACATTCCTCCCTTTACAATATCCATCCTAACACCATCGCCTCCTTAATGATGTTCTAGTTTTCTTGGTAAGGTCCATAACCATTGCTCATAACCGCCTAAATCGACCAGATCTATGGAGATCCAAACTTGTGTAGACTAATGGGTAACTCATAAACCCTTAAACCGCGCATGGTCAAAACAAGGACATTTGGAGAGATTTAGGTGAACAAATGAGGCGGCATTGGTGATGCTCATGGTGGTGGATGGCGTTCTGGCGGTGGTAATTCTAGGAAGAGAGAGAAACAAGGGGTGATGGGTTATGAATGTTAGTCCCTATGGTATTTAATTCTCGTTGGGTGCGCGCAGTGGTGGTTTTCGGTTCAGTGTGTTGGTGCGATTGTTGTTTTCCGGTTTAGTGCGATGGTGTGGTGGTGGTGGTGCGGTGGTGGTGGCTGGTGAGTTGGAGATGATGTTAAGGTAAGTGAGGTTTTATGTTAACTTTTAATCTAGTGGGTCCCATTTGAGAAGTAATTTTTTAACACAAGGGTGTTTTAGTCATTTTTAAAAAATTAACAAAAAAACTTAACAGACATCCACTTCATGGACCATCTTTTTTATGTTTGTGTAAAGTATTGGACCATCCTTTTAGTTTCTAAGAGTTAGGACCAAAAATAAAATCAGGGCTAACCACGAGGACCACCCGTGTAATTAAGTCTTCGTCTAAATGTACCAAAATCCATATGATAGGTTATCCCTCACCATTTAGAACAACATCGTGTAACACCATAAGCAAATCAAAGATTGCTTGTGTACAGAGAGATCATAGGTTCAAAAGAAATGGTCGACCTCAAATACCACTTATTCGTTTTGGGCATATTGACTAAGCCACTGTTTGAATGTTTTGTATGGCTGGACCAGGTCAGAAGCATCAAAAATCCAGACTCGGTCAGAAGCAAGAGACTTTATTAGAAGGCGATGAAGGGAAATCAAACAGGCTGACCATTTATATGGTCACCAATACTGGACCGAATAAGTTGATATCAAACAACCTCTAAGAATGATAAGAGAAGTACATACTTAAGTATTTTTCATTGGGAGCTATCTAGGATCGGTGACTTCCTTGAAAGTTTGTACTTAGACAACCAAAAATAGTGCATAAGCTTCTTGTAGGAAAAAATGTCAAAACACACTTCCTATTAAACTAAGCTAATATATCTAGATCATTTTTGTCTTTTTTTCTTTTGTGTTCGACATCATAACATTGTAATACTAAAAGAGTATCTAAGATGATGAGTGATTGTAATAGATTACAGAAACAAAGAAACAAGAGAAGTTTTCAGACTAATTTGAAACAAGTCCAGCTTGATTACTGATTGAGTTACAACAACGATAAAATGATACATTAGTTAAACACTCCCATTACCTAGTTAATTAGTCTTAACAAATCAGAACAACAAACATACGTAAATGCTTACATTAGACACATATTATATGAATTACATACATACTTATCTACTTAAGAAAGCCCAGTCAGAAAAATTTGAAGAAAAAACACTTGACCCATAGTATCTTTAGTTTTACATATAGATCCACATGCAATAATTTGATATATATTAGTACATACATTCTAGCTGTCACCATAATATATCAACCCCCTTTCCCTAGTTGGTTGATGTGATTAAAAAATTGATTATATTTTTTTGGTTAATTACTTCCAGAGATCAACCTGACAAGTGGAGTTGGACATTGAAACACATTCTGAAGCCATTTCGTCGCTCTTAGACTCGCTTAAAAGTAAGTTGATTTGCTCATCCATTTGAAGAGATGACTGGGGAGGATTAGAAGGTTCTTGATCATTACTAAGCTGTGAAGCAACAAATTTATCAAGTACGCGCCAATCAGTCACTTGGAGATCTTGTTCACCATTTTTGCCATAAAGCAAGTTGATGTTCAACCGCTGATTTGTGGGCTGAATATTGGCAGCAAGAGGGTGTTGAATTTTAGGAGATTCTAATTGAGGAAGTTGAAGGAAGGACTGATCTTGAGGCACGTTGTAATGAAATTGATAGGGCTCGGGTTTTGCAGGAAATTGGTGCTGGTATGGATTATTATTTGAGGTGTAAGGATGGGTTACTCTTCTTGGTGATTCAAAATTTGGCATGAATGAGACTTGATCATCAAACCAGCTTAAAGAATCCCGTTCATCCATCCTACGTACAGTCGTTATTCGCTTCTTGAATACCCTGCATACCACCCATCCTTCTTCCTGATGCATAAAAAGCACAATTTCACTTCATAACAATCAAGCATGTTTTAGTAACTCTATAATATTGAAGGTGAGTAAAAGAAAAATCAAAAAAATTCCCAAATTAGTTATAGCATCTTTACTTGAACATGTTTTCTTCTTAAGCATATAAAAGATGCAAGGAAAGCTTAATGTTTGTCTAAAACTAGAACAAGGTTTTTATATATACACACATGTCAACTTTATTGTCTCTCTTTTCACTGAGATAGATGTAAGGTTAGTCCTTATCTCACACTCTGTAAATTTTACGTTTATAAGTGAGATATTACTGTGTACATATGTGTTTGTTTGTTTACATATGTCATATTTTTTGTTTTGAGTTCACAAAAAGTTGCTTAGTTTTCTCCTTATAGACAATAAATCTATTGATTTGAAACTCATTGATCTACAAATATCTATATGATGCAAGATAGAAAAGATATGTAATAGCTTGCCTGAGGAGGGTTGTTTTCATTTGTTTCTAGTCTATACTCATGCATGATCCAATCTGATTTTTGTCCATTTGGAGCTCGACCATTGTAAAACACCAAGGTCTTTCTCATGCCAACTAAATTGTGACTGGAGTATATGGCCTTGTCTCTTCCAGTGGCTTTCCAAAAGCCGGCTTTTGTGGCTCTATTCGTTCGCGTTCCTGTTGGGTACTTTTTGTCCTTGTGGCTAAAGAAATACCACTCATTTTGCTCCTCAGTTCCTAGCTTGCACAAATCTGTTGAAATAACGTAAAATTGTTACAAACATAACAGTTACCTTTGTTTAAGTGTACTTTAATCGATTCTCAAAAAGTTTTGCATCCAATGGTATATGTAACACATTGTTAAGTTGTAATGCACAACTTATAAATGTATCAATATAGATTATTTTGGAGTGCAAATTTTCAGGAACCTCTAATGAACTTGGTACATGATGAATTGAAACACCTTGAAGATCCCATGGCTCATTCGGTAGAGATCAATGTCCTTAATAACATCAAGATCAATTCTTTTTGACGCGATCTTTTTCCTGAGGTAGTAATCTACAAGTTCTTCATCCGTCGGATGGAATCTAAAACCAGGTGGAACATGTGAAAAGTTATTCATGTTTCTTAACTTATGATAGCCAAAAACCTGCAATTGAGGAACACCACCATCAATTTTTAGTGGTTAAAGTACATACATATATTGATCATGTATTGTATAAAATGTATAGATCATGTGCATCATAGTCATCTTGCTTAAAATAAATCTACGTAAGATATATTAACACAAAGATTGAATGTGCATGTTTTTGTGTTTCCCAAGTAAAGTTTATTAAATAACAGAAACTTGAAATACTGAAGCAACATGAACTATGAAACTACCACTTTATTTGCCATGAAAGAATGAACTTCATCACCTATGAGCTTTATTACCCTAAATTCGTTTGCCCATTTTTCCTCAAAACAAACAAAAAGATCATTTCTAGATCGTACAACCGTGGAGCATCAACATATACTTAATGGGAATAACGCTTTTGTTGAGGAGAAAGGTCTAACATTATCACTAAATGGCATTCTTTAAGCTTTTACAACTCCAGATGAATTGTAATCTTTAACCTTAAATACTTTTCTGTAACCTTGAGAGATTGATGAACCAACAAACTTTGAAGCTCTTAACCTTCACACCCTTTCAAACCAAAATATGTAGGACTATAGAGGAAATTGTGCTTATAGATCTCAAGCCTCTTTAGATGTATTAAAATATTAGTTCAAGAGAAATGAGAAAACCGTGTATGGTAGAAAACAAATCTCATGTGAAAAATGAGATCCAAAATGTATTTGCCATGCATTTCTCATGAAGAAGAACCCTTTTAATGCATGATAATCAAGATAAAACTACTCAAGTGTGTTTTTTCCTTGGGAAGCCACTCAAGTTTTCTACCACTCAACAAAAGTGAGAACCTGATAATAATGCGCTATCAAAATGTACAAGAACTTTACCTTGTGAACATGGAAATGTTCTTTAGTTTTATGCATTTATAGCAGTGAAATTAATAAAGACTCACTAAGAGGAAGTTTTAAATTGTACTCACTCATAGAGATCTAGCAAGAACATCAATCTCATACCTCAAACGAATCATCAAATAAGAAGAAAATAAAATTATCTAGCTAGCATGATGAACTTCAATGAAACTAGCAAGAGGACATCACTCACAAAATATATCAAATGAATTAAACTTACCTTCTGCACCCAAAATCATCCAAAAGAAGAACTCCTTTACAGCGGGCACCGATCAAAACCAAAGATTGAAAATGAAGAAGATACAAGAATATTATCAAAGAAACTTTGGAAATGAAGATGTTCTTCACTCTATCAACCTTTTTTCTTCTTCTTCTTCTAACAACCTTCAAAAGAGAGGTTCAAGAACAAGTTTCTTGAACTTTAGCTAAACAACAAGCAAAATATGCAAAAATGAAAAAGATAAGCAAAGAACAGTGGAATGTTTGTGGACCAAAAAGGGTTCTAATTTTCTTGGGAATTGAAGTAAAAAACACTTGTCTTTTTGTCTCTCAGATCCAAAGAACAGAAACCCTAAAGGAAACAAAAAAAAACAAACACAGACTGACAGAACAAACACAAGGGTTCAATTCCTCACTTAATTTATATATATAAGCTGGTGGGTTGATTGGGTATGGAGGAAGAATATATAAGCTGGATTGTTGCAAAAGCTTGCAGTTAATAAAGGGAGGAAGAAGATGATGTTGGGGCGGTGAGATACTACTCCACCACACCACCCACCACCAGCTACTGATGCTGATGTACCAAATCTATATATATGTATATATGTGTGTATATATACATACATACATACATACACAAAACTATAGATTTAAATCCTTTTCTGACCACTTTCTTTCTTTCTTTCTTTCAGATATTTATGTTGCCGGAAAGGGAAAGGGGAGAGAGATGAGTGAGGTTTAAGAATGTGATGACATTGGATCACTTAAAGAATTCCCACACCCGACCAAAAAGAATGTTTAGGAAGATTTACTGTTTGGGGGTCTTCACTTTCAAACTTTCGACTTGTAACATGACTATATAACATAACTTTCATTTATTAGGTAGTGTGTAAACTATATGTGAAAATTAATATTATTCAATTTTATCTTACTATATATGAATATATTTATAGAGCTGAGGTCCGTATTTTCTATATCCTTTTTTGTTAAGAGTAGCTTAGCATAGTTTTAATTAGTTAACATTAGTGCTAAGTTAATATTAGTGGGTAGGTAGTTAACCAACAACTAGTATTATCAACAGATTAAACATTGATAACTATGTTGGCATTACAACTGAGATCCTTTTCCTGATAGATGACCGAAGAAGCATGTAGGGACGGTTCCTTTCAACTATCATTGTGACACACTGATTTTTTGAACGGTCAGCGAATAATTTAAGTCCGGTCACCCATGTAAACTCTTTGGCAAAAGGTCACCCATGCACAATCGTAGCACGGATAGCGTCGGTGACTATTTCGCCATTCATTTCAAGTGAAACCCACAATCAAATACCCACTATAGTAAAATCTATGTCTTCCACTTAAAACGTATTGTATCAAGTGAGACTTGAACAAAATAATATTTACAATTTCTACACAATTATGGATACGTATTGTATATTGAAGATGTACTTCAATTCAGAAACTTCATGGAACGAAAACAAATCAACAGAAATTTTGAACCAATTTAAAGTTATTTGTCTTCATTGTTTTCTTTTTCTTTTTAAAACTCATGTGTGTGTTGTTCGGTTATGTGACTAAAGAGGTTTTTGTCATGGAAAACGATGACAATAATTGCTCAAAGCATTTGTTTAAATATGAAATCAAAAGAGGAGAAAATGCAAGTATAAAGTGATATAAAATTTTAAGTGATTTAGGTGAGTTGCTATATAAAATGTATTATGTTTGCTAGGACGAGTACAGAATGGACATGTGTATTTGTGGTCTCAATCTCAGATCTAATTGCAAAATCATGTCTGATGTTCATTCTCATACCCGTTATATATACGTTGGTAATTATCCATCGGGCATTAATATACCATTTAGTTTGTTAAAAATTACTTGTTGAAATTCCAAAATATATTTCTTACTATTCTAACTTTTAAAAAACTTTAGTATTTAAGAAAATTAGAAATATACAAATTAAAAGTTAGTATCAGTTGATTACTTTATTATTCAAGAACAAATGAAAAAAATACAAATTTTGTTCCTAGGAATAGTTCGGGTAAACAAGTATATATGTTTTTTTTAATCGGGCCGAATGTCACATACATCTCATAACTATGAATATTTCTAAAAGTAATCTATACCCGGTGTCATACTCAAATACCCACGTCAAATATTTTAGATTTCAAACTCTTAGCTGCTTGATTTGTCATCTCAACTTCTTACTTGTCCAATTAACTTCATATCATTTAAGGATCCATTGTTACTAGAAATTACATGTTATACACCTTGTATGTATTGTTTATTTGCTCCATCCGAAAATCCACAGCTCAAGTTTGAACACCTAAAGAAGTGCTAAAAGATGACTTAGGGATTACGTAAAAAGTTGCTATAGGCAACGTTTAACTAGTTGATAAGAACGTTGGATTCTTTTCTCCTATAACTAAATCTTACAATTCTAACCAAATAAATTAACTTGTCAAGGGCCACGATGTATAAATAACACAATTGACATTAATCAATGCATGAAGTTCATGACTTAATGATGCAAGAGTAGTTTTGTTTCTTGGTGAGCTTAATATGGTTGAGATTATGACTTTGTTGCGCAAGAAAATACACATTTACCGACAGGAACATTCAAAATAATAGATATAAGGTATGAGTCTGCGTATAAAATTAGTTTGTTGTGGAATTATAATAGACGAAACGAAAGAGTCTGAGGTTGGGCTTGACGTCCTACATCTTGGTTGGTCTTTTATTTAGACACGTATTTAATGTTGTTTCTTATATTTTGCATGGTATAAGGTATGAATCTATTATTCGAAATCTATATTGACATAAAGTTTACGTATTTTAAATATTTGAAAGAATTTATGATGATGCTAATATGTATGTAATTTTCTATTTTTAATTGGTTGTAATTGCTATAAACATAAAAATTATGTAATATTAGAATGGTTAAAAAAAGAAAGGTGTTTGAAAATCTTCTTACTCTAATCTTCCTATTCTAATAAAAATATATCTAATAAAAATGTATCTTGAGATAACATGTATTAACATCATAATTATTCTCACCAAATTTTTCTTGTCTCTCTCCTATTAAATAACTAGGTTAGTCCCCGTGTAATACACAGATTAAATAAATATAATATTAAATAATTATTAATAAAAAATTATGCATTATAAATAATGCTTGAAGATAAAATATGATTATAAAATAACTACTTTAAGTAAATAAACAATAATGTATTTTTCTTAAACTGTTGTTTTTATAAAAAAATTGTGATTTTTAAATATATTTTTTAAGAGAAATGATTTTTTTAATTTTGTTGCACTCTGTATTTTATAATTTTTTAAAAAAGTGTTAATCAATAAAAAATAGGTTTTTACTCTATTAAACTATATATTTTTTATTTTGAAAAATAGTATGAGTAATAATATTAGTATTCAATGTTATTAATAATAATATAGAGAAATGTGAAAGTAAGTATAATAAGGTTTATAATTATTTCACGCTTAGTTTGGTTTTTTTATAGATATATAAATAGGCTAAAAACTCATTAAATAATCAGATTAAATTTTAATATAATATATATATATGTAAAATAAATATGAATAGTTATAGTATAATATTTTAATGTAAAATATATTTAAAACTATATATGTGTTAAAGTTTCAAAAAATAAAACAATTATACCATTTTTAACTCTTTTATATAAATAGTTTCATTTTTAAACATTTGTTTTAAGATTTTTTATAAAAATAATTTTCATAATTATTTTAAAAAAAACACGGTTTGTAATTATTCTGGTTGTTGTAAAAATATTGTTTTAAAAAATTATTTTTATTTAGAAAAAAACAATTTAAAATATTTTGTTTAAAAAATGATTAGTGTTTTAGAAAATTTCATATTATATAAAACTTTAGTTTTTTGTTATTTATATTTAATTAAATGATGTGATTTCTAGTTTCTTTCATAAAATCTATTTAAAAAATATAGATTGATTTAAAAGAAATTAGATAAGAGAGAGAAAAATAACAATTAATAGAATTTATATTTAATTAAGTAGAGAAATTTATAGAAGTATTTAAATTACTATAATGCTATTTTAGAGGAAATATTGATATATGGATATTTAAAAATATGACAAGTGTAAAAAACATGACTTAAGAGAAAGACAAGTACGAAAAAATCTTTATTTATTAGAGGTTATGGATTACTTTTATTACTAATAATATATTCAACATTTTTATATATAATAAATTAAAAAATAGATCTATTTATTAATATTATTTCTAACTAAGAAAAAATTTAAAACTTTTTTTTTGAAAAATGATATAATTATTTTGTTACTTATAATCATTTATCATATATAATTTCAGTTATATTATATCTTAAAATATCACTTTATAATTAATAAATTTTGTTATATTAATAATTTATTTATTCAATACATGTAACACACGTGTTTACTAAAGCTAGTTTCAAATTAATGGGTATGTCAATATGTGATGCAAATTAAACTAGGTATGAGACATGTTTTGATAATGAGGTATGATTTTATAAGCATTAATACTCGTCCTAAACTTATACCAAATGAGATCCAAAAACGTAAAAATTAAAGTTTCATTTAGGTTGATAGGATCAAGTGATCACTAAATATTTAAATCCTGAAATATGAATTCAATATCTATAATAACATATAATAAACAATTAAGTATTGGTACACGTCCGCTTTTATAGCACGTCCACCTAAGCGTCACATGTGCATTGTCACATGTCGCTACATCTTTAAATTTTGAGTTAATATAAATTTGGAAACTATTAACTCATATCAATTACATATTAACTAATATCAATTACAATAAATACTATATTAATGATCAATTATTACTTTTAATTTGTTTGATATTTTTTATAAGAAATTGTTATTTATGTTAACAAATAATGATTAAGTTGTTAATTTTAGTATTACCGTTAATAATTTTCGTTTTATTAAAATAAAAGTTTATGTCATATTTTCTTTTGAATTGATATTTTTCTATTAATTAATTTTAAAATTCATGACATTATTCATATTTTTTATATTATTTGTTTTTAACAACATTTTATTGTTGTGACTTTTATTTATCTTTTATTACTTAAATATTATTACATAAATAAGTATTTACATCTTTATGAATAATTAGTTTTTATTTCTATTGTTATTTGTCTTAGTTACATATTATCGTTACATACCTTTATAGATAAAATCAAATTTGTTTATTGCTTAATATTTTTTCTTTATTTTTATGTTTAGTTATTCTACCTTCATTTATTTCTATTGTGCAACATCGTAATTTTTTGATATCATTATATAAAAAGAATATTCTTAATCTAATTTATCTTTTCAACATCATATATATACTTATCATATATACATATTACTGTAATTTATTTACTCATGTGTTATTTAATATTGATCCACCCGTGTAATACAAGGGTCACTAACCTAGTATATATATATACACACATTAAAAGTAGAAAGAGATATATATTGAGTCATAAAAAATAAAAAATATCACAGAATAGTAACCAAGTTTCAAAAGTGTTCTAATTTAGTCACTCATGCATATTTTTCTCAAATTGGACCATCAAACGATCAAATCGAGTCATTACCAAATTTTATTACGACAAGAAAGTAATGATGAAAAAGTCGTGGGAGTTAGAATTTTCGATATATAAAATTATATTAAAAAATAAAAAAATGTTAATTATGAAAAAAATAAAAAAAGTGCCTAAAATTTACGTCAACGTTCTATATTAACATCAAAAGATAGAAAAAAATATTTTCAAACTGAATCAAAAAATATAACATGCTAAAAAATATGTTATGACTTTTAGTTTGTATAAAATATAAAAACTGAGTGATCTAATTGTAACACTTTTAAAACTTGAGTTACCTAATTGAAACATTTTTAAAAGTTAGGTTACTATTTTATAAAGATACCTCATAAAAAACAAGTTTTATCAATGTTGGGATATAACTAGTATTTTATTGATTTTCCATAGTTTAAGGTGGCGAGACCTTTAAACATATTGATTTATATAAAATAAAAATAAAAATAAAAACTTTAAAAAAACAATTGATCCTCACCAGCAAGTTCCACGCGCCATATGGTTGGTGGAGCTGCTGTTTTTTATTATTTCTTTTAACACGCGCCCATCTGCCCCACAAACCGACCCATCTGTTTCGACGGCGACACCTCTCCTGTTTAACGGATACAATTTGTATGTATATATTTTTATAAAGTTAAATGCAATCTAAATTTATACTTATAAAGATTTATATATCTATTACTTTTATAGAAGACAATTATAAAAAAGCATTACAAGACTATGATTTATAAAATTTTAGTTTTAGTTAGTAGATGATCTAATGACCCTTTTAAACAAACTTACAAATATTTTGACAGACAGTTTTAGAACTCAAATGTGTTACAATAATCATCTCATGACTTAGTGAACTAATTAGAAGGAAATCCAGACGCCATAACTGTATATACTTTGCATCTTCCGTCTATCGTCTTGCTGGATAAAATAAGCATGTCATAATATAATGTTTGAAAGTCTACATTAAATTTTAAAAAGTTATAAAAGAAGCATAAAATAACTTGAAAACTAAATGTAACAATAAAAATTAAAAAAAAAGTAAAAAAAATGAGTATCAGAAGCAACACAAAACGCCTACGAAAATATGGTTGCTCAAGCTTAGAACCCACGCAGCGGGGTTTGGCGTTTAAATCTAAATCAACTAAACTAATACCCATGTTTGTTAGATTTTGTTTTGTTGCATATACACATATAACAAAAACTTAATGAAAAATAGTTACCACACTTTGATACTTAATATTATGACCGGCTCAATTTTTTCTTGGGGCCCAATCGATCTAGGAAAATAAGACCCATTTGTAGAACACAACCTAAAGAAAAACAACATAATTAAATTTCTTTAAACAAAAACAATAAATAAATAAAATTGATATATTAACCATAATTCTTTGATAGTTGATTTATTTCAACAAAAAATAGACAAAAAGGGTTAACCGATGTCGATAAGATTGATTGAAGAGAAAGAAACTTAATAAGAGTCGTTTGCTTTGTGAATTGTGTGGTTGTTTTTCTTCAATAACATATCAAATAATTAAAATTTTCATCGGTACTCACCTATCAAGTATTATTACTGTTGTTTGAAATTTTCATTGACTAATAAAATACCAAAACCCGCTATAAATTTTTAAAAAATGAGGGCTCTTAATTTTATGAGGCCTCAAGCCTATGACGTCACAAATTGCATTATAAAATCAGCCTTGCTTAATATACAACATATTTATTCAATAATGCAATTATGATTGTGTCAAAAAGAAATTTTAAATGGAGTACAACTGTAATGTAAATACATGTTAACATCATATTGCTACACGAATTTATAGTCTATAGATATTAATAAAAGAAAGTTTTTTTTGTTACTTGCCATATTTTTAAATCACCTTTTTAGCATTTGTTATTTTTTTAAACATTCACACTTTATTTTCCCTTCAAAAGGGTATTAAAGTAATTTAAACACTCAAAAATTTCTCGCTCTTCATAAAAATTAATTTCGTCAATTGATATATTTTTCTCTTTCATCTACACTTTGTAAAATCAAACTATGTTTTTTAATAATAAATTTTATTAAGAAAATTAAAATTCATATATTTTCTAAAACATTAAACTTTTTGAAATAAAATATTTTAAATCAGTTATTTTTTAAAATAATAAAAAATATGGAATTTTCTAAAAGTAGTTTTATTAAAACAACAGAATAATTAAAAACTTGAGTTTTTAAATAACAAGATTTTTATAAATAATAAATTTTTATAAAATTTTTTAAAACACATATTTAAAAATAAAACTATTTAAGAGATTTTAAAATAGTATATAATTGTTTTATCTCTTGAACAAGTACGCATATATAATTTTATACATATCTTATATTAAAATATCGTATTGTAACTTTTCTTGTTTATTATTAACTATAATCCGTTTAATTAGACTATCTTTTTATCTATATATCTATCTGTCTATAACCTATCTATTATTTATTTACTTGAAATAGCTATTCATATGCAATTATAATCATATTTTGTGACATCCGGTAAATTTCCGTTACCAAACTCCGTTAGTTCCGTTAAGTCTTGTATACACGTGTCGTGAGCACACACTAGTTGTCGTTTAACATTGGTGACTTAATAATAATTAATAATGTTAAACTAATGTTAATTAAATTGATTATGTGATTGTTGTGTTAAAATTATGTGTTTACGCGATTTAATTGCTGATTGTAGAAATTAATCGCGTAATGCGGAAACGTGCCTATTTGTTCGTATGTTTTGTGTTTTTGCAAAGATAAATTATGTAATGAATATTATTAGTTCATATCTTTATATTTTTAAGTTAAAGGCATTTTAAAAAGAGTTTAAAGTCTAGTTTTTATAAAATACCAAAACACAAGGGTTTAAAGAGTAAATATGTAAATTAAATTAAGTAAAACATAAACCCTAGCCCCCACCCCCCCCATGTGCGACCGTAACCTCCCTCATCCCCTCTCAAACCTGCTATTTTGATCAAGATTAAGCAAGAACACATTGGATTTGATCGATCTCAAGGCATACAACGCATTACAAGTCTCAATTTTGTTACATTACACGTTTAAAGGTGAGATTTTTCATGTTTTTGTGATGTTCTTCATTATGGCCGAACCTTAAATCAAAAAATTGGTGTTCTTGGTGTTTATTTTCGATCAATTGATGATGTTTATATGTTAGTTAGGTTGAATACATGTTAGTTAACGTCGATCATGGATGAATTACATGTTTTTAGTGGTTTAATCATGGGTTTTGATTCTAGTCAAACCCTAATTTGATTTTGAGCATGATTATGGATGAATGATGATTGTTTGATGAATGTGTGATGATTAATAAGCTGTATGAATGTTAGGAATCATGGATCTTGCAAGAAATTGATGATTTGGTGTTGATGTTCATAGCTTACTAAGAATAGTAACTTTATCTTGCGTGTAACGTTGAATTATTGATGAATTGATGTTATGGATGTGTTCATGGTGATGATTAGATGTTAGATTGATGTTGTGATCATTGGGAATTCAAGAACACATGTTATAGTTCATACATTACTAAAGATAGTAACTTTTGGATATGAATTGATGAGTTATGATGTTTGGATGTGGTTGATCATGCTTAGGTGTTAGTATGAGCTTGAATTGGTATATTATTGATGAATTCATGTATGCTTTGGATGTTTGATAGATTTTGGGATGTTCTTTCCCAAAAGGGAAACTTTATTCGTGTAAACGTTGAAGTATGATGTTATGATCATGTTTGGGATGATAGGAGCCTGCTAGTATGTTTAAGGATAAATTCTAGTGTGATAGAACGTGTTAAATTAGTTGTATGGCATGCTTGGATAATCATGGGTGATATTTGGACTTTGGTGATCATGTATGATGTTGGTGTTGATTAGTTGCTAGGATATCATGTTTGGGTTTGGTGAGTAATGATTATGGTGTATGTTGTATGCCATGGGCATGGCTATGATTTAAGTGTTATGTATGGTTAATGTAGCATGTGTATGATACTATTTGAATGTTAATCATGTATGTTGTATGTGATCATTGGCTTTATTTAAATTATAACTCATAATGTCACCAACGGGTCAAACGGGTCAACTAGGTCAAACGTGTCTATTTTTCTGAAAGCTTGAGTCTTTGGTTTTGTTATGCTTAGGGTTTCACATGTATTTCATTTACACGTACTTATGTACTCACATGATCTAGGTAACCTTTGAAGGTTGTCTATCCTCTCGTTTCTCAAGTAAACCCTAAGTACTCTTTACATACATCAGGTGAGTTCATGCCCCACTCTTTACTTAATCTCTTTTGGGGGAGATAGCATACTGGTATTTTACGAACGCTTTTAATATTTAAGTTGTGTATAATATTAATATCGTGCTGTTTACCATGGGAAAAGTCCTCACACTTTCGAATTGTTAATATTTAATAGCGGGGAAACTTGGGTAATACTACTGGGTCTGACGAGCCCCACCTGTGTGACTCGAGGTCAACCGGTGCAATTTGTCCTATTGAACATTGTCACGACATGGTAAGTCGTGACAGGAGGCAACAACTATCACAGTCAGCTTCAATTGCCAAATCACTATGTATTAATATTTACTGTTAATAGACTAGCTATCTATTACAATACACTGCTTATATATATCACAACTGTATATATGTTTATTGAACTCAAACTCTTGAACTCACCAACCGTTGTGTTGACATTTTTAGTATGCTATTCTCAGGTCATTAGCTTGCTTGCCATAGGAGCACTGCATGGTTCACTGCATTCTAAGACACGATCTTCAAGACAATTTTAGCATTTTAATAATTATAGTTTACTCTTTCGGGTTGGCACCTGTTTTGCCATAGTTATACTTTCATTGCCTTGGGTTGTTTTCAAAACGCTTCCGCATTGTTTAAAGTTTGTATTTTGGTTGATTTTGTCTAAATTATGACATATAGAGTCGTTCTGAGTAACTATTGACTGTGATTCTGGTTTGTTCACACGCCTCGCGGTAAAACTCCGCAAGTGGATTTTGAGGGTGTGACATATTTTATCTTCAAACATGGTTTTATAATTCATAATTATTAATTATTAATTATTTTATTTATTTAATCCGTGTAATAGACATGATACAAACCTAGTAATTCATAATAAGAAACAAAAATACATGTCCCATATCTAGTAAGAGGAAGTGGTTATTAGTGAAACCCATAATCGGGGATTAATATATTGTGTTCATCGGTGGATTTAGAAAATTTATTTAGATAAGTTCAGATTTGTTTCGGTTTTTCTATCCATCTTATATAACACTTGTCATAAAAATTTGTATAAATTATTAATTGGTAAATTAAGTTTTGTTAAGTGTTCTTGCTAAGTTAAAAATTAAATGAACATGAACTTAATAGTTAAATGTTTAAGGCAAATTAAATTTTTAATAATCCAAACTATTACTCATTCGCCGATAATAATTTATAATATTGATTTGGCCGGTAATAATCCCAACTTTTATTTTTATTACTAAAAATAGCTTCAGTAGCACAATTATCATATATTTATAATTGATTTGTACTTATTTTAGACTCGATTTAACTTGTATTTTTCTTATTTCATTCATAATCATTATTGTGAAGATCTCAAGTCGAAATCATGATTAAATTTTTAATAATTGTGTTATTGGGATTATTGTTAGTAATAAAAATAAAAGTTTGGATTGTTACCTGCCAAATCAAGAGTATGGATTATTATCGGTCAATAAGTAATTGTGTAAATTATTAAAATCTAATTGCCAATGTTTAATTTAAACTTAAATTATCCAATACTTTTTTAATGGACTTATCATAACTAATTGATTTAGATTATCATTATTTTATGGATGTCAGTTTCAAAATTTAATGAAAATTTGGTGTGTTAGTCTTAAAATTTATCAAATTTATCAAGGTGGATGTCAATTTTTCTTTGGGGTTTGGTCAAATTTTTATGGGGGTTGGTGTCAAAATAGGAGGTCGGTTGAGATTTATCGTTTATATACGAAAAGAAATTTCATGGGGGTATGGGCGACCCCCACCCAAACATTAGGTTCGCCTAGATTTTAATGTCTTAATTGATATATGCATGAGTATGAATAACCGGAGAAGCATAGATCAATCCTAGGATAAGAGATATCGTCTCAACTACGTTCTTATACACTTTTATAGGATCATGTGTTTATGTGAATTCTGATGTTATGTTATTTTTGTATGTTGTTACAAGTTTTACAAGTCTATATGAAAGATACAAGTTACATGCTATTATGAAACTAACCACAAGTTAATATATTATGAGATACATGTTTATATGTTCCTAGTTTAGTTTTTATAATTTTGTTACTCGTCGTATGAGCGCCATGCTCAGGGGTGCTTTTGTTTTGTTGTTTTTATGCACGCTAGGTTACTGAAGCACTGGGAAGACAAGGATGAGTGCTCTAGAGCTAAAAAGATTGAAGTCACTCTGAAGACAAGGGTGAGTACTCAAGAGCTAAAAAAATTGTTTTTTAATTAAAAATTAGGTAAAAGAATGTAAATTTTAATTCAATTTATGTAATGTTATAGATATTTATAGATTGATGTTTGATATCATATTAATGTATAATGACATGTCTTCCATAACCGAGTTATGTTGTTACATAAATAAAAATTTATGAATGAACAAAAACGAATATATATGTACGAACATAAATAAATGAATGAACACGAATAACCAAGTTGTTCATGAACTTTCATTTTATTTACATGTCTATTGAAAACTTTAAAACCTACATACTCCAAGCGGTTTTACTATCACAATCATGCGAACAATTTGCAGGGAGAACAGAAGGTTGTCATTTAGTCAAACCATTTGTGAGGATCTGATAGTCTCACGATTTGAATGTATTTTCTAACGATACTCTCATTAGCTATAAGAAATATTTTGGTACAATATGTTTACAAATACGACTAAAAAAATATAAACAATATTTATGTACCAAACTTGATTCAAACATTTGTCTTTAGTATATACTCCAACGAGTCTTCATACAACATTTTTGACATGAGTCTTCATCACGTTTGAATCTTCAAGTATATCCCTGACTATAACAAAAACAAACAAAAGATTAACGGTTGTGGCTGAGGATCGTGTTAGACACGGGTCCTTTAAAACAGATTCCGCGTCTCTACTCAAGATAACGCATCTGTCTCCCGGGGTATAACAGCCAAAACAGCATGTAGTGTCGGATAATGCCTCGGCCCAAGAGATCACCGGGTAAAGTATGTGTTGTGATGTTATATGAAACAAGATTAAACATGATGGTGTAGGGAGAACAATTTAAAAAGTATTCATCTCTAAATTTCTAAAAAATTTGTTGACACTCAAAAAAATAAATTCTTCTTCTCTCTAGTTTTCTTTTCTCATCATGAGTTTGTTTATATACTCATGCTAATAAGTTCATATTAATGTGAGTTTTATGATTCACAACCAAAACTTCCATTTGATTTATAAAGTGTTTTGTGAGACTAAATTAAAACTCTCATTTTATTCATGACATGTTTAATATCAATTTTAATAAATATTATGATTCATAATAAACATTCATAATATTTATTAAAAGACTTGGTCAAAACATAAACATTCATGTTAATCAATAGATGACTTTATTAGCATTATACAAGAAATTATAAATTTTCTTACAATAATCATCTAAGTTTTACTTTCTTCATTCCGACCACTCAACTTCAAACATCGATATCTTATTTATCTTAGCTTCAGTTTGGACACAGTTAGTTCGTTACAAACGAAAACTTAAACCAATAAATAAATAACTATTTATATAAAAAATATATATAAATATAATTATTCTGTGTCTAAATTCCAACATCAGCTCACATGACCAAAAAATTTAGTTAACTTTGAGAAATTGTAGGCTAGGATTTCTGTAGATGGCATAAGAAATGCATTTCATCCTCTAGTACACCCATGCTGTTATTCATGGAGTATGGAACTTTGGAGCCAACTTTATAAGAACACTTAAAAAACAAAATTCAGTTGTAACAAAGTCAGCATAGCTATGGTTGTCATATTTTATGGCAAACCAAGGGCAAAGAAAATGAAAAAAAAATTCTGTTGCATATCAATCACAAAATTCATGACAGGCTCAATTAAGAAAACAGTGATAAGCCAGATAGAAATCGGTTGCAAAAAAGTTTGTTGCAAGATTTGCATCTGCAAAAGCCATTGCTAATTTCAATCGCATAATATCCCACGTTGGCAAGGTAGAATTACAAGTGGAGGTTTATGCCACCACAATTTCGATAACAAATCAGACATAACGGTCATTTGCATCAATTTGCCACAAATTACAGTTATAGCTTTTCTAGTAACATCTTCAACTTATTATCGAACTAAAATCACATTGTCTTTACAAACAAACCAACAACGAAGCTGATTAATGCATAAAGGTATATATTTCAATAGCTCTATCCAAGCCCAACATTTTATGCCCAAGCTTGATTATTTGAATCTTTTACCTTTTTTTCCGCTTTATTTAATTTGATCATATTGAAGTATAGAAGTTATATTGTTACTGTTTCCCAAAATAGTACATGTATGATGTTTTCTTTGACTATGTAATATATATGGATTGCTTTATGCGTATGTTGTATATGTAATGTATTTCTACCTGCAAAAGGGTATGGAGTAAAGCTTAGGCAAATATGAATACAACGTGGGGCATACTTTTCTTACTATATAATTTTTGTTTTCTTCCTCATATATTAATTTGGAATCTACACCAAGATAGAGGACATTTGTTTTCGGATAAAATAATTAAAAAATCAAAATCAAAAGATGAATTTGTTATCATCTTCCTGAAGAGTGGGATTAGAGCTGGTAACAAATTCACTTTGTTTTCGATGATAATCCTGCTTCGGTATTTAACTTAAACTAGAAGAGTGTCCGCGGTATTTAACTTAAACTAGAAGTGTATCCGCGCAATGCGACGGGACAATATTTTACATCCGACACGTGTTTCCAACTTTTGTTATTCTTATAGTAATATTATAAAAGTTTATTATATTTTTAAGCTAAAATTTAAAACAACAAATAAATAGATTTTGCATGATATTTTGTATATTTACGTATTAACTTATTGCACCTTACAAAATAAAGATCGGTTCAACAAAAAAATTACACCAAAACATTTAAAAACTACACATTTACGATTATAGTATCAACAAGTTTTTAAACATGATAGATTAAAAGATATAACATAAATTTTAAAACAAATTAAGATTTTGGTTTATAGGTAAATAATGTAAAATTATATGTAATTTATAGTAAGTATAAGGTTATTATGCTAATTATAAAGGGTAATCTGTAAATAATATTAAAAATATTATTTTACCCATAAAAATAATTGTACTTTATGTATTGAGTGAGGTAAGTGTTATTAATTTAATGGTATTTTAAAATGTCCTTCTCATATGTTTTATATATATATAAATATTGAATTGTGTATAGCAAGCTAATGTTCGAAATATATGTATGCTATGATCCTATTAATTTATTGCTCATCTTGATTTGGCTCATATATGTGAAGTTTTATATGGATATAGGATAGGATATAGATTAATCTTATCTAGACATGCATTATTTGTTAGATTGATAAATAATTAATGATACAACACTACGATGCATTAATAGGTTGCATATATAATCTCCACCTCACCAGCTCACACTTTTCTCCGATCTTCATCTGGTCATCAAGAAACCCGCTTAACAGGAGAGCGAATTGAACCCTAAGATCTACTTGCAACGTGAGGGGACTTGATGTCAGATTTTTCAAAGTCCGCTTATACAGGTAGTGGACTTAATTCATATAGAAAGATTTATTAGAAAAAAACAAAGTGTGAAACCTAATGACATTAGTGCACATTGATAATGTAGTTTTGCTGGAGACAACAAAATAATATGTGGATGAAGAATCAAGTCAATGTCAAGAAAAAAATGGAACATGCCGAAATCCTTAAGATTGACTATTTGTTACTATAATTCTGGAAAATAACAAGAAGTTCCTAACATGCGGACAAACTATTAGAACAAGTAGGTTGCATTAATCATTGCCAACAAGAACTGTATATTCCTATATATATAGAATGACCAAGAAACTATGCAATGTTTATAAGAGGTCCATGTTATGAGATTGTTACCAAGGAACACGGCATAGCATGCTATAGATTGGTGATTATTTTGGACATCTTACTCGAACTAGATAAAAACACACATTTTTGAACACATAGATAAATAGAGAGGAAACCTGGCGAAAATGAAGAGATTATGTGCTATTGTTTCTTCAAGTTACAGAAGAATGCATTTTAGTGACCGTCTAACCCTTTAAATTAGTCTAAAGCATGAACGACAAATGTTGTTGATGAGAAACATAAGTTCTAGACAAGTACTAATCACATAGTGAATGACAGCAACAATTTTTTTTCTTTGCTTTTAAAGATCTTAAAATGAAGTGCCGGTCAAATCTTGTTACCTTGAAGATATATCTTATAACACCAATATTCTACATTACAAATTTATACTATTTTTATTCTGCTTTTTAGGATCATAAATAAAATGTCGGCCAAATCTTGTTACCTTAAAGGTATATCTTACAACACCAATATTCTACTTTACAAATCTATACTAGATTACAATATTAAATCAGATTACGATAGGGTGTTACTTAAAATTCAGACTATGAGATGACTAGATACTTGTATAGAATCCAAAAGTTCAAATCCTTAGTTTTATTTTTTAACTAATTCATTTTTTTGTGAATATAAGAGAAACTATAGTATTTACATGTATCATATCACATAATTTATGCATGCTTTACAATGAGATAAAGTACATATTATATTTCATTTTTTATTATTTTGATGATTATTGGTACTTGACTAGTATAATTTTCAGTAGTGTCATCTACGAAAATCCTCCATAAGTACATATTCGGTAAAGCCTCTTACCTACGAACCGTCAATGGATAAGTGTGGTCAGAAAATAAGAGACGAGTAATATTGTTTCTGGCGGATTACCAACGACATATACCAAGTGATCTCTAACGGTTGGCTTACCGTAAGATCATCGCTAGCTTATGCAAGGTCATCTAGACCTTTATCGTTAGACATTTAGCTTGGCTTACAAAGAGTATTTTCATTAACATGTTACCAGTAGAGGTTTTAGGGGTGTTCATCAAATTGAATTGAATTGAATTCTAGTTTATCACATCAAATTATTCAAATTTTAACGTTTTTAATCCGGATTGTTAGATGACCTAAACCTAAATTGTACCATTGAAAATACAATTTCAAACTAGCAAAATAATAACATTTAAAACATTTATATGGCAAACAATTACATTCAAAACATTAAAAGTGGCAAGTTCAAACATTCAAGTCAAAGTTTACATATAAATATACTATGTTAGAAACCTCATATATTACACAGATAGCATTAGTACATACAAGTTTATATACTTAGCCGTAATGGTTAATAATATATATGCTATAGTACATAGTTTTTCAATACAATTATAATATATTTTATAGTTAAATTTTTTAAAATGATTTATAAAAAGAATGAAAGAATGTTCAACTGAAACAAAAAAAATTTATAAACAAACCTAATTATTTTTAAATAAGAAAGTTTTATACAAATACTTATAGAAATCATTATTATTTAATGATCAGATGTGAAAAACAAAACTTATAAAAATTATCAAACAAATATGTATAATTAATAGAAGAGAGATGGAGGAAAAAATTAAGGACACATAGTAGAGCCATATGGATCCTTCAAAATTTTTATTTATTAAGTTTTAGATTGAGATTATAAAGACATGTATCTTTTGTTAGGCGATATATAATGATCATTACAAAACCTAGTCTTATCTATATTTTCTACGGTCATTTAAAACTTCTTGTATACATCCAACGAACATTATAATTATGTACAATTGAGGATGATACCTTTCGGTTTGTCTTTAAAAGAAGATCATAGAAATCCTTCGATAGGGATAACAGTCTTATTTTGTCATACAATTAATCTTGGTTTGAGAAAAATATATATAGAATACAAAGTTTGTATCATCATAAATTGTTGAACTACATTCAAATGAATTTGAATGTCATAACCGTTAAAAGAGGACATCAAACTCAGCAGGACAAATAACATACAACATAAACAAGCAAAACATTTAATGAGATAAATAATCACTAATACCCTTGAAAACAAATAGCACACAACATATAACAAATTTAATACAATGACTCAGAAGGAACAAACACTAACACTAACCAAGTGATAATTATAAACCAAACGCTAACATACAGGGGCTACTAACTAAAACCAATATAAGATATATCTAAAAATTTCCCAAAACACACCGAACTTTAAACTTACGTACCCACACACTTTTATCTCATACGTATCATGTTCTTAGAAAGGTGAAACTCAAGCAAATTAATCTTGTATAATCTTCTCTATCTCAGTCAAGTGAACTCCAATTCAAAGTTCAAAAATCTTAATAATATGAAGATTCTATTGCTTCATATTTGCATGTTGGCAATCATGAGTGAACTAGTCAAATGTTGTGTTGGAACTTAACAAAATCTATTGGATCAACAACTAAGACCGGACGTAGTGGCTATGTTGAGAGCGTCAAGCATGATGACATGGACACAAGTGAGACTTCGAATATCACTACAAGATAGTTAAAAAGAGTTTCAAACCTATAATGTGTCAACATTTAATGTGCACCAAACACAACTTTTCATATATTATTGCATAAGTAAGGATTCTAAATACTAGTTAACCATTACATTTGATTTAAATAAGGCTTTAGTAATATAATTTTTATCTGACATTTCAGTAATATTTTAACTAAACAACCACTACAAATGGTCTAACAGTTTGGAATTCTTATATTTCAAAGGAAAGGTTTTTAGTTGTACTTGACCGACTGTGTGACACCCCGTATTTCCAGGCTAAAATCATTACCCCTATCTAACCTTCTCATTATAATATAACTATTATTATTATCCCCACTTGATCTTGGTTTAACATTAAACTAACCGAGAGCATAAAATTTCTAATATTAATCCTTTTCATAAATCGAGGGACCTAAACTGTCATTTATCAAAGTTCAACATCTATAAAAAAAAAACCCTCACTCACGGTTCCTCCCGATTACACACCGAAACCCTACTTCAACCACCTGCTTCCTGCTGTCGACCAAGCCTCTCCACCTTGTCAACCCTTTCTCACAACCGTCCCGCAAGTGAGTACTCCCGACCCGCCCCGCACCGCGGTTAACTCCCACCGCAACTTTCTCATCGACAACAACGCCGCAAACACCGCGAGTAACCGGCAAAGGTGAACGGCAAGCATAGCAGCCCCGTCTCTCACTCGGTATGATTCCTAGACCCCTGCTCCTATTCGGGTTGCTATGATCCTTAAGTTTCGATTCGCGTTGCGGTTTCGGTTTCATCTCGGTTGGGGGTGTGTTTATGGTTCGGGTGCGTCTGTTTGGATCCATGCATGTTCGTGTGACATTATGTATGGTTACGAATGCTTCTGCGTGATTTTATGGGTGTGCAATCCTTTGATAATGTAAGTATGAGATCATGCGTTTATATATGTGTATGTATGTTTGCTGCGTACGCACGTATGTATGTTTTGCCGGTATATTTTTGTGTATGTATATGAATGCATATGTTTTCTGCTCAATAATATGTATGTCCTTCCGCATGCATAGATATGTTCTTATATATACACATATGCGTTCCACGTATGTATGTCCTTATGCATGTATGTGTTCCTGTATATATATATTTATGCATGTATGAGTGGTGGGTGTTAATGTGTTGTATGTGTGTGTTTATATATGGGCTGTATATACATGTTTGTTTTCTGCATACCTATGTTTATGAATGTGTTTTTGTGTGTGTTTAGTGGTTGGGTGCTAATGCATACGTGTGTTTGTGTGCTCATGCATGTATGTGTGCATGGTAATGTGTATGGTTGCCTATTGTGATAATGCATACATATGTTTGATTTTGGTGTGCATGTGTGTGTATTGTATATATATGTATATATATATATAAAGGATTTTATGTATTTGTATTATAAATTAGCCTATACATGTATATTGGGTTTTCTTGATTTATGGGTTGTCGTGAAACGCGAAACCGTACGATTTCATTATTAAGTATTTAATATTGATTGCATATATTAATTGAATTCCAGGTTAATCGGAATCTTAAAACGTTTGTGCTTTTGATTATTAATTGCTGTGCATCCAAGGTGAGTTCTCAACCCCACTTTACTTACTTTCTTTGGGGTGAAAGAAACGTGTGTTCTAAACGTATTTTCACCTGATCGGTATTACTTTAATATCACTTGTTTACTAGTGTGACACCGTACTTAAGTCCTCACTTTCGAACCGTTAATATATGTACTCTAGCGAGGTAATTCTGAGTAGATCTACTGGGTTTGACAAACCCCACCCGGGCTAGTCGCGCTAGCACAACGTTCGTCAAACGGGTGTTTAATTGACCTATTTCTGTTGCTGTGACTGGTGTTCATAGCCGAGGCACTCTTTACGTTGTCAGCGTCGGTTACGAACTTCATACACTTAGTAACTTGTTGAGTAGACTAGCTATCTACTGATATTATTTTGATTACTGCATCAGTTTATGGTTATGTTCAATTTATCAAAACCTGTGGACTCACCAACCTTGTGTTGATACTTTAGCATGTTTCTTTCAGGTTCACAAGATGCGCACGCTTAGGAGCATTTCATTCATGCATTATCATCCACGTGATTTATTTATCGTTTTTTTTGTGAATTTTACTCATTCGGTTTGCGCGTGTTGCGCCATTTAAACAACTAATATTTACTATGCTTCCGCGACTTCTATTATGTTTACGTTTAAAACTAGTCTTTGATGAATTCAAGTTTTATAAGTAAATTATGTTTTATAAACAACGTGTCGTTTGGTGTAACTAGTGGCTGAGATCCTGGAAGTCACACGCCTAACGGTAATACCCCGTTTGTGGAATTTGAGGGTGTGACAGATTGGTATCAGAGCTGCTGGTTATAGCGAACTAAATTAAAAATTGCATCACATTTGCATTGCATTTAGACTATAGCCTGATGCCTTAGTTACACACATATAGACACGATTAGTTTGCTCGTAGACTTTGCTTGTTTGTTCGTTGGCATTGTTTGTTTGTGTTATTTGCGGGATTCATTGGCGTTGCTTATTCTTGTGAACAGTTTCTTGCAGAATGGCATCATCTTCTTCTGTACCATCATCATCTTCTCGAGGCAAGAGGCCTATCTATTACGATCACATTCCTTCCTCTGAGAACTCCTGCGTCTGGCCCTTACGTTATAATAATAATGAGAGACTCGATTTCGATCAACCTTTTGCTTTACCCGAGTACCCACCGGTACATAGGTGGGAGTGCTATCCACAGTACATTACTGATCTCATTCTAGAGAAGAATGTACCCCCACCTCTCGAAAACCGCCCACGCACTAGATCCACTGCTGGTAGGGACCCTAATGCCCCTACGTTACCACCTCTTCCTTGCCCCCAGAGCAGGCTATAGCTGCTTTGGCAGCCACGGTGCATTTGCAGCGTAAGCGTGTGGCCGCACTCGCAAAGGAAAATGCAGAACTAAAGAAACATCGACTAGGACTACGGAGAAACTCGAACGACTCGAGACTCGATTCGATAACTTCTTGGAATACCACAATGACCTAATAGATCGTTATAATGGACTGGTCGGGCGGGCCGAGAACACAGATCAGCGACTAGGAATTGTGGAATCTCAAGTCTTCGCTCAGAACGCAGTGCCTGAAGCAGAAGCAGCACCGGAGGAAGAAGAACCGGAGGAAGAACCCGAGGAAGCACCGGAGGAAGAACTCGAGGAAGCACCGGAGGAAGAAGACCCTGAGGAAGAGCCAGAAGAAGAACCCGAAGAACAGCCTGATGACGAGGCGAAAAACAGCGACGGATCTGTTGACTCTCACTGACTTCCTCATTTATTCTTTTTCTTTCATTATTTTGTTATCCCATTGGACTTATTTCATTTCACACCTAGATGGGAAGGGTTGTTTCCCATCTGACTGATACTTTTGGATTTTAGTATTTGATTTGATTAATTGTATGTGTACCTACAATTTATTTATCAGAAATTATTATTTGAACTTATTAGTTGTGTGTGCTAAATTCTTTTAATTACTTGTACTCAAATGAAGTAGATATGTTTCATATTACTTATTTTTGTATGTTGTGATCGTTAAGAATGTCTGGAATTGGCCGAGGACGCGGACGTGGTCGTGGCACCATCAACATGACCCCAACTGAACTGGCAGCCCTAATCAATCAGCATGTGGCTGATGCTCTTGCAAATCCTAATCTCAATCCGCACGCAACTCCAATCGGTAAGCAATACAAAATTTCCCCCTAACGTTAACGTTCCATCACCCTGGTTAAGTTGTAACATCTATTCAAAATTCTAAACGCCTGATCAAAACTTGTTGCAGGACAAGGGGTATGCACGTTTAGACCTTCATGGATTGTAAACCCAATCCATTCACTGGAGCAGAAGGAGCTGTGGGACTCCTACGCTGGTTCGAAAAGCTTGAGTCAGTGTTCGAGATGTGCAACTGCCCCATGGCAAATCGGGTTAAGTACGCCACTGGCACCCTGAACGGTGCTGCGTTATCTTGGTGGAACGCTCAAGTCCAAATGTTGGGCGTTGAAATTGCAAACCAGACAACCTGGAATGACTTCAAGACCCTGATGAAAGAGGAGTACTGCCCTCGGAGTGAGGTGCAGAAATTAGAAACTGAGTTCTGGAACCTAAAGATGACAGGCTCCGAAATCGAGGCGTACACCACTCGATCTCATGAGCTTGCTACCCTATGCCCTAACATGGTCGACCCTCCTTCCCTAAGGATTGAGAGGTATTTGCACGGTTTGTCACCTGAGATTCAAGGTATGGTCACTGCTTCCAAACCAGACACCATACAGGAGGCAATCAGGTTGGCCCATAGACTGACTGACCAGGCAGTCATCCAAGGAAAACTACCTCCACGAGGTTCGACATCGACCCCTTCAGACAGTAATAACAAGAGAAAATGGGAATCTGGTTCCACCAACAAGCAAAACAACTCTCAATCGCAACCTCAACAGTCACGGAAATTTGACAACTATCGCTCATCTCATCAATCATCCTCATCCTCATCTCAGCAGAGTGGTGGCTACTCTGGGACATTACCTAAGTGTAACAGATGCAACTACCACCACAACGGAACTGCAAAAAGAATACTTGTGAGCGGTGTGGTGCATTTGGCCATGCTGCTAGAGATTGCAGGATGAATATGACATCTAGAAAGCCGGCCCAGAGGAATGAACAAGAGGCTGCTATGAGTGTGGTCAGACCGGGCACATCAAGAGGTATTGCCCAAAACTGAGGAAAACAATGGTGGCGGTAATGGTGCTGATAACCGCAATGGCAATGGCAATGGAAACAACGATAAGAACGGTAAGGTGGAGCCAAGGGAAGAGCTTTCATCATTGGGTCAGGTGAGGCTCGTAATGATCCTTCTACTGTAACTGGTAAATTTCCTATTAATGGTTGTTTTGCTTCGGTACTATTTGATTTTGGTGCTGATAAGAGTTTCATTTCGCGTAAGTTCAGTAAATTGCTAGATGATAATTCTGTAGCCCTAGATACCAATTATACAGTAGAAATAGCATACGGTAAGATCATCGAGTCTTCACGTATATACAGAGGTTGTAAGATTAGGCTATCGGGGCATGATTTCGAAATTGACCTATTGTCTATTACACTCGGTAGTTTTGATGTCGTTGTCGGCATGGATTGGTTGTCTAAGAACCAAGCCGAAATCATTTGTCGTGAGAAACTTGTTCGACTGCTTTTGCCTGATGGAAAGATACTCACCGTAGAAGGCGACAGGAGGGGTGCGGTAGATGGCATCATTTCATACATGAAAGCTCAGAAGTTTTTGAAGAAAGGACATTCGGCGATTTTAGCCCTGGTCACCGAAAAGACTACTGAGGAGAAACAACTAGAAGACATCCCTATAGTTAGAGACTTCTCGGAGGTATTTCCCGAGGACCTACCTGGACTACCCCCACACAGGCAAGTAGAGTTTCAGATTGAATTAGCACTTGTTTACTAGTGTGACACCGTACTTAAGTCCTCACTTTCGAACCGTTAATATATGTACTCTAGCGAGGTAATTCTGAGTAGATCTACTGGGTTTGACAAACCCCCCCCGGGCTAGTCGCGCTAGCACAACGTTCGTCAAACGGGTGTTTAATTGACCTATTTCTGTTGCTGTGACTGGTGTTCATAGCCGAGGCACTCTTTACATTGTCAGCGTCGGTTGCGAACTTCATACACTTAGTAACTTGTTGAGTAGACTAGCTATCTATTGATATATTTTGATTACTGCATCAGTTTATGGTTATGTTCAGTTTATCAAAACCTGTGGACTCACCAACCTTGTGTTGATACTTTAGCATGTTTCTTTCAGGTTCACAAGATGCGCACGCTTAGGAGCATTCATTCATGCATTATCATCCACGTGATTATTTATCGTTTTTTTTTTTGTGAATTTTACTCATTCGGTTTGCGCGTGTTGCGCATTTAAACAACTAATATTTACTATGCTTCCGCGACTTCTATTATGTCTACGTTTAAAACTAGTCTTTGATGAATTCAAGTTTTATAAGTAAATTATGTTTTATAAACAACGTGTCGTTTGGTGTAACTAGTGGCTGAGATCCTGGAAGTCACACGCCTAACGGTAATACCCCGTTTGTGGAATTTAAGGGTGTGACAGACTGCAAATCAGTGGAATAAAAAAATGATTTATTAATCAGCCTCTTATGACGAAGTGAGAATTTTAATGATCATCACTTAGTTTGAAATGTGATCTTGTTACTTTTCATATCATTTTAAAATATTAATAAACAATATACATATATAAATGCGTTCATAATCTGACATGACGCATGATGTCTAGATAAAACTTTTGAATCCTTTTAAAAGATTTTCGAAAAGAACAGTGAGCTTATTTATAGCACACAGATAAATAATTAATATTTTAATCTGATTAGATTAAATTAAGGTTTGAGCCTGTGAAGTCAGTAAAGACTAACGAGTGCCTTTTTGCACTCTTGTGTGAGACCAAAACATACCGGACTAAACATCAATCATTATATTGTGTCAAAAGGACCACTAACAATTGGTTATTCTAGATTACTTTCCTGGGACCAGGGTTCCACTTTGCACAAACTTTCATGTTCATCTACGAGGGATAAAAACGTAGGAATTTATACCATAAAAATAATTAAAATTTATGTTGAATCATTAATCAAAACTAATATATCCTTTGAGAATGGATTAAGTCTAAATACAAATACATTGAAAAATAGTTAGAATAAAAAGTTATCTTTAAAGTCAAGAAGTTTAGTCATGTTTATACGATATGTTGATGTAAATTAATTGTGATGTACGATTGTAAGTATGTTAAAATCGACAGTTTTTTTGTGTCTAACTTATCTCATCCGCGTACCCTATAAATTAATTACACACTTGATATTCAAAATATGAATAAAAAAAGTTGGGTCAATCACAGAACCCTACGTGGGGAAACCGATTGAATGTAGACATCGATTTGAAATGTAACAGTTAACAAATTGAATATCATTTTCCGAATTAATATGATGGTTCTGAAATGTATTTTTTAAATCATATTACACTGTTTTCTAAACTAAATAAAAATAAACTATTATTAATACACTCGCGTTGCGACGGTATTGCAAAATCAATAAAAACTTTGTCTACAACGTTATCATGAACCCCCACGTAAGAAAAACGAAACATACCTGTTGTTGATAACTTCAAAAATTAATATAGAAAAACAATCCTGTGTGGTGGGACGAGACTAAGGAGAACACTTAAGGAACTTGATATGTATATGAAAGAAACAATAAAAAAAATCACATTGATATGTTAATAAAGTAGGCATGTCGAAATGGGAAAAACCAAAGACTATAAAATATTAACGTTGATAAAAATAACTAAAGAGTTATTAGATTTTAATAATTCCAAATTTCATCTATTTGCCAAGATTAATCTCACCTCAGAAAATGTTTATAGACACTCCTAAAGTTTATTTTCCTTCAACGATCTCTTAATAACTAAGTAAGGGATCGTTAAAAAGAAATAATCTTAAAAGTAGGAGTGTGGTAAACATTTCCTGAGTTAAGACTAATCTCAACCAATAGATAAAAGTTGAGACTATTAAATTTAATATCCCTTTATATAAATCATATTACAAAAGTTAAGGAAAAAATATAAAAAGCCCTGTAAAAATATAAAACCTTGAATTAAATTTGACGGCTTGTATATTTGTACGCCAATCATATGTATATTATGACATACAGTTCAGTTTTGTACGAAATTTACACCGCTAACATAGATTAAAATAAATATTTTACAAGAAATTCAAATTTATTAAACATTATATTTTAATTTTGTATAAAAAACAAATAATGACAAAGATTTATAAGTGTGTCAAGAAAAACAAATAGATAAGTATAGATATAAAGTATAAGTATAACTAAACTTGAGATTATAATGTAACTATTTAAGAGCCTTAATATAAGTTAATGAAATGATCCATTGATCACTTGTAGGACGCTATAAATATGTAAATTATATGTTTTTTTCTTTCCATACAAAATATCAATTTTGAGCTTTTATGCAAAGTAATATATATGGGGAATTCTCTAAAATGACTAAATGTAAAACACAATATATAACTTTAATTATGTTTTATTTGTAGCAATTTATTAAAAATAATATTAATGTTAATCAAACCTGATTAGTATTAATCATCCTTAACTAAACTAAATATTTAATTGGTTTGTTTGTTAATTTGTTATTATGGTTTTTTAGTTGCTTT
Source organism: Flaveria trinervia (assembly GCA_025506515.1). NCBI lineage: Eukaryota > Viridiplantae > Streptophyta > Magnoliopsida > Asterales > Asteraceae > Flaveria > Flaveria trinervia. Next base: position 96,622,889 of record CM046443.1, on the reverse strand, counting down.
TACATCCCGATGGATCTTAGTATTTGCAAACCATGATGTGGGGTGGCAAAAGGTTTGTGGAGGTGGGTGGTGACATGGTGGGCGGCTATGGCCGGTGGGCACCTCTTATTGTATCTTACCAAAATTACTTTGGACTCTTAATTTAAACCACTTCGATTACGTAGTGTTAAGTGACTAAAACCAACCGATGATTATACCATCATCACGACTAACCCAACATCATAATACCACTTATGCGAATCCAAAATGGTTAAGTGATGATCGTCGTTGAGACACGATAGAGATATCGTGTCAGCGTGCGTCCGATAGAAACGTTACACCCTAATGTATGGCAAGAACGATGGTAAAAGAAAATGGAAATATTATTGAATGTTAAATTACTATGTCAAGTCGTTCTAGATAGTAAATTTAAATTTGATAGCGGAAGCCAAATTTTTGAAAACCAAACATGACTTTTTAATAATTGAGTTGGTTGTTTAAATTAAACTTAAATTACTCATATTGAAGATTCATGCAATTTTACGATCAATATAATATTAAATTCAAATTGAAAAAATGTAAAAAAACTGTGGAATTCAAAACAAGGGTTCCGTTCGAACATTTGTCAAATGAATTCAGTTCGTTGAGACGCTTATGTTAATTACTTATAGGATTCATAACTACATGACAGTTGTATTAAAGTGAGCTTTTCTTAAAACATTTGGCATTATGCACTTGACTCCATTAACATGCAAACTTTTCGCATCTATCATATTCTCATACTTTTATGTTCTCTCTTCTCATATTTTATCTTTATTTTTTTATATATTATACTCATAGAATAATTAAATGCAAGAATTAAGGAAATAAATCAGTTTGTTAGATGCTCTAAATCCACATTCATTTGTATCATTAAGCTAATACGCAACCCAAAAAACAAATGACTAAAACAAGGAGATGAAAAATAGTTTTCTAAGGAGTTATTTAGTATTTAACTTGATGTTTAACTATTACAAGATGGTTTAGTTATAAAATGATTGAGAATTCAATAAAGAGACCGGATTTAAAGCTATTTTAAGCAAACATTTTGAACTGTCACGATTGTTAAAATTAATTTAAATTGATATTTCATGAAAAGAATTATAAAAATGTAATGGGCATGAGCCGGATATGATTGTGTTTTGGTTTATATGCCCCCTCCATGATTACATGTCAATTCTCTCAATCAAGAAGCACATGCTTGTAATTGCCATGGAATATAATAGTTAGTTATTTTCTTTATAGGAATTTTAAATGTATTGTCATAAACTGTTACATAGATGCACCAATATTATATAACTGTAAGAGTAACTTACACATAATAAGCATTATCTATCTATATAAACTATAAATGAAAGAGTTGTACAAAACAGACGGAAAATCTTAGAAATAATAAGAAGACATCAAAATGTGAAATATGGTCAAAAGTAGAATTTGGAAAAAAAATCGGTTCGGAAACTGGTTCGGCCAAAAAAACCAGAACTATCTTTAAAGAAAAATCAGTTTGGCCCAAACTTGTTCCAAACCAACCCGAACCGTCGGTTTGGTCACCCTACCCTCAAAACTGGTTTAAAAAGTTAAAAACCGGTTAAACCGGTTTAATAAAAAACCGGTTTCAAACGGTCCAAATCGGTTTGACAGGTTTGAGTTTCTGGTGAGCCAAACCGGTTTATGACCCGAACCGGAAACCGGTTTGACTCCACAACAAAAATACCGGTTCGGTTTTGAACCCGAACCGATTTGGGTAAAAAAACCGATTTGTACACCACTAGTCAAAAAGAAAAATATCAAACACATCCAAGAAAAAGAAGTTGGATGCGTACTAAAACCTTGCACGTCATAATGCGATTATCAGAAAGCTAAAATGTCACGATCTAACTATAATTCCGTGTTCAAAATTGACATTACTCTATAATAAAATAGTATATAGTTTTGAGTTTTTAGAATTTAATCATAATAGTTTTAAGTAGTTTCACTTTTAATGCAATAACTTTTAGTTATTTAACTTTAGCCACTAATGTTTAGTATCTTAGAGTTTGACTACTATAATTAATTGTCATGAGAAATTAATAATATAGTTTTGAGGCTTTAGATTTTAATCACAATAGTATTAAGTAGTTTCACTTTTAGCAATAATTTATAGTTATTTAACTTTGGTCACTAAAGTTTAGTATCTTAAAGTTTGGTTACAAAATTGTTTAAAACAAAGTTATATTTTTTTGAGTTTGACCACTAAAGCTTAGTACTTTGAGTTTCTTCATCAAACTTCAATTTGTTGGTTTGACGAGCTAGATAGATGACAACCAAAGCAACACATCATTCGTGTTGGAAAATTGATCGAACTCCCGTCGCATTGAGCATTACTTCAGCTACTAAAGTTTAGGATTTTAGTGTTTGACCACTTAATTATTTATGGTAAAGTTTTTTTTAAGTTTGGCTACTAAAGCTTAGTGTTTCTAAGTTTCACAAACTTGGATTTTTTGGTTTTCAACAAGCCGAACATATAACAATCAAAGTAACGCAACGTTGTATGTGGAAAAATTGACTAGACTCCCGCCGTGTAGCACTGTGATAAAAATAGTCGTTGCAACGTGTTTGGCATCCGTGTTATGATATTCGGCATATGACGAAAGTTCCCGCGCAACGCACGGGGGGAAAAATTCTAATAATATTATAACCCAACTGAAAGGAATAGTTAGGTCCTAGAGTTCATGTTTTGGCCACAAAGGTTTTATTATTTACATTTCCCCCCTCTTTATATTATAGTGGTGTACATCCTGAGCGATTCAAAACTAAACTTTCCCTCAGTCTCTGATAAGGACAACGACAGTCACACGACAATCTTCTGCCGTAGAAACCGAGGACCACCATCCCCACCCCGACCTTTAGTTACCGCCTCCACCGGCTCATATCCCACCACAGAAACCAAAGACTGCCATCCACACCTTTGCCGCCAGCTATCTCCATGACCGGCCCATCTCCCGCCACGGAACCGCAAACCGCCATTCCCATCCCGTACGATGCCGACGCAACGCGACGGCGGGATAAAAACTAGTTCAGGTATAAATACCATGACCAAAGTAAACATCATGCTGGAAATTGATGCTCATGTTTAAACACCATGATCAATCTATAACATCAAGTTGAAAACTTACGTCTATATAGTATATCATCATGTTCAAAAAACTAAACCGTCATGTGTTGCTGGATGCGTAGAGTTAAAATACTAGTTAAATCAGCCATATTTTTTAATTAAAAACACACACACATATACATATATACATATATACATACATATATATATATACATACATATATATATACATATATATATATATATATATATATATAATCATATTAAAAATAAATTAATACATTATATTATGTTGTATTCTTTTAGAAAAGTATAATAACATATAAAAAAGTTATGTGTTTAAAAAAATTGAAGAAACTTGAAAAGGTTCATATTTGTTGGCTATTCCTCTTTTATCCATCATCCCCTTTAGATCAATCTCATGTGTTCATCTATTTCATACTTGATGTAAACCAAGAAGCATATATCAAAACAGAAATCGATTAGCTTAAGGTGTCATTATCTATCATCTTCTTCCCTCTTTATTGGTGGGTATATTTCAAAATGAAATTACATTTTTCAATGTTTTTCTTTTTTAACTTTACTGTCAAGCATAAGTTTGCCTTGATTATTTACATTTAGTTCATCTCTTTGATCTTATAATGAAATGACAATAATATATAAAAACAAAGAAAGAAAGCGTACAAGTTGTACATTTGTACCTCAAGGCTCAAACCAAGTTCCCATTATGTTTGAGAAGAAAGGATATTGAGACCCATTTGGTTTTCTTAAAAGAGGTGTGTTTGATGATGAATAATGAGTTGCTATGGCTCCCACAGATCTTTCTGGGGATTTGTGTCATTATAAGTGTACAACTTATGAACCTATAAGTACAAGTGTTAAGGGATGTGCTTGCAACTTTATATCCATGTGTGCCTCCTAAGTGGAACTCTTTTCACATTCAACACTTGCATGCTTAATTGCACCTCTATCCCATATCTAACAGATAAACACTATGATTTTAACATAATTTTATTATGTTCCTCGAGTTAATATATCAAATTGTAACCATTAATTCTTCTCTTTATATTTCAAATTTAAATTTTATACATAAATTGACGGAACCATTTAAACTGAAGCAACTCAACTAGTTCAATTGTCCCAAAATTTTATATGGTAAGATTCACGGCTCAATATTAAGCACCCAGCGGTCTATTCAAAGGCTTGAAACTTGAAAGCGTCATGTAAACCAATCCAGACATTTAATTATTACTATTTGATTTTTTTTCATTTTTAAACTATACAGTTATGTGTATGTATTATATCGATGAATTATAGTTATAATTAAAATGACCTCATATATATAATTAACTGCGATGAGAGTAATTAATTAAATTAACCTTGTTGTAAAGCACATGGTGGATCGAGACAAGTTGATGGATTCAGGCCCCATGGACTTGATTAAGGCGTTTAGCCCATTATGCTTGTGGACTGTCTACTAGACACACTGAACTAATTTTTCTTTAATGGGCCCTTTCATACACACACACTGGAATAATTTTTCTATATTTTATTATTTTTTATCTTTTACTTTTTAAAGGGTAAGTTTAGAGGTGGCCATAAAAAATAAGGAGGTGTACCCGGATTGAACCCGTTTAAATCCGTAGGGTTGGAACCGGTTTTAGATTTTGACCTTTTTAGCGAACCCGGCCCGAGCCGGAGTTGAACCCGGTATTGGACACACACACAAGAAAAGAAAAGTAAAAAAAAAAAACTAAACTAAACCAGGTATAGACCCGGTTTCGGACCCGACTCGGACACCCGACCCTACCTGGGTGGCTGGGTATAACGGGTAGGGTTTTCAAGTAGCTGAACCGACCCGGGTTCATACCCGGATTCAGCTCAACTCGGGTATAAAAGAACCCGGTTGTGCCACCTGGTTTGTACCCGGTTTCGAGTATGGCCCAAAACCCGAAATGCCCACCTCTCGGTAACTTGGTAAGAGATAAACATATGTTTTAAGTTGTTCAATCTGGTGCAAGTTTATACAGGAAGTCAGGAAGTGCTAAGTTGAGTTATAAACCATAATTTGTTATTAACTTATATCAGTTATACTAAACTAAATATTTTTATAGAGTAAAATCAATTTATTGAATATTGATCTTTTATTTGTAAGAAGTTAATTTATACGAAAAGTTTACAGTTGACTTATTATGTTCTAAAAAGTTATTCCTTTTCATGAATCGTTACTTCAAACCCTTTGTCCATTATCATGATTGATCCTTTATGGTGCTCTACAGTTAGAATTTCCCCGATGGTTCAGACTTGAAAAATCTTGAAGAGAAAAAGAGTGCGAGTGAAGAAGAGAGCGGAAGAGGTGGATGTGAGGTTTTCTTAGGCCGAACGACTAGAACAGCTATGTCAAGGTATGAAATGAAGAATAACTTTTGAGGTTGCTTTGAAGGATGGTGAAAGAGGCAGAAAAGAAAACGTGTGGGCACGCATAACATGCATATTAACATCACACACGTTTCGATAACAATTAAGAATGATTAATTTGAAAACCTGAAAGTTGTCCCATTTAAAATCTTATGCAAGTCACCTCGTGATTGTGTATGTACTTTTTCAGTCTTATGAGGTGTCTCAACAATCAACAAAACCTTATCTTTTGTTTATCTTTGAAATTAAGTATCCATGCCCTGGTACTCTTGTTTATCTTTGAAACCCTAATTACTAGCTTTAACTAAGCTACAGTGAAACTCTACTTTTTAGCATGGAATATAATCCCAAACTCATACCGTAACATCTCACCATGAACTGAAACAAGGTGACACTTAGAAAACTATGAATTTTCGGACAAACTTCCAACAGACAAAAGATTTGTCGGAAATTTCAACAAAATTTCTGCAAGATAAAAGTCCTACTTTTTACGAAAAATAGCAACAGTGGAGAAGGCGTCAAAAAATCGTCTCTTAACTGAACAATCAAACAGACATATGAAAGAATCGAATACTAAACAAACATAAGAAAGAATCCAATACTAACTGGTCAATATGTGAAGCCAAACAAAGGAACTTAAAACACATGAATCTAATCGATACAAATATTGATACTAACCCACAATTATATACTATTAAAATGCAAGATGATGAACAAATTCGTTAAGGTATAATGAACAACTCATAAGCTTTGACTTTTCTTTTTGTTTAAATTATACATTATTTTAATATTATAATTAGTTTAGATTTTTTTTTTGTTTTTGTTTTATAAACTTTTAAATATAATGTTTTAAAAAAATTCCTAATTATACCTTTCCCATGTAATTATTTTTATTTGTGTTCCGGCATAAAGCCTTCGGTCACAAATGTATCTTTGACTATATTTATTATACAAGTAACAAAATAAGTAAAATTCTCAATTCGTTTTACACTATACTCTACCTTTTTTCTATATTGCTAAAACCAATCAAGACGAAAGCATCCTAGTTTACCACTTTTTGGCATAGTTGATTGAGTCAATACGTTCGTTTATTTTTATATTTTGATTAAGATCTATAAGATGAAATTGGTTTTCATTCGAAAGGAGAAAGGACCAAGTAGAACATATCCTATTCTATTTTCTTGGGAATACTACTCAAAATTGAGGAATCAAAGTTTAATGGTTTTTTTTTTTCAGAAATCACTTAATAATCCCCTAAAGAAAATCACGAGTCTACCACTCAAACAAATGATTATTAATAATTTTATTTAAGTTTTATGACTAGTTTTAATTAAGTTTAGAGTTTTAAACAAGTTTCATTCAACATCAAGTCTTACATAGTCACATCTTATTTTAACATTTTTTAAGCTGCAAAGTAAACTAAGAAAAAATAAACTAACATGACCATTGCCGGTTAGTTCTCTCTTATTCACAACTCGCTAGTTGACCTGCGGTCTAGACAAACGTTCTAGACAAACGGTTGATGATGAAGATCGTGTGGTCGGACGATTAATTATGTCTTCTCTTTCTCATCGGTTGCTTGTCGATGTAAGCTACCAATAGGTAACAAGTTAACAAAATAAAATTTAACAATCAGTAAGATCTATAAGATACTGAATGCGTTTATGTAGGTCCTTGGTTGAAATTGAGTTTTGGGTAATCAAATTTGGGTTTAACTTTTGCCTATTCTAATAAATTTATAAGGTAAGATTCAAGTAAAAAAGATTTTTTAATCTAAAAATTATAAGAAGCAATCTTAACCATTAATCTTTTTAATTAATGTTTGAAATTAAATTGTATAAAAAAGTTTGCTATAATGGTATTTTAGACATGACAACTTTTGTTGACTTTTTTAACGTTTCTCATTTATTTAAACATTCATAACGTTTATATATGACATTATTCTTTTATAAAAAGTTACAACTAGTGTATGAACGTCATTGTCTTTTTCCTAAAGTTTATTTTGTCTTTTTATCTGTTATTGTGTTTCCTAAACATTGTATTTCTTTAAAATGATAAATCAGGAAAACAATGATAAATATATAAAAGAATTGATAAAAATATATAACATAGTGATTTGACATATTAAACACAATGACTTGAGATATTTAACACAATGACCCGACGTATTGAACACAATGTCCAAATTGTCATTCTATTAAAAAAACAATTAAATAACACATGTCAAGTCAAAATTCTTCTAAACCTTTTTAATTAAATTGTTTTTCTATTAAATTATTTTTCCTGTAACTCTATCGAAATTTATAGTTCAAGTTTCATATTTTTCTGATACAATAAGCTATCAAAACATTATTTATGTGTTAGCAGACTAATGTCGATACAAATTTCGAGTTTAGGTATCACCAGTTTTTTCATAAAAACATTGAGGTCAACATTAAAAAAGTTAAAGTTCAGTAAAATTTCCGATACTATTCGATGGACTTAAATTTAAAGAAAAAGAGGATCGGGTCAATTCCCCCTGATGGCTTTGTGCTCAGTCTCTCTGGGCGCATGAATTTGTTTCTTATGCCTTAAACCATAATTAAATAACATGTACAACATCAACCCTAGATCATCGCTAATACCTTGTACCTTATGTCTTAATAGTTGAAAACAACTAGTTTTTATTTAACTAACTTCTTGAGATCCGCATTTATGTATTCCAACCAAATGGATTAAGAACATGTTGTGTTCTATGATGTTTGGTCTCGAGATCCATCAGGGTATTTACAAATGTTTATGGATTAAATTAAGAAACCATTCATGCATTAGATACTAACACCACAAAGTATATAGTACAAATCAGTATAAAAAATGTGTACTGGTTGGTACAAGTGGCAATTGCATCCGGAAATCAAGATCTATGTATGTTGGAAGCAAGGCAAAACATTGTCAGCATTTGTCGTCTTCTACTTATATAAAACATTTGACATGCTTTTGTGCTAATAATTTATCAACTATTATTCGTATTTTTATCATAATATAAATCGTTATCGTCAATTGTAGTCAAGTTACGTAATATGTATAGTTTTTAAATGTATGTCAATTATTAACATCGTAATTGAGTATAGATGAAAAGAGAATCTAAATTTGACGTAAAACCCAATAACTTTTGGAATGGTATTCGTTATTATACAAGATATAGGATTAGTTATAAATTATTTTATGAATTTGTGACGGATGTGATGGATGTGACGGATGTAGTATTAGTTGAAATCCGCTTGGCTACCTGAAACATATGTAGCTATCTATACAAATAACTTTACAATTTTCAAAAATTTGATTATTGTATTTTAAAGTTGTTAAAACCCTAAAATCGTTAAATATATAGAGTTAGAAGTATGCAGTGGAGTATTTGATATCTGAACTTCAGTCCACGCTTCACAATTTCAGTTATTCTCTTTTGTTCATCTTGCCCAAACATTTGGTTGTCCCTGATAATCACAAGGGGATAAATTGTAAACACAAAAAATCACAAATGAGCGACCGAGTATACTCAATAACACGAGAAAACTCACACACCTTACAATGAATAAATAGCAAGCTCACAACGAGCAGCGGATCAAATATAAGACTACAAGACACGATTTTACAATCAGACATGAGAACGAGACTAGATCGTTATTTATAACAACGTTGTCTTGTTTGTTAGATTATCCATCTACAATAAAGAAACTTGTTTGACTACTTTATCCATTTGGTGATCACCTTTGATTTGAATTTCCACATGCATGCCACATGAGCCACCTGAACCGTGTGCCGACATCCACCACCTTCCTTCACCACCACACACTTTTTTAAATCTTCTTATTATTTCACTCCACTACCCACCCCCACCCCCCACGACCTTTATAACACTGACGTGTATTCACTTCTTTCTGACTCAATCACAAACCTTTTGACCTCACTACATCAAATACTAAACGCTAACTCATAACTCATTTCATTCCATCAAAACATCCCACAAGACGTATCAATCTTGTCGATTTCATGGCGACGAAACAAATTCGAGGCTTCCGGATCCGCCTAAAGCTCGTTAAACCGATCAAACACGCGTTTTATGAGAAACAAACGCATTCGGGTTGCAATAAGCTAAAGGTCGTGACAAGACTGTACAAGTTCGGGAGGAGTTTAAAGAGAGCTGTAAAAGAGCTCTGTTGTTTTAAATTGGGCTCGGGGTATGCTCGCATCGGGCGCGAATGTTCGGATGAAAAGACTCATGTGCCGAGAGGGCATTTGGCTGTGTATGTTGGTGAGGAAGAGGATGATGTTTGTAGGGTTATGGTGCCGGTGGTTTATTTCAATCACCCGTTTTTTGGTGAGTTGTTGAAAGAAGCTGAGAGGGTTTATGGGCATGATCATTGTGGTGGTATTCATGTACCGTGTCGGTTGTCGGAATTCGAGGATGTACAAACTAGGATTTGTGCCGCGGGCGGGTGTGGTGGCTATGGTCGGTCGTGGCGGAGCTGGTTGTAACGCTCTTGGTGTGCATGGTTCGGTTTTGATACAATGAAATGGCGGTTTGGTTTGGTTTGGTTTGGTTTGGTTTGGTTTGGTTTGGTTCGGTTCGGTTTGGTTCGGTTTGGTTTTTATTTTCGACCAGAAGAATTTCAAACAGAAACAATGAACAGTTGAAAACCATTAGTGGGATAATTCTTTTTCATGTTTTCTATGGATTTGTTAGCCTCGTTGTGACTTGTAAATACCATTTCGATTTTATCTATTGATGATCATTTTAATTAGGATACCTATATGTTTATGAAAAAGATAGAATGGTTTATAAGGAAAAGTTTATAAAGTTAATGATGAGGTCATAAACCCTCTTTAGTTTGATTATCCAATAGAGACAGGTTGGCTCAAGATGTGACTTTACAGCTTGCATGATTTAAAGATTCTGGAGCATAAAACATAGGAAGTTGAAATTTATATCCAAACAAAAAGAATCTAAAAGGAGTAGCACTAACATGCGATAAATTGGACATATTTATTATAGTGTCTGTGACATAAAAAGTGGTGAAATTTCCGATAATAAATAACGAGAAGTAAAATTTCTTGGAATAAATATGTATTTTTTGAGCAAAAATACCAACAACCAGTGGATACAACACTTTACTGGTGCACTCTGCATACGCCTATATATTTACCCATACGTTAACGCCGTTCAAAATTGCACAGTGGTATGAGACGCCCATCACAACATTAGCTAGCTGCCACTTCCATTAACTTTTTTTCCGCTCAAAAGGACACATGTAGAGTATGTAGAGTATTCATTTCTAGAATTTAAGTTTTCTATGTTTGTTTTGAGAGGCTAGATTTTCATATATCGTGCTTGAGCATCCTCGCCAGCTTAAAACGAATTTTTTATTTAATATAATAAACATATATGATATATATTTTAACCTAATAACTATTATTATTTGTTTTAAAACAAACCTTCTACTGAATACATAACTATTATTATGTGTATATATATATATGTAATAACCGCTATTATTTGTCCTAAAATGAACATCATGACGATAAGATAGAGATACTATCAAATGCTAATTATTAGTAGGTCCAGCGGATAAACACTATATTCGTCGGACAAAGCTTTGAACTAGAAGATGATACTTTGCCTGTGGTCAGGCTCATCAACGAATAATACTGATGACGAAAAGCATTAATGGCATATAAGTCAACTATTCCACGGTATATAAACTTCACACAACAAGAAGGAAAAATAAAGCGTACAATGCACCATCGACGACTCGATCATGCACACTCCGTTATCCCCGAAGGTGAACATCCACACAGAACTCGTATCAGAATTTCAGCCAGACCATGCGGGTTTTGGTAAACCCAACAACACTTCAAGCAATGGGAAATCATACTTCATAATATGCCTATTTTGCATAACATTACTATCATACTTAATACTTTTACATCAGTTCATTTGAACATTTTTTTTTCTTAAAATCCATCTAATCTTACACTTGTAAAATTTAAACTCACGTTACATTGGTAAAGAAAATTCAACAATCTCAATAGACCACAAGAGAATAAAAATTATACACTGGTTGCTTCTGTTTTGTATGAGGGCATGTTTGATGAAACCTAAAGGAAGATAACTCGCTGCTAGAACGATTGCATCTAGACTGGTGCGGCTCTCATCCGGCTACTTCCACAAACTCCTCGGCTCATTTGGTCTCAGCTTAGCTCAAACTCAAACCCGCTTCTGTGGCAGCTTGTTATCATGCTTTAATTCCTTCCTCTTTCCCAGGTTTTTAATAAGGATTTACACACAATCGTTTTACATTTTCATTCTCTCATCTTACAAACCAGAGGAAAAGTGCTAAATATACACAACCGCACCTTGTTGTCTCTGTCTTTGAAACCCTGATTAACCAACCTTAGCTTACTGTCTCATGCCCCCCTGCTTTCATACAACTCTAATTGTCCTCTTCCAGTTTAACAACATTAAACTTGGTATATAAAGTAGAATTTGGTATTGTTTACTGTTACAATTTGAGATTGCTATTCTTTAGAATTTGGTATCAATATATTTAATCGTTAGAACCCTTACTGTCCATATGGTATGTCATGATTGGTAAATACATATTAGAAGTGTTTTTACACACAGGGACCCTATAGCCTCAGTGTGTCTCGTGCAGTCATGTGATATAGCTATTATTTGTTTCTAAACATGGTTCTTTATTAAGAATACCATAGCTTACAACGTGCAAAACAGACATGAGAACTTTTCATAAGTAATGAGGTTTCAAACAACAGACAAAATAGAAATTCACAGCTTCAAGAGTATTTTCATTGCAAATAATGGTGAGAAAATAAACCTCTATTTCATCTGCACAATCCCAGAGCTTATGAGTTTCTGGATTTTGTTCATCACCAATGGATTCTTCATGTGATCCTGTGCTGCCACCGGGTTCTCTTGTAAATCCTTCAATACCTGTGCCATCACCGGATCCGTGAGAATCCCCTGAATCTCAGGGTCCTGCATTGCCTTAGCCTGCATCAACATAACCACACTCATGTTAACACCTGTAAGAATCAAAAAATGGCTCAATTGATTCAAATCGAACAAATCAAACCTGTCTCTCTTTCAATTCCTCGGGTGTCAAATCACCACGGCTGGCTCGGTTAATTTGCTGAACACAGCTGCAAAAGTCGAGTAACATTCATGTTATTATCAAAAGCTTAAAACAAAATTCGCATAAACATAACAATTTGTGATTGTACCTTCTGACACCATCTAGCAATTCTTGATTTTGGGGATCGTGTTTGAGTCCCTCTTGGTAGGTCTCTAAAGCTTTATCATACTCTTTCATGAAGAACTGTATTGCACCTTTTCTTGTGTATCCCTTTGTGAACTTTGGATCAAGCTCTATGCACTTCTCTGCATCCTTCAGCCCTTCTGGCATTGCACCAAGCTTCGTGTAGCAAGCAGCTCTGTTGCTGTATGCCTGCAAACAGGTTCATTCACGCACATTACCATCGATTCCTACGTATTTGTTAACTGCATAATCAAAGGTAAGTGGAAGAACAAGAAAGTTAGTTACCCTTGCATCTTTCGGGTTTCTTCTCAAAGACTCCGTGTAATGCTTGATAGCCTCTGGGTACTTCTGCTCTTTGAAGCACTCATTCCCTTTCTCGCGTTCTTTATCTGCAAGTTCAGGGTCATAATACTCCTGCTGCTCCAACTCTTTCTTTGCTCTCTCTGCATCATTCAGCTTCTTCAACGTGTCGGGGTTGCGATGCTCTGTAAGAGCCTTTTGAAACGCCTCGATTGCAGGCTCGTAATCTTTGGAAGTCTTGGCTAGCTTAACCAAAGCAGTTCCTTTTCTTGTCAAAGCCCTAGCAACCATTTTATAATCCGATCGGAGCTCTCTTCCTCTCTCAACAGCTTTATCACAATCCTTGATGCATTCATCATACTACAAGCAATTTGTTATCAGATTACCACAAGTTTGATCCCAATTCATCAATAGAGTAAAGACAAACTACAAATCCTATACTAATCTTCAATCTAATTGTTTCACAGGAATCTATTAAAGATGAATGCTACTATACTATGATTTCTATCAGTAATTGAATCAAAGAAGAAGAAGAACATACCTTCCCCATTTCCATATAAACTGCAGCTCTGTTCGTCAGAAATGAGATATCACCATCATACAACTCCAACGCTTTAGTATAATGTGCAATTGCAGTTTCGAAATCCTTCTTCTTATAAGCAGCATTACCAGCTTCTTTCTCCTTCAACGCATCTGCCTTCTTCTCTCTAATCTCTTTCTCCTCCTCCGTCACATCCATCGGCTCCGGCACCGGCTCCGGCACCGGCTCCGGCTCCCGCTTCTTCTCCGTCACCGGTTCCGGCTCATCCGCCGGCGGAGACTCCGGCATCTCCATATCATCAGCAGACTGCATTTTAACGTTCAACAACACGCCAATCGCCTGCATAACTCTCTTATCCTTCAAATACAGATTCAAACTGCTAGGGTTCCGTTGCAGGTCCTGCATCATCTTCACAAAATCCGGCTGCTGCATATACGCTCGAGTCGCCGGATCAGCCGTGAGCTTCGCCCACATCTCCGGCCCAAACGCATCGCCAAACAGATTACTCTCCGGTCCACGCGATCTCGAAGAAGAAGAATCAGCAGCTGATTTCGCCGCCTGAGCATCAGAAAGTCCAGACTTTAGGGTTTCGTTATTCGCATCGACTTCAAGCCCTTTCTTATAAGCAGCAATCGCATCATCATATTGCCGTAAGCCGTGATAAGCGGCACCTAGCCGTGAGTAGCCTTTGGACCACTCCGGCTTTAGTTCGACGGTCTTCTTGGCGTCGGAGAGGGCGTCGGAGAACTGATTCAAGGAGGCGTAAGCGGCGGAGCGATTGGAGTAGAGGACGTGGTTTGTGGGGGCGATGGTGATGGCATCGGTGAAGTGTTTGATTGCTCCGGTGAAATCTCCGGCGGAGAAGGCGGCGTTTCCTTTAGCTTTTGCTTCGTCGGCCATCGTCGCCGGCGGTTGTTTTGTTGCTTTTGTGTCGCTTTCGTCGGAAGAGTTGGGCTTTTCGGTGGTTTTCGGGGTTAAAATATGGTTTTCGGGTTAACGAGAGAGTTCTAGGAGAAAGGTTCTAGAAAGTTCATCCGAATGGGGTGTTTGATAGGTTCAATGGGATTAAAATTTTAAGATCCTCTATGTTTGGGCTTGTAACTATTTTAGAGATGCGGACCTCACGTCGTGGGGTCACGGCATGTGCTGGCGTCAAACGACAACATCGTTGTGTGTGCACATCTCTCCCCTTATACATGTTAATAGGTTGGTGAGTGTAGTTTAAAGAATGAGGCATAGGTCGAAGAGAAATACGAAAATGAAAAGATAAAAGTGGCATGCAATGTCTAGTGGGAGGAGATATAGAGATAGGAAATGGATGAGCAGTAAGGAGGGCGGCATGACATGGATGTAGGAGCGGGATCGTCTCCACCCTCCAATGACAAGAAGAAGTAAAATGTAGCGGTAAACTAGAAGAGTAGTGTGGTGCTCTTTGTTCAATTTACGCTACAATTCAATTATGCTATTGTATGACTAACTTTATTTGTGCTTATTCGTATGATGATATAAAAATATATCTATGAGGATGTTAGTTATATATTAATGAATGTAGACTTCGTAACTATATATCACAGTGAACATAACTTTGAAGTATACATCCTTTGATGACATTCGACTATCATCAAGATGTTAATAGGTATCTTATTGTTTTTGTTATTACATGATGGAGCTACTTTCTTATGATGATCTTTGGCTATTCAAGAGGCGGTTGTGACATTATAAGTTTATAACGTCTTGAATATGGGATCCATATATTCTAGACCTATGCAGATATAAACATTGGATCAAAATAGTCTGAATCATATACAAGTAGAATAGAAATAAAGAGCAAAACGCTCTTTCATGAGAGTTAGAATTTTTACTGTAAATCGTAAAAGAATATCATATTTTTATGATCTAGTATGGTTTGGGTCAGGTAGAGTCTAAACACATAATTAAAGGATAAACTAAGTTAAAGCAAATAACTTGAAAACTAACCTACTAATAAGTTTTGGTTTTCAAACTAACATTAACATTTGCAAACGAGTCAACGTGGTTCATGAGCGACTTGGGATCTAATCGCCAAAAGCTCATATCATGTTGAGTATAAATGAGATCGAGAGGGAGCTTCTCGTACGGAGCCCAATACAGCTTGTGAGTCTAAGGTGTTGTTTGTTTTTTACCAAAGCATCTTCCCCGCCTATTCATCTGCGCGCATGCAGACGCGGGAAGAGGTTTTGATTGCGCAGACTGTTTGTTTTTTGAAAGACGTTTCATTAAAAAAACGTCTGCAGGAGGTCTGCATAGAGAAGATTTGAACCTATGTCTTCTGAGATTTTCTAATCTCTTCTAACCTCCCTCACCTCCCCCATCGACCGCCCCACCTCCCCCCACCGGTCGGACCACCGCCGCCCCATCACCCCCACCGGCCGGACCACCGACGCCCCACCACCCCATCGGCCGGACCACCGTCGCCCCACCACCCCCACCGGTCGAACCACCCCCACCGGTCGAACCACCCCCACGGTCGAACCACCCCCACCGGTCGAACCACCCCCACCGGTCGAACCACCGCCGCCCCACCTCCCCCATTGGCCGGACCATCGATGGCCCCTCTCCTTCCACCTGCCCTCGCCTCCCCCTCCCCCCACCTGCTCCCCCCCCCCCCCCCCCTCCAACCTCATCCGCCGACCGCCTCCACCTCCCCTATCTACGCCCCACCTCCCTCATCGGTCGGACCATGGATGTGTATATATGTTGTATGTACATACGGATGTGTGTGTGGTACAAGTCCAAGAAAACAAGTCTTAAAAAATAGGTTTAATCTAATTACAAAATATTTTTTATCATTCTGCAGATGTTAAAAACAAATAGTCTTTTTCTTGCAGACTGCAGACATTTGGTCCACCTCTTCTGCTGCAGATGTCTGCAGATGTGATCCGCAGACTGCAGACGTTTTCCTGTAGAAAAAACAAACAGCACCTAAATAAACGTTTTATTTATATAATCTATAAATATTTGTTTATATTAATATCTTTTATAATACCCAAAAGTAATACGATAAAAATAATTAAACAATAAACAAGGGAGCCCAAGTCAGTGTTGAACTCCAGCTCTCGTAACACAAAACGAGCATAGCTCAGATCTGAATCTAAGCAATCTAATTTAAGGTAATGTGCAAAGGTTTTCAATATTTTTTGTTAGTTTTAAAACTTCGTAGAAATGATTAATCAGTAAATATATGATAAATTAGGTTATTATAGACTTATATTCACAAAATAATAAAATCTCTAATTGTTTTTCTTGAGTGTCGGTATCATAAAGCGATTTCAATATTCATTGGGATCGAACTCAAAGTTTCATAGCATCGGTATAAATTTTCTTGTGGGTCAGTCAGGATGAGATCACACACACAAACACATACACATACACATAAGCATACGCATGCGCATACCCATACGCTACACACACGCATACACACACGCATCCACACACGCATCCACACACCCATACAGGCACACATCCACGCACACATCCACGCACACACACGCACACACACACGCCCACACCCACGCTCACGCCCACGCCCACGCCCACGCCCACGCCCATGCCCACGCCCACGCCACGCCCACGCCCATGCCCACGCCCACGCACACCCGCACGCGCACGCGCACGAGATACACGCACACATACACATACACATACACATACACATACACATACACATACACATACACATACACATACACATACACATACACATACACATACACATACACATACACATACACATACACATACACATACACATACACATACACATACACATACACATACACATACACATACACATACACATACACATACACATACACATACACATACAATACACATACACATACACATACACATACACATACACATACACATACACATACACATACACATACACATACACATACACATGCGTATACGCATACGCATACGCATACGCATACGCATACGCATACGCATACGCATACGCATACGCATACGCATACGCATACGCATACGCATACGCATACGCTACGCATACGCATACGCATACGCATACGCATACGCATACGCATACGCATACGCATACGCATACGCATACGCATACGCATACGCATACGCATACGCATACGCATACGCATACGCATACGCATACGCATACGCATACGCATACGCATACGCATACGCATACGCATACGCATACGCATACGCATACGCATACGCATACGCATACACATACACATAGGGTTTTGTTATTGCCTCCCCTTTTGTGTGAATGTGAGGCAAATAGGATTTTGTTATTGTCGGCACAGTTACTAATTAAAAAGTTGATTCCATCTCATCCAGCCAGCGTAGTGCTTGTACAACTCCTCCTTTTTCCATCGAATTCCCAAGGTTTACATGACATAAAGGTTTTGTTGGAACACCCCTTTCTAACTTCATTTATCCTTTCCTCTTCTTGTTGTTCCCTTTCGTCAGTATCTTCCGGTTCTTCATTTTCGTGTGTTGTAGCTCCAAAGTTTAGGTTTCGATGTAACTGAACTATTAAAGTGGGCATCGCGGCTTCTATTTGTTGGGTTACCAATTGAGAAATTCTGTCGTTCTCACTTGTAGTGGGGTTTACTGGAGTTTCTTCTCCAAGTCTGGTCCTGGGTCGACTAACTCGTTTCGTTCTTCGTACGGGCTGAATATTCCTTTTTGGCGGCATAGTTTACTATATTAATTTGGGATAAGTATCAAAAGTCAAATTTTGTGATATGTTATCTAACATATAATAGTCAATAATTTCAGAAACAAAAGGTATAATTAAGTTTTTACTTTATAAGGATTTGACATGTTAGAATTTAGAAGAAAATTTCTAATTTCCAAGAACCCATTTCCACATCTTTATAAAGATGTTTCTCTTGGGTGCTTTCAATTCATTGACATCCTTCTGAATTTTCTGATTCCCTGCTGTATTTTCTTAAGCTTTTTAAGGGTCTGCTGAGATGTTTTTATTTGATTTTTATTCATCCTTCGTCTTTTAGTTTCTTTTTCTTTTTTCTTGGAGGAATCAGAATTTTGTATTCCTGTATCTTCATCTTGCTTAACCGGGAATCTGTCTTCACGTCGTACCTTTTTCCTAGGGGTCTTAATTGTATATCCCCCGACTGTTATTGGTGCACGTCGGACGTAAAATTTTGGTTTACAGCTAGTTTCAATTTCAATTTGAGGAGCTTTCATATTTTGTTGGGGTTCTAGTTCAGGTGTTGATTCTTTAGAGTTGTTATGGTCTGAGCATTAAGAAGGGTTAGTCTTACTATGGTAATTATCTGAATTCATGGCTGCAAAATTTTCTTTGTAATTTTTTGGGCAGAAGATTAGTCATATAAATATTCTATATATATATATATATCACATACTTTTAATGCATTATTAGAGATATGCATATAATCACAAAATTCATAAATAACCACTATAATCATTAAATTTACAAATAACCATACCGTGTATTTGTACTTATCAAATATTTTGTTGATCATAATTTGAGCTTATGGTTATATTCTAGGTAATTTTTATAGTACCTAATTCCTTATAACCAATGGCTCTAATACCAATCTGTCACGTCCTGACGGAAGCGTGAAATGCTTTGGATGTGACTTGATTGTTCAGAACACATTGATGAGAAAGAACAAATAATTTAACACATTAGAACATGTCATAACATAACATATATCACATAGATAATTTAAGTTAGGATTACATCATAACATAAGTAGTCAAAATTTGACATAATCCTATTACAAACATAATATCTAACTGTTGCATCTTTAGTAACGATGGAAATGTGTGTCCATCGACAGACTAAGATCATACATGTTCACAGTTAGATTTACACAAACTTTACCCATAATCTCTCCCCAGCCATTACAAACATCAAAGGAGAACATTATGCTGTTAGACATGCTGCTTATCTGAAAAAGCATACTCAAAATGGTCAACATAAAGTTAGTGAGATCATAGGTTTAACGCTAAACAAGACATTTTTTATGCATCAAATACAACCAAACCTTACTTAATAATCAGATGATTCATAAATGTCATAACATAATTCATAAAATCAGATAATATGGCATCACAACACTCATCCTGTTGGTGCAGAAAATATTTTCCTAAGTACCTATATTATCCAGTGGTTTCACATCCGAATTAATGGTTGTAACATAAATGACAGTAGATCTCAAAATCTTATATATATATGCATCAATCATAAAAACAGTATGTTTTTTCTCAAAAAGCTTGAAAGAACAAAATAAGACTATGTGTCTCACATCTTACTCCAATGGGTAACATATAAATAAAAAATTTATAGTTTAAATCTTTTCTTCAATATTTTCAGTACCTCAGATTATAAAATTTATTACTGAAATCATAATCAAATATATATCACAAAATTGTCATAGTAGTGGGTCCAAAAATCAGATGTAACATATCAAAATTCCATATATCGATTATTTATAGTTTATTTTCTGGAAAAATTTATATTAATTGCATAAATTAGAAGAAATATCTTCAGGCGTTTAAAATTTATCAAATTTTGTCAGGATATGTAAAATATAAAATTTATATTTCTTTAAAATTTTCTTAAGTTCTCAATCATAGCAGAACCGATTTTTATAATTTTTATCATTTCAATAATATTTGATAAAAATAGCAGAATATGTCCTAAAATTCCATTTTTATACAAACTACTCTATTCTAATTACCATGCTTTGTGAAAATTTTTCATGATTTAAGTATTTTTCTTGATTTTTAAATAGCAGAAACTTCTAAATTCGTAACTTATGCATAACTTTGAATTAAGCCACAAAACTTTTTCTACAAGTCTTATAAATCATAAGAGTCAACATATAATTTTCTCAGCTCTTCATCAGGTTCAGTTCTTCCAGTTGGTTATTTTCTTTTGATTATATAAATAATTCATATAAATTATTTTACTTATAGAAAGGGTACCAAAATTTGCAGAACAATATTTCCTAATATTTTAAATATTTTAATAATATTTGTTTCCACAATTATAGTCAGTTATATTATAAACCGAATTTAACAAGATTATACATAGTTTCAACCCTTTATTTATAATCCTTTTGTTTGGTTTCATATTTCATCATATTTTTCAAATTCTTGAATTTTTCTTTCTGATTTTTGATTAAAATAAAATAGTTGTAGAGTGTAAATGAAGAACTTTTCATATTTAAACACAAGGGTGATTTATATGTGTTATAACACATATAACTTATAACTTTTGGTTAGTTTAAGAGTTGAAACCTTGATTTTTGATAATGAGAGAGGGTGAGGGTAGCTGATGGTAGCTTCTTTCCTTGATGATTCGTCTTGAGTGGTTGTTTTGAGCTTCCATGATCGTGATCCTCTCGCAAACCGATATTGAGAACTCGGATGTTTTGGTGGTTATAATAACCGTGTGGGGTGGAGATCGTGGTAGTTTCTTGTGGTTTACGGTGGTGGTGCTGCTGAAAGTTAGAGGTAATGGTGTGAAAGTGAAGTGGTTGTAGTGATGTGGAGGTGACCGAGAGTTAAGTTGGTGGTGGCGTGTAAATGGTATGCGGTTGTGGTGTGTTTCATCGACCGAAGGGTACATATAAAGGCTTTGGTAATGATTAGTTCTAGTTATAGGTTAGTGAGGTGGTCTTACTAGGCTTGCTTAGCAATCTCTTAGCCATAGGTGGCCAATGGAAGGTGTGCTTAGTGTTTTAAAGGAAGCTAGGTGTCAACCAAAGGACCCATCAAGGTACCGGGTCATTAACACCATATAATTATGGCTTAAGTTGCGTAATCTGGTTTGTTTAAACCGAGTTTTATATCCTTAAGTGGTACTTATGTTAATGTTCGAGTGTTTAAGTATTTAATGTTTAAGGTTCCATTTTGATATTAACTTGTATTGTGGTGTTTGGTTGGATTGTTTCTTGGTTCATTTGGGGTATGATTTGATGTTACATAGTTGTGATACTTGATATATAATGTTTTTGGTGTTAAAAGATGATGTATTGAATACATGCATACGTAAATTTCATGCATACATGCATGCATGCAAACATGCATACGTACGACATATATATATATATATATATATATATATATATATATACACACACACACATAAACACATATAATTATAAAGGGTTAGTTAAATAATGAGTAACATGTATGAGAATTTTAAATAATTGCTTAACCTTAATTTTAAGGTTGTCACATGTTTATTTTGGTAAACGGATTTGAATCGATGTTAAATTTGAATCAGAATGAAACTAGGGTTCTTGGGAACTTGGGGGTTTGTTTAAGTTTGTTTTTAAGAATTAAAAACTGATTCATATCACGACTGAGGCCTTTGGTTTACTGGTAATATGTGTATAGTGTGGACTTGAGG
This sequence comes from Flaveria trinervia, assembly GCA_025506515.1. Classification (NCBI taxonomy): domain Eukaryota; kingdom Viridiplantae; phylum Streptophyta; class Magnoliopsida; order Asterales; family Asteraceae; genus Flaveria; species Flaveria trinervia. Next base: position 96,600,768 of record CM046443.1, on the reverse strand, counting down.
TCCCGGTTTGAGCCCGGGGACCCTCTATCCATTCTTTTTTGTTGTTTTTCAAGTTTTTAAAATATGTAAAAATTTCAGAAAATTATTAAAGATATTTTATAAACTTTGTGTATTTCTAAAATCACTTTATTAATTTTTATAAATATATTCCTGAATAATTTAAACATTTTATAAAACAAGAGTTATATTTAGTCTATTTTTTATTTTTATTATTATTATTATAATATATATATTATATATATATATAAAGTAGACTCTAAATAATGATTTAAAACTTTAAATTATTATTTGACTCAAACATTATCAATATGCTATTGTTTAAATCATAAGTATTTTAAAATAAAATTTATAAAAGATTATTTAAACTTATATTTAAATTTTTCTACCCATGATTCTATTCATTTCTCTATAATAAAATGTTCGAATATTATATTTTCACCGAATCAAAACATAACCAACTATATCATTTTATTGAATTTAGTTATTGAAACCCCTCATATATCAATTGAAGCCCTAGCATCCCGTTGAATCGTTAAACTCATTAGTAAACTTAAACTTGTTGCAAGATCGGTGTTTGTCACTTAAACACAAATGTTTTCTCTCAAACTCACCTAGAATCGCACTCGGGTAAGAATCAAGAACAGTTGATCACAATATGAAAAGTAACTAAGAACACAGAAAGATAATTTCAAGATACTTTTATATATGATTCTCAACTCACAATACAAAATGATTCTTACAAGCAGATTTCTCTACTCTTTATGAATTACAAGGAGAACCTATATATAATACTATCTACAGTAGGATATACTTTGATACCAGCTGAGATCCTATACCTAAAATCTATACTACAAGACTAAAGATTAAGGTATCTCGGATAAAGTCTTATCTGAGATTAGGTAGTCAGGACATGTCCCTGACTTACCTTTTGTCACCAACTAAAGATGGTAACGGTACTATTATGAAAAGGTAAACAGTGGAATAAAGTATGGTCAACAACATGGTTCTTTAGGAAGAAGCCATGCTGTATCAGAAGTCTGCAGTGGAGTGTCAGAGACCATACTTGTGTCTACTGACCATAGCAGTGTCTTCCGAAGGTTAAATGGCTTCGGAAGAGTAAGTTCTTCCGAAGTCATTTATACTTCGGAAGAGGCTGCTTCTTCCAAGACTTGGAGACTTCTTCATCATACTTCGGAAGTGGTCTTCACTTTATTCTTCTAAATCTTGAACTTCGGAAGTATGCATTTGTCTTCGGAAGTAGAGTTCTGTCTTTGGAAGCTGGACTTTTCCTTTGTCTTCGGAAGAACTCTACAACCTTCGGAAGTTCCATGAAGAGCTTCGGAAGCCTTTTGCATGCAGCATCAAAATAACTTAAGTGATGTAGTTTTGGTTTCATTAGCCTTCTTCTTGATCCAACACTTGTAATGTGTATACTCTTAGGTACCTTGTGAAGGATTGTGTTGGAACGTTTATTATTATTTTCCTAATAATTATCATTGTTATACTTATTTGTCATATGAGTTTCCTTGCCCCTTTTTATACTATTTCACATCGTTTTAGGGTGAAACATGTTACACTTATTAAGTTACCTTTGTAAACGTTTAAATCTTGTAAAGCACTTGCAATTCATACTATTATTTGTCATGGTTATTTGTGTTGTTGTAAGTCTTATATGAGATACATATTTTGTTTACAATCATTAACTATTGCTAGCCTGGTGGCGTCTTAGATCTTTGGGCCTGACAAACCTATTTGGTGCTAAAGCCGATATATTGCAGGCTCTTGATAACGTATGCCTTGTTCATCATGGGAACCAAATACACTTAGCCAATCATATAAACTGGTAATTAAGTCGAGGTTTGATTATAGCTATATGTGTTCTATAAACTTGTTTAACTCATAACCTATGACATGAATTGTTACTTGTAACCATTGATATATTATGTATACAAAACCCTGGAACTCACCAACTTCATAGTTAACCTTTTATTTTTAACATGTTTTAGGAAATGCGCATGTTTGAAGTCAACATTTGAAGTTTGCATAAAACTAGGGTTTGGACCTAGATTAAAGAATAAAAGCTTGGTTTATCTTGTTATGTTTTGACTTATTTCACGTTGAAACTTATGGTTGTATTTGCCTTTAAAACTTATAATAATATAATTTTCATTTAAAGATAGCGTTATGTGGTTGTGAACAATCTTAACCCTCACATCTCGATGATTCCGCCGTCAAGGTTGGGGTGTGACAGATTGGTATCAGAGCCCATAACTATAGGGATTTAGGTTATTATAAATGGTGACCTAGACTATAGGTTATGCATGAATCTTATAGAATAATATTTATATTCTTGTAAAAATACATTGTTTGCATGCTACATAATGATATGTCTTCTTATGTGCAACTTGATGCCTTAGCATAGGATTGCCTTGTAAATACTTAAACTTTGTTACTTGTCTCCCTTAAACTTATCTTTGACTCTTTAATTCTCCCCGACAAATGAAACTTCCTAAACTTATTCTCCACGACATGTGAAATCTACACTTATTCGTGGGTTTAATTCCTTAGACTCTATGTCTAATCTATGAAAATCTCATCAAGATTTTAATTTCATGAACCTAAGAAATTTGTGTGGCATATAGAAACCTGTATTCTGGTTTTCCTGGCAAAAGGTCTCCGGGCTAAGGTAAGAATTTTGCATAAATCCTACGGAACTAGTTATGATTACCTGGGGATTTCTGGGATGAGTGATAAACTATGGTCAACATACACAAGTTTCCAAGGCAAATGGTTCAATTTACCTTGACGTGTCAATGTTTCCAAATGGTAATGCATTACCAAATGGAACCATTCCATGTGCCTTACAACTCTTGACTTACTCTTGTTTAAATTACTATCCTTTGTTATTCTTTTTACCGTGTCTAACTCATTTTGTATATCCAGCATGTCTCGTCACCATGGAAAGCGTGGAAGTTCCTATCGTAAGCTAGCCACCATGATTGCTCGACAAATGGTTGTCGTCATCCCGACCATGGTTGCTAAACTCAATAGCACCTTGATGACCAATTCAAGCAACAATGGAAATGGTCAAGGGGAAAACAACACGAACCAAGGGCACAATAACTAAACATGTACCTTCAAGCATTTTTGTTCTTGCAAGCCCACTAGTTATAGTGTCAAGTAAGGAGCCACTGGTCTTCTTGAGTGGTTCGAGAGCATGGAGAACACCTTTGTCAATTGTGAGTGTCCCGAGGCACTCAAAGTTCATTATGCCACTAGTATGCTCAAACAAAGGGCACTTACCTCGTGGAATAGCGAGAAGAGAAATTGAGGTGCTAATGTTGTGTTGGCACTCACTTGGGATGAGTTCAAGAACATTGCCATCGCAAAGTTTTGCCCGAGGAGTGAGCTACAAAAACCGGTGGAGGAATTTTGGAACCTAAAACAAGATGGTGGTGACCATTGGCTTACTCAACTAGGCATCATGAGTTGAGTATATTGTTGCCCCATATGGTCGACACTATCCCTCTCAACATCGAGAAGTTCATCAAGGGTGTACCACCCCAAATCCAAGATGCCGTGGTGGGTAGTAGGCCCACAACCTTGGAAGAAGCCATCACTATCACCGCTCAACTCACTGAGAATCACATACGAGTGGGCACCATGTCTGTGAAGGGTGCAAAGAAGGTGGAGAAGTGTAACACCCGAATATTTATTATTTTGAAGCCGGTGAAGAAAAAAAAGAAAATAAAGTCCAAAAGTCGAGGGACCAAACTCGCCAACGAAGAAAAGTTGAGAAATGTGGTGATATTAGTAGGGAGAGGGCAGCCCACTCTCCCCACACACCCCACATTTCAGGTTCTTAGAGAGGAGAAGAGAGAAAAAGAGGAAAAGTGTTGGTTCGAGTCGGTTTGGGTCGCCAAAATCGTCGTGAAGCAAGCCAAATCGAAGCTCTTGTCGTTGTGCTCGTTTAGGTGAGTTCTAGTACCCCTCTTTTACATGTTATTGAATGATTTTGGGGCTGGAACACATCTGAAAACCCTTTTTCGCGTTTTTGGGTGAAAACCCGTATGTATGCGTGTATGTATGCGTAGGACCCGTTTGGGGCTTGATTTCTTGCTTGGTTGTGCTTGAATAATGTCATGGTATGCATCCCTAAGGTTTAGGATGGTCGATTTAGGCTTAAAATGGGTTTAGATGAGTTTGGAGGCCGAAAACCCTCGGCTGCAGTCGAGATGAACTGCATTCTGCATCAGTTAGGGCTAGGCGACCGACTGGAGGCCGAATGGAGGCCATACGGCCGATTAAGGTGCGATTGGGGTCCATTCGTACGATTGGGTTCATTCGCACGATTAAAGGGCCAGTCGCATGGGGGTCATGCGACTAAAGGTCCATTCGCACGACTAAAGGTCCATTCGCACGACTGAAGGTCCAGTCGCATAGGTGTTCATCCGCATTGTCCATTCGCACGACTGGATGTTCATTCGCATAGGTGTTCATCCGTATTAGTTCATTCGCATGATGTTCAGTCGCATGGAGGCAATGCGACTGAAGGGTGTCCATACGCCCGAATAGGGCTGTTGTACCCGAGGAAGGTGTAGATTGACTTCTGACTTTCGGGGGAAAGTGCAGATGTAAGTTTTGATGTAAAGGTTCCCATAAGAGTTTGTAAGACGACGCTTGAGGTCTTAGAAAGCATGTAGGGCATGATGAGGATGATGATGGTACTGCAAGTTTATGTACGTTATGTATGTATGGTGTTGCCCTGTATGATGATAATGATGACTGTGTGTGCTATGTTCCTTATATGATGTATGTTATCTTTCTTGTGGCCTTATGTGTCATGCTAATGAATAAATGGAGTACTATGTAACGTAAAGTGAGAGATAATGAAAGAGGAACATGATGATGAACGAAGTATTAATGAACGAATGAAAGAAATCTTGCAAACATTAGATAACAGGGTCCGTCTTTGTGATTGACCAAACGTGTAGTGCCTCTACCGCTCACCCCTAGTACTGTGGCATACGTTTAGCTGTTCATTTTTTGACTTCGGCCCAGTAGCTAAGACTGATGGTTACTCCTAGTACCGTGGCATACGTTTAGCTGTTCATTTGTTGACTTCGGCCCGGTAGCTACGACTAACCGGGGTGTAGCACATGGTATTGGTATGGATGATGTCCGATGCGCAAGTAAAGTCATAATGAATGAATGAATGAATGATTGAAGATAATAATGATATTATCTATGTGTACGTACGATGTGTGATCATGTAAAAGAACGAATGGTTTTATATGAAAGTGAAGTATGTTTTGTAATAAAACTAGAACTCACTCAGCAACGCTGACTTTGATGTGTTTTCCAGTTGGCAGGTAATGTTTGCTGAGGATGGCACGGGCGACTACTCGGCTCTTTTGGGGATGGCATTCTTTTGATTAATGTTTTTGCATTGTAATGCGAACAAGCTATTTTGTAATGAATGTCGTATTAACTTGCAAAAAAAAACTTTTACATGGAAATGAAAGTTTGTTTTAGTTTTCCGCTGCGATTTATGAAATACAAATGTAATTATACGTTTTGTGTGCGATGAGAACCCAGCTGTAAGCGTCCCGGGAACGGGGCCTTACAAGTTGGTATCAGAGCCAAAGTTTAAGTGAAATGGGTAAAATTTCAAAATAAACCTAATCTTAAACTGAGAATGGGACGGAAAGGGAATGGAATGCCAATCTGAGTAGCTGCGTGCCATCAGGTATTTTTGTAAAGTTAACCGGTTTTATGTGCACATGGTATGTGGTAATGTGTTGTATGTAGATTTAAATACTGATGTATTCAGGACAGGTAATACTTGGGGTATGAAGAGTAAAGTAAATGGCTAATCACAACTGGCCACTGTAATTAGGGACTTACTATACTTGACATAAACTGAGTTGTTTCCTTGAATGACCGTGTTGGTGTTTGAATCTTTCAGTGTGCGTGTGATGGCCGGAGGTAGATCTTCGAAAGCTTCTAGGGGTGGAGGTCACGGTGTTGAACCGCGACCCAAGAGAGGGAGACCCAGAGTTGAGAGGGTGGTTCATGAAGAACCAGAGACCCCTCATCCGGAGGGTGGCGACGAAAGCGCCAACCTGAGAGCCTCGGTAAAGGAGGCTGTTGTAGAAGAAGTCCATCAGGTCATGCAGACAATCTTACCGTCTGTGGTGACTGAAGTTATTAAGGCTGTACGAGAAGGGGAAAGAAAAGAAAGAAACAGATCCTCTGGAGGACGGGAACAACCAGAGCCGGAAACGGTTCTATCTGATGATGAAGAGGAAGAAGGAGAGCCTGTGCCAGAGGCTGTGCGAGGATGTAACTACGGGGCATTTATGAGATGTAATCCCCCTACTTTTGACGGTAATGGAAATGTTACCGCTGCTCACCGATGGGTGAGAGAGATGGAGGCCGTTCTCGACATCAGTGAGTGTCGGGAAGATCAGAAGGTGAAGTTTGCCACTCATTCTTTTGTAGACTCGGCACTATGTTGGTGGGACAACATTGTCCAAGCAGAGGGTAATCGGGCAATCGGGAGAATGAAATGGCCTGAGTTGAAGAAGATGGTGATTGAGGAATTCTGTCCTCATAGGGAAATGGATAAGTTGGAAAGGGAGTTCTGCAGTTGGAGGCTGGAACCATGACACACCAGCAGTATACCACCAGGTTTAATGAAATGGCACGACTCGTGCCTGATCAGGTGACGCCTCTGTCTCGGAAAATCAAGACGTACATTCAGGGTTTACCGGTGGATGTTCGCCGGCATATGATCGTCGCCCGGCCAAGCACGTTTAGGTCGGCGGTTGATTTGGCAGGGAGGCTGTATGACGAGCGGGGGTGTGTGGTGACTGAAGCGAATAAGAAGGGTGGTGGTGATCGGAACTGGAACGGGAAACGGTTTGGTGGGGGTGATGCCCCGATGGGTAACAAAAAGGCACGGGTGGATGAACGTCGTGTGGTCACATCAAGTGCGGGGTCGAAAAGGTGTGGCAAGTGTGGAAGGGAGCACGGCGGGAAATATAGGTTTGGGTCAAACTTGTGCTTCAAGTGTGGGAAGACAGGGCATATGGCGAAGGATTGCCTGTCGGGCAAATGTTTTAACTGTGGGGAAACTGGTCATATGAGCAGAGATTGTAAGAAGTTGAGGACTGAGGGTTCAGGGGTGAAGAAGACGGGAAGTGATGGGCCGAGGGCGAGCGCCAGAGCGTTCACCATGACACAGGAGGAGGCTAGGACGGACCCTGACGTTGTGTCCGGTACGTTTCTAGTGAACCAGACTTTAGCTTCTGTGTTATTTGATTCTGGTGCTAGTAGGAGTTTTATTTCTGCTGCTTTCTGTGCTAAGCTGCCTGTTAGTAGCAGACGTGTTGATGCGCCCTTTGATGTAGAAACTGCCATAGGTAAGTCTACCAGGATTTCTGAGATGATAGAGAATTGTGATGTGGAACTTGAGGGTCATAAGTTTCCTGTTAGACCATTCGTGATGACCATGGGTGGTTTCGATTTGGTTCTTGAGATGGATTGGTTAGCGGACTTCGAGGCGAACATTGTGTGTCGCAAGAAGATGATTCGGTTGACAGCGATTGATGAAGTTTGGTAACGGTTTATGGTGATCGGGTTACTACGATCCCGAAGGTGATCTCAATGGTGGTGGCGGGAAAGTGTATGAGGCGTGGATATAGTGCTTACTTGGCCTGTGTAAAAGATGTGGATACACCAACACCACAACTAGCCGATGTACCGGTTGTGTGTGACTTTCCAGACGTGTTCCCAGAAGACTTATCGGGAGTGCCACCTCACAGAGAGATTGAATTTCAGATTGATCTGATACCGAGTGCCCAACCTGTTGCCAAGGCACCATATCGGTTGGCTCCAACCGAGATGAAAGAGTTGATAGAGCAGTTGCGAGAGCTGCTTGATAAGGGGTTCATTAGACCGAGTATCTCTCCTTGGGGTGCTCGGTCCTGTTTGTAAAGAAGAAGGATGGTAGTATGAGGATGTGCATTGACTATCGTGAACTGAATAAATTGACGGTGAAGAACCGCTACCCCTTACCGAGGATAGATGATTTGTTCGATCAGCTTCAGGGTGCCAGTTGGTTTTCAAGAATAGATCTTCGGTCTGGCTATCATCAGTTGAAGGTGAAGGAACAAGATATCCCTAAAACAGCTTTCTGCACGCGCTATGGTCATTATGAGTTTCTTGTCATGTCCTTTGGTCTGACCAACGCGCCAGCTGCTTTTATGGATTTGATGAACCGTGTGTGTCGACCGATGCTGGATAAATCAGTGATTGTGTTTATTGATGATATCCTGATTTACTCAAGGAGCGAAGTAGAGCATGCCGGTCACATTCGAGAGGTTCTAGAGACGTTGAGAAGGGAGAATTGTATGCTAAATTCTCCAAGTGCGCATTTGGTTGCGCGAAGTTCAGTTTTTGGGTCATGTGGTGAATCCTGATGGGATTATGGTGGACTCGGCGAAGGTGGAGGCGGTTATGCAATGGAGGTCACCAAAAGCGCCATCCGAGATCCGTAGTTTCTTGGGCTTGGCGGGCTACTATAGAAGATTCATCCAAGACTTCTCTAAGATTGCTTCTCCACTAACTAAGTTGACCCGAAAGGATGTGAAGTTTGTATGGGGTCAAGCTCAAGAGAAGGCGTTCGAAGAGCTGAAGGCAAGACTGACTCAAGCTCCTGTTCTGTCATTACCCGATGGAAGCGAAGATCTGGTGGTTTATTCTGATACTTCCTACTCAGGGTTGGGATGTGTGTTATTGCAGAGAGGGAAGGTTATAGCCTATGCATCCCGACAATGAAAGTCCATGAGGTTAATTATCCCACTCATGACTTGGAGCTAGCAGCCGTGGTCTTTGCACTAAAGATTTGGAGGCACTATCTCTACGGGACGAAGTGCACCATATTCACCGATCATAAGAGCTTGAAGTACTTCTTCGAGCAAAAGGATCTGAACATGAGGCAGAGGAGATGGTTGGAACTTATAAAGGATTATGATTGCGAGATCCATTACCATCCAGGCAAAGCTAATGTGGTGGCGGATGCCCTTAGTCGAAAGGAAAGGCCCGAACCGATTCGGGTGAAAGCTTATCAACTAATCATGACCTCTAATGTGATGAAGCAAATCAAGGGGTTTCAAGATGAGGCATTGAAAGAAGATCACTTAACTCGGAAAGAATGAGAGGTCTGGTTGGGGAATTGGGTGAAAACACACTCGGTGTTAGAACTCGATTCGGTCATGTGTGGATTCCTCGTTTTGGGGATCTACGGGTGAAGATAATGGATGAAGCTCACAAGACTCGATACTCCATTCATCCTGGTGCCACGAAAATGTACCATGATATGAAGAAAGATTATTGGTGGCCGGGTGTGAAGCGTGACGTGGTGGAGTATGTGAGTAAGTGCCTTACTTGCTTACAAGTGAAGCAGAGCATCAAAAGCCGTATGGTAAGATCCAACCTTTGGATATACCGGATGGAAGTGGGAGCACATCACCATGGACTTCATTACGAAGCTGCCGCGTACCCCGAAGGGGTATGATGCCATATGGGTGATAGTTGATCGTCTGACGAAGAGCGCTCATTTTCTACCGATCCGCAAGACGTATTCATCTGAGAGGTTGGCTGATCTGTTCATCAAGGAAATTGTAGCTCGTCATAGTGTGCCGGTGTATATTGTGTCTGATCGTGACACTCGGTTTACATCTAAATTTTGGAAGAAATTCCACGATGCTATGGGGACGAGGTTACATATTAGCACGGCTTATCATCCCCAAACCAATGGTCAGTCAGAAAGAACCATTCAGATACTGGAAGACATGCTCCGGGCATGTGTGATCAATTTTGGTGGAAGTTGGGATGACCACCTGCCGTTAGCTGAATTCTCCTACAACAACAGCTATCATGCCAGCATTGGTATGCCGCCATATGAGATGCTATACGGTAGGAGATGCAGAACACCCGTTTGTTGGGGTGATATTGGTCAGAAGGAATGGGGAGCGTCGAGGTAATCGAGGCTACGACTGAGAAGCTTGAAAAGATCAAAGCCTTTATGAAGGCAGCCAAAGATAGACAGAAGTCGTATGCCGATAAGCGACGTAGGCCAATTGAGTTCCAGGTGAGTGACCGGGTTATGTTGAAGGTCTCACCTTGGAAGGGTATTATCCGATTTAGAAAGCGGGGCAAGTTGAGCCCAAGGTATATAGGCCCTTTCCGAATCATTGCTCGAGTGGGAGAGGTGGCCTATAGACTGGAGTTACCGGATGAGTTAAATGGAATTCACCCGACATTCCATGTATCTCATCTAAGGAAGTGCTTAGCAGATGAAGATATGGTTGTCCCATTGGAAGATATCGAAGTAGATGAACGGCTCAATTATGTGGAGCAACCAGTGGCAATCATCGACCGAAAGGAGAAAAGGCTAAGGAATAAAGTGGTTCCTCTTGTGCGTGTACAGTGAAAGCACAGGAAGGGATCCGAGTCAACGTGGGAGACTGAGGAAGAAATGAGACAGCATTACCCACGTTTGTTCGACGAATAACAGCTTTCGGGGACGAAACCTATTTAAGGGGGGTGGACTTGTAACACCCGAATATTTATTATTTTGAAGCCGGTGAAGAAAGAAAAGAAAATAAAGTCCAAAAGTCGAGGGACCAAACTCGCCAAGAAAGAAAAGTTGAGAAATGTGGTGATATTAGTAGGGAGAGGGCAGCCCACTCTCCCCACACACCCCACATTTCAGGTTCTTAGAGAGGAGAAGAGAGAAAAAGAGGAAAAGTGTTGGTTCGAGTCGGTTCGGGTCGCCAAAATCGTCGTGAAGCAAGCCAAATCGAAGCTCTTGTCGTTGTGCTCGTTTAGGTGAGTTCTAGGACCCCTCTTTTACATGTTTTTGAATGATTTTGGGGCTGGAACACATCTGAAAACCCCTTTTCACGTTTTTAGGTGAAAACCCGTATGTATGCGTGTATGTATGCGTAGGACCCGTTTGGGGCTTGATTTCTTGCTTGGTTGTGCTTGAATAATGTCATGGTATGCATCCCTAAGGTTTAGGATGGTTGATTTAGGCTTAAAATGGGTTTAGATGAGTTTGGAGGCCGAAAACCCTCGGCTGCAGTCGAGATGAACTGCATTCTGCATCAGTTAGGGCTAGGCGACCGACTGGAGGCCGAATGGAGGCCATACGGCCGATTAGGGTGCGATTGGGGTCCATTCATACGATTGGGTTCATTCGCACGATTAAAGGGCCAGTCGCATGGGGGTCATGCGACTAAAGGTCCATTCGCACGACTGAACGTCTAGTCGCATAGGTGTTCATCCGCATTGTCCATTCGCACGACTGGATGTTCATTCGAATAGGTGTTCATCCGTATTAGTTCATTCTCATGATGTTCAGTCGCATGGAGGCAATGCGACTGAAGGGTGTCCATACGCCCGAATAGGGCTGTTGTACCCGAGGAAGGTGTAGATTGACTTCTGACTTTCGGGGGAAAGTGCAGATGTAAGTTTTGATGTAAAGGTTCCCATAAGAGTTTGTAAGACGACGCTTGAGGTCTTAGAAAGCATGTAGGGCATGATGAGGATGATGATGGTACTGCAAGTTTATGTACGTTATGTATGTATGGTGTTGCCCTGTATGATGATAATGATGACTATGTGTGCTATGTTCCTTATATGAGGTATGTTATTTTTCTTGTGGCCTTATGTGTCATGCTATTGAATAAATGAAGTATTATGTAACGTAAAGTGAGAGATAATGAAAGAGGAACATGATGATGAACGAAGTATTAATGAACGAATGAAAGAAGTCTTGCAAACATTGGATAACAGGGTCCTTCTTTGTGATTAACCAAACGTGTAACATCTCGTACTTTTGGTTAACTAATAGTTAATCTCGTTTATTCTTGTAAGGACTATTAATGTTTTTTTATGAAACTTGTGGGCTATTGTGTTTATCTATTAGTTAGTCTTTAATCCTTTAATGTAAAAGATTATAGTTTATCTATTAAATTGAACATAAAAATAAATAATAATGGTAAATAATATCTAATAATAAATAAAAACAATGTTAATAATAAAAATAATATTAATAATAATAACAACAATAAATGATAACTATAATGATAATAATTTATAAAAAATTAAACTTGAAAATGTTAAAACTTAAAGTAATTAGGTTGAGGGGGGGTGTTTTGTCATTTTAGAAACTTAATATGGGAGTTTTTGCATAAAATAATAAACATTTATAACTTGAGGGACCATTTGTGTAATTTTTGAAAACCCAAGCCATCCCCTTTTTCTTTCCCGTCTTTCCGGTCGGTCACCGGCCACCGCCGGCCGAACCTCCGGCGAGCCCGAAACCCTTAAATTCTATCGATTTATGGTCTAGAACCGTTCCCAAACCGTTCTAGGATTCGATTCGAACTTAAACGCCTTGTTTAATCAAAGTTAAAGCATCGGTTACGACCTAAACAATCGCATAACCGAAATATCTTCAATCCACTAGCCGTTTTGGGCATTAATACTCCTTAATAACCTAATTAAACTAACCCAAACGATGCTATACCGTTTGTTAATCGAGCACCGCACTCAATTGAATCTAAAACAATCAAAATCTTTGAAATTGAGCTTCACCTTCGTCGGGAACCTGCAACTTAGTCGAGGCCACTGTCCGAACGAATTTGACTTAAATTGACAAGGGGCTTCGCATCTGGATCACCTTTCGAAACTTCCCTAGAGTTTAATTGGATTATCATCGTTGTTTGGGTAGCAAACAAGTTGTACGTGGTCGCGAGTGGCTCGTGTACTCGTTCTTCATTAAATCTCACCAATTCGGGTAATACGACACATCTTCACACTCAGTTTCATATGGGAAATGAAAACCCTAAGTTTAATTTCATTAACGACATCGATTTGGTGTTCAATTTGATTCAAGAACAACCTAGGGTTCTTGAAATCGGGGGTGTTCGGTCGATTAAGGATAAATCAGATTGAAATCGGGTTATACCGCGGCTGGATGCCTTGGTTCACTGGTTAAACACTTCCATCTCCACTTAGAGGTCCCTGGTTCGAACCCGGGCACCCTCTTATTATTTTTAAAATGGCTTTTTAGCCTAAATTTCATTTTAGAAAAATTTTATTACATATAAAAATGACTTTTACAAACTTCTAAATTTTTTTTTTCAACAAAATATTTTCTAAAAATTTATCCTTATAAAATAGTGTAATATTTTATTTTAAATGTTATAATCAAGTGTTGTTACAAACAAATGGAGCTATATAATAATTTGAATTATTAATTTTGAGTTTTATTAAAGATGTATGTTTTATTGCACAAATTATTAACAACGGCTATTTTTCCCTTAAAATTTTATAAAACTTCTCTATTGAACTAAAAATATAAATAAGGGTTACTAAATTGTTTATAAAACCCCAAAATCCTAAAACTCTTGTTCGCGTTAAAACGTTAACTTTAATAATATTAACTTAAAAATCTTATAAATACATATTTTAGGTGCATTGTGAAGGTCTACGTTGAATCGACACTTTTGATTATTTTCTTATTAATCATCCAATAAATACTTTTGATCAAGTGAGTATTTTATACCCCTTTTTTTCTTATTTTCACACTTTGGGGTGAAACATGTTAACTTATACTATTGCACTTGTAAACTTATTTGAGACTTGTAAACCTATGGCAATTCATCTTGTAAAGTTATGGTTAGTTGAACTTTTGTGGTTACCATGTTATGGCGTTATATGTACAATCATTAACTATTGCTAGCCCAGCGAAGTCATAGATCTATGGGCAAGACAAGCCTGATTTGGTTGATCAAAGTACACTTAGCTGATCGTATAATCTTGTAAACGTTTGAGACTTGTAAAACTTTGTCGAGGTTTGATTGTTGCATTGTTCATAACATCCCTAATCACTTTATTCACTAATTTATGACTTGAATTGCCATCTTTTATATAATCTATGTACTTAAACCTATGGAATGCTCACCAACATTATTGTTGACCTCTTTATTTTTAACATGTTTCAGGAAACGCCCAAGTTTGATTCCTACACATTGAAGCTTACACATCTAGGAATGGACCTAGCTAAAGTAGTGAATTAAAAAGACTTGTTATCTTTTATGTTATGGTGTTTGTTTCTTTAGATTTAAGCTTGTAATGATACAATTGAATTTCATGAATAATTTATATTTGGGTTATTAATATCGTTATGTGGCTGTGAACGATCTTAACTCTCACACCTCGACGTTTCTGCCGTCAAGGTTGGGGTGTGACAAAATGTGTAGTGCCTCTACCGCTCACCCCTAGTATTGTGGCATACGTTTAGCTGTTCATTTGTTGACTTCGGCCCAGTAGCTAAGACTGATGGTTACTCCTAGTACCGTGGCATACGTTTAGCTGTTCATTTGTTGACTTTGGCCCGGTAGCTACGACTAACGGGGGTAGCACATGGTATTGGTACGGATGATGTCCGATGCGCAAGTAAAGTCATAATGAATGAATGAATGAATGAAGATAATAATGATATTATCTATGTGTACGTACGATGTGTGATCATGTAAAAGTAACGAATGGTTTTATATGAAAGTGAAGTATGTTTTGTAATAAAACTAGAACTCACTCAGCAACGCTGACTTTGATGTGTTTTCCAGTTGGCAGGTAATGTTTGCTGAGGATGGCACGGGCGACTACTCAACTCTTTGGGGATGGCATTCTTTTGATTAATGTTTTTGCATTGTAATGCGAACAAACTATTTTGTAATGAATGTCGTATTAACTTGCAAAAAAAACTTTTACATGGAAACGAAAGTTTGTTTTAGTTTTCCGCTGCGATTTATGAAATACAAATGTAATTATACGTTTTGTGTGCGATGAGAACCCAGCTGTAAGCGTCCCGGGAACGGGGCCTTACAAGAAGACGACTTCTGAGGTTGGTAAGGAGACCAAAGTCAAACCTTCTTACAACAACAACAACAAGAAGAAGCGCTAGTTCACACCTACGCGCAACTATGATATGGCTGCACCGAAACCACCTTAAAGACAACTTGTACCTGCAGTTGCACCTGTGGCATAAGTGCCTGGGGCTAGGGCCTATGCTGGTCCTCAACCTATGTGCAACACCTGTAGGTACCATCATCCGGGGACATGCTTTCAATATTAATGTGAATCAAGCACAAGCAAACAATGATGTGGTAAATGGTATGTTAACTTAACCTTAACTTTTATGACCTAAGTCTTTTCATGCATTACCTGTATCATTAAACACTTATAAAATTGAACAGGTATATTCCTTATTAATAATACTTATGCATACGTTCTATTTGACTCTGGAGCCGATAAGATTTTTGTTTCGTTAGAGTTTGAACCCATTCTTGCTGACCCACATACGAAACTAGAAAGACCTCTCACCGTTGAAGTCGTCGATAGAGAACCGATCACCGTTGATGTCATTATTTGTGACTGTATCTTAAGTCTTGACATACACGATTTCCTTATCGATCTTATTCCTATGAAACTTGGAAGCTTTGACATCACCATTAGTATGGATTGGTTAGCCAAACACCATGCCGAGATCATTTGTTTCGAGAAGGGCATTCGTATACCGTTACTTCTGCGGATACATTAAAAATGTTCGGTGAAAAATCCTCCAAAGGGCTCAAACTCATGTCGTGCACCCAAGCCCGAAAGTGCCTAAGTAAGAACTATATGACTTTATTGGCTTACATGGTCAACACGAAAGTCAAAGGGAAATATCTTAAGGATGTCCCAATTATACGAGACTTTCCTGAAGTAATTCCCAATGACATTAGTGGTTTACCTCCCGTGCGTGAAGTCGAATTTAAAATCGATTTGATTCCGGGAGCAAACCCCGTGGCCAAGTCACCATATCGACTTGCACCATCGGAAATGCAAGAGCTATCTAGTTAACTTCAAAAACTATCCGAGAAGGGATTCATTTGTCCTAGCTCTTCACCTTGGGATGCACCTGTGCTATTCGTAAAGAAGAAAGATGGGTCGTTTCGTATGTGCATTGACTATCATGAGCTTAACAAGCTTACCATCAAGAATCGCTACCCTCTTCCTCTTATCGATGACCTTTTTAATCAACTTCAAGGAGCTGTTATTTTCTCGAAGATCGATTTATGTTCTGGTTATAATCAATTGCGAGTCCATGACGATGATATCCCAAAGACTGCATTCCGTACTCGATATGGGCATTATGAGTTCATGGTTATGCCTTTTGGTTTAACAAATGCTCTTGCTGTTTTCATGGATCTCATGAATCGAGTATGCAAGCCTTATCTGGACAAGTTCGTGATCGTCTTCATTGATGACATACTTATCTATTCCAAGTCCCATACCGATCAAGAGCTACATCTGCGACAAGTTCTTGAGTTGTTGAAGAAAGAACAATTGTACGCAAAATTCTCGAAATGTGAATTTTGGCTCGAGGAAGTTCAATTTCTAGGACACGTGGTTAATAGCCAAGGAATTCATGTTGACCCTACAAAGGTGGAAGCTATGAAGAATTGGTGTGTTCCTACAACCCCAACCAGTTCGTTCTTTCCTTGGTCTTGTTGGTTATTACCGGCGATTCATTGCCAACTTTTTGAGAATCGTGAAGCTGCTTACATCTTTGACACAAAAGAATAAACCATTCGAGTGGGGGTCTGAGCAAGAAGAAGCTTTTGAAGTGTTAAAGCATCAGTTGTGCAATGCTCCTATCTTGACCCTACCCGATGGCAATGACGATTTCACCGTGTATTGTGATGCATATAAACAAGGCCTTAGTTATGTTCTCATGCAACGAGAAAAGGTCATAGCTTATGCATCGAGACAATTGAAGGTCCATGAGGTGAATTACACAACACACGGTCTTGAGCTTGTTGTTGTTGTTTTTGCTTTGAAAATTTGGAGACATTACCTTTATGTTACACAATGCATAGTCTACACCGATCACAAAAGCCTTCAACATGTTTTTAATCAAAAAGATCTCAATATAAGACAACGTCTTTGGGTTGAGTTGACTAGTGACTACAACTGTGACATTCGTTACCATCCTGATAAAGCCAATGTTGTGGCCGATGCACTAAGTCGAAAGGCTCATAACAAGATGGTCTCATTCCAAGAAAATTACGATCGACGACAATGGTTGACACTTTGGGAGAGTTCGATACTGAGATCTGACTAGATGTCAACGAGACTACCTTACTGCTAAAAAACTTGAGAATAGATAATGACATCGAGTCTAGTACCCTAGAGGCTCAACAAGGGGTTCAACAAGAAGGAAGAATGAAGGATGAACTGGAGCATAACCTTTTAACTCAATTGGAAACTAAACCTAATGGGTTGATGTATTTCATGAACCGAATTTGGGTTCCAAATCGTGATAATCTTCGTACCTTTATCATGAACGAAGCTCATCTAACTCGATATTCTATTCATCCTAGCTCCGATAAGATGTACATGGACCTGTGTGGTCAATATTGGTGGCCTGGAATGAAAAAAGACATAGCGACTTATGTAGCTAAGTGCATCACGTGTACGAAGGTTAAAGCCAAACAACAACGTCCAAGTGGATTACTTGAACAACCCAAGATTCCTATGTGAAAATGGGAACATATATCCATGGACCTCATAACCAAATTACCTCCAACCTCTCGTGGTCATGATAGCATATGGGTGATCGTTGACCGATTAACCGAATCGGCACATTTCATACCCATATGTGACACTTACAAGACATCAAGGTTGGCTCGTATATACGTTAATGAAATTGTAAGTCATCATGGGGTACCTCTGCACATCATATCTGACCGAGATGCTCGTTTCACTTTTCACTTTTGGTCGTCTATGCAAGAACTCTTGGGTACTCAATTGGATTTAAGCACGGCTTACCATCCTTAAACTGATGGTCAAACTGAGCGAACCATCCAAACCTTGGAGGATTTCCTACGCCTTTGTGTCCCTGACTTTGGTGGTGATTAGGATACGCATTTACCACTCGTGGAATTTTTGTATAACAATACTTATCACTCGAGTATCAAGATGGCGCCATTCGAAGCACTTTATGGTCGTAAATTTCATTCACCAATCTGTTGGACCGACATTGGTGAAAACTTCATCACTGATCCTGAACTTATACAAGAAACGATCGATAAAGTCTCTATAATTTGCAAGAACCTTGAAGTGGCAAGAAGTCGACAAAAGAGCTATGCCGATAAGCGACGCAAGCCATTGGAGTTCCAAGTTGGGGATATGGTTCTTCTTAAGGTTTCACCGTGGAAAGGTGTTGTTCGCTTTGAAAAGAAGGGTAAACTGACTCCAAGATTTGTAGGACCATTCAAAATCCTGAAAAGGATTAGAAAAATGGCTTATAAACTGGAACTACCTTCCGACCTTAATGGAGTTTATCCAGTGTTCCATGTCTCAAATTTGAGAAAGTGCTTGGCTGTTGAAAGTCTGCATGTTTCATTTGAAGACATCCAGATTGACGAGTCATTACATTTTGTTGAAAAACCTGATGAAATTATGGACCGCATTATGAAAAAGACTAGAACCACAACTACTCCATTGTCAAGGTTGTTGGGAGAATAAGCGTGGCGCTGAATTTACTTGGGAGCGTGAAGAACATATGAAGAAGAAGTACCCGTATTTGTTTGTATAGTTTTATTCTTAATTTCGGGACGAAATTCTTTTAAGTTGGGGAGACTGTAACATCTTGTATTTTTGTTAGTTAAAAGTTATCGTTGTTTATTCTTGTAAGGGCTATTGTTGTCAATCTTGAAACATATGGTTATTTTATGCTAAATTCTTGGTTGTCATTAAAATTAATGTATGAAAGTTAAAACTTTAATATTAATATGTACAATAGTAATAATTTCAATAATATAATTAATAATAATAATGGTACCAATAAAAAATTATAATAGTTATATTACTAATAATAACTAAGATAGTAATACTAATAATAGTAATAGTAATAATAATAATAATAATAATATTAATAATATTAATAATAATAATAATAATAATAATAATAATAATAACAATAATAATAAGTTATAAGAGTAAAAAAGTCAAGAATTAAGTTTAAGGGGTTGTTTTGTTAACTTTGAAACTTTAAAAGAAAGTTTTTAACATAAAATAACAAAAATAAAAACCAAAGGGACCATTTGTGTAATTAGTTGAAACTAACCTAACTCCTTTCTTTCCCCTTCCGTATTTCCGGCCAACTCTGGCCACTCACCGGCCGAACTCCGGTGAGGTGCCAAACACCCATAAAACGTTAAAAAAAATCAAACCAAAACCATCCCCAGTTGTTCGTGAAGATGATTCGAACCATCATTCATTATTTAATTGGGTTTAATGACAGTTATTAGAGTGTTTGAGCTCGAGTAACCGTTGGCCATCAAATCCAAATTGTTTGAGGATTAAAACTCGATAAAAACCAAATTAAATGAACCATAATCGAACGTTTAACTAGTCTTAAGCTATTATCAATTCCAATTGCACCTGAAACAAACACACACATCAAATTCGATCACCATTTTCGTCGCAAACTTGCAACTAGTAGAACACCACCCTCTGGAGTTCAAGAATCAAAATTGATAGATGTTTTTAATCTCGTTCATCGGTAGAAGCTTCCTGGAAAGTGAATTTGACTATTGTCCTCACTGGCGGACCTACATGGAGATGAGGGGTAGCCTCCGCTACCCCTCAATATTTTACGCGTAGTGTCAAAAATTACGATTTTTATGTAAAAAAAATTTAAGGTTTTACGTACCCCTGAGAAAAATTTTTACGTTACCCCAAAAAAAATTTAAACTCAAAACTTGATAGAAAATTTTGAATTTTATAAAAGGTAGTATAAAATTTTATAAAAATTATTACCTTTTATAAAAACATTATAAACTCAATTAACATTAAAAGCCCAATATATTAAAAGCCCAATTTATTTTAAAAGCTAATTAATATCCCAATCATTATAAAACTCATTTTCTCTTTTTAATTAACAAACTCAGAACCCACCCCTCACCCTCGAAAAAAAATCGTTGCTCGCATGCTCCTCTGCTCCCCTTTCCTGTGCACTGCATGCGATCCTGCAGCACTGCTGCTCCAATTCCGCATGCGAGTTCACCCGCTGCTCAAGCACTCGGATGTCGTTGTTGCCAGTGCTGGCCGCAACTCATTTACCCATTTGAAGCCTTGAATCTTTAAAAGTTGAAGGTATCTTTTTACATTCTTGGTTTAAGTGTTATTTGTAAGTTTTTAGAGTAGAAGATTGATTATTTGTTATTTAATTTTATTTTTAGGTTTTACTGAACATTAGGGATTTGTATTGAAATGAGGGATTTTAATTGTGTTATATGAATTAAAGATTAGGGATTTTATGAATTTGAATTGTATTATATGAATTAAAGATTAGGAATTTTATGGATTTGAATTGTATTATATGAATTAAAGATTATGGATTTGAAATTAGGGTTGCTGCCCATTTACGAATTTGAAGCCTTAATCTTTGAAGTTTGAATGTATTCTTTCTACATGCTGCTTGAAGGTATTCTTTTTATTTTTCTAAGTTTTTTTGCAAGATTTCAGTGTTATTTGCAAGATTTAAAGAGTAAGAGATTGATTAATAGTTATTTGAAATAATTTTTAAGTTTTATTGACAATTAAAGATTTGTGTTATTTGGTTAATAACTAACTAAACAACTAACAGACCTAAAATAACAAATAACATAAATAACTTAATAAGTTAATAACTAAACAAATAACATGACCAAATTTATACTAATCCTAACAACTTTTATCCATTACCCAAACTAAACAAATAAAAAAATAACTACTTATACCCATAACCTTCACCGCCTCACCCTATCGCCGATTACCCAATAACATTTGTCACTATCGCCAATGATAATAATATGCAATCTGCTAGTTCTGATATCAAGTCAACAACTCTTTAAAGTTCAATTCATTCGAGTTAAATTCCTTCATGTTTTTTTAATGATCTTCATTCGGACCCCTTTTATTATGGTACTTTTTTCTTTTATTTATATTAATGTACGGTAAAAAAAATTACGTTACCCTGAACTTTTCTTCTAGATCCGTCACTGATTGTCCTCGTTTGCAACTCGAACCATTCACGACGTGGTCGCGGTTTACTATTCATAGTGTTCATCTTCAATCCAACTTTATTCGGGTAATTGAACATACTCATAAACTCAAAATTACATGGGGAATCAAAGCCCCATGTTTATTTTGGTAAACTGATTTGAATCGATGTTAAATTTGAATCGAAATGAAACTAGGTTTCTTGGGAAATTGGGAGTTTGTTTAAGTTTTGTTTTTAAGAATTAAAAACTGATTCATATCGCGGCTGAGGCCTTTGGTTTACTGATAATATGTATGCAGTGTGGACTTAAGGTCTCGGGTACGAACCCGCGGACCCTCAATCCATTCTTTTTGGTTGTTTTTCAAGTTTTTAAAATATGTAAAAATTTCAGAAAATTATTAAAGATAATTTTATAAACTTTGTGTATTTCTAAAATCGCTTTATTAATTTCTATAAATATATTCCTGAATAATTTAAACATTTTATAAAACAAGAGTTATATTTAGTATATTTTTTATTTTTATTATTATTATAATTTTTTTTATATATATATAAAGTAGACTCTAAATAATGATTTAAAACTTTAAATTATTATTTGAATCAAACATTATTAATATGCTATTGTTTAAATCATAAATATTTTAAAATAAAACTTGTAAAAGATTATTTAAACTTATATTTAAACTTTTCTACCCATGATTCTATTTATTGCTCTATAATAAAATGATCGAATATTATATTTTCACCGAATCAAAACATAACCAACTATATTATTTTATGGAATTTAGTTATTGAAACCCCCCAAATATCTATTGAAGCCCTAGCATCCCGTTGAATCGTTAAACTCATTAGTAAACTTAAACTTGTAATGTATATATTCTTAGGTATCTTGTGAAGGATTGCGTCGGAACGTTTCTTATTATTTTCCTAATAATCATCATTCTTATACTTATTTGCCATGTGAGTTTCCTTGCCTCTTTTAATACTATTTCACACTGTTTTGGGGTGAAGCAAGCCTATTTGGTGCTAAAGTCAATGTATTGCCGGCTCCTGATGATGTATGACTTGTTCATCATGGGAACCAAATACACTTAGCTAATCATATAAACTTGTAACTAAATCGAGGTTTGATTGTAGCTATATATGTTCTATAAACTTGCTTAACTCATAACCTATGACATGAATTGCTACTTGTAACCTTTGATATATTATGTATTCGAAACCCTTGGAAACTCACCAACCGCATAGTTGACCTTTTAGTTTTAACATGTTTCTAAAAATACTCATGTTTGAAGTCAACATTTGAAGTTTGCATAAAACTAGGGTTTGGACCTTGATTAACGAATAAAAGCTTGGTTTATCATGTTATGTTTGACTTATTTCATGTTGAAACTTATGGTTGTATTTGCCTTTGAAACTTATAATAATATTATTTTCATTTAAAGATAGCATTATGTGGTTGTGAACAATCTTAACCCTCACATCTCGACTATTCTGCCGTCAAGATTGGGGTGTGACATGCTACATCTTGTTCATTTGAAGAAAGAAAGATGATTCGAAGAAGTATATGTATCTTGAATTTGAGTTACGTATATGTAACTTGTCATCTGGATTTTTCTAGATTTGGGTTTATAATTATAGTTATGTATGTAAGTGGTCATTGGAGGACAGAGCAATAATAACAAGTAGATGTAAAATGATGGGGTTACATATACGTACACTATAGTTACATATGTAAAGTATGAGTTAGTGAAATGTAACTTTATGTGTTTTTTATAATTATACTAACTACTATGTGTGTTTACCTATGTCTAAATCCTATATGTACATGAACAAAATGTGGTTAACATAAAAAATACGACTTACATACATGTATGCATTTGTTATATTCAATAAGAACACATACGTAAATGTGACTTAGTTACATATATATGTAACAAGCTTAGTTGTTCGAATTTATACATTGTCAAGAGGAAAAAAATCATCTTTCATATAAGTAGATATGAGTTATATTTAAGTTTTTGTAGGGTTAAAGGAAAAAAATTGATTTGGTTGATTTTTATACTGTAATACGTATATGTAACTTCTGATTATTTGATTGATTTAAATCGTAAAAAGTATACGCGAGTTTTAATTAAATTGATTTCATTTTAATTATCTATTCTTTAAAGAAGCCACACGCAAAAAAATGAATGTTATTTAATATTTGATTTCCATATAAGTATGATTAAGATAAAAGAGAGAAGAGAGAATTTAAGAGATTTAAAATTATAAAATTATTTTAATGACCCACCTTATCATTTGGGATATTGTGTCATTAATTTCTCAACCCGGCCTGACCAGAAAATATAAACCGGATGATAAACATCTGCGAAACGAAAATTTTCAATACTCATGAAAAAATTCATGGATCCGCCCAGAAGCAAAGATACGTATTGGCATTGTGGAATGAGGTCGCTTAAATCGATGTATTTTGAAGTTTCTACCGAGTGGTATTAAAGATATATGGTTGACTCGATCTTTTCCCATAAATTTAATTTGCATCATAGAAAAAACATTTTTTTTACTATATAACAACAATACACGTCTCTTTAAATACGTGAGACAATGGTTCGGTCCTCACACACTATACATTTTTTCATACTGTTGTTCCTTTGTTTTGTACCCTTTTTAATCTTTTAAATCCTAAATTTTCAACGTGAACTTAAGCTTTGATTGTCTTTCTATAGAGTAATATAGAAGAAAAGGGTATAACTATTTAACTCTTATAGATTTCATGTTTTATGAATCATATCAACTAGACATCTATTAAATTAACTATTAATAATATAATTAAATAATTAAGGTTATTAATGATTTTAGACTATCATTAATATGATCTATGTTCTTAAGATTATGAAATTGATTCAAAACCTCAAATAATCAGTGAAATCATCGTCAAAATCTTACGAAAATAACTATATTACATTTATACAACATATGACCTAACCCTAACAAAAAAAAATTATATACGGGTGACATGTCCTAACCCCGAATATTAGTGAAACACTGTCCCCCAAATTATTGTTCTGCCAATTAGTACTAAAATAAATTCTAGTAAATTGCGTGTAAACTTTACAAAAGAGTTTGTTTTTCCTTTCCAACTTAAATTACATCATAATGTTTAAACTTTTTTCTTTTTGAAGGTTGACAATTCAAATATGTAGGAAAAGAAGTATTATTCACTTAAATGCTGTTTGTTTTTTAAAAGATCTTCCACATATCTTCATCTGCGTGATCTTTTCCATCTCTTCATCTGCGCACACGCAGACGCGGGAAGAAGTTTTGGATGCGCAGACTGTTTGATTTTTGGAAGACGTTTCATTAAAAAAACGTCTTCCTAACGTCTGTGTGAAAAAGATGTGGACTTAACACTTTTGAGGTCTTCTAACCTCTTCTCATCTCCCCCACCTCCCCCACCGGCCACCCCACCTCCCCCACCTGCCGGACGCCTGCTGCCCACCTCCCCCCACCAGTCGGACCACCGCCGCCGCCCCTTCCCTACCTGCTCTCGTCTTCCCCCTCTTCCCACCTATCGAACGCCCGCCTCCCCCTCCCCCCACCTTTGCCCGATTCACTTCGAGATTGGTGGTGGTGAGAAAATAGGGAGCAAATGGAGGAAAGTGAAGATGGCTTTAGCGTCTAATTTGTGTGTTTATGTGCCTACGGCGGATTCCGATGATTCTCCGCCGCATTCCGATGGATTTTTCGATGCTGCCTTGTTGTCTCCGACGCCGACGGAGTGGAGCTCTGGTGGGCCTGCTACTCGTCCGGCGTAGCAGATCTTCAGAGATCTTCAAATGAGGTGATGGTGGTAGTGGCTGTGTTGTCTCCAACGCCGACAGGGTGGAGCTCGGTGGTAGTGACTTGAAAAGCTTTAACAGATCTTTAAAAAGCAGAGAAGTCAAATTAGCTTCCTAAAGATGACTAATATCAAGTGAAATGAAAAATAAAACAATTTTTTAAATTAGATTTCTAGGTCAAAATTTATAATTCCATTGATGTAAACTCTAAAGCTTTTCTTGAATTTTTGTTGATTGTGATTTGGATTTGGGGTTATGTTAATTGTGTTTAATTATGAACTTCGTTGGTATTGTTCTTTTTGATTGTTTAAAAATATGTTTAATTTAATCACAGAGTATTTTAATATTCTGCGGATGTTAAAAAAACAAACAGTTTTTTTCTTGCAGACTGCAGACGTTTGGTACACCTCTTCTGCTGCAGATATCTGCAGATGTAATTCGCAGACTGCAGATGTAATTCGCAGACTGCAGAAGTTTTTCTGCATAAAAACAAATAGCATTTATTCTTATAAACTATTATTATGTTTAATAAATATAATAATTAGTACTAATATCTATTTATGAAATACTAATCCTGATTATTATATGTCGGAGACTTTGACCATAAAACTTTCCACGTATATTTCAAAACCGAAATCAAAAGGAAGACCGATTCAAATGAAAGAAATTGTGTTCGATGGCTCGGGCCCACGATGAGATTTATTTCGCCGAAAACCCTTCAACGTTCACATTAATTCGTCTACCGGCTCAAAAGATATTTTGAACTTCTATATTTTCTGTAAATTTAACATATAATAATAATAATAAATAATTGTAATTATAGTGTTTGATTATACACATAAAAATGTCTAATCAAATGCTAAAATGTCTAATCAATGCTAAAATGTCTTGTGTAAAATATGATCATCGCGTTTTCTTTTGTCAAAATCACATATCACAGCTTGTATATTGTATACGTCTTGAATTCAAAATCTATATGGTTTAACTATGATCATCAATATATGATCATGACTTATCTGTTTTTATGTGTTATACTTGTAAACTGTAGAATTCTTATGATTTCAAACGTTTATAAATGTTTTGTGAAAGTTGTACTTTAGCTATGAGATAGTTATAAACTTTACTAGAACAAACACCTTCTCAATTTGTTTCTTTTTTTTTAACTTTTTAGCGTAAGATATTTTTCGATACTACTTCACCAGCCGGAAATGGGTTTAATCTTTTTAGAACGGTTCAAAGATCAGTTGGTTATGGACTTATGGTACAAAACAAGTATTTTTAAAAGTATATTTACTTATTTTTACAAAAGATTAGTAAACTTTTTGTAGGCATAATACTACCATCTCATGGTAAAATATCTTACTTTTTTGTTCAAGTGACTTATGAACCTTGCATCTTTAGTTACCGACTTACTTTTACTTTTACGTTGCACTAGAAATTATTGACAAAGAACCAATTATTGTGTGCATCTCTCAACTTCAATTAACGTGAAATGTGAACTTTCATAATTTAGACGAATATATGAAAGACTAACAATGTATTCTTTCACACACTGAACATGAAATTTAGAATATAAAACTAATTTTAAATAGAGTAACACAAGAACATCATAATACATTTACACCGTAATGCTTGATAAATGTAATGAAAGTTAGGAAAAAATAGTGTTTTTAAAATAACATCTTGATGGCAAGATTTATATCTTGTATCAAATAATTTAATAGTTGAAAATTCTATAAAATATAAATAAATGTGGCTATATAGAAGTAGATTATAAACTATTCTAGAAATTAGGAAAACATAGGATGAGTGGTGAAATAAGTCCTATGTGTCACATTAAAAAAAGTTTAAACGTATTTTATGTGATGGTTGTATACCAATTCCCATTTAACTAATGTTTTTAGAACCGGATCGAACGTGAACCGGACCGAACGTGAACCGGACCGAACGTGAACCGGATGTCATACTGGTTTGGTGGTCAGACCGGTCGGACCGAATTTAACTATATTTTAATTATATTTATGTATATAATTAAATATAAGTAATTTATATATGATTTATATATATATGTGTATATATATATTTTATAGTTATATATAAAACTTTACTATATTTGTATATCCGACTACTAATTTATGGTTTAACACCCCGCTTTTACCCATTAAAATAAAAAAAAAACGAAAACCGGTCCGTTTTCGCGGCCCGACCAGCGGTTCGAGACGAACCGGCCGGTTCGACCAGTCCAAAACAAATCACACCAGACCGGATTGAACAAGCCCCCGATTCGCGGTCGAACCGGTCGGACTGGCCGATCCGATCCGGTCTCAACAACAATGCATTTAAGATTGATTACGCACTAAATCCGTACCATAACTTAATTCGTTCTTATGTTAGGTTATTTTTCATAACAACAATTTTTAACGTCACTAAATTACAAGGTTATGACTATTTAATTTTGTTCCAAACAATAACTTTTACCTAATGTCACCAGCAACAGTTCTATTTTTTTTTTGTAACACGTTAATGTCACATCAATTCTTTTTATATTTTTCTTAGTTTTCAAACACTTGATGGTGTGCCGGTGAACCCCAATGAAAATTAACCGGAAAAAGAGTATCTCGGAACCGGTGCATGATTTTCTCGGTCGGCCTAAGTTTTTCCAAAGCTTTCTGCGTTATTTCCTCATCATCGTACCGTATCACATTATCACTAGACAACAAGGTCATAGTCTTAATCGGTGACTATTATATATTATTATACTCCGGAATGAAAAGTCTAGCGGACTAGTCAACAGACACCAGCTAAACTCCCTAATTAAATCATCAACAACACGCTATAAAACATTAAAACCTGTTACCTCTCTATTCAATCGTCACTCAATTATCATCATCATCATCTTCAAACACAATTCACCCTAAACAATGGCATCTTCTTCAACCCTAAAGGTGATGGTAGCCCTTCTGATGATGACGATTTCGATATCAACAGCACAGGCGCAAACACAGACGTGTGTGTCGAAGCTGATCCCCTGCGCTCAGTACATCAACTCCACCGAAACGCCGCCGAGCTCCTGCTGCGATCCGATCAAGGAGGCGGTGGCCACCGATCTGCAGTGCCTGTGTAATCTATATGAGAACCCTGGCTTTATGGCCTCGGTTGGGATCAATGTTGAACAGGCTCTTCGTCTTCCTCGATTGTGTGGTATCCCTTCCGATGCCACCGCCTGTAAATCTGGTTAGTGCTTCGATTACTGTTGTTGTTGTTGTTGTTGTTGTTGTGCGAAATTGGTTGATTGTGGTAATCGTTTTGCGAAAGTAGGTTTTGATTCATAATTTTGGTAGGTGTTTATATTATTTAGCGCTTACACGTTGATTTTGTAACTTGTATTGTTGTTTGATTGTCGAAATTGATCGTATTCAATGGTCAGTTGAACGGAGATCATGTGATTTACAGAATTAGTGTCATAGTGTGTAGGGTTTGATTGATCATTTAATCATACTGTTGTGTGAATTGATTTTTGAATTATCAAATGTTGATGCAGCTCAAGCACCTAGTGGATCCAGCACTCAACCTCCACCAGGTACCCTCACGATCTCTTCATTTTCTGTTTTAGATTTTTTTAATAACGACCAACTCATACGTGAATAATGGGAAAATGCTAAAAATGTTTTTTTTTCTCTAATGTTTCTCAAAATGTCTCTAATGTTTCTCAAAATGTTTCCCTCAAAGAATTTCTTCTTAAAGTGTCCATTTCAGATAAGACGCCCGACACCTCATTAGACAGGGAAAGGATGTCTAGCGGGCCACTCAAAATCATACACGTGTTCTTTTTGGTGTGAGGTGTCTTCACAACGCGAGTGGGTGCCTCTACAGAATGGGTGTATGATTTTCGGTGGCTAGCATTCGCACACTACTAAGCATTCGCATACTGTCTAAAGAGATGCTAACGTCTTGTCTGGACTCTAGAGGAAACATTAAAAAAAAATTGAATGAACATTTTAAAAGAACTTTAGGTCAAAAGGAATATTTTAGAATTTTTTTTTAAATTCTGCTCATAAATACGTGATATTTGTATATTATTATGTCACATGTTATGTGGTTCAGACAAAATAATAAGTTTTTAATATCAAAAGCATGTAGTCTAATAACAATGTATTAAAACTTCATCAATTCTTATGGTGAAATTGCATAGATTTAGAAGGATATTTAGTGTTTGGAATTTATTTCTGTAAAAGTTACTAAGTTTTAATTTTTCGCTTAAACTTCAATTATGTTAGAATGAGTCGGTCAATATGTTGGACGGTTGCAATTTTGACCAAGACTTGGTTTATTTTCTCCTTGCCCCACTCGACCTTCCTACGTTCCTTCAATTCAGGGTCTCCTTGGTATATTCTTTTTTCCATGGCGAAAAATCAACTCAAAACATTTTTTTTTAATAAAAAGGCAGTAGTTTTTTTATACATGGAAAAAAGTTGCCCTTTTTTCTACTTTCTTTAACATCTTATTATAGTTAAATACCTGAACTAAAACGATGAACAAAACATTACCGAATAAGATCTGCACATTGTGAGTAATATCCAACACTTGACAATAGATGGTGGTGGCAAGTTTAACCGATCTTTTGCAGATTTCACCTGTTGTTTGTCACCTGTTGTTTGTCAAAAGTAAACGATGCTATTAGTTTTACTAGTTTGTTACTAGTTGTAATATCTTCATATTCAGTCAATAGTAGTATGCCTATACATCTACTTTCCTTGCCTTTACATTATCTTTTGTTTTGGTCAATCATCATGTTTTTAAATACATTGTTCTCAATACATAATATCAAGGTTGTAACGACTTAACATCATGTTTCGATACGAGAGGTCGTAGAAAATGTTTCCTTTTACCTGATTATGGATTATTTCGAACATGCTCATCTATTATAGTTCAATACTTATGGTGTTAGTTCAAAAAATGTTAGATTTTATTTTTAATTTTATTTCTAATACGAGTCATCTACATGAAGTTGAAATGTGTAAAATGAGTAAAGTTCTTAGATCTTTAAACCATTTTTTTTCTAATTATGAATATGCATTTTGCAGCCCGTGGTGATAACAGTGCTGGTAAGATTGCTTCTAGTGGGGCTGTTTTGGTATTTATTTCAACTTGTATGATGTTATTTTAAGATTTATGGTATGTTATATGAACATATCTGATATGATTTTACCTATACAAATAGTAGAGTTTATGTAAGATTGGATGGACGTGTTTTATTGATACAAGTATTATTTGTGTAAACTATTTTGTTATTATTCTTACGAGTGTATAATAATCAAGGCCTTTTCATTGTTTCTTCTAAGTGCCTCCATGACTATAAATTTATCCTATGATACTAGGTCAAATTAATATAGAATAAAACTAGTAAAAAGTCTGGCGCTTTGCGACATGTTTAATATTTATCTTTAAACCAATTAGCTAATAAGACAATCGTACTGATTTACCCTACATCTATTGAGTATTATCAAATCGGCTTAACATTGAACAACATTCAAGATTAAACATCACAAACCATTTAACTCTAGCTTCTAAACTTCTTTAACATTAAGGGACCTATATCTTTTAGCCGTTAAAGGACTTAGATCATCCAAAAATATAGAACTTTGCGTTTTGTATTCATACATGAATGTAAAATATATCACTAAAAAAGGATTTCGTCTTTCTGCATCATATGACTAATCATATGTTTATAAGGTGTTTATAAAAAGTTAGTGCGTATAACCAAAAATGTTAATATTTGTTCATCGATATAAACCAGTAACCTGCACTACAATTTGCAAGAATACTTGCTCAATGAGTTTTAAATTCTACCTTGTAATCCCCAGAACTGAGTAAATTGTATTTGTTATTAGCTGCTAAACACTATGATGAAACGTCAAGTGTATTAGAATTCATAGAACACATTAAGGGACAGTTCAATCGCAATATAAATGTAATAATACCCACCTCTAGTGGAGATTTAATTTTTTGTGGGAATTGTTGAACTTGATATTTTAAAGTTGTTCAGTTAGCAAAACACAAAGATCAGCAATGATTCTTAACGAACCAGTAGAGTATTTATTAACAAAATTTGCATAAATAATGCTTTGAAAACAAAAGACTTGATATTGAAACTGATTCAGCTCAACATCTAGCATTATGGAAACCAAAACACAAAAACTCAACTTATAACATAGTCTATACAAACAAATAAGAAAACCCACCATTAAAAGGGCATATTGAAATCTGATGTAGCTAATATACACTCGATTTGGAGTTTACTTCAATTTAAAAACAGTCACATCACCTATTGGCTCAATTCCCAAAGAGAGAAACACGATCAGGATGACCCCTATTTGGACACGCAACTTCATCTTAACGTTCATCATGGATTCAAACGATACTACTCTACAGTCGGAGGTGACTTTATTGGGTGGAGACACTTTTTGGGATGAGCTACTCAAAGGGACGTTTTGAACAGTGGCGGAGGATAGTGAGGGCCGAGGGGGGGGGGGGGCACCGCCCCATTCTTTTTTTCGCCGGTAGTGTTAAATTTTAGCCCGTTAGTGTAAATTTTTGGCATGATAGTGTAAATTTTTATATAAATATCAAGTTCGCACTCCATAAAATAATTTTAATTTCGCCCCCGCCCCTCTACGAAGATGTTCAAGCTCCGCCAATGGTTTTGAAAGAAAACATTGGTCAAAAGAATATTTTTAAAATCATCTCATAACATATCATGAGAGGTGGGGTGAAGATTTGATAGAATGTGGAACTCAAAAGGAAATAACAACATATGTTGCTCCATCTTATGCATGTATAGTTGTAAATCATCGCTAACATAAATTTCAATAGTATAGTTATATAATATCCAAAATTGACAATGTATTTTAAATGCTTGGAAGACATGCTACTTATAAAAATCTCTTGAAGGAAGATATGTAGCTTTCAGGATTTGAGGATGCGATACTATTATTATAAGAGAAATTACATATATACTCTTATAAACTTAACTAATTATATATATACATAAATTAAAATTTTAATTATATATATCTTTTATAAAACTTAGTTAATTATATATATACCCATATTAAAAGTTTAATTACATATATCACCTTATAAAACTTAGTTAGTTACGTATATACTCAAACTAAAAGTTTGATTACATATCTCTGATTTATTAAACATAAATATTATATATTTACCCATTTTATTACTTTTATTAAAAAGAACTTATATAATTAGTATTTGTCTCTTATTTTTTATTAAACTATAAAATTATGTTTATCTTTCTTTTCTTGCTTTTCGAGTTTTGATTATTTATTAATATTTTTATACTAAAGGTTTTTATGTTCTTTTTGTTTTTTTACTTTTTTATGCTAATTTTTCTTAGTACCTGTACAAGTCACTTCAAGTCTCATTTATATGTTTAGATCATGTTGCACAACGATCCTGAAAATGTATCGTACAGGAACCTAAAAAATCAACATCAAAAGGTAAAAAAAACAAAAAAGAACATAGAAACGATAGTATAAAAATATTAGTAAATAATCAAAACTCAAAAAACTAGTAAAAAAGGAAAACATAATTTTATAATGTATTAAAAGTAAGAGTAAAATACTAATTATATAAGTTGTTTTTTAATAAAAATAACCAATGGAAAAATATGTAATATTTATATTTAATAAAGCAGATATATGTAATTAAATTTTTTAATTTAGGTATATGTGTGATTAATTAAGTTTTAAAATGGGATATATATAATTAAACTTTTAATTTGGGTATATATGTAATGAACTAAGTTTACAAGATGATATATGTCATTAAAATTTTAAGCTAAGTATATATGTAATTAATGATGTTTGTAGGAGGAAATATGTAATTCTCCCTTATTACATTAGGTGGCTTCTTCATTGGTTCGGGTCATTTTGACATGAATGATATGCTCATGTATAGACGTCTAACACAATTCATTTTTTCAGTTACATTGCAAATATATCGTTGTATCTTTCTATAAAAAGGTATTGATTATTTGTTTTAAAACATACAAATCCTAAAAGAATAAATTTAGATAAAACATGTTTATCCTGCATAATTAACTACTAAGAACATCTAAAATATGTTTTGAGTTTTGTTTGGACTTTCATGTAAAGGCACATGGAGTGGTCGAGGCTTTTTTTCGCTAATTTTCTGAATCAATGGATGTGGAGGATAGTGAAAAGTAGATGAGTTAGGATAGAATGAGGATGAAAACCAGTGAATATTCATTTTCGGGAGCAAATACAAAGAATAAAACATGCATCTAGTGAAAAAGAATATGAGATTTTGACCTACGTAAAATGAGAACACTAGTCCTTGAATTCTGTGAAAATGGGAAGTGCTAAGGAACTTGATGAAATCAGGACGCCACCGTGACACCTAAGTAATAACACACAGATGATGCTCTTTTTTAAAATTCGTTCAAACTAGCACCTTTGCATTATCTAATGAGGCACACATTGCATATAAGCAATTTAGGAATAACAATGTTGATTATTAACGATCTAGAGTGGTTTTGGACATAAATATGTGTAGATCTTTACACAATGTTATTTTCATTCATCGATTAGTCTAGAATGTTTTGAATATATTTAGCGTTACTAATCTAGAAGCATTTGGTGTTTTGCTTACCATGTTAAACATAAAGGGCTTTAATGTGATCCTAACACTTCACACAAATTAAATAAACATATTGTCAACGTAAAATTAATCTCACTTTATGTAGCAGCATATGAAATGGTCCATGTTCAATCATATGCTATTGTCTATTTGACACATGAATACTCTTGTGCGTACCTATAACTTGAACTCGTTCAAGTGCATGTCATTGTGCTTTCGTAGAACCTGACTTGTAGATCCATCTTTAATATATCGTCAACTTAAGCATGTGCATGTATGGAAATCACGTCACACTTGAGAAATATATGTCAACTAAGGGTTTACCATTATGCTAGGTAGGAATGTTATTGTTTACCATGATGGGTCAGAAAACATCAATACCAGCCTACGGATTTGTGAAAGATTGCTCCCATGAGACATAGACCATAAAAATTATATAATTTCCTCTTTGTTCTTAAGAGTGATTCTTAAGTTAAGACGCAACTTGCATCACTTGATTTTTCCCTCTTGAGGATTGAGTACAATTATAAGTTTAAACTTAGAGGTTTATGGTTGTTCTCGAACCGCAGCAAGAAATGCATAAATTTTCTTTTGGAAGGGGATCGTTTATGAGTAGGGTTAAATATGGGTTGAGTTAACTAAAGTTATAGAAAACTACATAAACAAACAAAATATTAACATGCACAAAGAATTTATAAACATTTAAGAAGTAGAGAAGTAGTGTTTGAGAAATTCAATCGGTTGTAAAAAGGCCTTTTGATTTTTTAGCTAATTTTCTACGATATTGCTTTTATAACACTCAACTTCAAAGTGATGGTACTGTTTAAAATTGTCAACATTTAAAATTAGACAAGATGTTATAAAACAACTTTTATCTAGGGATATATGGTCTCTAATGAGGGCTTCCCTTTCCTATTAACAAGCTAAATTAACATGTGTTCTTGACTTAACTATATTTATGATAAAATCTAAACCTTGATCAAAATCAAAATATAACATTAGTGTCATATCAACCAAGATGTTATATGCTCAAATCCAAAATAAGACAATAGCTCATAAGTATTTATCATTACAGTAAAATACAACTAGTTTTATACCCGTCCGGTGGTCGGGTACTTTAATCTCGTAATGTCATCACTATATTGAATTACATCGCTTCCATCGTGAAAAGAAAAATTGGTTATTTAAACTAATAAAACCCATCGTACTCTTAATCATATACCAACATATGTATAATTATATCCAGAGTATTTGTAGGATTTCTAAACTATTTAGAGTTTGCTTCATGTGCAACTTTCTCTTTTAGTTTAACTTCTCTAAATGACCATAGCAAAACGATTGTAAAGCTAAAAACTCATATTTTTAAGAAACAAAGATCAAGTGTGAAGATCGAAAACAAAAAGGGATAAAAGAATAAAGGTCAAGGATGCTTAGTTGACCATACGCTTCAAGATTCAAGAGTTAGACCACATAAACAAAAATGAATCCACCATATCTACACTCTAGTGATTTTGAATGAGGTAAACATATATAAGGGGTCAGTTAAACCGGTTGCAAATTTTGCAATGTGTCCTTGTTCGTGAAGGTTTGGTTTGGTTCTGTTCAGGTTTAATCGACCAGTTCGATTGATCTAGACCAGGTTTTGCATGCCCTAACCGGAACATACAATTAGTTATCTAATAACATCAAATACAAGCACACGAACCAACATGAGTTGATAATGTTAATAGATTAAATCCATCAAAACTCAAGTGGAATCTATGAAAGTAAAATCAATTGTTAAACCAGACTCTTACCACAATTATATACAAAATGTTAGCTGCTATAGTGTTTCATACTATTAGTTACATGTTTTGAGGTGTTATTTAATGTCATAATGACAACAATTTTTCTTGCATTTCAACCAAAAATAATATATACTTCAGATTAAAGCATAACTTGTTTGATTTAAAAGTAAAAAATGACCAAGTATAGTAAAGGAATAGACAAAAAAATCTCTACAAAATGCAATGTAAAAAATATATAACATTTGAGAAAATAAAACCAACATATTATACCGTAAATACAAAATATACAGTATGAACTTAACAAATATAATAAAGCAATTTGTAACCATTCAAAACAAAACCAATAAGTCTCAAATATGTAAAAGAACGTATAATTTGTATGCTCCACAAGCATATGGTAATTCTTTATCTAAAGATACAACAAATAATAATAAAAACCTGCAAGCTGATACATATGAATCTCTTTTGGGCCTTATCAAATTCTTTTCTTACTTTCTATGAAGTAGAAATTTTTTAGGAAGATACAAAATTGAAATGCCGGAATATTATGCTTCGAGTTCTTCATGTGGCACTATTGAATTCATGGATGACTTTTAGTCTTGCAACATGAAATACTGAAGCAATAACATAACAATTTTAAGATATGATACAGATTAAAAGAAATAAGTGCTTACTTGGCCATCTTGCATTCCCAGTGAAATAAGTTTCTTTTCCTTTCATATTTTAACTTTTAGCCACATCTTAAAACCAAATAAAACATAAACTAAAGATGTAACCCAACATGACCTGTTTGAACTCATACCAAAATTAGTCATTTTGTTCTAATCCACTTTGACATATTACCAACCTATCTGACCAATCCATTCTTGTTTATTGGTGTTTGATTTATTTCAATCATCATAAACTAAATATATAATCATTACAATATGTAATTTGAAATTCTACATATCATCATTTTCCTTTAAATGATCCAAAGTCATCTGATAAGCATATTGTTGGAACATACATTTATGTAAATATATATATATCAATAATATATACTTCAGCCGGCAATAAGAAACAAAAAAACTTTTCTACCAAATAACTGATTATAACAAAATCAACCGAGGTAAACCTAAACATGAAAACAAAGATTTCATATCTGAATAAATATAACACTTACTGTAAATATATATCCACCTAAAAGCCTCATAAGTGGACTGCCATTTTTGACAGACGAGTGTATAGCAAAGTTTAGCTTATGTGATCGTGTAGGTTTTGTATGTTCCAATAGGCAAAGTCTGGATGAATCCCCATGTCACTGTGATTTTGTCTTCACCCGTCTTCAACGCTGAAGAACTCAATTCAACTAAAAATTAAGACAAAATTCATGGAGATTCAAGCAAAGTGATAACCTTTATATAGAAAGCCTTCAAATCCAGGTGAATTTTGTTATGTAAAACCAATTCTGACATATGTGTAGCGTTAAGGAAGACTGATTTAAGATAATAAAATACATATCTGTGGAGATATGCTAGCCAAGCTATCTACGTTGAACCTTGTGAAGAAAGTTAAAACCATCAAAAAAGATATGAACACTAATATATCATGACTGAATTAAATATATTAAAAACTATTCCATATGTGTGTAATTACCTTTAGCCATTCATTTTTTGGGTTGGTATCCAGAGGTTTCATGACACTGAAAGCAAAAATATACATTAACTTAATAAGCAGACAAGCATCCAAATGGTTTAAGAGATTTGATGTTTCAATTTGAGCATCGCACTAATAAGTTAATGCATTAATTTTAGACAAAAAGTAAACTGGAAGGCGGTAATTGACGAAGAATATCATACTGATCTAGGGCCCCCAAACAACACCAAAGCAGGCACCCTGCAAAAACCGAAATTAGGGCTACCATTATGTTTTTATCACCCCAATTTGGGTTTCAGAAATTGAATGGAGAAGAAACAATCAACTTACATCGTGGCCTTTGAAAGCTTCTATAAAGATGTACTCCTTGTCATTAATCGCTGGTAGTGGTGAGGATAGGATCATCAAAACAGAAGAATGATTCGGATGAGAGCCCCCACCATCGATCTTCAATGATGCTTCACCTCACCTGATAAATTTGTTTATATACTAAAGTATGCAGCGGAGGTTACAGGGGGAAGTGGGGCATGAAAAGGGGAAGAATGAACCGAGAAAGAAGGGATACAATAACTGCAAACAACCGATGCTCAGAGGAAGTAAATGCCGACTTTCAATGGCTGTTATTTCATATTAGCGACGTGGGGAGAAAATTGAGGAGGAAACGTAACTGCTGAAAACTGCCAATAACCATCTTGTAACCGTCAAAACCGTCTAATTTAAACGGACAAGATTTGATTTCAGCTTGATCCAATGGCTTAGATGATTTCTACCGGCGGTTACACTCACCGCTGGTAATATAATATATAATTTTCATCGCTGACGTTTTATTGAATTTTCTATTTCAATCCAAAAACTTTTTTTATCATTTCAATCACTGTGGTTTACCAAATGTTGTCAATTCCATCCATTACACTACCTCCGTTAAGTTTTCCGTTGAATATGAGTGTATTTTAGTCTTTTTAACACCCTAATTGTTCAATAAAACAAAGTCAATCAATAAAATATTCAATTAAAACTAAAAAGAAAAATATGAAGCAACTAGTGAGACCAGACGCTTCAATATAAAAGTTTTGATTAACGCTAACTAGTTTAGAAACTCGTTTACTACACATGTTGTATGAAAAAATTAAATAATAAATATTTAGTAATATTAAATATTAAAAAAATAATTTATTGAGATAAAATATGCTTAAAGTTACATATAATTAACCATTAAGTAGTTAAACAATAACACTGATAAAATATTAATTTTTTAAATCTCTAAAAAATTATTAAAATGTTTGTATTAAAAAACTTTATATTTCATATAATTTGGTTTTTAAAATTTTTTGTTAATATTTTTTTTCTAGGTTTGTGTTGTATCATAAAAAACTAAATTAAGTTTTTTAATACAAACATTTTAATAATTTTTTTGGAGAGTTAAAAAATCAATATTTTTTAAAAAGTAAAACTTTTTTAAAGATGAAAGTTTGAAAAATTATTGTTAGTTTTTAATTACTTAATGGTTTATTATATGTAACTTTAAGCATATTTTATCTCAAAAAATTATTTTTTAATTTTTAATAGTACTAAATAATTATTATTTAATTTTTTCATATAACACGTGTAGTGGACGTTTAAACGGGTTTCTAAACTAGTTAGCGTTAATCAAAACTTTTAAACTGAAGTGTCCGGTCTCACTAGTTGCTTTATATTTTTCTTTTAGTTTTAACTAAATATTTTCTTGATTAATTTTGTTTTAGTTGGACAATTAGAGTGTTAAAAACACTAAAATACACACATATTTAATCGAGAATTTAACGGAGTTAGTGGAGTGGATGAAAATAACAACATTTGCTAAACCACAGTAACTGAAATGACAAAAAAAAGTTTTTGGATTGAAATGACAAATTCAACAAAACGTCAAGAATAAAAATAATATTTTACTCTTATCATTAAAAAAGATTATTTATAATGAAATCAGGCTAGTTCTAAAACACTAGACCTGGCCCTTTTTACTTCATTAATCTAAAATAAAATCAGGCTAATATAATTAAAAGCTTTGTTCATAATAGGTTAAAAGAATAAACCATTGCTCTACAGAAAAACAAAGGAATAGAACAACCGAACTAGAAGTAATCTCACACAAAAGTTGAGCAAAAGAGGAAAAAAGAAAAGAAAGGAAGCTCTCTTGCTTTTGTCCAGAATAATAACAAAAGCAAAAATCAAATGTGACAGTAATAAAGATTAGAGTAAATTACATGGATAATCATTAGTTTTGTTTAAATTTCAATTTTCATCAACAAGATTGAAAAATTACAGGTTTAATCATAAGTTTCGTAACACTTTCCGTCCCTTATTTTAGTGGTCGTTAAAAGAGTTCGTTAATTGTATGTTAATTGACTATTTTACCCTCTCAACTTTTTAAAAAATTAAAAAATGTATTAAGTTAAAATGAGACCATCACACCCCAACACACTCTCATCCCCACTACCACCACCAATCCCCACCATCAATTTTCTTCCCAAAAATGTTACTCGTTTTCATCTTCTCCAATACACAAGACTTCAATGCCAACGCAACACCACCACCTACAAGGCTACAACTCCAACTACACACAACAACTAGAAAAAAAGAGAAAAGTCTAGGGCCGTTGTAGTGAAGAAGAAACGTGAGATGGGTGGGGGTGTGTGATGGTAGTGGAGATGGAGGTGTGCGGTGGGTACAACTAGAAATGGTGGTGGTGTTGTAGATGGGGGGTTTGTGGTGGTGGTGATACAAAATGGTGATGAAAGGAAAATGAGGAAGAAGAAGTGTGGGTGGATGCAGAACGTGTTTTTTTTAGTTTTAAACTAACTTTTTTTAAATACAATAAAGGGTGAAATTGTTATTTTTCTATAACTTAATGGAATTATATAACATTCGTTTGACATAGTGACAAAACATGTTACGTTTTTTCAAAAATCATAAAAAAGAGTAAAATTTAAACAAATCTCAACAATGATAAGTGTAATTTATTTACTTTAAATATTATGACATAATCGAGGGACTATTGTTGTAACACATAGCATTTGGAAGCTACTAGAAGTCTAGAATCATCTATGTGACTCTACTCTACAAGTCTCACCTCAACTCCAACGCCCACTGTTACACACCACCGCCCCCAAAACCCTATACCCATTATTTTACCGTATCTCCGGTGACCCTACGACGGCGATGGACGCCGGAAAATTAGAGCAATTGAAGCTATTTATCAACCGATGCAAGGCCGATCCCTCTATTCTCAGTGATCCTTCACTCTCCTTCTTCCGAGACTATCTCGAAAGGTAACGTATTACAATGATACAATCAAGTTGTTGATGATTCCATTTGTTGCTTTGTAACTGTTCGGGATTATGATTTGTGTTTGATTTCAGCCTTGGGGCTAAACTTCCGGCATCGGCTTACAAGAGTGAATCGCAATCGGTAATTCTTTTGTAACAAATGTTATTGATTTGTTGATGGTTTGAAGTTGTTGATGGGAAAGATTAATGATTTGATGTTTGTTTGAGGGTGTTGGTTGTTTAAGTTATAAGATGTAATTTAAAACAAATTTATCGGATTTTTCTTGGTTAAAAGATGAGCTTGTTTAGCTTTATGAATCCCGTTATTAGTATAATAAATCCAATTTAAAGTTATTAACGCATTTGGTTTTTTGGGTAATTTCATATATCCTCTCTAAACTTGTAAATTTAAGTGCTTTTTAAATCATGCTGGAACAATGAGCAGCTTTGTTACATTATCCTTTTAGAGGAACATGTAATTTTGTAAGTTTATAAGTGGATATATGTAATTCTCTTATATCTTTTATATGCAATTGTATTGATTAATTCATAGTTACTCGCGTATTTTTTCCCTCTGCACACTGTGTTATGACTTGTACATTTCATATCAACTTGGGTGTTATTGTATCAGAACAGAAGTTGCAAATTGAAATGTACCAGAAGTGAATTTATGTAATGTTTGTTGATTATGTTTTCGGGTCAAATGTTAACCAACAGGTTTCCGAGTTGCTTGCAGTCGATTATGAATGGGGTTTATGATTATGAACATGTATTACTAGAGCTATTGCTCTTGCTTATATCTCTTTTTTTTCTGGTGAGCGTGAGAACGTGTTGTCGGATCTAGTTAATACTTTGTTAACCAGTGAGATGAGGTAAATCTTGGCTTGCGTTACATAGGTGCCAGGTGGCCTTCGAGGGGGCTAAAGATAGAAATTTAGTGGCAGCATTTAAACTTGAGACCTCTGCTAGAGTAGAGGGGCTCTTTCTTGCTTATATCATGTTTACGTAGAGGCTTGCGTGAATGTTTCTTACTTTCTTATAATAATATTGTTCAAAAGAGATCTTTTTGTTGATAGTGAAAAAGAAAGAATGTGAAGCAGGACTAGGGAATGGGTTGATTATAGAATAGAATATTGTGTTGCAAACATAAATTCATCTGTTGAACTGGAAAAAGGTTTTTGGTTCAGTTATTGTTGTTAAGGACAAGAAGAAGAAACTGATGTACTATATGTGAGTTTGATATTTGATGATCTTTCATGAATAAATGATCGGGCTGTACTACTATTTGACCTTTCAGAAGCCTTATGTTGTTGAAGAGAGTGATGAAGAGGTTGAACATCCTCAAGAAGAAGAAGAGGAGGATGAGATAGTAGAATCTGACATTGAATTAGAAGGTGAAACTGTGGAGCCTGATAATGATCCTCCACAAAAGGTCTGTCTTTTTTCCATAATGAATGTTTTCTCTAGTCACATGATCTTTTATTTTCTAACTATTAATTATATTGTAGATGGGAGATTCTTCAGTGCAAGTCTCAGATGAAAACCGTGATGCTTCTCAAGAGGCAAAAGCAAAGGCCATGGAAGCAATTTCAGATGGTTTTTGACTTATTTCTCCCCATTTTTTTTAATTAACAAAGGCTTGCTAACCCTTTATGAAGTTGTAATTTCAGTGGTGGAAAAGGGTGTATGTTTTTTGGTTTTTATAAGCATCTCACATGTCGTGGTGAATAGGTAAGCTAGAGGAAGCAATTGAGCATCTCACGGAGGCGATATTGCTTAACCCTACTTCTGCTATCATGTATGCAACTAGAGGTAAACCCGAGCTTCATTTTTGGACAAAGTTTTACATTTTAGTGTCTTATTTGGCACATGAAACCTCAAATTGTTCTTTTCATTTATTTTTTTGATTACCATGTAGCTTCTGTTTATATTAAAATGAAGAAGCCAAATGCTGCCATTCGGGATGCTGATGCCGCTCTAAAGGTAGTATCCATATTTTCATAAATGGTGCGACTTCACATCCATATTGATGAACCTATGTATCACATGAAAACATAATTACTATCATGAAATCTTTGTGCAATAAGTGAGTCTGTGTAACGATCCGTGTTTTTTGGAACGGCTATTAATGCCCTTGAGTAGCTTACCAATTTATTTCCAACGAATATTTTCAGATAAATCCAGATTCTGCTAAAGGCTATAAATCACGTGGAATTGCGCGATCAATGCTTGGTCAATGGGAAGAGGCTGCAAAGGATCTTCATGTAGCATCAAATATTGATTTTGATGAAGAAATAAGTTCCATCCTTAAGAAGGTAAACCATCATACATAATCTGCTTATGCACCTTCTGTCCAATACTTGGTGTTTTTGTTAGGGAGGTGTGGAGGGTGCTTTTGATTTTCTTAAATCATTTTTGTGTTGCTAGAATATAGAATTATATCTTATGGGATTACAAATCCTCAGAATGGCTGGTATGTCTTTATTTTCTTATACTTGTATCTTAATAATGTAGAAGTTATTTTAGGAAACGGAAAACCTTGATGTCAAATGTATATTCACAATTCTTGATTAGTAAAAAATTTCTTCTATTGCAAGAAGTCTAGTTATTCTCATGTGATTTAATACCTGAAATAATGCACATAGGTTGAACCAAATGCACACAAAATCGTGGAACATCGTAGGAAGTATGATAAGCTCAGGAAAGAGCGAGAGGACAGGAAAGCCGAGCGTGAGAGGCAACGGCGCCGGGCTGAAGCGAAGGCAAAAATTTTCTTTTTACATAAGAACCTCGTAAAACGTTTTTGTTATTTATACCATTTATACAATCTGATGAGCTGTCATGTAATGCTTAGGCTGCATATGAGAAGGCTAAAAAGGAAGAAAAAGCGTCTTCAAGCGAAAGAGCTGGAGGTATGCCAGGTGGTTTCCCTGGTGGAATGCCAGGTGGTTTTCCGGGTGGAATGCCAGGTGGGTTCCCTGGAGGCATGCCGGGTGGGTTCCCTGGAGGAATGCCAGGTGGTTTCCCGGGTGGAATGCCTGGTGGTTTCCCTGGTGCTGGTGCTGGTGCAGGTGGTGGTATGCCTGGCGGTTTTCCTGGTGCCGGTGCTGGTGGTATGCCAGGTGGTATTGACTACAGCAAAATCTTGAATGTGAGTCTTTCTTTGAATATTATGATTGATATAGCAAGTTTCTATATACTGTGGGTAATATCCAATGGGTTGACAAGCTTGAATTCATTAGCCAAAAAATAAGATTACTTGCTGAATCATGTCTCATGAAGGCTGCGAGTCCGAAACAGTTCTGCAATTTGGGTGTAAATTAGTTTTGAATTTTTGATTTGAACAGTCAGCTCCAAAATCGTTATTTTGATGATTTTTGCTGTTTAATAATTATAAAAGAATTGTTATCACGTGCTTCTGGTGTGTATGGGTGTTGATGCAATTTAGTCTTATTCCAAACATGCTACTATACTTAAATTTTGCGGTCTTCTATGGGTAAATCTTCAAAATAGATATATGATGTTTCCTTTCTCTTCAATTTTTTCCTCCACAGGATCCTGAATTAATGGCAGCATTTAAAGATCCTGAAGTAATGGCTGCTCTACAAGATGGTATGCTTTTCTTCACCTTGCATCATCTGTTGTTATCGCCTGATTTATGCGACTTAAGAAACTTCACAACAAATATTCAGATGCTTACATTACACACTAAGGGCCAGGGTACGTTTAACCTAAAATCAAATTTAAGTAGAGAATCAAGACAAACATGTGAGCATTTGTATCTAGTGGTGACTAGATATAGTGGGAGAAAGGAGAGGGTCTGTCTTCGAGCTAAAGTTAAATCAGTAGAAATAAGTGTTTATGCAGTTCTTTAACGGCCATCTACCTGCTAAATTCACCATCTGTCGTCATTTAATTAGTTTTTGTGTAGTTATAATTGGTAAGAATTTGATGATTTCTCTGTTGATTTTTTCACAGTTATGAAAAACCCTGCGAATCTAGCAAAACACCAGGCGAACCCGA
Source organism: Flaveria trinervia (assembly GCA_025506515.1). Taxonomy (NCBI): domain Eukaryota; kingdom Viridiplantae; phylum Streptophyta; class Magnoliopsida; order Asterales; family Asteraceae; genus Flaveria; species Flaveria trinervia. The sequence goes on along the minus strand of CM046443.1, from coordinate 96,556,325 downwards.
AGGTTGCTCCACTTATCGCAAAAATGATGAGCAAATTTGGTGGCCCCAAGTGAAGAGCATACACAATAATGATGTTTGAAAGTCATGCTGGTATTTATTTTCATGTGCTATTTTAGGTGGTTATGATTTCTTTGTTATGTGTTATGGAATTGTTGAATGATATTGTGTTTCCGTTGTTTTTAGAGGCTTTCATTTTTACATATACATTTACTTCTATGTATTCGGTATAGTTAAGGTTACCAACCAAATGATATTTAGTCTAATGGTATTAAGGTGTTTGTGGTGCGCCTCTCAAATGGTGAGAGTTCATCTTGTCGTCGACAAGTGCAGATTTTGGAGTATGTATGATTGACGTGTGAACTTACTGTTGAAAGAAATTCAAGGCTACATAGGTAGAAAGCATCATACTTCAATAGAGTCAAAACAAGGCAAACAATGCCTTGAGTCTTCTTTATTGTGTTTTTCCATCTTATCTAAATGAGAAAATCTTGGGCTCAATGTTCCGAGTAAAGGTGTTATGGTCAGGTTTTTAGGTTAAACAGGGTAAATCGTTTTTAATTATTGAAAATCAAAATGAAATTGCTGATAATTAATGCAGAGATGTTGCTGATGTCTAAAACTGTATAAAACAATCCAAGTGAAAACAAGTTGTCTAAAAGTACATAAAAGGATATGTAATTAGCTATTCAAATCCCTTAACACGAGAAATTGACATTTAAGAAATTTAATGACATTATACTCTTATCGAATACAAGTGTAGGTGGTAATTACCACCAACCACTTCTAACCCTCCAACTTTTCAACATATTACTTTAACTCTACTGCTTTTAAAATAGTTGATATATATATATATATATATATTATTTTCTTTTTATTGGCTTTTCTCATATATTTTTCTAATTCAATTACAATTTTGAAATTCTTATACATTGACGTACTTTCTTGAAAGCCTTTACTTTTAAAACATACGGGCCATGGTTATGTTTTTTATATACGTTTCAGTTTGCATAACCAATCTACTGTGTTTTTATATGTTTTTTCAATGCCATAATATCTGGTCTTTCATACCATCAATGGTTGCTACCTGAACACGCTTAACTGTGTAGTTTTCCTCTTATCTAGAGCCAATATACACAAAACGCATTGGTGATATTAGAGGTCAAATATTCCTTATGAACCAGGAATCTTTCCTGTCCACAGCCGATATGAGATTTGCCTAGAGTGTTACACATAAAGCACGAGTTTCGATCTTACTGTCATGCAACAACGCGCGGGTAACTTTGCTCATTAACAATTTAAAGCTAACATTAAACTTTATTACTTTTTTTATAAAATTCATTTTTTATGATTTACATTTGACCACTTTAGGCTATTGGTAGTTTTATAAGAATTAGTATATTAAAACTAAAACTATTATTTATTATTAGAAAATATCAGACATATCATTGACTATGATTAAGAATGATTCTGGTGGTTTAAATATAACAATTTAAGTAAGGATGGTTGTGAAATGATAGCTAAATTCTCACGTTTTAAGTATGACATTTACATCTTAAACATAGCAAAATGATCAAAATTGCAATTGCATGCTTTTTTGACCACCGTCTTGCCACCACCCTCGGGCCTCGTCGGGTCACGTGAGGCCTAATGTACACATCAATTGATATGCAAATATACAAACAACACATATTTCATATTTTCCAACACTAACATATTTCCCCACACCACAATATATAACGTCACCGCCACCCTACACCAACGTAATCCTTGTCTCACTCATCAACTTATATTTGTTGATGTTACAGGGATTCGAGTTTTCTAATGTTGATATATGCTTTTTTGTTGGTGGGTCAAAAATAAAATAGATCAAATTTGTTAGATGATATGTATGCGCATGTCATTGTGTTTGTTATCTTGATTTTAACCTGATATATAATAAGTGACTAGGTTGCCCAAATAATAAAAATATTACACATATAGAGAAATAATGTAAGTCTACAATATTCTTGATTATCCTTAAATGTACTCAAAAACGAATGGAGTAGGTGACCAAAAAGCAAAAGTTATTTATTTAATTATTTATCTTTCGATGAATACCAAACAAGAATTAGACACATTTTATGAGTCCCACACTTCCAATTCTTGAAATATGGGTGGCCAATAACTTCAAAAAGTTCATCTCTTCACCAAACTCCCCATTTTCAATATTTTTTTCTATTAAAGTCCAAATGTCCCCCTTCTGTTAAACTTACTTTATCTTCATGTGACCATTCATCACATAGTTGATCAGATGGCTTCCACTTTTATCAAGTATACTCAAGAACTTGTTTGAATACCATAACAATGTCAAGGTTTTATGGTTTTGAATATGAACTAAAATTCTGCAATCATGAAATTGGTGAAAAAGTGTGTGACTCATATACGAGTCGTATTTGGTGGTTGAAAAACAAATACATCTTATTAAATGCACAATGATATGAATAGTTAGTTGAAGTTATATTTATAAGCTTGAAGAATTTTAAAAATGCTGTTATTACTTCTAAAAATTATTATATTAAGATGATTAGAATGATCACAAATTGTGTTTGTCACATTAATTTCTTGATATCTATATAATACCCACTTGATGTTGCCACTAAGACAGAAGAAAATACAGACAAATAGCGATATCTAAAACATTAGTAATAATAATATATCTTGTTGACAATTAGGAAAACTTTTGTTACTCCTAAAGTCCTAGGTTGGCTTGACAAGTATAATAAACTTTAGTTTGCAAACATGTTTAAATAAATATACAACATCAAGATATTGATAGTTAAAAGTTATAGCGGAATCAACTTAGTCTACAACTTTTGAAATATAGCATTCACTATCAGGTTTCAATCTCATACTTATTCTTATAATTACATTAAAAATTAGAATTTTGTTCTCATCTTCTCAATTAAATAATATTTTTTAACACTTTTGATCATTTTTTCTCCTTCACTCGCAACTACTTTAAAAAATATTAATAAATTTATAGGGGTTGAACAGTGATTCATCAAATATATAAATGAATAACAATCTTTAATCTATCATTCACTCACAACCACTTACAACCATTTTTTAAAATATAAAAAACACACTCATATAAATTGATGAAACGTTATAGACTTCACCATAGTTCATAAAAACAAGTGATGTCATGTCAAGCTTATAAGCAAGACTTTAGGATACGTGTAAGTTTCTAAGTCCCTACACTACATACTATTGCTTCCGATACCATTTACCAAACTAGAGCTTAGAGTAATAGGTTATTGGCTCGGTAACTTTTCAAGATTAACTTATAGATATCGTAAACACTTTAAGGTAGCTCAAAACTTTAAGACTTATAATGTCCTCAAATTAAATCTGCCGTTTGATCACATGAGTCGAGTTCTTAAAAGCACCACTTAATCTTTGAACATTTGAAGGTCCCAAATCAGTGACTCTTCATAATGACGTTTGTATTACTCTTGATGATGTCATTAATATATATATTATGAATTTATGCCAAATATTTAGTGGTCAAGTCTAATAAATAAAAATAGATGGATTAGTTTTGATTGGATCTTATTTTGTTAGTTTAAGTGTCACTTTAAGACAAGGTTAATGGAAGTTTAAGTCATAAAATGATGTTGTCCTGTCTTTGGATGCTCATGATCATCTTCCCAAGTGGGAGAGTGGGACACTTTATTAGGATTAATTAAATAATTATGTACTAATCCCTTTTAATTTGTGAGATTAAAAGACATAAAAAAAAATCTTTGTTTACAATTCGTGTAATTACACATTATAGTGTACTTTTGCAGACAATCAGAGAGACTATTAACACGAAAGTTGGTTTACCTAATTGGAACGTCTTGAAAAAACTTCAAACTTTATACTTTTTAAAATGTTTTCTTCCAATTTTAGCAACAATATGATTGCATATAAAATATAATATATAATCACTGACGGATTACAACATGTAGAACTATAAAACAAAAGAGGTGTGATTAAAGTGATGGTGGTGGTTTGAAGCTTGGATGGCTAGAATTTTCTTTTAACTTTAGTAAACCCGTGTATTATACGGGTTAAATAAATAAAATATTGATATAATAGATATATTAATTATAAAATGATATTTTAAGATATGATATGATTGAAATACGTATAAAAATGACTATAATAATAAAACAATGATATCAAATTTTTAAAATTTTTAAAAAAATATGCATTTTATTATAAAATAAACCGTATAAAAGTGACATATTAAAAATTTTCTAATTACAACTCCGAAATTTGATTATTTTTGTTTAAAAAATTTGACTTATTAAAAATATCAACTTATTTAGAAATAACCTTAATAAATAGATTTTTTTCTTAATTTATTATATATTAAAATGTATTAAAATAATTTTATTAGTAATTAAGATAATTATTATTTAATATGAGAGAGAGACGGGAAAAAAGTAATGAGAATAATTGTGTGGCTAACATGTAACACTCTTATTTACCATTTTATTAGAGTATTAAGATTCGTGTTTCTTTATGAGAAAAATGAAATAATTATTGTACAATTTACTTACCAATAGTTCCAGCATGAGTTAACTGTTAGAAATTAAAGACGTTACAATATGATAATTGATAAAAGATGGAATGAATTAATTTTTACGAACAAACTTAATTATTATTATGTAAAGTTTTATTTCTAAAAACAATAAAACTTCATATTTCTAATTATATAAATGCAAGCAATATAAGAGTTTTGAATACTAAAGAAACAACTTCATTAGTTCTCGCAGTTCATTCATACTTAAAAATTGTGAGAAAATTCAATTTTAATTTTTAATATATTTGTAACGCTATATATGTTATACCTTAGTGAGTGTGAATATAAAAATAGTGATGTTAGTCTGATAGTAAGACTTATTTAAAAAAAGTTAGTGATTTGAAATGTGAGGTTGATAAATTAAAATTAAAAAAATCTAAAAAACTAAAAGATATGCCTCACACTCATGACTATGCTCTTGCCCCAACAGTGACATCATTTATAACAGCCTAAAAAGTGAAGACTTTTGGTATCAATTTAGATTAACACATTCATTTACATATATTCAAATGTTTTACACACTTTTTGTTGTAAAGACCCCAAGATTTAAATTCCAAAGTAGATTTTATGTGTAATAATTTTATTTCAATAAAATTTGAAAATGAAATTAGTATATATCAATTTTTGTTTGATCATCAAGTATTGAGTATTAAACTCCTTTTATACATCCATAGTAAATGTTTACCACAACATCAATAGCGATGATAACTTCGTTGTGGATCTAATCTATTACAACCCTCAATCAAGATGGTGTATCGATGATACATATGAGGCAATCTTTAACATTATGTGGATATCGACGACACCTTGATCTACTAATATATAGTCATGCTAGTAATTAATAAAGGTCACTAGAGTTAATTAGTATACTCGTTATAAAATTGTTACATAATAATGCGAATTCACAAAACAAGATGATGTAAGTCTCACCTAGTAATTGATTTAGATAAAAACGTTTTTGTTATGCCCAGTATAAGAAAAGTATGTGTAGTGACCATGATTGCACTGCAAACTAGCTATCCATAACTAGATTGGACCACCACCTTTTGGATCACCAATAAAGGTTCTTGATTCTATATTCTTTCTTTAACAAATACAAATAAATAAAAAGTTATCGGTTCAAGTTTCACTTTGAACAAAATGCTCAGAATTAAACCATAGTTTTTTTTCAGCAATAAGTTTTCTCTTGTGGGAGTTGGGGGTGCGGTCTTGGCTGAGAAACGGATAGGTGAACACGATTAAAATAACACATATCATCTGAAGCGGGATCGTATATTTATCGTTTAAAAAAATATACAAACAAATTACATAATGCTTTATTGAAACGAAAAGGGTGTTTGGGATTGCTTATTTTAGATCAAAAGGACTTTTTTATCAAAAGGATTTTTTAATTTATGATTTTTAAAAATGTGTTTTTTAAAAAATATTTGGATTAGCTTATAAACTAAAAAGTCAATAAGTTGTTTTGTAAAAAGTGTTTGGTGTAGCTTATTTATGTTAAATTACCATACATGACATCCTTTAAAAAAGAATAAGCTATTTTTTAAAAAGTGTTTGGGATTGCTTATTTTTGTTAGTTTTTTCCTCTCTTGCTAAATAAAAAAATTATGATATATATAACTTGTTGGTTAGACATAATAATATTACGTTCAGATCCTTAAAAAGTTATTAAAATACACAATGATATGCAACTAACGTCATACTACATTCATCTTCTTGACTCAATAAATCTTGCGTAATAATATCTCTTATTGTTGCTATATATATAACATCACGATCGGAACGATTTGTTATCGGAAGTTCTTCATGAAGTTCGTTTGTAGTACCTCCTCTGGGGGTGTAGGTTTTTTGTTGGGCGGTGTTAAATGTTTCATTAAACCTACCGGTCTTTCTAATAAAGTTATGGATCGCCATCGATGCTATCACAATGCTCACTTGGTGCTCGTAAGTATAGTTAACATGCATATCTCTCAATAACAATAATGCCCATCTAGCTTTCCACCCTCCAAACGTTCTTTCAATGATGTTTCTCAACGATGAGTGGTAATAGTTAAACTTCTCTTTTGGGCCCCGAGGAGCACTACTGTGTACACATAGCACTACTGTGTCCACATTGAAAATCCTGTATATGATAACGAATGGTTTGACCTTGTATAGGGCAAGATACCCTTTAGTATTTGGGTATCCGGTGTCAACAACGTAATATTTATCTACAAATAAAACAAAAAATAATTTAGTCTTTTCAAACAGGCTTAAAAATTACAAAAATGCACATACAAGGAATCATTATACTAACCACCACTTGGATGTGGAAACTGAAGCTCCGGCCTTCGAAATGCTTCATTAAAGATTCTCGTGTCATGTGCACTCTCCTCCCATCCGACCCATACAAATGTAAAGAACATGTTAAATCACAAACAACCATTATATTTTGTGTCGCATATCCCTTCCGACTAATGTACTTTGGTTGGTTCGTCGATCGAACAGATGCCCTCAAGTTGTCCCATCGATAGCGACAATACAGTCCTACAAATACAAAAAGATAGCATAATTAATTCATTTGTTAAATTTATTTGAACATAATATAATACCTTGAATTGAAAACCTTTAACATTATATAACACCTTGAACATTGGATAATACCGAGGATTATTTAATATGTACGTGGGTACATCAACATTATGGTTTGCGGGTGGTCTGATGATGTCAACACTTATCTTAAGCATGACTTCCATAACTTTATGGAAATGTCTATGAATGGTTTTCCCTGAATGATAAAAAGATTCTTGGACAAATCGATTCGTACACCTATGAGCGAATGTCATCAAGAAGATTCCAACTGACTTCTCAACATACAAATTACGGGTTTGTTTAAATTCATAATTAGTAACAAGATCTCTATATAATTATCTAAAAATTGGCATGTCCATTCTAAATATTTCATAACACCGTCTTGGATGACCATTTAATATTTCACTAATAAATATGTGCCTTGTGCGATTCAACGTGTGACATGGTCTTTTTCTATTATGCAAGTCATGAGCTATTATTATTACTTTGACAGCTATTCCACATAACATTTTGAATTCCATATCCTCGTTCACAAAATCCTTTTGTTCATCATCATACGAATCAGAGTCGTCACTATCCATCCTATTAATATAAAAGACGTAAGTAATAATACATTATATAAATAATAGAAATAACACTTATATATGTCCAACGATAAAAGATGTTAAAAAGCACAAATATATTAAAGTCAAATGATAAAAAATGTTAACCAACTCAAATATATTAAAAATCAGTCTTCCACAAGACTTTTAAGGAGATTCATCTTTGCTGCATGAGTTATTGGATACATAAACGCTTCATAATTTGACTTTTTGATTAAAACACACAATGCTCTTGTATAACCTTGGGACCCTTCTTCGAAACCGGGAAAAGTGATGATAATGTTCATGCAATCGACAATTGTTGGGGAAGCATTAGCTGGTGGAAATTTTATATGCTTTTTGTTGATATGGCATCCAATATAGCATCTAACTTTTCTTCGAAAGATGAGGTTTCGTTCTTGGTTGAATGTATGTGAGCAACATCCTTTGACTTCTTCCTTTTACTTGAACTACATTCACCGTAACTTGAAAACAAAGGAACACCATCACCTTCACTTATTTCATCACTATCTCCTTTTCCCTCTACATTTTCTTCACTTCCAACACCCATATTGTCATCTTGGTGAAATTGTAAAGGAGTCATAGCATGATCTCCTACGCCAACCAAGTCTCGAAACAATGTAGCATAATGAGTCTCAAATATATCCAAATTTACACCCCTAAATTTGGCATAGTCTTTATCCACCTACAACAAAAACAATATATATTTAAGTTTAGTGGAATGCGTAATATAGTGAAACTTTCAAAATACATAATATAGTCATCTACCTTTATTTTCTTATCCCACCACTCAGACGATGTCTTGATGAAGCTTTTCATCCAATCAATCCCAGTTTCAAGCCTTGTCAAACGATCATAAATATTCCATTCTTTTTTTAGCCTTGTCAAAGGAAGCTTATTATGGATGAAAAGATGCAAAACAAGAAACCGGAACTAAGTTTGGTGAAACATGAAGAGTATGGAAGAAGCGAGATGAAATCGGAGCCCGAGAAGTGAAGAAATGCAAAAACCAAAGGTTCAAGACCATGGTAACTTAAAATGGGCATAACTTGGGCTAGGAAAAGAGTTACGGGGTCCACGACTCATCAACGAAAAGCTTGTGAAAAGTTACATGTGAAAACCAAAATTTTGTGGGGCCCGGCGTATGATACGCCTCCCTAGGAGTATCATACGCCAGTCGGCGTGTGGCAACGTATTTATGGGCTTATTTGACCAAAATTTCAGAAAATTGGGCTTATGAAAGCTTAGGGGGCGTATGATACGCCGCCCTCGGCGTATGATACGCGGCCCTGGGCGTATGATATGCTGGTGGCTAAACTAACTTTCGGATTTTGTGGAATTTCAAATTTATTTAAGCCAAAACAACCCTAATTTGATCTAGAACTTCTTGGAGACGAAAAATTACAAACTTTAGGTGATTTTGGTGTTCTAAGGCTCTCCAATCATCCACAAACATTCTTCAAGTCAAGATTGAAGATTAAACGAAGATGATGCGTGGCTAGGTTCTCTTGATTGCTTTCGAGAGTACAATTCTTATAAAGTGAGACGATTGGTATGATTGATTAAGTTTTTGTATTTAACATTGATCTATTGAATGCAACATTATGTTTTGATTGATTTAAACAAGTTAGTTATAAATAAAGTTGTTTGATTGATTATCAGTTTTTCGGTTTCCTTGCGTCATGAACTCGTTAAGAAAAATAGATAACATGATATAAGTGAATTGGTAACATTATGAATGAACGATTCTTAAAAGATTATTCCTTTATTATCACTATAATAAAAAATTGACATCTTTGAGTATTGTTTTTTACAAACCTTAATTTAGAATTACCAATTGTTGATTTTGAAGAACTAGAAACCCGAAAGTGATTGTTTCTTAATATTTAATAAAATTCGTTTTAAAGTTTCTTGCTTTATGCGTTTTTGTTCATTAATCCATTCAAAGTTTCAATTTTTAATTCTAAAGTTTGAGTATTTTAGTTAATCAAGTCGCGTTAAGTAAACGTTTTCCACATATTCCCTGAGGAGACGATCTTACTTACCCTTGCACAATAAAGGTACCTAAGACCGATAAATTAAATTGTTTTTAATCGAGTCTCGACAACCAAATAAATGCCATCCCATTTGCTTTTTACTTGTTTATGGTCAAGGGTTTTGCTGGTTTTTTCATGCATAGTTTTTACTATATTTACCCACCCAACCTTATTAAAGTGAGTACCGGGTCTATTCCCTCTTCTAAGTTCTAACATGCACGCTTCAACGAACTCCTTGAACGTAAAATCATTCCACAAGAATCTTGATTTATACTTGCTATATGATGTTTTACAACCAACAACATTTGGACTATTCTCATTCGTAATCTGAAACAATAGATATATAATCATAACTAATAACAAATTTCATTCATATAATACTCTTAACATTCATTTCATCAAGAATGATATTTTCCTTTTCTAATAAGCTAAGATAACAACAGGTTTATTAATAACACCATAACAACAAACTTTTAATACTTACAGTTGTAGATTCTAACTTTTGAGCTTCAAGTATAACAAAAACTAAAAACCTTTTGATGCTTCCACGATCAAGTTGCTATGAACATTCATTTTGTCACACCCCAATCTTGACGGCGGAAACGTCGAGATGTGAGGGTTACGATTGTTCACAGCCACATAACGCTATTTATTAAATCCAAATATATTAATCATAAGATTCAATTGTGACATTACAAGCAAAAGTTTCAACAAGAATACATCATGTACAAATGCTACAAATAACATGATCATCCATTTTATCTCTAGGTCCAATCCTAGGTGTGGTAAGCTTCACAGAGTAGAACACAAACTTGAGGTATTCCTGAAACATGTTAAAAATAAAAGGTCAACATAAAAATGTTGGTGAGCATTCCATAGTTTTCAATACATAAGTATATAAAAGATGGCAATTCAAGTCATAAGTTAGTGAATAAAGTGATTAGGGATGTTATGAACAATGCAACAATCAATCTCGACAAAAGTTTTACAAGTCTCAAACGTTAAAAGTATATACGATCAGCTAAGTGTACTTGGATCAACCAAGCAGGCTTGTCTTACCCATAGATCTATGACTTTGCTGGGCTAGCAATAGTTAATGATTGTACATATAACGCCATAACATGGTAACCACAAAAGTTCAACTAACCACAACTCTACATCATGAATTGCCATAAAGTTTACAAGTCTCAAATAAGTCTATGAGTACAATAGTATAAGTTAACATGTTTCACCCCAAAGTGTGAAAATAGGAAAAAAAGGGGTATAGAATACTCACTTGGATACAGGCATCACAAGATGATATAAAAGATTAATGTAAGATCCAAAAGATAAATCCAAAGTATCCATTACAAGCACCTAAATATATAATTTACAAGATAAAGATTAAGGTTAACAATACGATTAACGTTCACAAGAATTTGGGTGTTAATATTTTTAAGGTTTTTGCTAAGCATTAAGTTTTTAATGTAGTTATTTACATTTTGATTCCATTAGAAGGAATTATATAGGTTTATATGATTAAGTATTTTAGAAATGAAATTAGATAATAATGATGTAATTGAATTTTAATAATTTTCTAAGAATAGTATATAATTTCCTAAATTTTAGAGATTAATAAAGATAATATTATGCCCATTATTATTTTAAATGATTTTTAAAATTATTGTATCAAGTTCATAAGCATATAAGTAATTATTTAATTATTTTTTTTAAAGAAAACATTTGTAATCAAGGGTTAAATTTTAAATAAACATTTTAAGATAACCATGATTTCAAAGGAGTAACGTTTGAACCGAAACTAATTTATTAGTTGAGACTCACTTTTAATAGGATTTCACCAAAAATAATGTTTGTTAAAATGTTTTTAAAACAAGTTATTTAATTTTTTTTAAATTACTAGAAAAATCCAGAATATTATTTGGTGTTCATGGAAATTTTTAAGGTTTGCAAAAACTATTTTTATATTTTTTAAAAATTTTCTACAATTAATTTGAGGGCTAAAAAGGCCTAAAAAAATGTTTGAGGGTGCCCGGATTCGAACCCGGGACCTCAAGGTTTGGAGATGGACATGGAACCGGTGAACCAAGGCATACAGCCGCGGTTATAATCCGTTTCTATTGAATTTAAGCCAAAATCCCAAGGATTTCCCCCAAATCACGAACCCTAGATCGGTATAAACCAAAATTGAACATCAGATTGATGTTGTTAAACTAATCAAACATGGGGCTTTGATTCCCCATGTGAATACGAGTGTATGTATGTGATTATCTTACTTGATTAAGAACGAATCGAAGTAAAAGAGCTATGAACAAGGAGCAATCGGTTTGAGATTGCGTTCGAAAATTTGCTGATGATTAGCTTCAATTGGTGACATTCGTAGATTCCACAGAGGTTTAGGATTGATAACCCTTGGTCAATTGAAACCTACGATGTTTGGAAGGTGGTGTTCGACTATGATGCAGGTTCGAGAACGAAGATGATATTCGTTTATGGTGTATGTGAATTTCGAATGAAATTGGTGTTACAGAGAGTTTAAGGATGTTAATTCGAAGGTTGTAACATCATTCTATAGTTCCCAATTAGACTATTTTACAACGACGGGTAACGAATTCAATTTGAAGCTTCGGTTTCATGTTAGCATGGTTTAAAGAGTGTTTAATCCAAATTGATTAGGGTGTTTGATTCGAAACCGATTCACAAACGTTTAAGGGTGATTCAAATGAATTTTAATCGAGCGTTTTTACGATTGAAGAGGTCGTCGGACTCCGGCCGGAGGGTGGCCGGAGTTGCGGCCGGAAAATCGGGTAAGGGAGGGGGCATTGGTTTGGGTTTTACAATTTTATAGCATTGGTCCCTCAACTTTCAATATTTATTATTTTATGCCCAAAACTTCTCGTAAAGTTTCAAAATTACCAAATTAACCCTTAACTTGCTTAATTTAAGTTTTAAATAGTTTTCAAGCTTAGTAATTTTACAAACTATTATTATTATTTATTATATAACAATTATCATTATACACTTTCGAGTTTAAGGATTAAAAGACAATTTAAAGTATTGAGCATAAGTAACCCACGAGTTTCATATTAGGCAACAATAGTCCTTACAAGATTAAACGATGTTAACTTTTAATTAATGTAAAAATATAGGATGTTACACATTTATCAGAATAATCAAATCTACCCAACACAGGCATTTAGTCAAGCACCTTAAATGCATCAATAACATTCATGTATCAATAATCAAATCTACATACCAATTTGTATCATGAATCAATCAAATCTGTAACCTGAATCAATAAATCAAAATCAGAGTAGCAAGAACAAAGAATCAGCAAAAAACTTACGTATATAAGAATCAGAGGTCTGCTGCTCCCTGTCATAAAAAAGATACAAACCCACAAGAATCCATAGAAATAGAAATCAGAGGATGCTATGGAGGATAGTAGAAGAGCAGCAGACATGAGTTTTTAAGAGCGTAGATCGAGTGGGTCTTAAATGCTCGACGGTGGGTCTTGAATACTCGACAACATGTGATGGGTGACGACGACGATGTGATAGGTCGGTCTTCAATGCTCAACAGCGCTGCTCAACGGTGGGTTTGTTGCTCCTGTACGTCGACAACGTAGCTCAAAGGGTGTCGATGGTGAGTGTCTTCAATGCTCTCGGTTGGTGTCTTCAATGACATGTCTTCAATGCTCTCAAGTATACTTTTTTGGTAAAAGGGGTGTTATGGAAAGATGTTTGGTGGTGGTTTGAGAAGTTAGTTTTATAACTTCTCATTTTCTCCATTTACAAGCCTTTTAAGAAGGAGTTTTTAAAAATCCTTCTTCTATCCAAACACTGAAAACCTAACTTTTTAACTTTTATAAAATTAAAAAGTCAAAAGCACTTGAAAAAAAGCTAATCCAAACACCCACAAATTCAAAGAATTAAGGTTATCTTCATGGAAATAACCAAACTATTGAAATGATAAATGAATAATGGACACACTAATCTCTTAACAACCTAGTTATCACAAATATAATATGATTGCCTTTTAGGCTTTCTATGACTATCTTGTTATATAAAATCAAGAGTAAATTACACGGATAATCCCTAGGGTATATGTGTATTGTAACTTTAATCCCTACTTTCAATAAATTACAGATGAGGGCCTGAATTATGCATAATATGCACATCGGCAGTCCCCGACGCTAACTGAGGTTAAGTTTCTTTATTAAGTCAATGTAAAATTATCAATATACCCTTAAATTAAAAAATAATTTATAAATAAAACCTAACTTATCCCACCCAGACCCACCCATCACACCTCACCTCCTCCCTCCATCTTCTTCCATCTTCATCTTCTTCATCTTCATCTTCATCATCTTTATCTTTTTTTATTTTCATCTTCATCTTCTCTCTCCCCCTCTTTCTCTTTCTCTCTCTCTCTCTCTCTTTTAAAACTCTCTCTCTCTTTGGTGGTGGGTTGGAGACGGTGGTGGTGGGTTAGCGACGGTGGTGGTGGGTTAGCGACGATGGTGGTGGGTTGACGACGGTGGTGGTGGGTTGGTGACGGTGGTGGTGGGTTGGCAACAATTGTGGTGGGTTGGAGGTGATGCGATGATGGTGGTGGTGGGTTGGCGACGGTGGTGGGGGTTGGCGACGGTGGTGGTGGGTTGGCGACGGTGGTGGGGGTTGGCGACGGTGGTGGTGGTGGGTTGGCGACGGTGGTGGTGGATTGGCGACGGTTGTGGTGGTTTAGGGGTGATGCGTTGACGGTGGTGGTGCGTTAAGGGTGGTGGTGGGTTGAGATTGTAGGCGCCGACGTCGGTGATGGGTTGAGGGTGCAGTCGGTGCGGTGGTGGTGGGTTGAGGTGCAGTCGGTGGTGGGTTGAGGGTAGAGGCGACGACGATGGCGGTGGGTTGAAGGAAGAGGTGGTGGTGGTGGTGGTAGGTGTTGAATGTGGAGAAGAAGATAAAAAGAATGTGTATTTTTGTCTTTTTAAAAACGGTAACAGAGAAACTCAATCTCAGTTAGCGTCGGGGACTGCCGATGTGCATATCATGCATAGTTTAGACCCTTATTTGTAATTTATTAAAAGTAGAGATTAAAGTTGCACTACACGCATACCTCAGGGACTATCCGTGTAATTTACTCTAAAATCAACTATAATCTTGTTTCGTTTGATCAATCGGTAAGTAATTCTTCAAGAATCTGGATTTAGCCTTAGGTTTTCTTAACTACAAACCCTAGAATATTTAGAATAAATTCAATAAACATGCACCATACCTTGTAGAATTTAAATTTCCAACCTACATCACTTACCATCAAGATACCCTTTAAAGACTTATAACACTTTGTTGGTACAACTTTTGAGTAGCTAGAAGTGAGTGCATTGATTTCTTAGGTACGAACTCGTGAAAGAGCAAAACTTTAAGTACAAAAATAATAGACTTAAAGTGGGCACGCTCTTACAGACCAGTAAACCTTTCGATGGACACACCTTTAAACATGCTAAGACACTTTAGCAATTTAAGCACATGACACATTGTTTGTTAATTGTTGATTTGTACTATTAATCAGTATATTTGACTTCATGTTGACCTTATAATTGAATTATAATTCCCTCTTCATTTCAAGCTGATTAAGCCCATGTGAAATATTTACTAAATTTCTACAAATCCTAATATTAATTTTTCCCCTGATTGTCTCAGAATTGATATCACATTGGCTTTTTGACTCATTTGTTAAGTCTTGTATTGAATCGTTATCATTGATCGGTGATAAAGTCCCGATCAAATAAAAAGAAGATTTGTTTTGTGTTTCCTATTCACATTCTTTTTGAACGGCTAACGAATACTTTAAGCCCCGTCACCCGGGTAAACCCGGTCAATGGCTAAAGACCACCTACACATGCGATCACAAATAACACTTATGATCTAGCCTGCCCACAATTCCAGAGAAAACACACCACCTAAAGACCCACAATGATAAAAACCCTACCTCACTTGAAGCATATTGCATAAAGTAAGACTCACAACCATGTCCTCCACTTTGAATAGATATAGGGTGTCTACTCCAAAAACCCATTGATCTCGGGCTCATTGACCCTGTTCACTTTAGATAGATAGGGTAAGTTGGATGTTGAATCTTGAAGATTATATGGTTGGTGTAAATGTGTAGTTGATTAGTTTATTGAGTTATATAACCTATTGTCACTTGACTATTGATGAAATTGAATTTTTATAGAGCTATGAACTAACTGAAAGCTTAAACAAAATAAAGTTTGAATTTATTTCAGTTTGAAAACGATATTAGATGAATAACCAACTTCATGTTTAGGTTATGAAGCTTAGCATGTAACCTAGTGAATTACTTTTTTGAAGTTACATAAACATAATTGTGTTCAAATACTATAAGATAGATCAACACAAGCCAACAGTCTAAATGAAAACCAATTCAATTAATATGAAAAAACCAGTATCCAATTGTTAATGGTCACATGACCTATTATTGGTTAGTTTGTAATCTAATAAACAAAAATCGAATCCTTGTATCTAAACAATATTCGAACAACAGAAACAACATAGAATGATTGTACAAGTTCTAAACCCAAAACATAATAACCTAGGTTCAACACATTTATTAACACAACCCTACACTTGGAGTGTGTTACGGGTGATTTAGGTACTCATGATGATAATTAGATATTTGATTCTTGATTTCATGCTTCGATTTGTGATTAGAATGGTGGAAATATGTGTTTTCTCCTTCAAGAATCAGCCCTAGACTACCTCTAAACTCTAAAATTTTAACTCCCTTTTAAACCTATGGATTTCGCTATTTTATCATGTCCAATATATCCAAACTGCAGAAAAACACGCCCAACGACATTGGTGGTGCCACCAGTTGCGTCGATGGCTGCACAACATAGTTTATGATTTTTGTTACTAGCTAACAGTGCTTTGCCACTTATGATTTTCGCAAATCAACGCTAGTAGTGCCCCCACTAGCATCTGTGGCTCCCAAACATACTACAAAGTCTTCGTCTATTTGTGTCTTGATCTATCGGTGACCTTAATTTTACGCACCAAAACCTTCATAACTTTAGGTGTTTTTCGTGTTTAACCTACAAACATAAAAGGAGCACAAAGTAACCCTATTTCGTATGAATTTAAAGCTAAAACATACAAACTAAGGGTTAAAATCTTATATAATCACTAACCCGTCAATCATATTCTAAATATCATCCTTAGAGGATAGCTATTGAAATTTAACTTAGGGAATCAATTTTTGAAATGTCAAATTTGGGAGGTATACTTTTAAAAAATCACGTTAATAAGGTTTTTTACAATGACTCATAATGACATATTTAATGTGTTTAATTATGTTGTAATAGATCCGATCCAATGATGAGTTAACTTATTAGGTCATATGATCACATCTAGTATAAACTCATATATTCATAGTAACAAGTTATATGCGTCTTTATAGATCATATTTGATTTTACTATGTCATGCGAGTCTTAATAAATCATAGTTGGTTGTAATAGTAGTTATATTAATTTCTAGTGAGTCAAATTTTATGTTATAAATAATGTTAGGTTTTAATGTCATATAAGGTCTTAATAGGCATATTAGATTGTAAAATGTTAAAAGCCACTTACTACAATTAATATGACATATTAGGACCCAATACATGTTAATTGCTCTCGAATATTCTCAACAAGTTGTTAAATGAAGACAATAAGTTAGGTATATCATAACGAGTTATAACTTGTAAGAGTTTTTACGAGTCGTGATGTGTCTTCGTTGTTCTTGTAGGTTGTCTTAACGAAGTTTTGATGGGTTCAATAAGACCATCAAAACCCTGTTAAGACATATGAGAACATAGTGCAACTCACTATAGCCATATGACTTACTTAAACAATGTATGACTATTAAGACTAGTAGCAAAATGTTAATAGTTGGAAATAGTTGTCAAGTAGGAAGAGGAGAGTTTATACAAGCCAAATTGGAGTAAATGGAGGCTTAGGATGACCGATAAATGTGTTTAACAATATGATTTTAACAGCAGGTGCTCCTATCTAGTATATAATAAATCATTCTGTTATTAGATATAAAGTATTGAATTTGTATGGTTTACTTCATGATGGAGCATTTAGCAATGCTAGCATCCTTGTGAGCGTTGGTGTAAAAAAGTTATAATGCTGAATTGAACTTTTAATAATAAAATAGAAAATATATTTTTATTATGTTACTCTCTTGATACTTAATCGATGTTTTGAATACTTTGAATTATTTTGAATACTTTGGATGCTACTACTTATTTTGGATATCATAATCACATGGCTTGGCAAACTTTAACACTTGCATATAATTTTTACTAAATAACCCCCCCACTCTAACATCCTATTAGGTGAAATAAGATTGCCTTCTTTTTGTTTCTTTCAATGGTTCTAACTACTTTAACTACATCTCCCTTAATTACATATTAATTGCCTAGAATGGAACGCATGACCTCTACCTTAAAAGGCTTGTGCCTTTTTTTATTGTTATAAACTGGTATACAACTTAATATTCTTAATTTTTTTTAAACAGGGAGAATTCTATTATGAACAAACTGAACCCTAGCAAGACGCTAGAGACGGAGCACCCATACAAAATAAGATTTTAATAGGGAGAATTAAAATGAGAAATTACACCAAACATGCCATGCCAACTCTTTGCATTTGACTCTATGTTTAAATCATGAAAAGGATGTATAAATGACTTCTTCGACTACTTCGGAGACACTGAGGCTTGGATCTGAAAATGAATTCGTTTCGAGCCCTCATCGACTACTTAGGAAACTCATTTAATTGGGAGTCAATTGTCATTATAATTTTTATGACACTTTACTTACTTTTCTCGTTCTTATTTCTTAATTCTTAATTTCTTAATATTTCACGTATTCTATAGGTATAAAACGTATGTCTCTAACCTGCTAATGGTATAGATTGCGATACTTACACGATAAAAACATTATTAATAACACATAGAATAAACTACTATTCTAGTTTCTAAGCGCAAACTTCTATTGTTTTCATTGTTGGTCGCCAATAATTTCTTGGTTTCCGGTGAAGAATGGTTTGGCTTGTTGGGAGATTATGAGCACATGACATGTGTTATTTATGGAAATATTTTGGGACGCTAAAATATTAAAATAAATGATATCCAAAGATCTTTGTCACTAAACTTTCCCTAGGGGGAATGTATACATGTATATTAATTTACTGATTATGTCTTAATATGTGTACGCTGGAGAACAGATGTACGAAAATTATTGTACAAGAAATCCATCAACAATGTGAGATTGCCATTTGGCAAATGTACATTTTTCATCATTAAATAGATAAACTATAAAATATTTGTTTGCCAATCAATTCAATGTCTCCTGAAATATAACAACATGTTATGATATAAAAACGGATAAAATCATTAGAAAAATCGATATGTGTTTGTGTTTTTCATTAACATGTCTCTTCACCAATAAAATATACTAAATTCATGAGTAAAAGACACGTATACGTACGTGAAAACAATGATAAACATCGATTACTATCGATCATAATCACTACAAATAAGACGTTAGATGATACTTTGTTTATGTAGATTATATTTAAACTTTTACTTTACTAAATACTGTTAACAAAATCTCAATTAGTTTTTTATATTCGCATAAACACTTTTCACACTTAGAATATAATTTCATCGGATTTTAATTACTCTAGGGGTTAACAAGATATTATTCTAAAAACTTTACTTGGTTTTCGATACATTTGGATATTATCGGGCCAAGGCTCTTTGGTCTTCACAAGTAGTTGTTGTTGTATTAGGTTCGATGACTTAAAAAAAGTCGTCAAATAGACGTATCTTAATTTAATGACAACTAATTTTTTTTCTTGCACAAATCGTGCAGAACTATGATCTTAGTTTCTTTATATCATCACCCTAATAACAAAGCATATATCAATTCAAGAACTTCTAATTAAACATTCATATTCAAATAATGTTTCTGAGAAATTAATTTTATTTAGATATTTGAATTATCTAAATATGTTTTCAAATACAGTTAAATAATAAATATTAATTAGAAACGTTAGATTTTTGAGATGTTTTCGATTTTTGTTTTCAAAAACAAAGATACTGAATTTTTGATAAAACATTACTAAATTCTTGTAAGATTTTTAAAATTTTAGAATTCGGATATTCATTTTTGAATCTGATCTAAAATTTCAGATATCCAAAATTTTGAATTTAGATACATATATTAAAATTTACTATTCAAAACTTTAAGATATCCGAAACTTAATTATTCGATATTCCATATATTCGAATGTAAACATCCTACTTGTATTATTACATTATTGTAGATTGTAGATGATATCAGAGCATTCACATCTCATTCTTTATTTTATCATTATAATTACACTAAAATTACTATTTTTTCTCTCCTTTTAAATAAATGATATATTTTTATACATTTTTCATTATATTTTCTTTATATTTTACTTACAACCATTATAAAAATAAAACAATAAATCTTTAAATTTAAAAATAAACGAACATTTTCTCTGTACTTACAACCACTCAATACTCTCGTATTACTTCTATACAAAGTATCTCATACTTTATTTTAATAAATCTTTGTTTTATACAAGTCATACAAGTCAAAGTAAAAGAAGGGCAGTTGAAAAAAGGGTCCACCTTTTCAACTAAAAAATACCTAAAGATTTGATGGTACTCTTTAAGTCAAAATACCAAAACAATTAATTTTCATCACCTCAAGTCTAACCTATCACACCAAGATACGAACACATACATATAATAATGCAATTTGTATGACTTTTTGTACAATTGCTATTTGCAATGCTGAATTTTAGTTGAAACTGGATAAGCTTTGCATTTTGACATAAATAAGTACAAACAAAACATACATATAATCAATCAAGTAAATTGTTTGCATATGTCATGCTAAATTAATATTCTAGTCCTTCTGGTATTTTTTTTAAAGGTAGGCAAATTATATATTCCGTTCATAATTGATTAAATGTCACCATATTTGTAGATAAATTGTAATTGAAATTGATATTATAATTTGAATTTAAATGAAATCGTTTAGATATTAATAATATATTTGGCTGGTAAACTAATAGTGGAATTAATATGTTAAAATGATAGAACGACAAAATTGTCCCTCTCCTCCTCCAGCCTTTGTGAGGGCAGAGTTCCTCACATTTCTCACACTTCACACATCACCTACCTTTCCCTTCTCTAATTGGTGGGGGTGGTATGTCCACACTTCCTTAATATATGTATGTATATATGTATATATATGTGTGTGTATATGTACTAGTGGACGTGACCAGTGTTATACACGAGAGTTGTAAAATTTGAAAGAGTTAAATCTAATGATTTATACATTAGTATTTACCATTCGTAAAAATTCATATGTGAACGAGAATAAAAAAAGTATAACAAGAAGAAAAAATGTTAAAACAATGAATCCTCAAAGTCAAGAAGAAGAATAATGAATGTGTAAATGATAATTTTATTAAAAAAATAGTTAAAATAAAATAAAAGAATACCCTATCAAAGTTTCGGAGATTAAGTGTAAATTTAACATAGTTGAGGGTGTAACCGTTCCAAAAAAAAACATAGCACAAATCAATATGTAATCATTTAGAAAAAAAAAGTGTTGTGGTTCGTTTCAAAAGATTCCTATGAGTTTAAATGTAATATAAATAGTAGGTTTTAATTACTTTTGAGGGAAAAACTATTATAATAACATTTAAAAACCTACAACTTCACTATTAATCATCTTTTCTATTGTTATCTATAACAGGTTTGCCTACATGATACATTGAGTGTAAACGAGGTTTTTTTCTAACCTATCTTAAACATTGATTATATTTGTGTATTATTATTTTTAAATAAAATATTTTGTAGTTATATAGTTAAGTATTTAAAATGATAATACTTAATTTTAATAGTATTTGGTTATAAAAATATATAAAGTAAATGTAAATTTAAAGGTTAATTTAAAATATTAAATAAATTGAATTAAATAATCTAATGTGTCATGTAATATTAATTAGGAGAAGTTTATTAAAAGATAACAAATTAAAAACTATTGCAAAGAATACTTGTAATCTATGTATAAAAAAATATTCTAGGTGTCTTAAGCAAAATTACAAATGTATCCATCTCAGATGTTTTATATACGACATAGATATGTAATAGAGTTAATGAGAAAAACATAAGTTATGAAAAACTTCAAAAGACATAAGTTATAATATGTAGTTATGAGTTATATATGGAAGGCATTTGTTTGCTTCTTTGACTATTGTATCGGGAGAAGAAATTCGAAGCTAAGTCTCTAGTTGTTAGAACTCTAGCTGCTTAAACAGGTTTGTGTGCATATGAATAAACAATTGTTTGAATTGAGAACATAATATGCTTTAGATTGCTAATTGTGTGTCTAAATTGGTGAGTTATTTGTTTGATGATATCAAAAAGGGTTCTACAATACTAATTACTGATTCGGTCTTGCCATGTATGTTTTTTATGGTCTTGCCATGTATGTTTTTTATGGTCTTGCCATGTATGTTTTTTATGGTCTTGCCATGTATGTTTATTTATTAGACTAGTTATAATATAATGCAACTCATAAAAAAAGAAAGCTAGCTTTGGTTAAACATTATTTTAAACATTTGTTATTACTAATATGTTTATGTGTTAAACATTTTTATTACTAGTATGTTTAGGTGTTAGTTTTATTATATAAACTTTAACCATTATGGTTGTTTAGTTATAGATCTTGAAAATTGTAGGACACAAAAGATGGTTGAGAAACATGGCACCAACATAAGTCAACATCCATTGGGTGATGTTGATTGTTAGCGTGATAGTAGGGGAGAGGGCAGAAAGTTATATGGGATAGGATCATCAGATCCTTACTTCATCGTGATCGAGACACCGTCTACATTTTTCATGTTCGGACTAACGCAAGCTACATTTCAACAATCACAGTAGGAGGTAATTTACTTAAACAATCTTTAATTGTTATATTTAGCCATGTATTTGTTTGTAAGGATGCTTTAGGTCAATGAAGTCTCTTTTGATTTTAGTTTGTTTATCACTTATATACACAATTTTTATTTCATAGTATAGTGAACTATGCTTATATGATACTTTGAAACAAGATTATAATAATCATACATATGAGCATATAACTGTAGTTTAGATATACAATTAATGAGTACCTTCTTTGGCTCAACTTATTATGTATTGTGTGTACGTATAGTTCCGACAACAAATGCGAGATGAGATGCACCAACAAGTTGATGAGATGAGAAGAAACATGCGAGAGAAGATGCAACAACAAATGGTAGAAGATATGCAACAACAAATGCGAAAGGAGATGCGAAAACAAATGACATTTTTAAGCAATTTAGTAGTAATTCCGGAAATCATCCACCATAGTTTAGTTTAATTTAGTTATTGTATTGTTCTTGGATTATGAAAACAATATTTGTTTGGATTTATGTATTTGAATTTATATTGGGGTTGAGTGGTTTATTTGAATTGTATTAATTTTCATAAGGTTTAAAAATAGATTTTTTCATATTTTAAAATTATTTATTTTGTTAATAGCATGTTTTGTTGCAAGTTTGTTGCAAAGTAAATAAACAGATACTGTCACAACTTGGTCGCAAAAATAAAAATAAAAATAAAAAATAATATTTAATCATGTTTGTCGCAAATTTATCGTTAATATTTGTTAGAAGATGGATGGTATCTTGTGCAAAGAACTTGTCGCAAACATGTTTCAAATAGTTTTGGAAAGTTGTTGCAAAAACATGTTAGAAGATTGTAGGTGTCCTGTCACAAAGCAGTTGTCGTAAACCTATCACAATAATTGTCAGAAAGTTGTCGCAAAATTTTTGCAACAATGGTTTTTGCGACAAACTATTTTCTGACGCAAACTTATCCAAAGCAGGTTTTGTGACTTTGCTACAATCTTGGCTGTTGCTTTTTTGTTTTTTCTAGTAGTGATATATAGTTACAAGTTATATGTATAACAATGAGTTATGATACATGTAATTAACTCATACAAGCTTTTACAAGTAAAATATATGTAACTTACTATATAATCATCTTTGTCATGTTATTAAATAATTTAGTAAAGTAAAATAATAAGGTGTAACTATCTTGAAATGCATATTAAACAATTAAAAATAATAATTTATATCTTATGTGAATGGCCAGATGTGTTTTTACAGTTATCTCATAAATTAAAGTATATATTACCGATCCTCCACTGTACGTATATATAAGGCATGGGATAAACAATCAAAGATTGTAATTTAGAAAAAAACGAAAATAATACTAGTTAGAGATATATTTTAAAAACATAAATATGTTTCCAAGACCATGTTCATCGTACCAACAATATTATCCGTTTTTCTCACGAGTGGCTGGCGGATTTGATTTTGGTTGTCCGGGTGAAAACTTCCCAAAGAGATCACCATCCCTAAACTGCTCCTACCTGAGCACGCTTAACTGTGGAGTTCCCCTCTCATCCGCGGCAAATGTTAGAGGTCAGACATTTGATATGAACCAGTAATCTCTTCTATTCACGGCCAATGTGGGATATGTGTAGGGTGTCACAAGCACCCCCTGTTTGGACTCATCGTCCTCGATGAGCCCGAGAAGTCACCATCCTTGGTGAGGTATGTCCCACACCCCGAACGACACAAGAATGGCTCTGATACCATTCTGTAACACCTGACCCCTCATACCAATAATATTGTCCGCTTTGCCCACAAGGGGCTCACAATTTTGTTTTCGGTTTTCCGAGTGAAAAACATTCCAAGGAGGTCACCCATCCCTGAAATGCTCCCATCTGAGTACGCTTAACTATGTAGTTCTCTTTTAATCCACAACCGATATGTCCAAAACGCGTTGTTGATGCTAGATGTCATACATTTCTTATGAACTAGAAATCTTTTCTGTTCACGGCCGATGTGGGATATGTGTAAGATGTCACACCTAAAAATAATATTTTTTCTAAAAACCTCATCATAACTTTGTATTCTTCTAATTATAAATTATCGCAGACCCCAGTTAATTCAGTATAATATAAGAAACGTGTGTAAGTTTGTCACGTGTTAGTCAAGTAGTTGTAACGTGTTAGTCGAGTATGTTTGACAATTTACTCCGTGCACTAACTAGTAAAGTAAATGTGTTAGACGATTTGAAGCTATATTGGGTGTTAGAGAATATATTTTGTTGTTTAAGGAGAAAGCTGGGTTGATTTTTCATTCATGCATGGTATAGAGCTATAAAATATGTGTTGATGTAGTTTACAAATAAAAGTTTAGTAAAAGTTTTTGTTTAAAAAAGTATGAGTTATATAGAAAAACTTGCAATATAATATAGACTAGATTAGTTTCCGTGTAATACACGGATTGAATAAATAAAATATCAAATAATTATTAATAAAAACTTATGTATTATAAAATCATGTTTGAAGATAAAATATAATGTTAATTACGTATAAATAGCTACGTTAATTATAATATTTTAATGTAAAATATAATAAAATTATATATACTTTTGTTTAAAAAATAAAACAATATACTATTTTTAACTTTCTTATGTAAAAAGTTTCATTTTAAACATTATTTTTAGAATTTATATAAAAAAATGTCTTTAGTGTTTCAATTTTTTGAAATATTTCACCTTTTTATAATTTTTTAAAACAAAATGATTTAAAATATTCTGTTTAAAAATAATTAATGTTTTATAAAATTTCATATTATATAAAATTTTAGTTTCTTGTTATTTAGATATTGATTAAAAGAAGTAATTTCTAATTTTCTTCATAAAATCTATTTTAAAAGAAAGATAGTTTGATTTTAAAAAAATTATATAAGAGAGAGAAGCATAGCAATTAATAAAATTTACTTTTAATAAGAGAGAGAAAGTTGTATGACAATTTAAATTATTATAACACCCTTTTAGGATGAAAATTAATTTGTGAATTTCTAGAAAATTAACAAGTGGCAAAAACACGAGTTAATAAAATGATAAGTGACAAAAGATTTTTTGCTTTATTATAAGTTATATATATGATTAACATTATATATTAGTGATAAAATAACGATATCATATTTTATACTTTTTTAATTTATTTGCTTTTTTAATTGGTTTTTAAACAATTTGTTTCAAAACAAACCATTTTAAAAAAATGCTATTTTTAATAATTTATTTATAATAACTTTAAAATTTAATTACTTTTGTTTCATAATAATTATTTTTATTAGTCATAGGTTTTAAAAAATATTATTTTTTTTGAAGTTTTAGTTTTTTTTGAAAAACATTTTTATTTATAAAAAATTATTTACTTACAAATTGCATTTGTAGAAAGATCACTTAAAAAATTATATATGTAATATGAAAAGAATTGAATAATATCATTTGTATTTAATGTTATATCTATTAAGAGAGAGAAACGGGAAAATGAAATTTAGTAGCTTTACAATTATGACATGTCATACCCCGACCGACGGCGGAATCATCGGGGCGGACGAATGGGAGACGATTACTCATAGCTCATGGAACTAATAAGTTTAAATAATATTATATATTATTTTTATAATAAACATTACAAGACAAATAAATCGTTACAAATCGATCAAGATACAACCATTAACACAAGATTTTCAATTAATCTAGGTTCAAGTCCTATATGAGCACAAGAAGATCTTCAAGTAGTAAACCTGAAACATTTTAAAAATAAAAGGTCAACTTTCAAAGTTGGTGAGATTTCTGTAGTTTTCAATACATAAGTATTAAAAGATGACAATTCATATTGTAAGTTAGAGAACAAAGTAACTAGAGATGTAAGACAAAATGCGCAATCAAACTTGACAGATTTTTACAAGTCTCAAACGTTTACAAGTATATACGATTAGCTAAGTGTATTTGGATCAACCAAGCAGGCTTGTCAGGCCCATAGATCTATGACGTCGCCAGACTAGCAATAGTTAATGATTGTACATATAATCGACATTACATGGTAGCTACAAAGATCAACTAACCACAAAATACAAGTGAATTGGCATAAGTTTACAAGAATCAAACGTTTTACAAGTGCAACGGTTATAAGGTAACATGTTTCACCCCAAAGTGTGAAAATATGAAAAAGAGGTATAGAACTACTCACATGATATTTATAAGGTGATGATAAGTATTTAAACGAGACTCCAATGATTTCTCTTACAACTTGCCTAAACGTATAGATTCCAAGATTAAGTTCGATAATAAGATTAACAATGAGACGTGAACTAGGGTTTCAATTGGAATTTGGGGGTTTAAATAATTAAATAAAATAATAAATCGTTTACATTTTGATTTAATAAAAATGCTATAAATGAATTAAAACTAAGAGTGATAGTGTAAGATTTAATTATTTAATTTGTTGAACAAATAAAGATTAAATAAAATGTGTTGAAAGAAAAAATTAATTATAAATTAATTATTTAAAATTGATAAAGATAATTTATTGAATACTTAATTATATGACTTGCAAAATAATAAAAAAAAACTATTAAAGTCATTTTTTAAAGTTTTTTAAACGTTTTAAATAATCTTTATAAAGGTCTTAAAATATCAAAACCCAAAATATATAATAATAGAAATTATATGCTTTATAAGTTTCAAGAATCTAAATAAAAATTTAAGGAATAAATTTATTAATAATTATATATAACATGGTTAAATGAAAAGGTGAATAACTAATCATTTAAATAAATATTTAAATAACTATTTAAATAGTTATTCATATAACATATTATTTATAATATTTCAAAAAATCTCTATTTAAAATAACGTGATTTAAACGATGAATATTTAAAGGAAATGTTTGGACCACAAATAATTTATTTATTATTAAAATCCATTTTAATGCAAATAACCCAAGAATAATCTTTAAAATGTTTTATTAAAAAGATTTTTAATTATTTAAATTTAGAAAATTACAGAAAATTATTCGTGTAAGGCCCCGTTCCGGGACGCTTACAGCTGGGTTCTCATCGCACATAAAACGTATAATTACATTTGTATTTAATAAATCGCAGCGGAAAACTAAAACAAACTTTCATTTCCATGTAAATGCTTTTGCAAGTTAATACAACATTCATTACAAAATAGTTTGTTCGCATTACAATGCAAAAACATTAATCAAAAGAATACCATCCCAAAAGGGCTGAGTAGCTTCACGGTGTGCCATCCTCAGCAAACATTACCTGCCAACTGGAAAACATATAAAAAGTCAGCGTTGCTGAGTGAGTTCTAGTTTTATTACAAAACATACTTTACTTTCATATAAAACCCTTCGTTACTTTTTCATGATCACACATCGTACGTACACTTAGATAATATCATTATTATCTTCTTCATTCATTCATTCGTTCGTTATGACTTTACTTGCGCATCGGACATCATCCGTACCAATACCACGTGCTACACCCCGGTTAGTCGTAGCTACCGGGCCGAAGTCAATAAATGAACAGCTAAACGTATGCCACGGTACTAGGAGTAACCATTAGTCTTAGCTACTGGGCCGAAGTCAATAAATGAACAGCTAAACGTATGCCACAGTACTAGGGGTGAGTTGTAGAGGTTCTACATTAAGGGTCAATCACAAAGAAGGACCCGTTATCCGATGCGTGCAAGACGTTTCATTCGTTCATTAATGCATGCATTCATCATCGTGTTCCTATTTCATTATCTTTCACTTTACGTTACATAATACTTCGTTCATTCATTATCATAACACGTAAAGTTATGGGAAAGATGTTATACATCATACTAAGGAACATGAACATACATCCACATACATCATACAGGGCAACATCATACACACATAACATGCGACATCATCATCATCATCATGCCCAACATGCTTTCTAAGGCCTCAAGCGTCATCTTACAAACTCTTATGGGAACTTTTACGTCAAAACTTACATCTGCACTTTCCCCCGAAAGTCAGAAGTCAATCTATACCTTCCTCGGGTACAACAGCCCTATTCGGGCGTATGGACACCCTTCAGTCGCATGGCCTCCATGCGACTGAACATCATGCGATTGAACTCAAGCGGATGAACATTTAGGCGAATGAACATCCAGTCGTGCGAATGGACAATGCGTATGGACCTCATGCGAATGGGATTAATGCGGAAGAGCACTTATGCGACTGGACCTTCAGTCGCATGACCTCCATGCGTCTGGCCTTTCAATCGTGCGAATGGACCTTCAATCGTGCGAATGGACCTTCAATCGCACCCTAATTGGCCGTATGGCCTCCATTCGGCCTCCAGTCGGTCGCCTAGCCCTAACTGATGCAGAATGCAGTTCATCCCGACTGCAGCCGAGGGTTTTCGGCCTCCAAACTCATCTAAACCCATTTTAAGCCTAAATCGACCATCCTAAACCTTAGGAATGCATACCATAACACGATACAAGCACACACACGCCCGGAAACATACACGAAACGCATCACACACATCACACCTAAATGGGTCAAACACATACACATACAAAAATGGGTTTTTATGCTTTCCAGCCCCAAAATCGTTTGAAAACAAGTAAAAGTGGGGTTCTAGAACTCACACAAACGAGCACAACGTTAAGGGCTTCGATTTGGCCTGCCTCACGATGATTTTTGGCGACCCGAACCGGCACTTTTCCTCTTTTTCTCTTCTTTCTTTCTTCTCCCCTTTCTTTGGCTGATTTGTGAGTGTGGGGGAAGAGGGTAAGGGCTGCCCTCTCCCTTATATACTCCCCCTCACCCGACTTTCTTTCGTTGGCGAGTTTGGTCACTCGACTTTTGGACTTTATTTTCTTTTCTTTCTTCACCGGCTTCAAAATAATAAATATTCGGGTGTTACAATTCGGTGTCTTTAAAAAAATATTTAAAGTTTACAAAACTATTTTTTATTTATTAGACATTTCATATAAATAATTTAAGGGTTAAAAAGCCTTAAAAAATGTTTTAGGGTGCCCGGGTTCGAACCCGGGACCTCAAGGTGGGGTGCAAGTGACTAACCAGTGAACTAAAGGCCTGAGCCGCATTAAGATTTGGTATTAAATTTTAAATACAATGCTTCAAGAATTCCCAAAATTAATATGAACCCTAGTTTCGGGTTGCATCAAATTGAACATCCAAATGATGTGGTTAAGGAAATCAAGAATAGGGCTTTTGATGTTCACATGAAATCGAGTGTATGTTGGTGTTTAATTACCTGAATAGATGCTGAAACGATTAGAACAAGAACAAAGAAAATCACGACTGGCTTGAAGTCGATTCAAATATTCAAAAGTTGTTGTTAATCAAATTAACTTTGTAGATAGCTTTTAGGATCGATAATGAGCAAAAGCCCTCTGTCAATTGTGATTAATATAGCTTCGAACATGGATCACGATTAAATTGCAGGTCACGAGAAAAGGTAGTACTCGAACATGGTGTTTGTGTGTGTTTCATATGAAATTGGAGTTGTAGATGGTTTGAAGGATTTGATTTGAGAGTTTTATTATGATTATCTAGTCTCAGTTATGGTTGTTTCATGTCGAACGACTTAATGGTTTAAAATGGGTTCGGGTTTTGGATTTATAATTCGAATTTAGGCGGATGTTACAGTCTTTCGTACTTTAAGAAATTTTGTCCCGAAATTTAATCACAAGAAGACTAATTTCAACGATAGGAGGAGACTTGAGTTTCCTTTCATGCTTTCTAATGATCTCTTGGAAAGTTTAAGTTCGTTGAGTTTTGGTTGTGGTGCTATACTATACTCAAATGTGTTAAATTTTATGATTCAAGATGTCATGTATTTATTAACCAAGGGTGCAATATCATTAATTTTAGAAGTTTAATTGATAAGCTTTTGTATTTCAAACGGTGCAAGGCAATTAGGAGGTTTTGTCACGAATACAACACCATGTTTTAGGTCAGTACGAAACTCAACTTAACAACATGACAAATAAGTTCAAGACGCTTTTGGATGGGATATGGAATTCATAAGAGCTTCTCAAACAAATAACTTTAACGGGGTTCTAGGTGATCGATTCTTGTTTACTTATGTCATTAAGGTTTGAAAGTTTTATTAGCTTAAAGTTGATACAAGAATTGTGTTTGTTATGATTGAAGATTCAATTTAGAATGAGTGCATCATTGTAGTAGGTTTTCAGGATAAGTGTGGTTTTGAGGGGAAGACATTCGGAAAGATTATTAAGGGTCGTTAAGAGATTTGGGATAATGAGTTTAAGATTCAAGGGAACAAAATAAATGATGAAACTATTCAAAATAACAAGATGATTCGAGCTTAACGTTCGGTTTACAAACCAAAAACATCACGTTGACTTATCAAAGTATTAGGTCAACTACAACCTTAATGAAGACATGCGTACCTATAAGCGGACACTCACCCCAAGGGTTCCCAGGTAAGGTAAACAGATCAATCGGTTGATTTGGATTTATATGAATACCTTTCCTAGACAGAATACCTTAAGATACAGGCATCCCACTCTTCCAGCATTACATGTTTCAAGTTATAGGACATAGACTTTAACGAGACTTGATGTCACACCCCAACCTTGACGGAGGATACGTCGAGATGTGAGGGTTAAGATTGTTCACAGCCACATAACGCTATATTAAAATGTAAATATTATTATCATAAGTCTTGAAATGAAATACAATCATAAGTCTCAACAAGTAATAAGTTCAAACATAACATAACATAATGTAAACTTTTTTTTTCATTAACTAGGTCCAAGTCCTAGATTATAGCATGCTTCAAAAGGATCACTTTAAACTTGAGGTTGACCTGAAACATGATAAAAATAAGAGTCAACTAAAAATAGTTGGTGAGTTTCCAAGGTTTTCATACATAATATGAAAAAGGTTACAAGTAGCAATTCATGTCATAGGTCATAAGCAAGTAAGGTTATAGAACACATATCGTTACAACCAAACCTCGACTTGATTACAAGTATAAAAGATTGGCTAAGTGTATTTGGTTCCCATGATGAACAAGCATACGTCATCAGGAGCCGGCAATACCTCAGCTTTAGCATCAAATAAGCTTGTCAGGCCCAAAGATCTAAGACGTCGCCAGGCTAGCAATAGTTAATGATTGTAAACAAACTATGTATCTCATATAATCACTTACAATACACAAATAACCATGACAAAATAATAAGTTGAATTGCATGTGATTTATAAGTCTCAAATGTGTATAAGTGTATCATGTATAAGCTATCATTTTTCACCCCAAATTAGTGTGAAAATATGAAAAAGAGGCAAGGAAAACTCACTTGTCAAATAAGTATATAATGAAGATCAATAAGAATATATATGACGTTCCAAGATAAAACGTCACAAGGCACCTAAATATAAATATTACAAGATTAGGTTAATAATAATAAGATTAGCGAGTTAGCATGAACTAGAGTATTAGTATATTGGGGATTTTTATAAAGTTAATAAATATTATAAAAATACCATTTATGAAAAGTTATAAATTTATTTTAAAGAAATTGATCCTTTGTAAATAACTTGTGATTTTATTTATAAAATTATATTTAAATTCTATAAATATCATGATAAATCCATAAACATAAGGTCTAATATTAATTTAATGTCTTTAAGTGTGACAACCGGCAATTTCAGGTCAATACCCGACCTTGACTTGGTTATAATTACCCCTATAATACTTGATTTTCAATTGAATTCCAATTATTGAAACCGTTTTATGCATTGCAAAATTTCACGCATTACATTTCATGCATCGGTGATTCGACGTAATTACCATTTTTACACGCGATACAACCGGCACACATGAACATTGGTCATAATTCATATACATGTACTAATAAATTCATTTAGATGGTTCAAAGTATTTTAGATTCCAAACCAAATGCATTGGAAAAGCTTGACTTTATAAATACATCTAATCGCGTAAATTAATATTTTACCCGGAACGAATCCTTTTAACGGATCTACTAACTACATGATGCATCATTAGCATACCATCAATATTTATATATATTTATATATATATGATATTATACAAGTACTTATACAATTCTAATGTATTTTAAAAAGTAAGGAGTAAAAATATTGAATATATGTATATATAAATTACTATAATGCAACAAATACCACCCAAATACCCAATATACATAAAATGAAAAATCAACCCATTTCCCACCCCCTATAACCGTCCCCTTACCCCCTCCCCTCACTTTTATTTTAGTCTTCTTCCCTTGTCAAATCCTTACAAGACAAGTTGTCTTTTGTGAAGCTCAAGATTTGCCATTTTAGTGTTAAGGAAAAGGTTATGAACAAAGATACATGATTCCTTTCCATATGTGTGAAGCTCCTTTCCCCATGGTTGACCAAGAGACAAAGTTAGGAGTTGTAGAGCTTACAAATATAAGCAACATTCACACACTTCATCCACACAAATCACCAACACACTCTTCTCCTTCTTTCTTTCTCTCTAAATTCGGCCAAGACACCACCTCCACCATTTCATTTATTTTCAACTCATTTTCCACAAATCTTGGGTGAGTCAAGTGCCATTATTGAGATCAAGTGAGTTTTGAAGCTCCCAAACATCCTACAACATCTTCTTCACCTTTTCTTGTTGGGTTTTCTTAGTTCAAAGGATCAAACCTTCTTTTCCTTGCATTTCAAGACTACCATCTCTTCTCCTTGCTTGTTTAAGGTTAGCACCTTGTTTTTAATCTTCCATACATCACCATGATGTGTTCATGTTCACTACCTCATCCCAAAAGTGCTCTAACAAAGTTTAAAAAGTAACAAAACATGTAAAACACTTTCTGGCAGATTCATGTTCTGTGTTTTCAAGACCATAACTCGACCTAAACATGGTCAAATGAACCGATTCTTGAGCCTACCATTAACTTTAGGATGTCTAGTTTCTAACCCATCCAACCTTGAAATTTATAGATGAGTATAACCCTTCCAAAACGTACAAACAAATTAAAGTGCTGAACCTGAATTTTTGACAGAATAAATAGGGCAGAAAGAATGAGGCATAAGTTATGCTTAAGGTAATAAATTGAAGATTTTCCTTCTATGGTAACTTAGCTTAAGGTGTTAGGTTTAAAAGTAATATAGGCCTCTTTGTGAATGTAAGTTTTGACCTCTCAAAAAGGTAAATTCCATAGACATATACAGGAAAGTGCTGCACTGACATCTGTTGCTTCATGAACCATTTAAAGGCACTTAAACTCAGTTGTAGGATACAAGCTATACCTTTTTGGAATCCTAAGACATAGACCTAGATATGATAAAAGTATCAGATTTTATAAAAATTCTTTATACCATGAAAAGAGGATGACAACCAGACCCAAGGAATTCCCTTGATGCTGTCAAATACCTATATTTGATAAAGGTAAACTTTTAGAGATATTTGGTAAAAAAAAGGGGAAACCCATAAAAATGGAAAGTATAATACCATTATACTTAATATAAAACACCCTCAATGCATTATGTATCTTTAGGAAAATAAAGATGAAGACGAGAATCTAAATAAAACATTTACGACCCGACATGACTAATTAGTCAATTGGCATTTTCAAAGCTACCTTTGTGGATGAGTTATGCATGACCATCTAGGGTTAGTAACCATGACCTCATGAATATATTGTGATTTTGTTTAGGAGATTCCTAGACCAATCGTACATACAGACTATTGCTAGTATTCACGCGTGCAATTGAGGTGAGTTTCACGGCCCCGTTTTCACTTATTTTCCATTTGGGGGAGATTACATGCAAATTACTAATTACTTGGACACATTTACTTGTCAATGATTTCACATGTTATATAAGTTGTTACTTACCATATGAAGTCCCCTGTTATCGAACCGTCAGTTTATTTCCCAAAGCGAGGTAATCATGGATAGTACTATTGGGTTTGACTACCCCACCGGGTTAATTACCCTAACCTTGACTGGAGGTCTAAACGGGTGCATTATTAGCCTGTACACACCCACGCTCATGGTAGGCATGGGTAGGGGCATTTATTTCAATTACAGTCTAGCTTCGGTTGCGGTGCTTATATAATTTGTAGCATTGTATGTACAACAATCAAATCATGGAAAGTATTGTGGTCCTTTACGCTATTTACTATCACTTAAAACCTGTGAACTCACCAACATTATGTTGACATTTTTCATGCATGTTTTCTCAGGTAATTGAAAGATGCAACCAGTTAAGCTAGCATGGGTCATTACATGTTTAGGACCCTTCATGCTGTTTTGGGACGTTCATTTTCATATATGTCATGTTTTGAAAACAATGTACCTTATTACTATTGCTTCCGCAAATTTAACTCTGAACAATGATGTACCTTAAACTTATTTTGAGACGTATGTTTTACAAAACCATGTAGTGGTCGATCAGTGACTATGAAACCATGACGTTCGCGCCCCGCGGGAAACCGCCGTGGTTTGGGGGTGTGACATTAAGTATTATATAACAATCTAACTTTTTATAAAAATATTTAATTATTACATTTGTAATAATTTTATATTAAAATATTACAAAGTTTTACAAGAATAAATTTTTAAGAAATATTTAGATGACTTTAAAAATATTTAGGGTTCATAAAATTCATTTTTATAATTATTATAAATTTTCTATAATTAATTTAAGGCCAAAAAGGCTTTAAAAAAATTACATGAGGGTGCCCGGGTTCGAACCCGGGACCTCATGGATGTGGGGAACAAGACTTAACCTGTGAACCAAGGCTCTCAGCCGCGATAGATCTCGGTGTTATATTCTTTTAAACACAGACTAAAAGGTTTCCCCAAACCTTTAAGAACCCTAGAATCGTTTGATTCCAAATCGATCCCCAATTCGATTATGAACATGAAATTAACCTTGGGGCTTTTAATCCCCAAGTAAAACCGAGCGTGTAGGTGAAATCAATTATTCGATTTCAAAGTGTTAGACGAGATCGAGTGATGAACAAGTCGCGGCTTATGCACAACCTTGATGGATGCTCAAACGATGTTGATAAACAAATTCGTTGTACAGGAAGCTTCCACAAGAGAGTTTGATCGAAAACCCTCAATCAATTGTAGTTCCAATCGTGCAGAGGGTTGTGTTCGTCTCGTGTGCAAGTCGCGATGAGTATGTCGATTGTATTCGGTTGATTGGACTTGTTTCGGGTGCAATTAAACGTTGTAATCGATTAGATGTTGCCTTATGATCGCACAAGTTGGTTTAATTAGGTTATTATTAAGTTTAAATGCCAAAACGTTTGATGATTAAAACTCGACGGTTACTCGCGTTTGGAAGTTCTTGTAACCGATGTTAGATCTTCAATGAAACACAACAATCGATTCGAAACCCTTTCGTGAACGGTTAGGAATCCTTTCCTTGGCTGAAATTCGAAAAAAAATAGAGCTTTGGCCTCGCCGGAGCTCGGCCGGTGGGCGGCCGGAGAGCTACCGGAAAAACGGGGGTTGAAAGGGGGTGGGGGTTTGGGTTTTGGTCAATTACATCTTTGGTCCCTGCAGTTTTGTTTTTATTATTTTATGCTCAAAACTTACATTTAAAATTTAAAAAAAAATAACAACTTAACCACCTAGCTTAGATGTTTTAAGTTTTAGTTAATAAAATTTCACATGATTATTAATATTATTATTATTATCAATTTTATTATTAATATTATTATTGTTACAATTATTATTATTATTATTATTATTATTATTATTATCATTATAGTTATTAGTATTATTATTATAACTTGAATTATGATTACTACTATTAATATTAATATGATTAATATTATTTGATATTTATATTTTTAACTTAATGACAATAATGAATAAGCACAAACAACACATGAGTTTTAAAATTGACAAAAATAACCCTTGTAAGAGTAAACGAAGTTAACTTTTAGTTAACAAAAATACGAGATGTTACACTTGAAAACCACGAATAACGATTCAAAAGCACATTTTGAAAACCATTTGATTTGGGCATTTAGTGCCTTAGAATATGAATTAAGGTTTCGTGTGTGCATTGATAAGATTCAAGGTATAAGTATAAACACAAAAGGCATATAATCACATAATCAAGTATAAACACATAAGGCACATAAAATCCTATCTAAGCATATAAAATACATGAGATGACTCATGTGTAAAGGTACTTAGTTATAGTCTAGGTCATTCCATTTATAATCACCTAAATCCCTATAACCATGGCTCTGATACAAATCTGTCACACCCCGACCGACAGTGGAATCATCGGGGCGGACGAATGGGAGAAGATTGCTCATAGCTCATGGAACTAATAAGTTTAAATAATATTAAATATCATTTTTATAATGAACATTACAAGACAAATAAATCATTACAAATCAATAAAGATACAACCAATAACACAAGATTTTCAATTAATCTATGTCCAAGTCCTATATGTGCACAAGAAGATCTTCAAGTAGTAAACCTGAAACATGTTAAAAATAAAAGGTCAACTTTAAAAGTTGGTGAGATTTCCATAGTTTTCAATACATAAGTATATAAAAGATAGCAATTCATGTTGTAAGTTAGAGAACAAAGTAACTAGGGATGCAAGACAGAAAGCACAATCAAACCTTGATAGATTTTTACAAGTCTCAAACGTTTACAAGTATTTACGATTAGCTAAGTGTATTTGGATCAACCAAGCAGGCTTGTCAGGCCCATAGATCTATGACGTCGCCAGGCTAGCAATAGTTAATGATTGTACAAATAATCGACATTACATGGTAGCTACAAAGATCAACTAACCACAACATACAAGTGATTTGGCATAAGTTTACAAGAATCAAACATTTTACAAGTGCAATGGTTACAAGGTAACATGTTTCACCCCAAAGTGTGAAAATATGAAAAAGGGGTATAGAAATACTCACATGATATTTATAAGGTGATGATAAGTATTTAAACGAGACTCCAATGATTTCTCTTACAAGTTGCCTAAACGTATAGATTCCAAGATTAAGTTCGATAATAAGATTAACAATGAGACGTGAACTAGGGTTTTAATTGAAATTTAAGGTTTTAAATAATTAAATAAAATAATGAATCGTTTACGTTTTGGTTTAATAAAGATGGTATAAATAAATTAAAACTAAGAATGATAGTGTAAGATTTAATAATTTAATTTATTGAATAAATAAAGATTAAATAAAATGTGTTGAAAGAAAAAGTTAATTTATAAATTAATTATTTAAAATTGATAAAGATGATTTATTAAATACTTATTATATGACTTGCAAAATAATATAAAATTATTTAAACTCATTTTATAAAGGTTTTTAAACGTTTTAAATAATCATTATAAATGTCTTAAAATATCAAAACCCAAATAAAGAATAATAGAAATTATATGCTTTATAAGTTTCAAGAATCTAAACAAAAATTTAAGGAATAATTTTATTAAATAATTATATATAACATGGTTAAATGAAAAGGTGAATAACTAATCATTTAAATAAATATTTAAATAACTATTTAAATAATTATTCATTTAACATATTGATTTATAATATTTCAAGAAATCTTCATTTAAAATAACGTGATTTAAACGATGAATATTTAAAGGAAATGTTTGGACCACTAATATTTATTAATTATCAAAATTCATTTTAATATAAATAACTCAAGAATAATCTTTAAATATTTTATTAAAAAGATTTTTAATTATTTAAATTTAGAAAAATTACCGAAAATTATTTGGTGTCTTTAAAAAAATATTTCAAGTTTACAAAACCATTTTTTTATTTATTAGGCATTTTCTATAATTAATTTAAGGGCTAAAATGCCTTAAAAATGTTTGAGGTGCCCGGGTTCGAACCCGGGACCTCAAGCTGGGGGTGCAAGTGACTAACCAATGAACTAAAGGCCTCAGCCGCGTTAAGACTTGGTATTAAAATTTTAAAAACAATACTTCAAGAATTCCCCAAATTCATATGAACCCTAGTTTTGGGTTGCATTAAATTGAACATCCAAATGATGTGGTTAACGAAATCAAGAATAGGGTTTTTGATGTTCACATGAAACCGAGTGTATGTTGGGGTTTAATTACCTGAATAGATGCTGAAACAATTAGAACGAGAACAAAGAAAATCGCGGCTGCCTTGAAGTCGATTCAAATATTCAAAAGTTGTTGTTAATCAAATTAACTTTGCAGATAGCTTTTAGGATGATAATGAGCAAAAGCCCTTTGTCAATTGTGATTAATATAGCTTTGAACATGGATCACGATTAAATTGCAGGTCACGAGAGAAGGTAGTACTCGAACATGGTGTTTGTGTAGTTAGATGAATACGTATTTATAAATTTAAAGATTTATAGATTTATAGATTTATAGATTTATAGATTTATAGATTTATAGATTTATAGATTTATAAATTTATAGACTTATAGACTTAGACTTATAGACTTATAGACTTATAGACTTATAGACTTATAGACTTAGACTTATAGACTTATAGACTTATAGACTTATAGACTTATAGACTTATAGACTTATAGACTTATTGTAAGGCCCCGTTCCCGGGACGCTTACAGCTGGGTTCTCATCGCACATAAAACATATAATTACATTTGTATTTCATAAAATCGCAGCAGAAAACTAAAACAATCTTTCGTTTCCATGTAAATGCTTTTGCAAATTAATACAACATTCATTACAAAATAACTTGTTTGCGTTACAATGCAAAAACATTAATAAAAAGAATGCCATCCCAAAAGAGCTGAGTAGTCGTCCGTGCCATCCTCAGCAATCATTACCTGCCAACTGGAAACACATCAAAGTCAGCGTTGCTGAGTGAGTTCTAGTTTTATAAATAAAACATACTTTACTTTACATTTGTTCACGATCATACATCATACGTACATACAGATAATATCAGTATTATCCTCATCATTCCGTTCATTAACTTACTCATTCACGTGTTACATTATCGTTCGTTTCTCTATCTAGATCCGGTCAGACTTTACCCTCTTCGTGGTACTCAGCCACGATTACTGAGGTCGACTGACAAGGATCTTATTCTGTACATTATTCCGATCATTCATTCACGTTCATTCATACTTTGTTCTTTCATACATAATCTTTTGTTCCTTTATACGTTCGTTCCTTCGAGTCTGTTGCGACAACAGGGTCGCTCACCTCATTAACAATCCCACGACTTCGCACGATTCGAGTCTGTTGCAACCATATAGTTGCTCACCCCAATTGCCAATCTCAACGATAGCATGCTTTCCAAGTCTCTTGCAACCATAGGGTTGCTCACCTCATGGAAACTTCACAATAACGCGTTGTCCGAGTCTGTTGCAACCACTGAGTTGCTCACCTCCTTTCTCTGGCCATCTTAATGATGCCTATGATCCGAGTCTTTTGCAACCACACGTTGCTCACCCCATTGGCAATCTCCATGATTGCCTGTGATCCGAGTCTTTTGCAACCACACGTTGCTCACCCCATTGACAATCTCCATGATTGCCTATGATCCGAGTCTTTTGCAACCACACGTTGCTCACCTCATTGTATGCTTGCAACCTTTCCTTCATTCATTCGTCATTCAATAATGCATGCATTCTTACTTTATGTTCCTCTTTCATTATCTTTCACTTTACGTTATATAATACCTCATTCATTCATTAACGTAACACGTAAAGTCACAAGAAAGATAAACATACATCGTAATAAGGAACACATCATACACATTCATCATCATCATACAGGGCAACACCATACATATATATAACATGCATAAACATGCAACATCATCATCATGCCCAACATGCTTTCTAAGGCCCCATCGTCATCTTACATGCTCTTACAGGAACCCTTACGTCAAAACTTACATCTGCACTTTTCCCCGAAAGTCAGAAGTCAAACTACACTTTCCTCGGGTGTGACAGCCCTACTCGGGCGTATGGACACCCTTCAGTCGCATGGCCTCCATGCGACTGAACATCATGCGATTGAACTGATGCGGATGAACACCTATGCGAATGAACATCCGGTCGTGCGAATGGACATTGCGGATGGACGTCATGCGAATGGGATTAATGCGAATGAGCACTTATGCGACTGGACCTTCAGTCGCATGACCTCCATGCGACTGGCCTTTCAATCGTGCGAATGGACCTTCAATCGTGCGAATGGACATTCAATCGTGCGAATGGACATTCAATCGTGCGAATGGACCCCAATCGCACCCTAATCGGCCGTATGGCCTCCATTCGGCCTCCAGTCGGTCGCCTAGCCCTAACTGATGCAGAATGCAGTTCATCCCGACTGCAGCCGAGGGTTTTCGGCCTCCAAACTCATCTAAGCCCATTTTAAGCCCAAATCGACCATCCTAAACCTTAGGGATGCATACCACGACACCATTCAAGCACACACAAGCTCACAATCAAGTCACAAACGCATCATACATACACATACACATACACATACACAAACGGGTCAACTTACACACATACGAAAAACCCGATTTCAGATGTTTTCCAGCCCTAAATCGTTTAAAAACAAGTAAAAGAGGGGTCTTAGAACTCACATAAACGAGCACAACGACAAGAGCTTCGATTTGGCCTGCTTCACGACGATTTTGGCGACCTGAACCAACCCGAACCGGCACTTTTCATCTTTTTCTCTTCTTTCTCTCTTCTCCCCTTTCTTTGGCTGATTTGTGAGTGTGGGGGAGAGGGTAAGGGCTGCCCTCTCCCTTATATACTCCCCCTCACCCGACTTTCTTTCGTTGGCGAGTTTGGTCCCTCGACTTTGGACTTTATTTTCTTTTCTTTCTTCACCGGCTTCAAAATAATAAATATTCGGGTGTTACACTTATAGGCCTATAGGCCTATAGGCCTATAGATCTATAGATTTAGGAGTATAGTTAGATGGATACATATGTTTGACCATTTTAAAATGAAATAGGATTTTTTAAATAACTATTCTTTCATTGTATTATTTTAATTTAAATTATTTACTTCCCAAATCATCTCTAATTTTTATATGAATTTGATTTTTATTGAATTATTTTTTGATAAAGGCGTATATACTAACTTAATTTTCTATGAGTTGAGGCACAAAATATATTAAAATGGTAAATCAACTTTTTAAGATATGGAAAATATTCCTCAAATATATTTTATATACCTATATATGAGACAAAAGCTAGAGAGCTATTTTTCTCTTTTCTTTTATTTATCTATAGTTTTATGGATTGTTTTACCATCATACCATGAACAGTACATTTATATAACTTTGGTTTTTGAGGTTATATATATATATATATATATATATATATATATATATATATATATATATTAAGATTTTAGAGGAATATTTGTATGTGGAAAAAATATATATTTCAATTGTGACATCCGGTAAATTTCCGTTACCAAACTCCGTTAGTTCCGTTAAGTCTTGTAACACGTGTCGTGAGCACACACTAGTTGTCGTTGAACGTTGGTGACCTAATAATAATGAATAATGTTAATTTGATGTGAATCTAAGTGATTATGTGAGTATTGGGTTATGTTTATGTGTTACACATTTATAAACAATTAATTAAAGAATTTATCGCGTAACGCGGAAACGTGTCTATTTATTCGTATGTCTTGTGTTTTTATAAAGATAAGATATATAATGAACTTTATAAGTTTATATCTTTATATTATGAAGTTAAAAACACTTTACAAAGATTTTAAAGATTAGTTTTTATAAAATACCAAAACACAAGGGTTTAAAGGGTAAATATGTAAATTAAATTAATTAAAACAAAACCCTAGCCCCCAAGCCATCACCATCGGCCGCGACCTCCCTCCCTCTCCCTCTCCATCTTCGAATTCGATCACAATCCAGCCTCTAGACCTCGATTTCGTTCGATTACAAGGTGCACAACTTGTTGGAATCATCAATTGCAAGTTAACACGCGTTTAAAGGTTAGATTTTTCGTGTTTTGTGATGTTTTTTATTATGGCCGAACCCTAGATTCGAAATTGGTTCTTGTTGGGTCGAATTGGTTGTTGTTTGATGATGTTAACATGTTAGTTAGATTGTATACATGTTAGTTAACGTCGATTATGCAAGAATTATATGTTTTTAGGGATTTGATCATGAATTTTGGTGTTAAGCAAACCCTAATTCGAAAATGGCTTGATTATGCATGATGGATGATTGTTTGATGAATGTTTGATGATTATTGGGTTGTATGAATGTTAGAATACGTTGATTATGCAAGAAAGTTGGGATTTTGATGCATTGTTCATAGGTTACTAAGAATAGTAACTTTATTTTGCATGTAGTAATGATCTAGTGATGGATTGATGTTATGGATGGGTTCATGATGATAATTAGATGCTAGATTGATATTATGAATGCTAGAAATCTTTAATTTGATGATGTTG
This sequence comes from Flaveria trinervia, assembly GCA_025506515.1. Classification (NCBI taxonomy): domain Eukaryota; kingdom Viridiplantae; phylum Streptophyta; class Magnoliopsida; order Asterales; family Asteraceae; genus Flaveria; species Flaveria trinervia. The sequence goes on along the minus strand of CM046443.1, from coordinate 96,512,958 downwards.
ATCATAGCTTGCCAAAAGTAGAAACTTTTGTTTATGAAGATTGTTGGATTGAGGTGTTTAGTGTTGATGATCATGTCTAGATGTTAGTATGAGCTTGAATTGGTATATTATTGATGAATTCATGCATACCTTGGATGTTTGATAGACTTTGGATGTTCTTTCCCAAAAGGGAAACTTTAATTGTGTAAATGTTGAAGTATGATGTTGTGATCATGTTTGAGATGATAGGAACTTGCTAATATTTTCAAGGATGGATCCTAGTGTAATAGAACGTGTTAAACTAGTTGTATGGCATGTTTGGATGATCATGGGTGATAATTGGAATTGGTAATCATGTATGGTTTGGATGTTGTGTAGTAGTAGGACATCATGCATGGGTCTGGTAATTGATTGTTGTGATGCTGTGAATGCAATGCATATGCTTAAAGAATTTGGTTGTGATCATTATACACGCGTGCGGATCTGAGGCCCCTACTTAGTGGGATTGGCAGGGTTTAGGATGTGAAGTCGTGAGTGGCTTCACATGGCATGTGATGAATGATTGAACCTTGTATGACATGTTAGTTGTATTGTAGCTAATGGTTATGTTAATGTGCTAGATTCGCATGACTTGTATAGTGGTTGATTGTATGATGATCTATGTGATACACCGGGTTGATATAGTATATGTATGATACTGTTTGAATGCTTATCATGTATGTTGTATGTGCTCATTGGCTTTATTTGAACTATAACTCATAATGTCACCAACGGGTCAAACGGGTCAACTAGGTCAAACGTGTCTAATTGTCTGGAAGCTTGAGTCTTTGATTTTGGTATGATTAGGGTTTCACATGTCTTTTATTTACACGTACTTATGTACTCACATGATCTAGGTAACCTGTGAAGGTTGGCTATCCTCTCGTTTCTCAAAATAAACCTAAGTACTTTGCATACATCAGGTGAGTTCATGCCCCACTCTTTACTTAATCTCTTTTGGGGGAGATAGCATACTGGTATTTATACGAACGCTTTTATGATTTAAGTTGTGTATAATATTAATATAGTGCTGTTTACCATGAGAAAAGTCCTCACACTTTTGAATTGTTAATATTTAATAGCGGGGAAACTTGGGTAGTACTACTGGGTCTGACGAGCCCCACCTGTGTGACTCGAGGTCAACCGGGTGCAATTTGTCCTATTGATCATTGTCACGACATGGTAAGTCGTGACAGGAGGCAACAACTATCACAGTCAGCTTCAATTGCAAAATCACTATGTATTAATATTTGTTGATAATAGACTAGCTATCTATTACCATACACTGCTTATATTTATCGCAACTGTTTACATGTTTATTGAACTCAAACTCTTGAACTCACCAACCTATGTGTTGACATTTTAGTATGCTTTTCTCAGGTCCTTAACTTGCTTGCCATAGGAGCACTGCACGGTTCACTTCATTTAAGACATTATGCTTCAAGACAATGTGACATTTTAACAATTATGGTTTACTTTTGGTTTGGCACTTGTTTTGCCATAAGTTATACTTTATAGACTTGGGTTGTTTTCAAAAACGCTTCCGCATTATTTAACGTTGGTATTTTGGTTGATTTTGTTATGTTATGGCATATAGAGTCGTTCTGAGTAACTATTGACTGTGATCCTGGTTTGTTCACACGCCTCGCGGTAAAACTCCGCAAGTGGATTTTGAGGGTGTGACATCAATGTCTATCCATTTTAATACTATACTAGTATTAAACATCTAGCGTTGCTCTGAGACGTAAAACCACCAACTAGCAGCAAGAACATACCACCGTTAACGACCATTAACAAAAAAGTAAAACCAATGACACATCACTATTAGGTAAAACATAAAACATATAAAACAATAACTAAGTCGATCTTGGACCAGCATGTTGCGACGGGATGGTTAAATGAGAAAAATAAACATAAAAAATTGAATTACATACGCACACTGTGGCGTGTTAACTTGCAAAATGTAAACCGAAACGTAAAACGAAAAATTTAGAAAATATAAAAAAATATAGGGACCAAAGTTAAAGTAAAAAAATATTTGAGCTAAATTATAAAAATGTAAAAATATTAGGTTAAAATGAAGAAGTTAAAAATTAAAAAGAATAAAACAAAAATTAGATACAACTATAAAACATGTTGTAAAACTTATTATGCATAAGAAATTCAATAATTAGTATATATAATTTACTTTAGATGAAACTAGAAGCTCTTAGAGGTTTGACTGATACAATAAAGCAAGTGAAACACAAAAAATATAAATATTTGATGTATATTTTTAACCATGACCTTAAGGTTTAAACTTGGGTCTTTCTAAGATCTTTTAAGTTTAAATACTAGGCCATATTATGATGATAAACATTTAATGTATTTGTTTTTTAACGATAAATGTATGATCTTATTTCAAAATATAAATATTATCTTAATTGGGCTCACCTATTTGTTTTCTAGTCGAGACCGAATCTTTCAACCCTCTAAAAAAACTCATTGCTTAAAAAAAACCAATCCCATCATTTAATGTATTTGTTGGCGGTGCATTGGAGATGGTGGTAGATGAATATTTTTGAATAAAATAACATATATGAAAAATACATTATCCAATAAGTGGTTTAAAGTACCCTATTATTGTAATGCTTAAAGGTTGCATATTAAATAGATGAATATACATCAATAAAGTCTCAAGACTCTTATTTTGGGTTTATAAAAAACTATCCGGATAAATGAACAACTAATTCAATGATTAAACACTATTATGCTCCATGAAACATAACAATATAAAAATATGAAAAGGTCAATTATAGTGGAGAATATCATCCGGGACATTATAGAGGAGGCAAAGGTGGCACGACAAAATTTTGTGGATCATGGAGATGGAGTGATGGTGTTAACAATGAACATGTGGCTCATGTTAGGTATACAATTTTCTTATAGAAGTTGAACTCTAGAAAATGCTTATTACATTAGTTAATGTTTTCTGATGTTTTTTTATGTACTTATTTTAGTTAGTTTTTCGGCAAATATGATTAAGCTTTAGTTTGTTTTTCGTTCTTCTCATTATAAGAATTTAAAGAGATAGATTAACTCGGATTTTTATGAAGATCGGGTTATTTGTGAAGCATCATTAACATAGTTTTGATTAAGAGAGAAGTATGATGTATACGTACAAATGAACTTAGTATGGATAATGGAGTGCAGTTTATCATGGGTATCAATTATGTATGATGATTTATAGTGGTATATGGTGACATTGGTACTTTTTAGGGAAATGGATAAAATAATTATGTTATTTTAATGATTTTTTAAACTTTTTCTAATATTTCAAGTTATGCACTTTCGCTTTTCACATCCATAGAAATAAACTTAGAAGCAGTATTTTTATTTTTATTTTTTTTATTATTATTTTAACTATTAATCTACTCATATTATAATCTTAGATTGAAGGAATACATGTTATCATCAAAATGTCTTCTTACGAGCCCTAAGAAGATCTCCTAATAGGGTGTCGAAAGAGGCAACTAGGTTTATGTAATGTTTCAAACTTACATGTATAAGATCTAATTAACAAAGTGACATTCATAGTCGACTAAAAGCTCTAATTAACTAATGACTTTATCATGAAACATGGTAAAAAGTGTATATAATAGAGATTGAAGTCTATTTTCAACTTGATTTGGTTTAAAGATCTTATATATGATGTTTTAAAGTCATAAGATCACTCATTTCTCAAAATTCGTATGTAATACACATACCAACTACTCATGCAAGTGATGCTATTCAACATTATTAACACAACAACTATACCGTGTTCTAATTTCATACGTTCATAACACCTAGCAAAAAGAAGGGTGAGACACACACCTTGTTTTAAGACTCGTATTCAGTTGTTGAATTCGACTAGTTATCATTAAAGACTTCACAGTACCAATAGCCACATGTTGTCCACTTATTGTACTTTGTCTTTCTATATACAGCACTCTAATATAGTCAACAATCAACATACATATTTAATGCTTTGTACTTTTGCAAATTTACGATAAGTACGTTGTGTTCACATTCTTACACTCATATTTTACCAAGCTAATATCGCATTCACGTTTGTACTTAACAATTAAAATTAAAATATAATACAACATTAGTCCACTACAATGCTTGCATGTAACCCATGTTTTTCAATAGGGTGAAGTGTTGTGAGAAAAGATTTAAAATATTCATTTTAGTAGGAGCTTATACATTGTTAAAGCGTAAAATCTGATAAAGTTATACCAAGGTTGCGTTGCTTGTTGGGACCGATCCTTAAATCATTAAGGTGACCAGGGCCGGCTCAACATATTTAAAGAACTAAAGCAAAACAAAATTTTTAAGGCCCTCATATATATAACATCTATAAAGACTTTTGACTCGAATTGACGACATAAACAAAATTATTTATAGTTTGGTAGAAAACAACTTAGAACAATAAAACGATACTAGATTGAAGCGATTGAGCATAAATTATAATAAGACAATTATAGTTAGCGTATTAGGTGATTAATTACAAATGAGAATTTAGAATTGATGAATCTGAAATAACCATCAACGGTAAACAGTCGATGAACTTTTGATAAAACAAGCTTCATAAGTCCACATTGATTAACCAGGTTTTGTAAGTGTACATTGATAAACCTTCAATCATTTTGTTATCATTCACATTTATTTTTAAAAACACAAAAATTAATTGGATTATCACATATATTTCAACTTAGAATATAAATAAAAGTTTTATTTTTAATTTTGGGGGCCTTTAAAATTTGGAAATTGTTTGTACTATAGAGACGTCCTCAAGGTGACAAGAACATGTGATGTTATTAATTAACTTAACATAAGACAATGATGTTTGATTGTTAATAACGTGTTCAACGTAAAATGTTTTTAGTGTGTGTCATAGAACTGTTGTATTAGTATTATATTGCTAGGAGATTAAAACAGTGGAGCATGCAGGTGTAGTAACTATGATGTTTATGATGTGAAGAAAATTTTATACCACGATTGATTTTTCTTAACAATACGGTTAACCATCATAATCTTCAGTCACACACAAACAATAAATGCAAAGTCAATGTAATATCCCCTGGTCAACATTTTCTTTATTTTATTGTGGATGGTATAGAAATATGACTAGTGCATGTATCAATCGATGATCAATATTAGCTTATGTTGAAAATTTGAAATCACTATGTTTACTAAAATATATGACTATTTTACGTATAATTATTTGATATATTTTTATTATCAAGTTTGTTTATTTACAATTCAAACAAACAATTTCATACCAAGAACAACACATCCAACAACAATAACACTAAATTCAAAGAAATATGGAGCACATACACGAGTGGTAATCGCGTGATTACAGAGCTTAATAATAAAAGAGATCATATTTTGATGGAGATACGTGAGTACAAAGTTGATGCCCGCATATCACATGCATTTATGTCAGTATACGTTTCTAGGAATTACGTTATCCAGAAAATGAAGATATTGCGTATCCAATTGTTATATTTGTGAAATTGTTACTACACACACATAAATTAAAAGCTACTTTAATAAATTTTCAACATATATTTCACGTTAATAATACACTCAAAAGCTGCTTATTGAAGCAAATCAGTAGTCTTAACTTTTGCTTTACTAAAACCCATCGATGTGTTTTCCGTCATTTGTTGGAAAGTCTAAAGGAAGGAATATTGTTTTTGAATAAGTAAATCATATATTACTAAAAAAATAATACAATACTGTCTTTTTTGAGTTATTATTTAAATTAAATTGTTATTTGGGGTAGTAGCCGGGTAATTAAAGTTAAAAAGCCTTTTTGAGAACCATAGAGATTCAAACCTTATTAGTAGTAGTTTAGAAGGTTTAAAAATGAGATACTACTCTTATAAATAAATCTTTTGGGTAGATTGTTGGATCTAATGATAAAATCATTTTATGTTAGAGTGATGAAACTTCTCCGAATATAAAATGTTTAAGATGCGTCTGTAACGAATTATAATATAAATGAATTGTGATTTGAAATTAATAGTATATTAAATCTTTTTCATTCATCTACAAGATTACATATATATAAATTACAAATGGAAATAGTACACATATTTTCACTTGAATTTAGAGGGAAGGTAATTAGGAAATGGATACATCAAATAGATTTATGTCGGTCGGATCGGAAGTGAGAAGCACGATAACATAAGCTTCCATAGTAAGGACACGTAACTTTATGGTGACGAAAGTGGTGACGTTACACTGGCGTAAGGGTGCAACTACAAAGACCACAGATATTGATTGTTTGAGCTTTTGCATTTCGACCCCTATGCATTTATGATATAGTCACTTACGTCCTCCAATTGTCATAAGAAGAATTATCTTGACGCCATTTGCATAACAACAGACATTACTTCCCACAACAGCATATTTATGTGGGTTGAATTTTGACTAAGAATCTAAGATCGATATCGTAATCCGTTTCCTTTTGGAGAGAAAAGAAACTCGCTTATTATGTAATAAGCATCTATATTTTGGGTTTGGTATAACATTTTTATGAAAACACCAATAGTAAGTTTTGTAGGAATTATGAATTCGTATATACATAATCATGGGAGACCCTGAGGGTGAGCAAGGTGGAAGATCGTTTAGAGTCCAATCTCATTAGAGGTCTGAAATTAAAAAAAAGTTATATTATATATGTATGTATATATAAAAACAACTATAGATTATTAACAAACAAATTAACAAACCCAATAGCAATTTAATCATCTTGATCAATTGAAACTTAAGATCCATTAACATTTTAATTAGTTTAGTCAATCTAATCTAAATTCAAGTCAAAAACACTAGGAGAGTTTTATAATTCAGTTAAGTAAGTAATTAGATTATTTTGCTACATTACTTTTATTTATTGGTAAAACAATTATTGTCGTATTATAGATTTTTAACATATTGGTTATTGACACTATATTATAGAGCCTATTGTTTTTACTCGCTCAAGGCTTAAAATTATTTGAAGACTCTCAGGACCGGTCCTATACATAAATATGTTAAATGCATTATTTTTTATAAAATAAGAGCTTGTATTATATATAGGGTTTGGTGATTATGCAAAACTCGTTTAGTGTGCGAACGTACGAATCCACCAGATGTGTTTGAGGCATGTTATATGCATCCATGCCATTATTATACGTACAATATTGTTAACTAATTATGCACGAATTACCCATACACACACATATATAACTATTCATAAATATTACACAACATATATAAATAATTGCGCACAATAAGTTGGCGCAATCTATTACGCAACACATATAATAATTAAGCAACTTATGTTTATGGTCACACATAGACATAATTACACACGTTATAAGCACGGATATAAATGCTTTTGTAAAAAAGATTTATTTTAAAAATTATTATAATATTATCCTAAGATTAAAAGAAATAGAACACTAAATTTATCTTATATGTATACACGTGCATAAATACACACATACACACACACACACACACCATATATATATATATATATATATATATATATATATATATATATATATATATATGGACACACATATAAATACGGAACATGATTTTAACTCATGTATGTCATGATTAGAACATGTTGTTTTAACTTCACTTAGTTTTTTTAGAAAGAAGTTGGCTACTAAATCAACAGAAGAAAAGTTCCACAAGCAAGAGAACTCTTCTTGTTCAAAGATTCACATTCGTATACAATAAATTTCAAAGCTTTCACATGATCTCAACTTCGTCTCACTTACACATTTAATATATACAGGGATATATATTTTTCTCATAGTACAAATTTATAGTATGGATCATGATAGTGGTGATGACTATAATAATGCAAATAGTATGTATCAATCACAGATAATAATAATAATAATGATAATAGTAATAATAGTAATAATGGTAATAGATGGTAATGATAACAATGCTAATAACAATAATAATAATAATAATAATAATAATAATAATAATCTTTATAAAAATATTTCTGTGATAAAAACAAATGAATATGGTGATAATTGTGAAAATAAATGAAAATTTGATATTGTACAGAGCAGATAGTGAAAATAGGTATTTTTTAAGGATTGGCAATTAATGATAGACGCTTTTGTATACATCTGAAAGTGGATGCTTCGTATAGCAGATGCTCCAAAGTGTACATAAACATACCCCTTGTCTAGATTTTGTTTTTTTATACAAGTGAGTGGATTCGTCGTAACAAACTTATCTCTAGATTTTAAGTGTAATCAGATTTTCATTTTGTGTAAGGCATCATAGCATTTCTATATATTTTGCAGTTACCCGAAAAAATGATATTGTAGACGTTCATAAGCCCGAACAACCTGATAGAAATCTTTAAAAATTAATAGAAATACAAAATCAAATAATCTAAATAAATTGTAAACAAAGTGTATATATCACGAGTTAATAACATATCAAATTAAATAGCCTTTATTATTTAGTGTCATCTAATCGTAAAACTAATAAAAACATGATTTGGTATAGGTGTAGAAAGGAGTCAACTTGTTAGCTTTGCTGAGCTCTAGCTCGCATTGTAAGAGAATTAAAATTTCCAACTCTAGCTCGTACCAAACTCGATTATTTATTATTTATATACATATATGCTATATATTTTCTTGTAATTATAAGTTTATATATACAACACTATATATATATATATATACACACACATATATATATATGACTGGAAAAGTCAATCAAATTATGCTAACAAGATGTTAAAATAAAAAACATTACAAAAGATGAAATATATATATAACACAATATATATTGTTTAGTACTTATTTATGAAATATATATTGATTGTAATATTTAATATAATTGTTATTTTATGTGGATAACGCCTCATTTAGGCTCGAGAACTTAATTGAGCTTGATATATGATACTCGAACTTAAACTCATTCATTTAGTTAATTCTTTATAAAGCTATCACTCTTTTTTATTCGAACCTTTATATAGAATATCTCAAAGTATAGTTCGAATCAGGGACGAAGCTTTTAAGGGGCATTTTTTCGTCCGTAGTGTTAAATTTTAGCCCGATATTATAAATTTTTGGGCCGGCAGTGTAAATTTTTATATAAATATCGAGTTCGCCCCCCTAAAAAAATAATTTCGTCTCCGCCCCCCATACCAAGTTGGTTAAGCTCCGCCTCTTATTCGAATCCTTTATACATCCCTCACTACCAAGTTATCAATACCCTAGCATTCACCACCCATTAAAATACGTACATATTATTAAAACATTACATTTTTTGCCGTTCAAAAGAAAAATAATAAAAACATAACATTTTGTTAACTGCAAGGGGATAATATGAAATTTCATTATTATTATTTTCTTCTGTTCTCATAAGTGGCCTTTTGTGTACGTGTGACAACCATCATTCCTTTTCACCTCACTCACCACCCGAACAAAGTTGTAGTTCACCTATTCCTTTCATGGATCAATGGTGGACCCCTTACTCTCTCTCTCTAGCTTTCTCTCTCTCTCTCTCTATAAGTCTCACTCTATATATATAGGTTGGTGGTGGCGTAGGTAAGTGTGTTTTGAAGGACATTACACATTATAAACATACTCAATAATATTATAGTCGTTATCAAGTGTTTCCTTAATTCCTTGTGTTTTAGAACCATGGGAAGACAACCTTGCTGTGACAAACTAGGCGTGAAGAAAGGCCCGTGGACCGCGGAGGAAGATAATAAGCTCATCAACTTTATCCTAACCAGTGGTCAATGTTGCTGGCGTGCGGTCCCCAAGCTCGCGGGACTTAGGCGTTGTGGGAAGAGTTGTCGCCTTCGTTGGACGAACTATCTTCGACCTGATTTGAAACGCGGTCTACTCACTGAGACCGAAGAACAACTCGTTATTGATCTCCATGCTCGTCTTGGCAATAGGTAAATTTTATTGTTACTTTTTTAAAACGGTGGTCATCTAATATGTTTACTTATACTCATTTTTCTTTTTCATTCAGTTTGGTAACTTTCACTGTTCATAGTGGAATATTTAACATATAAATTCATAAGTTGTTGGAAACTTTTATGATTTAGTACGGAGTCTAATGTTATAATTTGTTTGTATATAATCGTGAAATTGTTTAACCAATATATAACTTAAATTTCACTTATAAGTTTTTTAAAGTATTAAGTAATTATAAATTTAAGAAACATATATGACAATGATGATTAAGGGCCATCTTTTGTTTATTAACATATTTTAAAATGAAAAAGAAACTTGATCAAGACATTTTTTTAACTGAAAGAAGGCTAATGATGCAAAAATAAATATTCGGAAAGTAATTAGGTAAATATTGTTTAGGGCCGACATGTTTCATTTTAAAGGTACGAAAAAAATTATAGTGGCTGACTTTTATTGGTCTATTTTCACATTGTTTTAACGTTTATTATTAAAAAGCAACACAACTGAATAAATTTATGTTTAATTTATGTTTTATTCTATTTTATAGGTCCGGTGGATGATTTTTCACGTTCTTAAAATAAAATCAGCAAAATAAAAAAGATAAAGCAGCACATATAAAAATAAAAAAGTTTGGTTAATCTTGTCCGGATTAAATTTTTCAACATTTTTATATATTCATGATGTCATCAATTATTATCTATAGCACTTATTATAAACCGGAACAATTAGTGTGTATATATATATATATATATTATATATATATATATATATATATATATATAATGATTTAAGCATGCTCATGATAAACACGTATCCTTTACACGTACTTTTGTTCTATTGAATGAATTGAAATAAATATACAAGTTCATAATTATGGTTTGTTTGTTGTTAGGTGGTCTAAAATAGCAGCAAGATTGCCCGGACGTACGGACAACGAAATAAAAAATCATTGGAACACTCATATCAAGAAAAAACTCATAAAAGAGGAATTGATCCCGTCACTCATGAACCACTTCAAAAGGAACACCGAGACACACAAACATCATCTTCTCCTGGAGAAAATTCCTCACAATCCGAAATCAACAATCATTCGCCACCAGTGGAAAACACCAATGCTACAGTAAGCTTTGAGGAGAACTCAAGCTCCTCCCAAAACGAAAATAGTTCAACTTTGAGTGGTGAGCCCGAAAAATTGTTTGAAAGCCTTTGCGAAGATGAAAAGTTGTTACGCTACCTTTTAGGTGACGACGAACCTCCACTAGTTGATTTAACGAGCTGGGAGTTACCAAACAATGCACAAAACTTCAAGAGTGATATCGATGTTTTACCTCGTGGGATGATTGTGCTTCATGGCTATTAGACTGTCAAGATTTTGGAGTTCATGATTTTGGGTTGGATTGTTTCAATGAAGTAGAGATGAGTGTGTTAGACACCATGGAGACAATCAATAAACAACAAAAATGAAGTTAATATGGTTCAAAGGCTAAGACTATGTTGTTTTACGATCTTGTTGACTCATGCAATTTTAGTGGGTCCAATAAGTTTATAGAACAATATATATACTCGAGCCTATAGTGTTACTACCATAATGAATTTGATGGTAGAAGAGAGCTCAAAGAGGAGATTTCTCACCATCTATTAGGTAAGTTATTAAAACAAGCCAAAAGTTTAGTTACTTAGAGAAAAAGGTATCATAGGAACCAATGTCAAACATCAAGAACTTGGGAGGGTCTTTGTAAATAATGAAAGTTCTTGTATATGCATGTCTTCTTTTGTTCATAAACAATGTTGTTGTTATTTAATTTTGTATTGTGTACATAATATATAATTTATAAGCTAAATGCAAAGTTTTTTATAGACTACAGATTATATATAACCATCTTTAGATATAATTTTATCGTTAATTCCAGTAAAATTAATTTATTTCAAGTGTGATAAGTGAATACAAGGAACAACATTTTAACATAAATATGGTATTGTTCAAACCTATAATGGATTATTATAATAGGTAAAGGCTTTGGCAAAGTACTACATCTTGTTGTTTTTCTCTTCTTTTATTTGTTTTTAGTTGTCTTTATTTTATCTTATATTAAAATATTATTGTTATTATCATCATGTTATCGTCTTTTTATTTTCTAATAATGCAATCATATTATATCATATATATCAAAAAGCAATCCTTTAGCTGTAGTGTTTCACGGAGTTGATCGAAGATTGCCATGTAATATCCATAATCCATTATATTATAATTATCTTTTTTAATTTAACAATAAGCTTTAGATTAAGGCGTAATCTGTATATTTTCTGCTAAACTTGTAAATTTACATATTTCTCTAAATATGTTTAGATAGTATTGTACTTATGCATACAAAACTTATGTTTTAAGAAAATATGTAATTTGAAGAAATCGAATGAAAGGTTTAAACTTGAATTTTTTATAAGAATTAGATTAAACAGATTTGAGGTTTGAATACATGTTGGTTCCGAGATGGAACATCAATAACAAAAGATGATTTCGAATTGGAACGAGCCTTAACTTCGAATCTAGTTCGCGAATGGGTATACACAGTCTGATTAAATTGAAATCGACTATTTTCTCAATTTTGGGGTTGTCGAAGTGTTACTGGATATTCTGCAGAAGGCGGGTCACAAGGGTGGGAAAGGATTTTTTTTAATTTACACTTTGATTCCTAAGTTTTAATAAGTTATCATTTCATATAATAACTTCTAATTTTTGTTTTAAAAATTAACATTTTAAACCCAGAGCTTTATAAAGCCTAATTTTAAATAAATAAATCAAATTTATTTTTCAACCTTATAAATTTGCTAAATCTTGTAAAACTTTTTTTATTTTAATTATTAAATAATCAAATCTCAAAATTAATAGTTAATTTTTTTATAAATTGAATAATGATTTATTTAATGTATTTGAATACTAATATGAATAAAATGATTATATAATATTTCATAGTTACTTAAAAGATTGCAAATGAGTTCGGGTTTACAATCTGAAATGGGTCAACTGTTACAATATTGTAGAGGTGGCAAAATAGATGGGTTGGATTGGGTTGGTTGTTTGGTTAGAATGGATTTTGGTCTGAATGGGTTTGAGTTAGGATAGTTCATTTAGAAAAAAAAGGGTCAGAATGGGTTTGGGTTAGGATGGGTTCGGATCAAAATGGATCAATTTTTAAAAAAACCAATACTATTTTTTTAGTTTCTACAATCAACAACAGATACAGACAGATGCTTATACGAGCTTAAAAAGATACATATATGACTTCATCTATAAAGGGTGGTACTTTTAGTAAAGCGACGATGATGGTGCGATAATGAAGCGGAGGCCCGACTGTAGGTGTGGTGGTGGTGAGCGATGAAACTCAACGAAGGTGGAGACTGATGCAGAGCTCGACTGTAGGTGCGGTGATGGTGCGGTGGTGGTGCACGATGAAACTTGACGGAGGTGGGTGGGTGTAGATGTGGTGGACCGGTGGTGGCGCGGTGGACCGGTGGTGGTGCCGTGGACCGGTGGTGGTGCGGTGGTGGTTCGATGGTGGTATGGTGGTGGTTCGGTGGTGTTGCGGTGGTAGTGCAGTGGACCGGTGGTGGTGGTTCGATGGTGGTATAGTGGTGGTTTGGTGATGTTGCGGTGGTGGTGCAGGATGAAACTCGACCAATGTGACCAATTTGAGTGAAAAAAACCTTGACTTATTGTGATTTGAAGCTCTAATATTGAAAACTCATCTTGACCTATGTTTATTTTTTTCCAAATAAGTTTTTAACCCATCTTGACCCCCTTATGTTTTTTATTCAATTCATTCTAACCCATCTTTATTTTTAAAACACCCATTATGACCCAAAATCATATTCATAAACTTCTTTTGCCACCTCTACAATATTGTAATTGTTATAAAGATAAAAAAATACTTGTTTTTATAATTTAACTGCTATAAAAAATCAATATCTTATATAAAAGTTATAAATATTTAAAAACGTGAAAGAACTTTAAAAAAGTCTAATAAAATGATTGTGCCTAAATACTCTTTTAGCAAAGTTATGTCTTATGGGGGTTGGGGGTGTGAAAGGCATGTACACATGGTTCTAGTTTCTTTCTAAAAACTGCTTAAGGTTGCGCTAAATTTTTTTTTCTAGATTTCCACCTATGGGGCCAGAGATATAGTTCCGGTTGAAAATCGGATGTGGCACAATTAAGATAACGCATAGCATTCTAAGTATGATCGTACGTATTTTTGTTAATAAAACAAACTTATTCCTTATATCACAACTATTATTAATATGATTAATAGTTTGAAAGTCCATCTTTCAATTTTTAGAGTTAAAACCCTTACCATATAGTAAATGAGGTCGCTAATATGTTTATCGTTTTTCTTTAAAACTACAAAATCAAACCAAAAAGGATCTTTAGCTTTGGTTGGTTTGGTTGGACGACTATTAAAAATATAAAATAATAAATAATCGACTGAAAACATTTTTGTTCGTGGTAATAAATACTACTAACCGAATACTTACAAATCTTTATATTTAATACAAAGTATAATTTAATGTATCCAAAATAATGATAGTTAGATATTGCATCATTTTCCATATAACTTACAAAGTAGTATAAGAGTGTTTTCAAAGCAATCTAAAAGTCATAAAGGGATCGTTTTCTTCATTATTTATATTTGAAAATTCATGAATATAATAGTTTGTTAAATTTAATCGTACTTCTGGTCGTCTTGACAATATCCCGTGCACATTAGAAAGGATATGTTCCAATTATAACTTGAAGAAAAAAAAAAGAGGGTTAAGGTTTACCACCTGTTGAAGCACTTTTATAGTATTATTCATGAATGAAAGAATTCTCATTTATTTAAAACTCTTAAGAATTTTTTTTCTTCGAAATATATATACTAGTAGGGTGTAGGGTGTCTATGCGATGTGACGGGAAACATAAACCAAATCGAACTAGCTTGGGTATGGATCCATTTACAAACCGAGCCGATCTCGAGTTGAGTTTTACCGAGTAAGCTTCAAAGCTCCGTTAAAATTCCAATTTATTCACTAAAAATAAATTTCTATCAACCAAAAATCCTCATTCCTTACCTAAGTTGGCAAAAAAGGACACGCATGACGCAATTTTCCCGAGTAACAAGACTTTTCTATATATAATATTTACCCTATGAATCTGGACTCCAACCGAAAAAAAAAACATTTGATTTTGCTTTAAAAGAATACACAATGAGCTTTTTAGTTTTAACATTTGTAGTTACATACTTTAAATCTTTAATTTACGTAAGATTATTTTCTTGTCCTCCTCCATAATATATATAATGTTTTCAGAACCGGATCGGATGTCGAAACAAACGCTTTACTGGTTTGGTGGTCGGACCGGTTGGACCGGATTTAACTATATTTTAATTATATTTATATATGTAATTAAATATAAGTAATTTATATATGATTTACATATATATTTTATAGTTATATAATAAACTTAACTATAATTGTATATCCGATGTACTAATTTATGGTTTAACACCCCGTTTTTACCCATTAAAATCAAAAAAAAAAAAAAAAAATCAAAAACCGGACCGGTTTCCCGTCCGACCAGCGGTTTGGACCGGCCATCGGACCGATCTCCGGTCGAACCGGTCGGACCGGCCGGTCCGATCCGGTCGCGAAATCATTGAATATATATTAAAGTGTTTGGTCGGTAACTACATGGAAGTTTCAACTTCTTCCAGTTTGACCACCAAGTTTTTAGGTTTTACAAATTGAACACCCTAATCTTTCCACCTAACAATCACAGTTCACATCCTGCATCATCTTTAGAGAGTCATGGAATTCATAGAGAGTCACGCATCATCTTTTAAGATGATCCGATCACTTAAATCCGATCACATCCTGCATTCATAAAATCTCGCTATTATTTCTTTAGAATTTATTTTTTTAGTGACAATAATGTTTTTTAGATTGTGACTCCATCAATTAAAAAAACTCAAACTTTGAAAAACTCCACAACTAATTAATTTAATTTAATACTAAATAAATGCACCATAACTAAATACCTTGTATCCTTAAAACCCATAAAACCCTAAAATAATACCGTATCTAATACTTTGGTATGTTGGGCTTAAGATCAAAGACGAGACAATCAATGGTTGGATATTTGAACAAAAAATAATGATAGATAGCTAAACATTTATACAATTCAATCTCTCAAAGAAATATATATCATGTATCTATTACATTCTGATGATGAGCCTTTTTATTATTATTGAATCGTACTTATATCATATGACCCGACCTGAATCAATTTGAAAATTTTTATGTCGACATTCCATAATAATGGAGCACTTGAGAAAATAGTGACTTCACAGGAACAAATTCCTAGATCCGTCACTGTCCACTAACAGCCATCACCACCGTCGTCTATTACCACCTCAAGACCGACCCGTTCCCATCTTCTTCGGTCATCAACAACCACGTCCATCTTATATGTTTTTCTAATACACTCATTGTCTGATGTTGCTTTTATTCGCCCCCTACACATAAACCCACCTCGTGGCTTGCTAGGCGAAGGTTTTTTGGCTGTGATCAAAATGTGGCGGTGTATTTGTTTGGTGTCATTTTGTTAGTCGAAGAAGGTGGCGTTCTTGTTTTGGTGTTGCCAACACCGCTACTAGGTTTGAGATTTGGGTGTAGGAGTGTTCAAAATCGGATATCCGAAATTTCGGATAGTGGAAATTATTATTCGAATTCGTATCCGAAATTTCGGATACGGATTCGAATAGTGATTCGGATATCCGAAATACATTTTTTCTTTTTTTTTATTTTTTAGTTTTTTACAATAATCAAACATATTATAGAAATAATATAAAAAACCAACTCATATCATAAGAATCACAATATACATTAAAAAATCTCAATCTAAAGTAAATATATATTTAAAATTCAAAAAAATAAAAAAAAATATCTTTTAGTTTTCGGATATCCGAATATTCAAAACTTTTGAAAATCATTATCCGAATCCGAATTTAAGGATATCTGAACATTTGGATATTTCGAATTTAGATTTTCGGAGTCGAATATTTTTGAACAAATAGGGGTGTTTTTTTTAAACAGAAACAATTTCATGTGCTGGTGGTCGACGTACAATGGTAATAGTGGAGGTCTAATAACTTCTTATTTATTAAAATAGGAGTGGAATCCAATAAAATTAGTTTTTTGAATTTCTATTTTTTAAACTTATAAGTAATTTATTCATTTAGAAAAATAACAGAAAAATGAAGGTTAACCTTTATCTGACTCAATGACCAAAACTGTAACGTTTATGTATAATTTAAGTTTGTATTTATTATTAGAATTAGGTTAAAATCTCGTGTAATACACAGGTTAAATAAATTTACTGTTACATCTTTAATAATATACGAAGTTATATCTTAAACATATATTATACATATTTGAAAATTTGATGTTAACATATTTAAATTTTTAATTATGAATAGTTATTAGTTAAAGAAAATTTATTTGACATTTGAAATTAAGATATTTCTTTTTTATATTTATTATTATTTAAGAGGAGAGGACAGAAAAATCAACTATTAACTAGACTAGAATGGTGACACATGTGCAACTTTATTTTTTTATTTAAGATGATAGAGAGGTGGAAAAATCAATTATTAAATAGCCTAAAATGATGACACGTGTGCAACTTTATTTTTATTTATTTAAGAGGAGAGAGAGACGAGAAAATTAACTATTAAATAGCCTAGAATGATGATACGTGTAAAGCTTTATTTTTATTTATTAGTATAGAGATATATTATTAGGTTTTATTAGAACAAGTTTACTAGCACAATTAAATTTCTAATGTTATTTGTTAGCTCTATATATTGTAACCTAAATATTCAATAATATAATTTAGTTTTTGTTTTTATTATCTTACATAGTATTAGAGTCTTATATTTTGATAACATTTTTCTTCTCCGTTGTGTTATCACAAAAACATACAAATCCTGGTCGTCTCTAAGTTCAACCTTAGGTAGGGGGTGTGCCATCGCCACCCTATCCTATCTTCGTTTTATGTTTTGTTTCTTTAAGTTTTAGTTCTCGTTGAATAAAGCTTTGTTGTTGATAGAATATCGAAACATGATATTCATTTTCTTGGTTGGTTCACTATCATACTCTTGGTTTATTCTTAAATTACGGCTCGCAAAATACAACAATCACTTTTTTTCATTTTTTATTATCGGCATTTTAGCATCGTCAAGGACCTCGGTCCACGGCCATCAATCTCAAACTACGGTTTAATTAGATTTTTCTTTTCTTTTTAATAGATCTACGGATCTTATCTCTTGATCTATGGATCGAAGAGACTGTCGCCATACCACGGTCACCACCCTTTCCCTTTGTGTTTTTTCTTTTTTATGTCTACGGATCCTATTTCTTAATCTACCGATCCAAGAGATCGCCTCCTGACCCCGGTCACGCGTCTTTCTTTCTTGTTTTTTAGATCTACGGATCTCATCTCCTGATTTACGGATCCAAGTGACTGTCGTTTGCTATCATTCCAACAAAATTGGCCACATTTTTTTGCAAATCAATGGTCAATATTGACTCCATAGTCGATCACTGCTAGTGACGACTATGCTCTCTTGCTATGTAATTTTTTGAATACTATGGATTGTACAATCAATCAAGTTGCGAATAGCACAATCAAACAATATGTGGATGATATTATCAAGCATAATATGGATCGTGGACAAAGTTTAGAAATCCAAGTTGATCAAACCGTGTTTATCTTGAGTTTTATTTTTTCTGTTTGAGTTTATTGTTTTTTCCACTCTGACTGCGAGAGAGTATTAGAATGTGTTATTAGGGTATATTAGAATGAGCCTATGAATCCAATTAAATTTAAAAAATTAATTGTTATTTTTATATATTAATCATATATTTTATCATCTTACATACTTACATTTTATATATTAATCATATCTTTTATCATCTTAAGTACTTATATTTATAGTTTTGTCACACGTGGCATCCAAACCATTATTTAAACACTGTACATATACTTTAACTCTAGATATATAATGCTATTTTACATCACACATTCGTAATGATTAGTTCCTAACCGCAAAAAAAATTAACTATGATAAATAGATGGAAAGTGAAAAGGGATTTACAAAAAGTGCTCCTGCCGCCAATCCGCCATCCTGCAATCAATTTTATTTAAATAAATCACAAAATCGTATTTATTTACGTTTTATTTGACATAACTTTTAGTATTAGTTTCTTGGTTGAAATTGTTTACAAGTATAACAATTTTGTTGAAATTAATTTTGTTATAATGGAGCTAATTTAATGACTCAGTCTATTGTTTATAGCCTCTAAGATTTTATATTGCATAATTGATCATATGTATGATGTATATATTTGATAACAAATTAAAGGAATATAAATGTGTGTATCCTCTCGTTACTCTTTTCTTTTATACATAAAGTCATTTGAATACACATATCCCATCTATGTAAGTAAAAACATTTTTAATATTTTCATCAAATAAATTTGCAGTTTAATCAAGAATATGGTGTTATAATTAAGATTAGCGGCTTCAAAAGTTCCCCTATTTTCATTGATAAAGCGACTATTATATATGCACAATTGCAAGAAAGGTGATTGTTCTACACTTGCACCAAATTATATAAACTTATGCTTGATAAAACCATTCATGCTTTGAAATGATTATAAGCCGAAGTGTGCATAAAGAGAGTATACATATTTCATTGTTCTTAAGTGGGCCAAAGGAGACTTGTTTTAGTGGAATATTGACTCATTTGTAAGTGGCCCAAAGGAATATTTTTAGAAAAAATTAATGCCAACAGAACTGTAGAACTAATGATATGAACTTTTAGAAAAGTATGATTATAGGTTTAATACATAATTAATAAAAATAACGTGTACAACTTTTATTAAGAAAAAAATATCAATAAACAGCATTACAAACCATATTATTATATATATACTAGAAGGGTGCCCGCGCAATGCGGCGGGACAATATTTTACATCCGACACGAGTTTCTAATTTTTGTTAATCTTATAGCAATTTTATAAAATTTTATTATATTTTTTCTAAGCTAAAATTTAAAATACTAAATAACTAGATTTTGCATGATGACTTGTACATTTATGCATTAAGCTATTGTATATTACAAAATACATATTGGTTTAGCAACAAATTTACATCAAAACATTTAAAAAATACACATTTAAGATTGTAGTATCAAAATATTTTAAACATGATAGATTAATATAACATAAATCTTAAAACAAATTAATTTTTTTGGTTTATGGTAGATTATGTAAAATTTATGTAATTTATAATAGTTATAAGGTTATTATGTAACTACTTGTAAGGTGTAATTTGTAAATAATGTTAAAAATATTATTTTACCCTTAAAATAGTTGTACTTTATGCATAGAGTGAGATACGTGTTCTTATTTTAATGGTATCTTAAAATATTCTTTCATATGCTTTATATAATATATATATATATATATATAATATATATATATATATATATATATATATATATATATATATGTATATATATCCTTATATATTTTAAAGCAAAAGAAGGAATAGAGAAGTTTATGTTGTGTTAATATTGGTCACATAACTTTCTATTATTTGGTGTTTGCCCCCCTCTTATGACCATTATAAAAAGTAAGGGTTACCGGCTGGTGGCGGCAGTAGCCTCGCCGGCTTGCACGACTTCCACCGTCGGGGTATGGTGCATGTGATAGATTTTGGCATGATTGATGTCTCCAGCATCATTTTTTGATGGTTACTAGGGGGGAACCCAAATCACCAAAGACAGAATACTCGATATCTTAGCTTGCGAATTCTGACCATGTGCATTGTGGTGAGAAACTAATGAATCAGATTTCCAACTTTAACCGCAGTCGGCGCTCGTCCACCGAAGACGGTTGCGAGATTTTAAACATTGCAATTGCTAGAAACCATGTCGAAGACTTAAGGATTATTTTAGGCAAGCGATAGCCTAATTCAAAGATTGGTTTAGAATCGTCAGAGCGAGCAAAATAGCGGAGTGAGAGGCCTGTAAAAATAGTTCTTACTATTGTTGTTGTCTTCTTCGTCTTCAGATTTGCTCAACTTCGGCCATTCTCATCTAAAAATGAAAATACCCCCTAAAGGAAAGAGTTGTGGCGGAGATTGGAAGAGAGGTGGTTGGAAAAAAATTTATCCGCCGAGTGAAACGACGATGGGTAGAGAAAACGATGTTGGGATACTGTGTGTCGTTATAGTGTGAAAAGTTGAAAAAGTAGCTGGGGATTAATTTGGTTCGCTTTGGTTGGGGTTGGGTTTCTTTATGTGTGTGATGATAATAAAATAAAGAGTAAATTAGGTTTTTGGTCTCTATGGTTTGATGGTTATAACTATTTTCATTCAATAGTTTAAAAACACCTGATTTAACCACTATGGTTTAGGATTTGTCACAAATAAGTCTGAGAAGTTAACATACATTTATTTTTTCAGTAAAATAAATGTAAAAAAACAAATATACCATTAGGCTTCTATTGTTACTTTAATATACAAATTAAAAAAAACTAAAATTATATATAAATCACACAAACTCTCTCTCTCTCTCTTCCTCTCTCCCTCTCCCTCTCTCCCTCTCTCTCTCTCTCTCCCTCTCTCCATCTCCTTCTCTCTCTCTCTCTCCCCTCCCTCCTCCTCCCCCTCCCCCTCCCCCTCCCTCTCCCTCTGCCTCTCCCTCTCTCTCTCTCTCCCTCTCTACTAGCAAGAAATTGACAATACAAACACCACTCGCCAAAATTAAAACAAAGAGAATCACAATCATCTATTTTAAAGTCACCATAGTACGTATACAAAAAGAAAAACCAATATTTACAGCCATCTATTTAACGTTAGAATCATTTAAACTTAGATTGATTAAGCACCTCTTAGTGTTAAGAGTTCGAGCTCCGTCAATTACAGATTGATATAAATTAGTTGTGGTATATAATAAAGTGTAGGTTCAACGAGTGTTTGAGTTGTTATCTAAGCATTTGGTTATATATATATTGGCTATCTTTTCGTTGCACAAGCCATAAACATTATAAGTTTTTTTACTATTGACTTAGAGATGTTTCCGTATCTTTGTAGGCATATTACTATTTATTTCTTTTGTTATACAAAGCCACTTTAACACTCCATTGCATGTGAGGTTAAAGCTTATGATTTCCAACAAGCTGACTCAATAATAACCAAAGTAACATAGGGTCACGTGTGGAAATATGACTAGACGTCCGACGTGAAACGCGAGGTGGAAAAAAAAACTAATTACATGTTTAAAACACAACCTAAGGAAGAGTAAAATGCAATCATTTGAAGTTATTTAAAACACAACCTAAGGAATAGTAAAATGCAATCATTTGAGGCAATGGATTAGATTACAGGTGTTCAAATGAAAAAAGCACATGGATGATTATTGTTAATGATAATGACAATTCATTTTTAAAGAATTACACCGACGTGGAGCAATACCATACCTGATAGGAATTGGACTAGGTATCTGACAATGGTTTACAATCGCACACAATATTTAGGGGTGTAAATTTATGAAATCAAATGGAAACACGACCCGAACATAATACGAAATTTACAAGTTTTTAGGTTTAGTACAACCAGGTTCAGATTAGTTTTAGGTCGAACCTGCCAACTTATTTAACTAAACGGGTCATATTTGGAATACTAATCCAACAAGTTGGTGTATCGACCCTTTTAACCTCTAATTATTTGTTTTATTTTGTATACAGGTTTTTTGTCATACACTAAAATTATTGGGTGTTTTATTTCAAGATGTAAAACTAAATATAGAAATTGAAATAGACTTGGTTTGTAAAACGTAGTTGCTTTATATTTATTTTTTAAATAATAATTTTAAAGAAGAGTTAACTTTAGTTTCCTCCTTAAGGTTTGACCAAAATAATAATTTCATATAAAATATTAAAAACATTTATATACCTCCAAAAGTTTTATAACTTGTTTTAATTTTAATCCAAAAGTTTCATTACTTATTTTTAACTTAAAATCAAAATAATAAAACGTTTGGATTAAAATTGAAACAAGTTATGAAACTTTTGAAGGTATATTGATGTTTCTAATCTTTTGAAGAAAATAATTAGTTTTGTCAAACCTTGAAGAGCAAGAATTGAAATTAACTCTTTAAAGTATTAATATGTAAAATAAATACAAAAGTTAAAAATTGAGTTAAACAGGTCATGTTCGTATCAACTGGCAACAAGGGCGAGACTACATGTACGGGAATTGGGTCAAATGACCCAATTGATTTTTGAACGGGTAGTGAATCATATAATGTTTCTAGCATTCCTTTGGTCCCAAGTTCGACCCTTACGAGGTTTAGTTTTTTAAAACTCCTTTTTAATGGGTAAACATTTTTTTATCCATAAATATAAATATTTTTAACCCCAATTTAAAGCCTCAAAACCCTCCCCACCCATTTCTCTGGCATGCAGCCTAGACTCAACCATTATGTTGTACTTGAGTGCTTGCCATTTTCCTCAGAATCGCAGCCCCTTTAGCCTTACCCAAACAAGAACCGACCAGGGTCACCACTCACCAGCCATCTTCGGTTCTGCTCTCACGCTACCTACTGCCCTTTGCGATTTCCACTTAATTCTTTAAAAGTTAGCTTCTAATTATCTTTCGTTATTTAATTTTTTGTTTGGATTTGAAGTTATGAAGTTTAGATATGAAGTTTCATTGTTGTTACTTGTTAGTTGTTAGTTTGTTACTTGAATACATCAGTTGAATACTTGTTTAGATTTGAAATTTCATTGTTGTTACTTGTTAGTTAACTAGTTTGTTACTTGAATAAAATAGTTAAATACTTGTTGGTTAATTTGTTTGATTGAGTTTAGTATGAAATCTCGTTGGTTAACTTGTTAGTTGATTTGGGTATTTAGAAATCTAAAATGTAGTTAATTTGTTTGTCAATTGGGTATGTAACTATATTAGTTCTTTTGTTCATTACAATTCATAGTATTTGTGATATCTTTAACATTTTAATATTTTAGGAACATTGACCGCTTTGTTGTTAAATAAAACCATCAAATGTTTCTTTTTCATCTAGTAATAGTAATCCGACACGAATTGATTTAGATGATCTTTCATGGAATCTTTCTAAATGAAAGCCTATATCATCTTATCACCCTAATAAAAAAGATGAAATTAGAAGAGTATACTTGCTTAGAGGTTCATGTCAACCAATTAGGCATGAGTTTCGACAATGACATTTTAATGGAAAATCTAGATGATTTTGTCCCAAATGGTTTAAGCAATATGAAAACTGGCTAGAGTATAGTGTGAAAATGAATAGACATATTGTTTGTTTTGTTATTTATTTAAGGAAATTGGTCAAAAAGATGCTTTTGTGACTGAAGGTTTAATGGTTAGAACAAAACTAAGGGGCTGTTTGATTTTGGCTGACCCGGCTGACCAGTCTGACTGGCTGACCCGACTGACCAGTCTGACCAGTCTGACTGACTGACTCGGTCAGCCGGTCAGCGTGTTTGATGTGCCTGTGTGGTGGGCTGACCGGGTCCGTGGGTTCTGACCCAGACCCTCAACTGAAACATGCTGACCCGGAAAGGGGTGCTGCCTCTCCCTGCGCAACCCCCACATGCACGACCGACCCCCACCTACGCGGCCGACCCCCACCCGCGCGACCCCTACCTCCGCGGCTAACCCCTCCCTGCGCAACCCCCACTTGCGCGACCCACCTGCATGAACCCCACCTGCGTAACCCATCTCCTCGGCCGATCATCCACCTGCAGTCTCCCCTCGATGTGCCCGTCGGTGGTGAAGGTGGTGGCGGTGGTGGTGGTGAAGGGGACATTTGGGGGTTTTGGGAAAGTCAAAATTGTTGATCGGTGAAAGTGATTGTGATGGTGGTGGTGGATGTTATAAATTTTATATTTTTATTGTTCAGCAGAGTCAGTTAGACACTGAATCAAACAACTAAGTTTCAGTCAGATACATACCCAATCAGAACTTCTAACTGGGTCAACTTCTGACTCAGTCAGATCTTAACCAATCAGTGTAATCAAACAGCCCCTAAAAGGTTACCAAATATATCAGTGATGTTAATAGCCTTCACAACAAAGCAAAAGTGTTATTAAACAACATATTGTTTAAGGACTTGCTTAAACAAGAACAATCCATACATGTTGCATTTGCAAAGTGATAAACAAAAAGAAAGAGTATATAATCCGATTAAGTGCTTCTTTTCTTTTTGCAAAAGCATTATTAAATAGTGGGTTATCTTTTCGTGCTCATGATAAATCTGAGAGTTCACTTATAGATGACACTTTATTGAGTTTTTAAAGTTGTTTAGTGAATTAAATGAAAAAATTGGTAAGGTGATCTTAGCAAAATGCACCGGGGAATAGCTAAATGACATCTCCACTGATCCAAAAAGAAATTTTTAATTATTTTGCACAAAAAGTAATAAAGCAGATCTTTGAAGAACTTGATGATGATGTTTTTGCTATATTAGTTGATGAGTCAAGAGATGTATCTAAAAAGGAATAAATGGCTGTGGTTTTGAGATTTGTTGATAAATTGGGAGTTGTTAAAAAAGATTTATTGACCTTGTTCATGCCATAGAAACAAGTTCATTGTCTCTCAAGTAGGCTATTGGTGAATTAGTTGCTAGATACAATTTAAGCTTAACTAGAGTGAGAGGCCAAAAATATGATGGTGCAATCATTATGTCTGGTGAGTTTAATGGTTTGAAAACACTAATTTTTAAAGAAAACTCTTCAGCTTACTTCATACATTGTTTTGTTCAATTAGTTGATGTCGCCATTGCAAACAAACATGTCGAGATTTATAATTTTTTCTGATGAAGTGTCAACTTTGACAAATATGATTTGTGCATCTTGCAAATGAATATATATGATTTGAGAGAGTCAAAGGAAAAAAGTAAAAGAGCAAATTGGTCATTTAAAAGTTAAAAGTGGAAGTGATAAGAATCAAGAAATATCCCTTGCAAGATTCGGAGACACACGTTGGAGTTCTCACCATAAGACGCTTGTTCGTTTGCTCAAATTATATCCAAGTATATTGAAGTGCTTGAACATATTGAAAATTCGAGTGTTGTTAATGCTAGCAAAAAACAAGCACGTGGAATTCAATTAAATATGAAAACTTTTGAATTTGTGTATTATTTACACTTGATGAAACACATATTAGGGTTATTTGTATATTGTGTGTAACTCTTCAAAGAAAGGATCAAGACATATTGAATGCAATCAGGATGACTCAAGTGACAAAATAAGAACTACAAATGTATAGACTTGATGGTTTTAATTCACTTTTAGAAGATGTTACATCATTTTGTCAAAAATATGATAGTGAAGTGGTTAATATGAAAAAAAATTACACCGACCAAAAAAGAAAGACTAACATCACCATAAAACATTGTTATTAGTTTGATAACTTTAACACAATTTTAGATATGCAAATCCAAGGGTTTAACAACCGTTTTAGTGAGGTAACCACTAAATTGCTTACTTGTATGAGTTCTTTGAACCCATCTACCAATTTTAGTTACTTTGATATTTCAAAGTTACTAAGGTTGGTGGATATATATCCATATGATTTTGATTATGAAGGTAAAGATCAGGATATACATTAGAAGTATTAAATAAGACATGAGGTTTGCCAAAATTAATGATACTCCGACTCTTATAAAAAATGATGGAAGCAATAAGACATATTGATTATCCTTTGATTTATCGTTTATTCATGTTATCACTTGTCTTACCCATCATAATGACAAGTGTTAAGAGATGTTTTCTTCAATGAAGCATGTGAAGACGGATTTGTGCAATCGCATGAGCGATGAATATATGAACGAATTGTGTATTTGTTACATTGAAAATGAGCTTTTTGCAAAGGTGTTGATTGAAGATGTAATGGAACAGTTTCAAAAGATGAAGACATATAGAGAACAACTATAAAATGTAAGTTATATATGATTTCTTTTGGTATTACATTTTCGTCAACATTTTTAATGCAATTCAATTATATTACGACCCGACCCGATCTTACAACTCGAAAATTTTTATATTGTTTCATTACAAATCCAATCACCGAAAAATAATGACCCCCTAGGAAAACATTCCTTGTTCCACCACTGAATCGCAAATTTTCATGTCGTATTCGAGTCCACATGTCTGACATGATTTTGATTCTGCCCCTGTAAAAAAAATTTTAAGTTCATGTTGGGTTGGACCCACAACTAATAAACACAACCTCTTAACACCCCAAAATTATTAAGAATATCAATACTCATCCATTGTCATCCCCAAATATGTGAGAGTCTTATCGTAACTACTTGATAGGGGAGGGTTTCTAAGAAAACTATTTTCATAAGAAAACCAAAAACTATTTATCCACCATTGATTTATGTAATCTATAGTTGAAATTATACAATAGCAATATTGTAAATAAATGGTGTTTAAAGGAATTAATTACAAGCTTATAAAGGTATAATAGGTAAAGCATGTTTATAAATTATATGAAAACGTCCATTTAGTTAATTAAATCTCTAAAATCACTCACTCTCTCTCCTCTCTCTCAATTTAAACCAAATTTTTTAACTTCTCCTATTCACCAACATATTATAATAATTTAAAAACTAAATTATACTAATTTTTATCTATTGGAAGAACTACATATAAATAGTGTGACACCCTACACATATCTCACATCGGCCGTGGATAGGAGAGATTCCTGGTTCATAAGGAATGTCTGGCCTTTAACATCAACAACGCGTTTTGGGCGTATTGGCTGTGGATGAGAGGAGAACTCCACAGTTAAGCGTGCTTAGGTGGGAGCAATCTAGGGATGAGTGACCTCCCTGGGAAGTTTTCACCTGGGCAACCAAAAGCAAATCCATGAGCTCCTCGTGGGCAAAGCGGACAATATTGTTGATGCGAAGGGCCGGGTGTTACAGAATGGTATCAGAGCCACTCCTATGCCGTTCGGGGTGTGGGACACACCTCACCAAGGATGGTGACTTCTTCGGCTCATCGAGGACGATGAGTCCAAACAAGGGGTGCTTGTGACACCCTACACATATCTCATGTCACACCCCCTCTAAGAGCGGAAACACGGGGTTGCAACGAGACGGGAATCGTCATAACACATGGTAAGCGATAGAGATGCAATAATAATAATGATGACATGCGTGTCATGACGACACCCGACAACAAGGGGACTTGTGTCGTGTTTAGTCGGTATTCACGACAACATAGCCATAAGCATAAACATGATATAAGATAAATATAGGTAAAAACATTGTATGCAATTCCCACAACCCGGGAACAAGTTACAAAGTATAATGTTGTTTGAAACAGTTACAACAATTGTTTCAAAAAGACAAGTTTGGCCCAAAAATGCATCCTAGGGTCTCCACTAAGGCAGCACACCTAGAACCTCAGCTAGCATGATCACCTGAAAAGATATGCTCAAAATGATCAACAAAATTGTTGGTGAGCTCGCAGGTTTAAGTAATAAAAGTGTAAGTGATGCTGTATAAAGTAAATGATATGGAATACCGTGAATACAGTTATATACACAAGTAAAATCACATGACATGAGCTTTGCAACCAAACCTAACGACGTACACAAAGAAATTGTCGGCATATATTCACCCAAGGGCCCGTTCCTGGCCACTGATGGTACCAACTAGTATACCATCGAACAGGGGTGGGGTGTCAACCCAGTAGTACTACCAATACCTAACCGTCGGTTCCCACACTGGAATTAAATAATTGCAAAGATAGAACCACACAGCAGACCCAAGCATGTATCAGATAAGTACTTGCAACACAGTATCACGTTGATTCCTTGTATGAAAATTGTATGTATGTTGTACAGCATAGAAAACGGGCGAGCATACTTTTCCCCCATGTTTGTAAATGTTTGTAAAATAGTATAAGCATAAAAAGAGGCCACGAAACTCACATGTTAAGTGGTAAGTATGAAAGGTCGAGATTCCAACAGTTGAATGCAATGATCGGTCAAACACCTATTGACAGTTATTGTCAAGCATTAATGACATGTATAAAGCGTATAGTACTGTTTGGTCGGTTCGGGTTGTATCGGTTCGGTCGTGGGTAGCACACACACACAAGCGGACACACGTATCAGATCTTATGTAGATCCAAGTACTACGAGTAGTCGTCATTGCTTATGACATCCTTGTAAAGATCTCATTGTTATGAAAGATGACACTTGTTAAGTATTTGTAGTTTTAAATGGGTTGTCGGTAATTGTAAAATGTTAGGTTTATTTCAATTGAAATAGTATGTGCATGTTGATAGCGTTGACTTTAATCTTTGGGGTCAAGCAATGACACTTTTACTGATGTTGCCTTATCATCATCAGACGTTCAAGGGAAATTCACACTCATCATCAGACACACAACAGGACTAGACGCTCGACCCACGTTCCATTCGTACAAATCAACCTTCAATCGTACGAATTAGCTACTTTCGTGCGATTGAACCTTCATTTGTGCGATTGGACTCAGTCGCACCACACAACACACACATTCGCACGACCCAACCTCCATGCGCACGAATCAACCCTCAATCGTGCGAATTAGCTACTTTCGTGCGATTGAACCTTCATTCGTGCGATTGGACTCCAGTCGTGCGAAACACGCACAATCGCATACACTCATTTGGTCACCTGACTCAATCGCACACAATCATTCATACGCATGACTCAATCGTATACACTCATTCGCACGCATGACTCGATTGCATACAAACACCCAGTCGCACGACTCAGTCGCACGACATGCCTAGTCGGACAACTCAGTCGCACGATTGACTTAGACGCATGATTCAGTCGCACGACTCACTCAGTCGTACGACTCAATCGCATGACAGACCCAGTCGCCTGAACTGCAGAATCGCGACTGTGGTCGGGCTGAGCAGCCCCCGAGCTGCTCTAACGCGAGTTTTACACCACGAGGACTTCCAGAAACACTCAACAAACATACACAAACATGAAACACAAGCAGAAAGACCTCACACGCACCCACACGACCTCATGTGCTCGGATGAACCCGAGCACCCGAAACCCTAGAAAACACAGCAGTAAAACCAAGCCAAAAACGGGTTGAACAAGGTTGTCTACCTACTAGAAATGAGTAGATGAGGCTGTAGATGAAGACTAGGCGACGAAAACGAGACCACACGGGTAGATTTTGGTGCTAGAATGAAGAAAATGTGTGTGTAGGGAGTGAAGAGGTGAAGAAGATGAAGTGAGTGAGGAATGTGGCTGGGAATGGAGTTTATATACCCAGTCTAAGTTTGCAAAATTACAAGTTTAGTCCCTGCATTTAACCCTCGAGTTTCCCAAAATTTGTTTCGGTTGATTACGACCTTAAAATGTTCGTTATATTAAGGTTAAAAGCGTGTTTAATGGCATTTGATAGTCTAAAATGGTTTTATTAATGACAATGGTCGAAATTAAAAATGATATATTTGGTGGTAATGGTGATGAAATTTACAAAAGGTTTATGCTTAACACACGTTCTCGGAGGAGGTACAGGCACAAAGGAAAATAGGCAGACATGATTCCTTAAAGCAGGAGTTCATGAAAAAAAGAAGAATAATTAAAATATTTCTATGCTTATTTATGTGGTTCGACGGACCTTAAGGCGACGGATGTCACATCTCACATCGGCCGTGGATAGGAGAGATTCCTGGTTCATAAGGAATGTCTGGCCTTTAACATCAACAACGCGTTTTGGGCGTATTGGCTGTGGATGAGAGGAGAACTCCACAGTTAAGCGTGCTCAGGTGGGAGCAATCTAGGGATGGGTGACCTCCCTGGGAAGTTTTCACCTAAGCAACCAAAAGCAAATCCGTGAGCTCCTCGTGGGCAAAGCGGACAATATTGTTGATGCGAAGGGCCGGGTGTTACAAATAGAGTAAAAAAACAATGAACACCAGTTAAGTTACGTATATGTAATCACGTTAAACAACAGTCACTTTTAATAAGTAACATTGTGTTATGTATATGTAACACTGTGTTACATGCTTATTAAACACTATGTTACGTATACGTAACCCATGAAGATTTAAATTCACCAACAAATTGAATTTTAATCTTCTTCTTATTGATTCACATTGATAAACTATACTATATATACCACCATTTCCATTTAGTATATTTAAGTATAACACATATAACAAGTGTAAAATTTTTTATTAAACTCGGAAATTGACCCATATTTTGACGTGATTACGTATATGTAACTTGATTTATACATATACTGCGTTATGTGTAACTTGATAAGTTACATATAGTACAGTGGAATCTAAAGAAAATTATAGTGAATAGATGTACAATCATATATAAACCTACTTACGTATATCTACCTCGACAATGATGAAGATGAAAAAAAATATCAAATATGTATAAAACAATAGCTGATATCATATTTAAGTGTTACGTATATGTAACTTACATATGTGTGTCATTGAACAAATATAAAGAGGATATGGTGTACATATATGCAACTAAATTACTATAAAAATATACAAATGTAAAAATTAAAAAAAAGGGAACAATGTGAAAGATGAAGATGTTATCTTTTTTGTGAAACCAAAGATGGATGAAGAATATGTTCTTTTTTGGACCGATTTCTTCTTTTTCATCATCATCTTCATATTGCTCATCAAGTTCATAATCATCTTCTATTTGATTTCATAATCATCTTCATCTCGAACCATTATCTTTATCTACGAATCATAATTATCTTCATCGCGAGTTCACTTCATCTCGAATCATCATCTTCATATCGAGTTCGTAATCATCTTCATCTCGAATCACCATCTTCATCTCGGTTATCATCTTCATCTCGGTTCATCGTGTTCATCATGGTCCATCTTCTTCTTATGTGGATTTGAGTGGGCATTGTGTTTTGATTACTTTTAGGGTTTTTAGATGAAGGTTGAAGAAGATAAATGAAAGAAAGAGAAAGAATCATGTAATTTAAATTAAAAAGATACAAGAAATAGTGGATTAATATTTTACTAAAATACCCTTTAAATAAAAACAAAATAAAAATAGTTATAAATTATTTGATTGGTTGAATGTGGTTTTCTTATAAAAGTGTGATTTTCTTAGGATCCCTTCCCTACTTGATAATCATATAACTGCTAATAATCTTTTAGCTTAGTGGTTTAAAGGGAAGGTGAGAGCCTTTGTTTCTCTTGTAGGTTTAAAGTTCTAACCTTGATATTGATGATTTAATACAAACTTGGTGTTACTAACTTCTAACCATTAACTAGCCGTTCAAAAAAGAAAAAAGATAATCAAAGAACTCTAATTGGCTGATTGTAGAAAATATAAGGGCTTTCAATGAACCTACATGATAGTAAATGGTACTTAAGAGTAATATTATCTTCACAGTGTGTTGAATATTGAAATTTACGCATCTGAAATTTCTCATCTCGCTCTACGCTACGGTTTCTTGTGTAATCGCGTGTTGAAGCTTTCGGGTTAGATCTTATACCTAATTTCTACATATTCACCATTGATTACCATGTGTTTGTGGATTTCTATCTGCTAAATTTGAAGTTGAAAGTTAATAATTGATGATCGAACGTAGGGTTTCAGCAATCAATTTGGGAAATTTGTGCTTCATATTAGATTCGATGATTGTGTGTGTGATTTGGTCGGTAATACTGTATTAGGTTGAACAGTTTATTGAGCTGCACATTTTGATTTAATCTTGCTTGAATTGTAATTGGAATGCTTGTTACTAGTTAGGAGTTTAGGTATTTGAATGTATTAACAAGACAAATAGAATGATAATAGTTAATTATACATTTCTGATTGGCGAATGCAGTGGTGTTCGTCTTTATGTAAGTCCAGTGTTGGTTCTTAGATTTGAAAACATTTTCTTGATGGCACTTGAACAGTTTGTCTGGTTTTTGGTTGATTAATGCTTGTTGGAGGTGAGTTTGCTCAATAATTTGAAAATGTATTTATCTTTATTAATAAGACACATTGGTTTTGGCTTAAGCTGGTTCTGCATTTGGTTTGTTTAAGTGCGTTAATCTGAGCCGCTTCGTATTTTGGTGATGTGAAGTTTAGGTTTGGATAGATGAATAGGTATACTTGTTGGGTGTGTGGCAGTTAAACTATGGTATATGATTAAGAAGGGCTGTGATTAATATGATCTTACACTTAAGTAAGCAAGAAATGTAATGTGATTTGTCATTACTTTGAGATAATAGGAATAAGGAAGGTTGAAACTCATGGTTAAAATAGGAGAACAAAACTTTGCATTATAGTTTTAGAGAACTGGAGGAAGCCCTGTTATGAATTTGTATCACTATGGAACTATGTTTATGTATGATAGGTTAGCAAAGACATAATTTGGTTAGTTTTTGGCTACTAGCTCGATTTCAGCACATGGCATCGTAATCATGGAGTGTTAAAATTAATGAACCATGTTTTCACTCAGGTTTCTATGTAAGTATCTATATTATCAACCTTTACTCTCTTTCTTGAGTTCTATTAGCAAACAAGGCAGTGCATTTTATTCCAGCACAAATGTACCTTAATCCAAGTGATAATCTTTAATTGGAATGCCGGGGAAAAGGCTGTTAGTCAATTTGTGCACCTCATGTAGTCCATTAAAAAAGTGAATTGATTCTTGGAGTAATACAAAACTGTAAGGTTGCCAATTGCATATTAGGCATGGAGCATGCCACGTCAAGGGATAATTTGGAAATGCAAGATGATTGCAGATTTGCAGGTTATTGGTTTCGTATGGTTGATTTTCTGATTATGAAGGATTTTAGAGCTAGAGGATAAAGAGTGGTAGTAATGTTGAACTGTTTTGAAAATACAATAGATAGGTTAATTTAAAGGGTGGTTAGGCTTGCAGAACTTACATAGGTATGTGCGTCTATCATTTATCATAAGGGCGAGTGGGCGACTGCAGCTACGCATACTTGTACCTTAATTAAGTTGCTACGAATAATAGCATTTTTAGTGTGTTAGTGTCATATACAGGTAGCAAGTACAATCCATTACTCATGAATGGTTATTGGGTTATGTTATATTGGTAATTTATCAAACAGGTATAGTCAAAAGTATTAGCTAAAAAGGGAATACGTTAAACTGGTTGATAGCCTCCAAAGTTATTAATGCTTATAATCATCTAACTTGTTTTATGTCAAAAAGTTTGGTTATATCTTTGTCAATAATTGCACACCCATATATTGCTGAATCTCACAACTAATTTATTCCAGGAAGTGGTCTTGAAAGTCATGGATGATGCATTTACAATTCAAATAAGTGGCAACTTAGTTAAACAGCTAGCTAATGACACCGACAAAGTGAAGAAGAAAATAAGAAAACAAAAGCCAAAAACACCAAAAACACCAAAAACACCAAAAACTCCCCAACATGATCAAATTAAACCCACCATCCATGACGACTCCCAACCCCTAAAGGCTGGGACCCCTGCCACCGGATGGCCGCCAATGTACCTCCCAATTCCACCACCTGCTATTGCTGAAGTGGACGCCGTCTGTTCAGTCCTTCAAGACAGTGAAAGAGTTTTAGAGAAATTAGAAAAGAAAGAAGATGAAATGGTGGTTGAAGTAACACAAAAGGCAAAAGAACTTCGTGACAAAGAGTTTAAACTTCCACAACCAAAACCTATGCCCTGCTTGGCTGATTTGACCGCCTGCTTGGATTGCTACAAAGAAAACACTAAGGACCCACTAAAATGCAGCACATTGGTTAAGAATTTCGCTGACTGTGCTCGCACCTTAAGGCAGCAAGTGAGTTCAGCAAAGCAATAAACCGTTTTGATACCCATGATGATTTTGCTAGTTTTAACTAGACAAACCGGAATAACTCAAAATGTTGTTAACGATGAGTCGAATCATTGGAACATAATATCTGTTTGTATGCAAGATTTATGGGTCTTGTATGTATGTGATTTAATGTTGTTTACTGTTGGCTGATGCATCCTCTTAAACTGGAGATTTTGTACTCTTATTATAGCAGCATAAACCATTGACTGTGATTTCATCAACTTGTGTTGCTTTATTCTTAAAGATGTTAAAACAAATTTATCGACTATTACGCCTCCAAGGGGATGTTAATAGGACTACTTTTTGTTTGTTTCAAGTGTGTCGTTATTTGTAATCTTTTTCAAGATGGCATTACTTATCACTGCCATCATCGAAACTGTAGCCATCAGTTTAACCAACCCTGAAAGCCACTCCTGAACCATGCAACCACGTGTCACTTCAACATCTGGCGCCAACGCCACCCGCTGCCTTTTATTGGTGCGCTGTCGTTTTGCCTTTTCGTGGGGATGCTTGAAATTACTAGCCACATTGTTAGGCAGGAAAATATCTTGATGGACTAATTGTGTAATAATGGATAGCTCAAAGATTTAATTGTAATCTTGTCAATTTGTTGTAACGGTTGTGTAACAAACATAACGGTCATTAGTATAAAAAGGAGAGGAGCTAATCAGTTGGTTAGCTTGATATTGAGTCATCTTCTTTCTCTGGTCCATTCTAACCCTAACAGTGGTATCAGAGCTACCGATTCTCGTCGGAGCTTTGAATTCAAACCACCATGTCTACTTGTAGTCAAGAAACCGAGAAATCGATTAAGGAACATAGTATATTTGTTGCGATTGGAATCAGTTGCAAAGAAGAATCGTACTGAATTGGAAGGAATCAAATCTGTATCAGAGAAGCAAATGATCGAAATGACGAACATTAAGAGTCAATTAACAACGGAGATGTCATCGCTGAGATTGCAAATGAGCGAAGTGATCAAGAACTTGCAATCGATGAATTCGATGAATAATAATCATTGAGAGGGAACTACCACCAGTGGTAATAGCAGCAATGGTAAAGAGGAGGAAGAATCGAGGCTTACAAGGAGTAATAATCGATTTTCACGAGTTGAATTCCTTAAATTCGATGGCACCGAAGTTGAAAGTCGGTTGCAAAGATATGAACATTTCTTTGCCATTAATGAAACACCGGAGAGGCTTAAGGTGCATTATGCTGCAGTACATGTTGAAGGAAGAGTTGTTCAATGGCATACCAATTTTATCAGGTCTAGGGGAAAACCAATAACAGACATTCCATAGGATGAGTATATGAGATCAATTCAGGTAAGATTCGTATCAACTTCGGTGGAACATGCTATGGGAGCCTTGAAAGCCCTTAACCAAGCAGATGATTTGGAAGATTACTATGACAAATTTGATCTGCTATTGAACAAGGTAAACATTCATGAAGAATACGTGGTTAGTTTGTTCATTGAAGGGTTAAAACCAGATATTAAATGTTATGTGAAGTTGTTTAATCCAAAATTGTTAAGGGAGGCTCATTCTTTAGCAATGTTGCAAAACCATGCTAATATAACAATGGGTAATGGAAAACACTCATTTAAACCTACTCCCAGACCATATTATAGCCCCTTAATTGGAGCTAATTCTAAACTTCCATTATTACCTCCCCCTCCTATTAAAGCTAATCCCCTTACCTCAGTCCGAACAACCAAAAGATTAACCAGTAAATAGTGATGAGAAGAGGGTTACGGGTGAGTGTTTTTGGTGTAATGATAAGTATACCCGTGGTCATAAATCTATCACTACCAAACAATTGTTCTTAATTGAAGTAATTGATGATATAGTAGAAGGAGAAGTCACCAATGATCCTGTGACATTATTAGATAACATTCCAGAGGTGCAAGATCCTCATATATCCCTTCATGCAATCACTGGTATTCCTTCTTATTCAACCATGAAAGTAGTAGGGGCTTTCGGCACTCGACAATTGCAAATATTGATTGATAGTGGTTCTCTCACAACTTCATCAATCAACAATTAGATGTTAAATTGAAGTGTCCTATTCAAACTATAGAAGATGTTCCAGTTACCATAGCAAATGGAAGCACACTACCTTGTGTCTAACTTTGTAAGGATTTCCAATGGACTATGCAAGGCAAGTGGTTCAAGGCTGATATGTTGGTTATTCTATTAAGCAACTATGATATAGTCCTCGGAATTCGATGGCTACAAACATTGAATGACATTGTTTGGAACTTTAACACCTTGTTTATGAAATTCTCAGTGAACCATCAACCATTTGAGCTCAAAGGTACGGGTAATTCATGAGTTAATGTGTGCTCGATGGAAAAGATGTCATATTACCTACAACTTCCGTCTCAAATGATTCATGCCCACTTGTTCAGCCTCCAATTAACAGACACTTACGAACACACTCCTATCATTTCTGATGCTACTACTAATGATCAGATGTTACAATTACTATCTTAGTTCAGTGATGTGTTTGAAGTCCCCAATAGGTTACCACCTAGCAGAGATTGTGATCACAAGATTCATCTGATCGATGATCTACACCTCTCAATCTCAAACCTTACCATTACCCTAGTGCCCAAAAGAATATCATTGAGCAAATGACCCAAGAGCTACTTGATTCTAGGGTTATTAGAAACAACACTAGCTCATTTGTAGCCCCGATGGTCTTGGTCAAAAAGAAAGATGGTACCTTCCATATGTGTGTTAATTATAGAAGGTTGAATGAAGCCACTATTAAAGACAATTTTCCAATTCCTTTAATTGAGGAGTTATTAGATGAGCTGGGGGGCGCTTGTATCATTTCCAAATTGGATCTTAGATCGGGCTATCATCAAATTCAGATGTTTGAAGGGGACATTCATAAGATTGCTTTCAAGTCACACCAAGGTCATTATGAATTCTTGGTTCTTCCATCTGGTCTCACCAATGCCCCGACTATATTTCAATCTCTCATGAATGTCGTCTTTAAACCAGTCATGAGAAAGACCACCTTGATCTTCTTTGATGACATTTTGGTTTACAGTTCATCTTGGGAGCAACTTTTATTAGATGTGCATGAAGTTCTTACTCTTATGAGGGCGTATCATTTGAAGGCTAAGAGGTCCAAATGTTCTTTTGGTAACCATAAGGTGGAGTATATGGGGCATATCATCACAGGGCCTGGGGTATCCATAGACCCCACAAAGATTGCAGCTATTGCTGATTGGCTCACTCCAACCACCGTTAAACAACTTCGAGGGTTTTTAGGCTTTGCTGGCTACTATAGACAGTTTATCAAGGGATTTGGCATTATTGCTAAACCTTTGACTGATTTGCTTAAAAAGATGCTTTTTCTTGGAGTATGCAAAACTCAATCAACCTTTGATACTCTCAAAACTGCCCTTTGCACATCACCTGTTTTAGCCTTACCTGATTTCAGCAAAACATTTGTTATTGAAAATGATGCATCGGCTAAGGGAATGAGTGTTGTATTGATGCAAGATGGTCACCCCATCTCCTTCATTAGTAAGGCCTTATCGGTTAAACAACAAGCTTTATCGGTGCATGAGAAAAAATTGTTGGCCATTCTATTAACTGTCAAAACTTGGCATCATTACTTGATATTGAAGCACTTCATTATTAAAACTGACCAGTAAGCTTAAAGCACCTTCTTGCTCAGAAAATCATCACACCTTTACAACAAACATGGCTCTCTAAGTTGTTAGGATATGATTATGAAATATCCTACAAGGTAGGAGTGGAAAATAAGGTGGCAGATGCTCTTTCTAGAGTTACGGGCTTGGCCTTGTTTTCATTGGCTCTTAGTTCCATTCAACCAGCTTTACTCGAACGAATCCAAGACTCTTGGCATAAGGACGCTTCCTTATTCCAATTGTTACAATAACTCAAGGTCGGTGTTACTGTGAAGGATAGGCATTAGGATGGTCAATTGTTGACTAGAAAAGGAAGCTATTAGTTGGTTCGGAACCTCAATTACAAGCTGACATTATTACTATTATTATTACTATTACTATTACTACTATTACTATTATTATTACTATTATTATTACTATTATTATTACTACTATTATTACTACTACTACTACTACTATTATTATTATTATTATTATTATTATTTTGTATATGACTTGAGACAAGAAAAAACCCCTTGATAAGATGTGTCATTGAACGTTACCATATAGTTTCTTACATGTTTTCCATGTGAACAAGTATGGTTCTCCTGCACCACTTGCTTCACATCTTTCTTCATTGGTGAAGACTTAAACACATGGCATAATTTTATCGGGTGAAATATTTTGAAAACAAAATGTTTAATTGTTGTTTTCTCAATTTATCAGTACTATTTTGGTGTTTTCCGTTATATATAATTATATTCCATGAACAAAGCTAATAACTACAAATCTGGATCACATCCTTTACAAATTAAACACTTTTTCCACTCATTCATAAACTGTGTCTTTGAATCCTCAACATGCTAGCAGTTTCGAAACTAGCCTCTAGCGACGATGTCAATCTCGTCATTCTCTTCGTCGCTACTGTAATTTCCATCTCGTGGCTCATATGGGCGTTAAAATACCACAACAATGGCCCCGGTGGAACCAGTCCATCACTTCCACCGGGGCCACGAGGGTTACCAATACTAGGCAACCTCCTATCTCTTGACGCCGAACTCCACTCACACTTCACCAATCTTTCAAAAACCTATGGTCCAATCATGACCCTTGGCTCGGTACAAAGGTGACCATAGTGATCTCCTCCCCGGTCTTAGCCCGCGAGGTGCTAAAAGATCATGACACCACCTTTGCTAACCACGACATAACTGCTGCCAGTAAGGCGTCCTCATATGGGCCCAATGGCCTTGTGTGGTTACCCTATGGGGATCAATGGCGAATGTTGAGGAAGATTTTAGTTAGTCAAATGCTTAGCAATGAAACACTGGATTCCTTTTACGACCTCAGACGAAAAGCGATTAGAAACACAATCAAACAGTTGTATAACATGCCCATTGGGGCTCCGGTGAACATTGGGGACATGATGTTCATGACTATAATGGATGTAGTTATGGGCATGATGTGGGGTGGCTCAAAGACAGTAGAAGATGGTGTAACCTTTGGAGTGGAGTTTAGGAAAGTGATCAATGAGATTACGGTGTTATGGGCTAAGCCAAATTTGTCCGATTTTTATCCTAGTATAGCGTGGTTCGATTTACAAGGGATCGAAAAGGGTGTGAAGGCCACGAGAAGGAAGATTGATGAGATCTTTGATAAAGTTATTGATAAAAGAAGGAAGATTGGTGGTGGTGAAAGTAAAGATTTTTTGGAGTTCTTATTGCATCTCAAAGATGATGGAGATTCTAAAATGCAACTCACCATGAGTCACATCAAAGGCTTGCTCTTGGTACTATATCTCTCTCTTAATATCCCATTATGGTTAAACATGATTACATGGGACTATATGATGTCTTGTCCTATAGTTTTTGTCACACGTCAAATTAAAACCGATAGGATGTTCGTTGGATTTACTTATCACATTCGATGTATGTAGGTTTACGTCAAATAGCCCAAAGATGTCTGAGTCACTCTCGCTAGAGTTATCTTAAAACACGTATTAAAAAATCTCAACTATCACAAAAGGGTATATAATTTCACAAGAGACACTTGTATTTTACACTATGCCATATTACATGAACTTCTCAAATTCATAGCACATTTAATTATCAGACTTTCAACACGTCTCCTGTCCTGTCTTCTAGACCTAGAAAATTTCAAAACATCTTAATTTGTTAGAATATGAAAACTCACATTCCATTTTCGGTTTCAGTTAAAAATATTTATTTAAAGAAAACACCCTTACTACTTATGTTGATTAACCCAAACCATTGACCACGTTTACGCAACATACTGCAAGGTAAAAACTAAATGAATATTATTGAATCGTTAGGTTAAAGTTTACGCAACATGCAATCATAATCATTAACCACAACATCAACTCATGCAAGCCACACATGTAATCGACACCAATATTTTAAGTGGTGAATTCTTCGTGCACTCACTATATTAATTCACCCGTTACACTTTTAGTTCTTTAAATGAATAGTAGTTTGTTTGAAGGTTAAAATTTTCAAAGAGGCCATTTTACCTTTCTAGTTAAAAAGCAATATAGAAACAGAAATACCCACCCCATACTGTTCATTCTATTTTTCAGTACCTCATTTGATAAACAAATTTCTTTTAAGATTAATTAAAACCCTTAGAACGTGTTTGGTTAGGAGAATTCCATGTGATTTAAATTTGAATTTCATTCAAAAGGTTTATAAAATTAGCTAATTTGGCAGGACATGGTTATAGGAGGAACCGACTCAACCTCAAGTGCACTTGAGTTCGCCCTAGCTCACATGATCGATAAACCCGATATCCTCAACCGAGCCCAACAAGAACTAGATACCGTTGTTGGTGAAGGCAACATAGTTGAAGAATCCCACATAAAAAACCTACCTTACTTACACGCGATCATGAAAG
The DNA here is from genome assembly GCA_025506515.1 of Flaveria trinervia. Taxonomy (NCBI): domain Eukaryota; kingdom Viridiplantae; phylum Streptophyta; class Magnoliopsida; order Asterales; family Asteraceae; genus Flaveria; species Flaveria trinervia. The sequence goes on along the minus strand of CM046443.1, from coordinate 96,471,408 downwards.
AAGTTCTCCGCTTACACCCCTCACTTCCACTCCTATTCCCACATAGCCCAAGCAAGTCATGTGTTATTGGTGGCTACACGGTCCCAAAAGGAGCTCGAGTCGTTGTTAATGCATGGGCAATACAAAGGGACCCTGCGATTTGGGAAAACCCTTTGGAGTTTCATCCAGAAAGGTTTTTCGATCACACGTTGGATTTTAATGGGAATGATTTCAACTATTTGCCATTTGGATCAGGCCGACGATTATGCGCAGGGATTATGATGGGTGAGAGGATGTTTATGTTTTTACTTTCTTCACTTCTTCATTCATTTGATTGGAGATCTGGTGAAGAAAAAAAGATTGAGTTTTCTGAGAAGTTTGGTACTATAACGAGGAAGAAAGAACCACTTATGGCAATTCCAACATCAAGACTGTATGGCTCCTTGATGTACGAGTAACACTACTAGAAAACTATTGCTACTTATATAACAGTATGGCTTGTTTATGTACAAACAATGTGTGAATTGTTGTAGCATTAATCAATTATAGTTTGGCTCTTCGAGCAATTAAGTGGTTACTTAGACAATATAATTTTTTAGGGGTTAAGCTATACATACCTCACTTGTTACTAGTTATACTCTTTTCTAAAAGTTGTTTCATTACTTGTCTAACCTCAAGAAAAATCTTAGTTTCAAAAGAATATCTATTTCCTAAAAGAGGGTTCAAAAACACATTTTAATATAGCGGTATGGTAACATATTTAGAAAAATAAAATTATTCTATAAATAGTTGATCTAAGATTTTTTTATAAATGAACAAAAGTAGTTTTTTTTTCCTATCGTGCGCACTACGCACATTATGGAACATAATAATCGTTTATATTCAGTGATTCGAAGGCTTTTTGATTAGTATTAGTTTTAATAGGCTTTTTTTTATAGAAAAAAAGAACGACAAGAAAAAATAGATTTTGTAAGCTATCCACGTCACACCCCGACCAAAGCGGCGGAACATGCCGGAGCGCAACTAAGATTGTTCAAATGCACACGACACTATTAAAGTGACAATATTTAATCAACTCATTCATTTCATAACATGTTCTTACAATTACAAGAAAATAAATAGTTCTTAACTAATAACCTAACGGTCCAAAATAAAGTAACGTCTTTAAATCTTCAATCACCCGATAATCAAACCTGTGGCATTGCATAAAATATGTTTTGTCAACATGTATGTTGGTGAGCAATTCCATGACTTTATAAATATAATATAAGGCAAAAATCCACAACTCAAATATGTGAAGCCGTAAATAAAAGTGACAATTGAGGTATATCAATCATAAATAAATGAGGCTCCTTTCTAATTGATAAAACTACCATATAACAAGGAGGAGCGTATGATCCTACTTATTGAGGATGAGGATGAGGCTAAACGATCAAAAGCAATAAACATGTAGCAATTAACCATATGAGGTATATAACATACAATTGGACAATTATTCTAAGCAACACATAACCTAGTGGTTGTGGGTTGAGGATCTAGAAGTTAAATCATTTTTTTTGGTTGAGTAAGTATGCTTGCTACCCCCAAAGTATAGAAGAGAAAACGGGGATGAAATTACTCACATGGAATAAAATGACGTTGATGAATAAATTATGAATAAAATCCTCAAGTGAGCGAGTCCGACGGTTTTAACGTGCGTGTCCTAGATTGAAAGATCTTGAGTAAGTATTGAGTATTGAAGATGAAATATAAATGGTATAAAAGTTTATAAAAATAAGGCTTGGGTTTTCCGGAGTTTTAGTTATATTTTACAAAGTGTGTTTAAATAACGTAAGTATAAAATGAGTTTTACAAGAAAACGGGCCCTTGATGTTTAGTTTTACTCAACCATTGTTAAGTTTTACATATGGGAGTTGGTTTAGTGCTAGTATGCACGATCCCATTAATGTAAGCATCAATGTCTGACTTACACTCTCTTAAACCCGAGTTTGAGACTTTAATTAATAAAGAAATTCGCTTAAACCCGATATTAGTATAAAACCAAGTTTGGTTCCGTCATACCATAATATTATTAATACAAATAACATAAAGCGAAACATAAGTTAAAAAAAATTAGGAAAGATTTTTCTTTTGGCGTTTTGAACGGTGACTAGCTCGTTAAGACGATAAGTTCGACTTTTACTCGGGTTTATTCTTACCCGAAACTTGTTTGAGCTAATATTTGTTCTAACACTTCCAAAATCTTAAGTAATATGAGTAATATAAATTAAAACATAACTAAAAATATAGGTTGAATTTTTGGTGGTTTGAACATTGACTAACTCGTTAAAACGGGTGTTCGGTTTTATTCGGTTTTTATCCGAAACTTGGGTTCAAGCCGAGATTTGTTCTACACCTCCATATCAACCGTATAATAACTAAAATATCAAGAAAAACTCAGATCTAAAGTGTTTGATGTAACATGGTCACTTAAAAGTTATTTAAAGTGCTTAAATGAGCGTTCGGTTTGGTTCGGTCTTTGACTCGGTATGAACCCGAGGATGGTTACCACATGTCCAAAACCATTAAACTAAAAATAAGGTAAAACTTCCAGATCTAAACTCAAACAAGAAAGTTAATCGAGTAAACTTCCCGAAAACGACCCAAACGGTCTAAAATGCATAAATATGAGTTTGAATGCCCACAAGACTTAAATAAAGATGAGAATGGTTTTGTGAACATAAAATAACTTAGAAAAACTGAAAATAACCAAAATTACATACCCGAAATGATTTGAAATGCAAGATTCGGTTCCGTTGACTTTTTAAAGTCAAACTTAAGCAAAACTAGCTAGAACAACTTACAAGATCAAAAATTTTGGGAGAAGAAGATGAAAATGTACAGGTGAAATGGTTGAGAATGAGTGGTATTTATAGGGAAAGATTAGGGTTTGAGGAAATGGGTAATGCGTTTGTCTGGTGGGTAAAAGGGTGCACTTTGATTCTTTTATTTAAAATAAATTTTAATTTAAATAAATTATGACCAGGTATCTATATGTTTGGAGGGTTCTAGAATAGTTATGGGTTAGGTCTTGGTTGGTTTGGATGGTTAAAATACAAGTCCGGACCTTAAACGAACCGAAAACGTTAAAAAACTGATTTTGCTGAAACGAACTGTGGGTCACGCCACGACAAGTATGAAGCATGATTACAACATAAAATCCATCATTTTCTTAATATTCAAAGATCCGAAGACCAAAACGAGTCGGGTTTACAATACAGGATAACAAATACAACGCTAGTTGAAAATGACGAATGTCACAATCCATGTATCCTTTAGTCCTACAAAATACCATACACAATAGAACGCTTAGAAGGGATATAAAGAAATTCTTTGATTGGTTCTTCCCAAAGGAATGATCTATTTTATTTGACTGATGAGGCCAACAAACAATTCATTATAACAAATCAAAAAATATCTAAAACATACGCTCAGGCTCAGGACTGGTGTTCGGTTGTGACTGCTAACAATAAACGATAGCCACAACAAAGCAACCGATACCACTCCTATTTTATCATCACAGCCCTTGAATTTCTTTGAAACTAAATAGGGAACAACAACAACAACAATCCGGCCACGATGCAGTTAATATTGAAATAACGGTTTGTCTTGTAAGAGACATAACTCATCATCATTGACATCCTTAGTACGAGAAAACACTATACTCGACGAACACAACACCGAAAGGAAAACCATAAAAGGCGGTGATGAACATGGAACCAACAACAAGTCTTAAATGATAAGGTCCTCGTCTTCATCGATTGGTCAACCACCAATATCGCCGCAAAATAGAATGTACATACGCAATGACGGTCAGAGCAACAAATGGAGAGCAAACCGAGGCATGCGCCAACCGACGAACTGGTCGGAGTTAGGCGGTGGTGGCCAAAACAGGCACAACCGATGTCGCCAATATTAAAAGGCTCAAATTAACCGTGGGAGCACGGGAGATCTGTCACCCAAAAAATATCCAGAGATCGAAGGCAACAACCAAGGGCAGACTTAACAAGGGTGGGGAGGAGTCAACCGACGCCGCAGATTTTCCTCCTATGTGTAACGTGTATTGATAGAATTTTATTGATCCTGTGGATTTTTTAATATTGACCCCTAAACCCTACTTTTATTGTAATGTTTAACCCACTAAAAATTAATATAATAGCTCACTTGGTTAAGAAAAGTAATATTATAATAATCACCAATAGGTTTATTTTGTATAAAATCTTTAAGATCATATGTTAAACACCTAACACATATTTCATTAATCTATCAACATACATTAATTATCTCTAATTTTTTTTAAAAGAATACCTTAAACAATACTTGCATTTGCTACATTAAGAAACACATTTTTAAAAAGGTTTCGATTAACGATGCAGTGGATATTTTTCAAAAGACGAAGACACATAAATAAAAAGTAAAAAATGTAATATGTTTAATTTTTAATGAAAGCGTATCTTTGTGAAATATTTTATAATGTGATTGTAATTTGTTTTGTGTGACCTGACCCGACCCAAACCAAAATTTTCAGCATTGAGTTGAGATATACACGTTTATTCGAAAACTGAAAAAAACTAACCCCGCAAAAATGGCCATTGACAACAACGGTGCACACGACAACCACCACCTACATCAATATTAGAAATATCGTGGAGGGCCTAAAACCCCTTTTTGAAGCTTGATGTACAACATCACAGAGGGTCAAAAAGGCTTGTCCGATATCAAAAAGCCGGTCCGACCGGTTCAACCGGGGATCGGTCTGGTGGCCGGTCCGGTTCGCTCGATTCGTTTTTTAGGGGTCGAACCGGCCGGTTCTTCCCGAACTAGTGGTCGGACCGGGAAACCGGACCGGTTTTTGATTTTTTTTATTTTAATGGGTAAAAACGGAATGTTAAACCATAAATTAGTGTGTTTGATATACAAATATAGTTATATTTTATATATAACTATAATATATATATATATATAAATCATATATAAATTACTTATATTTAACTACATATATAAATATAATTAAACTATAGTTAAATCCGGTTCAACCGGTCCGACCACCAAACCAGTAAAACGTCCAATTTGACATTCGATCCAGTTCTGAAAACATTGCTTTTTGATGCTTGATGTATAGTGAAGGGGGTGGAAGACAATGGCAAAATGACAAAATTATAACTGTTCATTGTGATTTAATATAGTAGTAACAAATGAAAGTTTCAAGCTTGAATTTTGTGATTGTATTTATCATTTGAATAATTGTTCTCAAATTATTTCATATCAAGTTATAATCTAAGTGTCATTTTCCTTGGTTTGATGTGTTTGTGTGAGATAAACATATAGAAATGATATCGATCTAATTTCTGGACCATGTGTTTTTATAAACCAAGTATTCTTATCTTGATAACCAAACTTCAAAAAGTATTTTTATAAAAACTCATTTTGATCTGAACTCATCTTGATCCGAATCCATTGTGATCCTCTTTTTAAGCAACCCATCGTAACCTAAACCCATCTTGACCTGACCATCAATCCAGTCCAACCGGCCTATTTTACCACCTCTATATATAACACATATATTCACCAAAATCAACACACTCAGATTCATTCTTTAAAGCATGGAAAACAAATAAGAATGTAAGAGAAGTTGAGTAGCTTACCTGAGATCAACTGTAAGATGCTTCTTACGCTTCATACCTCTTGTTAACTACTCACCAAAGCAACAATGATATTAAACATAACTTACTTTACGTATATGGGTAACCTTTGCCTTCAATTAACCTTTTCATTTTTGTTTTGAAAATATGGACTGTGGACAATGATTTAATTGCAAAAGAAATGCCCTAAAGAGTTAGAGAGAACATCACAAAAGCAAGAGAACTTATGATGATTTTAAACCAATCGTCCGCAAAATACGAAATCAAAACGTAGAGTGAAGAACAACACACTTGCAAACCGGATAACACTTGGAAATCAACAACGAAAGACAACGTAGAGGAGGGCACGTCTTCTAGGGATGAACAAAAAAACTGCTTCGGAACCAGTTCATCCAAAAAAACCGGAACCGGTTTAAAAAAAACCGGTTTTGGCCCAAACTGGTCCTGAACCGACCCAAACTGCTGGTTTCTAAAGAGTTTGGTAGCCACGCACTTAAAACTGGTTTATAAACCCGTTTAAAAGTTAAAAACCTGTTAAACTAGTTTAAAAGTTAAAAACCGGTTAAACCGGTAAGAAAAGCCGGTTTGGGTAAAAAATCCGGTTTCAAACCAGTCCGAACCGGTTTGAGTTTTCGGTGTGCTAAACCGGTTTGTAACCCGAACCGGTTTGAAGAAAAACCGGTTTGAGTCTACTACAAAAAAACCGGTTCGGTTTTAAACCCGAACCAATTTGACAAAAAAACCGATTTAAACACCTCAAACCTCTTCCATCCTAAATCCTAATCGATGCTTTGACGTTAAAGAGAAAACAGAAAGTAGGCTTTAATTAGATCAAAATCAGTGGTACTGATTTTATTAAATAAAAAATACAATCTTATACTATACTTTAGTGGGACCCTAAAGTACATTATATACATAGATGGGTCTTTTTTCCCTCATTCATATAAAGTAGTTGACACGACAAGAACTTTGAAATCAAACTTACATCTTTATTTTCCTTTCATTAACATCATCATCATCTTGCTTCATCATTTCCTCTAAAACTTGTGTTCTTCATCTCCATTTTTTTTCTAAATCATGAGTACTTTTTCTATAAATCACAGTTCATATTTACAATATTCATCGTCTTCTTCATCTCATATTTCATAGAATCATAGACATGTTGATTACATTTATCATCTTCTTCTTCATCTCATGTTTCACAGAAATATCGATTACATTCATCATCATCTTCTTCATCTCATCTTCTTTATTGCAGTTCTTCTTCCAAGAATCACAATTTACCTTTTACTTGTTTCTTTAGAGCAAAATAAAAAAAAATCAAGGTAATATATAGTGTGCTCATTTAGTTGAAACCATGCCAATTTAATCAAGGTAAAAATTTCATTTTGTAATGGCTATTCACTATTAAGGGTTCTAAAAGACGTAATCATTGTTATGGTTTGTGTTTTGTTAATGGGTTCCTAAAGATGTAATCATTTGTTGTTATGGTTTGTGACTGAAACCCTAAACTTTATATATTTTTAGTTGTGTAATAGGTAAAATTACATATACACATGTGTAACTAGGTATGTACACATGTGTAACTATTTATGTTATTCTTTACATTATAAGTTGTTCATACAAATTAGGTTTTGTGTTGCATTGGTGGTACCGTGTTAACAAAAACATTGGTTAAAGTGTGTAGAATTATATATTGCACATGTGTTAACAAAAACATACAAACTTTTCTTTATTTAATGAACAGTTATCTCGGATTACAAAAATAAGATGATCGATATACTCATTCATTGAGCCTATATACAGCGCCTTCCTCTTTTATTTTTGCAAATGTCTTTTTAATATTATTGATTCAATAATAACTTAGATTTATAATATAGAGAGATTGATTCAATAATAACTTAGATTTATAATATAGAGAGAGAAAAGAAAATATTTAAAAATTAGTTATTTGATTTTTTAAAATGGAATAAATAGTTTAGACGGAAAAATAAATTGGAGAGTGAATGCGCAAATAACATACATCAACAAATGTAAATGATTATTAAAATATATATATATTTTTATATATCGATAATCTCTTTCCCGATGATAATAATTAAAAAAATGGCTAACAATATATGAAAAAGCCTCGTCTTCTTGCAACAATGTAAACGGGAAAGAATCAAAGAATAAAAATACCAAGAAAAAAAATAAAAACAACGAGTACAACAAAACATACATGTGGAACATGAAGACATTGGTTCATGATGATACGAGTTTGGATGTTGTTAAGCAAGCTTTCTTAGAGTTCTGTTTGCATCCAAACTCGTGTTAATTACAGTGTGGATCGAACAACATGTTTAAATCCGACTTGTCTGATTAATTTTTCAATGCCTCTAACTATTTTATTTCAAATTCTTTGACCAGATCCTTTGAATAGGATGTACGTACATGTTGTCTTTATTGTTTATTTTTTTCTTTTTCAATTCGATGCTTGCCTACACTTACATTTTTGCAAAACGAAGACAAGGTCGTTGTTAATTATTTTTTGTTGTATTAATCAGGCCGGGATGATCCTATCAATCTATATATAACTATATACTTACTTTAAGCATAGGGATGAAACAATATAAAATATAATGGAAGCACAGAATATATATTTTTATGTATGCGATCCTGCATAACAATAATTTTTTATTTAATATGTTTTATATAAACTCTAAAGCATCAAACATGTTAAGTTCTAAGTTAGTATTTTGTGCATTACACGAGTTGAATAAATAAAATATTAAATAATTAGTAATAAAAATTATAAATTGTAAAATCATATATGAAGATAAAATATGATTATACTTACGTATAAATAGTTACTTTAACTAAATAAATAATAATTATTTTTCTTAAAATTTTGTTTTATAAAAAAATATTGTTTTTAAATATTTTGTTTTAAGAAAAATGATTAAAAAAAGTTCATTGTATTCTATATCTTATAAAAATTTTGTTTTAAAAAAGTGTGCTTTTAATAAAAAAAATAAGTTTTTAAATTATTGAAATATATATATGTATATATATATATATATAGAGAGAGAGAGAGAGATTAATTTAAAAATAGTATGAATAATATAATTAGTATTCATCATTATTATTACAAAGAAATAAAAAAGTTAAAAGTTAGTATGATAAGACTTATAATTGTTTCATGAATCTTAATTTTTCATTTTTTATAAATAGATAGACAAATAGACAGATAGATATATAAATAGGCTGGGAACTTATTTATTAAACAGATTATAGTTAGTAATAAGCACGAGAGTTAAAATGATATTTTAATATAAGAGATGATTAAAATTATATATACGTAATAGTTTAAGGAATAAAGCAATTATACTATTGTATAACTTTATTATCTAGATAGTTTATTTTTAAATATAAAAATTATTTTATAATAATCTTATTTATTAAAAACTATTTTTTTATAATTATTCTGGTCGTTTTAATAAGAATGTTTTTTGAATTTTTTTACCTTGTTTATAATTTCTTAAACGAAGGATCGAATTACAATATTTTTCAAAACGGTTTAGTGTTTTACAAAATTTTATATCATATAAAAATATTTTTTTGTTTTAATACAAAATTTATTTTTAATTTCCTTAATAAAACCATTATTAAAAAATAGATTAATTTAAAAGTTATAGATGAGAGAAAAATATAGCAATTATTAAATAATTGTTAATAAGAGAGAGAAAATTAATTTGATTGTCTAAATTACTATTATATCTTTTTGAAGAGAAAATTGATGTGATGATTTATAGAAGAATAATAAGTCATAAAAACATGTATTAAAAGAATAACAAGTGCCAATATAAACCTTACTTTATTATATACAATAGACTAAGTTACTATTCCGTGTATTATATGTGTTGAATAAATATAATACTAAATAATTAGTAATAAAAATAAGAGCCTCGTCGAAATCATCGGCTTTCTGCCCAAAGCCACAGTCATGACCCTATTATTTAAAAATCTTTAATGTATGAATTATAAAACCATGCTTTAAGATAAATTATAATTATAATTACGTATAAGTAAATACTTTAAGTAAATAAATAATAACTTATTTTTAATAACTTTTGTTTTATAAAAAAGTATGGGTTTTAAATATTTTGTTTTAAGAAAAATATTTTTTAATAAAAATACTTCGTTGTATTCTGTATTTTATAAAAATTTAATTATAAAAAGTGTGTTTTACATAAAAATAAGTTTTTTATTTAATAATTATATATTATTTAATCTAAAAATGGTATAGGTAATCTTATTAGTATTTAATATTATTATCAATAATATAAAGAAATGAATAATCTTATGTATAAATTTCTTGTTTATTAAAAAAATTTATTTTTAATTATTATGGTTGTTTTAATAAGACTGTTTTTAAAAAAATACCTTTTATAATATTGATAAAAATAAACGTTTTAAAATATTTTGTTTCAAAAGATTTTGTGTTTTTTAAAATTTCATATTATATAAAAGTTTTATTTTTTTATTATTTCTATTTTAGTAAAAAGATGTAAGTTTTAATTTCCTTAATAAAATCTATTTTTAATAAGATAGCTTGATTTTAAAAAAAATTAAACATGAGAGAAATATGTTGTAATTAATAAAATTGATTTTTAATAAGAGACAGAAATTAATTTGAGTATTTAAATTACAATAATATCATTTTGAAGGGAAATTTATGTGAGAATGTTTATAAAGACATGTGGTAAAAATATGAGTTAAAAGAAGGACATGTGGTAAAAAACCTTCTTCTATTTAAATTCATAGATTATAAATGTGACAAAATCATTGTAATTTTAATATTAGACTGTACTTACATTAAACTTATTTATGTATGGAATAAATCATATAAACTAATTCCTAACACTTTCTTTATTATGTATGTATCTAAAGAAGCTTTATTAAATTCTTATCTAAAAACCATTAATTATATGTTAGAGAATCTCTATGTTGTAGAATTAGTATATTTTTATATCTTTTTTTTTGAACGACAAATGTGTAACCTTAAGAGATTTGAGGTGCGGTCACTACTGAGAAACGAATAGATAAGATAGCATCTTTATACCTAATACATAAAAACCCTAGAGTAGTACGTAACTTTTCTATGCGGTGTCTTCTTAAAGCATTCACAGTGGGTTTTCCAACCTCATCTCCATATTTATATTAAAAACATTATTTTTTACTATCTCTTTTAATTATATAATACTTTTTATATTTTTATCATTACATTTTTTATCTCTTTCACTCATATTCACTTTTAGAATATTAAAAAAAATTAGGAGGGTTTTACCGTTATTCCCTATATTTCCCCAAATATGGGGAATCATGGTAAAACCTCCAAAATATTTTTTTTCATCCACTCACGACCACTACCAACCAATTCTCATAATATAGGACATATGCTCATATAAAAAATAAAGAACTCACTGTGAATACTCTTATCTTTGTTTTCATATCTTTCTTTATTATTAATTATACAAAACTTTTAAGTATTTTTCTTTAACTTTTTGCTACATGTCTCACTCTTCTATTAAACATTAGTTGTTCTATATTTTTGAAAAACTTTTATTGACAAAAAAGTTAGGTTTGCTTATAAAACTTTTCTATAAGCTAAACATTTCTTTCATATTTGATAATATATTTTGAACAATAACTATATATTTTTTCTAGAATTTGAATTAAAATACTATGTAACAAGTCATAAATATATAATATATGAATTTATTTTACAGAGTATAATCTTGCATTTATGTTATTATGTAATACACGAGTTCTAGAACATATATATATCCTTATTATAATATATAAAAATTTAGGATGCTACATGATACGATTCTAGATGTTCTCATACCAATTTTTTATGATTTTTCTTTTTAAGCGATGATATTAAATAACCATTTTTTTAACAAAAAGTTATATTCAACACCAAAGAGATACAACAGCAAGATGCTAGAGAGGCAAACAATTAAATATTCAACCTGAAACTACACCATGAATCCCAATCTAAATTGAGCAAATTAATTTTATTCTTGACATATCTTCTTACTTTAATAAAAAAAGTAAATGGGGTGTCACGTATTCGCATCACATTCATTTTTATCAAATTTTTTCCGTTTCTCTTTCCAATTAAAAAACTACATTAATTACTAATAATAATCTTTATTTTATTTTATATTATAATTATCATTATTTTTTAATAAATTAAGAAAATATCTTTTAATTAATGTTATTTCTATAGAAATAATTTTTTATAAAAAGAACTTTTTCTAAAATAATAAAACTATTTTTGTGTAATACTTTAAAATTAGTTTTTTTAAAGTACATTTTCTATTAAAAGAATAACTAAAATATGAAGTTATAGTAAGAAAAAAAACAAAAAAAATTAAAGTTCATATTATTAATTACTTATATATATTATTATACATAATTCTAATAATGTCATATCTTAGTATATCATTTTATAAATAATAATTTTATTTTATTTAACATTTTATCTATTCAACCCGTGTAATACACGAGTTTACTAAAACAAGTAATAATTAAATCAGAAAAATATGTCTTTTGATATTTAATAGATATTCTAATTATAGATAACTATTATATCATTCACTAAATAAATTTACTAAAATAAATGAATACTGTTCTTTTTGATAACTTTGTTACCCTTGTGACATTCCTAAGCACAAAAAGTCAATTAAACACGTAAGTTAAGAGTTTCAATTAAAGTTAAACACGTAAGTTTAGTTTCCAGCAATGCTTAACATATCGCAAATGTCAATTGCTACAAATCAGTATGAACTAAAATGCATAAAAATTATGTGACGGAAATACTTTAGCAAACATCAAATGTCTATTCAAAAATACCAAAAGTAAATAAAAAAGTGGACTTTGAATTCATAGTTCATCGATCCCAAACCCATAGACACAAATCACAATTCAACAACAGCATATATAAGTACACAAATCAAAAACCCAAATAACCATATAAGTACACTAATTAGAAATGCACAAAACCAAATTCAAACTATAGAAGAAATATAATGAGACTCACTGAATTTATAATTCATTCCAAACCAGAAAACTCAAGGGTTTACTGTTAGCAATATGATCAAATCTAGGAGCTGCTTGTCTATTGATAGTCATTTAGAGACTAACTCTTAATAATTCATAGTATTTTAATAGTTAACAGATAATCGTAATGCCGGAATGTTTAAGAGCTACTATTAAGATTTAACCTATTAACCATATTAATATTATGTTTATCTTTTAACTATTCAAATGTTATAAACAATCAAAAGTTAGTTTATTAATGATCATAATAAGTTATCAAACAGTCTTTTATTCTGGTTTTTAACGGCTTACTAACATAAACAGCCTCATAGTAATTTTGTTTTGACGTCAAGGAATTTAGAACTGCCATTTATAATGGATAATGTGATGTAAAATATTACACTTGAATAAAAGTTAATATATATGTAATCAAAATAATAGTTATATTGTGAGTATATATGTAAATGTTTTTTTAAGATAATAATTTATCGATAGCACACTTAAAGAACAGCTACTAATTAATAATTTCCTTATACGATCATATCCACTTTTAACATGAATATTGTTGCTAGTAAGAGTTCTTTAAATGTTATATATAGTGTTTATGCACTTTATAAACACATTTAAATATTAACGCATATATAACTATATATTTTCAAAATAATAAACTTACAAATTCAATTTTTACATAATAACATTTAAAATATACCAAAAGAAATCACTGTAACATGTGAACACAAAAATCATCAAAAATATATATATTTAAAAGAAAGAGTAAATTGTTGTTTTCTCCGTATGATTTGATCACATTTGTTATTTTTATTTAAAAAAGATTTCTTTTTACATCTGCCTACCCAAAGTGTTAAAAGTTGCATGTTCATCTAAAATTTTTAAATCCGTTAATTTAAAATGGTAAACCAACTTTTTTAGAAGAATAATTATGAAATTTTACATATAAAGATAAAATTCTAATTTAAGTTAATGTAGTGTTACTAAAATTCAATTCACATGTTATTGTTTCATTTACAAAACCTAAATCGGACATTTCATCTTTTCATCTTTGAACCTTTTATCGTGACCGAATCATGAGATTGTCAGCTTCAGTTTGGGAGGAGGATGGACTTGCTTAATTTCTTGTGGCGGTCAGGAACCCGTTGCGAAGTTAAAGATTATGTAATTGGATGACTTTTTGTATTTTTAAAAGGTAAATTTGTCAATTTACTTGTTTAACTTTTTAAATCAATGGAGTTAACGTTTTTTGATAAAATAACAATTTTTTAAAACACTCAAAAGCTAGATAAAAAAATCTTTTTTAAATAAAAATAACAAAAATTATCAAACCATCCGGAGGAAATCGACAATTAACCCAAAAAGATTATCCTAATTGTGAACAGAAACATGTTTATTGCAACTTTGATCGACGATCCCCATGCTACTTATATTAACCGTGATAGAACAATTCATACTCACCGTAACTTTCCTCTTTACGATCTTCAATATCTTAACCTTACCCTCGATCTTCGTATAACTCTCCACCGGCAGCACTCCGGCAGCAAAATCACCCCCAAACTGGCGGTTTCCGGCGACCTCCGCCACCGCCACCGCATACGTAACGTTCAACCTCACCGTCCGCCGGGCCTCCGCCACTCCTCCGGGAACTTCCGCCACCCCCACCACCGTACCACGGTACACAAGACTCGAATCAGATCCCTCAAACTTAAACGCTGCAACGTTAGGGTTTTTCACAGAAACATCGGCTACCACCGTGAGATTCGCATCTCCGGTGAGTCGGCCCGTTGAGTTGACCCGGTCGAGTCCGGTGATGGACACCGAGTTCAATTTGACTCTAGGGTTTTTCACGTGGAAAACGGTGAACCCTAGCACTAGCATGACGACCGCGACGATGAGTATTATTGCGGTGATGATGCCGCAACAGATAGTGCGGTTGTGGAAGCGTTTGTGCTGGTGTTTTAACTCGAGAGATAAGGCTTCGTCTGCGGACAGAGGCGGTGTAACATGCGGTTTAGTTGTAGGAGCTAGAGGTGTTGTTGATCGTCGTCCGCCATGAATAATAATAATAATATTAACAATAATAATAATATAATAATAATATTATATTAATATTTCATCCGGTGGAGTGATTGGTGATTTATGGTGGTTTGGAGTCCGGCAGTGACTTTGACCGTTGACGTGGAGGTTGGATAATTCCAAAGGTGAGCATTGAATTTTCTTATGGAATTGCAAGATAGTGGAGGACTAGACGAGGAACGGTATCTCTTTTATATAATTAAACATCTATGTATCTGGTAGGGGTGTGCACTGTTGGTTTGGTTTGATTTTGGCTTAAAACCAAAACTAAAAACCAATATTGGTTTTTAGGTTTTTAAAACTGTCTGGTTTCGGTTTTTTCGATTTTTGGTTTTCGGGTTTTGGTTTTTTTCGATTTTATCATTTGTGCTTCAAGTTTTAGAAAAAAATTGTTTTAAAATACTGAATTTAAGCCAAAAACTTTGACCGTACATTATTTTGTTAATCTTTAAATATAATCTATATATTTTTATAATTTAGTTGACATTAAAATTAAATACAATACATAATATATAAGAACAATATATTCAATAAAACATTTTAATCTATCAATTTAAATTAAAAAATATTATTCTTGAAGCCTAAATATTTAATCTCTTTTAGATAAGACATGTTAAATAAGTAACTAATAGACTAATAATTTTAAAAGTATATGATCACACCTCTAAATTTACAAGTTTGATTATATGGTTTCGGTTCGGTTTTTTCGGTTTTTATTACAAGCCAAACCAAAACCGAACCAAAAAATTCAGTTTTTAAAAAATTATCAAACCAAACTATCAGTTTTCTAGCGGTTTCTGTTTTATCGGTTTGTTTTCGTCGGCTATTTTAGTTATGGTTCGATTATTTTGGTTTTTTGCTCACCCCTAATATGTGGTAGGGATATATGTTTTTGCATGTATTTCTAGATTATGATGTCACAAAATTTGTTTTGTAATGTATATTCATCATATTTTATAGAGTGGGAATGTTGGTACACTCATTTTGGATCTCTAGCCGTCCTTGATCTAATTACATACAATCTATCTTTATTGATTTGTTCCAATTAGTCAATTTGTGTATTTCTATTGCCCGTGTAGAATGATACAACTTGTATAATTGTATGACTTACGAGGAATGACTATACAGAAAGGGATGATTTCCCTTATACGACATGTATCAGGTTTATTAAGCAATCTTCAAGTTGTTGAAGCACTGCAGTACATGTTGTATTGGCATTTTTGTTGATAAGTTGACAAATATTATTTCTCATTTTCTATGGTTTTGAAGTGACATTTATTTCTCGATAAGTGTGTTAAATTTTTAATTATTTCATCGTTAAATTTGTTTCAATGCACACGCTCGACGTTACAACAAGAAAAATTAAGATGTCGCTTGATAGAATAATAATCATTCAGAACATGTCATATTACAATTCACCCCTCCTTTCTATGTTAACTGGTAGATAACCATGGTTAGCAAAATGATCAGAAATTTTCTTATACAACAAAGATGCATAATTGTGTAGCTTCAACTATTATATGGGACTTATGAAACTTGACAAAGTATATTTGAGTACCCTTCCAAGGTTTCGTGACTATGCTTATACACAGTCAATTGTATTTATATTATATATATAATAATTTTAAATATTTATTTTATTTTTTGTTTGGTAGATTAAGATAATTACTTTTTCTTTATATAGTTATTATAATCTTTAATTTGTTTTTTTCGTCCGTTTGGCAAATTTAGTAAAACGTTTTATCAAACACAT
Organism: Flaveria trinervia; assembly: GCA_025506515.1. Lineage (NCBI taxonomy): Eukaryota > Viridiplantae > Streptophyta > Magnoliopsida > Asterales > Asteraceae > Flaveria > Flaveria trinervia. The sequence goes on along the minus strand of CM046443.1, from coordinate 96,454,818 downwards.
GAAGTGCTTATTGAACCAAGCAATAAGATAAGCAAATATTGATCTAGCTCTTAATTAATTAACTAACAACACAAATAACATGTCATTATATTATACATCAAAATCCCAATATAAATCACCTACTCATCAAGATTTTAGGAAATGAACAAAGTATGAAAAAGTGTACAAAATAAAAATTACATGATGCGTGGGAGATGCATTTCGGTCGTAATCATGCTACTTGAACCATCGAATTGATCTATTGCATGTGTAATTTAATTAACTAACTTATGTTTGTTGTTGATGATTGATTACCCCGTGGTGAAGAAAATGATAACATGATTAACAGTTCGACAATGGTCTTCAGGAATTTTGATGAATATCAGGTATCAAGCCCGGTCCAATATTTCCAATCAGCTCGTTATACTCAAATCGAACAATCCTAGCTAGCGGCCCTTGGTATTCTTGAAATCTATCAAGAAGGGTTTTGTTTTTAGATTATGAAACATAAATTGCATCTGACACTTTTAAAGGTCGTTTTAGATCATTCAAAATATCCATTTGACTAATTTTTTCTCTTAAAATGTCGTTTTGACCAACTCATCCTCCAAACTGTCTCCACCTCAACACGGCGTCCCAACCGTGAAACATGTGTTGAACACATGATGAGCGTTGCAGATTAATCCAGGTGTCTAAATAGGATCGTTACGAAGTTCAGACAAACTTACAAAGGTTTGGACGAACTTACGAAGGTTTGGACGACGATAAGTTTATTCGACTTTTAAGTTTGTTCGGATGAACTTATGAAAGTTTGCACGACCTGTTTAAGTTTGTTCGGAAGAACAGAAGTAGGTGCTTCATAACGACTCTAATTAGACTCGTGTATTCATCTGAGCCGCTCATCTTGGTTCGGACGACCCTGTTCTATAGTTGAAAACGACTCTGTTGGATGATGATATTTTTTAGGGTTACTAAATTAATGAGATATTTCGAGAAAAAAATATAAAAAATGAACATTTTAAAGTTTTTCCCTTATTTTATTGCAAAGACGATCTTCTTAGTATTTCATAATATTGTTATAATATAAATTAATTATCAACTTCGTTGGTGTATTGTAATTGTAACTTAGGTTTCAAAGTTTGTACTTTTAATAATTTTTATATATTTAACATATTTTTTATTATAAATATTACTAATTATAAACTTATTTGTGTATTATGGGTTATACCTAAGCTTTAGTAGGTTGCACTCTAGATTTTTTTGATTACATTTGAACTCAATGTTTTTACATTTTTTATAACTTAACTCAATTTTTTATTTTCAACTTTGGTTTTCTATACTGTTCATCTTTTATAAAATTTTTGTTTTACGTTTTGGTTAAACGTTACGAGTCAACACACGACAACGTGTATGTGTGGCTCGATGTTTTTACGTCTAGTTCTTCCGTTAACAACATTTTCATAACGCGCAGGTCATAGATTGACTTAGTTATTATTTTTAGTATATTATGTTTCACATGTGATATTCAACGTTATGATATGGGTTTTTCGGTGTCAGTGGTCGTTAATGATGATGTAAAATATTTGTACTACTTGACATAGGTTTTCGTCCCGCCGCAATGCGGGGGGCTAAAATACTACTTATTTATATATATCAAATAATACTTGTAGCAACAACGTTTTCAGCACTAAAATTTTATCGATCAACAAGAACTATAATTAGCATTTACTTATGCAGTTATGTATTTGTCTAAGTTTTGCACCATCAATTCTAAGGATCAGTTTCCTAACACTATGGTAGCGTTTGGTATGCAGGAATGATGGCGGAATAGAATGAACCATTGAGGGTGAATGAATAAAAACATGTTTGGTTGGTGGAGGTAATGGAATGAACCATTACGTAGTTGCTTCCATTCCCTCAAATTTATTCCATCCACTCCCCCTTCTTTTTTTTCATTCCATACCTTCTTCCATCATTAGTCACCAACACCACCCACCACAACAACCACCACCTAAGGCCACTACTGCCTCCGGAAACCACCTCCGGCCACCACCGCCGTCGAAAACCACCGCCAGCCACCACCGTCGCCAGAAACCGCCGTCGTCGGCCACCACTGCTGCTGGAAACTGCCGCCAACGAAAACCACCGCCACCACCACGGCCGCTGGAAACGACCGTCGGCCACCACCGCCGCCGGAAGCCACCGCCGGCCACCACCGCCTCCAGAAACCGCCGCCGCCGGAAGCCACCGCCGGCCACCACCGCCTCCAGAAACCGCCGCCGCCGGTGGTCGCCGGAAGCCACCGCCGGCCACCACCGCCTCCGGAAACCGCCGCCGCCGGAAACCACCTCCGGCCACCACCTCCGCTCACCATCACCATCATAACTACTTTTACACTTCATTGTTTCGATTTTTATACCTAACAAATAAAACAAAGATATGATTCATTTATTAATATAGGCAATCAAACGGAACAATGGAATGTAATGATTCGTTTTATTCTCTTATCCATTCCATTCTCTTATTCATTTCATTCCTTCGTTCATTCCATTACTACATATCAAACATACCCTATATACCTATGCGGTACCATTTAATTTATATGGGTTAGAGTAATCATAATTTTTTCCTTAAAATTATGTGAATGTGGTACATATGTTATATAAATTATTGTAACTGGTTATGAGTGGAGAAAAAATTATTGTTCATCTGTAAATTTAAGAAAATATTGTTCAACCTTTTATAATTTTTAATATCTTATAAATTGGTTGTAAGTATACGAAACAAAAAAGATAATGATATATGTATAAAAATATTATTTAATTAAAAATAAAATAAAATAGTTATTTTTTATGTATTTATACGAATGAAAATAAATATTAAATTGTAATACTTTTAGAATATCAAAATTCTAGCAATTGTTTCTCTTTTACCCTCTCTAGTCCTACCCCACCACCTCTTTTACCACTAGATCTTGGTTGTATAGTTTCTCTCTCCCGTTAAAGTATTCATATTTCATTTCTAATAATTCATGAGTGAAAGTTTTTATATTCTATGAAATGATTTAAATGATTATGAGTCAAGAAGAGAAAAAATATTATTATTCATCTCTAAATTTAAAGATTTATTATTCATCTCTAAATTTAAAGATTTATTATTCAAACCTTATAAATTTTTTAATATTTTTAAAAGCGGTTGTGAACAAAGATGAAAGAGGTTCAAAAACTATGATTTTAATGTGTGTGTATAGTGTGACGTACTTTTTAAAACTTTTATGCATATACACTATATGAACATGTATATGCATATATTTATATTTTTTTATTTTTTAAAAATATTCAAAAGAGATGTGCAAATATCCAAAAAGAGTATAGAGATAAAGAAAGCATTATTTCTAAACTTCATCATTTTATTAAAACGGCTGATATGTGGTTTTCAAGATAGTATTGGTTTTAAAAAGACGACCCTTGTAAATCTGTAATGTATAAATTATATGTCCGTAACGTCAAATTTAGCTTGTATATATCCATCTAGAACTTTTATGTTATTAGCATTATTTTATTTTATATGACCAAGTCAATATATAAATCTCATACAAGTAAAATTAAAATTCACGATATAGACTCTTAATTATTTATATAAGTTCTCGTCTTCAATGATAGATAACAAAACGTCGTGTTTCAACAAAGGATATTCTAAATCAACTCAACTTCTTCAACTCTAAATCGGATGTTGACATCGACACCCATTCCACGAACAGATCCTAGCTTTAGCTACTCACTTGTTTGATATATTGATTATATCAATATCAATATTAATGTTAAGCAATTTTAATTTATTTATAAATATTATATCATTTCATGTAATAAAGTACTTCAAACTCTGCACATATAAGCTTCTTTCCTGTCATGTGATCTTTTTGAATATTTTTTCTTTATTATTTCAACAAGTTGAAAGAAAATGAACCACAATGAGTGTCCAGCAAATGTAATTGGAGAAAACATGCACTTCATGCCATTTATATATTTGAAACTCTAATTCAAAGACCTGTTCAACTTGCTTATCATAAACGAAATAGTAAAATACACTTCACACTAAAATTTTATTAGAATACTCGTTTTTAACAAAATATTCTTCAAACAAATTGACATCATTTACTCAACAAAATAGTACGTTTACATTTTATTTGACAAAATTTCCACCTCTTATATAAGAAAATTCGTTATGAATATTCACGTACTAATGAGTTTAGTTTTATGTATCATCAGATACTCAGATTTCTTTCCGAAGTATAATACTTTAATTCAAATTTTATTTATTTATTTTCATATATCTGTTTTATTTTTTGCTCATATGTATTTTCTTAGAAAATGTTTGTTATTTTACGTATCAAAACAATTTCATGATGTTACTTATTTTGTAAATCAAGTCGGGAAAAATTAAAATTGTTAAAGTTTTCTATAAAATATGTTATCATTTTACATATTCATTTGCTAATCGAATACATTTGAAGTGGTATGTTATAGTTTTTCAATTTTCATATATATCCGCCAATTTCGAACTAGATTTTTTAATGACAGAGTCTTTACTCATAATTGATTTGAACTAGTCATCAAGTTTTGATTATTATTATATTTATACTCGTCAAGCTTTTGTAATTTCTAATGATAAATCTAAGAACTTTACTCATATTTTAAAAAATCCAATAGTCTAAGACAATTCTATTATAGCATTCAAAGTAGATTCTTTATTTTTATATGAATATACGTCTTGTATTATAGATTATGGTTGTAAGTGGATTAGAGTGAATATGAAACTGTTCATCTCTATATTAAGGTAAATAATGTTCCACTTTTATAAATTTTCTAATATTTGTGAGAGTGATTTTGAGTAAATAAAAGAAAGAAAATATAATAATAAATATATAAAATATTATTAAAGAAAGAAAAAGTAGTTTTAGTATAATTATAAGAATTAGGATAAATAAGCTAGTGTGAATGCTCTTATACCTCAAGTATAAGTTACGATATCCAATTAATAATGAATATTGTATTTTAAAGTAAGGAAAAAATCATAGAATATTAATCAACTTTCATAAGTGCTCTAATTAAGTCATTTTAACTTTTTTTTACTTCAAAAACCACTCAACTTTTAAGTTTTGTTTCAATTTTGTGATAATTTTGAATTTTATATGGATTAGTGATGATGTGTTAAAGTTTTTTATTTTTATGTATTCAAATAACATGGCAATTATAGATGATTAATTAGGTGGATTTTTAGGTTAAAAGAAATTTAAAATCATCACTTCACCATATCATTTATTGGTGTTATCATTAATCATAGTTCACACTCAAATCAAACATACACAAGAGGCAAAACAACGACTTATGGTTATAGAACTTGCACCTTGAATAAATATGTGTTGTATGGTTTATGAACATGATACTAGCGATTATGATGAAGCCGTTAAATTAATATAAAATATAACAATAAATATTAAATATCGACTATTAGATTCTTTTAGGTCACGACATATGAATGGTTTATATTTAAAAAACTATTACTAATAACCTTGATTTTTGTTGCAACTTAATTATAAGTTTTCGCAATTTAGTTCCAGTCCATGTAATATGACTTTGTCGTCTAAATTACAATTCCCATATCGTTGATGTGAACTATAATGATGTTTCTTTTCAAGATACATTAACATATCCGATTAACTCTATTAACTATAAATAAATCAATCAGATGGTAATATTAAAAGCAAGATAGTTGGCAAAAAAAATTCTCTTAGAGATGTTAATTACCCAAACTTTACTTTTGCTTCAAAAATGAAGCTTACACCAGCCTAAATTAAAACCCTTTTTCATTGAAGACAAACTTTCACTTTTTACGAGAATTGTTATTACCAAATTAAGGAAATATGTATATATTTTTTAACCTAAAATCCTCCTAATCATCTATAATTACCATGTCCTATGCCTTAAATAAATAAATAAGTTTAAATCTTGACACATCATCACCGACGCCGGAGTGCTGCCACCGCTCGAAAGCCCCTTCAGCCGAGCCTCCATCTCCTTCCCCCAAACCCTAGGTGTCGAACCGCCGGTCCTATAGTACCCGCCCATAAACCGACCCGACATCGAACCGGATTCAGACTCCGAACAACCAAGTCGGATCGGGTTACCCTCGCCCGACGAACCGGCGCAAGGCTTGTAGCTTTTGTACGCTCCAGATGCCTTCAACGCAATATCCTTAATCTGCCTACAGATTTCCATTAGCACCGATGAAAAAGTATGGCCATAAACTACCACGTCAAGGTTAGGCACACAAGGTGTTCGATCAAATGTCCCTATGAAGTGAAGGTTTGAGAAAGCTTGTTTTTTTTAGTAATCTTGTGAAGTGGGTATTGTTTAAGGTGATTTGATCTTGAAATTCAAATTCGGCTCTTCTAATCTTTCATCGTATTATTGGGTTGCTAATCTTTAACTAACGGCCATGGTGTGAGGGGTCATGTGAGGTACCATCTAGAGGGTGGGCAACTTGCGGTTGCTGCCCTCTTTCGGCTTGTATAGGGTTCCATCGGTATTCTTCCCCTCATAACTCATCTCGAGTTCGGTGCACCATTTATGTGTTTTTGTTTTTTTTATTATCTCTAGTGGCAGTTAACCTACGCACATGGCTCCTACAAGGAGGGGTCGGAATGTTAAGCCAAGGGGCTCTGTGCAGGGCCCTGCTAGTGGTTTAAGGACATGCCCCTTCAAATCTTTCCACGAATGTAAAGACGGCAAACCTGGGTCTGTGGGTTTTTTCCGCCTACTTGAACACATCCAAAGCACCCACCTCAAGATAGAAAAACGAAGGCTATCTTTGAAGGAGGCTATCTCCAAGGATTTAGAGCTTTTTTTAGAGGTTGGGGAAGTTCTTAAGGCAGGTGATAAATGGTTGTGTGGAAGGTGCATGGTAGTGCATGCACTCAGTAGGGGGTGCAAGCATGATGATGAGGTCGTGTCGTTTGACATGTTCTCGGGGGATGTTGAAGATTTTATTGTTGGGATCCGGAAACCATGTCAAGTGGTGGTTGACACAAACCCACGTCACCCAGCTGGGCTCGGGGGTGATGTTAACCTCCTCGAGCGGGTTTTTTCACTCCCCATTCAGACTGTTAAAAGCATTTCCCCCAGTTGTCGGCTGTTGTTCGCTCAGGTTTTAACAGGTGCTTTGCGTAAAGTGGTGGGGTCGCCAGGTTCCGTTGAAAATTGGGTTCAATTGCTTTTGTTTCCACGTTGCATCTTGCGGGTGTTCAGACCATCCACCAGACGAGAGCGAAAATCAAGGAACAGGAAATCTTTGCAGTGTAGTAACATCTTGCACGCGCTAACAGTTTGGAAAATGGGTCCGGGTTTGATGCTTTGGTCTCGTCCCTGTTGGATAGCGTGGGAGAGGCTGGTGCTATTAGGGGGGAATGCATGAGAGAGGAAGACAAGGAATGGGACCCTAATGTTAAGCAATGTCTTCGGAAAGTCAGAGATGGGCATTTCACGGCTGCGATTAAGGTCCTATGCTCTAGTGGAGTTGCCCCTTTTGGTGAGTCGACCTTGAAAGCTCTTATTGATAAACACCCAGTGGTGCCACCCCTGTCCTTGCCTTCAAACCCTTTAGCCCAACCCACTCTTGTTGTTGATGAGGAGTGTGTGTTCAAATGTATCCGATCCTTCCCTAAAGGGACGTCATGTGGTAGGGACGGGATGCGGGCCCAACACTTGTTAGATGCTATTGGTGGCGAGGGCTCTGTGACCCCCTCAGGTTTGCTTACGAGCATTACTGAAGTTGTTAACTTATTGCTTGAGGGATCTTGCCCTAAAGTGCTTGCTGAGTTTGTTGCGTCGGCCCCCCTCACCCCCTTATTGAAGCCTGATAAAGGAATTCGGCCTATTGTTGTGGGGTGTATTTGGCGAAGGTTGGTTTCTAAGGTGGCGATGAAGAAGGTCGGGAAAGACATGGCCCAGTACTTGGGGGACTTTCAATTTGGGGTAGGATGCCTAATGGTGCAGAGGCGGTGCTTCACAGTGCAAACAGGTTTCTCAACTCTTGTCATGAAGACGGCTCCTTGGCCTTGCTTACTGTGGATTTCTCTAATGCTTTTAACACGGTCGACTGCATAACCTTCCTTCAAGAGGTTCATCAGCATTGCCCGTCAATCTATCGGTGGGTCCAATTTCTTTATGCCCAGCCTGCTAAATTGTATGTTGGTAATGATTGTATTGGGGCTACTACCGGAGTACAACAAGGAGATCCCTTAGGGCCCCTTCTCTTTGCCCTTGCCTTACACCCCCTTATTCTTCGGGTCCAGGACCGTTGTAACCTTTTGTTTCACGCTTGGTATTTGGATGATGGAACGATTATCGGCAATGCGTCTGAGGTTGCTAAGGCCTTAGACATCATCAACGTGGAAGGGCCATCTCTAGGGCTTTATCTCAACATTAAGAAAACAGAGGTTTTTTGGCCGACATGCGATGGGCGTAAAGTTCAGGACGGACTTTTCCCGAGAGGGATTGGTAGACCAGAGAGGGGGGTTAAGCTCCTTGGAGGAGCTGTTAGCCGTGATCCTAGCTTTATTGAGGAGTTGGCAGGGCGGGGGCCTTGGGAGCGGTTGACCTCATGAAACTCTTGCCCTGCCTTAGGAATCCCCCATGTGAACTACTTTTGCTAAGGTCGTGCATGGGAGTTCTAAGTTACTTTTTGGTTTGCGCACTTGTCAACCCCATTTGATGGAGGATGCGGTATCTCGGTTTGATGATGGCCTCAGGGAGGCTATAGAAGACATAGTCGTGGGTGGTGGCCCTTTTTTTTGGTGATCTCCAATGGCGTTTGGCATCTTTGCCAATGCGTCTCGGTGGTTTGGGACTCCTTTCAGCTCGAGATGTTGGGGCTTATGCTTTTGTGGCCTCTAGAGCTCAGTCTTGGGAACTACAAGATCATATCCTTCGAAACAGTGGGGTCTTCGGGCTTGACCCGGACTATCAGCAGGCGCTGAACGCTTATATGTCCTTCTCCCAGACTTGGATATTGGCTGTTTCTCTAATAAGGACACCGCCCCCTCGAAGCCACAAACAACTTGGCGAATGCTCTGTTTAGCAAAATCGCTCAAAGCTGGGAGAAGTTTTTTCTTTGTCATCCCGCCAAAAGGCGGTGTTTGAGTGCCTGAAGGGCCCCCATGCTCAGGAATTTTTGACCATTATCCCGATTGAAGGGTTGGGACAGTGCATGTCTCCAGTAGAATATAGAGCAATTCTCAAATACCGGTTGATGATCTCTATGTACCCGGAAGATGAAACATGTCTGATATGTCGTAAAGCTTGTATGGATAAATATGGGGAGCACGCCCTTCACTGTAAAGAGCTACCTGGGTTCAAATATCGGCATGACTGGGTACGAGATGTTTTGGGGGACATCCTAAGAAGAGCTGGGATTTCTGCTAAGAAAGAAGCCCCTGTGAATTTCCTCACGGACCCTATGGAGGGGAGGTCTACTTTGCGACCAGCGAATCTGCTCGTCTTTGGCTGGGCTGGGGGCAAACATGCTTGTGTGGACCTCACAGGGGTTTCCCCTTTGGTTGGTTTACGGGAAAACGGTTTTGTAGCTGGTCAAGCTGCAAGAAAGGCAGAATCAAAGAAAGTGGATAAACATGCTAAAGCTTGCGCAGAGAACCAGCACGTTTTTGTTCCCTTTGCCTTTGATACATTTGGCTCCCTAGCGCCAGAAGCTATCAACTTTTTGACCAGGGTCCAACGGGTCATAGACAACCATTGCTCAACCCCGGGGAGGCAAGGATTTGTTTTTGGAAGGTTAGGATTTGCTATTCAGAAAGGGGTGACGGCGCAGCTTGTTGCCGTCTACCTTCTATTTTGATGTAACTTGACAAAAAATTATTAATTGTAATGAAATTACCTGAGTTTTCCAAAAAAAATCATCACTAATTTACATAAAATTCAAAATTTTCATAACATTGAAACAAAACTTAAAACTTGAGTGGTTTTTGAAACAAGAAAAAAGTTAAAATGACTTCATTGAAACGCTTATAAAAATTTGTTACTATTATATAGTTTTTTCCCTTTACTTTATTTAATTACTAACTTTTTATATTTTTTCTACGATCAAGAGGATTAATTATACATATACTCATATACCCATTTGATTTTGCAACAAATTTCCAATTAACTCTTATAAAACTATAAATGCATGAAAGAAAGTGGTCTGTAACCAACTTTATAACTTGACTTACACGACAATGTAGTCTTCGGCAGTCCTTTGCATTATGAACACGTCCCTTAGTTGATTCAACCGAACATAATGTGTTGACAAGTTTAGTGTTATCAACGTATAATTTAACGTGTTGAATTAGCTTATATATTGATTGAGAAATAGCATTAGAAATTAAATGAGTCAAGTGTCATGGGAGTACGAACTCTGTTTAATTTTAACTGTTATTCGGCTTTAGTTTGTTGACCGACTCCCACAATTAGTGTTAAACTAATATTTTAGATATTGGATTCAGATAAGTGGTTGTTGGCTCATTTAAGTTATGATGGGCTCACTTAGGGGTGTGATACTGTGAAGTGTGATAGTTCAATTTTGACCATACAATTTAATTGTGGTTGGGCTCAACTAGGTTGATCTTAATTTTGGACATATAATTGTTGGTTGATGATTTTGTTAAAAAAAAAAGAAGAAAAAGACAACACTCCTTTGGATCAAATAAAAGGAAAAGAAAGAATAGAAACAGGGGTATCACAGTTACGTGATCTCTTGAGGGTATCTGTATTCTCTCGGTTTCAAACAAACGTTCCACTCCATCAAAAATTTTCTATATTTAATCCGATAAATTAATCGCATGTAACACGCGAAATAGATTTATCTAATAGTAAATTATGATTCAGAGAATAATCCAAGTGGATTTTTGTGTCAGAAGATTGAATCCGACTCACGTATGTTTTGGTTTGTATATTAGATTCTAGAGTACAGTTTTTTAACTTAGTGATATCAAAAGTAAAGTTTCCTAACTATAAGGATTATGTTTTGGTATCATGAAGTCTATAGATATTATTCTCTAACATGCAAAATGGTGTAACTTATGAGACCCTAAAGACATCATATGTTTGTAACAATAGACATAATGATAAAACTAGACTCGATGATTAACAATAGATATAATGAGCTGATGGACGAGAATTACACAATGACATGATCCGGATTACATAATAAACAGAAAAACGTAAACAAATTACATTTTTAGCATTGTGTTATTTGAAAATCAATGTTTTAAAAAATACATTGCATAACACAATAACCAATATTAGACACGATGAATAAAACAATAACCAACACTACACTCGATAATTAGCAATAAACACAATGAGTTGTTTGACGAGTATTACACAATAAACTGGTAAAAACATAAAATAATTACATTTTTAACATTTTGGTATTTGAAAATCACCATTTTAAGAAACACAATGATTAACATTAGACATAATGAGTATCACAATGACCAGCACCAGACTAGATTACTAGCAATAGACATGAAGAGCTACTTGATGAGAATTACAAAAAGACTTGATCAAGATTACACAATGAACTAAATATTGAAAAGTTACATTTTTAGCATTTTGTTATTGAAAATTATCATTTTAAAAACACAATGCAACAAAACCGTCAACAGTAGCCACAATGATATGATGAATATTACACAATGACCTGATATTACACAATGTGCTGAACATGATAAGCTGCAACAACGTGAAAAAAACTTTATTGTTTAAGTATCAAAATTATAGGTGTCTTAAAGATAAAAAAACACTTGTTTTTATGTTGTAATTTTAGAAAAATATTATAGGTAAAAGTTATGAGCGTTTAAAAAAAGGTGAAACTTAAAAATGTGGTTAAGACTAAAAATGTATGGTCTACCATTTAAAGTTTCAATTATTTACTATTATGCTACCGAATTTTTTAACCTTTGGATATAAGATTTAATGGATAATAATAATTTTTGCACTTTTTAGATTTTACTCTATTTTTATAACAACATTACCCTAAAATATAAGCTTTTCGTAAATGTATGTCAAATAACCATGTAAATTAATTTAGAATTATCTTTAGAAAGTTATTCTTGCACCAAAACCAAATTACAAAAATCTTTGAAAGAGAATAATCATTTGTTGGGAGTTTGTTTTCTAGTTCAAGAGATTCTTATGTTTTGGCTATGTCTTCCCTTATAAGGGAGAATCATGGGTATCACGTTATGCTTCTCACATCAATCATGATATTTATCTTGAATTGATGTTAAACATTCCTAGTAATTGTTATACGCAAACATCTTAATCTATAAACTGAGTTACTTGTTTTGTATTTTGGTGGTTATGTTAAAAGTTTATGAATGCGAACATGAATTTATATGTGCAAAATTTAGCTTTTTATCATGATTATTTATACTTGAGCAATTTTACTATCATTAATTGAGTTAATTATAGTAAATAATAGATTTATAGATGATAACCGGAAGCGTGATGACCTTTTTCTCTATAATCTTTTATTAGTCTTACTCTAACTTGTTTATCATTTAACAAAGTAGATTATACTATACAATAAATAATATTGGTGCTAAACTGAATATAGAAAATTTTACTCAATAGGTATGACTGTGAAATTTAGAGAATAAAGATTTGTAAGTGTGTGTTAGAAGGGTAAGAGGCACATGAAGTTCTCACTAAAATCTTAAGACCCGAGGAGAGAAATACTGCTCAACATAAAAAGAATAGTTAAGTTTCATTTTACTTATTGAGGTTTGTTAAAAATAGTAATTTTCTTTCAAAAGATTAAAAACATCAATTTACCTGTAAAAATTTCATAATTTGTTTCAATTTCAGTCTAGAGTTTCATTAGTCGTTTCAGCTTTATCCAAAATAGTAAAACTTTTGGAGTGAAATTGAAACAACATATAAAACTTTTGAAGGTAAACTAATGTTTTTAATTTTTTGAAATAAAATAGTTATTTTTGTCAAACATTTGAAGCAAAATTAAAATTAACTCTAAAAAGAATCGTGAGCTACGTAACACTTGGAAAAAATAAAGAAGAAAAAAAAACTCTTGCCCACATCAGTTGATGAGTAGTACGGATGATGACATAATGCATGACTTAACAAATTTGGTCTAGCGAAAAACGTATTGTATTCTTTGTCTCCTTTAGTTAAAAGGTTTGGTGTAACCTTTATGCCCTAATGTACTTTGATCCTTATTAATAAAAAAGAACATGATAAATGTCAAACATGGTAAATGATCTAATTAAAGAATGCTAGACACATTCTTATTAATAAAAAACAAGTCCCAACCGTTATTTGCTCCATACTTAAGTTAAGAGAACATGAATATGCATCTTGCTCATAACAAGAACATCAACATTTTGAGGATTGTTTGCGTCATTTAGAGTTTGAAAAAGATTGGATTAAGGTCAATAAATCACTTGCTGATGTGTATATGACAAGTTCTAGCTCTAAATTAAGCTTTGCTGGAAAGAAATAAAAATTTTATCATAAAAAAAGATCCAAGTTAAGAGAAAGACAATGAGTAAACTACAAGGGAATGGAAAATGTACTTTCAAAAAGAAGATAATCATTGAAAGGGTAAAATGCTACCATTGTGGAACCAAAGAGCACTTTGCTGGTTATTGATTACATTATGTTGATTAAATTATCGCAAAAGTTACTTTCTACAAACTTAATATAGAGTTTTAAAAGAAAGTGTTACAACTTAAATGTGCTACAAATATGACACCTAGACATCTCAAATTTATTTAATACATTTTAAAGTTAGACCCAAAACATGTTATATGAGGAACTATCGTATAATTAACTAAAACTTTATAATTAACTCTTAAATATTCCTAATACCTTGGGACTAACATGAAGACAATGGAAAGTTGTGTTGGGTTAAAGGGTAGATTTGAAAAAGATAAGGCGGTGATTGGAATCTACTACCATTTCCAACAAAGATCTTTGACTTGTCTTACCACTTTTAGAAATGTGCCCTTAGCTATTCACACCTCATCACCCCATGCATCAACCGACTATTTCTAAATAAACTAACAGTTTTATTATTAATATCGTTTATAATCAGCTCTTAAGATATACCTAATACGTCATGGAAGATTTATATTAAGGACATCATGAACGTTTTATGCATATAATATCAAATGGAGGCCCGACTCTCTTAAGTAAATTTATTCGATAACAGTTAACACTTATTAAAGAATAAAACTTAGTTATCAATGTATTTTAAATTTCAATATTATTTTCGTAAATTGCCAACACACTTTGTATTATGTTGATATTTTCGTGTACAATGCTCTGCTAACCCATCACGAAAAACCCTAAATGAGAGTAAAAAATAGTAATTAATTAACCCCTAAACCTCAATAGCATACCCATCTATCTACGTATACAAGTATACAAATACATTATATCTATATACAAATACACACACATATAAATGAACACACAAAAAAATACACATACCCATGCATATCACCTATGCGTGCATACACACACAAACTAAAAAGAGAGGATCTAGAAAACTCCTCCTTGTGAAAATTTCAAACGGAATCCAGTTAAATCAATTCAAATAATTATTTTGTTGAAATAACATTATTATACACACAATGTTACATTCTTTTTTTTTATGTGTATGTGTATATACATCTTCTAGCAGTGACCCTTCAACTTCGGTGTGGAAAAGCATATCGAGAATAGTGTGATCGATAAATTCATCATTTTGATTAATTGAACTTTAGACAACCGATAATATATAATAATAACTGGAAACAGCACGTCATCGATCAAAACTAATATTGTATTCTTGCAGGAAAAAAGGAATCAAAAGACCACATCTTTGAATATCATGCACATCTCATCTCGTTACTGAACACACATTTTGGCACTAGAAAACAAATATGTCTATATAAGAAGATTGGTTTTTTCTAGAAAAAAGTGGGCAACTGAAATAACAGGTAGGTATTGTTGTCCTTATTGAATCATATGATTCTCACTTTAGTTTTTTATATACCCGATAAACATTATCTTAAAAGATAAATAAGGTTTATCGGGTATAAATAATACTAAATGTTATTCTACCTTGAGGTTTTTGTTTTAAATATGTATAATAACATGTTTAAGTTTTTCGTTTGCGAGAAAGCATACATCACACACAAACAAACAAGAAATTTTGACGTTAAGTAGAATTTCACGATATTTGAAAAGATACATAACCTTTAAATTTGTTTCGTTTTATGTTTTGCCAAAACTCATTCATATGAAAGGAATATTATTGATGGCAAATAGAGTGAAGGATGGGATAGAATTGCGAAACATCAAACCTAACTTGTTTTAATTTCTTTTCTAACCAATACATAAATCTGACAGTAGATTGATCATCTAACATGATGCATGACGAAAACAGTAATATTTACACTAATTGAATCAAGAGGTGTCATTTGTGGGTAATCCGAAGTGACTCGTTTTTGGATAAAAAAGAAAAAGGAAGAAAACGTTCTTTAATATTGTACTTGTTGCGAAATAGAAATTTGAGCTGGTGCTCGACAACACAGAAGTTGTTGCCGAGGAGGAGCGGGAGGCAGACAATTGGCAACGAGGGAGTTGTTGTAAGAAAAGAAAAGATGAAGTAACAAGGAAAGGAAGTAGAACAAGAGTAGTACAAGTGAATAGTTGTTGAAGAATCAAAAGACACATGAGAACATTAAAAAAGAGAACTAAAAAGACCCATTGGAACCAAAAGGATTATAGCAAATATCAAAATATATGAGTTTAACAAGCGCTGACTGATCTATCAAAAATATGTCGCTAAAGGTGGGTCCTTTTGATATTCTAACGGTGACACGTGATTTTCGGAAAATTACCAATGGAAATTATCAAGGAACCATCAACAATATTATCACCATTAATGAAATACCAACAACATATTTTGGGCCTTAATATAAAATACCATGTGTTAATGGGATAATTTAGATTACAAAAAGTCATATTATGCCATAACTAGTCTTTTGATGTTGACGATTTGTGTATGATAAACGATACGCTATGGGCCTTAACCGGCCTTGGCACGTGTTAGAGAATTACTTGGTTACATAATGTTTCATTAGGTCATCACAAGTCAGTTTGGTGTTTTAAGCATGTGTATGATTCATGATATATTTTTGTGCTTTAACGGGCCTTGTCTCGTGTTGTGCTACTTTAGCCTACATAATTCACATTAGGTTATCATTTATCCATTATAGTTACAGATAAGTGCATATATAGTTGTACGCCTTTGGGTCGTAATGGATATGTTCATCTGTTAAAGTTTTTTATCTGTAGATAACATATGCTAGATAATAAGCCTAACATACCAATTGGAAAATACATATATTATGATGATCTTACAAATAAGCTATATTAAACTTTCAACTATTGTCAATTATAGACATTAGGATGTTATAGATAAACATATAACATTTCTCAGATAAATTTCATTATTTTTAAAATTTTACGGATTACAACCCATCCGAAGAGATGGGGAACTATTGCGGGTTTATCATGTAGATTTCTAACTTTGCTTTAGTATACGAACTTTTCATGAAAAAACTTAATGCAAAGCTAGATGAAAACATACGTCACTAAACATTATTAAAAAAATTCCAATTACATATTCAATGTCATGTTTAACTAATCACTGATTGCATAAAAAACTATGCTATGCCGAGTAGGTATTGGTATTCAATGTCTCATTTTCCATATTTAATTTGCCAGAAAACTCTTTCACATACCAAGCCTAAATGTTGTTTTATCGGTGTAAGTAGTTTGTCTAAGTTAACATTTATAGGTTATAAAAACAAGAAGGTTGTATTTTATATGTTTGAAAGGATGGATTACCAACTATATATAATAAGCTTGTGCTACAATATATACGAACTTTTACCAACCAATTATGGATTGACAAAAGTCCATGTCGCAAATTGCGCTCACCAACAAACGATTGAGAGCGGAATGTTGTTTGAAGTCTTATCCTCAATTAGCGACATGTCACCGGCAAACCATCTCTCAACGTTGAGTCTCCACAGACAACAGTCAGAATTGGACTTACCCGCATCAGATTCTCATAGATAATATGTTGGTAACCTGGGATGGATTACCAACTTTTTTTTCTACTTTCCTCTATCTAGTCCTTTTTCCTTTTTTAATTAATGCTTATATTTATTGTAACGTTTGACGAAATCACTACTATTATATTTTACGTCAAATTGTTATTATAAGGATATGTATTGAAGCAACTAATAAGATTGTTGTTTTTTGATCTTTAGATTATGGATTCAAGTTATAAAAACGGTTTTTTACACAAAAGTTTAGAATAAAACTTTGTGTACATCAGATTGTGTAGTAATCCGGCCCGTTTCTGAACCCTATGCAAAACAAAGCTAAATAATTTAAGCAACGGGTACACCAGTTATCCACATTAGCTGTTAGGTATGGTGATTTTCCCCGTTATATTATATGACTATACACACTGCCACGCGTATCATATGTCTCATTCCATTAATGCAATTGCACATACAAAATCGTTTGAAATATGCTTCTACCTTTGGTCAAAAAGGGAATACCATGTGGTGTATGGTACTATCCTCCTACCCCACAACCCTACAAACTAAACCAAATTACATGAATGCCCATCATACAATCCATCCATCATCATAAATATCTCCTCATATATATCCACACACATACTCTATACATAGAACACAGAGAAAAAAACATGCTACGATTCTTGAAATCTTTGTCGAGGACAGTGCATGAAGATCTAGAACCATCGAATGGCGGCGATGACGGCCGCCACCGGGGCGGTGATAGTGGTGACAGTGGCGGTGGTGGTGGTGGTGGAGGGCCATGTTGTTTAACGGTGTGGAGGAAGTCATTGTTTGTAGGGTGTAGTGGATTCACCGTGATAAACTCCGATGGTGACTTGGTGTATCGAGTTGATAATTATGGCTCTCGTCGACGACAAGAGCTTGTTCTCATGGATGCTTCCGGCAAACCCATCCTTACGGTTTCTCGTAGCAAGGTGCGTTTAGTTGTATAATACAACTTTATTATTCTAGATGTTAAAAGTTTAAATCCTACGAGTGACAGATGGTAAAATAGTATAAAAAGGTATTAGAAGGTGTGATAAAATATATTCATTATATTGCAAATATCAAAATATTATCTTCTTCACATTAATTAGGTCCAGATAGTTTACTTATTTTGTTGTTATTAAAAAAATATCATATCTAGTCAAATAATCATCGTCGGCTATTTGTTAAAGTCAAAGTGTGGCAAAAATTTATTCCAATATATGATATTCATCCGTAGAACATACACTTTTGTCAAAGAGATATAATGTGTGAGAGAAAATATACGTTTAACAGTAATCATGTCTTTTATATGCAAACAACTTTATATTTATACCGTTTGGACATGTTTCTGACACGTGTTACATTTATGAAACTAGAAACTCGAGATGGTCGATAACTGGCTCGTTTTCGAAGGTGAAATGTCATCGAAGGAGCAAAAGCCGATATGTCGAGCAAGAAAACATGTTAATATATTGTGGCCAAATGAAAAGAGACTAGCTCGAGTTTATAGAGAACATTACGATGAGAAACACATGTATATGATTGAGGGGTCATATATGAACCGATCGTGTAAGGTTCTTGACGAGTCGAGAACCATAGTGGCTGAGATTCGAAGGAAAGAGACGGTCGCAAATGGTGTGTCATTCGGGCTCGAGGTTTTTGACTTGATTGTTAACCAAGGGTTCGATTCTGGTCTAGCAATGGCAATAATTTTATTATTAGATCAAATGTTTCTTTAGACATATATTGTCACACCACAATATAGTATTACGGCTGAGAGTTTTAATAGAATCCGAGTAATCACAATGATTGTGGTGCATCATACATGCATATTCATGTGTTTATACATTTCTTTGTGTGTGTAAATATATGCAAAAACATGTATTCATTTATATAATTTAGCTACACAATGATTGATTAGTGCTCGCAATAGAAGAGAAAATGATTGCGTTAGGCTCCAATTTTACAGGGGTCCCATATTAACATGCACTTATTTTTTAGGATATTTATGTCTTTGACATGTGATTTGTTACAGATTTTCGACAACGTGATAAATTTGAAATTTTGTCGAATTTTATGAGCATTTACAAGTATTAAGTATTTTGAAATTTTGTCTATTTTCGAGAACGTCAAGTATTGAAGCGACTTTGTTGGATATTTGTGTGAAATATTAGGGATTTTGGGTACTTGGAAGAATTGGTCGCAAGCTTGTGACAAGTAAAATGTTGTGGAAAACTTGTAGCAAGCTTTTGTAGGAAAAATATTCATTTTCTAGTAATTATGTTTTTTTTAAGTGCGTCAGATTCAAAATGAAATCATACATAATTAGGAATATTGCATGATAAAAAAAGAAACTCTTGGTGTTTAATTTGAAGAAGATACTATAATATTGTCGACTAGCTATAAGATGTAAGATTTTAATTTCACTTTAAACCTTTAAATCGGTCCGTAAGATCTATAAACCACAGCAAACTAAATCACCATCATAATTTGCATAATGATAATCATTATTAAGTAGGGATTGAATTCTTTAATCAAGCTTGTATTAGCAATATCATAATTTGCATAATGAAGTCTCCTAAGAGACACGACTATAAATCTTTTCTAAGTAAACATCTTGATTGACCACCGTTATAAAAAAACAATTGGGGTCTTTAAACAAGTAATAAGTTGGTCTCCTGTCATGAAAATACCGACAGTCTTGTATGATTTATAATCAAAGCTTTGAAGTGAATTCAATGAATGCTCATTTAGAGTTGTATTAGGAGAAACACGTGTACCTAATTAAGTAAGTAATGCCAATTTCAACTACTTGGTTAGAAAATTAACACTTCGTTGACATTTTATAACAAAGCGTGGCAACTTTTAAATGGATACATCACAAGATTTAATGAACTATTTATTGTTAATGTATAAGGTCGGAACTATTTATTGTTAATGTATAAGGTCGAACAATATAACCACGTTACCCTAATCTATTCTTAAAACCCTTATAACCCTAATCTTCATCCTATAACCCTGTTTCAAAGAATGCAAAACATTGCGGACTAAACGACTGTTTGGGAATAATGTAAACAGTTATTTTAAATCTCACGACCCTTCTGAATTTTAAACAATTGTTTGAGATTAAGGATTATGCATTTCAAGTTTAAGGTGATGTTGGTATAGAAGGATCTGTCTATAAATTATTTTTAGTAGTAATTTAGGATTCAATGTTTGTTTGGATAAGAATATATAAATATCAACGTATCATATATATTTAAATATAACGATTCATACTAGTCAAGACCAACAATATGCGAAGAATGGTCAAATCCAATACTAGTCAAAGTTGAGGAATTTAAGTGTAGAAAATATATGAATCGACCACACCAAGGTCTCATCGAACTCAAGGAATACGAATCACGTTGATAGGCTCGATTATAGTCTATAGACCAATCTTTTCAAGTCTGGACAAAATTATCAATTTTCTTACGTTTTTAATTTGACATCATGCACACACTTGTGAAGATTAATATACATCCTTATTGAGTAGCTTAAATACATTATAAAAAGATATGATTTTCAATGTTTTTAAAACCAGATCGGATATCAAACCGGTAAACATACTAGTCGATTGGTCAGATCAGATTTAAGAAAATCGAATTACGTTATAATTATATATATATATATATATATATATATATATATATATATATATATATATATATTATATATATATATATATATATATATATATAGAACACTTTGAATAAACTTGAATAATCTGAGAGTGGTGAATATCACTTTCAGATTGAAATTATTAGGTGGTTCACCCGAATAAATCAATAGAATACAACTCAGATAAGATCAAGAATTTGTATGTTGTATTGTGTGAATTTTGTGAATCAGAAGAAGAAGAATTCAAGAATAAGTGGCCAATCTTTTTTCATCAAATTCGATTTGGAGGGAAAACAACGGGAATAACTATTATTTGGCGGTTAAACATTTTATTTTTATTTTAAAATTCTCATTAAAAATACGTATTTTTCCACTCAAATTTCATATGTGAAATTCTGGAAAACTAATCCGAAACGCAATTTTTAATGAAGCTATTTTTATCCCAGCCAGGGGCTCTGCCCCTTGAACCACGCTACCAGGGGCGCTGCCCCCGGACCCCCGCCAAGTAGGCGTTGCCCCTTGGAACCTCTATTGTTTAGAGGATTCGCCCCTAAGAAGGTTTTCAATATTGAAGATCATAATACACTCAACACAAAGCGTGCACTCCGCATCTCTTAACTTGTTTGATGGATATTATGATCATATTTGTCATTAGTCAATCCAATTACACTAAAATATCTAACAATTTATACTATATATAGTTATATGTAATTCAATATAAGTAGAGTAAATTACTATTTTCATCCCTGAGGTTTGACGAAAATCACGGGTTCAGTTCAATAGTTCATTTATTACACTAACAATTCAATAGTTTTAAGGTTTATTTCAATTTCACCAGAACCATTAACACCGTTAATGTTTGTTCTATTAAATGATGTAAAAAGATATTTTGCCCATGAATTTGATAAAAACCCACCCCCATCCCCACCCAACCCATATTCCCCTCTCTCGTTCTCTCTATTTTTTCTCTTTTTTATTCTTCCTCTCATCACAAAATCCGGCCACCATCAACCACCCTCTTCAGCCTCCCTCTCCATTGAAAACCGCCGGCGACCTCACCACCACCACCACGGAAAGTTGTCGGCGATGCCACCACCACCACTGAAACCCGCCGGCAACGCCACCACCACCATCAAAACCCACCGGCGACCCCACCACGACTAACGAAACCCGCCGGCGACTCCACCACCACCAAGGAACCCGCCGACGACCCCACCACCACCACCAAAACCCGTCGGCGACCCCACCACCACCACAAAAAACCACCGACGACCCCACCACCCCCACCGCTTAAACCCTAATCCAGATTTGAAACATTTGCATCTTCAGCTTCCTGCTTATTCCAGTAAAAGAACCACCGCTATCACTATTGTGCACCACCACCTCCTACGATCATAACTGCCACCGTCATCTCTGACCCTTTGACTTGTTTCTAAAATTGGATCTTTAATTCATAGATCTATATGAGTTAATCTTGTTTAAGGGTAGAATGAGTTATGGAGGCAGTGATTTGAGGATGAAATGAAGTGGTGGTGATCAGAGTGGCGTTTGGAAGTTGTTTAGGGGTGGAGGTAGTGGGAGGTGATTTTTGATATTGAGATAAGAGAGAGACAAGAGAGAGAAAAAGATAGAGAGATGGAGGGAGAGAGGGGTAGAAAGATGGATGTGATGATTAATCTTAGTATTTTTTATATTAATTAATTACAAGGGTAAAGTTGTCATTTAACATTAACTTAACAAAAATTTTTAACGGCGTTAATGGCGTGAACTGCAATTGAAATAAACCTTAAAACTATTGGACTGTCAGTGTAATAAATGAACTATTAGATTAAACCCTTGATTTTCGTCAAACCTCAGGGACGAAAATAGTAATTTACTCATATAAGTATTTTATATGTTTATTATAGTTATATTAAAACTCAAGAATAATTATATGTTCGAAATTCTAATTTATCATCTGACTTGCTAGTAAAACCATTAAAACTAAAAATATTTTTACAAATCTAGCCTGATTCGATTCTCGGTCCTACCGCAAAACCGATTGGAATTGACCGTTCTTGGAGAACAAAACTATTCGAGGTGGATCGGTCCAGTGGCTTAAATTGATGATTTCTGTTGGCGTAACATGAGAGGATAGTTGTTTTATATGATTTCTGCTTGTAGAAGATATAATCAGTTTAGAGACGTTAACATGCTCTACTAGCGATCATACACAAACTCTCACGAAGACAAAGAAATCCATTGAAGGAAGATGTGATTGTATGACTCAATCAAGTCCAAATAGACATTTGGGTTAATCAAACATGCACTCTCACAAAGACTCATGACAGCTAGATTTTGAGAGTGATTTTTAAATTATCACGTCTAACACAGACACCTTTTTAAAGTCATATATAGGGGGTGTTCGTTCACAAAAATCAAAAATCAAAAAAAAATCTAAAAACCCAATCACATCTTTAACCCACAAAAATCTAAGTTATGAGTTCTAGTTTTGATTTGCTTCCTAATCATATCCGAATAGCAAATTTTGTTTTCAGGTTTGTTTTTGAATACACATATACAATAAATATAGTAGAAGACCCGCACAATGCGGCGACAATAATAATTTACAACACGATACTGGTTTACGTTATTAATTTTTACAAATACCACAATCCTAATTATAGTAACAAAAAAATTAAACACAAACAAATTAGTGGTAAAGAGGAGGGCTCAAAAGAGACTAAAGTCCTGTTGTAAGCTGCTGGTGATTCATCAGAATAAGAAAAATCCTTCAAATATAGCCAATATATAACTACCTAATCAAATGATCGATTTGACGTAGTTTAAATTCTATGATTCCCGATAATATGTAATAAAAAACCAAGTTTCCCTTCAATGAGAACTCATATGAATACACAATGAATAACTCCAAGCAATCATCAATGAAGAATTAAGAACCTCCCTTCATCCATCAAGCAACCCAGTACCTTTTAAGAACCTTATATTTTATATCACATTCTTCTAGTCTGAATGAGTCTCATGTTTTAAATCTTTTATAAGTACCCGTATGTGCATTTAAAATTTGACTAACTATTACTGACTTTTTGTAACCCATCAAACTCCTCAACTTGAAACTTTTTAAAGGATAATTGCATATGAGTATCTAATCTATGGGGAGAATCATGGAAACATCTATTCAGTAACCATTCTGTCCAATCAAATAATAAAATTTAATGAGTTTTATCATTCATGCCTATTGAAGAAGCAACTACATTTTGAGTAGAATTCACTATTTAAACTTACTAAATCTCGATCTAATAGAAACAATTAATCTATTAGAGATAAGACTGGTTCATTATTTAGAAAACTTTACTATTTAATCTTTTCTTTGACAAAACATTTATCTAATAACTAATTTTTTGGATTTGCTACATTGAGTTTCATATTTATCTCAACTCAATATAAAAATCATTATTTGAAATAACAACTAAATAAGATATTGATTAGATCATTCGAAAGGAATCGTGATATCCATATACTACAATTCATTACGCATCTATCGACCAACTTTAACATTGTCTTTGATTTTGACAATAATCAATATGTCAAATAAATGTTAGAATAAATAATCATACTTGTCGGTTTTTTCATTATTTTTGAATCGGAATCTCATTAAGCAACCCAGTACCTACAGGAAGGAATCATGATATCCATTTATTATAAATATGAAGATTTATATAAGTTATATACTTAAATATTTAAATAAAATAATATACTTAATTAAAATATTATTTAGTTATAAAAATATAATTAGTAAATATAAATTTAAATGTCAATTTATAGTATCATAAATAAAATAAAATTTAATGAAGTAAATTAAATAATATCATATTATTAATAATATATTAATAATGTTTATTATACACATGAAAGAGACAAGGGCATAAATGTCAAGTATTATAAAATTTAATGGATAAATTTACCATATTACCCTTAAAGTGTTTTAAAATTTTAATCAAATCTCTATTTTACCCCTTTTAAATATGATGCACTCATTTATACATGTTGCTTTAAAACTTGTATTTTTGCCAAAATTACATCTCTATCCAAGAGATATATTATATAGTAGTATAGATAATGGGGTTGGTTAAAATAAAAAAATACATGTGCTTAAAAAACCTAAGAAGTAGTCTTAGCCATATTTTTCATAAATTAATGGTTGAGATTAATTTTTAAGAAAAAAATGGTCCCGAGGATATTATGATAAAACTCACTTTTGTTGATTTTTTTTAAAATCACCCATTTTGTTTAAAGATATGTAACTTATTTATATGACATTATATTTTAAAATAAATTACATCATAAAATCAAGCGTCACTTTCTCTTTAATTTGAGTATAGTATTACTATATTTTTTTTAACAAAAAAACAATCATATTACAAAATTGTGATGTTTTATAGGTAAACAAAACATTATGTGCTGCTTTACAGTAATACACGCTTCTGTGGGGTAGTTTTATAGTAAGACAACAGGTTTTTATGCTATTTTAGGGTAAATCAATACATTGTATACTTATTATATATTAACACATCACATATAACCGTTATGAAATTGTGTTGTTTTACAATAGGAGAGTGCTATTCTGTGTTGTTCACAAATAAGAAAAAACACTTAATGTGTTGTTTTACGGTAAGATATCACGTCCTGTGTTTTTGTTGTTCAGTTAAAACAACATATAAACAACATACATTTATATGTTGTTTATAGTATAATAAAAAGTAAAGATAATACATCATGTTATGTTGTGTTTTACTCTAAAACAACATCTTTTGTGATCATATAACGTTGACACGATTTGTGCTGATTTAACTTAAAACAATTACCATACAACATCACACTATTTACTGATTTAACATAAAACAGTATGCTCTGTGCTGATTCAATGTAAAACAACACACTATGTGCTGATTCAACGTAAAACAACACACTATGTGCTGATTCAACGTAAAACAACACACTGTGTTCAAACAAAACGCTATTATGTAAGCTACTCATAAATGATTTTGATCAAACTCATGCACATATAGGGTATGTTTGGTATGCGGTAATGGAATGGACAAAAGAATGGAATGAATAAGGGAATGAAATGGATAAGAGAATGAAATTAATCATTACATTCCGTTGTTCCGTTTGGTTGCCCTTGAGTAATAAATGAATCATATCTTTGTTTTATTTGTTAAGTATAAAAATCGAAATAATGAAGTGTAAAAGTAGTTATGATGGTGATGGCGAGTGGAGGTGGTGGCCGGAGGTGGTTTTCGGCGGTGGTTTCCGGAGGCGGTGGTGGCCGGCGGTGGTTTCCGGCGGCGGTGGTGGCGGCGACGGCCGGCGGTGGTTTCCGGCGGCGGCGGCCGGCGGTGGTGGCCGGCGGTGGTTTCCGGCGGCGGCGGTCGCCAGTGGTGGTTTCCCGTGACGGTGGGGGCCGACAGTAGTTTCCGGTGGCGGTGGTGGCCGGCGGTGGTTTTCGGTGTCGGTGGTGGCCGACGGTGGTTTTCGGTGTCAGTGGTGGCCGGCGGTGGTTTTCGGTGTCGGTGGTGGCTGGCGGTGGTTTCCGTTGGTGGTGGTTTTCGTTGGCGGTAGTTTCCGGCAGCAGTGGTGGCCGACGGCGGCTGTTTCTGGCGACGGTGGTGGCTGGCGGTGGTTTTCGACGGCGGTAGTGGTCGGAGGTGGTTTCCATAGGCAGCAGTGGCCTTAGGTGGTTTCTTGCGATGTCGGTGGTGGCTTTCGGAGGTGGTTTCCGGTGGTGGTTTCCGGCGCCTGCCGTGGCCGGTGGTGGTGGCCTTTAGTGGTTTCCGGTGGCGTCGACGGTGGCGTTGTCCAGTGTTAGTGTTCCCGGGGTAGTGGTGGCCGATCGCGGTGGTGGCCAGTGGTGGTTGCTGGTGACGAGCGATGTTGGTGGTCGGTGGTGGTTGTTATGGCGGGTGGTGTTTGTGACTAATGATGGAAGAAGGTATAGGAATGAAAAAAAAAGGGGGAGTGGATGGAATGAATTCGAGGGAATGGAATAAATTATGTAATTGTTCATTTCATTACCTCCATCAACAAAACATGTTTTTATTCATTCATCCTTAATGGTTCATTCCATTTCGCCCCCTCATTCTTGCATACCAAACGCTACCATAATATTTATGATCTAATAATCTGAAAATATGAATCGATTATATAGAATATATTCTAGGTATATTCGTTAGACTCTACAAATCTTATAATAAAAATTTATAAAACGATGTAAAATGTAGAAATTAAGGTGAAAAATAATAATTACCATAATGTCCTTCCTCTATATTTTTTTTAAAATATCACATGTAATTTTCTATTTACTTCTTTTTTTTAAATATTTTTTTATTTGAACCTTACATTATTATAGTAGATATAATATATTGAATGTTTGTAACTTTGTAAGTTTAGTATTTTTGAGCCCAAATCTTTTCAAATGTTATTAAGTTTGCCCATTTGCCGAATGTCCCTCGACACTTTTAAGGAATGAAAAAGTTTTAAGCCACTGCGTCATCTTCACGCAACGCAACATTATCCTTTCGCTATTTCTAAACCCCCAATATTCGTTCATCAGGTTAGCTTCTTTTTTCTTTTTTTTTTCATGTAATAAACCTCTATGTTTGCTTCAATTGTTTCTTTTTCTCAAGTTTTCCTTTGTATTTCGTATGCTTATTATGCTTACTAGACCCTCGAATATTTTCTTATTATGCTTATTATGAACCCTAGAAACTTGTTGATTTTGATGCATATGTTGATGACCTTATTAGAACCCTAGTGATTAGTGCTTCTGTAAAAATTAGAATTGGGGGGGGGGGTGATGCAGTTGAAAGTATTAGTGGACTCATGTTAGGGTGATTAGGCATTGATTGTTCAGCTCTTTCATAGTATGTTTGATATGAAACAGCAATTGAGTGTGGAAGAGCAAAATTGTTATTCGGATGAAATCGATTGAATATTTGAATTTGGTTTTCAACTGAAATCGAATCGAATTGAATTCTGTTGAATTGGTTCAGTCAGAAAACTTTGCAGGGGAAAATGTGTATTTAAGAATCATAGATTCGAGGTGTCTGTTTGGACTTGATACTTTTATGTATTGGAGGAACTCAATAAGGAAGTGGTTAGATAGAAAAGGTGCTTAGTAACTTCAAAAGTTCACTTATGATGAAACAAACTTTCGGAAATCTACCATTTTATGTGTCTAGTGCTGTGAAGCTGATTAGTTGATGTTGTAGCACTGGTATATATCTGAACACATGTAGCTTTTCCTAGATACGTTCAACTTCTAATTGATCTTAAGCTTTGTTACTTAGAAGACTTTTATAATGCGTTTAGTCGGATGAATAACATTAAATGGTTCTTGAGAAATCCCTTGCCAGTGGCCACCACTCTCAACAGAGGAATCCCCCAAAGACATACCACCTTCCCACTCAATCAACAATTCGTTCACTTGCTCACCTTATGCAACTTCCAAAGTCTTGATCTTTATCATCATCATCATCTTCATTCTTCACAACTAGACACCGGTTCTTCCCCTTTAATTCCAAATTAGGACTCATTTAGAAAAACTACCAAAAATTGTGGCAAGTTTAACACGAATTTAGTTGTGTGGCGAGTGTTTGATCGGTTGGAAAAAGTTACTTGATTATCTTCACCTCTTGCAACTCTCGAACTTATCTGGCATAGTTGTTGAAGGCGCAAAAGGTGAGCCTTGCACCTAGGCACAAGTCGTTTGAAAAGTAAGGGCTATTTTAATCAAGGCATATAGTATAAAAATACCATTTTTGGGGGTTGTAGACAGGTTTTAGGCTGGTTTTGGGCTAGTTTTGACTGTTTTAGCTTGATTCCAGGATTGTTTAGGGTTAGTGTAATTGTTTCAAACCTGTTTAAACGAATCTTGGCCAAATTTGGTCAAGAATTGGCCTGAAGTGCACATGAGCGTCTGAATATGGTGCTTTTGTAGTGAGGCTGCGCCCGAGGGCCTATGCGTGCCCCTTGTGGGCTTTTGACAATAGAGCTACCAAGATACTTGAAATTGTTATTTATCTATAAACGAGTTCCGAGAAGTACCATAATTTGTCAGATTATGAGTCAGGAGCATCAATGGTGATGTAGTTATGTTTTTCTCCATCGTGATTTTTCTGTTCTTCAATAGTGATCTGGCGGGGTATATGGCTGCCATGTCCACCATAAATACTTTTTAAATAAAAAATCGTTACTATAGGTCAGAGGTAATATTAAAGATCACAAAATTTGAAATTTTAAAGTTCCTTGCACACAATTACAATAGGTGATGAGCACATGACAGTGTGGTGCAGTCTACTCGGTTAAGAATGATTTGAGTATCAGTGAATGCAATGCTTGTAAATCAAACAATTCATTAGTGTGAAGAAAGTGAGTTTTAAAGCCAACACTTGATTCTATTTTGCAAAGTTTCTATAGAATGTGTTGCCAGATTTTTGTGTTTCAAAACAAGCATTCGATCCCTTGCTTATGTTGGCCCATACTAGGCACTTTAAAAGGCAAAGAGAATTTTATTGATGAAATATTTGAACAACACAAAGGTTTCTATGTGTTGATTATTGATGTGGATTGCAAAGATTACTGAATTGATGTTGATGAAAACTACAAGGGAAGTCTCTGAAACTGTATTACAAGAGTCAAGGAAGTCTTATTGAGTTCTCACTGCTGCTACTAAAAATTCTCAAATTGGATGTATTTTTATAGAATGGGGCGGGTTTTGTGTTTATCCACAAACATTTATGTTGGCTATTTATTTAAAAATTGTAAATGATTAGTGTCATAATGAATTATTGATTATAAAAATAATCTATTAGTTTGCTATATGAATTATTTAAATCTTTGGAGTTAACAAGTTGCAAGCATTAGAAACTCTGTATGGAGATGAAACTAAAACAAATTAATTTTTTTGTTCTTCAGAGATTGAGACATCTTTCACTTTCATTTATAAACTATCTCTTAATTTAACATTTTATTAAAAAAATTGGATTATTGTTGATTGCAGGGTGCTATAGCTTCTGGTTGTTGAGGTAATCATGGCGAAACATCATCCTGATTTGATCATGTGCAGGAAGCAGCCAGGCATTGCCATTGGTCGGCTTTGTGAAAAGTGTGATGGCAAATGTGTAATTTGTGACTCATACGTGCGTCCATGCACACTCGTGCGTGTCTGTGATGAATGCAACTATGGCTCCTTCCAGGGTCGATGTGTCATATGTGGAGGCGTGGGTATTTCTGATGCATATTACTGCAAAGAGTGCACACAGCAGGAGAAAGATCGAGACGGATGTCCCAAGATTGTCAACCTAGGAAGCGCTAAAACTGACCTGTTTTATGAACGGAAAAAATACGGATTTAAGAAACGATGATAAACAACTTCTTTTAATCTTTGTGACATCAAGCATGAGATGAGTTGTTATCTCACTTATCCAAAACAGTTGTATTAGAGTGCTTTTGGTTGTATTGTGGATTCATGAGGCAAACTACAGGTCATGAAACATTTTAAGTTAGAATTTGTGGATTTGATAATATTTTCTCATGTTGTGTTGTATATATTTATTAGTTTGCACTAGTATTCTGTTCATCCACCAACCATGATAAATTGATCTGACGCATTTTTAGTTTTAGACTGAAAACAGTATCTAAGTTGGGCAAAGCAACAAATCCTTTTTCTTCTCTCATATTCATTTTTTCTGTAAGAAAACCAATTAACATATAACTTTTTGTGTGCATTGTGATTGTACGGTTAACTATATACACGAAACATATCAACTTATAATGACTCGGTTCGGGATAATGGAATATAGATTGAAAATAATTACATGGTGGTGGTAATGTTCTTTGGTTAGTATCGGTTTTAACAAAATTTATACTAAGACCTTAAGAAAAATAATCAAATAACTACTTTATTTATGTTCAGAAGGATTCAGAGGAAAAACACATGCAAAAGCAGTATGTTGTAAAACATATGTAGTTATTAGATTAATTAGTTTGTTGATAATGAATTAAATAAACTAGAATTAAACCCCTCGCGTTGCCGCTGGACGTAAAACCATATTAAATAGCACTTATGTCACACCACCGCCAGCTACCACAACACTAAAGTTGTGACGTGTTAATACGAATAAATTAGATCGAATGTAGAACATAGAAAAGTAAAACTAAGTCAATCTGGTACCAGCTTGTTATGACAAACCTATCAGACGGAAAAATATATGTCAAAACGTTGAGCTACACATGCACATTGCACCATGTTAGATAAAAAAATTCAAAATAAAACGTAAAGCAAGACGTAAAATGTTGAACCACACATGCATGTTGCGTCATGATAACCTGCAAAATTTAGAACGAAACGTAAACAAAAATTTGACGAAAAGTGTAGGAGACCAAAGTTGAAAATAAAAAACTTGTGATGTTAAAATGCAAAAAATAAAAATTTTTAAGTTAAAAGTAAAAAAAAACAATTTTTATAAACACCCTAAAAATCAATGTGTAACATCATAATGTATTAAAATATTTGATAATTAGTATAATTTAAATAGAACCAGTGGGCTTAAAAAAGAGAAGTTATAAGAAACATTGGTTGGGCTATAGCTAAACAATGGGCTGGAGTACAAAATAAAATATAAGCGACAACTGATTCAAGAAAAGAAGGAAAGACCCACTCCACCACTTGATATAGAGAGAGAATTCCTACAACTTGACAAAGAAAAAAATAAAAATAATTAAGTATGAGTGTAAACTATAGATATAATTAAAAATAAAAGTATAATATTTGAAGGGTTAAATGTAATTTAGAAATATTCTTTTCATTCATGTGTGAAGCCTTTTGTAGTATTTAAACAATGCATTTCATAAATCAATGATTTAGATCAATTTTTGATAAAAGATTGGTCCCAAAAGTATTACGGGAAAACACACTTTTATTGATTTTTTTTAAAATCCCATATTTTACTTAAACGTTCTTAACTTCTTAATACGGCATTATATTTTAAAATAAGTTGCACCATAAAATGGAGTGTCATTTTTTCTTTAATTTAAGTATAGTATTGCTATATTTTTTAAAAACAAAAAAAAACAACTATGTTACAAAATTGTATTGTTTTACAATTAAACACAACATTATGTGTTGTTTTACAGTAAGACATGTTTCTATATAGTTTTATGATAAGACAATGGGCTTTGTCCTATTTTAGGGTCAAACAACACATGTTATATATTAACACATCATATATAACTGTTATGAAATTGTGTTGTTTTATAATATAACGGTGTTATTCCTTGTTATTCACAAATAATAAAACACTTCGTGCTTTATTTTACGATAAGATATCATGTGTGTTTTTGTTGCTCAATTAGACCAACATATAAATAA
Organism: Flaveria trinervia; assembly: GCA_025506515.1. Taxonomy (NCBI): domain Eukaryota; kingdom Viridiplantae; phylum Streptophyta; class Magnoliopsida; order Asterales; family Asteraceae; genus Flaveria; species Flaveria trinervia. Next base: position 96,422,533 of record CM046443.1, on the reverse strand, counting down.
CATACATTTATGTGTTGTTTATATTATAATAAAAAGTTATGACAATACATCATGTTAATATGTGTTGTTTACTTTAAATAACATCGTTTTGTGATTATATAATGTGAAACGATACAATTTATGTTGATTTAACTTAAAACAATTACTGTGAAAAAGCACACTATGTGTTGATTCAACGTAAAACAACATGCTACGTGTTGATTCAACGTAAAAAGCACACTCCGTGCTTATTCAACATAAAACAACACGCTCCTTGCTGATTCAACGTAAAATAGCACACTCCGTGTTGATTCAACGTAAAACACTCTCCGTGTTGATTCAACGTAAAACAACATGCTCCGTGCTGATTCATTGTAAAACATCACACTATGTTCAAACAAAACATCAATCACATAAGCTACTCATAAATGATTTTGATCAAACTCATACATATACAACATTTATGATTTAATAATAAAATATGAATCGATGATCTAGAATATATTGTGAGTACATTTGTTACACTCTACAAATCTTATAATAAAAACTTATAAAATGATGTTAAAATGTAGGAATTGAGGTGAAAAATAATAATGATCATAACAACCTTCCTTTATTTTTCTTAAGATGACATATGTTATCTTCTCTTTACTTCTTATCCCTTTTAGGGAAAACAATTTTATTATTTGAACCTTACCCGTATAATATAATTTACATCTAGACCATCAGACCATCAATTCAATGTTCAAAGATTTTTTTAATACTTAAGCATTTAAACCTTTATTACAATGTTTAAAGTTTAAATTAAAGGATAAACATAATGATTGTAGTTATTATATTTGTTAACAACATCAAAGGGTAAGATCAAATGAGCTCTAATTTTTTATGAAAATTCTAAGAATTTTTTTTATTTTAGTGAAAAGTCTAAGACTTTTTTTCATTAATCACTCATTTTTTAGATTTAAAAGAAGCAGTAGCAAAGCTTGAACAAATATATAAAGAGTCAAAAGTCATGAGATTCATAATTTTTTCTTTTGGTATATCAGTAGGTCCCGACTCCATACGTATAAAGTTTTTAGATGAAATCCGTATTGACAACAACTTGATCTAATCGATTGTCTCCCCTTCGAAAGTTGAATTAGACTAAATTATGCATAAAGAATTTTCAAATTGGTCAAAATATCATCTCCCTCGTCAATAGTCTGATTCCAACCCCGAATCGGTATAGACAACAACTCGATCTAACCATCCTTAACCAACCTAAACCATTTTGAACCTAGAACCCGGTTTAGGCACAATTTACCTTTATATTAATGTACCACATGATGAACATTTTTTTCTATGTTATTAGTTGTGATGCTTGTTGTAATATCTATTAATGCAACACCACCCTTTTGTCTTCCCTTCTCCTATCTGTGTCTCTAGCAATTGTTCTTCACTAAAAAAGATTGATGAGTTTTTTAGGATGTTGTCACCGGTGATGGCATGCGCTGACTTGATCACTGTTGTCAACTCTCTGGTTAACTACCGTTTCTTTATCCTTCAGTCTATTTTAGTTTTATGTTCATTTCCATTTTGGAGGGCTTAGTGGTGATCCTCTAGGAATCCCGTCGTGCTCACCTATGGTGGTTATCCCTGGCTTGCCGGTTGTGTCGCTGGTTGCTATAGTGATGATCGGCGGTGGTTCTCACGATTGGTTCTTTTTTTGTTGTTGGTTGTTGTTGTCCATGATTACACCTGTTTCCAGTTGTGTTGAGTTTGGCTTTTGTGCCTATAACGGTGACCAGTGGTGACTGTAGTGCTATTAGGGCTGACGGTAGTAGTTGTACGACCATCATTGTTGACCCTTTGATGTTGTCGCCCGACTGAGGATGGTGTTGTTTTGTCGATGATGATAATCTTTTCATCTGAGACTTGCTTTTGAGTTTCTCTTTTAAGTGCTCTATTTCTTGTTGTAGCATTCGTGATGCTTATTTTATAACTAACTAATGCATGATTTCGTGTTTTTAGTTAAATGGTATATTTGGGTATGTGTTGTTCACTGATGGATGACCTTTATTTCTGGTGTTGATGATGATGGGGACCACCTCATTTGAGACTGGCCTTTGGTTTGATTGTGCTTGGCGATCATTACTATGTTGTTAACTAGATGAACTTCGAGAGCAATGATTAGACAACAAGAGTGGCACCGGTTGCTTTGGCATGGATACTGTTTACGGTTAGCAGCCACAACTAAACACCTGTTCTGAGCTCAAAAATCATGGTTATATAACTACAAATCGTTTCGACTTGATCATCACACGCGCAACACATGTGGTTGGAACGCACTAGTTCAATCTAATTCCCACCTTGGTTCATATAATAATTATACACCACGCCTCATATTAATATAAATCATTGTTATTCTAACGAGGCGTAAACTAAAATAAATTAGTGGATGTGGTACTTTTGTTTCGCCACTTCTTTTTTTAATATAATTTATATCAAGAATAATCACGTTATAACGATATATGTCATAATATAAAAAACCTTTTACATTGTTATGAAAAACAATAAAAGGAAATTTATATTGAACCTTGAATTGTGGCCGCGAGTGATTAATACGTACATAAAAATAATCACATTGTAATGGTGTATTCGGGATTCAGAAAAATATTACTGTAATGGAAAAGATTAATTATATACTATTATGACTAGGGTCGTTTCGAAGACAACTTGTACCTAAGCATAGATAAATATAAACACGTCGAATAAATATAAACACGTTGGACAGGTATATGTGAAACTTAAGAAAATAATCTATTTTTGAGTAATTTATAGAGAATTGTTCTTTACATATAGAGAATTGTTCTTTACATATAAATCATTACGCTAGACGTTTTTTTATGTAAGATGTATGTAACACTTTACATCCTTTGCAGTTTGCACTATCTGAGGATAAACTTTAAAATTAATTTTCTTAAAATGACATTTTATCCTTACATATTTAGAGTAACAAAAGAAAATAAATAACCCTACCCCACTTCTTCCCACTTCATCATCTTCACCGTAAAAATCTATCATCTTTTTATAGGAACTAGTAAAGAGAGCCCGCGTTTTGCGACGGTTACACGTTTCATCCAAAATGTAAGAGATACGTGTGTTAATACCTTTATTCCCGAGCTAATAATAATCTGTTAGTAATGTGAATCCAAGGATCGCAAACCGGATATCAATGCGGTCGATTGGCAAGTCAACGTTTGTAGAAACAACGTTGATTTGGTTTAATTGTTTGAAAAAAAAACTTTAATATCAATAAATGTTCAAGAATGAATGATATCAAATTATGTTATGATGTGCCAGCTGCTAGGGTTTGATTGAGAGACTTTGAAGTGATTGTTGTATTGCTATTGCTGTTGTCGATCAATCAATCGTCTAAACCAACCTCATCGAATTGAAACCTAGGATCCATATATATATAGACAATGATGTTTCAGTTATAGGAAACACCGCATCTCTTGGGATTTGATTTGTTTCAGTTACGGAATCATCGGATTTCTCGGGATTCGCATAACTGCCTAGTTGACTTGTTGACTCGTAACACTTGTATTATACAAGTGTTTGTACTCCGCAGGAAGATTGTCTTCAGTAGATGATTTGTTCCTCCGCAGAAGAATTGTTCTTCCGCAGAAGTCTTGTTCTTCCGAAGCAACTTGTTCTTCCAAAGCAATCTTGTTCTTCCGAAGCAATCTTGTTCTTCACTTCTAGTTGTTCATCTGCAGAGGATCTTCGAATGAATAGTTACTTGTAAGAAATTTATCTACGGAAGAACAAAATGTTCATCCATAGATGTTTCTTACACTTGGTCAATTTCATAAGTTGACCAAGTATAATGTTTGTACCTGCAACCATACATAAATCAACAAAAAAAATGGGTTAACCTATACATTTAATGCATACACAATAATGAATTACAAACATTCATTACAAATATTAATTCAAGTACTAAGCCTATACATAATGAACTAGATCTACTAAACCTAGACCTAGCAATACTCCACCTTAGGCTTAGATACTTGCAATCAGTTCTTCAACACTGAAAGTTCCTTGACTCTGGCAATGATCTTATTGTAGAAGTAAGACACAACAGTCTTCTGATCATCATACTTGTAGTTGATCTTCATCTTGCTGAACTTCTTCAGAGTCTCAAAGCTTATCCCTAGAAAATCTTCCTCCGTAGTAAGTGTGTCTAACACATTGTTGTTATTCATCACTTCTAACTCATCTTGTTCTGAAATTCTGAGTTCAGTTACTTCATCAAAAGTTGTTCCCTTTAGCAGTCCAACATTGTATCTTCTTCTTTTGTAGGCTTTGGCATGTAATTTGTCAATCACTTGGATCACATGGACATGCAGGAACAAATCATTCTGTGCTTTTTCATCAGCCAACTTGGGAAAGAATTTGTTATTAAGGTATGAGGTGTAGCTGGGATGAAGTAGTTTGATTTCCACAGGATCAAAGATCCTGATCCGGTCAGCTTTCTTGTTTTCAACATTTCTTAACAAAACCAACTTCTTTGTTTTCTCAACATAACCCCATTCAGTTATAGGGTATGTGAATTGAGTCCCTTCAATGCATTTGATTGCTGCTGTAGTTCTACTTTTGTCTCCAATCCTCTTCAAGAATTCATCATCTATAGATTCTGAGGCATTAGACTTGTATCTTTTAAGCCTTTTGATTCTCTTCTGATGCTCTGCATCTTCTCTTTTAGCTTCACTTAGGACATCATCTTTAAACTTAGTCTTGAGCTTTCCCACTAGAGTTGAGAAGTCTCTTCCTCTAGGGTGAATTGGATAATTGCAGATGATCAGGCTTTGAAGATCTTTGATGTCATTCTTGGTAGACTCACCACTGAAAATACATCATGGAAGTATTCAACTTTTCCAGATGTTCTTTTAATAATAGTACAATCCCGGTCTGGATCATATTTCCAGGCCCTGATCCTGTTCTCTTCCACGGAACTGGGAGTCCTGAGGTGGTCTACTAGTTGTATCAGAGTGGATTTCTATTCAGTTATCTCTCTCACTATAGTGCCCACTGGTCATACTTTGCCCGGTATTACTTCTCTTGGCTCTCTGATCAGTTTGTCCTTCCTTTGTGCTGATCTTTAGGTTCAACTATTATAGGTTCAGTAGAAGTTTGCTTTGTTGCTCATAGGATGGATGAGGAGCTTCAGTTTTGAATTTTACACCAGGATCCAGCTCAACTTTCATCACATGCTTCATCATCCTTCTAAGTTCTCCTATTGACCTTCCCTTAAGCTCATATGGTTTGTAGTTATGGCCTTGTAACCAACAAGTCATGTTATATCTACTCAGCTTAGCTGTGTCATAATGTCCCAACTCCTTCTTTGTCTTCTAGATGAATTGAAAGGTGCAGAAAGCTTCGTAATCACAGTTTGGAATCATAAAGCATGCAAGCTCAAATTCTTTCAACAGATTCTTTATTTCAGTCATGTTTAGCCTTTCAACCATGTCATAAGGGAAACCATGATTTATGAGTGTCATGAACATGGTCGATTCAGGTCTCTCTTCTAATATGTCTTTTGTAGCCTGAAGATCATCAACCTTTGAGACTTCCTTATCTGGTGCAGAGTATTCATTGATCAGCTCTTTCCACTCTTCATCACTGTCGTCATCCTGATGAGAGATAGACTTCACAGTAGATAAATCTACTGAAGGTGGGTGTTCAGGAGATATGGGCTTTTGTTTCTTGGAAGAACTTTCATCAACAATTTTCTTCTTCTCTATCGTACCAAGATACTTTCTCTTCCTTGAGTATAGAATTAGCTCTTTTGTTGCCTCAGTAGATTGTTTTGTTTGAACAGTTTAAAACATTAGCATTAGACTCTAATGTACAGATCTTTATTTTGAGCTGTTCAATCTCTTCTTCTTTTCCTTTTATCACATTTGACTGAGCAGACATAGTGTTATTTGCTTGTTCAAGCTTCATCATCATCCTTTTTTTTTTCTTTTCAGTTGTTGCTGACTCTTTAAGCTCAGACTCCTTATCAAGCAAAGCATCAATAACTTTCTTGTCGCATTGAGCATCTTCTCTCAGCCTTTTTATTCTGGCTTGTTGTTTCATCAACTCTTCATCCTTTTCTCTTATCACTCCCTTCAGCTCCTGTATTCTTTGCTTTCTTTTGTTTGATTTTAGCACTAGCTTGTTATACTCAGCAACCAGATAACTCTTGCTGACAGGGATATCATTATCACTTAGATCATCTTCATTGTAGGCAATTATATCAACATAGTCTGCTTCTTCTTCTTCTTCCTGATGTTGAGCATCAATCTCATCATCTTTAACTTCTTCCGGGTCTACACTTGTTGAGCTTGAACTGAGCTCAATGGCTTGATTTGCAAGTTCTTGATGAGGTTGATGTTTTTGTTGATGATCAGACACTAGAGATACTTGTTCAGTTTCATTTGAGAGTACTGGGGATTCAGTCTTGGATAATGATAGTTTAACTGTACTTGCTTGTGAGACTAACTCTGTCTACCCGGTGTAAAGACTATTTGGTGAGTGGGGTTGGATGTGAGAGATTGGTTCTGTATTTTGGCTGGCTGGAGACTGTGGTTGAGGTGTTTTTGTTGATTTGGTGATGGATGGTGGATGCGAGAGATTGGTTCTGTATTTTGGCTGGTTGGAGATTGTGGTTGAGGTGTTTGTTGTTGATTTGGTGATGGATGGTTGATGGGAGAGATTGGTTTTGTATTTTGGCTGGCTGGAGATTGCTGATGTATGGGTGATGTATCTGGTGAGTGAGTGTCTTGAACAGAGTTGGTTGGAGAGTTCTCTTGTTTATCTTTCCACACAAGCTCTTGAGGGATATTTGCAGTAGCATCAAACACATGTGCAAACATGTCAATGTCACCTCCATCATATTTCCCAGAAATTTTGTTCAGAACAGATCTGCCAAGGTGTGCTTGACTAAACACACCACCATCCATAGAAGTTCCAGGCAAATCCACATTAATGATTAGTTGAAGAAACCTTGGAAACATATACATTGTATCAACCTTCTACCCTTTAATGCAATCACATAAATAGTTGAAGCTGTACTTTGAGTAATTGTAGGTTCTTCTCTCAAAAATACCAATGATGCCAGATGAGATATGTCTTGAAAATCTATCAAGTCTAGATTTTCTGTTTGAAATGCACTTCAGATAGGTGTGACAGAGAAATCTGTATGGCTTACATAGTCTTCTTTTTTTGATTTCTCCCTTTTCAAAATCACCATCATATCCTATCATGAGAAAGACTTTCTCTATGTATTTGTTTTCGAACACATCAGGGGATCCGACTTCAACATCTCCCAACTCAAGTACCCTTCTTATTGTTTGTTCATCGATTCTCAACATTCGATTTTTAATATCAGCAACAATACCTTCACCATCTTCTTCTACATATGCAGAGTTCCAGATCTCGGTAATATGTGATCGATAAATCACAGGCTCTGCCGATAGTGCATAGAACAACCTCGATCTTCTTAGATATCTGATAAGTTCTTGACACCCTTCTGAGACAGGATCATCCCAGTTTAAGAAGGCACACACATTGTGTTCTCTCGCAAATCGATTATCCATCTGTTCATAAGAGAAAGACTTTGTTAAAATCACATTATTGATATGAGAATACGAACAGTTGTGAGATAAAACAAGAATCAAATGGTTCATTCTTGAATATTACAACATGTTTTACCTTAATAACAGCGGATTAAGAACACAGATATATGTTTGTTTAATGTTTTGATTTGGTGAAAATTTGAATGCCGAGGAAGTGGGAAAAAGTTTGTTGAGAGTAAGTTTTTCTAGGTCTGAAAAGTGAGCTGAAAAAGCGAATAATGAATTTGAGAGGTCAAACCACATCATTTATACTCTCAGACACATTAATTTATCTCATTTATTAAGTGGGACCCTCAATGTATTCTTCCGTAGAACATCTACGGATCGACAACATTTGCTGATGATGTATTCTTTCGCAGATTACCACAAATTAAATTACATTTGTTGATCTTTATTCATTCGTAGTTTACCAATCTACGGATAAACATTTCCTGTTGATGCTAAAATAGCACAAGGCAGAGAGATATTGTTGTATGTATGGTCCAAGTCCATTGGTTAGAACCATTTATTGCTTTAGGACCTTGTTGGTTTTGTATGCATGGCAATTTAGCATAAGAAAGTTTAAAAAGATTCTTATTAAAATTTTCATGTATCCAACGGCTAAGATGATGCTCAGATTCTAATTCCTTCAAATTGAGAATGAGATAGACATTTCTGCTGATTGAGTAACTCAACTTCATGTATTTTACTCCCCCTAAATTTGTGATTAATGGTGAACTTAAGCATTTATCAAAAATTTCTTTAAGAGGAATAACATGATTTGTAACTGTATAAAGATGAGCAGACATATATACACATATGATGAGATCATACTATAATACTAAGTCTCTTCTTGATGAGTTATGTTATTGAATTGATACCTGAACAAAGTTCTGATTCCAAGTATATTGTCCACTTAAATCCATACAAGAGCTCATGTATCAACTAGGCATGTTGATTATCATGTTTTCATATTGATTGGAAATAATTATGGACTTCACATTCAATTCACAAAGATTTTGTCCTCCTTTGCAAGACAAATCATCATTTTTTCACACTTAAGAACTATGTACTTTAAGTTATAAGATCTATCTTGAGATGCAATTGGCATCTCATTAATGCAATGATGTAAAAGCTCAAGATAATATACAGTTGATCACATAGAATTCTTTTGAGAGCTTAGATATGATCATCATCAGGTCCCAGGTCTTTACTCACGTAAAAGGTGCCTTTAATCCAGGTATTTGTTGACACAAAACAGAGGGATGATGAGGATCATGATCTTTTCACCTTTTGTATATGATATTCAGTATAGTGATCATACACCCAGGTCTTTGTTCACACAAAACAGAGGGAGTATGATTTGCAAAGATAGATATTATAAAGTGTTTACACAGTGTGTTTAGATGAGTGATTTGGTCACATTAGAATAAGACTTTCTTGTATTCTCAAAATGAAGTTTCCTACAAACAATCATTTAGCATTATGTTTGGCATGCACTCAGTTTAGTTTCCACTCTAGATGAATCTACTCACATATCAAGAAATTTGCTGACATTTTTTGTTATTTATGTATTCAGGAATAAGCAAAGCTATAGTGTACTATAATTTCTCATACATATGTCATGATGAAGCATCATTACACACATTATTTTATTTGTTTAGACTTGATTAATCTAAGTTAATCATGCCCAAAGACTCAACCAGAAAGTTAAATCTGACTGAATCAAAGGCTTTAGTGAATAAATCAGCAAGCTGATTTGATGTATCCACTTTGACTAACTTAATCAAACCCTTTTCTGAGCAATCTCTCAGAAAATGATATCTTATTTCAATATGTTTTGTTTTACTATGTTGCACAGGATAAGCAGTTATAAACATAGCAGCAGAATTGTCTATATAAATTGAAGTTTGAAGAAAGTTGTAACCATAGTCAAGTAATTGGTTTTGCAACCAAAAAACTTGAGAACATCCAGCTAAAGCAGCAATGTACTCAGCCTCAGCTGTGGATACAAAAACATTGGTTTGTTTCTTGCACCGCCATGATACTAGCCTTGGTCCAATGAATAGCACCACCAGTTGTTGATTTTCTGTTACTATCACATCCACCATAGTCACTGTCTGAGTATGAGTAGAGTGTAAAGTCGCCATCCTTTGGATACCAAAGATCAAGTCTTGGTTTTCCTTTGAGGTATCTGAAAATTCTTTTTACAGCATTGAGACGAGACTCCTTGGGATCAGATTGGTACCTATCACAAACACACATAGCAAACATAATATCAGGTCTACTGGCAGTTAAATACATAAGTGAACCTATCATTGATCTATATAATTTTTGATCAATAGATTTTCCAGAAAGATCAGGAGCAATCTTATCAATTGTTGATGCTGTTGTTTTGCATAAGGATACTTTAGTAAGATTGTATTTCTTTAGAATTTGATGTATGTATTTTTCTTGATTGATGAATATCCCATCTGATTTTTGATAAACTTGAAGGCCAAGAAAGAAGGTTAATTCACCCATTGAGCTCATCTGAAATTCAGATTTCATCAGCTCTTCAAAATTCACACACAATCTCTTATTAGTTGAACCAAATATAATGTCATCAACATATATTTGAACTACTAAGAGATTTTGATGTTCTTGTTTGAGGAAGAGAGTCTGATCAATAGTTTTCTTTTATAGCCATGCTTGAGCAAGAAAGATGATAGTGTTTCATACCATTTTCTTGGTGCTTGTGAAGACCATACAAGGCTTTATCTAGTTTGTATACCCTATGGGATAATGAGGATCTTTAAAACCAGGGGGTTGTGACACATAAACTTCCTCATCAATCTTCCCATATAAGAATGCACACTTGACATCCATCTGATACACAGTGAACTTCTTATATGATGCATAAGCTAGAAACACTCTTATGGCCTCAATTCTTGCAACTGGTGCAAAAATTTCATCATAGTCTATTCCTTCTTCTTGAGTGTATTCTTGTGTAATCAACCTTGCTTTGTTTCTTACAATAATCCCTCTATCATCCAGTTTGTTTTTGTATAGCCATCTTGTTCCAATAAGATGTTGACCTTCAGGCAAATCAACAAGAGACCATACTTTTTGCTTTCTAAACTGCTACAGCTCTTCTTTCATAGCTTCAATCCAGCTATTGTCTTTTAAAGCAGCAGTGATACTTGGAGGCACCACTTGAGAAAGAAAACAACTGAAGAGAAAGGTTGGCTGTACCACTTTGACTCCTTATAGTTCTCTTTTCAGGATTTCCAATGATGTTGTCAATGGATGAGTCTTATTGATTCTCATTGAAGGAGTTGACTCAACTGGTATAGATGATTCTAGATTAGTCATTTCCATTGCCTCACACTGATTCAGCTCAGGTTGTGAATTTAAGAAATAGTCAAAATGTTCAACATGAGTTGAATGATCGTGAGAGTCTCTTGTATGGGCTGCAGGAGTATCTCTAGTTTTGTTTTGCTCTTCCATAGGAACTTCTCCGGAAACATTTTGATTATCCATAGGAACTTCTCTGGAAGCATTTTGTTCTTCCGTAGGAACTTCTTCAGAAACATTTTGATTATGCGTAGGAACTTCTCCGGAAGTATTCACATCTTCGGATGCATCACGTTCGTTTCCAAATATAGTATCTGCTACTACTAAAGTGTTTTCATCCGAGGATGGGGGTATCCTTGGAGGATCAGCAGATAAAGTTACTTCAGTCATAAGAGGTGGAACAAATGGATAACATACTTTATCAGATCCTACATTGTTCAAATAATCATAGTTAAATGATTTGGATAAAGCATCTATATCAAACAACCATGATGAACCTTTAACTGACTTTGTAAATACAGATTCATCAAAAGACACATTAGGAGTCTCTTCCACAATGTTATGTTGTGGAATATAAACCCTATATGATTTCGATGTTGAAGAGTATCCAACACAGAAACCATCATATGCTTTTTTTGAAAATTTTCCCTATGACTCTTTTATGTTCAAAACAGTTACATGACATCCAAAGACTTTTAGATATCCTATGTATGGTTTTCTTTTAAATAGGAGCTCATAGGGAGTTTTGTTATGTTCTTTGACAATTAATGTTATGTTTTGAACATTGCATGCAGTTTTCACAGCCTCAGCCCAAAAAGTGATAGGTAATTGTGAATCAGCTAGCATTGTTCTAGCAGCTTCAATGAGAGTTATGTTTCTTCTTTCAGCTACTCCATTTTGTTGTGGAGTTCTTGGTGCACTAAATTGTCTTGCAATACCTTTGCTCCTGCAAACGGAATCCAGTTCAAAATTGACAAATTCAGTACCATTGTCACTCCTAAAATTTTTAACTTTTGTATCAAGTTGATTCTCAATCTTGATCACAAAGTCCATTAATGTTTTTGATGTTTCACTTTTTTGTTTTAAGAAAAAGACCCAGTGAATCTTGTGAAATCATCAACTATCACCAAACAATATTGCCTTTTCCAATGCTCATCACATTGATAGGACCAAACAGATCCATGTGAAGCAATTTGAGTGGTGTAGTATTTGAATTGATAGTTTTGTATTTATGTGACACTCTATGTTGTTTTCCTTTGTAACATGAAGAACAGTGAGTTGAGCAATGAAACTCTTTGTTTGGCAATCCAATGACCAGGTCATTTTTCACCAATTTATTCATGTTCTTCATGTTAGAATGGACAAACCTTCTATGCCATAATTGAGACAAATCTTTTGATAGTTTAGATATAATGCATGTTTCATGTTTTGTGAGTGAAGTGTTGTTCATATCCAAAACATAAGTGTTTCCTTTCTTGCTGCTTTGAGGAGGATCCAATCTTCTAGAACAATAAATCCTAGCTTAAGAATGTAACAATTAGTATTATCAAACAATATGGTATAATTTTGATCACAGATTTGAGACACACTAAATAGATTATACTGTAAATTTTTATAGTAATTTACTTTCTCAAATTTGAACACACCATTTGTTATCATCCCTTCACCAATAATTTTACCTCCCATTTTATCCCCACCAAATGCCACATAAAAAAGCATTTTTATGTTTGAAGTAATGGAGAAGAGAACAGTTTCCTGTCATATGCCTAGAACAACCACTGTCAACATACCACTTGTTGTCAGCTCTCCAATATTGTTCTTGCATTCAGAAATAAATCAGTTAGAAGTGACAGCCCAAGTCTTAGTGATCTTGGGTTTGTCAACAGAGTCTAAAATATTTACTCCTTCATGACTAGGTTTTGAAGTTTTAGTTTTAGATTTGATTGATTCATTCTGATTTGTTTTAGATGAGGATGATTCTGCTGAATGGGATGTTGATGAAGTAGGCTCTTGTTTCTCAATTTCTGCTTGATTCAAATCAACTTCATTTGTTTGAGTCTTTTGTTTTGATAACGAAACTTTAAATGTCTCACTATCTTTTGTTTTTGAAAGAGGTATTTGAATTCCCTTTTCAAATTTATCAAAAAATGAATCATCATCCTTTGATTCCTTATTAGTCAAATATACCCTTTTGTGGGGTGTTTTTGACGCTGACCAGTTGTTCTTTTCTTCAATGGATGAGCACTTGATGATATTTTGTCATTTGATTTAGACTTTGATTTCAGATCAGGCTTCTTCAATTTTGAACCTTTTTCACAGTTAGTATCTATTTCAGACTTATCTGACTCTTTCTTCTTTGTGCGTTTTGTTTTGTTCTTTTTGTTGAAATAACATTCCTGAGTGGAATGATTATTTTTGTTGCAGATGCCACAATGTTTGTTGAATTAATATTCAGCTGTCATGTGATTGTTCATATTGCAAATAGAACAGTAGCTATTGAAGTAACATTCTTTAGTATTGTGATTTCTGATGTCACACCATTTGCAATATTTTCCATCTGATTCTTTTTCAAAATCATTCTTATGGTTTGCTGATTTTTGATGTTTCTCTCTTCTTCAGCTTTGGATGTGCTTCATCTCTTTCAACTTTATGTTTCTGATTGATTGTTACCGAGTTCCTCTTCCGTAGATCGTCTGCTGAAGTTTTCTTTTTCCGTTGATGATCTGCTGATAACTTTTTCTTTCCTTTTTCCTTGGATCTCTCTCTTTCCTTGATGATAGCAGATTCATCGTTCAATATCCTGAAAGAGTCTTGTTGCTGACTTAGTTCTTGAAGACCTTCATTCAATTGAGCTATTCTCTTGCAAATGGTCTTCAGCATGTTTCTTTGTTTAGGAGGATATGGCAACTTTGTTTCTTCAAGCACTTTTGGAATATGAACATTCTTACCAGTGGTTATTTGATCAACATCATGTTCATTAGAATCATCTAAGTTATTACAATTATCATAATCAAATTCTGAATCATTTTGATTTAAAGATTCTGATTCAGAGGATTCAGTTTCACTCACCTCAGCTTCATCATTAATATTGTTTTGAGTTGATTCTTTTTCAAACTTGGTGCTAGGCACAAAATGATTTGACAGAGTGTTGGTCATTGTTGTAGGTAAAGATGTGTAATTATCATTTATAGGTTGTGCAACAACATTATAACCCAACCCAGACCTTTTCTTTGATTCAATATGTGAATTTAGTAATTTCTCATATTGCTGAGATGATAATTGAAACTTCTGAAGTTTCACTTCAGTTGATGCATGCTCAGCCATGGATTTTGTTAAGGAAGTGGTCAGATGCTCAACTTGGGCTTTTAGGCTATAGTTTTCAGAAACAAATTTTTCTAAATCCTTTTGCAAAGAGTTAATTTTGATTTGACACAATATGTTCTCTAACATGGGATTCATTCAAAATCATAGTTTCTTTTACTTTGTTAGCCAACTGTTGAGCATGGACTCTATAAATTCAACTTTCTAACACATGTTGATGAACATAACCTTTCTTTTACCTCTCTTGCCATTGGTGGAACTGTTTGATCCATATGGGCCATCAATGCTTGATTCTCTTCCAAGACTTCTTTTTCATACACACTTCAGTCACACGTTCCATCTTGAAGTATGATCAGCCCTGACTCCTTTGAGTTACTAGGTCCAGCTGATTTATTGGTGGTGGTGGGGATGGATTGATCAGTTGAGATTGTCTGTGCAAAGGTCTTTGAGAATTTGATTTTGATGAGGTTGAATCTGATGTTGCTGTTGCTGCTAATATTGCCTCATCTCTGGATATGACTGTTGATTTCATTCTCTGGAGAAATGTCCATAGAGATTGCATTTGAAGCATCTTACCTTTGATTTATCAACACCAATCTTTGATGTTTTACTTGCTGATGCCAAGTTTTTATTTCTTCTGAGATATTGCTTTGCTCTATAAGCAATCATAGCCATCTGCCATTGTAGGTCCATTTCTTCCACTACATCAGGAGGTAGTTCTTCTAAATCTTGTTGGCAAATATTTGTTGATGTTAGAGAGCTTCCCAGATATGCTTGAAAACTAGAACTAAATGCTGCAAAGGCTGCTTTTTGTTCTTCAGAGTCCAATATCACAGTAATTGGTTCTGACAGATTGGTTGAATGTGAAGACTTAGTTGTTGCTGCAGTTGTATCTTGTCGATTAGCAGTTCTTCCTTTATTCTTTTAATTCTTATCTTGAGATGATTCTTTGAGGGTTTAGAAACATAGAAGCTAACTTCCTCCTCATCATCACTCCTAGCACAAGAGTTATCACTTTCATTGTTTGAAATAAATGCACTTCCAACATTATTTGTTTCTTTGAAGTGATAGGGTGAGACATGAGTTCTCATACTATTGTTTCTTGATTTTTCGTCCATTTCAAGAGCTTTCACTTTTACAACCAGAGTATCTAGACCAGTTGATTTCAGATCTATAGTGTTCTTGAACACAGATACAGTTTGCTTCCAACTTTCTAGCAAAGTGTGGAGCATTTTCTTGTTTAATTCCTCACTGGTATATTTCAACTCCAGAATATTCATCTCAGTTACCAACTGCATGAATCTATGAAGTTGTTGACGAATTGATTCACCCTCAATATGATGAAATGTTTCATATTGTGACCTGAGGGTGTCTCTCCTTATGCTTCTTATCTCATCACTCCCTTCGCAGAGAGTATGAAGTATCTTCCATAAGGAGTGTGTGCTGTTTTGTAGTTCTCACACCTGATCCATATCTTCAGGTAAAGCCATACTACGCAAACTGTATGCTTTGATATCAATTTTGACATTTTTGACATCATCAGGTGATAGATCTTTGGTACTGATTGGTTGATTTTTGTCGTTATAGTCCGGCCCAAGAGTGGGTGGAATATAAGGACCTTCAGTGATGGATACCCATAAGTCAGAATCAGTATAGTTTACATGATTCCTAAACTTGATTTTCCATGACTTGAAGTCTGCTTTTGTTTCCAACTTTGGTGGTTGGTAAGATGATCCACTAAAGTTGCTCATGATGTTAATTGATGAGAATGATTAACACGATCTGCTATTCAATTGATTTGAATATAGATACAAGTTAATTAAAATCTACAAAATTAAAATCAATTAAACACAACTAACATTGATAGATTAATCGATCTGATATGAACACTTGGCTCTGAACCACCTGTATCAATGATGAGGAACAGGATTATCAATGTCGGTGATTGGAAGTCAAAAGCGGAAACAATAAGGTTTAAGTTTGAAAAAAAAACTTTATATCAATGAATGTTCAAGAACACACGTAACAAAACACAATTAATGATTAATATGTATTTCATTAGAACATGTTAATGATTACAAATATAATGAATGAATGATATCAAATTATGTTATGATGTGCCGGCTACTAGGGTTTGATTGAGAGACTTTGAAGTGATTGTTGTATTGCTATTGTGTTGTTGATCAATCAATCGTCTAAACCAACCTCATCGAATTGAAACCTAGGATCCATATATATAGACAATGATGTTTCAGTTATAGGAAACACCGGATCTATTGGGATTTGATTTGTTTCAGTTAAGGAATCATGGATTTCTTGGGATTCGCTGTAGAGATTAATGAAGAGGCTGATGCAGCCTAAACATCTTAAGTCTATCCTGCATGCTGCACAAGTACATTAAAGAAGAAGCTTAGGAAGTTTCACACATGAAACTGAAAATACTCTAAGTGTAAAATCTTCCGAAGCCAAGACCAATATCTTCCGAAGCCAAACATGAAGTCTTCCGAAGCCTCAGAGACAAATTCTTCCAAAGCTTTAAGTTTATGAAGACAGATTTCTTCCTAAGACTTTTAGTAACATGCTTTATCTGATGTACTGTTCCATAAAGCTGGACACCTTTCCGTTGCATCTCTACAAGTCACCAACTTACATGAGTTGGTGAAAAGGTGCATGCTTTTGGTAACTGTACATTGAGGTCTTGAGTCTGTAACTTTCTACTTTATGTACTTTATCCTTTTTGTAATAGATAAGGATGTGAGCTATGCATGTTATAGTCACAAGTCAAAGGCAATCTGCCTTTTGACTCTACAATTGATTTTGTTTGTGTCTAGTCAATTGTATCCAGCTGGCTTTCAAAGTATAGCCGGCTGTAGGATGTAGTATAAGTATCTCATGTTGTTGTATCGTTCGAATATGCTTTGTAACACTTGTAATAGAACATAGAGAAAGAAATATAATGCATTCTTGAAAACCATACACTTGTGTTCTTTGTGTTCTGTCTCTCTTGCATTACTTGTGTTCTTAGCATTTCAACTTGGTTAATCCAGTTTACTGTTTGATTAAAGTTTAGTTAATCTCCTCTTTGTGTTGTTGTGTTGTAACTTACACCCTTCAACAATCTTGCATTTGGTATCAGAGCTTTTCAGGCTCTTGATATAAGATCTCACCATCTTAAAGATCCCTCACACACACAAATACTAAACTTTTTAAATGGCAGCCATTTCCAAAACTGATATGGAAACTGGAACCATGAACAAGTCCCCACTGATTACTCTTTGATGAGTTTGATACCTGGTGTTTAAGAATGGAATGTTTCATCTCGTCTCTTGATTCAAGAATGTGGGAGTCTATTGAGAATGAACCTTTCATACCCAACACCCCTTCAAACTGCCCTTCCAAACTCTGTGTACAAAGGTTTCAAGAAATGCAAAACAGCCAAGCAGCTGTGGGATGCACTAAAACTGATGTATGAGGGTTCCTTGAAGCCAAGGAGAACAAGAAGGATCTCCTGAAGTAGCAGTTTGAAAACTTCACCTTCAAAACAGGTGAAACCATGACTCAGCAGTATTTCAGGTATGTTGAGATTGTGGATACCCTAGTGGATGGATGAGTTTCTCTTGAAAACAGAGACATTGTAAGGAAGTTCATGTCCTCACTTCCTAGGCAATGGACACACTACTGTGTGGTGATCAAGAGAACTGAAAATCTCAAAACTCTTACTCTGACAGAGTTATATGGGATTCTCAGTGGCTACCAGATGGAGATGAACATGCAAGGTTCATCTGGCAACTCCAACAATCAAATGGGTTCAGCCCTACATGTGATTGAAGATAGTATAGAACCTAAACATCATCTCTTATGCTACCCTGGCAATTCACCAAAGGGTCCTTTCATCACCTTCCCAGAGACACCAAGGGAGAACTACACTCAAGGAAGCCCACTCCAAGAGACAAGCTCTTCTCAAGATTTTATGTCTTCTGATGACAACTATGGCAACTCTCTTTTCACTCTTGAAGACCTGGACTGTATCCATCCAAATGATCTGGAACATATGGAAATAGTCTAGCAGATGGCTCTTCTCACTCATAGAGCCAAGAAGTTCTACAAGAGGACTGGAAGGAAGTTTCCAAGTAATGCAACCAGTGGAAAACTTGGACTGGACAAAGGCAAAGTCAAGTGTTACAACTGTAACTTGATGGGCTACTTTGCCAGAGAGTGTAAGGCACCTAGAAAAAATGGTGGCCAAACACAATCCAGACCAAACTACACTGACAAAGCTCTCCAGAATGAGAAGTCAAAGCAACAAGCTGCTATTGCTGTTGAAGAAGGAGGCTTTGACTGGAGCTTTCAGGTGGAAGATGCTTCTCCAAACCAAGCACTAATGGTAGATCATGATGAAGCCAAGGTATTAGAACATCTCTGTACTCCTGAATGCATTGCTAAAGTTAACAGATACAGGTCCTACAACTTGGAACTGAGATCTGACCTTGAGTCCTTAAACATTTTAAAATCTGATTTTAGAAAGTTTGAAAATTATTATAAACTGAAGATAGAGGACTTAGAGAAAACCATTTCAGTTCTAAAACATGAACACATAGATTTTAGGACTCAAATCAAAGATCTCATAACCAAGTTAACTGAGTGCCAGGCTGAGCTTGTGATCAGCAAAGCCAGGGCAGAAAAGGGTGTTCTTGAAGAAGAGACCTTCAAGAACATGATATCCTCATCCCTACATAACAAAGTGTGCTATCAAAACAGGCAGGAACTGGGATCCAATGAGATAGCTCCTCCACACACAATCTTGTCAGTAAGATCTCCTAGGTGTGGAACTTATGAAGATGAGCTTCTTCTCATAGATCCTATGAGTGAAGAGGATGAAGAAGAGATAGTGAAGAATCCCTCTGAGAAGAGTAAAGAGGAGGATTCCAAGAAGGGCCACTATCCTTCTGAGGAGAAAAAAAAGACTGTGATGACCAAGTCCATGAGAAAGAACTTGATCAGAAAGAGCAAAAGAAAGGCAAGGAAGGCTCTAGAGATCAAGACTACTTTTGACTTTAAGCAGAAACAAGTTTTTATCTCTGCAGGGTTTAAAGTGGTAGGGACTGAAGACATCAACCAAAACTCTTCTGCTAAGAGTTCTGGTTCTTGTTCAACTCATCTCAGCAGCAAGAAGAAGACTGATCTGCTATGTACCACTGCTGCACAACCTGGACCATCAAACTCCAAGCACAGTCCCCAGCCCAAGAGGATTGTCTCATCATCTGCAAAGATGAAGGTGGAGAAGGGATGTGACCAAAGATAGTCCTATTCCAAGGAAAAGGCTCTTGTGAAGAAGAAGATGAATTGTGTCATGTGTGAAAGTACCACTCACATTGCCAAGGATTGTCCTTCAATCCTAAAGGTACTGTCCATATGACCAAAACAAAGGCTTCAAAGAGTTCTAAGAAGATTCAAGCTTTGGAAGGAAAACCTGTTTCCTTCGGAAGCTCCATGTCTAAGAAGAAGGGAAGTGGAAAATTACCCTCGGAAGAGAAATGGTCTCGGAAGAAAGGAGTTCTTCCAAAGCACTGAAGTCTGCTGCAGTGTCTGCAGAATCTTTTGAAGGTTCATTCATCAAAACTTCCAAAGTTCCAAAAGCTTCCGAAGTTTTGAAGGTCAAGTCCAAGACTCCAAAGGTGGTGTGGATGTCTAAGAAAGACCAAGTGACTGAGAATTCTCCATCAACAACAGCTCAAGATCCTCTTAGAACAACCATAGGATCTATTACTGTTGAATTACCTTCTACAAATGAGCCCAAGACAAGCAAGGCTTGGGTTTCCAAATGTAACTAATAATTCTCTTTGTGCAGGGACAGCTAAAGACAGACAAAAATGTCTGGATCATAGACAGTGGCTGTTCCAGGCACATGACAGGGAATAGGTCACTACTCCAGAACTTTGAAAGGATTGATGGAGGACCAGTTGCTTTGGCGAAGATGAAGGTGGTTAAATTTCTGGAAGGGGCAAGGTCACAAATGGTAAGCTCAGCATAAAAAAGATAAACTTTGTTAAGGAGCTTGGATACAATCTTCTGAGTGTATCTCAATTTTGTGATCAGAGTCATAACATGCTCTTTACTGAGCATGAGTGCATTATTCTTAAGCCTGGTGCGGTCATTCCTCATGAGCATATTCTGCTTAGAGCCCCCAGGAAATGAAACATGTACAAGATGGATTTGCAAGAAACCTCTCCCTCTGGAGAAGTTTCATGCTTTCTGTCTAAAGCCAATAGTGATAAGTCTTTCCTATGGCATAAAAGAATGTGCCATGTAAACTTTAAGAACATGAATAAATTAATTAAGCATGATTTGGTAAATAAAATGCCAAAGAAAGAGTTTACAAGTGATGACCATTGGGTTGCATGTCTGAAAAGGAAGCAACATAAGGTATCTCACAAGCTTAAGGAAAAGAACTCCATCATTACACCCCTACACTTGTTACATATGGATCTCTTTGGTCCCACCAGTGTAATGATTTTAGGAAGGACCTTATACTGTCTAGTGATTACAGATGACTTTACAAGATTCACTTGGGTTTTCTTCCTTAGAACTAAGTATGAGACTCCTGCGATTCTAAAGAATGTCATCTTAAAGATTGAGAATCAGTCTGATCACAAGGTCAAAGTCATAAGATGTGATCAAGGAACTGAATTTAAGAACCAAATCCTTGATACATTTTGTGATGAAAAGGGTATTACAAGACAATTTAGTGCTCCCAGGACTCCTTAGCAAAATGGTGTTGCTGAGAGAAGAAACAGGACACTGATTGAAGCTGCAAGAACCATGCTGTCTGACTCTAAATGCCTATCACCTTCTGGGCAGAGGCAATCAACACTGCCTGCTATGTGGAATAGAGTTTTAGCAGTTAAGACTCATGACAGACTCCTTATGAACTTTGGCACAAGAGGAAACCTTTCATTGGTTTTCTCAAGTCATTTGGATGTCCTTGCACCATCTTGAATACCAAAGATCAAATTGCCAAGTTTGCTGAGAAATCAGATGATGGACACTTTATTGGATACTCTTCCCAAGCTAAGGCTTATAGAGTGTACAATCTCAGAACTAGAATTGTTGAGGAGTCAGCCAATGTGACTTTCAATGAAACACACCCTGTATTGCTGGTTCTGGTCCAGATTGGTTATTTGATCTTGATTTGGTTACCAACTGTTTTAACAAATCTTGTGAGAATGTTTAGGATCTGCAGAAAATTTAAATACAGGTGATCCTGATCCAAGATTTGAGCTAGGAAGATCTTCAAGTCATACATTTTCAGCTCCAGTTGGAACCACTTCTGCAAATGAGGTTTCTATCAGCACAACAATGACAAACTCAGCTGATACATCTGGTATGCCATCAAATTCTAGCTCAGAGCCTCTACAACCAGATAAGAACACCTCAACTGTGGAAGACAACAATAGTGGTGGTGACAGTGACCAAGAATTTCTTGATGCCACTAACCACACCATAGATGAGAACATCAATGATGTCACACACTACTTGGATCAAGTTGCACTTGAAAAGTGTGTTGATGTGGTGGGAGAAACATCTTTGCCAGATCTAAATTTCTCTAATTTAGATCTTTCTCAACAACTTGCTATGATCCCTCAGCTTAGGATCCACAAGTCTCACCCTACCACAAACATCATTGGAGATGTTGTCTCAGGGGTAAAGATAAGAGGACAAACCCATGAAGCAAATGTTTGTCTTCACTCTTGTTTTCTATCCCAGATAGAGCGCAAGAAAGTTGATGAAGCTCTAAAGGATGGAAGTTGGGTTGAAGCTATGCAACAAGAGCTGCTTCAATTCAAAAGGCAGAAAGTTTGGAACCTTTGTCCTCTTCCTTCTGGGAAGACTACCATTGGAACCAAATGGGTGTTTAGGAACAAGAAAGATGATAAGGAATTATCATCAAGAACAAAGCTAGACTGGTGTTCAAGGATACACACAAGAAGAAGGGATTGACTACACTGATGTCTTTGCTCCAGTGGCAAGATTAGAAGCTGTTAGGATACTCCTGGCATTTGCTGCATCCAAGAACTTCAAGGTCTTTCAACTTGATGTGAAGTGTGCTTTTTTATATGGAGTGATAGATGAAGAGGTTTATGTCAAACAGCCACCTGGTTTTGTAGATCCTGATCATCCTGATTATGTCTGCAAGCTTGATAAAGCTCTCTATGGGTTACATCAGGCACCCAGGAAATAGTATGAGACACTGTCTGAGCATCTCTGTAAACATGAATACAAGAGAGGTACTACAGATGGAACTCTCTTCATCAAAGGATAAGGAAAATACATATTGCTAGTTCAAGTATATGTGGATGACATCATCTTCGGTTCAACTAATCCAAAGCTCTGCAAAGACTTTGAGATGAAAGACAGATTTGAAATGAGTGCCATGGGGGAACTCAATTTCTTTCTGGAAATTCAAGTGAAGCAAGTTGAAGATGGCATCTTCATAAGTCAGTCAAAGTATGTTCAAGACATACTCAAGAGGTTCAATATGACTAACTGTAAGATTGCTAAGACACCCATAGCTAGAAACCACTCCCTTGGTCCTGATCTTGAGAGGGAGTGTGTAGATGAACACTTATACAAGGCTATGATTAGGTCTCTTATGTATCTTACTGCTAGTAGGCCTTATATCATGTTTGATACTTGCATCTGTGCAAGATATCAAGCCAACCCTAAGATGTCTCACCTTATCACTGTCAAGAGGATTCTAAGATACCTCAAAGGTGCATCAACACTTGGTTTATGGTATCCCAAGAATCCTGACTTCAATCCGTATGCCTATACACATAGTGATTATGGTGGTTGCAATATGACTGCAAGTCTACATCTGGGGGATGTCAATTTCTTGGTGGAAGGGTTGTCTCATGGCAATGCAAGAAACAATCCTGTGTCTCTGCATCAACTGCTGAAGCTGAATACATTGCTGCTGCAAGCTGCTGTGCTCAAGTACTTTGGATTCAAAATCAGATGTTGGACTACGGGTTAAACTTCAAGGAGACTCCCATTCACATAGACAACAACAGTGCTATCTCAATCACAGAGAACCCTGTGCAGCACTCAAGGACAAAGCACATCAATACCAGGTATCATTTAATAAGAGATAACTATGAAAAGGATTAATTAAACTAGTCAAAGTTCACACAGATAAACAATATGTTGATCTGTTTACAAAGGCTTTTGATGAAAAGATTTAAATATCTAATATCAGCTATTGGGATGATAAAATTTGAGTAAGCTTTTCTTAAAACTAATTCTTATTATTTCTTAAAAAATTATGTGTGTCCTAAGTTGTCTAGTTATCACTTTCATAAGCTCATGTTTTCTTTGGATGAAAATTTCTTTTTGAAGACTTTCCTTAGACTTTTGAAAATTTCTGATACTTCGGAAGTTATGCTTTTAACTTCGGAAGCAAATCATGCCTTCAAAATAAATAATTGTCTAAGAAATTACCTTCGGAAGAGCTTTCAGATTTATCTTCCAAAGCTTAAATACTTGTCTCAGACACTTACTTATTTTCAAGGACCATTTACTTCCGAAGCAAAATTAACTCTCGGAAGCTTTGTTGGTTTATATACAAAGCACTCAAGTTTTAATTTCTCTTCCAAAGAAAAATTCTCAAAACTCTCAGGAAATTCTTCTGAAGTCATTTTAGCTTCAAAAGCTTTTTAATTAAAACTTTCAAAGATAATTAACCTTTGGAAGCTTTTTGACTTCCAAGAAAACTACTTTTGAGCAAAAGTAAACTACTTTTTCATAGGTGGGACCGACATCCGAATTTCAAAGTTTATACTCTTTCATTAAACTTTATCTGAAATCCTTTTCACATATAAACCCAACGGTTTCCCCCTCTTTCTATCATCTGCTCTTCCTCCAAACCTAAAACCCTAAATTTCTCTCTAAAATTTCTTTCTCTCTTCATTCTTCATCCTTAAGCTACTTCAAACTGGCCAACCTTGCTCACAGAAATGATCCCAACTTTACCATGCAGCTACACAGACAACACAATCAGGTTGCTCTGTTAAGCTCTGAGAAAGATCCTCATTTCTCAGAGGTTTTCCGTTTTCTAACTCTATCAAACTTCTTCACCTCCCTAACCATTGATCCTCCACTCTATAAGGATCAGTTGCTTGAATTCTGAAAGACCTGCCAAGAGGTCATTATGGGCGGGGAGAAGGCCTGTCTGCCACAATGCAAGGGAGAACAATCTTCATCACTCCGGCCATCATCAATAGACATCTTCAGCTGGATGATGAAGAAGGTAAGGTGTTTTCCCAAAGGAAGCTGTCAATCATTCCTTTGAGCAGATGGGATATGAGGGAGATTTCTCTGTAAAGACCTTTAGGAAAGGGAAGGTCTCATCCCAATGGAGATTCCTGCTCCATGTGGTCATCCACAGCTTATCAAACAAGCATGGTGGATGGGACCAGATTCCTGAGGATCTCTCCTTCATAATCCAAGGAATGGTTCAGGGGGGTCAAATTCAGGTATTCTCAATTTGTTTATACAAATTTACTTGCTAATTTAGACTCCTTAGAGTATTACATGTTTTCTAGATATGTCCAGTACATTCTTAACTGTGAACTGGGCTCACAGTTGAGGGAAAGATGTAACACTCTTAAATTGGGACAAATGAAGCCCGACATCTTTAAAACTCTGAGAAAGCCCACTGTTGGATTCTCTGGGGTAGAAACAACCCTAGTCCTAAAAATATTAGAGCTCATTGCTCAAGGTGACAACCTAGCAGCACAAGGTAGTGTTGAGCCCACACCTGCTTTTTCCCAACCACTCTCACAACCTCAAATCACCATCACTTACCAAGAAAATCCAAAAAAACCCCTGCTCAGGCTATTCAGTCTGTGGAGGCCCCCATATACTCACCCATACAAGAAGAAGTGGACACTGGAGCTCCCACTTCTCCTGAGGAGCAGACCACTCCCATCTCTTCAAGAATCAATGCTGAGGTTCCTCATGCTCAGCCTGATGAGCTCATTAGCCCAACTGCCTTAAGCCATCACTCTGAGTCTCAACACTCAAGTGATCAACCTTCAAGGGACAGTTACCATCCCCAGCCTATAGATCTTAACCAACCAATTCCAACCTTAACTTCTATACTAATGAAGATCTAGGTTTCAATGAGTATAATGAGTCTCTCTTCTTTTCCCCTACTCAAAGAGAGATGAGTACTCCCGAGTCTCCTACATCTATCTCACATCAGTCACCTACAACTGAGGTGGACACTCTTGAACCTGTTCAGGATGTCCATATGGAAGAGGCTCTCACTTCTGAAAGTGATTACATCATTAAGACCTCAACCATGGTAACTCAGCCCACTGACATCTCAACAGAGACTATCAATGAGCAGAGGAAAACCAGCAGCCAAGAACCTCAAGCTGGTGGTGAGAGAGAGAACTCTGGTCCAATCATCTCATCTCCCAATGAATCTTCTGATGAAGATGAGGGAATATGAGACTACTGGTGCAAAAACTATCAAAAAAATGCACTTACTTAGTCTCAAAGGTTAGTCACCTTGAATCTCAGGTGACTACCTTACATAACACAACTTGAGATTTCATATCTTAAGGAAAAACTAGCTGGGAGACCTTTAAGAAGAGCTAAACCAAGAACACAAGAACCAGTGGATGTGATTGACCTATCCTCCAGCTCACCTATGCAAGTGGGTGATGCTACCAAAAAGGGGGAGAAAGTCATTACAATCACAGAACCTGGGAGTTCTTTAGAGAGAATGGACATTGATGACTCACCATCCTCACTTGCAACTGTGCATTTTCAGCAACCTCCTCAAGTTCATATTGATGTGGACTACACAGACTCCTTCATACAAAGTCTGTTTGAGGATGGGATACCAAGGGCTATGTCACCTTCACCATCTTTCAATCACATCATTGGGTGGAGGTATGACAACATCAGGAAAGCCTTAATCATCATAAGAGATCAAGGGCAACAAGAAGTCTTCAATTTTCAGACCTTGGACTACTATGAAGGTTTGGATCTAGTCAACATGCCGCTTGTCAACCCAAGCCAATCAAGACAAGCTGACAGACTGGCTAAAAGAATCCAAGACAGGATCACTGCAAAATTCAACTTAAGAAGGAGACTTAGGCAATCAGGCAATACCATCGGTCAACTGGATGTTGAGGAGGACCCTAAGATTAGCTTCATAGGGGAATCCTTGACTGAAGGCCCAGTGGCAGAACCTGAGAGCCCTGTCTCATCATCATCAACTGCTGCAGAGATCCACACTCCTTCTGAGACACCTGCTGGTGAAGGTGCTTCTCAACCTCTCTCTGGCTTGAGCTCAGATGCTGCAACAAGCAATGAAGGCCAAAGCTCTCTCCACCCTGAGTCAAAAAGTTCTGTGAGTGACAAAGGGAAAAGAAAAATGACAACTGAGGAGATTGAGGAGGAGGAGAGAGAGAGGAAAAGGAGGCTAAGGGGAGAAAGTTCCTCTGCTGAGTCTTCAAGACTCGTGGAGTTTGCTATCAGGGCTGCCCCGAGACTAGATACTCAGAATGATGAGTTAAGGGCAGTCAGGATAAACTATTTGCAGACTAGGAACTATGACATATACAATGTCATTTCTCTCCCCTTAGATGAGTTGAATGAACTGGTTGACCTGGAAAGGTCAAGGGAGAAGAAGGAGGCAGAAGATGCAAAACTCCTAGTGCAAGTCAAAGAAGAAAGAAGAAGAAAAAGACTGTACAAGGATATGCCTACCCTCTCCCAGTTCAGGAAAGTCCTGCACAAGAAGATGTGGTTCAACAAGAACCTCAGGTAGACAAAGAAGAAGAAAGGATCAAGATGATCAACTACCTGAGTGCCATAGGCTTCAATCAGGCAGATGCACTTCTTCCTTTGTCCTATGATTATGTTGAGTTTGAGTACTTAAAAAAGCTTGAACTTGAGATAATCAAGGACAAAAAGACAACTAAGAAGAAACTAAGGGAAGAAGCTGCAAAATCAAAAGCCATCATCCAGAAGAGCATGAAGAAGTCTGCTGATAGGCAGAGGATGATGAGCTTCTTGAAGCTATATGGATTCTCCGGAAGGAGACTTGGCCCCATGTCTCTATCCACTATGGATGAGCATATTAGGGTGATCAAGCGAAGATTAAAAGTGGAGAGCTCATTGACTTACACTCCACTCCAAGTCAAGCCCCACTTGAAGTGGAGGTTAAGGTTGAACAACCAGAGACAACACAACCTGGACCTCCTGCTGAAACTCAGCAAGCTTCATCTTCTGATCCACAGCAGGGTCAACCTCCCTCTCCTTCTGAGCCTGAGAGAGAGGAAGACCCAACTGAGAAAGACAATGAAGATCAATCTGGTGCTGCAGGCCAGTCTTCTAAGTTAAAATCTGGTAAGAGAAAGAAGAGGATGGCTTCTAAACCAAAGCCAAAGAAGAAGAATACTGCACCCTCTTCTAAATCCCAGGATGAGTCAGAACATCTTAAGATTGTGCAACCAGAGGATGCTACATCAACTCCAACTCAAATAGCTCCTCTAGCATCAAGATACCCATCTTGTCTTGGATATACACCACAAATCCAGAAAGATGGCATGTCATTAGAGATCAAGGCATTGAAGACACCTACACATGGCAAGATATGTTTCAGTTGCCTCTGCATGACCTCTTTGATATGAGAAGACACTTTGACAGTTTGAAGAATCCTGATCACCTTATGAAGAAAGGATTGGTGATCATCCTAATGAGGACTGTTGATATCTGAAGTCTTCTAAGTGTTTTGGTAGCATCAGCCTAGGGCGAGTTTGTAGAGATTAATGAAGAGGCTGATGCAACCTAAACATCTTAAGTCTATCCTGCATGCTGCACAAGTACATTAAAGAAGAAGCTTAGGAAGTTTCACACATGAAACAGAAAATACTCCAAGTGTGAAATCTTCCGAAGCCAAGACCAATATCTTCCGAAGCCAAGACCAATATCTTCCGAAGCCAAACATGAAGTCTTCCGAAGCTTCAAGTTTATGAAGACATATTTCTTCCGAAGACTTTTAGTAAATGCTTTATCTGATGTACTGTTCCATAAAGCTGGATTCCGCTGCATCTCTACAAGTCACCAACTTACATGAGTTGGTGAAAAGGTGCATGCTTTTGGTAACTGTACATTGAGGTCTTGAGTCTGTAACTTTCTACTTTATGTACTTTATCCATTTTGTAATAGATAAGGATGTGAGCTATGGCATGTCATAGTCACAAGTCAAAAGACAATCTACTTTTTGACTCTACAATTGATTTTGTTTGTGTCTAGTCAATTGTATCCAGCTGGCTTTCAAAGTATAGCCGGCTGTAGGATGTAGTATAAGTATCTCATGTTCTTGTATCTTTCGAATATGCTTTGTAACACTTGTAATAGAACATAGAGAAAGCAATATACTGCATTCTTGAAAACCATACACTTGTGTTCTTTGTGTTCTGTCTCTCTTGTATTACTTGTGTTCTTAGCATCTCAACTTGGTTAATCCAGTTTACTGTTTGATTAAAGTTTAGTTATCTCCTCTTTGTGTTGTTGTGTTGTAACTTACACCCTTCAACGATCCTGCATTCGCATAACTGTCTAGTTGACTTGTTGACTCGTAACACTTGTATTATACAAGTGTTTGTATTCCGTAGGAAGATTGTCTTCAGTAGATGATTTGTTCTTCCGCAGAAGAATTGTTCTTCCGTAGAAGTCTTGTTCTTCCGAAGCAATCTTGTTCTTCCGAAGCAATCTTGTTCTTCTGAAGCAATCTTGTTCTCCACTTCTAGTTGTTCATCCGCAGAGGATCTTCGGATGAATAGTTACTTGTAAGAAATATATCTACAGAGAACAAAATGTTCATCCGTAGATGTTTCTTACACTTGGTCAATTTCATAAATTGACCAAGTATAATGTTTGTACCTGTAACTAAAATATGTTTAAAAAATATATTTATATTTGTGTTTTTTTTCTTTCTCATATTAAATGATATTTATTGTAAATAAGTAAACTAAACTATTAAACGATAAAATATAAATGTAGTTATTTTAATAATTTATTAATACATATTAAATATAGAGTAATAATATTAATTCATTATGTGTTATATCTTTTAAATATTCATTATATTTTTATTTCATCAATAGATAATAACAAATAAAAAATAGAATATTTATAAAACTAATAATTTAAATATGTTTTATTTATTCCACCCATGTAATACATAGGCTCTAACCTAGTTCGTAAATAAGAGGACGAAATCACGTTTTGCAAAAGTATGATACCCCATAAAAGAAGAAAATTACATAACGGTCAATCTGTTTGTAATCAAATTGCAGAACATTATGTCAAATTCCACATATAAAAAACATTCTAAATCTACAAAATCAAAAGCAACTTCTTAATACTGCCAAATAGGTTTATTTGCTTCAATTTTCATCAGATTAGCATTTAATTTTGAGAGATGATAAATTAACTTACCATCAACATCAACGGTTAGATGAATATAGAGTCTTTGCTTGAGTAAACTTTTGCATTATTTGCCTTTGTTTCCACTTAATTTGCCTCATCTCATATCACATGCATCTTTGTAGTTGCAAAAATCATAAGAATAGAAGAAAAGACCCAAAGAAAAAAAATCAAAAAAGCCTGAACCAAATTCAGTACTTGCAAACACAAAGCCTAATAATAAAACAATCAAACAGTAGTTAATCTTAAAATTAATTTAAAGAACCCATTTTGTGAAACAATTGTTGTTAGCTTTAATCAAAGATCAAAAGCTCCCGATAAAATTTTCATTCTAAAAGAAACACAATGACAAATTATATCATTCACTTATTGTTTCTCAATTCCACTCCCATCTTAACTAAGTTAACTGTTCCTCAACCTGTCATCGCCGTCGGCGAAGCCGCTAGTCGGAAACGTCTGACGTGTGCATAGATGAAACATCTGTGATGAAACGTAAGAACACGTGGTGGCAGCGATGAGTTGATAGTCGGCGATAGTGGCAGAGTTTGAACATTCTCGTAAAGAGTGCGGGGGCAAAATTAATTTCTTTTAGGGGGGCGAACTCGAGATTTATATACAAATTTATATTACCAGACCAAAAATTTATACTATCTGACTAAAGTTTAACACTACCGAGAAAAAAGGGGGACAGTGACCCCCTCCTACCCCTTAAATCCTCCGACATTGGCGAAACGCGGAGACGGTGATTGTGATGGTGTGGTGGAGCTCTTCAATCAAAGAGAAGTGGAAGAAGAGTGAAGAGATAGTAGCTAAGGTTCAACAATATTACATTTTTACCATTGTGTTTTAAGAAGTTGTACATCATGCTTGTACCATCTGGGGTAGTATCATTGGCCAAAGCAAAACAAAGTTAACCTTAGTGCATACAAAGCAGGTATTTTAAAATTTTGTGTGAATTCATTAAATTATATATAATGGATATTAGTGGTCGTGGATATATGGTATACAAAGATGCATGTGGTTGTAATTGAATTATATAAAAATTTAATAAAACGTTATTTATCTTTTAAAAATCTTTTAATATTTTATGAAGTGGTTGTAATTGAATAAGAGTAAAAAGGTAATGATAGATATATAAAAAGTATTATATAATTAAAATAAAAGAGAAAATATAATGATTTATAGTGTAATTATAAGAATAAAGATAAAAAACTTGATGGGAATGCTATTACTAGCTACTAATATAGAATAATTAGATTTGAACCATGACTTGGAATAAAAAATATTAAATTAAATACTAAATATTAGGAATTGAAAAATGAAATGAGACATAAACTTTTTTTATCGTAGAAGAAACAGAAGCACCAAAAGTAAATGATGTTTACAAAAAAAAGGATTTAAAAAAGAAGAAAGAAGAAATAAACTTATTTATAGGGTAAAAAAAGACAAGAAAAGTAAATAATGGCTCACAAAGTCTCGACAAATGACGTTCCTACTGACTATTATAGAAAATTAGTCATGTGTGATGTGTCACGTCTTTGCTAGTGTATGTACACTATTTTCATCTATAAAATATGCCGTCGCTAGAACAAAGTAGGAACAATAACTCTTTAAACCTTTAATCATAATCATAATAATATATATTATAGAACAACTATCCTCCCATGTTACGCCAACAGGATGCAAGCGTATGTGCTGCCAACCTTAATATATCATTTTCACCTTTTAAAACTCTAGAGATGGTTTTTGGTTTACTATAATAGATAATTAGATAAATATAAAGAAAACATTATACAAACATTTGATGAAAAAGAAGAAAGAGAGTGAATTACGTGGAAATTGGCCACCACTAAACGTGGGACATGTGAAGGGTAGTCAATGAGATAGGTGGGATATAGGTGAAAGTATTAAATTTTATAAAGTGTATTAATCATGTCTCAAGCGTAGCACGTACGTGTTGCCTTATGTGTCGCAGCGTGCGGCTAATTATTGGCAATTTGTTGTTTAAATTAATGGATATAGTTTCATGTGTATCCATTTATATATGGCCTCAAAAAACTTAGTTGATAGTTCTAATAACTTTTTTTAATGATATTTAATCTAATCCTAGTTTACTTTACGTCTGAATTACTTCATGTCTTAAGTATGATTTGGATCTAACATGTAATATCTATATAGAGAAGTTTGAAATAGAGAGAACATTTTAGCAAAGAGGGTGTGAAGGATTGTAAAGCCAATGATATACGGGATTAAGTGTCCATATTTCAGGATGAAATTATCACATATGAAAGATAGTTTTCACGCATGAAATGAGTTTAAGGGTGTAAAATGGCGATAACTTACCAGTGTTGATTTTTTTCATGTCCATACACATAAAAATTTTTATACATAATCACACAATAAATTCGAGTATTGTATTTTCTGTAATTAACTTGAGTATAGTAGTATTAATATATTTCTTAATGATTTTAAATATATGTTGATGCTTATAAAACTTATAGCAGAAGTTTAAAATTGACAGAATACTTTTATTACGAATGTGTGTAGGATTGTAAGCCATTGATCTATGGAATCAAGGTTATGATTGAATTATCATGTATAAAAGAAAAAACTTAATTTCATGTCTAAAATGAGTTTGGAGGCGTAAATATCGACTTAAAAAGATCTATATTTTGAGTAGGGTTACTGTACAAATGGAAAGAAAATTAAAAGATATATGAAAAATCATTATTTGTTAGATCTTAGATACAAGGGTTAAGAAAATTCGGTGGTATAATGATAAATAATTGAAATTTTAAATGATAGAACAAGGGTATTTTAGTATTAATCTTTTTTTAAGTTTCATCATTTTTTAAACGCTCATAACTTTTACATACAATATTATTTTTTAAAAGAATTACACCATAATAACAAATGTTTTTTAATCTTTAAAATGTTTATAATTTTGATACATTAAAAGGAAATATCTTTTACGTTATTTCAGCTTATTGTGTCAGCTTATTGTGTAATATTATGTTATTGTGATATTCATAAGACAATTTTGGCTAATGCTAACATTTTGTTATGCATTGTGTTTTTAAAATGATAATTTTAAAATAACACAATGGTGAAAATGTAAAAATTTTATGTTTTTCAATTTATTATGCAATTATAATAGGTCATTATGTAATCCTTATTAAACAGCTCATTATGTTTATTATTAATTATCAAATCTAGCGCTAGTCATTGTGTTATCCATTATGTGTAATATTATCCATTGTGTTATGCACTCTGTTTTTTAAATGATGATATTCAGATCTAGTGCTAATCATTGTGTTATCCACTATGTTTATTATTAATTATCAAAAAATGTTTTTAAAAAGAGTAGAACTTGTGAAGGAAAAACATTATAAAATTTACCCCCAACTTAATTTTATCAAAATAACATATATCAACATTTTAATTCACTTTTTAGTGTTAAAAGACTTATTTAACCTTTCCCCGGTATTCTTTGCGTATAGAACGAGTGTTTACTAATGTGCATAATAATTGATATATGCTGTGTAATTATAGCATTGGTTGTATAATTATTTGTACATATTGTGTTAGTGTTAGTGATTAATTATTTAACCTTGTGCTAAATATAACACATACAAATTTTCAACGCGCTAATCATTTCAGTTTGTTATAAAATAATATTACATACACATACGCACACACCTTTTTACAAAAAAATTAAATATTTTATTGAGGATATTAAATATCGTCCAATAAATATCCTAAAATAAATAAATAAAAAATGTATGCATGCATGTGTATATAATTACCTTAAAATTGTCGTTTTTCTAGAAATAACGAAAATACATGTGTATGTATTATACTATTCTACTAAATTTTCTGGAATATTTATGATCCGTTGAATTTGTTTCAACAACATTCTGCCTATGATGTATAAATGATTGTTAAGAGAATGGATAGAAATTTATAATATTGATAATTTGGATCAACTTGCCTATGCCAGTACAAGTTGACTGAAATTTAGGCAATCGTCCATACTTGATATTTCGTATCGATAAACGGACTAGCCTACTATAGTTAAGCTATAGGTTTAAAAGGTTTTATGTTTACATATACGTAATTGAACGTGCTTTTTCCATATATCTAAACATTCCATTTATTTTGCTTTTTTCCAATCGACGGGGACAAAATTTAAGAACAATGAAGAGAGTCGTCATACAGAAGCTTCACACACTCCAGCATTGACTCGCTAAACGACAACTACACCACCTTATCTGGACCACTCCATGAACCAGCTTAAAAATATAAAGGTGGCTTTTAAGTAACTTGCAGTGATGTGAAGTGCAAAGTAAAAGACTCCATGAACCAACTCAAAAATATAATGGCATATCTCCCTATCTCTTTATTCCTTGACATCTGTTTGTCTTGGTTTCTTTCGACCTCTATTTCTAATTTTATCTCTCTTAATCTTTAGGGTTTTCTACTTTGGAATGTTATGGTGTTGTTGTTGGTTCAATTATGATGAGCCTTCACTCATTTGAG
Organism: Flaveria trinervia; assembly: GCA_025506515.1. Lineage (NCBI taxonomy): Eukaryota > Viridiplantae > Streptophyta > Magnoliopsida > Asterales > Asteraceae > Flaveria > Flaveria trinervia. Next base: position 96,388,202 of record CM046443.1, on the reverse strand, counting down.
AGGTGCTTCAATTTGTCTTTGTAAATCATAATGTCATTGGTTCACTCTAATATTGTTGGTTCAATATGGTTTGCTTGACTATAATGAACCTACGCTCATATAAGAGTGGTTTTAATTTGTGTTTGTAAATCCTAAAATTTCGAGTTTAAAATAGTTGGGTTGATGATGATGAGTCTAGACTCATCTGCAAGGTTGTTTGTTATGTGGTAATAATGGTTTATTCGATTGTAAAAATCAAGGGCGCACCCTAATATTTTTGGTGTTGGAGGCCGTGAGGATATGACATCATCTGAGTCATGATATCATTTGTATGTTGCTAGTATGCGTTGATGGTGACGGTTAGGCTTATTTGAGACCTTTCTCGGTTTATTATGTGGGCTATGGTGCTTATTAGAGGTCACTAGACATAAACCCTAATATTTTTAAGTCTTCGAGGGCTATGGTTTTTTTGCGAGAACAACCCGAATAAATCTCTTACTTTTTCAATATAAATTTTTTATACAAATGAGAATGATTGAATTATATTATTTGTTCAATTATTTTGAAATAAAAATAACTCTGTTGAGTGTCACATTACTAACTTTTTTTTCTCTTTGACCACGCTCACCCTAAGAAAATGATTTAACCCTCTCTACTCCATCCCGCCCACTTTTTTTCTAATCTTAAACATGTAGTTGACTACAAGAATAAATAATTATAATAATTATAATAATAATAATAACAATAATAATAATAACAATAATAGTAATAATAGTAATAATAGTAATAATTGTAATAATAATAATAATTCATTAGTTTTCTAAGACATTACAAATTATATTAAATTAGATAATTAGAAAAATATAAAACAAAATAACATATAAACAAAAAATTTAAATAAAAAAAACGTACAATGAAAAAAAAACTTTGACAATCCAAATTAGCTGTTAGATGATCGATAGGTTGGGCAAGAATTAAAAGTTTTACTTGTTTTTCTTCATCTTAATTTTTTCTCTTTGCAATTTCATCTTCGTCTTTTTCGAAACGAGCTTTTGTTATTAGTGGGCGTTGAACTATCTTATTTGTTTCCCGATAATTTCACGATTTCGTGTTTAGTGGATTGTGTGGTACTAAAGAACCTTGGCCTGGTTTAGGTTTACCCCATAAATTGGTTGCAGGCTCGTTTTCATCAGCATAGACATTCACATTTAGATCATAAAAAGTCTGGCTTTCAGATCCCACAAGACTATCATCATCATCATCATCGTTTTGTTTATGAATCTTTGATCTTTTTGATCCGGACACATGAGCCACATGAGGAATCAGTTTTGGTTGATTCCTTAGGATTTTCCAAATTGTACTTGTCGTTGGGTCCTCGTTGTCTTCATGGTAATGAAGTGTAGCCTCGGCTATGAGGTCCACATCACTTGAGTCACTTGGGCAGAGACGTTATTGTTACAAGTATTATCCTTTGAACTTATATGTTTTTTTAGCCTCGTTTAAGTTGTCTCCCCTCTCCCAACGTAAAAAAGAGTAAAAAGGTTTCAACTCGTCGTCACGTTTGATGTTTATGCCCCTTTTAGCCTACATGGCAGTGTTTAACGTCTGTTAGAGGGCCACACTGACTAACGCCTTTGGGTCGTGAGAGCTGAGATCACGCCAGTTGGCTTAAAATAAAAAATAAAGTCAGCTTCACTTTTTAAATTTTTATTCCATGTTGTCATTGTCCATACTAGCTGTGAAACACCATATAAATATAAAGTTGTCAAGTCTGCCTTTATATTCCGTAACCAAATAATTTTAAAACAATCAGTCAATTACTTAGACTTGAGTAGTTATATATATATATAAGAAAACCCTTGAATAATCATGATATAATAACTAATCTTGATTGATATTTTATCACTATATTCCATTAATTAACCTATATATAAATTTATGCTATCAAAATTTTAAACTCCCTCGATGAAGATTGATTAGTAGAAGCCTCCAAAGTTTATAATATTACCTACGTGAAGGTTTTGCTTCTATATATACTTTATGCTTGTCTAGTGATGAATTAAATGTCTCAATGGATGTGATATTTCTATTCTCTACGATTGAGAAAATTCATCTTCTTTTAATCGTTAATTGGATCATTAATGAGTCATTAGAACACTCTAAGAAGCAAACTCATCATATGTGAGAAAACCCTCTGGTTCACCTAGAACACCCCCTTTTGTTATTGTTTAATGTGAGGCTTGAAATTAAAACCTCCACTTTTTTATTGAAGTCTTAGGTACGTCATCTTAACTAGCTAGGCTAAAGGTGACCATAAATAACTTAGTGAAACAAGATTGTTTTATATCTGTGAAAAACAAGATTGTTTTATATTAATTTTTAATAGTTCAAGAGGGTTATTTTTTTGATTTAACTACTTTAATTATCTTTTAGGTACACATGACAAGCATATGATTCAATATAAAAAATAACTTAATAATATTGATTATAAAAATCATAAATTAATTAGATTACAACTTAATGGATTTAGTTATTGCAACTAATAAGAGAATTACTTTAGTAATTAAACTGTTTAATGATTAATTTTCTATATAACTAAACTTTTAAAATCAATTTTGTTTTATATGATTTTATATTTATTTATAGACTTTCATTGAACATTTATATCTATGTGATAGTTTACCAATCAATTATTCAAACATTTTTACAGTGTCTGTGTTATTGTGTTGTGTTATCTATCGTTTCAACAAACACACTCTAGTTTTTAATAACTTAGTTGGTACTTTTGAAAGATAGGATATAATTGATAAACATCCTAAAGATTTCTATGAAAAGATTAATACCCTTATTAGGCTACTTGTCTAAAAAATAATTGCATAATTGCATTATTATATGTATTTTGTTACAAATAATTATAAATAATCGCAATCAACCACTCCGTGTTTGTATAAGAAGGAACAAAGGGAAATGACAACCATTGTAGTCCCGGACTTGTTAAATATTCCAAAAATGGTCCCTCAACAAACAGGAACCTTCATACATGATACAAGCAGTCTATATATACCCTACCTCAGTCCATATAATTCTCAATCAAAATCCCAATTACTTTAAAAGTTACCTCCATCTCTCTCTAGCTAGCTTTCCTTAGAAATGGAGGTAGCCTTGAACAACAACCACAAGTTCTTGTCCAAGATTGCAACCAATGATGGCCACGGTGAAAACTCGCCTTATTTCGATGGTTGGAAGGCGTACAACGCTGACCCTTACCATCCTAAAAACAACACATCTGGGGTTATTCAAATGGGTCTGGCTGAGAACCAGCTTTGTTTTGATTTGATTCATGAATGGATCGAGAACCACCCGGAGGCCTCCATTTGTAAACCACAAGGAGGTTTTGATTTTAAGGAGATTGCCCTATTTCAAGATTATCATGGGTTACCTCAATTTAGAAACGCAATTGCAAATTTCATGGGTCGAGTTAGAGGAAGTTGTGTGAAGTTCGATCCCGATCGGATTGTGATGAGCGGTGGAGCCACCGGAGCTCATGAGACAGTGGCGTTTTGCTTGGCTAACCGTGGTGAAGCCTTCTTGGTGCCCACTCCTTATTATCCAGGGTATGCGTAACTTTTTTGAAACAATATTTTTCATGTAAATATTATATTTGTTTAAAAGTTAAGATAATTTTTTCAATTTATCCGGATATAACAATTATATTAATAATTATAAATCATTTACAAATGATCATGTAGCATTCTTATATCATAAAGCAGCCATGATGATTACATGATTACAAAAAACCAAACATGTCAAACTTATATTTAATATTTTAGTATACAACTGTTTTTATAAAATTTCGAGTAAAGAGTTATTTTTCTAATAAGTGGACCCCCTAAGTCCCTTCTTGACCTCTTGAGTCTTGACTATTGACTATTGAGTATGCTTTTAAATAATTTGATACTGGTTAGTAATTATTTCAGTAACAAAAAAATATTATCTACATACTATGAAATGTTGACGTTTCAAAAAACAGGAAAAAAAAATTTGAGTAGAGTTTGTATTTAATAATTTTTTTTCCAACTATGTATAGGTTTGATCGGGATTTAAAATGGCGAACTGGAGTCGAGCTTATACCGGTTGTTTGCGAGAGCGCAAACAACTTCAAGGTCACCCTTGGAGCCCTTGAGGATGCGTACAACAAAGCAAATGAGTCAAATATCAAAGTCAAAGGTTTACTTATAACGAATCCATCAAACCCGTTGGGTACGTTCTTTGACAAGGAAACTCTAAAAACTCTAGTCGATTTCATCAACAAGAAAAACATCCATCTTGTTTGTGATGAAATTTATGCGGGCACGGTAACCAATGGGAATGAATTCATAAGCATAGCTGAAGTCCTTGAAGAGTTTCCTATGATATGCGACCGCAATCTAATCCATATTGTTTATAGTCTTTCCAAAGACATGGGCTTCCCAGGGTTTAGGGTTGGAATAATCTATTCCTACAACGATACGGTCGTGAATATTGCTCGAAAAATGTCTAGTTTTGGGCTTGTTTCAACACAAACCCAACACATGGTAGCATCGATGCTATCGGATAATGATTTTGTTGATAACTTCATCTACGAGAGTCGGACCAGGCTAGCTCACAGACATGACATGTTCACTAGAGAGCTAGCCCAGGTCGGAATAGGAAGTCTAAAGAGTAATGCCGGACTATTTTTCTGGATGGACTTACGTCGCTTTTTAAAAGAGCCACATTTGAATCAGAAATGGCATTCTGGCAAATAATAATAAAAGAGATCAAACTAAATGTCTCACCAGGGTCGTCCTTTCATTGCAACGAGCCTGGTTGGTTTCGTGTATGTTTTGCTAATATGGATGACGTGACTGTTATGGTTGCACTAGAAAGAATCAAATCCTTTGTGCATGAAACGAGAATGCTCGAGATCAAGACTAAGGCCATGGCTAATAGCAAGAAACAATGTTGGCAAAAGAACCTTCAACTCAAGCTATCATCTCGGAGGCTCGAAGATATTATGTCACCACACTCACCACTCAACTCGCCCATGCTTCGAGCACAAAACTAGATGAATGGATCCTATTCTTATGCATGCTATACAATAACCTTTTGCTAGCCTTTTTGTAAGAAGAGGCTAGGTATTAGAAGTGCAACTAAATTTATGTGTGATTTTCTTGTAATTTTTTTATGCAACTTACAAATGAAAGTTTGATGCATATTCATTTTAACAAAAATTATGAAAGATCTCAATATTGATTACTGTGTTAATTTTAAACTTATAAACCAGATGTAGCGCAAAGTAAACATAGGGTCGTTAATTTTATACAACTTTGTGTGTAGCAAAGATCCTATATTCGTATTCATGCAGGCACATTTTTTATTACGCAAGTGAACAAGTTGATACGTAACCTAGAGAATTAATTGTTTGCTACATTTTAATTTAAAATATGTTTACTACAAATTATATATATAAATATACGTTATTGGTATATATCACTACAAGAGTTTTAAGTTATAGCAGCGTCATTATAACATCAGAATGCCGTCAGCTATAAGCCTTATATAATTTTTTGGTTACATACATAATTGATACATATATTGTTTGCTTTACAAACTATATATTCTTACTGCAGTATATTGATTACATTATTTGAAAGATAATATATATTATATAATTCGATAAAAATAGTAACATATAATGATTGTCCACTAACAGTCGATAAATTATATGTATCAAAACAATAATTATATTGTTTATTACCAATTTTATGATATTATAACTTATGTACGTACGTATCACTTGTTTGTTATGTCAACTTGTTTGGTACATAATAACTAAATATAATATATGTTGTCATCTACCAATTTGATAAACAATTATATATTCCTTAGAGTTCGCTGCATAATAATATATTCAGTACGTATTGTTACTACCAATTTGGCAAACAACTATACAATTTATTATTCAACATCAATATATTGTTTGATACCTGTTTGGCGTGTAAAGTTCATGGTGTGTGTACAAGGATGTGTACGTAGCAAGCGAATAGGTATGTATCACACACGCGAGTAAGTTAAGTGAAGTTTTTATTAAAAATAAATCACTTAAAAACAATACCTATTTCCTTTTGCCAACAATATGTGAATTGTTTAATAACTAGTACGTGAATCACGACTGGGTTGTTGATAACATTTGGAACTGTATATATAAAATATGACACCATGATAAAATTCACATAAAAGTTAATAAAAATAGCACGATGCAACAACAAATTCTAATTTTATCGACTATCATATTTTAAAAGTTGTAAGGGGAAAATTAAATAAATGTAAAAAATATCAAAACCTACATTTGTTTTTTGAGACTTGTATAACATTCATTACGAACGATATGGTTTTAAAAGAAAATTTACACCAAGACATGATTACCGGCCTACTTAATGCTGAGGAGGAAAACAGTTTTTCCAAATGATTCAATTCAATAATCATAATAGTATAAATTTAAAAAAATAATGCTAATTAAATAAGAACCAGAGCAATAACAACAATTACAACCACCACCAACAGAAGTTGCAGCAACATCATCAGCACCAACAACAGTACAACACCACCACAACATCAACATCAATAATTAAACATCAACACCTACACCACCAAAAGCATTAAGAACAACCAAATCACTAACAACACCAACTGTAATTATTGTTGTGTTAGTAGTGACAGCGTGTTACTCTCATTGAGATGAGATTAAAAGGTTAAACTTTAAGATGTTATATCTTGTCAAGGAGTGTTGGCCTAGATACAATCGAGAATACCAAAAGCATATGAACAAAACAACTTGCATATAACACTTTATTGTCATCATAAAGGCTTTATTATCAACATATGTATAATGAACAGTTTTCTTAGACTCTCCCTAGAACCAAGCTCGTAAGAATTGTATATAACACACTTGATTCTCTCTCACACGCTATCTTTCTCAATTAGCAGACAAGTATACGACTTACAATAGTGTGCATTACAAAAGATTTATTTGAATATGTTAATCCATTGTAAAGTTGCTAATGTGGATAACGAGACAAACACTTTATATCCACTTTTGCACACCAAGAGTTTAGAGATTTGATTTATCGTCAAAGGATTCTTTGTGAATATTTTCCTTTGATCAATTGTTTAGATAAGAAGAAACAACATGCGATCGTCAGAGAATACTTGTCATGAGAGGATGTCATCAGCTGACCTAGATTAGTCGATACTTGATAGACATCAAAGGATGGCTTTCAAGGATTCCCATTAAAGGATCTTCATGTATCTACATTATCTTTTACAAATCCTCTAATCTAAGAATTAGATTAGAGGATCTCCTCAAACGATATTTAAACTTGTTCTTTTAGTTTTGGATTTGATATCCTATGTTCTTCAACCCTAACATCTTCAAACAAATACAAGTCTTATTATTTATAGGTCTAGTATTTGATAACTTAATTTGTGTCTAAATCTTAATGGTTGTCACTTGCGAACATGCGTTTTAATGATCTCTAATAAAACTAAGATGAACTTCCTATTAGACGAATAATTTGAGTGATTTATTGTATTTTTTGCTATCTAGAGATAGGAATGGTATCTAAAGTCTTTTGGTATTGTTATAGCGAAGATCAAAACTTTATCTTATGTTCAAAAAGTGTTAACATCTTTTTGTTTTGGATGAGTTTCAAAGTCTTAATTTATGGTTAACTGAAATGCAAGCATCTGAATCTCTATGATTTTTCTAATAAGTACTTGCGCTTGAAAAAAGTATGCATTCTCTTTTCCTTCAATCATATTCTATGATCTCAAACATCTTGTAAAGGCCAGAAGCCCTCTAGACATAATAATATTTATTACTTTTTGTGTGACAAACTTGATTTTAACCAAATGATATTATTGGCAAGTCTGTTAATTTAGTTAGATTTCTGTTAGAAAAGTAGTTAATTAATTAATTAGTTAGTTTTACAGAAAATCAAAATCAGAGAGTGTATTTATACCTAATTTGGGGCACATGTAAGAAGATGAAAGAAAGAAAGATTTCTCATTAATTCCGTTCTCTTTTATTCTTTTATTTTTAATTTCTGTTTAAAAGTACATGGTATCGAAGCAATTAATTGCTCTGATTCTTCACCAATTCTATAATTCTTCAACCATATGGTATTAGAGCAATTAATTGTTTTGATTCTTCAACAATTCTATAATTCTTCAACCACAGTATCATGTCTTTCCTTCTAGTAATGTTGATGACATTGAATGTTGTGATATATGCTCAAAAGCTCACCAACACAGGCTTCCTTTTCCTCATACTTATAAAGAATCCTATAAAATTTTTTGATCTTATTTATATTGATATTTGGGGACCATATAATATTTCTACATAATGGATAAAATCACTTTCTCACCATTGTGGATAATTTTAGTCGGGGTTACTTGGACATACATTTTCGCTAATAAAAGCAACGCTTTCATTATTATTCAAGGCTTTATCAATATGGTTGTGATTTAGTTTTCAACAAAGATAAATTGCATCAGATCTGATAATGCCTTTGAAGTTGGTTCAAGGACTAAGACCACTCTACGTTTGGCGGATAAAGCCATTATTTATTAACTTATTGTGTTGCAACCCCTCAAAAAATAGGGCAGTTGAGCATAAACACAAACATCATTTAGAAACAGCTCATGCTTTATTGTTTTATTTTCAACTTTCTTTTTGGTTTAGAGGAGATTTTATTTTGATAGCCACACACCTCATCAATCCTTTTCTTACTAAAATTCTTTGTGGCAAAACACCATATGAAATATTATATGGAAAAGCTCATTCTTACATTCATCTTGAAAGTTTTGGTTGTTTGTGTTATATGCTTATTCACTTGAACAATATGTGCTTTTCCTTTTCTTTTCATTGGATAACCTCATGGTAAGAAGGTCTATAAACTCTAACAAGAGGTTATGATTTCTCACGATGTAATATTTATGAATCTTTGTTTCCTTCGATCCAACAATCCACTTCTTCTTTGTTTCCCTTTGTTGATCATTTTTAGGCCTTTGTTGATTCTTTTGATCCTTCTTTTGATTTTCTCTGGTCTCCACCTACTTCATCACCAACATTCACTTCTTTTTCTTCTCAACCTTATGTCTCATTACCATCTATTGATCTGGTTGTCGAGACTCAATCAAAGACAATTTAATTTATCGGTCTTAGTTACTTTTATTGTGCAAGGGTAAGTAAGGTCGTCTCCCCAAAAAATATGTGGAAAGTGTTTAATTAACATGACTCGATTAACTAAAAGACTCAAATTTTATAAATAAAAATTGAAACTTGGAATGGATTAATAAACACAATTGCATAAAGCAACAGATAATGAACTTAATTAAATAACGAAAAACAATCACTTCCGGGTTTCCAATTCTGCAAAATCAACTATTGGTACTATTAAATTAGGGTTTGTAAGAAATAATACTTCAAGATCTTAGCTTTTAATTAAAGTGACAACAAAAAAACAATCTTTTAAGACTCGTTCCTTCACAATGTTACCAATTCACTTATATCATGTTACCTATATTTCTTAATGAGTTCACAATGCAAGGAAACCAAAAAACTGATAATCAAGCAAACAATTTTATTTATAAAAAATCATTTAAATCTATCAAAATATAAAGTTTCATTCAATATATCAATATTTAATACAAAAATCTAATCAATTATACCAATCGTATCACTTTACAAGTATTGTACTCCCAAAAGCAATCAAGAGAACCTAGTTATGCATTATCTTCGTTCAATCTTCAATCTACTTGGAGAATGTTTGTAGATAATTTGGGGAGCCTTAGAACACCAAAATCACCTCAAGTTCGTCACTTTTCGTCTCCAAAAAGTTCTAGATCGAATTAGGGTTGTTTTGGCTTAAATAAACTTGAAATTTCAAAACATGCATGTGTTAGTTCAGCCACCGGTGTATGATACACCAAGGCGTATCATACGCTTTCCTCAGCTTTCCTACGCCTAACTTTCTGAAATTTTGGTCATATATACCCATAAATACGCTGACCGGCGTATGATACGCCGGGGGCGGCATATGATACGTCGGGCCCTTGTAAAATTTTGATTTTCACATGTAACGTTTCACGAGCTTTCTGTTGATAGGTCTTGGGCCCCGTAACTCTTTTCCTAGCCCAAGTTATTCTTATTTTAAGTTATCATTGTCTTGAACCTTCGGTTTTTGCATTTCTTCACTTCTCGGGCTTCGATTTCCATCCCGCTTTTTCCATACTCTTCATGTTTCACCAAATTTAGTTTCAGTTTCCCGTTTTGAATCTTTGCATCCAAAATAAGCTTCATTTAGCTCTAATAACTTATAATCCAAAACACAAACAACTTGAACTTGTTCCACCAGAATCATGATGTAAAATCAAGCATGTAAATCAATTAAACATCAAATTATTGACATGTGATCACATCCTCACATTTAACCTTTTGTTTATCCTCAAACAAGCTTACTTGCACACTTCTCCCTAACTAAGCACACATGCCACATTATCACTACCTTAAATAAGTAAGATCCCTACATGCTTAGTTTTCAACTTCATGATGTAATATTCACAATCTAATCATTGAATACTATTTGCATTTGAAATCTTTGGTTGACATATACTTTTCTTTTGCTTCAAACATTCATACATTCACATTCCTCATAATAAACACTCATCTTGATTTATTTTGTGGACTAGTGATGATATACTAGTATTTATAGAGCTCTCAAACCATGAATGCACATACTAATCATAAGCTCATATATTAATCAAATCCCCATCAATTGACACAATATAATACAAAAATCCAAAGGTTTTTCTTGGGTGGTAATGTTAGGCTAGGGTTTAAAGTGAGATTAAAATGGATTTTAGAGTGGTTAACGGAGAATAAATCCAACTTAAATATAATAGACGTCTTATTTGTCAATGTAACTCTTTTAATTGCACTTCTTGTAACAACCTCTCATACTATTTTTGTTGCTGCATATTTTGGTCATCATATTTAACTTTTTCTTCTTCTTTTTATATACATATAAAGCAAATAACTTTACTATTATTGAACTGATATTGATGTGACTCTTCTATGTTATGGATTGAAATTCATCTTTTAAGGTTCTATAAAAGGTTAAGGCTTGTGAGTTTATTGTTTGGCTTTGGAATGGCAAGTTGGGGCTCAACGTGGTATCTATAGGAAGATTTTGTTAGTATGGAATTGAAAAGAAAGGTTTAAACAAATTGGTCAATCCTAATGTCTCTATCATATATATGCACACATTGGTTTATAATCTTGATATGTATTAATTACATGAGTTTTAACTCGGATGCACACCGTGGATTCCCTCTTTATGTAAAGAAATAAAGTAACTCATAGTATACTATGAGTCTCTCAATTAGGCTCAACTCTCACAGAAATGATGAAAAGAGGTAATAAAATGTGTAGCATGTATGTTATCTACAATTGGTTTATTACACCACTTAGAACTTTCACCTACTTTTATGAAGATCCATGATTAAAGTACATTACTTAATTTTCAAAATAAACATATCAAAGGATCTATAAGTGCACAAACCAATAACAATTAGCCATGTATGCAAAATTTTGAATTTCATGTACACTTAAGTTTACTTAAGAAGTTATTTTCCATATTTTTTTCAAAAAGGTTCACAATTTTTAAAATTTTGTTTCAATTCAATTCTTCCAATGCTTCTCTTTATCCCCACACTTGAGATACATTGTCCTCAATGTATGGTTTTAAAACATAAATAAACATGCTAATGATTAATAAGCAAGATAAGAAAGGAGTACATATACTTGATCATTAGTGAGAGCTTTTAGTAAATGACTTGTGCCTCCCCACACTTGAGTGCCTGCGTCTTGTGCATAATTGAACTAGCTCAAAAACAAAACAAAGGACACAAAACTAATAAAAGAAGTAAAACTCACTTTCTTAGAAATCACGGTTGCACTTAGCATATGGAACAAGCCTTTAAACCCCTCAGTAAACCCGAGTGGACGAGTTGTAGTCTTGTGGGACAAAGTTCTCGGGTTGCCTCCTTCAAGCGCTAAGTATTAGGTTTTCGGTCGGACTTTACCTGTGACCACTTATGGTGGTCGTATTGAACATTTTCCTGTCATATTACTAACAAACACTCGATAGTAGACATACTAAATCTCTATTTTCCTTTTCATGGTCTCCATGTCTCTTGAATCAATGGTTGACATTTTGAATCTACGTTTTCCCATCAAGTTTCTAATATGTCCATGGTAGTTGTCATGTTGGTCCATACCTTCTTTCCTTTCCTTGGCATGTCTATAGAATCTTTGTGAGCTCTCCTCTAAATAAGTTGTCTGATGTCCTCTATACTCACTTTCTTCTTCTTTAAACACGAGCTATTCCCATGGTCTGCCAAGTTGCATCATGAATATTGAAGGATTATCAGAACCACATGGCAATATCTTAGGTTTTTGTTTGTTAGGAGGTGTTATGCCATTTATTAGTTTAAACATTTAACTCTTTGCTCTATAACATTATCCACTTCATCATCATAAGCATAAACCACCACTTAATCTACATAGAGATTTTCAATAACTAAAGGAATTTGTGTTGTATTAATCTCCATGACATCATCATCGACTTTAAAAGATGGTGAGATTAACTATTCTAATTCTATTTTAAAAATAATGCGTCACGCTTGATAGTCAAGTAGTCAAATCGTCGTTGATCTGAAAGATGATATTGTGATAATAACTTTTTGATCTCGGGAAATACCAATGCCAATCAAGCAAGAGTTTCATCCTCCTCAGATTGATATGTATTTTGAACTTTCTCAACATCCTGGATAACATGTTCTTGTTTAGGAAATTGACATTGATTTTGATCCTCGTATGTCACTTGAGAGTATTATTGATGATAGTAGTTACAGTTCTCCTGATACCTTGATCTTGATGTCATATATGGTTTATAGTTGTTGCAATCCTAGTCTTTCTCAAAGTTGTAATCTACCTCTGATTGATAATATCCCTCATAACATGGAGAAGATGACTCGCAGTATAGATAAGATGATGGTAAATAATCATAATAGACATCCGATAAATATAGTATTCTTTTCGCATCTTCACACGTTTGCAAGTACTTAGGGCAATGATCACGCGTGTGAACTGGACTTTCACAACCAATACATGAATAATAAACTCGATTCATGGTGAGGTGTAAGTACTTGAGGGTAACTTAGAAGACATAAAATATCTAGCGTAGAACCGCACAAGACAAATCAAAAAAATAAAAGAAAACTAAAAAATTACAATAAAAACTTTGCGCACTAATTCCCCAGCAACGCGCCATTTTGATCTGGTTATCGAGACTCGATCAAAGACAATTTATTTATCGATCTTAGCTATATTTATTGTATAAGGTTAAGTAAAGTCGTCTCCCTAAGGAATATATGGAAAGTGTTTAATTAATGTGACTCGATTAACTAAAAGACTCAAACTTTATAAATAAAATTGAAACTTGTAATAGATTAATGAACACAATTGCATAAAGCCACAAACTTGATAACAAACTTAATTAAATAACGAAAAACAATCACTTCCGGGTTTCCAATTCTGCAAAATCAATAATTAGTACTTTTTAAATTAGGGTTTGTAAGAAACAATACTTCAAGATCTTAGCTTTTGATTAAAGTGACAACAAAGAAACAATTTTTTAAGACTCGTTCATTCACAATGTTACCAATTCACTTATATCACATTGCCTACTTTTCTTAATGAGTTCATGACGTAAGGAAATCAAAAATTGATAATCAAGCAAACAACTTTATTTATAAGCAAATCATTTAAATCAATCAAAACATAATGTTTCACTCAATAGATCAATGTTAATACAAAACCTAATCAATCATACCAATCATCTCACTTTGCAAGTATTGTACTCCCGAAAGCAATTAAGAGAACCTAGCCACACATCATCTTCGTTCAATCTTTAATCTTGACTTGGAGAATGTTTGTAGATGATTTGGGGTGCCTTAGAACAACAAAAATCACCTCAAGTTCGTCACTTTTCGTCTCCAAGAAGTTCTAGATCAAATTAGGGTTGTTTTGACTTAAATAAACTTGAAATTCCATAAAATTCGGGTGCTAGTTCAGCCACCGGCGTATGATACGCCCAGGGCGGCGTATCATATGCCCCCCTCAGCTTTCCTACGCCCAACTTTCTGAAATTTTGGTCAAATACACCCACAAATACACCGCCACTACGCCAACTGGCGTATGATACGCCCCAGGTGCGTAATATACGTTGGCCCCTGTAAAATTTTGATTTTCACATGTAACTTTTTATGATCTTTCTGTTGACAGGTTGTGGGCCCTGTAACTCTTTTCCTATCCCAAGTTATGCCCATTTTAAGTTATCATGGTATTGAACCTTCGATATTTGTATTTCTTCACTTCGCGGGCTCCGATTTCCATCCTGCTTCTTCCATACTCTTCATGTTTTACCAAACTTAGTTTCGGTTTCCCGTTTTGCATCTTTGCTTCCAAAATAAGCTTTGTTTAGTTCCAATCACCTATAATCTAAAACACAAACAACTTGAACTTGTTCCATCATAATCATGATGTAAAATCAAGCATTTAGATCAAATAAACACCAAATTAATAACACGTGATCATCTACCACTTCAATCCCTTGCCGTTCCTTACATTTTTTACAATATATTCATGGCACCTCTTCTCATGGTTTGTTTTTAATAATAAGGCTACTTTAAATTTGGAAGCTTTTTGTGATTTCGATTGGGCATCTAGCCCGAATACTCGCAAATCTTTTAGTGGATATTATATCATTCGATGGTAGTCCTGTCTTATGGAAATCAAAGAAACATGCTACGGTTTCCTTGAGTTTTGTTGAGGTGGAATATTGCTCAATGCTTTGTGTTAGTGCTGATATAGCTTAGCTTACCTGATTGCTACATGAATTGTCTATTCCAACTATTGTTCTTGTTCCTCTTAAATACAATAGTTAAGCTGCCAATTAAATTGCAAAGAATCCCGTCTATCATGAGTGTACGAATCATATTGAATTGGATTGACAACTGATCAACCTGCAGGTTTACTTACAAAGACTCTTCCGGATCATCGCGTCACTATTACTTTCCAACTTGAGTGTAGTGGTGAATTGCATATTTGGATTTGATGGTGTGTATTACTCTTTAAGAAAAATATATCATTTTTATGAGTAATATACTAA
Organism: Flaveria trinervia; assembly: GCA_025506515.1. NCBI lineage: Eukaryota > Viridiplantae > Streptophyta > Magnoliopsida > Asterales > Asteraceae > Flaveria > Flaveria trinervia. The sequence goes on along the minus strand of CM046443.1, from coordinate 96,372,906 downwards.
TATATCATCTATATAAAAATACGATGTCAGTTTTGATTTGTATTTATGCTTTTATAATTTGGATCGTTGATTAGTTTCTAATTATCTTATGTGTACCTTATATATTGATATCAATCATATGCCAGGAAATTTTAATATCATATAACATGTATCCTTTTTTATGCTTGTTATAAAAGTTGTGAAAACAAATTCATAGCTACTTTCGTAGGATGGTTCCACAACAAATGGCAAATACGTCGTGAATGATATGTTAGCATGTTATTGTTAATTGATTTTAAATTAATGAATTATCAATCGTATTCAAACATGCTGTGGCTTTCTAACAGTAGTACAAGTTAATGATAGCGAATTGTTAAAAACCATAAATTAAAGTAACACGAGACATGTTTCACGACACACTACATGCTCATTTATTGTAACTCAAACTTGAATCATTTATTGTTGTAACTCAATTACTTAATATATAAAATTCGGATTCTAACTTGAATTTGTTTCTCTTTAGTCTGTGTATTTGTTATTATATTATTATGAGTAAGCATACACACGACCACCGTAAAACAATATTAGTTCTAGATTGTCATATGAAATTTGTATTTTAAAACACTTATGTTTGTATGATCACCATGTGCATCTCTAATGGTATAACAAAGCTAAGATCTATTTGAAGGTACAACCTTTTTGATGGTTCTAGTTATATTAATTGAAGTTACAACCTATTTGTGTATGTTCTAACTAACATCGACACATCAAATCAAGATGTAATCGATGGTAATTGGTAAACTCTATGGTCATACCAAACATAGAAATTTTCAAGTATTCTAGAACAAGACAAATATAAAGACATGTTACGTGAGACATTGATTTTATAGAAATCAAGTTTTAACTATTCAAGTCATTAAGATCAGAAAATAAGAGTAACAAGTTTTGTAAACTGTGATTTTAATTGAGTTAAGGGCTGTTTGACAGTCTCTTAATGATTCAGATGTCTGAATAGTTCAACACTTAATGGTTCAGATGTCTAAATGGTTCAACACTTAATTATTTAGACTGTTTGTTTCTTGAGTAAATGTCTGAATGGTTTAGACATTTGCCTCTGAATGGTTAAGTATTATACTAGTGCTAAATGGTTAAGAGGTCTAATGCTGAATGATTAAGACGTCTTATCTGAATTGGTCAGACATTTGCATTTGAATAGTTAAACGACATGCTAGCTCTTAATGGTTCAGACCTCTTAATGGTTCAACACTTAATGGTTCAGACCTTTTATTAGTTCAACATTTAATCATTAAATTCCCCTTTGGACATTGCTTGCGAATAGTAGATAACATCTCTTACAATCTTCAGTCAATCTTTGCTCTGGTTGCCAATAGAATCAAACGAAAAACCATATTAGCCAACGTTGCTGATCCGTCAGGTTGCTACACTATCCCTGAAAATGAATTTAGGCACAATAGCTTTCGTTTACTTTCCAGAACAACATCATAGCCGCAAGATTCCTCATATGACTGATTTTTCCAAATAATGACATGCAATTTTCCATTGCTCCAATCTTCACACATGCTAACCTGATTAACATTAACACTTATAGAAATTCCTCCTCAAATTCAGCATATCCCAATACATAAACATTGTGCTCTCCTGGCATCTTCATACAGTGTATTAGGCAAAAAGTTGAAGGTTCCAATCCACAGCTGACAATCTCAAACAAATCAGCTTGCACTCAGATTCATCATCATAAACCAGCTCACATCATCACTTTCTGATTGCGTCTTCAAATTCTCTATACATGGATTCCCCCTAAGAATGAGAATCCTCTCCGTGCGGATAAGTATAACTTGATTGGCCCATAAATAGTCAGATGCTCCTGACTATCCTACAAAATCAGCATCGATTGCTCACATCTTCTCTTCTCTCTTTTGTGTTCTACCTATATTCATCTATTCTGGAAGTCCAACGAATAATGAGGTATCCATCAAACTTATTTGACAAAAGAACCTCAGGATGAATGTGCTTTGCTCATCCTTAAATATGTGCAAGAGGCAGTTCTAGACCCTTTTTTTTGTCAGGAACACCGTTCATTCGTATGACGTGGAGGACAAATATCACATTCGTGTGAATGGGTGATACACATGATATATTCGTGCAACTGGTCATAAGACTGGTTTAATAGCATGACTGAACATAAGACTGGTCCAGTAGCATGACTGAACATAAGACTGGTCAAGTAGCATGACTGAACATAAGACTGGTCCAATCGTACGACTGGACATAAGACTGGTCCATTAGCACGGTCCAGTCGTACGAATGGTCCATTAGCACGGTCCATTTGTACGAATGGTCCATTAGCACGGTCCAGTCGTACGAATGGTCCATTAGCATGGTCTAGTCGTATGAATGGTCCATTAGCATGGTCCAGTTGTACGAATGGTCCATTAGCATGGTCTAGTCGTACGAATGGTCCATTAGAATGGTCCAGTCGTACGAATGGTCCATTAGCATGGTCCAGTCGTACGAATGGTCCATTAGCATCGTCCAGTCGCATGAGCAGATCTGTACGCAGATTTTCAGATCTGCAGCCGCCATGGCTGCCAAAAACCCTAATCTGATGAATTTTACATGAACCGAAACAAAATAGACATCATCAGATTCACAAGGGTGATAAGAACGTGGTTCCGAGTTCGATTTTAACCAAGAAACAACACACGTAACAAGATCTGAGCAAAACACGAAAAACATGAAATGGGTTTAACATCATAGAACATGAATAGATCTAGAAATCAAGAGCTCAGATTGCTAGAATGATTGTTAGATCATTTTAGTAGTAACCGGCTCTGATACCAATTGTGAAGTCACTAGATTGGTTGACATCCGAGCACGTTCTTAACGGAAGGAAACAAAAACCAAAACCAAGAGACAAACAATAGAACGAACAAAAATATAATGGTTTTATTGATAAAACCTAATGATTACAAGCTCGTTAAACATAAGAATCAAGACTCTTGGCAAGGGGAGATCGAGCATGATCTCCCCTCTCATCCTACAGCACCTAGGCCCCGGGCACACTCCTTAACTCCCCTTCTCTACACAATGAAACTGTTATTTATAGGCCTCAGCCCATATCAGATGCGACTAGGCCCATTTGTACGACTGGACCATACGTATGGTTCAATCGTACGACTGGACCATACTTATGGTTCAGTCTTACGAATCCCAATAGCATCTCTCAGTCGCACGACTGGTCCATTTGCATGGCTCAGTCGTACGACTGAGTCTCATTCGCATATGCTCCTGTGAATGACTCAGTTTCATGTGTTTACAACAAATCAGGTGTATTACATTAAGCCTAGACTATTCGTCAAGCGACAGACACACTATATATAACAATATATGCTCCAACAATTCAGAAGTTACCAAACAACCCCTTAATTTAATATATTTCAAGGTGTTTTGAAGATAGATAAAAAACTATCACTTATGGGTTTAGCCCATATTACAAGTAGAATTCATGTTGTTAAGTCTAAAATCATGTCATCCCAGCTATGACTAGATGGTGCATCTTGCCTTTTGGAGAGAAGACATTGATCAATTATTGACATGGCGATAGATTATAAATTTTTTAGTTTAGAAATAGAAGAAGCTAATTGTGTGAATTGTCATTTAAAGAAAAAATAAAAGTTGTCCAAAATTCTCACAGTTAGCATCAATTTGGGTAGAAATGGTACATGGAGACAAATCAAGTTCAAGTCGCTCTTGATAGTGATGATATATTTGTTTTTCTTTTATCGATTCATAAACTTAAACTGCAATATCAAGAAACTCTATTTAAAAGGCTTGGGAGCCTAACACGATTACACGAAGGGTACTTAAATGCTCAAGTTACTATCATACTAGGTTATAAATCATGAGGTGTATGAGTATAGAAAGACAGCTAGAGAAAGAAAGACAACTTGATAGATTAATAAAAAAAATTATAAAAAATGTCATTTTATAGGTTAAATGCATCATTATGTTTCTTAGTACTTTTGAAAATATCTCTCTTAAGGAAGGTTTGATAGTATTTTAATCAGCCTATTAATAGTTTAGATGTTTAAATGGTTTAGACTGTTTGTTTCGTGAGCAAATATTCTAATGGTACAGACATTTGTCTCTGAATAATTAAAACATTTATAATAGGTTTCTCATTTTTTATATGAGTGTGTACCATATATTTTGAAAGATAGTTGTTAGTGGTTGTGAGTAAAGAATTGTGAATATTTATGGGGATTGTACTGTGTTTCTCCAAATATGAGAAAACACGGTATAACCCCCATAAATTTTTTTAATATTTTTAAAAGTGGTTGTGAGTAGTGGAAAGAGAAAAAATAATGATAAAGAAATTAAAAAATATTATTTAATTAAAAAAGAGAGTAAAGACGTATTATTTTATTCGAAACCGAGTAGGTCGCTTTCTAACAAACGTCTTGATATAAAATTAACACAACTTGGTTTTAGATAAAATTTACTTGGATAAGTAAATAACAATAAGTACGTTAAAACGGTTTAGTTAAAATTTTATAAAACATGAGAATTTACAAGTTATAAGAGAAAAACATAATATAAGTAAAATTTATTATAATAATATGATATTTAAATTAATAAAAGTTAAATTTATTTTAATTAGATGGCAGACGGCTTCATATTCGGACGGATGAATTTGTAATAAGGGTGGACACCTATGTTTTATAGGCGAACTCCCATGTTTAAATTCTTATTTCATTTCTTTGTTTGTTGTGTGTCTTTTATGTTTTATATAAAAATAGTGAAATATAAGGTTTAATCGTTTTAATAGAAGTCCAAAAAAAGGATTTTAATCTATACATGTATGTGTAAGTCATATATGGGTTACGCTAATTATACATGTGTAGCTAAATAAATAAATAATTTAATAGAAATTGGCAAATGTTATTTTGATAGGTTTAATGTTATTTTGATGGTTTTTAATGTATATATATATAAACAATTATATAAAAAGTATAAAAATTTAAAAATATAAATTACGAACATCAGTTTTCGTAATTTTTAATATACTTATGAGTTATCAAACGATACTAAGCCTACTTTATAATATAATTGTAGTAAATTTAATAATTATTGCACATCATATTGGCAAAAAGTTATGTAACTTATGCCTTTACTATAGTTATAAATTTAAATTTCAAAACAAATATGTTGGGTTCAACAGTATAGCCCCGGTCCTGCTTGGACTCTTGGGCTTAAGTGGTTTGAACTTTGAAGACTAGAAGTGTTGAGTGGGCCGGTCATTGTCCTTAGATGTACGATGTCTACATATATATGTTGTCTCTCTATGCTTCTCAAAACACGTATTTTAGACTTGAGATGAGTTATTTTATTGTTTTTTTAAATGACATTTTGCTCGTTGTATCAAATAAGTTAAGTACTCATGTCAAATATTTTAAGTAACCGTGTCAAATATTTCAAGTTATTATGTCAATTTTTTATTTTCTTTTCATTTGTTGTGTGTATTTATTATTGTGTTTTACATTTTAGGTCATTTGATATTAATTTTTGTCATTGTTTTTTATATATTATATAAATATTGTTATCTTTTATTATATTTAAAACTAGAAGTACACAATGATGTTATTTCACCATATGTTTTTCAAAACTCACAATGAAAAGTGTTCAGTAATGACGAGTAATTCATTATTTTACCTTACTTTTTATATCATTTTGTGTTATTCTATCATTGTTTATAACGTATTACATGAATTAGCTGTTATTTTATTATTGTATTTTACATACTAGAAGTAAATAACGGAATTATTTCACTATCATGTTTTTAGAACTTATCATTTTAGAAAAAACACAATATTGTACATAATGACAAACGTAAAAGTCACAATGACAAATAGGATTCACAATGAGCTGGAAAACATTATTTCTTTTACTTTTTTATACATTTTTTTTAATTAGTTAAATAATTTTGTTTGAATTATTTTTTCTTGTTAGTAACTTTGTTATCGAATTGTCATCTCAATGTTATATGATGTTTACGACACATTAGGTAAAATATAATATAATCTTCTATATATCTTTAGATCTACAAAAATGAGCAAACACAACTTCATACGTTTCTTTTATGTATTTACTACGTTAAATTGATGTACGTAATAACGGTCGTAGTGAGGCTCATAAATATGTTGTCTAGCACGAGCTTGTTTACTTTAAATAAAAAACCAAAATAATAGAGTAACAACTTTTAATAAATATATTTTATTTTGAAACGTGAATGAAAAAGATGGCGTGACGCTAATCATATTGTTGCAAAGTAAAAGTTAAGGAACAATAAATTGAATTCAAAGACACAAATAAAAAATATTATATATATATGATCCAACTCATTCTAAATATTATTTAAATCAAAAGGAATATAAAGAATATTCAAATTTAAAATTTCATCATACAAAAAATGTTATAAGACAAGAATGCAATATGTGCAAAGGTAATTATAAAAAAATCAAATATAAAAGAAAGCAAGTACATGTAGGAAGTGTATACGATGATTACACTATTCACCAGTCAATACCCATATTTTTCAATATATGCAATAATATAATAAAATTAAATAAATGCTAAGCAATTTAAATAAGCTAATAAACTAACATTAAAGTACTTGAACTTAGTTTAATAAGGATTTATGTTGGTGTACGGAATTGTCTTTTGGTGCCAAGTTCAACTGCTACAATAACTTTTTTTTAACGGTAAAATCAAACTACTACAATAACTAGATCTCATACTTTAAAGGTTGCATTAACCCAAGAGGCCACTTGCCTTACGATTAAGATGACTTTGATTGGTCGGTGGGTCAAGGGAACCTATAGACACCATGCATTAGTTCAGCCCGTTCAACATAGGACCCTCAAATGGCCCATCTTCCTCCTTAAATTCAATGTCACCATAAATAATCGTATTTATGAGTATCAAATGAGTCCAATTTTAGAGCCATCAACGTCCATAATAGGACCAATATTAATTTCTACATGTATTTCTTCGGTCAACATTGCAATGTTCTCCACTTATAGTGTCAACTTAACAAAAGCCACTTGTTATTAATGGTGGCAACAACCTAACATTCATGCCAGACGTAAGAAGTTATAAAGTCAATTATATTATGTGTGATTATTCTTCTACTTGTACAAGGTTCTTGGTTCCACAAGAAAACATCAACAAAGTTTTTAGTTTCTAAGAACTTATGAAGGTCATGAAGTAAAACACAACTGTAATCGTAAGTTGTAACCATTTGAGAAGACAAAAATATAAAATGATCAAAGTATGTTCTTCTCCCAGACTTGGATATTGGCGGTTTCTCTAATAAGGACACCGCCCCCTCGAAGCCACAAACAACTTTGGCAAATGCTCTGTTTAGCAAAATCACTCAAAGCCTAGGAGAAGTTTTTTCTTTGTCATCCCGCCAAAAGGCGGTGTTTGAGTGCCTGAAGGGCCCCCATGCTCAGGACTTTTTGACCGTTATCCCGATTGAAGGGTTGGGACAGTGCATGTCTCCAGTAGAATATAGAGCAATTCTCAAATACCGGTTGATGATCCCTATGTACCCGGAAGATGAAACATGTCCGATATGTCATAAAGCTTGTATGGATAAATATGGGGAGCACGCCCTTCACTGTAAAGAGCTAACTGGGTTCAAATATCGGCATGAATGGGTACGAGATGTTTTGGGGGACATCCTAAGAAGAGCTGGGGTTTCCGCTAAGAAAAAAACCCCTGTGAATTTCCTCACGGACCCTATGGAGGGGATGTCTACTTTGCGACCAGCGGATCTGCTCGTCTTTGGCTGGGCTGGGGGCAAACATGCTTGTGTGGACCTCACAGGGGTTTCCCCTTTGGTTGGTTTACGGGAAAACGGTTTTGTAGCTGGTCAAGCAGCAAGAAAGGCAGAATCAAAGAAAGTGGATAAACATGCTAAAGCTTGCGCAGAGAACCAGCACGCTTTTGTTCCCTTTGCCTTTGATACATTTGGCTCCCTAGCGCCAGAAGCTATCAACTTTTTGACCAGGGTCCAACGGGTCATAGACAATCATTGCTCAACCCCGGGGAGGCAAGGATTTGTTTTTGGAAGGTTAGGATTTGCTATTCAGAAAGGGGTGGCGGCGCAGCTTGTTGCCCGTCTACCTTCTATTTTGATGTAACTTGACAAAACATTATTAATTGTAATTTTGCATTCAAAAAAAATCAAAGTATTAATTATAATAATAACACATCAGTGTGTATGGTATATTAAGAAACTATGAATAAAATGTAAAAATAATCTTAAAATTCTAATCACGTTAAAAATAAAATAATTACCTTAGTTTAAACAATATTTATTAAAGACTAAAAAATAAGGTGGGAAAAAGAAACTTTGAGATCAGGATATTTATTTAGTCGATTGTATAGGACCTATCGATCTATAATTTAAATTATATTTAAATCAAAAATATATTTCTTTTGACTTTTTTGGTATTATAAAATATATTAAAACATGTGATCGATAACTGCAAGCTGTTTTTAGGGTTTCTAAATCTAACCACTAAAATTTTATTTTAAAATTTTAAAATTACTAATAAAGCCAGAAATAGGTGATGGATTTCCGGTAAAGATTGAGAACGTGAATGGTGGCGAGTGGGACCATCTTGCTTTTATCACTAAACTAGTATTAAACCCATATCTAAGTGTATGCAATTACACATAACCACAAGTGACAACTAACATCGAAAAAACTCGTATTAAAAATGAGTTAAAAAACTAAGCGAATAAAATCAAACGAAAACTAAGCGTAAAAACATTAAACTACTTAAATGAAACGCAAAACATATAAAACAATAAATAAGTCAATATAGAACCACGCATACGATGTATTACTCGCAAAATTTAGACGGAAATGCAAAACAAAAAAATTGTGTAATATGAAAGTATGGAGGATCACAGATGAATATAAAAAAATATTAAGATTAAATTATAATAAATATAAAAAATAGTAGGTTAAAAATTTGTAAAAAAAATTAAGTTTAAGAAAAAACAAAAGTGATACAACTCATTAAACACATAATACAACTCATTAAGCATACCAAAATTGATAATTAGTATTATAGGAATTTATACTTTACGTCAATGTTCATTTAAAATACTAAAAAAGAACAAAATCTATCGGTTTAAGCATCTATATTAGTTTGTTTATGCAATTAAAATTAAACAAACGAATATAAATAAGCTTTACACATGTACACACGTTAACACTAACATCTTACAATTAAAAAACTAGTATTAAGCCCCTCGCGTTACAGCGAGGGCGTAAAATCATGTCAAACAATATCAATGACGCACCAGCATCAGTGATCATCAATACCGACAAAACTCGTATTAAAAAAGATAAAAAATAAAACCGAACAAAAAGTAGACGTAAAAACGTTAAACCACGCAAATGAAACATAAAAGATCTAGAACAATAGGTAAGTTGATTTAGGACCACCATATGCGACGGGGCAGTTAAACAATGAAAAAATAATCGTAAAAACGTTAAACCACTCATGCACGTTTCAGCGTGTCAACTCGTAAAATTTTGACCGAAAACATAAAATGTTTATAATATGAAATGTAAAGGACCAAAGTTAAAAGTAAAAAAAAATCTTATAGTTAAATTGTAAAAGATATAGAAGTATCGGGTTAAAATAAAATAAAAACTAAAGATTAAAAAAGAGGTTGGTACAACCTACTAAGCACATAGTACAATTCATAATGCATAATCAAGTTGATAAGAAACATTATATTAAAGTAAAAATAATAAATTTTAGAATGTTACTTTGTAAAATATGAAAACCATTGAGTTAAAAGTGAAAAATCATAATTTTTTTTTGAATAACTATTTATGCATAAAATACAACACTATTATACATAAATAATATTGATAATTAGTATAATATAAAATAAGTCTCTAAAGTTTTTCATTTAAATCGCTAACTTTTTCAGTTTTCATTTAAGTCTTCTTGTTTTACATTACATTAACAATGTATTAAAAACTATTTTCAATTAAGTATTCTAATTTTACATTGCATGTATTAAAAAGAATAAACAAATATATTTAAGGTTATGTCTTTTTATCAACTATTATTAAAGTAGAGAAATTATGTATTTAGGAAATCACAAATCTACCATTGTTGAAGCAAGAAATTTTCCCTCGTATCTTTTATATGTTTATTTTCCTTTATAGGTTTTTTTATCTACGTCTCCAAGCATGTATTTAAAATCATTAAATCTTACTTGGAAAATATAATTAATTTGTTTTAAATAATAATTGTGTCAGTTAAAGACTTTTTTGTCGATAGTTAATGAGAACCAAACAACACAAGAAGAGTCAATAGTGAACGATTAAACAACAATTTCCCTCCTAACAATGCAGCAAATCTATTTAACAATTGTCGGTTACCACAGCTTGTCGCAACGAACAGGTCCTCCTACTAGGGTGTTAATATTGTTTTCATGAGTCATGATAAAACTAACGCACGTGTTTAATTACTAGTTTAATTTATTATCAATTGATATATTCATTTAATAAGGGAAAAAAGGAAATTTAGTATGAAATTTAAGTGCTACAATTATGTCACGTGGCATTTAGATATATATTATAAAAATGATGCAATTTTTATTTGAATGATGATACAAATATTAACAATTGATACAAAATGCTTGCTGTAACTATTCATGTGTTTACAATCTAAATCTTCCAAATAATAGAAAATATGTACAAATGGTCGATCAAGTAAGTAAATCAAATAAAGAATATAAAAGGAAACAACATGACTGAATCTAAGGTTTGATCGTGGATGGACCATAACCGGAATAGGTAAGAAGAGGTTAAATGGGCTGGCAATAAATGGGTGTTGGGTTGCTGATCCTAAAAGGATAAAAGATATGACAATGGAATTCTTTGCTTCCAAGTTCAAAGAATCGTACTTGGACAGACCCAAAATGCATAATGATGGGTTTATGACGCTTTTAGATGAGCAAGGTCATATATTAACCAATCCATTCACAAAGGAAGAGATCAAATCTGCTGCCTTTGAGTGCTCGGGTCAAAAGGCTCGTGGCCCCGATGGATTCACCATGGAATTCATAAAGAACTTTTAGGGATTGTTCGAGAATGATTTCATCTTGGCTTTTCAATATTTTTATGAAAATGAGAAATTCCATAAAGGAAATAATTCCTCTTTCATTACACTAATTCCTAAAGAAGACGATCCGCTTTCATTACTTGATTACAGACCCATATCGCTCATCGGATGTGTGTATAAGGTGGTTGCCAAAGCTTTAGCAGCTAGGCTTAAGAAGGTGTTGAGCACCATTATTAGCCATAATCGATCTGCCTTCATTGAGGATAGATCAATTATGGATGGCATCAAGATCTTAAATGAGTTTGTATCATGGATAAAGGCAAACAAAAACGAAGCAATGGTATTCAAGGTAGACTTTGATAAATCATTCGATTTAGTAAGCTGGAGCTTTTTGGAAGATATTCAATGTTATATGGGATTTCCATTGAAATGGCGGGCATGGATTCGTGCATGTTTATCTTCGGCCAATATTTCTGTTCTCGTAAACGGCTCCCCAACTAGGGAGTTTGGCATGTCCAGGGGAGTGAGGCAAGGGGAACCATTATCTCCGTTTCTTTTCATTATGGTTATGGAGGCATTGAATGTTTTCATGAAATCTGCAATTGTAGTTGGAGCTTACCATGGTATTCATTTATCAAATAATTCGATTGTTTTATCTCATCTATTTTTTTCAGATGACGCAATTTTCATTGGGGAATGGTCGGAGTCGAATGTGGAGAATCTGGCATCCATTCTTAGATGCTTCAACATTGCGTTGGGGTTGAAGATAAATCTTCGGAAGAGCAGATTGTTTGGCATTGGTATCCAATCGGATTCGGTATTTGTGATAGCTCAATCCCTACCTTCTCAAGCAGGTTCTTTGCCATTTAAATACCTTGGTCTCCCTGTTGGCTCGAACATGTCTTGATTATCCCAATGGTCACCAATTATGGAAAGATTAGGGAAAAGATTATCCTCTTGGAAGGCGCAAACCTATCAATGGGTGGTAGAGTAACGCTCATCAAATCGGTTTTAAGCAACTTACCAATTTATTTTCTATCATTGTTCAAAGCCCCGGAAAAAAATTATTGAAGATATAGAAAGAACTCGGAAAAATTTCCTAGGGGTTCAAAAAATGGGAGGCCTAAGATGAGTTGGGTAACATGGGAAAGGTTGATAGCTCCAAAGGAACAAGGGGGATTGGGTATCGGCAACATAAAGGCTATGAACATTGCATTATTAGTAAAATGGCTATGGAGGTATCAAATGGAGAAGCACTAATTATGGGCTCAGGTAATTAAGGCAATCCATGGAAGTAGCAAATCTAATAAAAATTTCCAGTTAAGAAAAATATTACGGGTCCATGGAAAAGCATAGTTTCCACACTGGATTACTTAACCTCGCTTGGATTAGATTTTTTTCAATGAGGTCATGTAAACTTGGAAGTGGCTCAAAAATCCAGTTTTGGTTTGACGAATGGAATGATGTAGGAAGTTTAAAGGACGTATTTCCGGATCTCTTTAGATTGGAAATGAAAAAAAACTGTATGGTGAATGATAGAATGGAACATCTAGATGGATCAACCCTTCTTAAATGGGAATGGAAAAATAATCCAAGAACATCACAGGAGGTGCTGCAACTACACAAATTGGAGGATCTTCTAGGGAATTTCAAAAAGGAAAATGGTAAGGACAAATGGTTATGGGAGCTAAATGAGACTGGTGAGTTTTCAGCAAGATCGATGAGGGGACCTCATTGAGAAAAGGACTCTTCCGCACAACCGAATTCATTTCAAGTGGACTAAGCTCTTACCATTGAAGGTTAATCTAATGTGTTGGAGAGCCACAATTGACAGAATTCCGATGAATCAAAGCCTCAACAAATGCGGAGTAACAGTCCAGTCTGCATGCCCAATGTGTGGATGGATATCAGAGACCCGGGATCACTTAATTATGCATTGTCCTTTTGCTGCTATAATGTGGGATGGTGTTCGACACTGGTGTCGTCTTCCAATGCCTCAATCCAACTCCCTTCCCCAGCTCATTATGGAAGTTGATAGTTGGTGCATGAGGGGGAATCAAAAGGAGATTTTAAGTGCCATAATATATATAACTATATATTTAATATGGAAAAACAGGAACACAAAAGTCTTTGATGGTAAAAGCTTGAAGGCGGATACTTTAGTTGATGAAGTAAAAACGATGTCCTTATTATGGATTAAGTATAGGGGAAAGTTAGATAATGTTAATTGGGATGTATGGTGTAGGTTTCAATTGTAATGTTGTTCCTATGTATTTCCTAGCCTCTTGCTAGAATTCTTATATAAAAAATTAATCTTTTGCTGTTAAAAAAATGGTTTAGCTCTAAGAAGATAAATTTTGAAGATTTTAACGAAAGAAGTTTCATGGAAGAACGACTGTCGATCTATTGTATCTAGAGTTCAACAAGTATTGAAGGACGAAACAACAAAAGATATACGAACAATGTTGAGGTCGAATCGTAGATTTATTGTGAATGACATCGGTAATATTATCTTCTCCGTGAACAATCTCTCAACACCGAGTTTTCACATTCTTAAGTATTGAGATATTATTCAAATCTCAAAATGTTATTAAGTGTGACATCCGGTAAATTTCCGTTACCAAACTCCGTTAGTTCCGTTAAGTCTTGTATACACGTGTCGTGAGCACACACTAGTTGTCGTTTAACGTTGGTGACCTAATAATAATGGATAATGTTAATTTAATGTGAATCTAATTGATTATGTGATTATTGGGTTATGTTTATGTGTTTACACGTTCTTAAAAGGTTAATTAGAAAATTAATCGCGTAACGCGGAAACGTGCCTATTTATTCGTATGTCTTGTGTTTTTTAAAGATAAGATATATAATGATTTTCATAAGTTTATATCTTTATATTATGAAATTAAAAACACTTTACAAAGAGTTTAAAGCGTAGTTTTTATAAAATACAAATTACAAGGGTTAAAAGGGTAATTATGTAAATTAAAATTAAACAAAACAAATCCCAAACCCTAATCCCACCCATTCGGCCGCAAAACTCCTCTCAACCCTCTCCCTTTGTGAAAATCAGCCAAGAACAAGCATCAAAACATCAATTTGATTCGATTACAAGGCATACAACACGTAGGAATCATCAATTGCAAGTTAATACACATTTAAAGGTTAGATTTTTCATGTTTTTGTGAGTTTTTGTTTAGGGCCGAACCCTAATTCGTGAATTGGCCTTCATGGGGTCGAAATTGATGTTGGTTGATGATGTTAGTATGTTAGTTAGATTGAATACATGTTAGTTAACGTCGATTATGCATGAATTCTATGTTTTTAGTGGATCGATCATGAACTTTGTGTATGAAACAAACCCTAGTTTGAAAATGCTATGATTATGCATGATGGATGATTGTTTGATGAATGTATGATGATTAGTAGGTTGTATGAATGTTAGGATACATTTATTTTGCAAGAAATTGGTGAATTGAAGTTGGTGTTCATAGGTTACTAATAATAATAACTTTATTTTGCATGTAATGATGATCTAGTGATGGATTGATGTTATGGATGTGTTCATGATGATGATTAGATGCTAGATTGTTGTTATTAATGCTAGAAATCTTTGAATGGATGTTGTTGGTTCATAGCTTGCCAAAAGTAGAAACTTTTGTTTATGAAGATGGTTAGATTATGGTGATTAGGTAATGTTGATTATGTCTAGATATTGTTATGAGCTTAAGATGGTACAATTATGATGAATTCATGAATACGTTGGATGGTTGATAGATGTTGGGATGTACTTTCCCAAAAGGGAAACCTTATTTGCCTAAAGTCGGAAAAATGATAGCTTGAACATGTTTGGGATGTTAGGAACATGTTAGTATGATCATGAATAGATTCTAATGTGGTAGAACATGGTAATTTGGTTGTATGTGATGCCGGGGTAGTCATGAATGATATTTGGACATTTATGATCATGTATGATTTGGATGTTGATTAGTAATAGGATATCATGTTTGGGATTGGTAATTGATTTTTGTGATGCAATGCTTATGGTTAATGATTATGGTTATGATCATCATACACGCGTGCGAATCTGAGGCCCCTACTTAGTAGGATTGGCAGGGTTTAGGATGCGAAGTCGTGAGTGGCTTCACATGGCATGTAGTGAGTCGTTTGATCTTTGTGTGACATGTTAGTTGTGTTATAACTAGTGAATATGTTAATGTTCTAGATTCGTATGACTTGTATGATACTTGATTGTATAATGATCTAATTGTTACACCTGGATGATATAGCATACATATGGTCTATTTGAATGTTAACTATGTATGATATATGTGTATGATTACTTGAATGGTTTACAACACATAGAGTCACCAACGGGTCAAACGGGTCAACTAGGTCAAACATGTATGTTTTGTTTGAAATCTTGAGTCCTTGGTTGTAGTGTACTTAGGGTTTCACATGTTCTTTGATTACACGTACTCATGCACTTATATGATCTAGGTAACCTCTGAAGGTTGTCTGTCTATTCTGTTTGACAAGTCAAACTCTGTGTATCTAAACGCATATCAGGTGAGTTCATGCCCCACTTTTTATTTACTCTCTTTGGGGGAGATAGCATACTGGTAAATCACGAATGCTTTATGTATTCAAGTTGTGTATAATATTATATAGTGTTGATATCATGGAAAAGTCCTCACACTTTCGAATTGTTAATATTGAATAACGGGGAAATTTGGGTAGTACTACTGGGTCTAACGAGCCCCACCTGTGTGACCGGGTGCAAGTTGTCCTAATAAACATTGTCACGACCTGTTAAGTCGTGGCAGGAGGCAACAACGTAACACAGTCAGCTTCAATTGCGAAATCACTATGAAATAATATTTATTGTTAATGGACTAGCTATCTGTTACAATACGCTACTTGTACATCTCTATTATTAAACTGTTTATGTTGAATATCTCTTGAACTCACCAACCATTGTGTTGACATTTTTAGTATGCTATTCTCAGGTTATTAGCTTGCTTGCCATAGGAGCACTGCATGGTCCACTGCATTCTATGACACGGTCTTCAAGACAAATTTTATCATTTTAATAATTAATGATTACTCTTTTGGGATTGGCACGTGTTTTGCCACAATTATACTTTTATTTCTTTGGGTTGTTTTCAAAATGCTTCCGCACTGTTTAATTTATTTATTTTGGGTTGATTTCATTTAAATTATGGCATATAGAGTCGTTCTGAGTAACTATTGACTGTGATCCTAGTTTGTTCATACGCCTCGCGGTAAAACTCCGCAAGTGGATTTTGAGGGTGTGACAGATTGGTATCAGAGCCATTGGTTATAGGGAACTAGGTTGCATACACACTAGACTATAACCGCACACAGTTAATTAGTTACCTGTGCCTTATTCTCATATACTATATACTCATTGGCATACATGTCACACTCTCTGTAGCATGGCATCGTCTTCGAGAGCTCCGGGTAAACGACCTGAATCACCTACACGATCTGAATCCCCACTTCCCGCACCTGTACCTGATGATGGATTCGATTGGCCCCGACTGGCTTATCCCCGAGAAGAGATTGAATGGGATCAACCATTTGTATTGATGAAGCGTGACCCTCGGCGAGACTGGCGTTCCTATCCTAGATTTGTTGACCATATCATGTTTAGGGAGCGCGTACCTGTCCCAAAGCCAAGGACTAGGAACAATGCCAATCAACCCATGCCTTCACTCCCACGAATGGCGCAGTCCAACGAGCAACTGATTGCTGCACTAATGGCTGCACTGGATACTGAACAACATCGAGTAAGGCGACTCACAGGTGATGTCTGTACACTACAGCAAGAGGTGTACAACCTGAGACACCAATTGGATGAACTCGAGGAACAACACGGGAAGACCCTGAACGGTTGTCACCATATGCAAGATGGTCTTATGGCACTCCAAGGGCGCGTGACTGCTCGTGAACAGCGGGACGCCGTAGCCGATAATAGGATTGCCATTTTAGAAGCTCAGCTAGCGGCACTTCAGATTGCTATAGCTCCTGCTCCTGCAGCAGACCTTGAGGATGAGGAGGATCACGAGGAGGGACCCGAGGAGGAGGAACCGGAGGAGATGGAGGATGATAGTGATGGGTCAGATGTTGTCGATTGACTTCTTTATATGACTTAGACTACGTAGTGTTTTCTTTTTGAAACCTATGTGGGAAGGATTGTTTCCCCACACGACGACAAACTTCAATTTGACATTGCTAAATACATTGTGACTCATTTGCAATTTATTTACTTTGGTTATTATTTTTGGTTATGAATGTTGTGGTTGTGATGATTCGTTATTCCTTTTGTTTACTGTTTACTACGCTTCAATGAGTTAAATATGTTTGATGTTTCATTATTGTATTTGTGAATGTAAGGTGAAAAGAATGGACGCCCGTGGACGTGGACGTGTACGTGGTCGTGGACGTGGACATGGACGTGGACCGGAGAACAGGGTGGTGGTGCTATTAACATGACTCCCGCAGAATTGGCTGCTCTAATTAATGAGCATGTTCAGGCGGCAGTGGCTGCTGCCCACGCGGGTCAGCCAACAGGTAGACAATGATAGAAAGATAAACCTGATATCCTTCATAACTATAGGGGATGTCTGATTAATGTGTGTTGTGTTAAAACAGGACCACCAGTGTATACCTACAAGTCCTTCATGGACTGTAAACCACACACCGACAGCGGTACAGAGGGTGTTGTAGGGCTTGTACGCTGGTTCGAGAAGACTGAGTCTGATTTCTCCAAATGTAACTGTCCACCAGCGGATCAAGTAAAGTATGCCACCGGGACTTTGGAGGGTGCTGCTTTGTCTTGGTGGAACGCGCAAGTCCAGATGCTTGGACAAGCGATGGCGAATGGACTTCCATGGGATGAGTTCAAAGCAATGATGAACGAGGAGTACTGTCCTTCCAGCGAACTACAGAAGTTGGAGATGGAGTTCTGGCAACTGAAAATGCAGGGCTCTAAAATTGAGGCTTACACCACCAGAACCCATGAATTAGCAACTTTGTGCCCGGGAATGGTGAATGAGGTGCATAAAAGGATAGAGCATTACATACGGGGATTGGTACCTGAAATCCAGAGTATGGTAACTGCTTCCAATCCAGCCATAATTCAGCAAGCCATCCAGCTAGCTCACAGGCTAATGACCAAGCCGTGGAGCAAGGACGTCTACCCAAACGGGGCGCTATGGCAAGCGTTCCCGACAACAAAAGAAAGTGGGATAATGCTAACAACACCAAAGCATCATCATCTTCCAGTGGTCAACCTCAATCTCAGCAGCAACAACCCCGGTTCAGCAGCAACGGAGGTTTGACAATAACCGTAACCCCAACCAGATGCCTGCAAATAATCAAGGACCCAGTGGTTATGGTGGGAGACATTCGAAGTGTACTCGTGTAATTACATCATGTGGGAAGGTGTGATAGCTTCAAGTGTCAACGTTATGGAAAAATTGGACACGCTGCAAGGATTGTCGTGGTGAACTGGTGAGGAGGCCACAACAACCTCAAGAAACTCTCAAGGGTTGTTTTGAATGTGGGAAGAGGGCATTACAAGCGAAACTGCCCACAACTAAGGAGGAACGGAAATGGCAACAATAACAACAACAACCCAACAACCTTGGTAATAACAACAACATGGTAATAATAACAACCATGGTGGAATGGTACTGGAAATGGCGGAAATAAAGATGGAGCCAAGGGGAGAGCCTTCGTCATTGGCTCAGGTGAGGCTCTAAATGATCCCACAACTGTTACTGGTAGATTCTCTGTTAATGGTTGTTTTGCTACGGTACTATTTGATACTGGAGCCGATAGGAGTTTTGTGTCCTTAAAGTTCTGTAGTCTTTTAAGTGATATACCCTCTGCCTTAGAATCTAAATACACTGTGAATTAGCCGATGGTAAACAAATCCATGTAACGCATATCCTTAAAGATTGTAAGATAGAACTTGCTGGTCATACTTTCACTATAGATCTCATGCCTGTTACGCTGGGGAGTTTTGATGTTGTGATAGGCATGGATTGGGTCTTTAGCAAGCAAGCGGAAGTCATATGTCATGAGAAGATCATACGGATTCCGGTTAGTGACCAAATTCCTTACCGTCAGGGGTGATAGAGTGGTGCTGTGATAGGCATCATCTCATTCATGAAAGCCCAAAAGTTGTTACGAAAGGGTCGTGTGGCTATCCTAGCACTTGTAACCGATAAGCAGGCAGGAGAAAAGAGAATGGAGGATATTCCCGTAGTACGCGACTTTCCGGAGGTGTTCCCAAAGGATCTTCCTGGATTACCACCTCACCGTCAAGTGGAATTCCAGATTGAGTTGACTCCCGGCGCAGCTCCGATTGCTAGGGCACCTTATCGATTAGCACCGAACGAACTACAGGAGTTGTCGTCACAACTTCAGGAGCTTTTGGATAAGGGCTTTATTCGACCTAGTACATCACCTTGGGGAGCTCCTGTTCTCTTTGTTAAGAAGAAGGATGGCACATTCCGGATGTGCATCGATTATAGAGAGTTAAACAAGTAACAGTCAAGAACTGATACCCTTTACCTCGTATCGACGACTGTTCGATCAGCTTCAAGGATCAAGCTATTATTCGAAGATTGACTTGAGATCTGTTATCATCAACTCAGAGTTCGAGAAGAAGACATTCCCAAGACTGCGTTTCGTACTCGTTATGGTCATTATGAGTTCTTGGTCATGCCTTTTGGGTTGACTAATGCACCTGCTGTGTTCATGGACCTCATGAACCGTGTGCAAACCTTATCTTGATCAGTTTGTCATTGTGTTCATCGATGATATACTGATATTTTCTAGGACCAAGGAGGAGCATGAAGAGCACTTACGAATGATCTTGGAACTGTTGAAAAATGAGCCTGTATGCTAAATTCTCAAAGTGTGACTTTTGGATAAGAGAAGTACAATTCCTAGGTCATATTGTTAATGAGGAAGGGATACATGTCGATCCTGCCAAAATTGAGACGATAAAGAATTGGACTACACCCAAAACGCCGAGCAGATAAGACAATTTCTAGGATTAGCAGGATATTACCACCGATTCATAGAAGGATTTTCTAAGATCGCACAACCTCTCACAGCCTTGACTCACAAGGAACGACATACAAATGGACTGAGAGTCAAGAATCAGCTTTCAATTATTAAAACAAAAACTCTGTACTGCCCCGATATTAGCATTACCAGAGGGAACAGATGACTTTGTGGTGTATTGCGATGCATCCATTCAAGGATTGGTTTGTGTCTTGATGCAACGAGACAAGGTGATAGCCTACGCCTCGAGACAACTAAAGGTTCATGAGAAGAACTATACCACCCATGACTTAGAATTGGGTGCAGTGGTTTTTGCCTTAAAGATCTGGAGACATTACTTGTACGTACCAAGTGCACTATCTACACCGATCACAAGAGTCTTAACATATCTTCGAGCAAAAAGAGTTGAATATGAGGCAGCGATGTTGGGTGGAACTACTAAATGATTATGATTGCGCAATTAAGTATCATCGGGAAAGGCGAACGTAGTTGCCGATGCCCTAAGCAGGAAGGAAACAGCTAAACCCTGACGGGTGCGAGCTTTACAGCTTACTATCAGTACCCAACTGCCCGAACAAGTTAAGGAGGCACAGATAGAAGCTTTAAAAGTAGAAAATATTGGTTCTGAGTTGCTAAGGGGAATGGATAAACAACTAGTGGTGAAAGAGGATGGAATTGGTATTTCATAGATAGACTTTGGGTGCCTGTTCATGGAAATCTGAGAGATTTAGTTATGAGCGAGGCACACAAATCTAAGTATTCTATACATCCTGGATCCGACAAGATGTATCATGACCTAAAGGCTCACTATTGGTGGCCCAACATGAAAGTGGATGTAGCTACGTATGTGAGCAAGTGTTTGACCTGCTCGAAGGTAAAAGTGGAATATCAAAAACCATCCGGACTGTTACAACAACCCGAGATTCCGATGTGGAAATGGGAACAGATCTCCATGGATTTTATTACTAAGCTACCCCGGACTAGTACTGGTTGTGACACTATATGGGTTATTGTGGATCGATTGACAAAGTCTGCTCACTTCCTTGCAATTAAGGAAACTGATAAGATGGAGAAATTAACCCGATTGTACCTTAAAGAGATCGTTTCGAGACATGGAGTACCGGTCTCAATTATTTCCGATCGTGACGCTCGTTTCATGTCATATTTTTGGCAATCATTGTAGAAATCTTTGGGTACACGGTTGGATATGAGTACTGCATATCATCCACAGACGGATGGTCAGAGTGAACGTACTATACAGACGTTGGAAGATATGCTACGTGCTTGTGTGATTGACTTCGGGAATAACTGGGAAATTCACCTACCATTGGTGGAGTTTTCTTATAACAACAGTTATCATACTAGCATACATGCAACACCTTTCGAGGCGCTGTATGGGAGAAAATGTTGATCACCAGTTTGCTGGGCAGAAATTGGTGATAGTCAGATAACAGGTCCCGAGTTAATTCATGAGACGACTGAGAAGATTATACAGATACGGAACCGTATGACTGCAGCGTGAGACAGACAAAAGAGTTATGCTGACAAGAGACGGAAACCTTTTGAGTTTCAGGTTGGTGACAAGGTTTTGTTGAAAGTCTCACCATGGAAAGGCGTAGTTCGGTTTGGCAAATGAGGGAAACTAAATCCGAGGTACGTTGGACCATTTGAGATAGGAAAGAATAGGTCCAGTGGCCTATCGATTAGCCCTACCTGATTCGCTAAGTGGAATCCATGATGTATTTCACGTATCAAACCTGAAGAAGTGCATAACTAATGAAACGATGGTCGTACCACTATAAGAAATTCAAGTGGATGAACAATTGCATTTTATCGAAGAACCAGTTGAGGTGATGGACCGTGAGGTGAAAACACTTAAGCAAAGCAAGATACCTATTGTTAAAATCCGTTGGAATTCGCGACGTGGACCGGAATTCACATGGGAACGGGAAGATCAAATGAAGCTTAAGTACCCTCAACTATTTGAAGGGACGATGCCAGCAGACGAAGGTATTGATTTAAATTTCGGGACGAAATTTTTTTTCAACATGGGGATGATGTGACAACTCATCCAAAACTCACTTGATTTCGATTTCTGTGTACCAATGCAGTAGACCAGTGATGGAACACTCTCACCATGTAACGCAATTTTCGAGGCGAAAATTCTTTCAACATGGGGATAATGTGACATCCGGTAAATTTCCGTTACCAAACTTTGTTAGTTCCGTTAAGTCTTGTATACACGTGTCGTGAGCACATACTAGTTGTCGTTTAATGTTGGTGACCTAATAATAATGGATAATGTTAATTTAATGTGAATCTAATTGATTCTGTGATTATTGGGTTATGTTTATGTGTTTACAAGTTCTTAAAAGTTAATTAGAAAATTAATCGCGTAACGCGGAAACGTGCCTATTTATTCGTATGTCTTGTGTTTTATAAAGATAAGATATATAATGATTTTCATAAGTTTATATCTTTATATTATGAAGTTAAAAACACTTTACAAAGAGTTTAAAGCCTAGTTTTTATAAAATACAAATTACAAGGGTTAAAAGGGTAATTATGTAAATTAAAATTAAACAAAACAAATCCCAAACCCTAATCCCACCCATTCGGCCGCAACACTCCTCTCAACCTCTCTCTTTGTGAAAATCAGCAAGAACAAGCATCAAAACATCAATTTGATTCGATTACAAGGCATACAACACGTAGGAATCATCAATTGCAAGTTAATACACATTTAAAGGTTAGATTTTTCATGTTTTTGTGAGTTTGTTTAGGGCCGAACCTAATTCGTGAATGGCCTTCATGGGGTCGAAATTGATGTTGGTGATGATGTTAGTATGTTAGTTAGATTGAATACATGTTAGTTAACGTCGATTATGCATGAATTCTATGTTTTTAGTGGATTGATCATGAACTTTGTGTATGAAAAAACCCTAGTTCGAAAATGCTATGATTATGCATGATGGATGATTGTTTGATGAATGTATGATGATTAGTAGGTTGTATGAATGTTAGGATACATTGATTTGCAAGAAATTGGTGAATTGAAGTTGGTGTTCATAGGTTACTAATAATAGTAACTTTATTTTGCATGTAATGATGATCTAGTGATGGATTGATGTTATGGATGTGTTCATGATGATGATTAGATGCTAGATTGTTGTTATGAATGCTAGAAATCTTTGAATGGATGTTGTTGGTTCATAGCTTGCCAAAAGTAGAAACTTTTGTTTATGAAGATGGTTAGATTATGGTGATTAGGTAATGTTGATCATGTCTAGATATTGTTATGAGCTTGAGATGGTATAATTATGATGAATTCATGAATAAGTTGGATGGTTGATAGATGTTGGGATGTACTTTCCCAAAAGGGAAACTTTATTTGCCTAAATGCTGAAAAATGATAGCTTGAACATGTTTGGGATGTTAGGAACATGTTAGTATGATCATGAATAGATTCTAATGTGGTAGAACATGGTAATTTGGTTGTATGTGATGCCGGGGTAGTCATGAATGATATTTGGACATTTATGATCATGTATGATTTGGATGTTGATTAGTAATAGGACATCATGTTTGGGATTGGTAATTGATTGTTGTGATGCAATGCTATGGTTAATGATTATGGTTATGATCATCATACACGCGTGCGAATCTGAGGCCCCTACTTAGTAGGATTGGCAGGGTTTAGGATGTGAAGTCGTGAGTGGCTTCACATGGCATGTAGTGAGTGGTTTGATCTTTGTGTGACATGTAGTTGTGTTATAACTAGTGAATATGTTAATGTTCTAGATTCGCATGACTTGTATGATACTTGATTGTATGATGATCTAAGTGTTACACCTGGATGATATAGCATACATATGGTCTATTTGAATGTTAACTATGTATGATATATGTGTATGATTACTTGAATGGTTTACAACACATAAGTCACCAACGGGTCAAACGGGTCAACTAGGTCAAAATGTATGTTTTGTTTGAAATCTTGAGTCCTTGGTTGTAGTGTACTTAGGGTTTCACATGTTCTTTGATTACACGTACTCATGCACTTATATGATCTAGGTAACCTCTGAAGGTTGTCTGTCTATTCTGTTTGACAAGTCAAACTCTGTGTATCTAAACGCATATCAGGTGAGTTCATGCCCCACTTTTTATTTACTCTCTTTAGGGGAGATAGCATACTGGTAAATCACGAACGCTTTATGTATTCAAGTTCTGTATAATATTATATAGTGTTGATATCATGGAAAAGTCCTCACACTTTCGAATTGTTAATATTGAATAACGGGGAAATTTGGGTAGTACTACTGGGTCTGACGAGCCCCACCTGTGTGAGTCGAGGTCAACCGGGTGCAAGTTGTCCTAATGAACATTGTCACGACCTGTTAAGTCGTGGCAGGAGGCAACAACGTAACACAGTCAGCTTCAATTGCGAAATCACTATGAAATAATATTTATTGTTAATGGACTAGCTATCTGTTACAATACGCTACTTGTACATCTCTATTATTAAACTGTTTATGTTTGAATATCTCTTGAACTCACCAACCATTGTGTTGACATTTTTAGTATGCTATTCTCAGGTCATTAGCTTGCTTGCCATTGGAGCACTGCATTGTCCACTGCATTCTATGACACGGTCTTCAAGACAAATTTTATCATTTTAATAATTAATGATTACTCTTTTGGGATTGGCACGTGTTTTGCCACAATTAATACTTTTATTTCTTTGGGTTGTTTTCAAAACGTTTCCGCACTGTTTAATTTATTTACTTTGGGTTGATTTCATTTAAATTATGGCATATAGAGTCGTTCTGAGTAACTATTGACTGTGATCCTGGTTTGTTCAAACGCCTCGCGGTAAAACTCCGCAAATGGATTTTGAGGGTGTGACCTTAAGATATCTTGAATGATTAAGGTCAAAAACCATAGTCTTTCATTATCAAAGATCAGTATATCTCTTTTTAGCAAAATTGTAGGAGTCAAATCTCTAAAGAGAATTCAGGTTCAGACATGATTGAAAGTAGGCCTCAGTTGTGAAGCTTAAATGTTTATATTCGCGGGTCAAGGGGGAGATCAAAAGTTTTTTGACTTTTAGTTTGTCCTAGATCGATGGTTGGATCCAAAATCCATGGAGTAAAACAAATATAAACAAAGTAGATTCATTGCTTGAGAAAATTGAACCATGTGTCCAAGCATTACATGCCTTTTTTTTACTAAGTTAGGTAAGCAATAGACATTTTTGGTTAATAGGAAATTATATTTTTAGTGCAAAATTTTGAATTTTTAACCTAAGTTTATCTAGCTCGGAAAAAACTTGGAAAAAACTTGGCTCGAAATCAATTTGAAAGCATTTAGTTTTATTTGTACAAGTATATGACTAGCTTTCATGATTATTAAAGTAATACAAATATAATTATAAGCACAATATATCGTTTTATAGATAGTACATGTCAAGTATATTTATTTACGTGGGAGATGCATACTTCTACTTTAAACACATAATTTTTTATGTTACTATTCCCTTTGTTCTATTTCTTTACAAAGTGTTTTTTAATTATTTACACATCATCTGTAGCTCTAACGTTTATAGTCCTCCACTAGTAGTATATATCAATGTGTTTAGTATTCCTGTCCCATATCGACTGCAACTTCACAAATAGAACATGTACGTGCCTTATCTATAAATTGGAATGGACACTGGTAAACATTAATATGAACAAAACCAAAATCGAAACAATAGAAACCAATCAATTTTTAATATACTTTTACCAAACTTTTGGATTTGGTTTTGTCACACCCTTAATTTCCACAAACGTGATAATACCATTAGGCGCGTGACATACCAGGATTTTAGCCATTAATTACACCAAACGACACAACAATTACAAAACATAATTTCCAAATTAAATAAAGTTTTTTAAAATCAAAATTAATTACGAAACATGAAAATAAGTACGGAAATATATAAACCATAATTTAAACGGCGTAAACACGTGCAAAACCAGATAAGTATAATGTGTAGAAAATGCAAATGTTCTTTGTTAACCCAATATATGATGAATGATATGATGTGATGATCCTAGTCGTGCTCGCTTAGGAACCTGAAAGAAACATGCTATAGAGTCAACACAAGGTTGATGAGTTCACAGGTTTTGATAAACATAACATAATAGTAAACTGATACAATAAATAAAGTAATACTAGTAGATAGGTAGTCTACTAAACAAGTTACTAAGTGTATGAAGTTCGCAACCGACACTGACAACGTAAAGAAATGACTCGGCTATGAACACCGGTCACAACAACAAAAATTAGGTCAATTAAACATCCGTTTGACGAACGTTGTGCTAGCGCAACTAGCCCGGGTGGAGTTTGTCAAACCCAGTAGATCTACTAAAATTTACCTTGCTAAAGTACATATATTAACGGTTCGAAAATGAGGACTTAAGCATGGTGTCACACTAGTAAACAAGGAATATTGCAGTTATACTGATCAATTGAAAATAAATTTAGAACACACGTTTCTTTCATCACAAAAAATAGGTAAAGTGGGGCTGAGAACTCACCTTAAAAACATAGCAACGAAGTAATGCAGACATAAAAGATTACGTTTCCGAATAACCTGAATTTCAGTTAATATAAAATTATATTAAGCACGAGCAATAGAATCGTACGGTCTCGTGATTCCCGATTCGGTTACAATGCAGGTCATCGATTTACCCAATCCTAAAACTACACACACAACACTAATTCATCAAACCCGCATGACCCAATTAAGTTTAAATCATGCATAACCCATAAGATTTAAGAGATAACGATTATATATATAGGAAAAACAAAATCTAATCATGCATAATATAATACTACATATAATACATGTAACAAAAAGTCAAGAATATGAAGAATAGAAGAGAGAAAAGCAATTAAGTCCAAGTGGAGGGACCAAAAGTGTCCAAATGACAAATATCTTTGAAAGTTGGTGTGAAGGTGGGCATGGCCGCCCACCCTCTTTTCACATCACCATCTTCCTCGTTTCTTAGAAAGAGAGAGAGAAAGCAGAGAACTCTCGGTTTTCAGAAGAAGAAGAAGAAGTGGGTGAATTCAAGGTAAGAATTCATGATTTATATATGTTTATGACGGGTTTTGTCCCGGTTTTGTGTTATGTGCTTATGGGTTGTGTTTGTGCTCGGTGGTGTGTGCTTTTGATGTTGTTTCTAGGTGTTTTGAACTCTTTGCAAGCGGGGTAAAAGGAAGAACACCCAAGTTGCACCAGGTGAGTTCTAGACCCCAGTTTTTTTTTCATGTTTTAAAGCATATTTGGGGCTGAAAACGTATTAAAATGATTTTACTAAGTTTGTGTGAATACCCATATGTAATGTGTATGTTGAATGTTGATTCTCGGATGTTTATAGGCTACTCATGTTTAGAATAGCCACATTATGCTTAGTACCGATGATCTTGATGATTAGGATTGAAAATATCCAAGAAACCTGATTACAGAATGTTCATGCGCCTAGATAAGG
Source organism: Flaveria trinervia (assembly GCA_025506515.1). Taxonomy (NCBI): domain Eukaryota; kingdom Viridiplantae; phylum Streptophyta; class Magnoliopsida; order Asterales; family Asteraceae; genus Flaveria; species Flaveria trinervia. The sequence continues at coordinate 96,345,098 of CM046443.1, read as the reverse complement.
GTTCATACGTCCAAATGTGCCTTAGAAGGAACTAAGTGTAAGTCATGCGCCTAAACAGTAACCCATGCGCCTAAAACTTGCCTTAGAAATGTTTAAGTTATGCCCATGCGCCTGAATAATGGCTCATGCGCCTAGAAATGTTGGTCGGATGACTAAGGGGTAGGGCCATGCGCCCCAATAGTGCCCATGCACCCAAGTGACCCATGCGCCAAAGTGCTCATGCGTCCGAATAGAATCCATACGCCTAGATTGGGATGAAATTTCCTAACTGTTCAGACGTCCAAAGTTCAGACCCATGGGCATGTTATAGATGATGATGATGATGATGATGATGATGATGATGATGATGATGTTGCATGATGTATGTTAAGTATGTATGATGTCCTGTGATGATGTGTATATGGTAAGTTTTGTTATGTTCCTATGATGATGAATGTTTATCTTTCCATGGCTTTACGTGTTATGTTAATGAATAAACCAAAAGTATTATGTAACGTAAAGTGAAAGATAATGCAAGAGGAACATGATGAATGAATGCATGCATTAACGAACGAATGAACGTAAAAAAAAGGTCTTGCAAGCAAATGTATGGAGGTTCACACCCAATGAAGGGTGTTAGCTCAACTGTGTGCGGGTTAGCTACCCAAAAGGATGCACACTGGGGTCCAATCCTTGTGATTGACCATATGTATGGGATCCTTGCCGCTTGCCTCAGGTACTGGAGTCAGCTTCTTGCACAATGTTCGGGGTCTATAATAGACCTCAGGTCCAGTAACCAGCTTCGTACATAATGTTCGGGGTATAGCACATGGCATTGATCTGGAACGAAAAGAAAAGATGAATGGTGACTGTACTTGCCTCAGGTACTGGAGTCAGCTTCGTGCACAATGTTCGGGGTCTATGATAGACCTCAGGCCCAGTAACCAGCTTCATGCACAATGTTCGGGGTATTGTACATGTCACAAGATGTAATGAATGAACGAAGATTAATGAATGTAATGGAAGATAATAATGATATTATCTGTATGTACGTATGATGTATGATCACGAACGAACGAAACGTATAGTATGGGTTTTGAAAGGAAATAAATAATGATTTTTATGTATGTTTTATTCTAAAACTAGAACTCACTCAGCAACGCTGACTTTTATACGTTTTCAGTTGGCAGGTAAACGTTGCTGGGGATGGCACGAGGCGGCTGCTCAGCTCTTTTGGATGGCATCCATTTAATTAAGGCTTTTGTGATGTAATACAACAATGTAATTTTGTAACCGACAAACGATGCATTATTTTGCAAAAGTTTTATGATGAAATGAAATGCATTCTGTTTTTATGTTTTCCGCTGCAACGTTTTGATGAATAATTTTAAAGTATATGTTTTATGTGCGATGAATCACCAGCTGTGAGGTGCCCGGGAACGGGGCCTTACAAGTTGGTATCAGAGCCAAAGTTTAAGTGAAATGGGTAAATTTTTTCAAAACAAACGTTAACTTAAACTGAGAATGGGACGAAATGGGAATGGGATGCCACTCCAAGTAGCTGCGTGCCATCAGGTATTTTTGTAATGTTAACCGTTATGTGCGCATGGTATGTGGTTATGTGTTGTATGTAGATTTAAATACTGATGTAGTCAGGACAGGTAATGCTCGGGGTATGAAGAGTGAAGTAAGTGGCTAATCACAACTGGCCACTGTAATTAGGGGCTTACTATACTTGACATAAACTGAGCTATTCCCTGAATGACCGTGTTGGTGTTTGAATCTTTCAGTGTGTTATATTATGGCTGGTGGAAGATCTTCGAAGGTCTCTCATGGTGGAGGTCCCGGTGCCGAACCGCGACCCAAGAGGGGGAGACCCAGAGTCAAGAAAGTGGTTCGTGAAGAACCAGAAACTCCTCATCCGGAGGCCGGAGATGAGAGTGGTAACCTGAGGGCCTTAGTGAAGGAGGCGGTTGTGGAAGAAGTGCACCAAGTCATGCAGACGATCCTACCGTCTGTGGTGACTGAAGTGATAAAGGCGTTTAGAGAGGGAGAGAGGAAGGAAAGGAGTGGAACTAGGGGCGAGAGAAGATAGCCCGAGACTGAGACAGTTCTGTCCGACGATGAGGACGAGGAAGAAGAGCCTGCGCCCGAGGTGACTCGAGGCTGCAACTACGAGGTGTTTATGAGATGCCAACCTCCTACTTTCGATGGAAACGGCACTGCCGCTACTGCTCACCACTAGGTGAGGGAAATGGAGGAGGTACTTGATATCAGCGAGTGCCGGGAAGACCAGAAGGTTAAGTTCGCTACCCACTCATTCGTAGACTCGACTCTGTGCTGGTGGGACAATATCGTCCAAGCCGAGGGTAGTCGGGCGATCGGGAGAATGAGATGGTCGGAGTTGAAGAAGTTGGTGATCGAGGAGTTTTGTCCTCACCGGGAAATGGACAAGGTCGAGAGAGAGTTTCTGCAACTAGAGGCGGGAACTATGACACACCAAGAGTACACCACAAAATTCAATGAAATGGCACGACTGGTGCCCCATCAGGTGACACCACTGTCACGAAAGATTAAGAGATATATCCATGGACTATCGGCGGATATCCGTAGGCATATGATCGCCGTCCGGCCAAGCACTTTTAGGTCGGCAGTTGATTTGGCTGGTAGACTATATGATGAGTGTGAGGTGGTTGTGGTGAGGAGAAGAAGACGAGTAGGGATGGGAGAAACTGGAATGGGAAACGGTTTGGACTTGGTAGAGCCGCTCCAAACAATAAGGCGGCGAGGGTAGGTGACCGACGTGTGGTCACAGCTAGTGCTGGGTTGGAGAAGTGTGGCAAGTGCGGGAAGGAACACGGTGGCGAGTGCAGATGGGGGTCGAATATTTGTTTCAAATGTGGGAAGCCTGGTCATATGGCTAGAGACTGTGGAGGTGTGAAGTGTTTCAACTGTGGGGGAAATGGTCACATGAGTAGGGAGTGTAAGAAGCCAAGGGCCGAGTGTTCTGGGGTGAAGAAGGCCGGAGGAGAAGGCCAGAAGGCAAGCGCCCGAGCTTTCACGATGACTCGAGAGGAGGCTAGGACAGATCCTGACGTGGTGTCAGGTACGTTTCTAGTAAACCAAACTCTTGTATCTATGTTGTTTGATTTTGGTGCTAGTAGGAGTTTCATTTTTGCTACCTTTGGTGCTAAGTTTCCCAATAAGAGTAGATGTATTGGTGAGCCATTTGATGTAGAAACTGCTATTGGTAAGTCCACTAGAATTACGGAGGTGATAAAGGACTGTGCCATAGAACTAGAAGGCCATAGGTTTGCTGCTAGGTTACATGTGATACCCCTGGGTGGATTTGATGTAGTACTAGGGATGGGCTGGTTAGCAACCTATGAGGCAAACATCGTGTGCCGTAAGAAGATGATCCGGTTGACAATGCCTGACAGAAATGAGGTGAAGGTTTATGGTGATCGCGTCACGACAATCCGAGGGTGATTTCGATGGCGGTGGCGGGAAAGTGCATGAGACGCGGATGTAGTGCCTACTTGGCATACATAAAAGATGTGGATGCGTCAGTACCGCCAATATCCGAAGTACTAGTCGTGTGCGACTTTCCGGATGTATTCCCGGAAGACTTACCCGGTGTGCCACTAGATCGCGAGGTTGAGTTCCAAATTGACTTGATACCCGGTGCTCAACCCGTTGCCAAGGCACCGTACGGTTGGCTCCGACTGAGATGAAAGAGTTAATAGAGCAGTTGCAAGAACTGCTGGATAAGGGGTTCATTAGACCGAGTATCTCTCCATAGGGTGCTCCGGTATTATTTGTGAAAAAGAAAGACGGTAGTATGAGGATGTGTATTGACTACCGAGAGTTGAACAAGTTGACGGTGAAGAATCGATACCCCTTACCAAGAATAGATGATCTGTTTGATCAGCTCCAAGGTGCCAGTTGGTTCTCGAGGATAGATCTTCGATCTGGTTACCATCAACTAAACGTGAAGAAACAGGACATTCCTAAAACAGCTTTTCGCACGCGCTACGGTCACTATGAGTTCCTCGTTATGTCGTTTGGATTGACCAATGCGCCAGCTGCTTTTATGGATCTGATGAATCGAGTGTGTCGGCCAATGTTAGATAAATCGGTGATTGTGTTCATTGACGATATCCTGATTTATTCGAAGAGTGAGATTGAGCATGCCGGTCATATTCGGGAGGTTCTGGAGACGTTAATAAGGGAGAAGTTGTAACAAAATTCTCCAAGTGCGCGTTTTGGTTACGCGAAGTTCAGTTCTTGGGTCATGTGGTGAATCCCGACGAGATTATGGTGGACCCGGCGAAAGTGGAGGCGGTTATGCAATGGAGGTCACCAAAGACGCCATTCGAGATTTGTAGTTTCTTGGGTTTGGCGGGCTACTATTGAAGATTTATCCAAGACTTCTCTAAGACTGCTTCTCCACTGACTAAGTTGACCCGGAAGGATGTAAAGTATGTATGGGGTCAGGCTCAGGAGAAGGCATTCAAGGAGTTGAAGGCGAGGTTGACTCAAGCTCCTGTCTTGTCGTTACCCGATGGAAGCGAAGACTTGGTGGTGTATTCAGACGCTTCTTACTCGGGGTTGGGATGTGTGTTAATGCAAAGAGGAAAAGTTATAGCTTACGCATCCCGACAGCTGAAGGTTCATGAGGTCAACTACCCTACTCATGACTTGGAACTAGCGGCCGTGGTCTTTGCACTAAAGATTTGGAGGCACTTTCTGTATGGGACGAAGTGCACCATCTTCACCGACCATAAGAGCTTGAAGTACTTCTTCGAGCAAAAAGATTTGAACATGAGGCAGAGGCGATGGTTGGAGCTCATAAAGGATTATGATTGCGAGATCCATTACCATACGGGCAAAGCCAACGTGGTGGCTGATGCTCTTAGCCGGAAGGAGAGGCCCGAGCTGATTCGGGTGAAAGCATACCAACTAATCACGACCTCTGATATAATGAAGCAAGTCAAGGAGTTTCAGGATGAGGCGTTAAGAGAAGATCATCTAAACTCTGAAAGAATGAGAGGTCTGGTTGGAGAATTGAGTGAAAACACCCTTGGTGTTAAAACTCGATTTGGACGGGTGTGGATCCCTCGTTTCGAGGATCTACGTGTGAAGATTTTGGACGAAGCTCATAAGACTCGATATTCCATTCATCCTGGTGCCACAAAGATGTATCAAGACCTGAAGAAAGATTATTGGTGGCCGGGTATGAAACGTGACATGGCGAGGTATGTGAGTAAGTGCCTTACTTGCTTGCAAGTGAAGGCGGAACATCAGAAGCCGTATGGGAAAATCCAACCCTTGGATATACCGGAATGGAAGTGGGAGCACATCACCATGGACTTCATAACGAAGTTGCCACGTACTCCGAAAGGATACGATGCCATATGGGTGATAGTTGACCGCCTGACGAAGAGTGCTCACTTCCTACTGATCCGTGAGACATATTCATCCGAGAGATTGGCTGACCTATTCATCAAGGAGATTGTGACTCGTCATGGTGTACCGGTGTCCATTGTGTCTAATCGTGACACCCGGTTTACGTCTAAATTCTGGAAGAAATTCCATGACGCCATGGGAACGAGGTTACATATCAGCACGGTTTATCATCCCCAGACTGATGGTCAGTCAGAAAGGACCATTCAGACACTGGAAGACATGCTTCGAGCATGTGTGATTGATTTTGGTGGAAGTTGGGATGACCACCTACCGTTAGCTGAATTCTCGTACAACAACAGTTATCATGCTAGCATTGGTATGCCACCATACGAGATGCTATACGGTAGGAGGTGCAGAACACCCGTTTGTTGGGGTGACATTGTTCAGAAGGAGTTAGGAAGCGTCGAGGTAATCGAGGCCACGACTGAGAAGCTTGAAAAGATTAAAGCCTTCATGAAGGCAGCTAAAGATAGACAGAAGTCGTATGCCGATAAACGACGTAGACCAATTGAGTTCCAGGTGGGTGACCGGGTCATGTTGAAGGTCTCACCTTGGAAGGGCATTATCCGATTTAGGAAGCGGGGCAAGTTGAGCCCAAGTTATGTAGGCCCTTTCCCAATCATTGCTCGAGTGGGAGAGGTGGCCTATAGGTTGGAGTTGCCAGATGAGTTAAGTGGAATTCACCCGACATTCCATGTATCTCATTTGAGAAAGTGTATAACTGATGAGGACATGATTGTTCCATTAGAAGACATTGAAGTTGATGAAAGGCTCAATTATGTAGAGCAACCAGTGGCAATCAGTGATCGTAAAAAGAAGAGAATGAGAAACAAAGTGGTTCCTCTGGTGCGTGTACAGTGGAAGCACAGGAAGGGATCGGAATCTACATGGGAGACTGAGGAAGAGATGCGGCAGCATTATCCTCGTCTGTTTGAGGAGTAACAGGTTTCGGGGACGAAACCTATATAAGGGGGGTGGACTTGTAACACCCGGTTATTTTTGAAAAGTCAAGAATATGAAGAATAAAAGAGAGAAAGGCAATTAAGTCCAAGTGGAGGGACCAAAAGTGTCCAAAGGACAAATATCTTTGAAAGTTGGTGTAAAGGTGGGCATGGCCGCCCACCCTCTTTTCACATCACCATCTTCCTCTTTTCTTAGAGAGAGAGAGAGCAGAGAACTCTCAGTATTCAGAAGAAGAAGAAGAAGTGGGCGAATTCAAGCTAAGAATTCGTGATTTTTATATGTTTATGACGGGTTTTGTCCCGGTTTTGTGTTTATGTGCTTATGGTTTGTGTTTGTGCTTTGTGGTGTGTGCTTTTGATGTTGTTTCTAGGTGTTTTGAACTCTTTGAAAGTGGGGTAAAAGGAAGAACACCCAAGTTGCACCAGGTGAGTTCTAGACCCCGGTTTTTTTCATGTTTTGAAACATATTTGGGGCTGAAAACGTATTAAAATGATTTTACTAAGTTTGTGTGAATACCCGTATGTAATGTGTATGTTGAATGTTGATTCTCGGATGTTTATAGGCTACTCATGTTTAGAATAGCCACATTATGCCTAGTTACGATGAGCTTGATGATTAGGATTGAAAATATCCTAGAAACCTGATTACAGAATGTTCATGCGCCTAGATAAGGGTTCATACGTCCAAATGTGCCTTAGAAGGAACTAAGTGTAAGTCATGCGCCTAAACAGTAACCTATACGCCTAAAACTTGCCTTAGAAATGTTTAAGTTATGCCCATGCGCCTGAATAGTTGCTCATGCACCTAGAAATGTTGGTCGGATGACTAAAGGGTAGGGCCATGCGCCCAAGTGACCCATGCGCCTAAGTGCTCATGCGTCCGAATAGAATCCATGCGCCTAGATTGGGATGAAATTCCTAAGTGTTCAGAAGTCCAAAGTTCCCATGCGCCTGAAAGTGGCCCATGCGCCTAAGTGTCCCCCATGCGTATGGATAGTGTCCATGCGCCTACATAGTGCCCATGCGCCTAGGACTTAAAATATTTTTCTGATTTTTTGGGGAAAATGTGTAAAGTAGGCTTTGACTGGGGAAATTCCCGGGGGACTATAAGTTGACTTTTGAGGTAAAAAAAAAATAGTATGATGGGCATGTTATAGATGATGATGATGATGATGATGATGATGATGATGATGTTGCATGATGTATGTTATGTATGTATGATGTCCTGTGATGATGTGTGTATGGTAAGTTTTGTTATGTTCCTATGATGATGAATGTTTATCTTTCCATGGCTTTACGTGTTATGTTAATGAATGAACCGAAAGTATTATGTAACGTAAAGTGAAAGATAATGAAAGGGGAACATGATGAATGAATGCATGCATTAACGAATGAATGAACGTAAAAAGTCTTGTAAGCAGATGTATGGAGGTTCACACCCAATGAAGGGTGTTAGCTCAACTGTGTGCGGGTTAGCTACCCTAGAAGGATGCACACTGGGGTCCAATCCTTGTGATTGACCATATGTATGGGATCCTTGCCGCTTGCCTCAGGTACTGGAGTCAGCTTCTTGCACAATGTTCGGGGTCTATAATAGACCTCAGGTCCAGTAACCAGCTTCGTACATAATGTTCGGGGTATAGCACATGGCATTGATCCGGAACGAAAAGAAAAGATGAATGGTGACTGTACTTGCCTCAGGTACTGGAGTCAGCTTCGTGCACAATGTTCGGGGTCTATGATAGACCTCAGGCCCAGTAACCAGCTTCGTGCCCAATGTTCGGGGTATTGTACATGTCACAAGATGTAATGAATGAACGAAGATTAATGAATGTAATGGAAGATAATAATGATATTATCTGTATGTACGTATGATGTATGATCACGAACGAACGAAACGTATAGTATGGGTTTTGAAAGGAAATAAATAATGATTTTTATGTATGTTTTATTCTAAAACTAGAACTCACTCAGCAACGCTGACTTTTATACGTTTTCAGTTGGCAGGTAAACGTTGCTGGGGATGGCACAAGGCGGCTGCTCAGCTCTTTTGGATGGCATCCATTTAATTAAGGCTTTTGTGATGTAATACAATAATGTAATTTTGTAACCGACAAACGATGCATTATTTTGAAAAAGTTTTATGATGAAATGAAATGCCTTTTGTTTTTATGTTTTCCGCTGCGACGTTTTTATGAATAATTGTAAAGTATATGTTTTATGTGCGATTAATCACCAGCTGTGAGGTGCCCGGAACGAGGCCTTACAATACACTTTATATATATATATATAACACACAACACACACCACATAACACATATATATAATATACATATTATATCACACATATAACACACACCACAATTACGCATAACACACACATGCACAATGCACACCCAAACATTCCATATTCCAATTAATACCCACACCATGCACATGTAAATGTATATATGGAGACCCACACAAACAACCACATCTACATGGCAATAGAAACGCAGGAACATAAGGCATACATACATACGCATACATCCATTACATATATATACATATATATATATATATACATATATATATATATATACACACACACACAAAAAACGCACACACAAAGCATGTACATAACACTCCCGCACTTGGAAACCCGAACCGTCATCGTAACGAATGAAAGTAATGAAAGAAACCATACCAAACGAGATAGAAGGCTGTTTTGAACACCGTTTGCTACTGTCGATACAAACGATTCGAGCGCATGCGGTTGTGAATAAAGACGGTTGCCGAAAACGATCCAAGCTACACACGAGCGATGCCGATCTCTGAGTGCTCGCAATTAAGAGGAGTGTCGAAGAAGTTTGGACGCAAGGAAGGGCTGTCGGAAGCAAAAGATTTGTCGAGAAGAAGCTTACGTGGGAGGAGGAAATTTGCGACGGCAAGGAGGGGTTTCTCGAGTGAATTAGGGTTATGAGGTCGAGAAGGGTTCGGGTGTTGGGGTGTAACAGATGGGGGTTTGGTCATATATACATGAAATTATATTTTTGACATAATTACATATTGGTCCCCTCCATTTTACATAGTTTGCAATTTAGGATTAATTAATAATTTAAAGTTATTAGTTAATAATAATTACTAATAATAATGATAGTTATTATTATTATTATTTTTATTTTTATAACAATTTATTAACAATATGAAGAAAAATATGGAAAGTTAATAAATTACGAAATCGATAGTAACCTGAAAACTGGGTTGTCACAAGTTTTGGTGATGATTATGGTTATGACTTAAAACCGAACTTAACCGATCTATGTACACTCTAAACTCATCAACTTAAGTGTTGTGTTCCCCGTTGCATTGTGCGGGAATCCCACTTGTTTATTATAATAAGAATATGCTATTGAAAATATACTTAAACGATGCTTTTTCATTGTCTTCTCAAGAGGTTATGGGTTTAGGGTTTATCAATCGCATATGCTAGAAATCCATAAGCAAAGAGCCAATATTATTCTTTTATCAATCACCACCTTCTTGCTTTCATTTGAAATGTTGATGCTTCTATTGTTTTCTTGGTCAAAATTCCTAAATCTCAGTCAATGCTACTCTTTTTGCAAGAATCATAATACGAGTCTATTTGCTAATGTGTTACTACATGTCACAACCCGGCGAAAGCATGAAATGGGGTTGGATGTGGCTCGCTTGTTCAGAACACATTGATCAAGAAGGATAAATAATTTAACAAAATAAAACACATCATAATATAATATATTACATGATTATAGATAATTTAAGGTTAGGATTACATCATATCATTAGTAGTTAAAATTTAACATAATATAATCCTATCACAAAACATAGTAACTAACTGCTTCATCTTCTGTAACGATGGAAATGAGCATCCACCGCCAGGCTGAGATCGTACAGATTAACAGTTAGATTCATACAAACTTTTCTCATAACTTCTCCCCAACCATTGTACACATCAAAATAGAACATTAAACTGTTAGACATGTTGGATACCTAAAAAAGCATACTCAAAATAATTAAGAAAGAGTTGGTGAGATTATAGGTTTAATATCATAACAAAACATATATATTGATGCAACATAATTACAACCAAACCTGCTTAAAAACAAATGATTTATAACTGTCATAATATAAATCACAAATAAGATAATATAGCATCACAAAACTCATACTATTGATGCAGAAATTTATTTCTTAAGTAGCGCTACCTATATTATCAGACGGTTCTACATCCGAATTAATGGTTGTATCATAATGACAGTAAAACACAAAAACCTTATACATATGCATCAATCTAAAAACAGTATGCTTTTTCCCTCAAAAACTTTATAAAAACAAAATAGGACTATGGGTCTCACCTTATACCCCGGTAGATTTCCTATAAAAAACATTTACAAATAATTAATATTTCTTTAATAATTTTAGCATATCAGATTGTATAAAATCAATACAAAAGTTATAATCATTTATATCTCGCTAAATTTTTATAGTACATATATCCAAAAATCAGATAAAACATGCCAAATTTTCATATATTAACTATTTATAGATTATTTTCTAGAATTTGTTTTGATATCGAATAAATTAGCAAAAATAATTACGGGTTTCTAAAATTACCAAAACTTATCAGAATTTACATACCCATATGTATTCTGTCTCATAATTTTCTAAGGTGTTAAATCATCACAAAACTAATTTTGATAATTTTTAGCATTCTAGCAGTATTTGGAAAAAATAGTAGAACATATCCAAAAATTCTAAATTTCACACAAACAATTTCAACATTATTAATATACTTTGCATAAATTTTTCATGATTTATCTCATAGTTTATAGATTTTTCTTGATTTTTGAATTACAGATTCTTTCACAATTTGTAAAATAAACATAACTTCAAATTTGGTCTTGAAAATTAATATATATGTCCCATAAAATACAAGGTTTATCATAATTTTTCCAGCTCTTCACCGGGTTTAGTTCTTCTAGTTGGTTCTTTTCTTTTAGTTACTCAAACAATTTATATAAATTATTTTATCTATAATAATTATACCAAAATTTGCAGAATGTTATTTCTGAATATTTTTAACATGTTTACAATGTTTATTCCCACAATCACAGTCATTTAAACAATAAACTAATTTTAACAAGATTATAAATAATTTCAATCCTTTATTGGTAATCTTTTTGTTTGATTTTATGGTTTATCATATTTCCGGATTCTCAAACTTTTCTTATTGATTTGGATAAAGATGAAGTATTTTGAAAAACTTTCAAGTTCTTAATAAAAAGGGTGGATTATATGTGTTGTTTAAACACATATATCTTATAAACTTAGTTAGTTAGTGATTAGGGATAGATTAAGGTATGTAGTGGATTACTACCACATTTAAGAGGAATATTTGCTCTACTTATACATTACTATTTTATAATAAATGTTTAATCAAAGTGACTTAAGGTTACTAAATTAACTTGGTAATATGGAAGCTGATGACGTACGTATCGTTAAAAGACGAAGTTGACTAATGACTACCTTTTGTTACATCACGTTGATTTGAACACCAATGTGAAGGTTTGAAAACGAATATTTTATGTAACTTGCTAAAACGTAACCTATTCTTTTTGTAACTTTGCTGTTTTCCTTTAGGACCTAATATATATAAGAGATAATCGACCAAAAGCTATTGTCCTTTTGTAATCATAGATTATGAGACCACAAGACATGTTAAGCATAGTTGACCTTTTGCTCATCTTAATTATTTTGTGCATGGATCAACTTTACATATTTACAAATTTCTAACACCACACAAACACGATTAGTCCTTTTATACTTTAATTGTTGTATATAACGACTAAATATAAATAAGTAAAAGTTTATAAAGATAAACACGTAATATACCGTTTATAAGCTCCATGATTTAACCTCAAACATAAACTAAACAATAGTTTTCAACGTCCACACATCATATGTATAACAATAATATAAGCTACTACATTCATCTGTTGACACTATTGATGTACCAACTCATAATCGATGTCGTGTATTTAAACACTTAAAATCAACATCATTGAGATAACCATATCTTGTATTAACTTGTATTCTTTCTATTAGAATTTTAAACACAAAATAATTTTATTTATATATTTTTTTATATAAATAGTTATTTATTTATTGGTTTAAGTTCTCGTTTTGTAACAAACTATACCGTGTCCAAGTTGAAGCTAAGATGAATTAAATACCAATGTTCAAAGTTGAGTGGTCGGAATGATTAAGAAAGTAAAACTTGGATGATTATAGTAGGAAATTGTTGCAATTTCTTGCATAATATTAATAAAACCATGTATTAATTAATACAAATGTTTTATGTTTTGACCATGTCTTTTAATAAATATTATAAATGTTTATTATGTATCATTATTTTTATTAAAATTAAAATTAAAATGTCATAAATAAAATAAGAGTTTTAATTTAGTCTTATAAAACATTTTATAAATGAAATAAAAGTTCTGGTTGTGAATCATAAAACTAATATAAATGCGAAATTTTAGCATGGGTCCATAATTAAACTCATGATGAAAACAAAAGAGAAGAAATTTTTTTTTCTCTTTAGATTCAACAAGTTTTATAGAATTTTAAAGAGGAGCACTCTTTAAATTGTTTTTCATACATGATTATCTTTAATATTTTTTTACATAACATCGTAACACATATTTTATCCGGTGATCTTTCTGGCCGAGACACTCTCCGGCAGTATATACTGCTTTAACTTTTGTACCCTGGGAGACAACCGTGTTGTCTTGAGTATAGACGCGAAATCTGTTTTAAGGAACCCGTGTCTAACACGATCCTCAACCACAACTGTCAATCTTTTATTTATTACTTGTTGTAGTGAAGGGGTATAGTTGAAGATTCGAACGCGATTAATGTTCATGTCAAGAACACTATATGAAGAATTGTTGGAGTATATACTAAAGACGGATGTTTGAATCAAGTTTGGTATATAAATATTGTTTATATCTTTTTCTCCAGTCGTATTTGTAAACGGTATTGTATTAGAATATTTCTTATGGCTAACGAGAGTATTGTTATAATTACTATATTTTCATATAAAAATGAACCTACTTCCTACACTGATGACTATAAATTGTACTTGACTTTTTACTAACTAGTTTTTTTACCCGTCGCACGTTGCGGCGGCATAGCAAAGGATGTGATAAAATATAGATTACAATCGACTCAACTCTAAATTAAATTTACATCAAATCGTAAAGAACTCGAATTGATACCACTGAATTGTAACACCCGATTATTTATTCATTTATTTTGAAGCCGACTAAAGAAGAAAAGAAATAAAGTCCAAAGTCGAGGGATCAAACTCGCCAACGAAAGAAAGTCGGGTGAGTGGGAGTATATAAGGGAGAGGGCAGCCCTTACCCTCTCCCCCACACTCACAAATCAGCCAAAGAAAGGGGAGAAGAGAGAAAGAAGAGAAAAAGAGGAAAAGTGTTAGTTCGGGTTGGTTCGAGTAGCCAAAGTTGTTGAGAAACGAGTCAAACCGAAGCTCTACTCGTCGTGGTCGTTTGTGTGAGTTCTAGGACCCCTCTTTTACTTGTTTTCAAACGATTTTGGGGCTGGAAAACATCTGAAATCGGGTTTTTGAGCGTGTGTATGTTTGACCCGTTTGTGTATGTGTATGTGTATGTATGATGCGTTTGTGGCTTGATTGTGAGCTTGTGTGTGCTTGAATGGTGTTGTGGTATGCATCCCTAAGGTTTAGGATGGTCTATTTGGGCTTAAAATGGGTTTAGATGAGTTTGGAGGCCGAAAACCCTCGGCTGCAGTCGGGATGAACTGCATTCTGCATCAGCTAGGGCTAGGCGACCGACTGGAGGCCGAATAGAGGCCATACGGCCGATTAGGGTGTGATTGGGTCCATTCGCACGATCGGGGTCCATTCGCACGATTGAAGATCCATTCGCATGATTGAAAGGCCAGTCGCATGGAGGACATGCGACTGAAGGTCCAGTCGCATAAGTGCTCATCCGTATTAATCCCATTCGCATGAGGTCCATCTGCATTGTCCATTCGCACGACTGGATGTTCATTCGCATAGGTTTTCATCCGTATTATTTCATTCGCATGATGTTCAGTCGCATGGAGGCCATGCGACTAAAGGGTGTCCATACGCCCGAATAGGGCTGTCGCACCCGTGGAAAGTGTAGTTTGACTTCTGACTTTCGGGGAAAAGTGCAGATGTAAGTTTTGACGTAAAGGTTCCTGTAAGAGCATGTAAGATGACGATTGGGGTCTTAGAGAGCATGTTGGGCATGATGATGATGAAGTTGCATGTTTATGCTTGCCCTGTATGATGATGAACGTGTATGATATGTTCCTTATTGTGATGTATGTTTATCTTTCTTGTGGCTTTACATGTCATGTTAATGAATGAACGAAGTATTATGTAACGTAAAGTGAAAGATAATGAAAGGGGAACATAAAGTAAGAATGTATGCATTATTGAATGATTAACGAACGGAGGAAAGGCTTGCAAGCACATATATGAGGTGAGCAACTCGATGGTTGCAAGAGACTCGGATAGCGTGCCATTGATGAGAATGGCAATGAGGTGAGCAATCCTGTTGTTGCAACAAACTCGGATGGTATGCAATCTTGAGATTGCTATGAGGTGAGCACCCCTATGGTTGCAACAGACTCGGACAACGCGTTATCGTGAAGTTGCCATGAGGTGAGCCACCCTATGGTTGTAAGAGACTCAGATAGCATGCTATCGTTAAAATTGGCAATTGGGGTGAGCAACTCTATGGTTGCAACAGACTCGGTTAGCGCGAAGTCGTTTGGATTGTTAATGAGGTGAGCGACCCTGTTGTCGCAAAAGACTCGAAGGAACGAACGTATAAAGGAACAAAAGATTATGTATGAAAGAACGAAGTATGAATGAACATAAATGAATTATCGGAATAATGTACAGAATAAGATCCTTGTCATTCGACCTCACTAATCGTGGCTGAGTACCATGAAGAGGGTAAAGTCTGACCGGATCTAGATTGAGAAGCGAACGATAATGTAACGCGTTGAATGAGCAAAGTTAATGAACGGAATGATGAAGATAATACTGATATTATCTGTATGTACGTCTGATGTATGATCGCGAACGAATGTAAAGTATAGTATGTTTTATATATAAAACTAGAACTCACTCAGCAACGCTGACTTTGATGTGTTTCCAGTTGGCAGGTAATGATTGCTGAGGATGGCACGGGCGACTACTCAGCTCCTTTGGGATGGCATTCTTTTGATTAATGTTTTTGCATTGTAATGCGAACAAGCTATTTTGTAATGAATGTTGTATTAATTTGCAAAAGAATTTACATGGAGATGAAAGATTGTTTAGTTTTCCGCTGCGATTTTATGAAATACAAGTGTAATTATATGTTTTATGTGCAATGAGAACCCAGCTGTAGGCGTCCCGGGAACGGGGCCTTACATGAATGAACATGTTTAATATTAGACCCCAATCTTTTTCTAATAAAATTTATGTCGATACATAGATCAGTTCTAAACGTTAAAAAAAACACTTGCAGCAATACCATATATGGCATGATAAACTATAGATTGTAATCATCTCGCTCGTATCCGAACTAAATTATTAACGTCCAAATGTAAAGCAATTCTTATTTTTAAATTAACCTCGCGTGATGCGGTACTTTTTCGAACCTTGTTATGCACATTACTACAATGATGTTGGCTTCTTAAAGACATAAAAACATGTGAATTTGTGACGATTTGATATAAATAGAAAAAACTACTATGTTTAGTGCGTTACGATGTAAATAAAACGTAATGTTGATGTGACAATCACTCAAGAAAAATTAAAAGTGATTGCAAAAAAGAAATATCAAAAAAGTAAAAGAAAAAGAAAAAGAAAACAAAAAACAAAAGTTTCAAGTCGGTAGATTTGAACCCAAGATGTCAAATTAAAAACCCAAGTAGTTAATGTATGGCCCCATTCCCGGAGACCTCACAGTTGGTCATTCATTGCTCATAAAACATATAATTACATTTAACTTTCATAAAGCATCGCAACGGAACATTAAAATAACTTTTTCATTATAGATGCTTTTGCAAAATAATACAACATTCATAATACAATTTCGTTTGTTCACATTACAATGCAAAAACATTGACAAAAGAATGCCATCCAAAAGAGCTGAGTAGCTGCCTCGTGCCATCCCCAGCAACGTTTACCTGCCAACTGAAAATGTATAAAAATCAGCGTTGCTGAGTGAGTTCTAGTTTTATAAAAAAACATACTTTTCTTACGAAAACCGTTCATTACTTTCTTTCAAAATCATACTATACTTTTCATTCATTCGTGATCATACGTTACACGTACATACAGATAATATCATCATTATCTTCTTTAATCTTTGATGCTTTACTTTTTCTTTCTAACAACCATAAACCATTCCCTGCTGTTCATGGTACTGGACCTAGGCCTATCATAGACCTTCTATAACGGTGCATCGCACCTCGTGGTCACAGTACCTAGGGTAAGATTTAGGTTTACTATGCAATATGTAATACCTTTCTGTTCGTGGTTCTGGACCTAGGCCTATCATAGACCTTCTATAATGGTGCATCGCACCTCCTGGTCCCAGTACCTAAGGTGTGAATGTTTGTCTACTATGCAATACCTTTTTGTTCGTGGTTCTGGACCTAGGCCTATCATAGACCTTCTATAACGGTGCATCGCACCTTGTGGTCACAGTAACTAAGGTATGAATGTAGGTCTACCATTACCATATGCAATACCTTTCTGTTCGTGGTTCTGGACCTAGGTCTATCATAGACCTTCTATAATGGTGCATCGCACCTCGTGGTCACAGTACCTAAGGTATGCAGCAATAGTTCTATGCAAATGGCCAATCACAAAAAAAGACCCTGATGTACATACCATGCTTACAAGACTATCACTACTTTCATTACTCATTAATGCATGCATTCTTACTTCATGTGCCTCTTTCCTTTATCTTTCACTTTACGTTACATAATACTCTCATTACATTCATTGACATAACACGTAAAGCCACGGGAAAGATAAACATACATCATCATAAGGAACATAACATATCATTCATACATCATTATGCAGGGAATCATACATACATAACATACATCATGTATAACCATGCAACATCATCATCATCATCATGCATAGCATCAATCACAATACATAACATGCCCATCATACCATCAATGACCCCAAAAGTCAACCTATATAGTCCCCCGAGAATCTCCCAAGTCAAAGAATACTTTACACATTTTCCCCAAAAATCAGAAAAATATTCTAAGTCCTTAGGCGCATGGACACTATGCAGGCGCATGGACACTATGCAGGCGTATGGGGAATACTTAGGCGCATGGGCAACTTTCAGGTGCATGGGTACTATTCAGGCGCATGGGGAACACTTAGGCGCATGGGCAACTTTCAGGCGCATGGGCAACTTTCAGGCGCATGGGTGCTTAGACGCATGGAAATCCTGGACGTCTCGACACTTAGTCAATTCCAACCAATTTTTAGGCGCATGGGTACTATTCAGGCGCATTAGCACTATTGGGGCGCATGGCCCTACACTTAGTCACCCGACTAACATTTCTAGGCGCATGGACCACTGTTCAGGTGCATGGGCTATACTTAAAACATTCCTAAGGCAAATTTTGGGTGCATGAGCTACTGTTTAGGCGTATGGCTTACACTTAATTCTTTCTAATGCATTTTCAGGCGTATGAACACTTATCTAGGTCCATGAGCTTCTGTGAAACATGTTTCTAGGATGTTTTCAACCCTAATCATCAAACCCATCTGTCCTAAGCATAATGTGGCTATTCTAAACATGACTAGCCTAAAAACATTCAAGAACCAACATCCAACATACACAATACATACAGGTATTCACACATAAACTTTGTAAAATTGTTTTAATACGTTTTCAGCCCCAAAGATAGTTTGAAACATGTAAAAACCAGGGTCTAGAACTCACCTGATGCAACTTGGGTATCTCTTCCTTTCTAACCCGCTTGCAATGAGTTCAAACACCTAAAAACAACACCCAACACACACACCCGAGCACATACACAAACACATAAGCACATGAGCATTCAACCGGGATAAAACCCGTCATAAACACATAAAAACCACGAATTCTTACCTTGAATTCGTTCACTTCTTCTTCTTTTTCTTCAGCCGAGAGTTTTCCCTGCTCTCTCTCTCTAAAACCAAAGAAATGGTGATGTGAAATGAGGGTGGGCGGCCATGCCCACCTTTACACCAACTTTTACAAAATTTTGTCCTTTTGGACACTTTTAGTCCCTCCACTTGGACTTATTTGCCTTTCTTTTTTTATTCCTCATATCTTGTCTTCTAAAAATATCCGGATGTTACACTTAACCATTGCACCAACTACACAATATTTTTATTAAATTTGATAGATAAACTATAAGATGGCTTTAGTAGAATAAAAAATTAAAAAACCCATTCACTTATAAGTAAATTACCAGGTTTTTTACCCGTCTCGCATTGCGGCGATATCGCACGTGTCATGATAAAGTATAGACTACAATCGACTCGATTCATTTCTGAACTAATTGTACATCGGAACGTAGAGTAATTCGAATTTATAGCGTCAAATAATAACGTAGTAAACATAAATAAAAATTAGCATGTGAGTCGACGTCGTATGTGGCATGATAAAGTATAAACTACAATTGTCCTTACTCATTTTGAAAGTAAATTTGTATCGGAACGTACAGTAATCAAATTTATGCAAACGTATCATATTTGACCTAACTCGTTTTCAAACAAAACTTACATTGTAATGTAAACTAACTCACAATTTATATTCGTCTCACTTGTATTCCAAATTTTCTTACATAAATACATAGACAATATACCAACACGTACATAAAAATAAGAACGTGATAAGTTTTTTATGAAAAAATATACAGAAAGTAATCTCGAAACTTTTTAACGTTAAAGTAACATTTTATAAACTCATAAAAGTTGAATAATTAAAAATATAAAATTCAAAAGTTGAGGGTTGAAAGTAAACCTTCCTTTTTAAGATAATAAAAAATGTAATTGTGAAATTATCTTTTGAATTAATTAAATGTTTTTGAGAGTTTGAATGATAAAAATTAATTTTGTTATTAAAGCTGGGAGGAAGAAATTAAAAAAAAGAATTAAAAAAAGGCTTGAAAGAATCGAACCGTGCACCCATTGTAGAAGGCCGAGTACTTAACCAATCATGCTAGTTATAAAAATATTAGAGTAGAATTGTACTTACCAATCATGCTAGTTATAAAAATATTAGAGTAGAATTGTACTTAACCAATCATGCTAGTTATAAAAATATTAGAGTGTAAAAACGGTATATATATCTTAAAGGGAAAGTCGGGTGGCCCAACTAACTATGAGTAGAATTGTACTTGACTTTTGGATAATAATTAAAGATCTCCAGAGTTCAATAATTTAAGATATGTGTACAATAGAATACTATATATACAGATCGACTATTATCACAATTCACGAGGATAAGATAATCAAAGACGAGACCAATTAACTTGCAGAATCAGATATATTAATATTATGGTTTGCATAATTAAGATATCCTCTAGGAACATTTTCTTTCTAAAACCAATTCTTAAATGATTTTACGATAGATAAATCTCAACTTATGCCTAATATATAATTAAAACTTGTAATATATATTTTAGTAAATAGACAAAACCCTCAACCATTAATATGTATCAAATTTAACAAAAATATAAGCTTGATAAATATGCACTCTATAAAATATAAATACGACGTTACGTCTATTTTCAAAAGAAAGTATAATACGATCTTTTACAAAATTCTCACATAGCGTGTTAATTAGTTCCTATAGAATGCAATTAAATTAAATACACTTGAGCTTTCAAAATATTATTCCGTAAATAATATTTGTTGTCTTAATACAAATAACAAACCCTGTATAACAAAAGTATAGAAGTGATCACAAATTTGAACTCAAACCCATATACAACTACCTTGCATGTTTCGTTGCATATTCAGCAAATAACACAACTATTTGTATACTCATCATCCACACTATGAACACAATAGTGTGGTGTCATGTAAGGATAGTAAAGCATGTGAGCTTCCATGCATTTCACTTTGTCATCACCCTTCTTATCATCTTCCTTCTCCTCTTTTGCGGGTCCCACAGTGAGTATCACTATGAACACAATAGTGTGGTGTCATGTAAGGATAGTAAAGCATGTGAGCTTCCATGGATGGCGCTTTCAAAACCTTTTTTTTTCGAATATGAATTTGAACCTCAGCATTCAAAGATGCTCCCTCAACTAGTACTTAAAAAATATACTGGTGTAACATTATAAACTTCTCGATTAAATTATATAAATACTTGATGGTGATTATTTTTAAAGTTGATCAATAGATGTATACCAAGAAGGCAAGAAGTGTGTTCACCGGTCAAAAGGCTTTAAGAGTATTAGTTTGGTCAACTAACTTTATACATATTTTGATCTTTAACGATCTTACTTTTACATAAAATTATTAAAAATAAAAATCAACAACCGCACAACAACAAATGGAATCCTTTTATTCACCATCTAGGTTTCAAATCCAATCTTCACTCGCTACTTCTCTACCTTCATCATAAGTCTCAAACATTCTCATCTTCTTCTTCATTGTCTTCCCGAACTCTTTTCAACAAAGAAATGAAATAAAGTGAAAAGAAATTTAAAAGTATCTGTGTTACTTGGTTTTGTGAAGAATAGTAATTAAATACACGTATAAGGTCTTGTTATTCACTGATATTACCCACTCGTTTAACATAAAAAAAGATTGCCTAGTTTCCATATTTAAAGATTTGTTCAATATATGTATTTCGCCAACGTCCCTTATAATTCTTAACTCAATAAGATTAATATCTTTTTCTTCCTACTGACTTTAGAACATAAAATTAAAATTAAACTATAATTTTCTTTTCCCCTCATTTTTTTCTCCCCTTAATTCAATCTTCCTTCTTTTCTTTTAAAGTAAATTACGCTTTTAGTCTTTGTGGTTTGATGATTATAACGTTTTTCATCCAATAATTTGAAAACACCCGGTTAACCAGGTTTAAAATCTATCACAATTAAATTTGGAACGCTAACTCCATCCATTTTTTCTATTAAGTGTATGTAAAAAGATAAAAATACATCGAGACTTGAGTTTTATTTCAATATAAAAATAACAAATACAAAATCATTTATTTATATAAATTGAAAAGAAAAGGCAAATGTGTGTAGTATATAAACACATATATATACACACACCTACTCTCTCTATCTCTAAATCACAGCCATCGTCGCACGCCACTGCCTCACAACCATCGCCACATGACCACCACACCCACTGCCACCCCGCAACGACTACCTAACACTATTACCACACAACACCACCATCACCACACACAACCACCACCATTAAAGGTAAAATTTGGTTTGAGAATCCCACTGACCACCATCAGAACAAAAATCCCACCACACAAACAGACAACCCACTGTACCAAACGCAGGGCAACAGAGCCCAAGAAGCAGATTATTATCGCCAATCTCCCCGATCAAACTCCTATTCCTAAATTAACCAAAAAAACACAAAACCTACAAAAATCCAAATCGAAAACCCAAACTGAGTGACAATAATAAAGGATCAGAGAACTTTTGGTCAAACTTTTCCTTGGGTCCTAATAGAATTTAGAGAAGGATGATGAAGAATTGAAATGTAAATTTATGGCGTGAAAGGTACAATTGGGTACAAGATCCATCAACCAAGAGATCCAGGTTGCCGGTGAGTAGTAGGTGTACATCTTGTAATTTTGGTTAATTTAAGGTTAGCTTTGTTAAATTCTTGTATGGATTTGTTGTGTCATTCATGAGACTTATGGGTTACTTATGCCTTAATTGGACTTTTAATCATTTAACTTGAAAGATTAAGTACAATAAGTAATATAATGATTTTAATAAATGAAATAATAACAATAAAAATATAATAATAATAACAATAATAATAATAATCTAAGAATAATACCAACAATAATAATTTTATTATAATAATAATAGTTAGTAAACTTAAAATATAAAACATTGATTTAAAAGTCAAAGGGGCCTAATTACCAAATTATAAACTTTAAAGATGAGTTTAAGTATAAAATAATAAAAAACCAAACAACAGGGGCCATTTTTGTAAATTCTTAAAACATAACCCAACCCCCCCCCCCCCCCCCCCCCGCCAACCCTGTTTTTCCGGTGGAAAGTCCGGCCACCGGCGGCCGAGCCTCCGGCCACGTAAAACCTCCAAAATCCGACGTTTTCTAACCCAAAACCGACCCAAATCGTTCCTTTTACACGTTTCGAACTTAAATGCATGGTTTAATTGAGTTGAATCGTCGGTTATTACTCGAATCATCGAGTAACCGAAACCATCAAACGCAAAGAACCGTTTGAACGTTTAAGGCTAATAATAATTGAATTAACTAAACCTAAACGAACATTTATCTGAAACTAATCATTACAACTCTCAAATTCATCTGAATCAAACGCGAGCATAAGCATTCAATCATCATCTCTTTCGCGAACCTGCAACTATTCGAACATCATCTTCAGAGCTTCAAAACTCAAAATCAACATAGGGCTTTTCATCATTTAACTTATTCGAAGCTTTCTATGAAACGAATTTGAGTTTTATCATCGATTGTAACCTGAACGAATCGCAACACAGTCGCGGCTGTTCTTCGAGTGTTCATCATCAATCCGTGCGAAATTCGGGTAATTGAACATACAAACATACTCGATTTCTGTTGGGGAACAAAAGCCCTAACATAATTCGATTAACAACTTTGATTTGGGGGTCAATTTGAATCCAATCTAAATTAGGGTTCTTGGATTTGGGAGTGTTCGGTCGATTAAGGATAAATCAAATTGGAACCGGGTTATACCGCGCTGCTGAGAGCCTTGGTTCACCGGTTCACACTCCACATTCCAACTTAGAGGTCTCGGGTTCGAACCCGGGCACCCTCTTATTATTTTAAAATGGCTTTTTAGCCTTAATTTTATTTTAGAAAAATTCTATTACATATAAAAATGACTTTTTCAAACTTTTAATTTTTTAAAATCAACAAAATATTTTCTGAAAATTATCCTTATAAAATATTTTAATATTTATTATAAAAGTTATAACTGTGTTGTTACAAGCAAATGGATTTATATAATAATTGAATTATTAATTATTATTAGGTCTTTTTTTCTTTGATTAAAGATATATGTTTTGTTGCACAAATTATTAACAATGGCTATTTTTTTCCCTTAAAATTTTATAACTTCTCTATTGAACTAAATATATAAATAAGGGTTACTAAATTGTTTATAAAACCCCAAAATCCTAAAAACTCTTGTTCGCGTTAAAACGTTAATTTTATATTATTAACTTAAAAAATCTTGTAAATACATTCACTTAGGTACCTTGTGAAGAACTTCGTTGGAATTATTGCTTATTATTCATATTAATCGTCACTTATATACATCTGATCATGTGAGTATTTCCATATCCCTTTTTGTTTATTTTCACACTTTGGGGTGAAACATGTTATCTTATTATCACTGCACTTGTAAACATCTTTGAGACTTGTAAACTTTATGGCAATTCATCATGCAAAGTTATGGTTAGTTGAACTTTTTGTGGTTACCATGTTATGGCATTATATGTACAATCATTAACTATTGCTAGCCCAGCGAAGTCATAGATCTATGGGCAAGACAAGCCTGCTTGGTTGATCCAAGTACACCTAGTTGATCGTATATCTTGTAAACGTTTGAGACTTGTAAAACTTTGTCGAGGTTTGATTGTTGCATTGTTCATAACATCCTTAATCACTTTATTCACTAATTTATGACTTGAATTGCCATCTTTTATATATCTATGTACTTAAAACTATGGAATGCTCACCAATATTATTGTTGACCCTTTATTTTTAACATGTTTCAGGAAACGCCCAAGTTGACTTCTACACATTGAAGCTTACACATCTAGGAATGGACCTAGATAAATAAGTGAATTAAAATGACTTGTTATCTTTTATGTTATGTTTTTTTTATTTCTTTGAGACTTAAGCATGTAATGATACAATTGAATTTTATGATTAATTTTATATTTGGGTTATTAATAGCGTTATGTGGCTGTGAACGATCTTAACTCTCACTCCTCGACGTTTCCTCGCCGTTAAGGTTGGGGTGGATAGATTGGTATCAGAGCCCATAACTATAGGGATCTAGGTTTTAGAAATGGGGACCTAGACTATAGTATGCATGAACCTTATAGAAATATGATCTTATATTGAAAGAATTATATAGTTTGCATGCTACATAATGTTATGCCCACTTATGTGCAATTTGATGCCTTAGCATAGGATTGCCTAAACATTGTTACTTGTCTCCCTAAACTTAGCTTTGACTCTTGACTCTCCTCGAACATGAAATCTCTTAACCTTATTCTCGTCGACATGTGGAATCTTATACTTATGTTATGACTTGGATCTTTAGACATTATGTCTAATCTATATACATCTCATCAAGGTTTGATATCATGAACCTAAGAAATTTGTATGACACATAGACACCTGTATTCTGGATTTCCTGGCAAAAGGCCCTCGGCTAAGGCAAGCATATCGCATAAATCCTACGGGACTAGTTATGCTTACCTGGGGATTTCTGGGATGAGTGATAAACTATGGTCAACATGCACAAACTTCTAAGGCGAATGGGTCAACTTACCTTGACGTGTCAACGTTTCCAAATGGTAATGCGTTACCAAATGGAACCATTCCATGTGCCTTACAACTCTTGCCTTATCCTTGTTAAATTATAATCCTTGTAATTCTATTTCTTGTGACTAACTCATTTTGCATATCCCAGCATGTCTCGTCATCATGGAAAGCGTGGAAGTTCCGATCGTAAGCTAGCCGCCATGATCGCCCGGCAAATGGCTGCTGTCATCCCGACTATGGTTGCTGAACTTAATAGTACCCTAATGGCTAATAGCAACAACACCATGGGAACAATAGTGGTGCTCATGGGGAGAATAGCAACAACCAAAACGGGAACAATCATACTTGCACCTTCAAACATTTCAACTCGTGCAAACCCACTAGTTTTAGTGGAAAAGAAGGAGCCACTGGACTTCTCGAGTGGTTTGAAAGTATGGAGAACACATTTATTATTAGCGAGTGCCCTGACGAGTTCAAGGTTCGCTATGCCACAAGTGTTCTTCAACAACGAGCACTAACTTGGTGGAATAGTGAAAAGAGAAACCGTGGAACTGAGGTCGCAATGGCATGTTGCCTGGGAAGAATTTAAGGATATTATGATTCAAAAGTTCTGTCCAAGGAGAGAATTACAGAACTAGAGGAGGAGTTCTGGAACCTTAAACAAGATGGTGGGAATCATTTGGCTTATTCCACCCTGCATCATGAGTTGAGTATGCTTCTACCACCACACATGGTGGACACCGTGCCCCGTAACATCGAGAAATTTATCAAAGGGGTGCCACCTCAAATTCAAGATGCTGTGGTGGGTAGTAGCCCACAACTTTGGAGGAAGCGATTACTATCATTGCACAGCTCACCGAGAATCATATAAGAGCTGGCACGATGTCGGCAAAGGGTTCCAAGGCTATGGCGAAGGTGACACCCGAAGCAACAAAGGAGGTAAAGGCCGAGTCATCTTCTCAAAACAAGAAGCGTAAGTTCACCCCGACACGCAACTACGCTGTGACCGCACCAAATGCCCCTAAAAAACAAATGGTGGTTGCAAATCAAGCTCCTATGGCTAAAGCTTATGCTGGTCCACACCCTATGTGCAACACGTGCAAGTACCATCATTCAAGCAACATTCCATGCCGAATCTGCTCATTGTGTGGGAAGTATGGCCATTTGGTAACTACTTGTCTTCGTGCGCCAAACAACACTGCCATGCTTACTAATCGAACCTGCTATAACTGTGGCGAGCCTGGTCATATTCGTCCGCAATGTCCTCGCAATGCGGGAACTGTGCCACCGGCTCGTGGAAGGGCTTTCAACATCAACGCCAACCAAGCACAAGCCAACAACGACGTGGTAAATGGTACGTCGTTGAATTCCTATTAGCCCTTTCTTGTCTTGTAAAAATTCCTATCTATGTTCATCATACCAATAATAGATTGTTACTAAACAGGTATGTATCTTGTAAATAATCGTTATGCATCTGTATTGTTTAATTCGGGTGCCGATAGAAGTTTCGTGTCTCTGGAATTCGAGCCTTTACTTTCTAAACCGCGTGCTAACCTGGAAAGATCCTTCACGGTCGAGGTTGCCGATGGGAAATCTATCGTCGTTGACGTTGTGATACGCGATTGCACTTTAAGCCTTAACGAACACGAGTTCTTTGTCGACCTTATTCCTATGCAATTGGGAAGCTTTGACGTTATCGTTGGCATGGATTGGTTAGCCAAGCACCGTGCGGAAATTCTATGTTTCGAGAAGTGTATCCGAATTCCGTTACCGACTGGTGATACTTTGAAGGTCTTTTGGGAAAATCATCCCAAAGACTCAAACTCATGTCTTGCATCAAGGCCCGTAAATGCTTGAGTAAAAACTACATGGCTTTCATGGCATATGTAGTTAATACAACCAGGGTAAGGAGCTGAAAACTTCCTGTTTGCGGACTTTCCCGAAGTTTTTCCCGAGGATCTTAAGGGTTACCTCCCGTGCGAGAAGTTGAGTTCAAGATTGATTTAATCCCTGGTGCAAACCCTGGGCTAAATCGCCTTATCGCCTTGCACCTTCTGAAATGCAAGAACTCGCTAGTCAACTGCAAGAGTGACCGATAAGGTTTTATTCCCTAGTTTCGCCGTGGGGTGCACCTTGTACTATTTGTGAAGAAGAAAGGGTGGTTCATTTCGTATGTGCATCGTTACCGGCGACTCAACAAGCTTACTATCAAAAACCGATACCCTCTTCCTCGAATCGATGATCTCTTCGACAACTTCAAGGAGCAACTCAATTCTCAAAGATCTCTATTTTCTGGGTATCATCAATTACGTGTTCATGATGATACTTCCAAAGCCCGCTTTCGTACTCGTATGGACTACTACGAGTTCATGGTTACAGGATCAGTGATCACAAGTTTGATGTATCAGAATATAAAGCAGCGGAATACAAACACGAATTAGACAAATTGTAGCAAGCAATCGATATTTGTAAGCATTAAGACCGCATACGGTTATAGGGAGAGAATATGTATTTCTGATTCTAGGAATGTTTATAGATGTAGAATATTTCTAATCAATCAATCATTCATTCCATTCAATTACTCATTTCACTCCTGATTACAATAGGTTGTCACTCCTTATATAGAGTGCAACAGTCACTGCTGTTGTCACGGAAAGTGACAACTGGCAGATCCAATACAGAAATAACTAATTCTTAACAACTACTGAAATGTTCACAACTACTGAGAACATATCAGCAAGTTAAGTACAAAATATAAAACTACTGAAACTACAACGACTGAAGAACAAGCTCTTCAGTCGTTTTACAAAACTACTGAAACATAGAAAATAAAACTACTGATATCACAACTACTGAAGAAGTACTCTTCAGCAGTTGTGACAAACTACTGAGGCTTCAGTACTTGATCTTCAGACTTTGACCTTCAGGTGTTTCATCAGCTGATGACTTCAGTAGATATCATCAGCTGATGTCTTCAGTCTTTGTCTTCAGACTTTGTACATCAGTTGTTGATCTTCAGCACTTGTGAACTCTTCAGCTGTTGTACTTCAGTACTTTGGTCTTTCAGCTTCAGCACTTGTGTTCTTCAGCTGTTGTACTTCAGCACTTTGGTTCTTCAGCTGTTAAGGTCTTCAGCACTTGATCTTCAGCTGTTGAAGTCTTCAGCACTTGTCAAACTACTGATGAGGCTTTCAGCAGTTGTTGTGATACCGTGTGGGACTTAGAGGTTTTCTGATCTTGGCTCATTGGTTCTTTTGGTCCAACAAACTCCCCCTGAACCAATGCAGCCAAAACCTCTAACTTATTTATACTCCCACTTATTGATGGCAAAATGTTGGTCTTTTTCCTTCTTGATCAGTGGAGAAGATGACCCATGTAAGCTCCGGCCTGGGAAGAAATCTCAAATATTTGTTTGGCAGAGTATGAATGGGAACTCTGTTTTGGGGAACTGGACACAGAGTTGTTATCCCATTCATGAGATTTACTTCCCCATAATGAGTCTGTACGACTCTCTTGTGTAGGCCTCAAGGAAGGTGATTTGTTCCTCCATAGTTAGCTCTTCAGCACCTCCTTCAACAAGATTCAGGATAATACTCAGGCCCATATACTCAGACAGGTATTTGGCCTGTTTCCCATTCTTTAGCTCCACAGTTGTTATTATTCTGTAAGCAAACTCATCCGGGTGATTACCCTCTAGGAACAACTGGAGCTCATTTTTCCTGACTTCCTCAAGCCTCTTGTAAACTAACCCCTTTTTCACTATTTTGTTTTCCAGCATCTCTGAGGGGTTAGATTAGCTTTGTAGGCCTTCTTGAAGTCTTCTAGGATTTCCCAGGGTGAAACTACAAAGACCAGAGAGATCACTTCATCTACGATCTTTTTCACCTGGCCAATGTATCTCTGAGGTATATTGTTCTTATGAATTCTGTGAGAGACCCTGGGATCAGGCCAAATCCTCACTCTTTCCTTTTGATATTGAAAGGTATGCCTGAGAGTGTAAAGTCTGAGGGCTTGCTCCTTCATATTGATGATAGAAGATGTGGCTGCATAAGCTTTGTCAACTCTCTTCAGCAATTCCTCATCATGCTGTTTATGAAGCTCTTCTTCTTCTAGCTTCACTTTAACCATTTGTCTCTGGACTTCAGGAGTAATTGCTGAGGAGTGACTTGTGGCCTTAGGCAACTGAATCACAGCTGAGAGCGGCAGCCTGTCTTCATCATCTTCGTCATCATCTTCTAGCCTCAATATCCTTCTCTTCTTCTTCAAGGGTATATCATCGGCTATGGGTTTTGAGGGTAAGGGAGTTGGTTTGGTGGGTTGTGTTTTGGGTGGTTTTGGTGTGGGAATGTTGACAGGCTGTTCTAGCATCCTTGGTGAGTGTGGCTTTTGATTGCTTGGCTAGCTCAGTCCTGCTCCCAGCACCCGCTTCATTCAAAGCTTCAATAACAAGCCCCTTAGTATACTTCAGATGAACATCTTGGTGGTGATTGCCAAGATACTGTCCCTGGACCAAGCTTTGATTTCGATCATTGATCCTCCAAGATATTTTGCAATAAATCTGATCATGATTTCAAGCTTTCTCTTTCTAACACTTCATAACTTGCCCATCTGTTCTGGATTCTTCAATCTCTAGTCGTCGAATCTCAGAGTCAAGTTTATGGTGTCATGGCCTTGCCTAAACAGCTGATCAATGATGTTGTCCATTGATCTGCTGTGTTCGGCATCAGCCTCTTTTATCAGTAGCTCCAAGGCTTTATCTTCAGCAATGTGCTCATCAGCACCTTTCTTTCTCTTGTAGGTGAGCATTGGTTGCTGTTCTTTCTCCTCCTCTTCCTTTTCCTCGATCTTTTCCTCTTCCTTCTTTCACTGCAGTACTCTCCCCCTTTTTGGTTGCATTGGAGGAAGGGGTTGGACCGCAGAAAGAGTCTTTTGGACAGCAGCATCAACCAAGGGCTGTAATGTGGAGGAAAGCCTCTCATCAAGGGCTTTGATCACTATATCAGTGATTATGGGGGTGATGAGAGGGAGGGAATTTTGGAGTACCACCCTATTTGCTCAGGAGGGTTCTGTTCCTGAGAAGTAGGGCCTGAAGCAGAGGCAGGTGGTTGATTTTGGGGTGGCTCTGTGTTTGGGAAACCTTCAAGGGAAGGTGCCATCTGTGGGTGTATGATGGTGGCAGATGGACTTGCATCCTGAGACATCTTGGCCAGCAGCTCTTTGAGTCTGCTAACCTCATCCTCTAGAATGGTGTTTTGAGCAACTACATCATAGAAGAAGCTCAGGTCATCATCAGTTGATACTGAATCACCTGACCTCCTGCTTAGAGCAGGATTTACATGCACTGGGGTAGACCAGTTGGTGCATGTGCCCCTTGTGCTTGGTACTGGGGACTTCCAGCCTCAGGACAATGTCCATCATCAGCTGTTGCCTCTAGGGAGGTCTTAGCAATGTTACCAGCCTCACTCTGGTCATGTGCTGAGTCAGAGGAGGTGGCAGCCTCACTAGATATTCTAAGCTCCTTGTCTACACCAGGAGATAGAATTGGGAAACCCCTGTGCTGTGGGTTCTCAGGTGCACTGTGTTCCTCCCCCTCAATTGTAGAGGAATTCCCAGTAGTAAGTGGTTTCTGGGGAGGGGGTGAGGAGTGCAATTGAGTCAGCACTTGTGCAACTATTAAAGTTGGGCTGTGAGGGGCGGTTGTTTGGGTTAAGGGGTTAGAAGCAGTGTGCACCTGGGGTGGATGGTGCTCTTCAATGGCAATCTCCTCAAGTGAGTAAGATCCCAGATAAGTAGGTGCCCCTTGGGTTGCTGCAGGCTCCTGTTGAGAGGAAGCCTGAGCGGCTGTGGCTGGAAGAGTCATTGTATCCACTAGGGGTTTGGACTAGTGGATATATCCTGCGTTTGTGGTGCAGGAGCATCCTCAGGGGACTCAATTCCCTGAGTAGCCATTTTGGGTTTCTTTTTGGTGGTTTGGTGGGGACATTGGATTTGGAGGTGGTGGCTGTGGGTTCCAGCTGCGTGGGTTTTCGCAGCTTGGCAGCCAGTTTGAGTGTCCGGTCAGAGTTGTGCCGGGAGTATACTTCTGGCAGAACAGCCGTAGCAGGGACTCCCAAGCCAACAAGTCCCTCAGCATTAAGCTGGTCTAATAATGGCCATTATGAACCGTGGATAGAGTATCCAACGGTTGGCAGTTAGTTTTTGAGCCATATCTTTGAGCTCTGAAAATATTAATTCTGAAAAGTTCAGTGGTTGTTGCTCAAGGATAGAATACATTACCTGCTGCCATTTGGTGGACATTTGATCCCAAGACGACGTCTTAGGGGCCAAACATACATTGACCATGTGAAAAATCAGGCGCTCAGCGTCATTAAAGTGTTTCTTCATGATGGTGGTGGCACTGAGATCACCTTGATATCCATGCTGAGCAAATGATAGATCTATGGTGCCCTTCGGATATCCAGCAGGAGAGGTAGCATCACTCAGTTGAAGAATTTTACGGATTGTTGCAGGAGTAATGACTACTTCTTTGTTGTTGACGACTGACCGGAGGGATCGTGTGTTGCTCTCCTCAGTTGTAACAGTAACGTTCATCCAAAATTGGTTCAAGGATTCGGCATGTAAGACGGGGTTCAGAAGGAATGCCTTGTTGTATTGGGACTGAACCATAAGATCGATAGCAGTATCGAACTTAGTCCAGATCGGCGATTTTGTGAGGTAGGCAACACAGTTGTGTCGCGGTTTAATTTGCATAGACGCCATGGAGAAGGAAGTTTTGGAGAGGAACGTTAGGTTTGAAGAAGATGAAGCATGAGAGCTAAGTTAAGGGTATTTATAGGGTACGGGTGAGAAACGACTGAAGGATGTGGTGTTAGTCATCAGTAGTTTTAAACGACCGTTGACATGGTATTATCCTTTCAGACGTTGAAACAGCTGAAGTCGTGGTGTTAGGCATCAGTAGTTTAGAAAACTACTGAAGACCGTGGTTTTGACTTCAGATGATTGAAACAACTGAGGACATGGTGTTTGTCATCAGTAGTTATGAAACTACTGAAGACAGTGGTTTTGTCATCAGCTGTTGTAAACAACTGAAGACTTGGTATTAGTCATCAGTAGTTATAAAACTACTGAAGACGTGGTTTTGCTTCAGTTGTTTTTAAATGAAACAGCAGTTGTACAACGACTGAAGAGAAAGTTCTCTTCAGCTGTTTTCGTCAATTCTTAGCTTTTCAGCTGTTTCAAACTGTCCTCAACACATTCATCAGTCTTTATGGCTGATTTCAGTTGTTTCATAGGACATCAGTACTTATCTGTTTTTACTGATTGCAGTAGTTATGACTGCATCAGTAGTTGTAACTACATCAGTAGTTTAGAACAGATGAAGTACTTCAGTACTTGTGAGACATTTAGCCTTCAGTAGTTATAAAACTACTGAGGTTAAAAGAGCTCATCAGTACTTATATGTGACAGTACTCATGATCATCAGTATGAATTACTGAGATCATCAGTAGTTGTCACCTATTCTAGCTGCAGCATACCAAGCCTTAACACCAGGTTTTGGAAAGTTGAACTATCCAAAGGCTTAGTAAAAATGTCTGCAAGCTCATCAGCACTAGGCACAAACTTAGGATCAATCAGACCTTTTTCAAAACAATCCCTTATAAAATGATGTCTGATCTCTATATGTTTGGTCCTAGAGTGCTGGACTGGATTTTTGACAATGCAAAGAGCTGAAGCACTATCCATTAACAATGGAGTCTTAGTCTCTGTAATGCCATAATCCAAAGTTGTTTTTGAAGCCAGAGTACCTGAGATGTACAGCTTGCAGCAGCAATGTACTCTGCTTCCGCAGTGGATGTAGCAACTGAGGTCTGTTTCTTGCTCTGCCAAGAAATCAAGCAGTTGCCTAGGAATTGACATCCACCAGAAGTTGATTTCCTGGTCAACTTACACCCTGCATAGTCACTGTCAGAAAAAGCAACTAATTTACCAGAATGTCCGGTAGAATACCATAAACCTAGAGATGGAGTGCCTTGCAGATATCTAAAGATCCTCTTGACTGCAATCAGATGAGACTCTTTAGGTGCAGCCTGAAATCTAGCACAAACACATGTAGCAAACATAATATCTGGTCTAGAAGCTGTTAAATACATCAAGGACCCAATCATACATCTGTAAAGTGTTTCATCAACCACTTTACCTTTCTGATCTGAGTCCAGTTGTGTGGTGCTGCTCATGGGAGTAGAACAGGGCTTACAGTTTTGTAAATCAAACTTTTGCAAAAGATCTTTTGTATATTTGGATTGATGAATAAAATTCCATCAGCCTTTTGTTTGATTTGCAACCCCAGAAAGAACTGTAATTCTCCCATGGCACTCATTTCAAACTTCTGTTGCATCAACTTTGTAAAGGCATCACACAACTTTGGATCAGAGGATGCAAAAATGATATCATCTACATAAATTTGAACAAGTAGATTATGCTGCCCAGCTTTCTTAATGAATAAAGTCTTGTCTATGGAGCCTCTAGTGAAATTGTTTTCCAGAAGAAAGTTTGATAATGTCTCATACCAGGCTCTGGGAGCTTGTTTTAACCCATAAAGAGCTTTATCAAGCTTATACACCCAATTAGGATGTTTATTGTCCTCAAAGCCTGGAGGTTGACATACATAAACCTCTTCTTTAACTTTTCCATACAAAAATGCACTTTTGACATCCATTTGAAAGACTTTAAGTTTTTGATAAGCAGCATAAGCTAAAAACAATCGAATTGCTTCCAGTCTGGCTACAGGGGCAAAGGTTTCATCATAATCAATACCTTCTTCTTGTGCAAACCCCTGAACAACCAGTCTGGCCTTGTTCTTACATAAGCCCATTTTCATCAGTTTTGTTCCTAAACACCCATTTAGTGCCTATTGCACACTTACCTGGAGGTAGAGGAACCAGTTCCCACACTTGCTGTTTCTTGAACTGAAGAAGCTCAAGCTGCATGGCATCAACCCATCCATTGTCCTTTAAAGCAATGTGATAATTCTTTGGCTCTTGCTGACTGATGAAGAGAGCATAGAAGCAGAAATTTGACAATTGACTTCTTGTTGATACTCCAGCAGTGATATCACCAATGATTTGAGACATAGGGTGATTCTTCAGATCTTGATACACAATGAGATCTGTGCAAGTGTTTGTAGCCGGTTCAGCAGCAACATGGTGATGGTGAATCATTTCCTTGAAACCAATCAGTGGATGGTAATTCAAAGGAAGTTGAATTCGAAGAAATCTCATCAGCATTTGTTGTGGATGGTGCTACTGGCGCTACAGGAACATCAGGTCTAGTTGAGTCAGGCAGCTGATCACTAAACCTGAAGAGTGAGTACTGCAATCATCATCATCATCAGCAGTACCACCAGGTGGTGAACTGTTGACAGGAGCAACAGCAGGAGTTTGATAAGGAACATATTGCAGTATGTCCAAATCAAATAACTCCACAGGACTTTGTGGAATCTTGTCCTTTGGAGATTCATTAAACTTAACATGTAGAGTTTCTTCAACCATCTTTGTTCTGCAGTTGAAGACTCTGTATGCCTTGCAAGTAGATGAATAACCAACAAAGTATCCTGCATCCACCTTAGGATCAAATTTGTGGAGTTGATCCTTTGTGTTGAGAATAAAACAGGGACACCCAAATGCTTTGAAAAATGAAATCAGAGGAGCCAAATGATGGAGAACTTCATATGGAGTCTTCATCAACCTCTGATTTACTAAAACTCTATTTTGCACATAACAAGCTGTGTTGACAGCTTCGGCCAAAAGGTCAATGGCAAACCTGAGTCAGCCAGCATGGACCTTGCAGCTTCAATGAGGGTCCTGTTCTTTCTCTCCACTACTCCATTTTGTTCTGGAGTCCTTGGAATGCTGAACTGCCTTTTGATTCCCTTTGAAAGATAGAAGTCATCAAGTGTATGATTTCTGAACTCAGTTCCATTATCACTCCTAATACACTTGACTGGAAGGGAATACTGCTTCTCAATGTACAGCACAAAGTGGATAATCTTCTGAGCAGCCTCATCCTTTGAATGTAGAAAGAAAGTCCATACAAATCTGGAGTAATCATCCACAATTACCAGACAGTATTTCTTCTTTGCCATGCTCATTACTCTCACAGGACCAAATAGATCCATATGCAGTAATTGCAAGCAGGCAGTGGACTTGGACACTTCAATAGGAGGAAATGAGACCTTGTGCTGTTTTCCTTTTAAACAAGCAGTGCATGTTCATCACAGTGGAACTCCTTTATTGGTAAGCCTCTGACTAAACTATTGTGGCTAAGCTGATTCATGTTTTTGAGATTGACATGACCAAGCCTCCTGTGCCACAGTTTAGATTCTTGAAAAGAGGCTTTGGAAAATAGGCAAGGATTGCCTTTGAGATCTATCTTCTTAGAGAGATCTAAGGCATACACTCTTCCTGTCCTGTTGGCTTTCAGGAGAGTGTGATCATCCAACACCTTGTCAATCAAGTGCAAAACTTTGGATGACAGAATCCTACAGTTTTGACTTGTGAAAAGGGCAACATGGCCTTTATCACACATTTGACTGACACTCAAGAGGTTGTACTTGAGATTTTCCACATGATTAACATCATCAAATTTGATTTCTCCATTGGAGACAAAGCCCTTACCGATGATGTAACCCCTAGCATCATTGCCAAAAGAGACAAATCCCTTCTTTCCTTGAGAGTAGTCATGAAGAAGAGAGATGTTCCCAGTCATGTGCATAGATCCCCCACTGTCTACATACCAGATGCTACTTTGGCATGTTGAAGAACCCTGCAATAATAAACAATCAGTTAGTTTTAGAGACCCAAACCTTTTTGGTTTTGGCCTGGTCTCATCAATAGATGGTAAACTAACATGTTTATTTGTAACAACAGCCTGAGAAGAAGAAGATGGTGTAGAAGAGGAGTCCTTTGGCTTAGACCTCCTTTTCTGTGGTTTCAACATAGGAGATCTAGTTGGTTAACTCTACCCAACAGATGTTGTACCATCATCACCAGCTGTGTCTGATTTTGTGATAAAGCTTTCAGCTCATCAGACACATTGCTAGTGGAGTTAGATAAGGTCCTATGTTGCACCTTCTTCTTTTGAGCACCCTCAGCTGTCACCTGTTTAACTCCTTCCTTTTTGGATTGCTTTAAGGACTTAAGGGTTACAGGATTTGATGTTGCTGATACAAATGTGGTCTCAAACTCAGTTTTCATTTTTACCATTTTCTCATTAATTCTTCTTTTTGTTTGAGTTTGGAACCTCTTTTGTACCAACAATCATGTAAGATGATTGAACAAACCACATACTTCACATGGTTTCTTCTTCATCTTAGGTTGATCATCAACTAAAGATGGTGAAGCAACAGAAGACTTGTTCTTCAATGCTTTGGAAGCATTGGTTGCTTTCTTGACAGCCTCTTTAGTAGTCTTCAAACTCTTTCTACTGCCAGTTTTCTTCTCTTCAGTACTGACAGCAGTTGAAGTTTGAACTTCAGGTGTTAAATCCTGCTCTCCAGTCCTTTCAGGACCTTCAGGATTAACTCCTGAGTTGATCAACTTATTGATCATGTGAATGTCAGCATTTGGACCATCAACATCAGCTGATAGGTTCAAGGAGGACTTGATGCTGACTGCTACTTCTGATTGTGCTGTATCAGAAGGTAGATCACATGATTTGATGGATTGGTTATCACTCTCACCATCAGATTCTACCTCTGCTCTTGGGGTAAAATCTGTAGGTGGAGCAGTGTGATTGTAGCCAATTCCAAACTTCACATTTGAAGCAGATTGCTTACTAAGAAGCATTTCAAAACCTTTGCATGATTGTACCCATCTATCACACTCGACCTGGGTAACTGCAAGGGTTTCTTGAGATCTTTGTACTTCTCTAGAAGTACATCTTCTCTAGCCTTATCATCAATTATTTTGCAATTCAGTTTATAACCTCATCATTTTTATCTTTGAGCACAAACTCAAACTCAGCTTTGTTTTTGGAAATTATTTGTTCTAGCTCAATGTTCTTATTAATTAAAGCTACATTTGCTTCTCTAATGGAAGCAAATGCTGCTATGCATTGTTCAGAACATAATTTGGCTTTTGCCTCAGAGGATACCTGTGATACCTGAGGTGTAGAGGCATTGGAAGATGAAGTATCAGCAGACTCCAAAGCCATAAGAGCTAGATTCCCAAAGGGACTGTCACCACCATGTTGACCAGCACCTGAGAACAGTTGATCATGACCAGACAAGTCATCTGGTAAACTGCTCCAGTCAACAACTCCTGGGGTGAAGAAGCTGTGTTGTTGAGATGAAGGTTGTTGATGAGATAGGGAAGGCTGAGGTTCTGGTAATGCATGAGGTTGTGGTGTCATAGGAACTTGAACTTGATTTGACTGTGGCATGTAATAACAAGGGTACTGATATGGCATTTGACCCTGAGGAACAAAATATGCCGGAGATTGTTGTTGAGGATGATGACTAGATGTGACAGGATGTTGCCCTCTGTGTTGTTGACTATTGCCAGGAAAAGTCACAAAGGGTGCAGTAGAGTTAGATCCAGTTGATCTACACTCTCTTGCAAAGTGTCCAAGCCGTTGGCATTTGTGACACCTCAACTTGCTCTTGTCAAAACCAACTTTGGTTTTGCCAGAGAGTCCTGGGAATTTTCTTCCAGTTCTTTTGTAGAACTTCTGAGATCTGATATTTATCAAGGCCATTTGGCTCAAAATATCCATCTCTTCTAAGTCATCATCAGCAATCCCCTTGAGATCATCCATAATGAAACATAGATTGTCATTATTACACCCAGTGAACTGACCATCAACACTTACAAATGCAGAATTAGAAGTGCTCGAAGAGAAATTAATATGCTCATCATACTGGCATTCAGATGAAGCATATTCTGACTCATGACCCACCAGGCAGTGTTGCCTTGTATAAAGTCTTCAGTGAGCTTTCCAGATGAAGACAGCTTTCTCTTCTGTTCTATCTCTCTCTCAAAAGTGAGCAATTTCCCATGGAGTTGGGTGAGAGATAGTTTGTCCAAACTTGCACTGGAGCGTAGGACAATAGTATATGTGTCCCATCTCTCAGGCAGTGATCTGAGAAATCTGTTATTCATCTGAATATTGGTGTATTCAAGTTTGACCATTTTTAGTTCAGAGATCAAACAAGAAAACCGCTCATATTGTTGAGTCAGTGTCTCACCCTTTCTATGAGAGAATGTCTCATATTGTTGGGCAAGAATTTCTCTATTATTTGCCAAGACCTCATCTGTTCCTCCAAATTGTTCTTTCAAAGCAATCCAGAGGTCATGGGCAGTTTCATGATGCATTAGCCCAGAATAGATTTCATTGGGCAAAGCCATGGCCAGAATTCCATGGGCTTTTGCATCAATCTCAAGCAACTTCTTATCCTCATCTGAGTATTGCTCCCTCCTCTTCGGAACCATTTGATTGGTTTCCGGGTTATTCACCATAGGCTTGTGTGGACCATGTACCACTGATGTCCAACACCCTGCGCTGTTAACAGACAGGTGATGGAGCATACGTCTTTGCCATATGTTATACTCATTCCTAACCAGCATAGGAGGCTTGGTTGAGGAACCAGTATTGTGAGGATCATTGGAGGAGTGGTCATTTTCAGTTCAAAAACAGTTTAGTTCAAGTTTTAAAAAGTTTTAGACAAACCACAACAAACTCAATGAGAACCAAGAAAAAGATCTCAGGATGAATGAGCAGAAATACAGAAAATTCAATCTCTATAACCGTTTCTTGCAAAAACAAAAGCTAATTCAATCAAACTTGGATCTTGAATAGCAGTTTCAATGATCAATTATTAGATCGATCAATGATTAACCTGCTCTGATACCATTTGACAGGATCAGTGATCACAAGTTTGATGTATCAGAATATAAAGCAGCGGAATACAAACACGAATTAGACAAATTGTAGCAAGCAATCGATATTTGTAAGCATTAAGACGCATACGGTTATAGGGAGAGAATATGTATTTCTGATTTCTAGGAATGTTTATAGATGTAGAATATTTCTAATCAAATCAATCATTCATTCCATTCAATTACTCATTTCACTCACTGATTACAATAGGTTGTCACTCCTTATATAGAGTGCAACAGTCACTGCTGTTATCACGGAAAGTGACAACTGGCAGATCCAATACAGAAATAACTAATTCTTAACAAACTACTGAAATGTTCACAACTACTGAGAACATATCAGCAAGTTAAGTACAAATAAAAAACTACTGAAACTACAACGACTGAAGAACAAGCTCTTCAGTCGTTTTACAAAACTACTGAAACATAGAAAATAAAACTACTGATATCACAACTACTGAAGAAGTACTCTTCAGCAGTTGTGACAAACTACTGAGGCTTCAGTACTTGATCTTCAGACTTTGACCTTCAGGTGTTTCATCAGCTGATGACTTCAGTAGATATCATCAGCTGATGTCTTCAGTCTTTGTCTTCAGACTTTGTACATCAGTTGTTGATCTTCAGCACTTGTGAACTCTTCAGCTGTTGTACTTCAGTACTTTGGTCTTTCAGCTTCAGCACTTGTGTTCTTCAGCTGTTGTACTTCAGCACTTTGGTTCTTCAGCTGTTAAGGTCTTCAGCACTTGATCTTCAGCTGTTGAAGTCTTCAGCACTTGTCAAACTACTGATGAGGCTTTCAGCAGTTGTTGTGATACCGTGTGGGACTTAGAGGTTTTCTGATCTTGGCTCATTGGTTCTTTTGGTCCAACATGGCATGCCTTTTTGCCTGACCAATGCCTTCTGTGTTCATAGATCTCATGAATCGAGTATTTCACCGTATTTGGATAAGTTCGGATCGTGTTTATTGATGACCTTCTTCATTTTGATTACAAGACAAAAATCGATCCGAGACGCACATTGCGACAATACTTGGCTTTTTAAGAAGGAGCAATTATACGCCAAGCTTTACAAGTGTGAATTTTGGTTGGAGGAAGTTCAATCTTAGGGCCTGTGATGAATACCAAGGAATCACAGTGATCCTGCTAAAATTGACGCTGTGGAATTGTGTGTTCCCACAAACCCCAACCGAGGTTCGTTTGCTTTTTTTCTGGTTTTTTCGGATAATTACCGTAGGTTCATAGCAATTTCTCGAAGATTGCTAAACCATTAACGGCGCTAACCCAAAAGAATGACTCTTTGAATGGGACCCGAGCAAGAGCGGCTTTCGAACATTGAAACGCAAGTTTGTAACCGCTCCCTATTTCTCACCTTCCCGATGGAAACGACGACTTTACCGTATATTGCGATGCTTCTAATCAAGGTCTTGGTTGTGTTCTCATGCAACGAGGCAAAGTTATAGCATACGCGTCATTCATTGAAGTTCGTGAAGTGAACTACACAACTCATGATCTTGAACTTGGTGCTGTGGTTTTCGCATTGAAGATTTGGCGACACTATTTTATGGGACGCAATGCATAGTCTACACCGATCATAGAGTCTCCAACACATGTTCAATCAAAAGGATCTCAACATGAGACAAAGACGTTGATTGAGTTGATTAGCGATTACGACTGCGACATTCGCTATCACCCTGGAAGGCGAATGTTGTCGCCGACGCGCTAAGTCGCAAGGTCCACAACAAGATTGTCTCGCTTCAAGAAATTTGAGATCGAAGGCAATGGTTTGATACACTAGGAGAATTTGATACCGAGATTCATGTGGATGTCAACGAGGCTACTATCATGCTTCAAAACATAAGGATCGATAGTGACCTCGAGTTATGCATTCGCGAGGCTCAACAAGCGGCACTAACCCACGAAGGGAAAGATGAAGATTTGATGTCTAACATTCGGTCACAATTGGAGACAAAACCGAACGACATGTGGTACTTCTTGAATTGACTTTGGATCCCAAATCGTGACAACCTTCGGCACTTCATTATGAACGAAGCTCATCAAACCCGATATTTCGTTCATCCTGGCTCCGATAAGATGTACATGGACCTGCGTGGTCAATATTGGTGGCCTGGAATGAAGAAAGATATCGCGATTTATG